>OY728130.1:661692932-663033730 GCA_963277665.1 Viscum album | reverse complement strand
TAATTGTGGGTCTGCAATCCACATTCATATCATGTTCATGAAATTTTCTATCATAAGGATAATTCCACAATAGAAAATATTTTATCAAATTTAATCCCATGATTAGAGAGTGTGGGTTACATACATTGAAGTCCCCAAGAAATGATTGATATTTACATATTGTTGAATACTCATGAGTGGGAATTGTGATGGGTATTCATAAAACCAGATCTCATCCTGGAAAACCATGAGAAAATTTCAACATCATAACAGGCATACATAAAGGTAAAATGAAGGTCCTAATGTCGGTGAATGATGGTATCTTTTTACTTGGGTATCATAAGTATAACAAAGGGATGTGTAAAAAATAGTAAAGAATAATAAATTTTAAATCAAAAGTTATAGTACAAATAATCTTGTTGAATATATAGGAAGATGATAGAATCCATTACATTGATAGGGTTCTTCAAAAATATTATGAGGAGGGTCATAAGATATTGGGAACATATATGGATGGATTTAGAGAGTGATAGAGAGAGTAAATTCATAATCAATGGATTTTGACTACAGAATATTGAGAGATTGGGTGGGTAATTTTTAAAAAAGAGATTTGAATTATATGTGAATATAAAAACATTGGTTTTGGAATCCCAGTGATAAAATAATCAGAACAAAAAAAATTCTAATGGTTCATAAAAAATGGGTATTTTTGTTAGGATAATAAAAAAATCAATAAAATAATACTATTCTTGGTGTGGAAATGAGTCATGTTCATAACAAATTATTTTTAAAACATTAAATCAAATAGTATAAATTTTAGGTTTTTAAAATTAATTAAATAAATTCCAAAGTATATTATTTTAAATGGGAAATATATTCTAGGTCATGGATTCCTTTAATAGTATTTATTACATTACCTTTGGGATAATATGATATTGTAATACAGACTCTATATTTTCAAAATATTAAATGTTTATCCAAAAAAATGACTATCTCAGAAAATTATTAAAAATCCACTTATGTGCTAATTTCAGAAATAATATTTAGTTTAACAAAATTATTTCCTAAATATAAGAATATAAACATTAAAATAGTAATACTTTAATAAGTAAAAAATACTAGTTTTTTGACACTAAAAACTTTTTGAACCATATAAAAATTACATTGGACATCATTTAAATTTAATTATTTTTTATATTTAAATAAATATTACTTATTGAGAATATTTTATTAAAATAAAATTTTCTTCGAAATTATTTAATTCATCAAATATCATCTTTTAATTGAAACTATATACGCATTTCCCAAAAAAAAATACAATTTTGGTTTCTTAGTATCAAAATATTTTTTCCCATCATCATTATATAATCATGTATATATATAAGATAATAATTAAAATGGATGAAGATAATAGTAATTTTATAGTAAAAACATAATAATTCATACTACTAGGGTCTAGATAGCTAAATAATTTTTACACCAGTGCATTACCTAAGTGTATGGTGTGTGACTATGGTACATTATAGGGTTGGTTCAGTGAACATGGTTTGGGTGGTGATCTGTATGATCGTGATAATATCCTTTAAATGATTTGGATCATATTTTAGTTATTGAATCTCTTATCAGAATTAGTCAATGGAAAATCCTAGAGATTTCATATTTCTCAAAAACTATGATAAATTGGCATCATAGGGTATGATCCTACTAGTTTTGGAACCATATTATCCCTTATGTTTCAATTATAAATAATTATAACCCTTAATATATAATAATATTAATTGTGAATGTAGGAATTCTATATTATAAATGTTTATGATTCTTACTATACTTCTATGTCCAATAGACTATATTTTATAATAATAAAAACTTACCAATGTACTGTATGTGTTTTCAATAAGTACATTACATAATAATAAATTTATTCATTCAAATGTGAATTTTATTTATAAAATATTCAGTTGTTACATTCTATACCCTTTAGGAATTTATAACTTGATATTTCATTTTGTACACTAAAATAGATGAGGGTAAATATTTTTCATCCCCTATTATGGTTCCTAAGTTTCTTCTCAATGCTTATGGTTCCACCACAATACTTTGACCAGGTTAGTTTTATTTTTTCTTATAACTTTTTCACTATGATCTGAGATCTACACCATATGGTCCAACCTATGAACATCATTCTCTAATGGAATCACCTTTTAATTAATTACCTGGGAGTGGACTGGTATGTACTTCTTTATGATGTGTACATGGAACACATCATACACATGAGATAGGTTAGGTGGAAGTGAAAGTTGATCTGTAACATCTTTTAATGGGTGAAGTATCTAAAATAGGATGATATATCTATGGATAAACTTTCCCTTTTTCCAAAAACACATTAATTTATTCTAAATAGATATAAAAAGGAAGAACATTTCTTTAACCTCACACTCTTAGTCTCTTTGTTGTTTTTCTATAATGATTTATATCCAAATTACATGGATTTCATATGATGTTGAATGGTTTGAACTATATATATCATATCATCAATAAGAGTATGTGACATTAGCTTCTACTCTATAAATTCATCCTCGAATGTTGGAGTATGACACCTATTCCTATATATATCCACATATGGTTCCATTTGATTGATTGAATGGAAAATTTTGTTATATGAGAACTCTACAAAGGGTAGTTTTGATTCCATGATCCTTATAAATCCATTGAAAAAGATCACAGTATATCCTATAGAGATTGAATGGTTCTTTCTAGATAAACATCAATCTGAGGGTGAAAATTTGTACTAAAACACAACTCTATATCCAATGCTTGATGGAGTCTTCTTCAAAACCTCTAGTTAAACCTCATATATTGACCAGATATAATATAGAGTTTTACTCCATGAAATATTTCCACATATCTTATGTATATCATGAAATATTGGTTATGTAGGAAATATTGGATGATAATAATGAAAATAAATGTTTTGGTAATGATATCGACTACAATCCCAATTAATTTACTTCTTTTAGATGCCCTAGGGAATTCTCTGATGAACTCAATGGTAATGTTTTACCACTTCCATGCTAGTATTTGAAATAGTTGTATCATTCCCCTAGACCACTATCATTCAACATGAACTTGTTTTGTACCAAACCTTGATATTAAAACGTTTCAATATCTCAGTTAATGTTATGTCACAATAAGTTTTCCTTCATTTCCAAACGTCATTGTGCTATCTGGATGAATAATGATGTATGAGAAATTCACATCATCTAGATGTTCACATTATTGTTTTGTTGTTGGTGGGACACATATGTAGGTTCCAAAACATATAACTATATCTTTAGAAAAGATTAACTTCATAATATTATGGCCTAACCCTATATCTCTTTATGGGTTCTTGGGCCTCCCTCACCCTATTAATAAAGGATTGTTGATTAGTTAATTGAGAAGGATGGGATGAAGTTCCTTTCCTGACTTCCATACCATCCTTTTAATTTATATGAATACTGGATTCATTTAATTTGTCTTTACAAATAAGGTTATATGTTCCTTTCCACTCATATCATCTTCCACATTAATCACCTTTCTATGGTGATAATATATTATATAGTCATAATCAATGATCCTCTCTAACTGCCTTCTTTGGAATCTATTGACCTTCATTGGTGTGATTATATACCTCATTCTTTGTTGATACATATTCACATAAAACATATTAAAATATATAAAATATAACTAAATAACAAATTTAAATATCACTATAGTCAATTTTGGAGCATTGTTTGGGTAGTAATTTATGTCTATAATTTGAATATCAATAACTTTCATTATTTTTTATTATTTAATTTTCATTTTTTTCAATCTCTTATTGTTTTATTCATTTAGGGGAACAAATATTATTTAATTTTTTTATTTCAATTAAGATAAATTTAGGTCAAATGATCAATTTTCTGGTTGTTATTTTCATTCTTTGAA
This sequence comes from Viscum album, assembly GCA_963277665.1. Classification (NCBI taxonomy): domain Eukaryota; kingdom Viridiplantae; phylum Streptophyta; class Magnoliopsida; order Santalales; family Viscaceae; genus Viscum; species Viscum album. The sequence continues at coordinate 663,029,785 of OY728130.1, read as the reverse complement.
AAGTTGATGGGATAAAGGGTTAGGCTAAAAAATGGTTGACATTTGGTAATCCATTAACCAAGTGGGACAAGACACTTGACTTGCTGAAATGGGAAGTTGGAAAATATCCTCTAAGAAGCTTGTGCATATTCGGAAGACACCAATTTGGATTTTTACAAGGGTAGAAGGCACGTTTAACATAAGGGAACAACAGTGGTGCACAATAGGAGAATCTGTGTGGTGGAAAGAGGAGAGGCCCATTGGTGTAGGTCAGAACCTATTCACAACATGATTCCTATGACACCTGCCAAATTATTTTTGATATAAAGTCATGGTTTTAGTTATAATTTGGATCCCCACTATCTAAATATTTTTGGGAGATGTGGTGTTCATGGATACTGTTCATATTTTTACATAAATGACACAAATTAAATCATGAAACATGCCATCTTAGTTGAACATAAGACGGATCCAACCAATTTTTCTTTCATTCCATCATTATGATTGACCACCTATAAGATACACTAGAATCTCTATGGACACCTTTATATGTTTCATTCCACTATGCCTAAAATACGATTCTCAGCATGGATTCCCCTTGAGAACAAGTGTTACCATTGGTAAGCTAATGTGATGTCAGGGGGGGCTGCTTGCATACTAGAAGTAGAAACAAATGTAGGAGATTCCATGAGAAACATGAATCTGAACTATGGCCAACCAATTTTTCCATTATGATATTGTGTATTCTTTTAGAGGAAGGAACCCTAGGTATTGAATAGTCATTTCATGTTAACCCATATTTTACACTATAGATAGGTTAAAAATGATATTCCTTTTTCTTAGGGTTTCACTTAGAATCTCAAAAATCCCAATGTGATAGTTTCTCATTTATTTTAGATTGGTATTTTCTCCTGGTTTTCTAGTAGTCCTTTAGCTATGTAAAAACATAGGTTTGAGGCTCTATGGAAGGATTTCACCATTACCCAAGATCCATGTGGGGTAGCTTTTTCTACCATGGGATGTATGGTTTCTCAAATATGACTATTAACAGGGTTCATGAGTTGCATTGTGGTCATACTTCTGGCACCACATGAAGGAAGATTGGTATTTTAGATATAAGTTGAATATATCATAGTTACTTTTTCCATATCCTATTAGGATCCCAAATACTAGTTTTAATTCCAGAATCTATTTTTTTATATTTTATAAAACAAGGGATTTCATACATATTTCAAACAAGGGGTGGATAGAAGAAACACCCATGTATAGTGGTAAGGGGAAGAATAAAAAGAAGAAACACTTAACTTTGTAAGATTGACACTTTTAAACAAAGTAAGAGAGAGTGGAATGTGGTGAAGAGATACTACATAGTTTGGTTTCATTTTAATAATATATTCTTGCTATGTAATCAGTAGAATTCATCTAATATTTTGGCAATTAATTTTAAGTAAGTATTCTATTTTTCTGCACTAACATTATTCTTACTTTAATAATGACTATTCCTCATCTGTGGTCTTTATTTCAGCTATGTATGATGAACCCTTTACCATAAATGAAAAATTTGAAAGAATAGGGTGGTTCTAATAATTGAGGTTGTGTACACACTACTAAAAATCAGTCCTTTAATAGTTCTAGTAAAATGGATTTATGAGTGCTATTAAATCACTAATAATGGATGTGATGTTAAAGGTTTAGCTTTAATAACCCTAAAAAAAGACTTCAAAATAGCCCCCATTAACAATTGTAAGAAAGCACTAATAAAGTCTCCATTGATAAAGAGGATGTTTTTTATTTACACTCCCCTTTATTAGGGCTTCCCCACCCCCTTTATCAGTTCTTACACCACCCCTTTATCAGCGCTTTGGATAGTCCCAACCATATTCATGTTCCCCTACCTCCATCATGTTTTGAACCTGAGACCTCAAGCTCACACACCATTGGATTTTCCACTCCTCTATATTGTATTTTATTCCATTTTATGATATATCTATATATTTATATATATTTCGTTACATTTTTTATCCATATATTTATATATTTATATATTTATATTTTTATATATTCAATTCTAAATATGTATATAAAATATGTGTGTGTTTGTGTGTATTTATAAACACATAAAAACCTTCATATATCATTTATATATGTATATATATATATATGTAAATGGAATTATACATGTTTATAATTATTCAAATATATTTTATAATAATATTTATGTACATATATTATAATGTATAGATAATTATATATCATTTTGTCAATATAAAAACAAATATATTTATATTTATATTATATATATATATTAATTTTATACGTATATAAATATTTATACATTTATATTTTAAATAAAATTTATATGATTTTATATATATATATGGTTTATATATTGAGAAATATATTTTATATTTAAATTATTTAAATTATTTTTTTACAAAATTAAATTTTTATGTGTGAATATATAAAAAATATTGTATATATTGCCATATATTTGATTATAAATAAAATTAAATTGTAAAAAATGAATAAATTTTAAATTCATAATTATAATTTGAATGTAATCCCTATGAATAATATCAGTCACCTATGAAAAAAAGGCAAAAAGTCCTTAAATGTGTGTGAAAATCCATCGAATATTAAAAAAATTGGGTTCCCCGACTAAAAGAACTATTTTACTGTCCTTCTATACCTTTTCAGCCACTAAATAATAGTGACTAACTCCACCCTGGTCAACGAAGCATATATCTCTTCACATGCTTTGATTTGATATGTGGTAGATCCCAAACAGATACTCGGATCAAACATTATGGTTTTTTGAAGTTCAAGTTACATTTTCAACTTACTTTATATCTTTTATGAATTTTTTTTATTTTATATTATTTCTAAATTCTTATTAAAGGAATATTACTCAACAATAAGTAGAAAATTATTAAATAAAAATATTATTTATTCATTTTATATTCCATTTTCACTAAATATCTTATATATTATGTGTCAATGCATATTTATCTTTACCTAAAACATATTTAATTTTTTTTTAAAATTTATATAAATATAAATATATTTATATATTAATGTAATATTTTTAATGAAATATAATTTCATTTTTGAATTATAACCTTTATCAATATAAATAAAAAATGACTGATAAAGCCCCCCTTTATCAATTCTTTTTTAGAAGTGCTGATAAAGGCCCCTTTTTATTACTGCGTTTTTACTAGTTCTCATAGGGGGTATTTATAAGTGATTTTTTACAAACATTGATAAATCCCCCCTTTATCAACACTTTATTTTCATTTTAAATACACACTTTAACAACACTAAAAAAATGCGGTTAAATACCACTTTAACATTTATTTTTCTAGCATGGATAAAGGATGGGTTTTAAAAATTCTTTAAGTTATCACTGTTAAATTCCAAATGCTAGATAAATACATTTTTGTAATAGTGACTTGTGATTTTCGTTATTCAACATTGATGATAATTTTCTATCTTAATTTGTATCAAATTTCAGAAAATTTTATTTTATCCCACAATTTCATTGTGAGATTGTAACATCCCAGATAAATAAAGAATATGAAATTTTCTTATTAATTAATATTTCTGAATAAAATATGAATATTACTTTAAAGGGGATTCTATGTTCGATGGCGTACCAAAACACACAACAACGAGTTTCATTGAAATCTCACGTTGCACACTAATAATATAATAATATTTTTAGTTAACGCCTAGACATTGTAATAGAGGGAATGAATATAAATAAGTAAAAAATTATTATATATGTTTTTCAAATATTTATACTTTTATCCAATAAATTTTAGAGGCTTAAAATGCGAATGAATCTAATTTTAAAAGTAAATATTCTAATATTCTTTAAAAGGTCGATTAACCGCCTTTTGATGGAAAACCCCTTTTAAATCCACTTTTTGACAATTTTACAAGTTATATTTGAAAAAAAAATATTTCTTTAGAATCAAGATATAAAAATTTATTTTGGGTAAAGTTTTGTTAATTTTCCGATAATGTTCATTTTTTTGAATAGTGAAAATGATGTATTCTAATTCAAAACCTCCTTTTTGTCTAATTTATTTATATCGTAATATTATATTTTTAAATGGTTTTAAAGTGTATTTAAAATATATTTTTACCATTTAATCCATTGGTGGTCATTTTAATTAATTTCACTTTGAAATTGAACATAAAAAACTGTCAATCTTTTAACAGATATTGTTTCTTAAAAACACGCTATTTGTTTTGACATCGTGAATTGATTATAAAATTAATTAATGAAAATTTTATGTTTTTAATTTGGTAAAATTGATATCATTTTTTAATTTTTAATATCAAATATAGATTAGGGTGAATTTTTGGTATATTTCTGATAATGTTCATTTTTTAATGAAAAGTAAAAAATACAGAATTTTAATTCAAAACTGCCTTTTCACCCAAATTTATATAGTTAGATTGTTGTTTTAATTGTTTTTAAAGTATAATTAAATTATGTTTTTATCACTTAATACATTTTTTTCATTGTAATTAATTTCACTTTTAAATTGGATGTAAAAACAAGTCAATCGTTTGATAAATTTTACTTCTTAAAAACCCATCTTTTGTTTTGATAACGGGATTAAATTTTAAAATAATTACTATATTTTCTGTGTTTTGAATTTGATAAAATGGATTCCATATTTTGAATCAGAAGTTCCAAATTATTTAATTATGAATCTTCTGTTTTTGGACATTATGAATAGTAATGACGGTAATTATCTATAATTATCATGTTTAATTGGTAATGTCGTAGTTATGGGTAATAAAATAATATCATAAAAATATAAAATTACCCCAAAATATGTCCTAATGCTATTGGTGGTGTCATTTACGACCATGGGATGCCTTGTGCCAACCTTGGGACCCCATGGAATCACTTTAGTGTGATAGTGACCTTTTATTATATTTTTTTTAAAAAGGAATGTATAACCAAAGTATGTATCACCCAATTAAAAGAATTTTAGTTTTGCCTGTGTAAACAATATATTAGACTATAAATAGTCATTATAAAGGTACAATTATTTCCTAAATAATATTATTTTTTATTATAATTTTTAGACATTAAATAAATTAATTTATTTATGACACGATGATGATGTAACGATTACCTCATTAATGAATGATTTAAATAAAATGAAAATATAATGTTAAATCTAAGACTTACACTTGTCAAAAAACTTTTGGATGGGTGGATTTATAACCCTTATCACCTTATCCTAGAAATATATCATTGTGGGACCTTTAATATCCCAAAATAATTTTATAAAAAAGTAACTTTTCAAGACATTCCAAGAGTACCCCTCCTCCCTCTTATAAAAGGACCCCACCTCTACCCCCTTACCCACACCTCTCAAGCCTTTGGATCGACCAAAATCTACTCATTTTATCTCTCCACATACCTATTTTTATCATATAACCCTTAACATAGGCAGAAATATCTTCAATAAACCCTTTTGGTTCAAACCAAGAGGCGTTACCCGATTTAAAGGCAATGCTTTCTCTTATGTTATTTTATTTTATTTTGCTTCTCCAATCCCCTAAACTCTTTTTATTCCTTTATTTTTTTAACAAAACCAGTATCTTAAATATACTATAATGTTTTTGTGAAAAGTCTTCGAGCTACACTTTCACACACCTTCGTCTAATGGTTAAATAACATACTGTTTCTGTGGATGGTGAATTTCTGCCTCACGAAACGATGATTGTTCAATATTCTTCTAACACCTTTCATGGTGGCCATTAAGATGTCACTATATTAATATATTATATTTATTATATTTATTTTTTCCATATGATTCTTTATTTTTCATTTATGGAATACCATTATGGGTAAACACAATATCTTCATTTTTGGAAGTGTGGACTACTGCCCCCTCAAAGTGATTTGATTCGTTAATTCCATATGTGTGACATATAAAGGATGGAGTTAATAGTATTATATATGAAATTATACTTGAATTATAATATACCTTTATATAATTATGATTTCATTCCATTAAATACGAAATAGAAATGAAAGTAGCGTTCATGCGTACGTACGACTTACCATCTCCATGAATGGTGAATTTCATTTCTTACCTCTAAATGTTATGTAATATTATAAATGCATGTATATAATGGATATATATGATATATATGATATCTACATAATGAATATAATTCTGTATATAATTGATAATTTACCACATGAACAACTTGTAATTATAAGAAGTTTATTTTTGACTCAAGTACCAATGATCGACAAAACAACGTTTATTAGCTTAAATAATTACATAATGTAAATAACATGGTAATAAGTGATATAAAAGGAATAAATAAATAAATTAAAAGATGTTATTAATCAAGTATAATTTAAATCTAGTTTGTTATTCAGGAGATTAATGAACGATCAAGTCATGTCCAACACGAGGTAAGGGATCCAACCTCTCTCTTTCTTTTTAAGTACTCTCTTTTATGTCACTTCTTTTAATCTCTTATTTATTATGTTTGGGGATGCTATTTTATATTCCCCATACTATAAATTTTATGTTCATATGATTAGAGACCATATTTGATCTCTTCAATCCATTTCTGGATGTTTTAAGTGGCGTCGTTAGGCTACCGAGTTTTCCTAAGGGACTTTTCATCTCACTTTTATTCCCATAAGATTCATGCTACATTTTCAACTATTTACTTTTGTGTGGTGTTTTACCACCCATGATTGTATTATTTATGTAATATAAATTAATTTATGGTTATTAAAATCTTCATTGTATGAACCTTTTTCCATGGGGTTTACGTTTTAGAAGTTACCCAAATCGGTAAGGGAACCTTTCACCCTCCTCTTTTTAAAAGACTTATTTTGTTATATCTTTTAATTTAAATATTATTATTTTGGGATATGCTCTTCTATATCCTTATTGATGTAAAATTTATTTCCATGTGATGAGATACCCTTTTTGTCTCATCAACTCATTTTCTGAATTTTAAAGTGACGTCGTTAGACTGTCGAATTTTTACAAGGGAACTTCTTAACCCAATTTCGATTCCCTTGGGTTCAACTTGTAGTTATTGAATATGTCATCAAATGAATATGTGTGAATGAAATCTGATTTTTTTCACTTAATATCCACTTATATTGGGTGTATTTATATTTTTCACACATAATTATGTGATTGATTTATCCTTAATTTAAGGATACCTTCTTTATATGGGATTTCATCTCATTTTACATTTCTATTGAGACTTCATTGTTGTTATGCACCAATTCACTATATATGGTGTATATACTGTACTTTTTCATATTATATCATTAATCCATTTATTCTCATGATATTATAAAGTTCTGATTAAATTTTATTCCTCAATTATTTATATTCAAGTGTCTCTCATTTTGTTAAAAACTCTTTAACTAAAATATCATTTTAAATGTTTTAATGATTTATTCTTATAAATATTTCTCATTAATATCCATGTTTTCAAAATGGTTTTAAGGATTTATTTATATGTATATTAATGGTTTAAAATTTTAAAAGCATCATAGTGGTATGGGACACTTTTATTCAAAAAAATATCTTTATTAAATGTTTTAAATGGTTATGAAAATGGTTTTTAGAATGGATTCATTAATTCAATATGTTAAAATGTTATATTGTTATTGAAATGTGGGAATGTTATGTTTCTTTTATTCTTAAGTTATGTGTTATGATTATTTTATGGTTCTTGGCCATTATTACGTATACAGGTGGTTCCGTGATAAACCAAGGGCTGGTGAGCCTGAGATAGCTCTCCAATGCATTGGGTAATGAGACAGAGGTAAAAGGTAATGTTTCTCCTATGAGATTTAGGGAATATACTGTGAAGGGTATTCCAAATGTGACGCCCTATGTAGCTGTGATAGCTACAATGCAAGTTTGATATGGATGTCAAAATTTAGCTCTATAATTTATGATTTCTGTGTGTTACTCATAAATCGTATGACTTCGTAAGGTATGTTATGAATTAAAAGTTCTAGTTTAATTGATTTGTATTTATTGATGGGTTAATGGTTCCTTTCTTTATTTTATAACCCTTAATGAGCTTTTTGTTCTCATCCCATGTTTTTGAAATGTTTTTCACAGGTCAAGGGAAGGGTACATGATGTGATGATAGTGTCAAGGAAGTTTCAAGAAAGAATCCATGATTTATTTTAAATATGTTTCCTTTGATGGAAAAATATGAATATTGTATTTGTTGTAACCACCTTGTTTAAATGTGGAACGCAATGCATGATTTTATGACCTAATTCTCTAAAACACTAAACCTGAAAAGATCCTCAATGTGAATTATTGAATAACTCAAGATTTTGTAATGTTTTAAGGCTAGTTCCTTATAGCTGGTATCAAAGGGAATTTTAGATAACTTTAGAGGGTAGAGTGTTTTTTAAGCATATGTGACAAGTTTTGTATAACAAAAATGGTTAGTATATTAGATGGAGTCATTGTTTTTTTTTGAAAGTTGGAATGAGTTTGAGATAACTTGGGTAAGTATATCTTGGTATTTATCTTCCTCATTAGTACATGATTATTTGGTTGATATAATCACACTGACTTTTTTGGTTTTAGGAAATGGATGGATCTAGAAGGAACCAAAGTGACAATGGCTTTGAAGGAAACTGTAGTGGTTCTATGATTAAGAGACTGGATGAAGTTAGGGATTTAATGAGAAATCTCATGGTTATTTTAAACCAACTATGAGGAGTCATGATTAACCACTTGAACCTTGCTGAGTTATTTAATAAATCATGTACGAGGTGACCAAATCGATGTGGAAGTTTAGGTAATAATTATAAAGGTAACCATTGGGGTTTATATGATCCTTACTTTTGAGGTAATTAGGGGTTACTATATGTTATCATGGAAAATGAAAGGAATCAGATAAAATTAAGGTTAAATTATGTTATGGTTATTTTTTATGATTTTATCTCTTTTTGGGGAATGTTTTGTGAATTATATAGTTTTGGAAAAAGGACAACATGAAAACCGTTTGACAACCCATCGCCTTGGACAAAGCTGTGGGAATCAAACCCACAACTAAAGTGTAACTTGTATTTATTGCCTACCACTGAAATACGTGAAGTCCCTGGTTAGTATGACAAATTCTTTTTAGTTATATAATTTTATGAATTAATAATAAGTTGATTTTGGGTTATCTAGGAAATTATTGACCTATCATGGAGGATATACGATTAGGTTAATTACTTTTCAATATGAGACATTAAGAGAAACTGATGTTATTTGGTGATAAATGTTAATATTTACCTTGGAAGACTATGTGATTAAATCCTTCAATGATTTGGGTTTCAATCTTAGTTTTTTTTACTTTGAATAATTTTATGGAATTTTTTTTATCAAATGGTCTTTGTTGAACTTTGGGTTTTGTTGGACAAATTTTGGAGATTAAGAATAGATTTTCTTTTTATAAAGACTTATCCTTTTTGGGTATTATCTGATATCGTACTAACAATTTTTTGTTTTGGTTTTATTCTAAATACATGGAAAATATATAGTTCTATTTTGTGGATTAGGTGATTCTCTAGACGTTGATTATAGCGCTCTTAATGTGAACAATTCATCCTAAATATTTGTCTTTTGGAGGAAAAATTAGTTTGTGTAAGAAATACATTAAGATATGAAAGTCTACACGACAAGTAAGTATGTTTCCTTGTGATTTAGTTAAGCTCATAAATAAATTCCTCAATAAAAATTAACTTAAAACTAAAATGTTGTCTATTAACTTTTCCTACTGGGGAATCAAATTCCAGTTTACCCATCACAAGTTTGTAATTTTCTTGGGGTTAACTTTCTACTAATCTTGTTTTCTATCACTCTACGTGAGAACATGACCCTTTGTTTTCTATTACATGTCCATGATTTCCTACCTAGAATCCTTGTATGGGATAACTCTGGTGACCTTTGTAATTATCTTTCTTTATTTTAAAGTGACAGTTTTACTGACTCTTGTTCTGATGTGGGACTTTCAATGAAGTTTCTGAGCCCAATTTTAAAATTGTGAGGATGAAATTCCCAAAAGGGGGGAAGGATATAACATCCTAGGTAAATAAAAAATATGGAATTTTCATATTTATTAATATTTTTGAATAAAATATCAATATTACTTTAAAGGGGATGCTATGTTTGATGACGTACCCAACACGCAATGACGAGTTTCTTTGAAATCTCACGTTACACGCTAATAATATAATAATATTATTAGTTAATGCCTAGCCATTGTAATGGCAAGAATGAACAAAACTAACTAAAAAATGATTATATATGTTTGTCAAATATTTTTACTTTTATCTAATAAATGTTAGAGTCTTAAAATGTGAATGAATCCAATTTTAAGTGTAAATATTCTAATATTCTTTAAATGGTCGATTAACCGCCTTTTGACGGATAACCCTTTTTAAATACAATTTTGGACATTTTACATGTTATATTTGACTAAAAAAATTCGTATTTAGAATAAAGAAATCAAAATTTACTTTGTGTAAATTTTTGTTACTTTTCCAATAAAGTTCATTTTTTTGAATAGTGAAAATGATGTATTCTTATTCAAAACCTCCTTTTAGTATAATTTATTTATATGGGAATATTATATTTTTAATTGGTTTTAAAGTATAATTAAAATATATTTTTACCATTTAATCTATTGGTGGTCATTTTAATTAATTTCACTTTGAAATTGGACATAAACAAGTGTCAATCTTTAATAGATATTGTTTCTTAAAAACATGCTATTTGTTTTGATAGTGGGAATTGATTATAAAATTAATTAATGAAACTTATATGTTTTTAATTTGGTAAAATTGATATGATTTCTAAAAATTTAATATCAAATATATCTTATGGTGGATTTTTGGTATTTTTTGGATAATATTCACTTTTTAATGAATAGTGAAAAATACAGCATTTTTATTCAAAACTGCCTTTTCATCAAATTTATTTATATAGTAATGTTGTCAATTTATTTTTTTAATGTATAATTGAATTAATTTTTTATCACCTAATAAAATTTTGTTCATTGGAAGTAATTTCACTTTTCAATTGGATGTAAAAACAAGTCAATCTTTTTATAAATTTTACTACTTAAAAACTCGTCTTTTGTTTTGACAACGAGATTTACTTTTAAATTAATTACTATATTTTTTGTGTTTTCAATTTGATAAAATGGATTCCATATTTTAAATCAGAAGGTACAAATTATGTAATTATGACTCTTTTGTTTTTGTACCTTATGAATAGTAATGACGGTAATTATCTATAATTATCGTCTTTAATTGGTAATCTCGTAGTTAAGGGTAATAAAATAATATCATAAAAATATAAAATGACCAAAAAATGTGTCCTAATTATATTGGTTGTGTCATGTTATACCATGGTATTCCTTGTTCCAACCTTGAGACCCCATGGAATCACTTAATATGATATTGACCTTTTATTATATTATTTTTTTTAAAGGAAAGTATAACCAAAGTATGTATCACCCAAGTAAAACAATTTTAGTTTTGTCTGTGTAAACAATATATTAGACTATAAATAGTCATTAGAAAGATAAAAATATTTCCTACATAATATTATTTTTTTATAATTTTTAGACATTAAATAAATTAATTTATTTATGACACCATGATGATGCAACAATTACCTCATTAATGAACGATTTAAATAAAATTAAAAGATCGTGTAAAATCTAAGACTTACACTTTTCAAAAACCTATTGTACTGGTGTATTTTGAACCCTTATCACCTTATCATAGAAATATATCCTTGTGGGACCTTTAATATCTGAAAATCATTTTATAATAATGTTACATTTCAAGACATTCCAAGAGGGCCCCTCCTCCCTCTTATAAAAGGCACCCACCTCTACCCCATTACCCACACCTCTCAAGCCTTTTTCTCGACCAAAATCTTCTCATTTTATCTCTAAAAATTCCTCAATTCATCATAGAAGCCTTAACTTAGGCATAAATCTCATCAGGAAACCCATTTGGTTCAAACCAAGAGGAGTTACCCGATTTAAAGGTAATGCTTTCTCTTATCTTCTTTTGTTTTATTTTGCTTCTCCAACCACATAACCTCTTTTTATTCCGCTATTTTGTAACAAAATTTTTTTATTAAATATACTAGGATGTTGTTATGAGAAGGATTAGAGATACACTTACACACACCTTTGTCTAATGGTTATAGAACATTGTGTTTCTGTGGATGGTGAATTTCTGCCTCACGAAACGATGATTGTTCAATATTCTTCTAACACCTTTAATGGTGGCCATTAAGATTTAACTATATTTATATATGATATATATTATGTTTATGTTTTCCATATTCTTATATATTTTTCATTTATGACATAACATTATGGTTTCCATTATGGGTAAACGCGATATCTTCATTTTTGGAAGTGCGGACTACCGCCCTCTCAAAGTGATTTGATTCGTTAATGCCATATGTAGGACGTATAAAAGATGGATTTAATGATATTATATATGAAATTATAATTAAATTATAATATACATTTATATAATTATGATTTATTTCCATTAAATATGAAATAGAAATGAAAGTAGCGTTCATGCGTACGTACAGCTTACCGTCTCCATGAACGGTGCATTTTATTTCTTACCTCTAAATGTTATGTAATATTATAAATGCATGTATATACTGGATATATATTATATATATTATATCTACATCATGAATATAATACTGGATATAATGGATATTTTACCACATGAACAACGTGTAATTATAAGACGTTTATTTTTGACTCAAGTATCAATGATCAACAAAACGACCATTATTAACTCAAATAATTAAATAATGGTAATAACATGGTAATAAGTGATATAAAAGTAATAATGGACTTAAAAACGTTCTTAATAAATTATAAATTAACTCTAGTTTATTATTTAGGAGATTAATGAACGATCGGGTAAAGTCGGACACGAGGTAAGGGATCCAACCTCTATCTTTCTTTTTAAGTACTCTCTTTTATGTCACTTCTTTTTAGCTCCTATATCTTATGTTTGAGGATGTTCTTTTATATTCCTATTACTGTAAATTTTATGTTCACATGATGATAGACCCTATTTGATCTCTTAAATCCATTTTTGGATGTTTTATGTGGCGGTCTTAGGCTGCCAAGTTTTCGTAAGGGATTTTAATCTCACTTTTATTCCCATGAGATTCATGATACATCTATCACTATTTACTTTTGTGTGGTATTGTACTGCCCATTATATTATTCTTTGTGTAATATAATATAATTTATGGGTATTCAAATCTTCATTGTATGAACCTTTTTCCATGGGGTGTACGTTTCAGAGGTTACCCAAATCGTTAAGGGAACCTTTCACCGTCCTCTTTTTAAAAGACTTCTATTGTTATGTCTTTTAATTTACATCTTATTATGTTGGGATATGCTCTTATATATCCTTATTGATGCAAAATTTATTTCCAAGTGATGAGATACCATTTTTTTCTCATCAAATCATTTTCTGAATTTTAAAGTGATGTCGTTAGGCTCTCTAATTTTTACAAGGGAACTTCTTAACCCAATTTCGATTCCCTTGGGTTCAACTTGTAGTTATTGAATATGACATCCTATCAATATGTTTGAATGACCTCTGATTGTTTTACACATTATATCCCCTTATATTGGGTGTATCTATATTTTTCACACATAATTATGAGATTGATTTATCCTTAATTGAAGGATACCTTCTTTATAAGGGATTTCATCTCATTTTACATTTCTATTGAGACTTCATCGTTGTCATGCACCAATTCACTATATATGGTGTATATACTATCCTTTGGCATATTATGTCATGAATCCCTTTATACTCATGATATTATAAAGTTCTGATTAAATGTAATTCCTCAATTATTTATATTAAAGTGTCTCTCATTTTGTTGAAAACTCTTTAACTAAAATATCATTTTAAATTTTTTAATGATTTATTCTTATAAATATTTATCATTAATATTCATGTTTTTAAAATGGTTTAAGCAATTAATTATATGGATATTAATGGTTTAAAATGTTAAAATCTTCAAAGTGGTATGGAACACTTTGATTCAAAAAATATATATTTATTAAATGTATTAAATGGTTTTGAAAATGGTTTTTGGAATGGATTCATTATTTCAATATCTTAAAATGTTATATTGTTATTAAAATGTTGGAATTTTATTTTTCCTTTATTCTTAAGTTTTGTGTTATGATTATGTTATGGTTCTTGTCCATTGTTACGTATATAAGTGGTTCTCTGATAAACCTTGGGCGGGTGAGCCCGAGATAGCTCTCCAATACATTGGGTAACAAGTCGGAGGTAAATGTTAATGTTTCTACAAAGAGATTTAGGGAATATACTGTGATGGGTATTCCAAATGTTACTCCCTATGTAGTTATGATAGCTACAATGCATGTTTGATATGGATGCCATAATTTACCTCTATGATTTATGATTTCTGTGTGTTACTCATAAATATTATGATTTTGTAAGGTATATTATTAATGAAAAGTTTTGGTTTCATTGATTTGTATTTATTGATGGGTTAATGTTTTCTTTCCTTATTTTATAAACCTTAATGAGCTTTTTGTGCTCATCCCAAGTTTTTGAAATGTTTTTCACAGGTCAAGGGAAAGGTACATTATGTGATGATAGTGTCGAGGAAGTGTCAAGAAAGAATCCATGATTTATTTTAAATATGTTTCCTTTGATGGAAAAAAATAAATACTGTCTTTGTTGTAACCATCTTGTTTAAATGTGGAATGTAATGCATGATTTTATGACCTAATTCTCTAAAACTCTAAACCTGAAAAGATCCTCAATGTGAATTGTTTAATAACTCAAGATTATGTAATTTTTTAAGGATGGGTCCTTATAGAGATCATTGATGACTTAGGGATGACAGCCAATACATCTAAGGGATGCAAAAAAAGAGATCTGAGCTAACTTCAACTTTCTCATATAGATCAAACTAACCAGACATAGGATAGATAGATCATCTTAAGAGAGGGGTTGTATGTACTTTTTTTCTTATATATTCCAAGACATTTTATTATTTAAATCAAGGATTGTCAAGAAATTGAATAATATTTATTTCATGAATGATGAACATTTTTTTGGAAAAGAAAAATGGTCCCCTAACATCAATCCCTTCTTTAAGTCCTCTATAGCATATTATATGTCTAGTGTAAGAATTGTTAATTTTTAGGTTTATTAAGTAAATTAAATTTATTTTAGTTAATATCAAATCTTAGTTTTTGATATAATTGTTGAAACCATACTATGTTTCTTAATATTTTGACCCAAATTTAAGCTTCCTAAGGGGATCCATTATGGAATTTCCATAATTTAAGAAATTAATTGTCAGTGTTGGTCAAGTTAAAATAAATTGTTATAAGGGATAAAATGATGTAATAATGACTCCATAATTCATTTTATTTTATATATGGGATATTTAATTAGTGGAGGACATGTCCATATATTTTTCATTTTTTATGATAACACAAACTATACCTTTTTTGATGTATCACTATAAATCAAAAATCCTTCTCTACTAGTGGGTAATGTAAACACAAGAGTTTTTATTAGACTTTTATTCAAATATTTAAAACTCTACTCTAACTATTCAATCCCTTTTGAGTTATCATGTTTAGTGGGTTTATCATATTTTTGTTTTTATCACAATCCAACATTAATACCAATCTAATACTAAGAAACTATGGATCTCTTTCACAGATGTTAGTCTAGGCCATCCTTCTTTATCATATGTGGCCATGGGATCCATAGATATCCCTTAAATAGTGATAACATGTAACATTATTAACACTTTATCTATATTAAACACCAATTTACTATAGTTTACAATTTACTTTTCCTTTCACAAGAACTTTATTTCAATATTAAAATGACCCTCATTTTATCCTTGATTTTGGAGTACATAAAAATATCATTTATAATGACTACCAATTTTTTTTATTATAATCTCTAGAGACTCTATTGACTTTGTATATGAAGATATCAGGTTCATTAGTGAGTCTAAATGGCATCACATTGAACTCATAGTGCTCGTGCCTTGTATAAAAAATAATCTTTATGATTTACTCATTGTTCACATTTACATGATAATATCCTGACTAAAAATCCATATTAGAGAAATACTGGGCCCTATGTTGTTGGTAAAATAAGTTTTTAATCAATGGTAGTGGTAAATTTTCATTATAATGCTATTTTATGGTTGTGAAAATTAATATAGATGATTATTGACTATTCTTGTTGCAAAAAATTATGGGCACACCCTATAATGAAACACTTGGTAAAATAAACTATTTACTCATATTGTCTTATAATGTACATACAAATAAGGACAATATTTTCCTTAGTCTAATTAATTCGAGGTATATAATTTTTTATGTAATGTAATAATATCCTCAATGACTCATGTTTTATATGTAATATTTTTAAATATTTTATGGATTGATTTCAAGGGAAGGTGTTGAGGCGGCATGTGGTTTCTAGGCCCAGTGTGAGAGAATATTATTTATATATATTAAAACATTAAATTGCATGATCACTTTAATTTTTCCTAAAAAAGTGAAATATATTTTCAAAGAGTGACCTAATAAGAAATATGAGAAACTATTGCATTCAGAACAATGACTTTACCCTAGAATATGACTAACATTGGTCAACATAGGTAGTTTGTGGAAAGTCACCACATGAATTTTATAAGAATAAAATAAATTAAGATAATTTATTTTCATTAACCAACGTAGTAATGAAGTGACATGTTTTTTTAATAAACCCTTTTTCAGGGATCTAGGGTTAGTCTCACAACCTTGGAGTCGTATGGAGGCCTTGGAGAGAGAGATTTGGAAAATTATATTGAGTAAGAAATAATGGAACTTGGAATTGGAGATTGAAGAATTCCGATATTGACAGATCTCTCCAACTATGACAATGTGGTGACTTTTATTCATCATAAAGTGATCCAAATCTAGACAGAATTCATTATTTCTGTTAATTTCCCTATACTTGATTATTTTGATGAATGCTAACTAATCCACCAATGGATTAGATTGTATATTTATTGTATTTGAGAGATGGTATTGTTATATATGGTTTTACGGGTGCTAATTCTTGTGAAGGTTTTTTGCATCATATATCATCCTTATGGGAACAGATTGAGCCGGTAATGAATAAATCCCTAGGTTCGTTCCTCATTATTATTCCTTATGCTTCTTCTCCCTATTTCTCATTCATCATGGGTGACCCTTGTTTTTTGGGTCAACACCCTATCAACGGATCAATCATTCCATGTAAAGTTATTAGTGTAACGATCCTGCATTGTAGATCTGGAATTAGTGTGAAACAATGATGGTGGGATGATAATGGAGGTGGATAGATCGATGTAATTTTGGGGACACCCATTATTTCGGTAAGTTTCATGGGGATGAATGAAATAAGATTTCTAAGCCAACTAAGAGCCTAAAACCCATTATTTTGGTTGTTATGGGGAAATGAACCCTTATATGAAGTTTTGAAGTGAACAGACCACTAGAACATGATCTGGAAAATCGGACGAGCCGTGAGGAGGAAGAAGACTAGTTTCTAAAAAACCCTATAAACATGGTGTATAGTCTTGGATACATGATATGTTTTTATCATTGGGAATCTCAGTGTGTACATGGGAAGTACATAGAAACATGATAGTGTACAAAGGTTTCCAACACAGAGTGTACTCCCCCACATGACATGGCTTGAATTGGTTAAACAATATACCATGTGTATTTCTACATAAGAAAGCATACCTAGGTTGACTATGTGTATTGAAACATGACCAACATACACAAGTTCACCCCCGATGAAAGGACACAATGTGTAACCGCTTCAACATATCTTGAACCCCTCTTTTATAGGACATGATTTGGAATTACTTGGTTATTTGTAGACAACCAGCACCCCAAGACAAGGGAAACAGAATGTGAACCTACTAAACACTGTGTACTCCTCTCTACATAGATTTAACCACTTGTCCTTAGTATCTTCAAAATGTTTTTAGGGTTCATTCCCTTAATGGTTTCCTTGAAGGATGGTAGGAATTATTTTTTTACTCCTATGAATTTGATCACTTCAGTCAGAATTCTTGGATAGTGTTATTGGGATCCCCATAAGAGACCCAGAGTGGGATCCACTATTTATTCTCTGTGACCTAGGTGAAGTTATTAGAATCTATATGACCAACACTATGTGAGATATGATCATCTACTTGGTGGTTAAATCCATATTGTGTTTTCGATATCACACCATAACACTTCATGTGATCTACTTTTATTGTATCATATTCTCTTAGAACTATCAGTGTATCAATATCCTTGTGAGAACTGATGAGGAGTACCTCTCAGATGGATGTCAATAGTGATATCATACTTAATAATGTGTTCTCCCAGATGAGTGCTTTGAGGAATCTTCGAGATGAATTTCTAGTTGATGGTATATAGTGATTGTGACTTAACTCTAGGCTATGTTTTTTGGATTGTGTATATCAAGATATTTAAATTGTATATGTTGTAGACATTTACCAATATAGAACTGACTATACTTTCCTTTGTGATATTTATTTGTGTTTTTAGGGTGTTCTACTGAGTATTTACATACTCACCCATGCACAAGATTTTACCACACATGGTGTGTCTTGTGTAGACGATCAACCATTTGATGGAGTCCTAGGATGACCCAAACTATAAGGTTATTTTTGAGACCAAACATGTAGACGTGTGATCCTATGGATATAAAGAATAGTCCTAGTAATTTTTTCTTATAATTTGGACTTGTGGTTCTAGAATATTTGTGGTGGGTTTGTGTTTGGATAAATTTATTTTACCTTTATTCCTTTCATACCCTGGTGGTGGTATATTTTTTTATGTATGCATTGTTTACAGAGTGTTCTTTTATATTTCATTATTTTCTAGGCATTGGGATGTGTGTGTGTGTCTGTGTGTTTAAGAACATAAGAAATGCCTCCCATGATGGTGATATGACAAACCGATGATAGTCACCAACCCATGACATATTAGAGGTGGTCTTGGGGTGTCACGACACAGTACTGGAAATCTGACCTTTCCCAACGCTTCTATACCAACTGTTTGTAAAAATCCTTTGTTTAGGTCTCGTTTCCCAATGGTTTTGCCAAACTTTTGGGAAAGCCCACTTTGAGGTCACTTTTCCCAACGGTTTTTAAAAAACCATTGTGAAAGGGTATGGATTTACCAACGGTTTGGACAAACCATTGGGAAAAGTCCACTTTCCACCCACATTTCCAAACATTTTGGCCAAACCTTTGGGAAAGGGTATGGATTTTCCAACGGTTTGGCCCAACCATTGGGAAAAGTATACTTTGAGGCCTCTTTCCCAATAGTTTGTCCAAACCGTTAGGAAAGGGTGGGTACCTTTTCCAATGGTTCTGACAAACTGTTGGTATAGGTCCCCCATATACCAACGATACTCCCAAACTAGAGGTCGTTAAATGATAAACTAGAGGCCCTGTGATCAAATCCCACCAAATGTTTATTTTTGAAATACATATACCAACGGTTTTATAGAACCCTTAGTATATATTTTCATATTATTTATACCAATGGTTTTCAAAACCGTTGTTATAGGTCTATACCAAAGGTTTTCCAAAAACTGTTGGTATAGACCTATCCCCACAGCTTACTTGAAAACGGTCCTCCAAACCATTGGTGTAGGTTAGTTTTCCAGTAGTGACACAGGACCCACTAGGACGGGGCATGACAGAGTGGTTTCAGAATAGTTCGGTGCTACTTTTGGACTGGGAGTCAGTGAAATTGGTTTGGGGAAATAGTGTTATGTGTTTTGAGATTGGATTTCAAGAGAAGGACTTGAGTATTGGTGTGACGGATGATGTATCCATACATTAGGACTCTGATAACTTTCTTTTCAACACATTACATGAGAACACTAGTTGTATGATAAATAATGGTACATACATCATATAGAAGTTGGTTGTTGTTTCCACGTTCATCTTTAGTTAGATCTCCAATTATTCCCATTAACGGTGGTACACATTGATTGGTTTAGAATGACTCCATGACACATAGAATCTAGGATTCAGTAGCTTGAACATGTGTATGGACCCATCAATAATGAGGCTTTGATTCAAAGATAAGTTCCCAAGATGTTACCTCCAGGTGGTGAACTAGCCATATCGCCCCTATAAAGAATATTGTGGTACTCATAGTACCCAATAATGAGGAGTGTAATCTGAGGTAACAACATGGGTTTCATATCTAGAGAGCCTTCATGTTATGTCGCAAGCCTGATCCATAGGCATATGTGGACTGGCTTGAGGCAGGGACCCGATTTTTCTATCTTGCTAGGACACCAGAAGATCAGAATTTTGTCCCCGCAAGGAGCCTTTTACATTTCTCAATAGGGTGATGGTGGAGTTTTGATATCCATACTTAGGATTATGTGATTCTTTCATGGAAATATATTAAACACCCCTTCAAATAAGAGTTTTCAATAGGTATTCTTATATTTTTTTGTATTCAGAAGATTCTTTAGCTCCAGTAGTGCAACTTGACATTTCGTGATTATTCATTGTGGTTCACAAAACATTCAAGGTTCTTATTGGATATGGTTAGGGAAGGTACATTGGGGATTTGATGTTTGAGAATAGTCTTTATAGAGATATTGGACCCAATATTTTCCATCTGTTCAATCCTACTTATGTTGGGGGTGCTTGAGTGGGATTTGGTGGTTGAAAACTTATTTGCTAAGTAGATAAAACTGATGGGAGTCAATAGTGGGAAAGAAGGAGTAGAGACCTCGACAATAAGGATTTAATGACATTCTCAGGGACCTAGATAGGAGATGCATTTTAGAAGGATATCATAGGAAAAATGATCTACACTTCAGGGATCACATTGTGGTACCAATCATCCTAGAGATAGGTGGTGCTATTCATGTGGCGGTAGAGGAAATATCTCTCAATATTGTCGATCCCACCATACTGATGATAGAGAGACTATAGATAGACCATCAAGGAAGGTAAATCAGCAAGAGTAGGTAGATCCGTACTATGGTAGATGTGGTAGAGTATCTGGGAGAACATTGAGAGGTAGTCAATGTTTTGACTTGTTACCACAACCACCCCAAGGTGGTCTACACCAGGATCAAGGAGATGGAGGACATGGGTGGGGATAACTACAAACTATCAAGGATTATGACATAGGGGCTCTAAGAATTATTCATGGATTTATATTTTTCGTTAATACATTACATTTTGTACTAATATAAAAAGGTTATAGTCATTCCATTCTCACCACATACCTTGTACGGGTCCTATAGATTCTACTTGAAACATTTAATTGACCCTTACACTTAGAGACACCTATTGGAAGAGATTTAGTGATCACCCACTAATTCCAAAACTGTGACACGTCCCTTAGAGGTGAGAGTTTTGGTAGGAACCTGTTGGATCTAGCATTTGAGGACATTAAACATCTTTCATGGTATAGGTTGTTTATCAACAGTCCATGCCCAGATTGAATATTTTAGGTGAAGTGTGTAGTGTGTCCATAGTGTTGGAAGAAGATTTTATTTTTTTGAGAAAATGGATCCTAGGCAGCATAGATGGGCTCATTCATAGGAGGGTGCACCTGATTACTCATTAGTTTTCTAGACCAACCATCATTGTTGTAGATGTAATGAGTTTTCAGTTTCCTTTAGTGGTGGTAGAGTATGAGGTTGTCTTTCATGAAGATGTTCTAGGTTTACCTCTTCTCCAAGAGATATACCTTAACATTTATTTACTCCTTTGGATAGAACATATATCTACCCCCAACATATCATATGAATCCTATAGAGCTTCACGAGCTGAGTGTGTAGTTGGAGGAATTTCATGGGAAGGGATTCCTAAGACGAAGTGTTTCACCCTGGGCAACCCCAGTTTTATTTTCCAAAAAGATAGACGGTAGTTTGAATTTGGGTGTATAATAATAGATCTTGAACCAAGTGACTATGAAGAACAAGTATCCACTACCGAGGATCAATTACCTCTTTAATCAATTGAGAGGGGAATTATGACTCTCAAAAGATGACCTCAGATCAGGCTATCATAATATATGAGTAGGAGAAGATGATATATCAGAGGTGGCCTACAGATGTCATTATAGTCATCATGAGTACATGGTTGTTCCTTTTGGCATGAGAAACTCCCCGAGTTGTTTTCACGGGACTCATGAACTAAATATTTTATCCTTTTATAGACTTATTTGTGATAGTCTTCATCAATGAAATCCTTGTATACTCGGTGTTCAAGGTGGATCACGCAAGACACTTAAGGATTGTTCTATACGTACTCTAAGATCATTGAATGTACAGAAATATCTATAAGTGCTAGTTCGAGATGAAGTTGATCCACTTTGTGGGAAATGTTTTTTTGAGGATGGAGTAGTAGTGGTATCAACCATGGTTGAAGTAGTGTTAGCATGGGAGGCACCTACAATCAGCAATGAAGGTGGGGAGCTAAATTCAATCAAAGATGTGGAAGCTGGGGAGGGTCTGTTCTAGTGTGCTGGGCCTATGAGTCAGGTATTGGGCATGGTATGCCTCTGGGACTTAGGGTTATGAATTACGGGTCATGTCGGGCCTTGTGCCTTGGGCCTACGGGTCATATACGGGTTCCCCTTAAACCTTTAAAAGGGGGATTATCTATAATAAAATAAAAAATAAGGCCTTAGGTACATTTAGGTAGAATCTATGATAGCTTTGACATGAAAGAGGAATCCTTTCATTTGTATAGATAATTTCCAGCAAGCTTTTCAGGAGTTGAGGCAGAGTTTGATGAGAACTCAGATCTAGAGACTTCTTGATGAGGGTGTCATGTATATAGTGTTTTATGATGCATCAGAAACAAGTCTTGGTTGTGTCGTGATGCCTAAGAATGTGGTGATTTCCTATGTTTCATTCCAGTTGAGGCCACATAAGAATAAATTCATGACCCCTGATATTTATTTAGTAGTGGTAGTCTTTTCATTAAAGATGTCGTGACACAATACGATGGGCATGCAGTTTATCATCTACTCCGATCATAAAATTATAGAGTATATATTCTGTCCAAAGGATCTCAAATTGAAATAGAGGAGATGACGATAGTTCATTTGGGACTATGAGATTGATATTATCTGTACATATGGGAAGGGGAATGTGGTAGAATATGCTCTCATTAAGAGATCTAGTTCGTATTTTCTGAATGAGAAACTAGAATATTTTTCCTCGTTGAAGTTATCCTTTGAGGATAGTGATTGAGAATATTACCACAAGTCGATGGTTTTCACCCCTCTAATCCTACATTCAGGGAGGCGCATCATGCGTATACTGACTGTGAGACTCTACATGCATAAATATCTGTCGGGCATGCTTCTGATAGATATTCCAAATGTGTATAGAACATCGTTCATTTACAAAGATGTATAGTAGTACTAGTAGCGTTGCTAGAGGAGGTTCTAAGGGAGTTTCATATGTATCATTTGGAAGTACATTTAGGTGTAACAAAGATGTGTCAGGATCTCTGATGTCAGTTTTGGGGACCTGGGATGAAGAAAGGAGTTACATAGTTTTTCTCTTTATTTTTTACATTTTAGCTAGTAACGGTTGGGAACCAAGTTTCAATGGGTTTATCTCAACCTGATGAGGTTCTATAATGGAAGTGGGATCTGATATCTATGATCTCCATTATGGATTACCACATACATCTTAGGGACATGATTCTATCTGGGTGATCATTGACCAACTCAAGAAGTCGACCTACTTCCTAGCTATCCAAGAGAATAATTCAGTAGAGAGCTTGGGATGCCTCTATTTGTAGAAGATAGATTGAATCCATGGAGTTACATCAAGGATTGTTTCATATTGTGATATTATCTCTTGATAGAATACATAAAGTCTTATACATGTCATAGTTGAGGAGGTACCTGCATGACCTATCTAACATCATCTACTGGGGTGATCTGGATATCAGGGATGGGGCCACTTTTGCTGTGTACCCATTGGTGGTCGAGTATTCATAAGAAAGGATCCTTTGTGGGTGACCTATTCCTTTCGTACATTTCTGGTGGAAACATGAGAATATCTAGGGGATCACTTGGGATATGGAGGATTAGATTCATGCTCGGTACCCTTATATTTTTAAATAGTTTTTTTTTGGATTTTTGTGGATGTATAGACTAAAGTCTTGGAGAAATTAATGACTTGTATTTTATGTGTATTAATTTTAAATATTATATGGTTTTATTTCAATACCAAAAATTATGACGGTGTATGATTATAAGGCCTGCTATGTGAAAAAATAATGTTTCAAAATAATATAATATTAAATCGCATGAGCACGTGGGTTTCCTGAAAAAGTGGAATAATGTATAAATGGGTTCATAAATCAGAAATATGAGGTTACATTGATTTAAGAACATTGTCTCTATGCTAGGTTCAACCCAACATTGGTCAGTGCATGTTGTTTGGGTAATTTCATCATGACCCTTTTAAATAAATATTATAAATTTAAAAAAATTATTTTATTTCTTTAACACAGCGATGCAGTGACATGTTTGTTTTTAAATAAACAATTTATAGTGATTCAGGGTTAGTCTCGTAACCTGAGAATCCTCTGGAGGCCCTAGAGAGAGATATATGGAAAATTATCTCGAGGAGGTGATAATCAAAAATTGAATTGATGATTCAAGAACACCAATCGTGTTGGATCTCTCCAATGACAATGATGTGGTTACTATTATTCATAATCGAGTGTTCTTAATCATGGTAGGATGTTTTATTTCGATTTTATTTTTCTGTTATTTATTCCTATGATGAATATAGACAAATACATGAACATACTGGCCCATATATTCATCATATTTAACAGATTGGATTATTCTGTGTGGTTTAACAGGTGATAATTTTTATGAATATTGTTTTTGATTCTATTATTGTTCTTATGGGAACTGCATGATGCTGGAATGAAGAGTGACTGAGGATCATTCATCATGATTTTTTCTTGTGATTTTTATCCCTTTTTGTCCTTTATTGTGGTTGATGCTTGTTTTTTGGTACGATACCCAACCTATTGATTGATTAGTGCACGCACAATTCTTAGAAAAATTATTTGAGGTTGTAGATACAGAATCCGTGCAATACAAAAGAGTTGTGGTGATGAAAGTGTCAGATGGGTCGAATCGATTCAGGAACACCCATTCTTCAGGCAAGTTGTGTGGGGATTAATGAAATCAGATTTCCGAGTTGATTAAAGGCCGAAAATATATTGTTTTGGACTTTTGATGGTGAAACTAATATTCATCTGAAGTTTTATTGAGAACAAACAACTAGAACGTGATCTGAATAATCATCTAAGGTGTGTTGAAGAAGAAGAGGGTTTTTTTTGGGAAAAACTAACACCCACTGCATGTATTCCCTGATACATAATGTGTTCTCTCATTGGAAAACTCAGTGCGTACATTGTAATTTCATAATTATGAGGTTTCTTCCATGGGTTGCCTTCATGATGTTTACCCCCCCCCCCACATGACATGGCATGAACTAGTTATATGGGCTACCTCATGTACTTGTACACAGGCAAGGATATAGGGTTTAACGTAGTATACTGGAACCCGATCGATGTACATAGGTGGACCCTGGATGAATGGACATGGAATTGAACCCCTTATAAAGGCCATGTACCCCTATTATACATGAAATAGTTTGGAATGACATGTGATGTTGTACATGGGATGTACCAGGGTCAAGGTACATGAACTGTGACCCGAGAACACAGAGTTTACTCATTTCTAAATGGTATGAGATACTTTTCCACCATATCTTATAAAAGTTTAATTAGGTTTTGTTTTCTTAATTGATTCCTAGAAGGTTGGTACAAATCATTTCATACTCCAAGGAATACGATCCCTTCAGTATGAATTCCCAGATAGAGTTGTTGTAATCCCCATGAGTGGCCCATAATGGAATCGTCTTTTCATTATTCATTGCTTAGTTAGAGTTCTTGGTATCAACATGACCAAAAATATGCAGGAACCAATCCTCTACTTAATGGGTTAATCCAAATTGAGTTGTTGGTATCACCACATTTCTCTGGATATGATCCTCATCTGTTGTATCATATTTTCTTTGGACAATCAACATATATTTCTCATGGAGAGACCTGATGATTAGTACCTCTTAGCCAAACATCATCAGTGATATCATTCTGAGTTTGTTCTCCTATATTAGGGCATCGTTGAATAATTGAGCTGAATTTATAGTTGCAGGAATATATTGGTTGGGACTAACCTCTAGACTATGTGTCTTAGATTGAGTATACCTGGATATTCTTATTATATGTCTTGTATACATATACCTATGAAGAGCTAAATATACTTTCCTTTGATATATTTCCTTGTGGTCTTGGGGTTCCCTACTGAGTATTCTTATACTCACCTCTATACATGCTTTTCATGCATGGGTCATGTATTGTTTAGAGGATTGACCATTTGATGGAGTCCTTGGCTGACCAAGACCAGACAGTGCTTTTTTGAGACCAAACATGTCAAGGTGTACTCCTATAGCTTCAAACATCCATCCCAATACATTTCTCATACAGGTTGGACTTGAGGTTATAGAAACTTTTTTGTGGTCTTGTGTTTGGCTATGTTTTACTTTACTTCCTGTCATACTCTAGTTACGAGATATAGTTGTATGAAAGCATTGTTTACATAGAAGATTTTTTACATTTCAAATTTTTATGGTCTTGAATATATGTGCGTGCCTACAGGTACATAGAAAATGACTCCCATGTTAGTGATATGACTTCTTGGTGCTATTCACTAGCCCCTAGCCTAATGTAGGTGGGTTTTGGGAGTCGTCACATGTGCCCCATTTGAATGGTTCGTGACAATATCCATTCTTGAGATGATGATTAAAATTGAAATACTTCCTTAAACTTAATCTCTTATGGAATCAGAGGAAAAATCATGATATAGAGGTTGATTTTCATCTCCATGAATTTTTTTTGTCTCTTTTCAAGGAAATCCAATCCATTAAAATAATACCACCAAATTATAATAAAGGGAGAATCACAATGTTTTCTTTAAAATTACTCCACAAAATATTATTAAAGGAGACGTTCTATATTTAGGATACAAAAATTTCCAAATTTATCATTTTCACCAATAGATCCACTTCCATGTTTTGAAGTGGTGTATGAATATTTCTACTAAACATTCATGATATAAAAGAACACATTGTACTTGAATTGAATATTATGTTCACTGTACTTTAATAAATAAGTAGCTTAAATGTCACTTCTTTGACATCAGGATAAAAATTAAGTATTGAGATGGCAAGAGATCAACCTCCTTTTCTAGGCTTTAGAGGTTCTCTTAATCAATTATCATTGAAAACCCATGTCATAGTTTAGTGGTTCACATAGTTCTCTTGTTCCTTGTAGTTGAAACATTTTAATATAGGCTAAGGGTTGACTTGAGTATTCTATTTTTCCACCATAATTTTGGGTTTCTCACATTGGTAGTCAGTATATTGGTTACCCTCCTTACAAATAATGATACATTTCCTTGTCCCCTTTAAGAATTTTTTCATGATACTTCTTCCCACACTTCTGACATGTGAGATGCTATTATTTGTTTCTATCGTGACATTTCTCTATCGCCCCACTATAATTAAACTCAATTGATATTCCCTATATCTTGAATTGTGAGTACCTTGAAATTATATGATCACCATTTCAATGTTGTGGGAAAATTAGTCCATTCATATATAGTTGTAATACTTGGAAATTAGTAAATTTATATAGATCCAGCCTTAGTCGAAAAAAATGTGATTAGATTTACTTTTAGAGTTAATGAAAAATCCATAGGTGTATCATGAAAGACTTGTAATGTTCTCATAGTATTACCTAATGTATTTTTCATCACTGTTCTTTAGTCCAAGGAACTCTCTCTTCATATTAAGTCAAAGAGTTCAACGAAAATATTTATAGAAAAACATTTCCAAAATTATCTCCATTCCATCTCTTCAGTCTCTTCCATGGGATTGAAATTCATAAATAACATCAATTATTATTCAGATTATTCCTCCATGGGATGTATAACCAGTAGGGTTGTCTCTTTCTTATTGTATTTAAGGATAGATAAGATCTTTTGAATTGAGTTTATTAATTTTTCTTTGAATAAGGAATCATAAGATCCACTGATACTTGGATTACTTTGTCACATAATGGCCTCAATTACAAAATTCACTTTATTTGGGGGATGTGGTTGTTCCCTTGATTGCAATTTCTATTAAAATTTTTTGGTAATTATGTAGGTATAGTCTTGAGGTTCTAAATTTTAGCTATCATCAAGTTGGGAATCTAATTTGGGTATTCATCACATTTCCCATCTTAATGGTTTTTGACTCAGTTCCTTCTACTTCTAGTGATTGACTACAATTGAGAGAAATTTACGGATTTGAATGTTAAAAAAATTTAACTCATAAAAGGGAAACTATGTAAATTGAATGGATATATCATAACTGATATATATTCCTTATCCTAGGAATTTATAGGTTTTAATATAATTTATCCATAATCTATTTCAAAATATAAAATTTCAAAAATTATTTTTGTTCCCTTCAATATGGATTATAAAGAACATATGTATTTGAAATAGTATACACCTCTGGACAAACAAAACACATATACAAAAATGACCATTTATTATGCATCATGTGAAGATTGAGCTAATACCCCACGCACCCGTTTCAGGGTTATTATCCCATTTTTATGTCACGTATTTTATAATTTACATGAAAAATATAAGAAAACTCTTTACAACTCATTTATTATATAACCAACATAGAAAATTCTTAAATATATTATGAAACATTGGGTGGAGTCATTTTGCGGTCATTCATTCACATGACTACCAATGATTTTCTCACTTGGTAAACCCAAATCCTTAATTCTTCAATATGGTTACCTTGAATCTATTGAAGTTGAAATTAAACTCCAACATCCACCCTTAGTCATTATCATCCCCCACATTATCTCAATCTACACCATCTTTTGATTTTTGTTTCCTTCTCAATCATCCCCCTTCTCATATCAATTTAAGGTGTGTGTTTATTAATATAAATTTTTGTGCATCCATGATACTTTCTTTTCTGTTTTTAGTTTTGAATTTCAATTATTTTTCTTTTATCTTCAAAATTTATATTTTCAATTAGGATTATTCATGCATCTATGGTATGCTTAATTAATATTTTATTTTTTGAGATCATGCTTTGACTAAATGATAATTTGGTTAATTGGTGTTATAAATAATATCAATTTACTCATTAATATATGTGTATGGTATGTTTTTTTGTATACATTTTGAAATGTTGTTTTTAAGGTATATTGGATTGTGGAGCTTAAATATGGATTATTAATATTATATATTTAGACGACCGTGTAGATTTCATGATTTTTCTTTATGAATTGATGATAATTAAAAATGTTGAAAGTGACACTTTTGTTTATAAAATATGTTTATTTATTTTAATTATGAAATATTTTTTTTTATTTTTTATAATTATTTATTAAATTAAATTTTAAATTAAAATTTTAATTATAATAACATTTTTAAAATTCATGATATTTGTTATGGATAATTATTATTTGATGTTTTATTACTACATTGTGAACAAGTGATGAATTTAAGGAAGGTGTTATTGATTTATTGGAATATTATAAATTAATTATTATGAACAGTGACATGTTTTTTTATCCATGTTTGAAATAACAAAAAATGAAGCAGTTAAAAATTCAAAAAATCAATGATTATTTAATTTTTCATTTTTTTAATCCTAATTATATCCCTTGGTTATGGTATGATTAAATTTGGTAGAATTAAATATCCTTAAGTGGTGACGATTTTCGATATGATAAGTCTAGTCAAATTAAAGAAATAATTTGTGATACTAATGTAGAAGAAATTAGGAAAGAACTGATAATTGGGTGTTGATATGGTGATACTGAAATAGCATTGTATCTAGGTTTTATAGAATTTATGGTTTTATCAATGGTGTAATGTTTGATTAACTTGAAAGAGATAAATGTATTGAGTAATAATAATTAAATTGAGTGACTAAAGATGTTGAAATAAATTCTTCTTAAAAATAATGAACTTTAAAAATCACATTATAATGCGAAATAAATATTATGTGTGATGTGTGTGGGGGAAAAGAAGAAAAATTCCTACCAAAATAAGTATATGATATATAATAAGGAATAATAATATCTTCTATGGTATCATAAATGTGGGTCCTTAGTGTATAAGTTAAAATAAAAATCACTAGCGGATTTAGCAGTTATAAATACTCTGACATAGGCCATTTTGTGTCCTCCTTAAATTTCTCATTTTAAACATTTATCTTAATATTATAATTTTAAAAAGGATAATATATAATTTTGTTGAGAAAAAAATTTATGGAATATTACACCATCTAGCTGATTCTCTATAGTGGAAGAAAATTGATCAACGGTTTTCTATATTCATAAATTTTCTTATTAGTCTCCAAATTTGACTATGTGCAAATGGAATGAATCTATATCAAAGAATTAGTTAAAAACCTAGTTTATGGATAATTTTATTGGAAATTTACTACTTATCTCCTACATTTTTTATGATGTAGAAATATATCATGTTGTATTTCATGATTTATAGACCAAGACATGTTATAAATGATGTTGATGTTTTCTTATCACCATTAATTGATGATTGGAATATTTTATTAGATTAAGGTGTTAGAATGTATTTTTTTATAAAGTAGAAATATTTTAACAACATGAAATGATTTTGTTCACTATAAATGAGTTCCCATGATGTGGGAATATTTCATGGAACAATCTTATGGGAAAAGTTTCTGACGCTTTCACCGGGGTGCGCACATCTATCTGTTTGAGGAGGATGAGGACGTGATGAATGTTGCCCTGAATTCCCACTTTCCAAAGGTGGGCGGCATCCGTCACTTATTTTGGAATGTTTGATCCTTGATTGAAACAGGATGATGGTATGTTTGTTCTTCCTTCCATGGATTCAAACTCGAAATACATTACCTAGTAAAGGTCTCCCTTATAGATTAAGACATTGTTCATGAAACTCTTTCTAGTTCCATATCTACATGGAATCCGATTAATTACACTGCTTCTATTGGGACATTCTAAGGGTTACGGTCAGGGCATCATCCTTAGGTCGGGAGAGTAGTCACGTTGGACATCACTTCATTGTCGGGATGCTGGAACACTAGCACATCTGTGTATCTTCTCCTTATTTTAGGGCTTCTCAAGGGCGCAGAAGCCTGAGACATTCCATGTAGAATGCGAGGAATTATATTCCATAGACATGTATATGATGTTTTCCTCAGCTTCCCATATTTAACACTGGGTATGCTGTGATTTTAATGTCTAGCGGAGATGTATTTGACTGATTGGAACACTAACTAGAGTGGATCAGATGCGTGAAACCCCTGGAGGGAACACTGATTCTAGGAGGGGAATTGGCGTGATCTCACCAGGATGCGACAGCCCCGGTAGGAATCAAGATGGATCATGGATGGTTGAATGGAGTGGTGTATAAATGATATAGAACCATCATGAAGGTGACAATATAATTGGGATTCAGCCTCAAAGAGGCTTCCTACATATCCCTATGGCAGGGAATCAAAGTCCACATAGTTTGGTGAGGCTATGAGACACCTACATAGGTGACCCGTATGAAGGGGGAGCTGGAGGAAATGAACCTCCAGGTTGGGGAAGGACCCTCTCGAAACATATAGGCTCATGTTAAAGACTAGGATGAGACATGGGTGATGGGATTGAAATTTATTGAGGTGTACAAATTACCGTTACATGGAAAGTTTCAAAGTCTACATAGTTCAAAATGGGGCATAGAATCGGGGTGTGTGAAGAGGACAATGACCTGACGATATACTGTGGATTACGTGTAGTTTGTAGCCCGACTTGGTCGGGTGCCATTGGAGCAGTCCAGAGATGTGGGTTCCGATGAAAGGGACAACAATGACTTACAATCGAGTTCAGAGTACAACAGCTTACTGCAAGATGGAAGTGACAACGAATTACCGCTGGATGGGAGTAACAATGACTTTCCGATGAATGTGGTTGACAACTTCTTACCAAATCATGGGGATCACAACGTCTTACCACTGTATGGGGATCACAAAATCTTACAACTGAATGGGGATCACAATGTCTTACCATTGAATGGGGATCATAGTGACTTACTGCTGAATACGGGTAATTGTAGTGTCATGCAGGACAAAAGGGGTGTATAGTTTAACTTCATGCAGGATGGGGGTAAACTGATGTGAAATGGTCAGGATCAATGGGTGTTGGGATTGAACCTCAAGGAGGCTTCTTACATACATTTATTTGTAAGGAATCAAAGTGCACGTTGTTTGGAATGGTGTTGGGGAATCGATGTGAAGTGGTCATGACCAACGGATGTTGGGCTTGAACCTCAGGGAGGCTTCCTACGTACCTTACCTTGGAAAGGATCAAAGTCCACATAGTTTATAAGATATGTTGGTGAACCAATGTGAAGTGGTCGAGACCAATGGTTGTTGGGATTGAACCTCATGGAGGTTTCCTACATACATTACCTTGGTAAAGATCAAAGTCCACGTATTATAGGATGGTATTTGGGGCTTACACTCTAGGCTACCTGAAGAGGATGTCATGGTCAGTGCTTACTCTAAGCCCATATGATTCTTTCTCGATGTGAGAAACAATAGTCAAAAGAGATATGATGATCACATCGTGAAAGGTGTGTCCATGGGAAGTGGAGTGGGGCTAACACGTAGTTAGCATCCCAAAATGGAAATAGGGACATAAGCATGGTTTGCATCCCAAAGAGGAAACAAGGGCTTACGCATAGTTAGCAGCCTATGGAGATGGAGTTTGGGACTTACTCTAGGGTGGAGGCCCGATAGAGGCATAGCCCAAAAGAAGAAGAATTTGGCATGGAAGAGAGGAGGGATATAGTGCCCATCCCCCTCTCTGGTCTTTGGCTAAGAAGAAGATAGGAGAATATGTAGGGTCCTGAAAAATCCTCAAAGGATATTCTACCCAAATCCCACAATGAATTGGGGAAAAGAATGGAGAAAATTCAAAATAATGGACAAGCAGGACCGGTCCGTGGACTGGTCCCATGAAAATGCAACACGGCCCGACCCCACGAAGCGCCCCTTCGCGAACCATCTTCATTCATGAAATGGAGGCAGAGATCCTCTACGGCCACGAGGTGGGGTGGGCACTGATCTGGTTCACCATCATGAACCGCCCCAACCGCGGACTACGTCGACCGGTTCAAGCTGCATCAGCTGTCGTTCGCAAAATGGAGGCGGAACCCTCCACCGTCGTGAAGCACTCCCTAAGTTCGGTTTGTGTGGGGGGGGGGGGAAGCGTCCAAATACCAACCATGAATTATGGATTGACTAAGTCAGTTTTAAACTGGGTATTTGGTTATGGGCCTCCGCAAAAGGTGCCACGTGAATGCAGATACATCTCTTTCCCCACTCTATAAAAGGAGAATAAGGGGGAAAGGAGAAGGGATTCAGAAATTTGAGGATTCGGAGACTGGGATTCGGATGATTCAAAGTCAGAAGAAGAAAAGAGCGATTAGACTAAGGTGGAAGGATTTCGAAGGAAGGCTTAGGATTTCACAACAGCGATGTTCCAGTTCGCGAACCAGAGCAGGTTTAAATCTGGGAATGAACTAATAAGGAACCAAAAATGCATAATAATTCGGTAAACCGCAAACTCAAAATAACATAAAGAAGAGAAGATTGGGAACTGTATCCCCTCTGCAGATGCACTCACCATAGACCAGGGAGTTTATGCCTATTTTCTGATCCGTCGCACCACGTAGCACCCTCCTACGCGGGCGAAGTCTCGACTAACAAACCCCCGATCAGCGCTTCCCTTGGCCATCATTTCTCGCATGGAATCCTCCGCGGACCACCATGGTTCACAGATAGAACCCGGAGCCGCGAACCATCTTGGTTCACGGGATGCCAATTACTCCGCAGACCCTCCTGGTTCGTGGACGGCCAGTCAGTCCGGGGACCCTCCTGGTTTGCAGACGGCCTATTAGTCCGCGGACCACCCTGGTTCACGGACGACCCCTCCAGCCGCGTAGCACTTTCCTATGCGAAGGGCACCAAAACCTTCGGAGTTCCCATTTCCCGAGCCTGATAGAATCCCTCCAATCCGGCCCGATCCCCCATGACTTCTTCATCGGCCTATTCATTGGCCTCGAGCCGAGGCCTCCACTAGAGCCACCGGATCCGTGTGGCGTAACCCCCAGGCGCATCTGCACGCCATTTTAAGTTAACATACCCATGGTAAACATTGTAAAATGGGTTACCCCTACCCTTGAGCAGATTCCCGAAGATTTCCTGGGTTCACATTCCCACAGTAATGTGGAGTATGAGCTCGAGGGTCCTCTTTCTGCCGCTCTACCTGCTAAAGGCTCCTCAGGGTAGTAAAATACCCATCAGAAGGAAGCCCTCATGTACTGCAGGAGAGGAGATGGGCACAGGAGCAACCCCTTTCCCTCTCCCGATGTGCTTCCTCTTATGGGCCTCCTCAGAGTGTAAGCCCCAAACCATCACCCTGAGTATCCACCTGAGAGTAAGCCCCGACCTCATGGACTGCCCTTATGTGTAAGCCCCACTCCACTTCTCACGGACTCACCTATTACGACGTGATCCTCTGGTCCCTACTTCCTCTTGTTTCTCACACTGAGCATGACTCACGTGGGCTTAGAGTAAGCATCGACCATGATATCCTCCTATGGGCCACCTCAAAGTGTAATCCCTAATCCATTACCATGTGCCTCCTCAGAGTGTAATCCCCAATCCATCATTCCGGGCTACCTCAGAGCATAAGTCCCAAGCCAATGCGAACTACGAGGACTTTTATCCTTGCCTCCTAGGAAGGGTACGTAGGAAGCCTTCAAGAGGATCAAACCCGACCACCTTCGGACCCCCGGATCCACATTCACATCGGTTCTCTAGCACTCCCATTGTAACTACGTGGAATTTGATTCGTGTCTCCTAGGAACGGTACATAGGAAGCCTCCCTGTGGTTCAAGCCCAACGACCGGTTGATCTGACTGTCCTCACATCGGTTCCCTGCGCCGGTTCTAGTGTCACCTCAAGTGAGTTCCGACTCTTCGGGGTCATTAATCCAATGAGGGATGGTAATCCTCGGGTATAAATGATTCTGAACCCCTGTGTCCAGTTGACCATTTCCCACCAAGGTCAAATCCATGGATGCTATGTTTGGGTATAAACCAAAGATTCACGAACATATGAATACGTCTTAAATCTATAAGAGAGTCCCAGAACATGCAATAATTCCACCCTAAAAAGGGTGTGATTAGCCCTACTTCGCATCTTCTCGACCAATGTGAGTTCTTAAGAGTCGCTGGTTAGACCATCCGGCAAACACCTGCCTTTGTAAAGCATGTCCATCAATCATTGGATACGGAGCCGTTGAGAATTTCGAGGGTGAAAACCAAAACCAAGAAACAAAAAATGGTGAACCCGACGTGAATCTTTAACCAAGAATTATAGATTCAACTTAATCCCACCCTGTTCCCCCCTTTACTCACAAGGAGGGCCAAGAAAGGTCATTAATTACACATGGGATCATGAGATGCTGCTTTGATGGGTTTGCTGCTCTTACATGGAAAAATGTTTTTCAGGTACTACCTCCAGAACTCCCTTCGATCCAATGGCATCACAAAGAAACTCACAGGTGTGTGCTTCCAACAACTCAAGGACCGGACACACTCACTTACAGGGGACCCCGTCACCCACCTAGAATATTCAATTTCGGGGTCTCAGAAACGCTGATCCGAGAGTACCACGTGAACGGTACTCTCCCAACGGTGGAGATGGCCATGCACGCCCTCCAATTTTCTAGAACTCGCCGGTCGCCTGCCCAGCAGTGGCCACAAAGGTAGACCCAGACAACCC
Source organism: Viscum album (assembly GCA_963277665.1). Lineage (NCBI taxonomy): Eukaryota > Viridiplantae > Streptophyta > Magnoliopsida > Santalales > Viscaceae > Viscum > Viscum album. The sequence goes on along the minus strand of OY728130.1, from coordinate 662,993,607 downwards.
CTGTTTCTGTCTCCAACCGTTTCAGCAGTCTATCCCCATAACAGGACAATGTGTACCTCCCTTATCTTAGGGAGGCGGATGAGGTCGACATTGAGGACTTCATCCCCACCGAATGGGGGTTCCGCTCCAAGGCCCCCACTGGTAGAAGTCATCGTGGTCACACCACGACCCAACATCCTCATGACGAGGAGGTTGTCTCCCCAAGGATTCGGGCTCATTCTCTCCGAGCTCCGGCCCTCGAACCTCCCAACGAGGGCAACCGACATAAAATCGGGGACCGGTCATCACCCTGGTCCCTGAGGAGGATCATCGCTACCCAGCCATGGAGACGTACCAAAAACAGGCACCTACACCTGTTCACTCCTCCCGAACCTGCCATCCAGACATGGCGGCATCGTACGAGCCGGCGTGCACCCCCACTGAGCTCCATCAAGCCTGTCGCTCACGCAGGACAACACTTACTTCGCAGACACCTCTCCCTGCCCAGGGTCGTGAAGCCCACCAACCTGAAGTGGTGGAGACCCGACACCTACAGGACCAGATCCTAGTAGTTTCTTCTGACGCTCGCCATCCTGATATGGTGGCGATCAACAAATCCCACCACCCAGATGTGGCGATAACTCATAGGCAGGCATGTCTCCTCGCCAACAAGGGCCACCGACTCGATACGGTGGGAAACCAATATATGCAGGGCCAGCTCCCTGCGGATGCAAGTAAAGTCCGTGACCCCAATGTGGTAGCGAATGGAGAGTTAAACCAGCGTATCCCAGTATAGGGGCAGATTCGTTCACCTGACCCAACATAGGAGAATTGTCAATACCCACTGACTATCGGAGGACCGGAGCAGGATATTCCTACTTCGATACCAGAATGGGCCTTCATACCTGTTCCAGCCAAAGATGTCTCTCTACATATCCTGGAAATGATGGAGGATCAGGTATCGATTCCAGATCATATCTTGTAGACTTTCCAGAATATAATTGCATCAATAGCAGTAGTAAGGACTCGGGCCCGTGAGCCCGTCTCCCCAATTGAGGTGACTCATCTAAGAGATGATATAGCCGCCTCAGAGCAGATCTGCATCCCTGCTTCTATCCAGGAAGGTCGCCGGCCATTTTCCGCGATGCAAGGGCAACTGGATCGAGCATCTTCACTTGTTACAACTAGGGGACACCCATCCATCATGATGGATGCTCTATAGCAGGCATATATCCATACTAAATGTCAAGATGTTCATCGGAGTATCCTGGAAACATCACGAGATCCAATTAGATAGGGACCCAAAGGAGTTGAAGGTCATTGTCAACAACAGACGGTCCCTGCTATCTGAAAAAGAGTGCCCCGAACGCCCCGAAGGCAGCTGGAAAATAAATAGGGAGTTCATGACTCCGCTCTGCTGGAAGCTGGGGTTCCCAATGCCACTGAGCATACATCAAATACTCAGAACCCTGCCCACCCATTACCATATTATGGGAGTGGCAGTAGCAGTTGTGAATGTACTCCCTACAATGTCGCTAACAGTAGCTCTGAAGGTCCTCCCCAGAGCACCCGTGGGGGCTTCCCCCGCGGGCATATAACGATCGATCATGAGAGCTCCTCATTTGATGCGAGTCATGGAAACCCTCCACGTGGCCAGAAGATCGAGAAGCAAGAAGGTCCTCCACTTGCTGTGGTCCACCCTGAAGGTCCTCCCCGAGGTATACACTGCAATCACTCTCCATGCAGTGGGACCACAGATTATGAAAGTAGTCCTCACTATCATAGTCGCAACTACGGAGGCCCTCCCCGAAGTGACGTCTCATCACAACAAGAAGGCCCTCCCCTTGTCGTGGCCTACCCTGAAGGTCCTCCCCAGGGGTTATGCTACAACGGAACTCCATGCAACCAGGCATCAGATCACAGTGGTAGTCCTCTCCACCCTGATAATGGTGGTCCTCCCAATAGAGACATCGAGCAATGAGAAGGCCCTCCCCTCATTATGGTACATTCTAGAGGATCTCCCTAGGATGTATCCCACAGATATTCTCCCTGCGGTAGCAGTAATGTTAGTCCTCTCCATTGCCACAGCTGTGATGGTTTTCCTCTCCACCACGGTCGCCATTGCGAAGGTCCTCCCCATAATTTCCCCAAGAAACAAGAAGGTACTCCCCTTGTCGCCATGTGTCCTGAAGGTCCTCCCCAGGATTCACATCAAACGTCAAGCCATGATTTTCATCCTCACCATGATGGCAGTTGTTGCGAAGGTCCTCCCCGTAACAACACTACGCATCCAGAAGGTCCTCCCCTTGCTGTGACATGCATTGGAGGTCCTCCCCAGGGTGTGCACTGCAAAATTCCTCTATGCGGTGAAGCATCAAGTAGTAATGGTATTACTTACTATTACGGCCGCCATCACAGAGGTCCTCCCCACGATGACATATTATATCGACAGGAAGGTCCTCCTCCTTCCAAATCAAGCACCAAAAGGCCCTCATATGCCGAGGCACTCAGAAAGATGGGATCAAGCATGTCAGATTCCCAGTTAGTTTCCGACAACATCCTTCTGCAATCAGAAGACACTCCAGGGTCGTGTTCATCCTCTGAACCACCTCGGAATCACCCATATAATGACTCACCACATACCGGTCTCACTGCCTCTGACAACATTAGTAGTGAGCGTCTCATTTGGGCCGACCAGGAAGAGGAGTCACTAGTGGAGGAGTATGCCGATATGCTACACCTACAGAAATGACTGGCTAGGGATGATATACCAGTTTTGTTTTTCCTTACGACCACCTCTCAGTTCGACATACCCATAGAATTGTCGGAAGAATGAATGCACGATATCTGCCATAATATATGGACAACCCTCCACCAACTGAAATCAATATTCCTGCCCTACGATAGGTATGTAGACCAAGTCAAGACTATAGGAGACCTCCTGCGTCACATAGACCTAGAAGATCTTCCTTCAGCATGGCAATAGCGGCCTGTGAGGCATAAAAAAACATGGAGATAGCCTTCCTCCGTGCGCTGCACCAACTGCACCACCTCATCGGTGATGCTCCAACGGAAGTCCATATCAGGGGATGGGGGGAACACAGAGCTCTGCATTTCATTCCACTCCCCACCCAGAAGAACCCGTTAGGTATGTGTCTCACAATGTCATCATGTCAAGACAGAAATCGAGTGGTCCCCCTGTTCAGGAAAGGCAACACACCCAACAGAGTTAGGCATTGAGTAAGTCCCAGAAGCGTCAGGCCTAATGGGAACAATCCATTCAAGAACTCTAGAATCAGGCCACCGAGAGAATACAACATGCCTCTCACCTAAGAGAGGCCAATCAGCAATCTTTTCTGCCCCCCCCCCCCCAGAAAGGATAGGTTCACAGAAGAACTCGGCATCAAACCCAGTTCACCCCCGAATGGGGGCATGCGAGATCAGGCAGGTAGCGATAGCCGTAGAGACAGTCACAATCCTGGGTCAACCACAGTTTGCAATGCTCGGGGCATTTTTCATAACAAATTCCCCATAAAAACAATAAAACTGGGAAGAGACTCAGTGTCCACAGAATATATCCAACCCCAGCTTTTAGGGCTGGGGGCATTATTACCCCCTCAAGAACAACCCCTCCCCCCCATGAGAATCAGTGTTCTATCATCTAGGGAGGATAGTTAGAAGAGGAGGTTCCCATCCTATCCCGTCATTTGATTCATCATCCCCTCCGAGAGGAAGGTGCACTGTAAGGTCGCATCAAATAACTCTTGGCGTCACCCTTCACCAAGAAGTCCGAAGGCAATCCCAGGTCATGAAAGGGAAGGCTAGAAAAAGACGCGGGAGATCCTATTCCCATTTGGAAGATGACATCTTCTCCACCTCACGATATGCATCTATCAACGTCATAGAGGTTAACCTCATGGGTGACACCAGATATACTGCCAATCCTGATGGATTGGGGCATAATAGTTCTGGTCAGGCTGTGATTCACAACGAACCACCAGGTATGCACACCCGGAACCCGAGGGCCACCCTAAATATGGCCGTCCTTCCAGCCAACCCTCCTCCACCTACCCAGCGAGCTTCCAACAGGGATAAGAATAAAGTACTGGTTTCCCTTAAACCGCCTCCTTCTCTCAACAAAAATGAGCCACTCATGCTCGAAAAGAGATTCACTCGATAGGAAGAGTATATGAAAGAATTGTGGCGGCTTAACGTCGAGATACACCATAGGAACCACCTTATTGAAAGTGTGTCCCAGGAGGAACCACATCATGTAGTCCTAGCAAGTGAACCTCAAAGGCTAAGGTTTTCCCCAATAAATGAAACATGGTCATGGATCCCATCCAATGAGGCGCTCGACCCATCCAACTACCTAAACGTAGATTCGGATGAATACCAAGACTTCCCTCCACTCAGGAAGCAATCAGAGCAAGTACGCCTGGACCCTCTGAAGGTGCCACAAACGGCACACGTACCTTTGGTGCCGGCCAATACGGATCCTCAGGAAATGCCCCGAGCTACGCCTGCCCAGGATCGGGCCCAACAGGATGTAAACTAGGGTCTCACCAACACCATCGAGGCACTGACGGTTCGATTGGAAGCGATGGAAGGTCGATGCGCTCCGATACAGCCAAAGTGGAAACCCTACCCAGATTGGGTGAGAAACACACCACCTCAACCCAATTTTGGTAGCCCTTTATTTCCCATATTTAATGGATCAGGCGATCTAGAGAAGCATTTAATTCTCAACGCATCCTATTGTGCCCCTATGATGGGGAATCCGAAACAACAAGAAGCAGTGAAACTCAGATACTTCGTACGGACCCTGCAAGGATCCACCTTTGTCTAGTACATGAGTCTACCAGTCCAGTCAATAAAGATATGAGAAGACCTCCGGTAGCAGTTCCTGTTCCACTTCAGCTCAACATTGCCTAAAACAACAGTCAATGATCTCATGAATTGCAAGCAGAGGGAGAACGAGAGGGTCTAAGATTTCATCGCCGATGGAATGGTCTGACTTATTATCTGAATAGGCCAATGCCTCAAGATGATATGCTATTCATATGCATAGATAATCTTCAAGATGAGCTGCGAACACCGCTCATACTAGTGGAGTGCACCACTTGCTTATGCCATCTCTCGGACATTGCCCAGAGAATTGAGGACTCCCTACAGCAGAATAATCCGAAGTCCCGAATAGCCTCACAGGCTCCTGTGAAAAGAGCCCCTAGAGCTGAAGTGTCCGTTGTCACACTCAAGCTGGCCCCTGTTCCCACTCCACCGCTCAGGCCTCCACCAAATCGTCAAGGGACTCCTGCATATCAATGGCTACCTCCGCCTAAAGGGGACGATTAGCGTGGTCCAAAGAAGAACTAGTTTTAGGAACGAAGACAAAAAGTATACTCATTCTGGGATGATCAAGTTCGCGACTACTTCATTGCCGCCATGAATGGAAACTTGCTCCGCCTCCCGAAGCTGAGGAAACCTGAAGAGGTCGGCCGCGATGACATGCCAGATTATTTCCCCTACCATTGGATGTTAGGGAATAGTATCCGAGAATGCTTCTTCTTCAAAGACCTTCAATAGAGGATGGTAGACTCTGGACAGGTCGAGCTGGGGCCGCCCCCAGCACATGTGGCATGTATCTCTACCACCGACTCTGACAAAGAGGAGGGGTGGCAGAAAGTCACCAGCAAGCAGGGGCATAAATTTGACAACTAGATGACTCAGAAGACTATCAACCGAGCCCATGGCATACTCCGAGATCAAATACAGTAGCCGGTGTTTCCACCAACAGCCCCTGAAGCTGTAGAGCTGATAGTATCGACTTCACAACCCTCCACAATCCGGTCATCTGGGAATAATCGAAGGAGGAGACAATCTCAAGAGGAGAAGTCCCTAACGGGGCCAAAGTTAGTCCTAACCCTGGAAGATTTTATGCCCACAAATTTGGCACCACGGGCACCAACCCACCAAATGGCACAATTAGGGGCAACCGACTAGGTTGACTTGTCAGAGGATGAAGAGCCAATCATTTTCTCTATTAACGTCATCCATCTTATGGAATCATTCCCCGATGAAGGTTATGGTTACAAACCCGAGTTCCCTACACGAGGAGCTGAGAGGAGGAATCGCAGAGGTAGGGGGTACCAGGGGAGGCGCAGTCGTGGTCAAAACCAACCCTACGGTTGGACCATGGCCCAAACCATTAGTATCACGGAAATCCATGGGAGAAACCTTCAACAGACTCAGTAGGAGAAGGAATGCCCCTCCACCTCCACAAGTACCCACTCTGGCCCTATTGTTCTGTGATACCCACCAGAGGAGGAGCAAGTGTCTGGATGCCTAGAGCACAAAAACAAACAGGTCGGGCCAAGCCCTCAAAATGCAGGAGCGCAATCAATATCTGACCCCACATCCGGTCCCTCCTCATCAAATTCTCTAGCCCCTAAAGAACCCGCTAAGACTCTCCTGCCAACGGATAAGCGTCGACCGCTGGAGCAGAAATACGATATCCTTAAGCAGCTATCATCGGTACCAGCCAATCTGTCAATCCTTGATGCCCTAAGTCTGTCAGAAAACCTTAGAGAGGTGATTATAGAAGCTTTGATTATCCCCCAGGAGTTTCAAGCCGAGGTAGCTGCCGTCGAAATTTACCGGACAAAGACTGACCCGACTGAATGCAATGCAGTGATTTCCTTCACCGATCAGAATGAAGATACCATCATGCAAGGACACATCAGACCACTATATGTGTCTAGCACATTGAATGGTATTGAAAGCCAGAAATTATTTATAGACAATGTCTCTAGAGTTAACCTTCTTCCCCTACAGACACTACGTAAGTTGGGCTACAGTGAGAATGACTTAATTCCCTCGGCCACAACTCTGTTGGGTTATGATAAGAGTGAGGAGAGACCAATGGGAAAAATCAAGCTAAAGACCCATTTTGGTGACCTGGTAGCCTACAGAAAATTTCTAGTGGTTTGGTAGAGCACAAAATTCAATTCCCAGCTGGGAAGGTCGTGGCTCCATAAGAACATAGACGTTCCTTCATCCCATCACCAGTGTATCAAGTACTATATCAATGGACAAAGTGGAACATTTCACGAGCTCTCCGAGTCACATTAAATTGACGTCGGGTTCTATGAGAAAAAGAAAAAGAAGCCTTTGGTTGATGGTGTCGACTGGATCCCCACTCCAAATGGCCTGGAAATGGTTCCTGATGACCCCCTCAGGTAGCTTGGCATAAATTATGTTCTTCCCATCAACCATGTTGAGAGTAGAAGTTCAAGTACGGGCATGCATTCAGACGTCCTCATGGATTTAGCCACGATGGTCGAGTGTGACAATGTAGGAATGTCCACTGACCCTCAATATGGGGACGAAAACTCAAGTAAGGACACCCACGACACCCCGCCTTTGGAATCCCAAGAGCTCATGTCAGGAGCTCTCTCCTCGTCAGACCAAGAAGATGAGGGTTTGTCAGATGAAGAGTGGGAAGGTCTCAGGGATGCACCTCCTACATTTGAGGAAGGTATCTCCACCACTGTCGATGAACTCAGGGAAATAAACCTGGCTACCGAGGAAGATCTGAGGCCTAATCTCATTAGTGCAACCATGTCCCCCGAGAAGAATGAGGTATATACCTCTTTCCTGAGGCAACATCAGGATTCTTTCACCTGGAATTACACAGAAATTCCGAGACTCAATCTCGAAGTGGCGATGCATCACCTGGGTCTTCCAGAAGACCACCGGGGCTATAAACAGGCCGCCAGAAGGATGCATCCCTCACATGCTGCCAAAATAGAGGCCTCAAGTCGATAAGATCATCAAATTAGGCTTCATTTGGGAGGTCCAGTGCACCATTTGGTTGGCCAACATCATCCCTATCAAAAAAAAGAACGAAAAAATTTGCGTCTGCATCAACTTCAGAGATCTTTATCAGCATTGTCTGAAAGATGACTTCCTGGTTCCAATCACCGAGTTGTTAATCAATGAAACATCTGGGTACGAGGCTCTATCCTTCATGGACAGCTATTCTGGATATAATCAAATCAGGATGGATCAAGAAGATGAAGAAGCCACTACCTTTAGGGCCCCTCAAGGTGTATTTTGTTACAGGGCCATGCCCTTTGGTCTCAAGAATGAGGGTGCCACATATCAACATGCCATGCATTGGATATTTAAACCATTCCTAGGGAAATTCATTGAATGTTACATGGATGACGTAGTGGTCAAGTCCAAGTAGTTCTCAGATCACCTGTCAGACCTTGAGACCGTCTTCAACAAGCTCCGACAGCATGGCTTGAAGATGAACCCCTTGAAATGCGACTTTGGGGTTACCTCAGGGAAATTCCTTGGCTTTGTTGTATGCCATCATGGCATCGAAGTCGACCCTGAGAAGACAAAGGCTATCCTTGGCCTACCACCTCCCTGAAATATCACTGAGCTAAGGGGATTCCAGGGAAACCTAGCCTATATTAGGCTGTTCATAAACAACCTGGCAGGAAAATGTTTGCCTTTCAGTAGGTTAATGAAGAAGGGGGTCACATTCAATGGATGGATGACTGCCAAGAGGCATTCGACAACTTGAAGAAACACCTCTTAAGCCCACCGGTGCTCTTTCCCCCAGTTGAAGGAAGACCTCTCATCCTATACGTGATGGCCTTAGATCGATCACTGGGAGCCTTTCTCACACAAAAGAATGATGCCGACAGCGAAAATAGTCTCTATTACCTCAGTCGAACCATGATTGATGCCGAGACTCGATACTCAAATATCAAGAATAATTGTTTGACCTTGGTCTTCACAGTTCAAAAGCTGCGACATTATCTACAGCATGATGAAGTCCATCTGATCTCACGGAGTAACCTGCTCAAGTACATCCTCAGCCGCCCGATGCTAACTAGATGCCTATCCCGATAGGCAGTCCTCCTGTAACAGTTTGACATCTGGTTTGTGCCTCAGAAATCCATCAAGGGTCAGGCATTAGCAGACTATCTGGAAGAGCACCCTTCGATAGGGACCACTACACCGGACACTGAGCTACCTGTTGAAGACATCTTCTCAGTTCAAGAGGAGTTCCCGGCATGGGAAATGTACTTCGACGACGCATATCGAAGCCCCACCGGGAAGAGGATGGAGGATCCCAAATTCAACAAAGTGGGTTTGGGGATAATACTCATGTCCCCAGAGAAGGAATTCATGCCATATTCCTTCCTCATATCATAAGGATGTATGAACAATGAAGCGGAATATCAAGCCCTCATTGCAGGCATGGATCTCACACTCCAAGCACAAGTACATCACCTTAAGATAAAAGGTGACTCGGAGCTGGTCATCAAGCAAGTCAATGGTTACTATGCTATTAAAAAGGAGGAGCTGATCCCCCTGTTTGACTATGTTTGAGGGTTAATGGTGGAATTCTCCACAGAACCAACATTAACCTATATTCTCTGGTCTCAGAACGCCCAGGCTGATGCATTAACCAACACAGCCACAACCCTAGCTAACCTAGACCGGGATGAAACGGTCATCATTATTTCTCATCATTGAATGGTATTGCCATTTTTTCCGACCAAGATGGATGAAATCCACGAATTCAGTCATGTCCCCAAGCCATATGCTCCTGCCACCGATTGGATGACCCCCATTGCAAACTACCTTCAACGAGGAGAAATTCCATCAGACAGGGTTGAATGAGAGAAAATAGGGAGAAGGGCAATCAACTTTGTCCTATATGGAATCGCGGGTCAGCAAGAGGTCCTCTATAAATGAGGTCTCGACGGAGTGCTCCTCAAATGAATTGACGTAGAGTAAACTGCTGTCATCGCGACTGAAGTACATGATAGTGCGTGTGGATCACATCAACTGAGGACCAAACTTTCCCATCAGGTTCGAAGGCTTGGGTACTATTGGCCCACAGTGGCACAAGACTGTGACCATTTTACCACAAAATTCCACTCATGCCAGATTCATGACAACTTCATACACCAACCCCCAGATTTACTTCATCAAGCCAAGTACTCCTGGCCATTTGCTGTCTGGGGAATGGACGTCGTGGGACCATATCCTCCTGCCACGTCCAAACAGTTGAAGTATATCCTCACAGCAACCGACTTCTTTTCCAAATGGGAAGAAGCCATACCCCTCAAGGAAGTCAGGGCAAGAAAAATTGTGAGCTTTGTGATGACCAATATCATCATGAGATTTGGCATCTCTCATACCATACTGACGGACAACGACACCAACTTCTACTCTGTTGAATTGGATAAACTATACCACAAGTATGGTATCAAGGCTAACTACTCATCCCGCTACCATACAGTGGCCAACGGACAGATAGAAGCTTTCAACAAGACCCTGTCCAACATTCTCCAGAAAATGGACGATGAAGACAAGAATTCATGGCTGAATAAACTCCTCCATGCATTGTGAGCTTATCGAACCACGATTTGAACCGCTACTCAGGCTACCCCGTACTCATTGGTGTACGAAATAGAGGTGGTCCTGCCCATTGAACTCCAACTTACCTCACTCCGTGTTGCCATCTGTGGTCAATTATTCAATGATGAGCAGTTATAAAAGAGGATAGGTGAATTGGAACAACTAGATGAGAAGCGTTTTCACACTTTGCACCATCTGGAGGTATACCAGAACCAGATCGCATGAGCCTTCAATAAAAAGGTTTGCCTCCAGCCTTTCATTAAAGGAGAATTGGTATTGGTCCTCCGGACACCAATGATACCTGGCAAGAAACCTCCAAAGATGGAACCCAAGTGGGAGGGACCATAAGTTGTACACAAGGTCTACTCCAATAGAGCATATACCCTGATCTCCATGGACGGACAATTTACAAACGCTCCTATAAATGTGAGATTCCTAAAGAAGTACTTCTCATATAAACCGAAAGTAGATAACGTCTTTACCGCACGACGTTATACTTCATGGAGGTCGTCCACACCGCACGACGTTAAACTGCGTAGACCCCCCTTTTTCCCTTCACGTCGGGTCCCCTAAGTCCTCACCTCATGACATTAAACTACATGGAGTTCATCCTTACTGTACGACGTGAAACTGCAAGGATAATAAGAGTCAATAATGCTCCCTCCCCCCGTGTATGTACTAGACCTGCACGGGGTGTATTCATCATCCGAAAAGCATGACGTTAAACTGCATGAAGTTCGTCCTTACCACACGACGTTAAACTGCATAGATTTCAGAGAACTACATATGGCTTGATTCTTGCCCTTGCAGGATACGTAGTGACACCAGGACTCCCTATCCTGGCCCATCCCCCTAGATAAAAGTTAAAAAATGCCTTCTTCCCTCCGTGTACAGACCAGACCTGCACGGGGTGTATCAATCGTCCTCACCGCATGACGTCAAAATGCCCAAACAAGAATTTTGAACAATGCTCCTCTCCCCCCGTGTATGGACCAGACCTGCATGGGGTATACTTCTTTCAGAGAACTACGTGCGGCTTGATTCCTGCCTTCAAAGGATACGTAGTGACGCCAGGGTTCCCAGTCCTGGCCCGACCCCTGAATAAAAGTTAAAAAAAGTCCCTCCCCCCCCCCCCCCGTGCACGGACCAGACCGGCATGGGGTGTACTTCTCGTCCCTACCACACGATGTAAAACTTCAGGGATAGCAAGATTTAAAAAAAATTCTCCCCTTCCCCCATGTATGGACCAGACCTGCACGGGGTTTATATCCCCATCCTCACCTATGACGTTAAAATGTATGGACTTCATCCTCACCGCATGATGTTAAACTGCACAGACTTTATCGCGACCCACCCAAGACACATGGTGATACGAGATGGAGATACTCCTTTCACAATTGGATGCATCCTTTCCATACATCAGACTCCATAACCAAGATAATTATGGATCTTCATAACCACTCATGGCCATCAGAAGTAGAAAGTCATCGACCTGTGGACACCTTTGCATGACTATGCATGCCATGCCCTCAGTGGATCTGCATATTGATAGCCCCTGGTCCATCTACCAAAGGTAAGATTTCCTTAGGCGACACTCTTCTAAGCTCCGTACACTTATAGACCACAGAGACCCCATACCATACCTCCTGATCCAGAAGTTTATGGCGAAGTGGTTTACAAGTTCATTTCCCTTTTCAAATCTAGGTGTTGCCATGGTATCCCTATCTAGCTAGCCTATGTGTCCGTCCGTGGTTCACATAGCGACCTGCATCAATGAAAATCAAGCTAGGACTAGGCTACTTTGACTAAATGGAAAATTACGGTGAGGATGTTTCTTGTATACCCAGACACCATTATCCCCATGGGCCGAGCTCTGCACTATGAGCAATTGCAGATTCTTATAATAATTCATGGCCATCGGATGTGGAAAGTTATCGACCTAGGGACACCTTTGTACGACTATGCATACCATGCCCTCAGCGGCTCTGCATAATTATATCCCCTGGATCATCTATCAAAGGAAAGATTTCCTCAGGTGGTACTCTTCCTAGCTCTGTATGCTTACCCGCCTCGGAGCCCCCACACCACACCTCCTGATCTGGGAAATCTCAAAGTTGCAGTTTATAACCTTCATTCCCCAACTTGTTCCAAGTATATCAGAACATGTTGACCTAGTTATCCTTCTAGTGACTATAGAAATAGTCAATAAATGGTCTGAGCTCTATGACCGCTAAACTAGGAGTACCTCATCCTTCCCGCATGATGCTAAACTGCATGGAGTAAAGGCATGCCCCCGCAAGCAAGATGAATCGGCATAGGGAGCTCTTTAAGCTTTAACTGCAACCAGGGCCGAGTATGCCCGACATGTTCAGATATTTCCTTCCGTGATAATAGACTTCGTGGTCCAGATAACTGCGGATCTTCATAACCATTCATGGCCATCAGAAGAAGAAATTCAGCGACCTAGGGACACCTTTGTATGACTATGTATACCATGCCCTCATCGGCTCTGAATAATGATAGCCCCTGGCTCATCCACCAAAGGAAAGATTTCCTCGGGCGAAACTCTTCCTAGCTCTGTACGCTTACCTTCCTCAGAGCCCCCATAACATATATCTTGATCCAAGAATCCCCAAAACCATGATTTAAACCATCAACCCCCCTCCACATCTTGGACATGCTCGGATACTCGGGCCTAGTAACATCCTAATCAAGAGAATCCTTTTTTTAACTACGTTCTTACCACACGATGTTAAACTACACGGTCAATCGTCCTTGCTGCACGACGTTAAACTACACATCATTGGAAAAGGAAAGAAAAATGCCCCTCGTTCTCGCTTCATGACGTTAAACTGCACATCAACCTTTAAATAATGCCCCTCGTCCTTACCGCATGATGCTAAACTGCATGGAATATGTCCTAACCACATGACGATAAACTGCACTGTCAAACCCGCTACGGGTTTAGTAAGGAACATAGGATTTTCTCTGTCCTTCAGTGCACAGGTCAGACCGGTACAAGTCACTGTCTCACACCCGCGTGAGAATGGGTTACTTCACCCATTCTCCAGAGGTTTGGTCTGTATGTTCCCCCCTGTATCCATGCACTCTCTCATTATAAAACATACTCTATACTCATAAAAATTCGAACTCTCATAAGCCACCACTGGTTGTCCCAAATCTGAACTTCCCTGAAATTGCATCGCTATCAGGGGAATACAATCATTGACCTAAGGACACCTTTTCATGTCTATGCATACCATGCACTTAGCGGCTCTGCATATTGATCGCCCCTGGCCCATCTACCAAAGGCAATATTTCCTTAGGCAATGCTTCTCTTTGTACGCCTCTTGGCCCCTGAGCCCCATGTCTACCCCGGGATTTGGAAACCCTCTAAGCTACAGTTTACTAACCTCTTTCACAGCCTTTCCTGAATATGGCGGAACGTCTTTGACAAGATTACGGAGAACCAGGAGATTTCGGTCCATTTGAAATGATGTCCCAGCTGCATGACATTAAACTGTGCCAAGCCTCAACCATCACTTATGCTAACTAAATTTGTAGAGAAGTGGTCTCTTGAACACTCTCATAATTAGTACGGATGCACCCAAAACCCTTTCAGATGTCACACTCCCCTAATGAGTCACCCCTGGTGGTTTACATAATTTTCCAAACCCCCCATTGTGGTTTCCATGAGCTGGACTTTCATAAAGTCCCTTGGCCATCAGAAATGGATAGTCATTGATTTGAGGACACCTTTTCACGACTATGCATACCATCCCCTCAGTGGCTCTGCATATTTATTGCCCCTGGACCATCTACCAAAGGAAAGTTTTCCTTAGTCAATGCTCTCCCTACCTTTGTACGTTGACACGAATCCCATGAATTGAAACATGCCCTGCATGCCGTTCAAAATTAAACATGTTCCCCCCACGTGCATCTAAAGAGTATTGAGACATATTTTGATCAGTTGAACCCCATCGGGGCCCTTTCCCCACCATGTTTGGTCAAAGCTGTTTGACCTAAAACATCAGTAATGATAGTCTTTTTGGCAGGACTTTAAACCGCTCACAAAAAGAGGCACAAAGCCTGTTAGGCTGAAAACCCGAGAAGGGAGACCTAAGAAAATGTCAGGCCATACTCCCTGGGCTCACACCAAATGGGCCGAAGAAAAATCAGGGCATTAAAAACAAAGAAAAGAAAAAAAAGATTGTGGGGCTTTTCTACAAAACCCTAGAAAAAGTCGAATTATGCTCGCTGGACCCCATGGTATAGGCAAACGTTAGGGTATGTTTTCTTGAGTTATGATTAATTTTGATTCAGTGGATTGTTATTTACACAACAATTGTTCTAAGCAACAATCGAATTTCACAGAAACAAGTGATTGACAGAGACTGTATTTTGTTTGAAACAAAAAAAGTGGGGGAGGATGTCCATAAGCCGGGGTCTCTCCCTCACAAAATATCAGGAGAGGGGTAAGTAAAACAAAGAATACGAGAGTGGCTTTGATAGTCATAAGGAAGCCTGACTTGCTCTCTCCACCAGATCAGCGACCGCACGACGGAGGTCGTTGCATGACCGTTTAAACACGACCTTCTTCTTGGCTTCAACCTCAACCACCAGACGAGTATTCTCCACTATTGTTTGGAGATCGGTGATACCTTTTCTAGTGGCTTCGATATGACCGTTCATAGCTGACAACTGATTCCTTAGCATCACTCCCTGTTCTTCACATTCACGCATCTCGGAGGATAGGATGACCGCCAAATCTGGAGAGGTCACCTCCTGTGCCATCAGCTGATGGAGCTGTATCGTGGCTTTTTCCAGGGCTCGGGTCCCGCAATGAGTGGCATCAAATTGATCAAGTTTGTGTTCGCTAGTGGCAGCTTCCTCACGAACCATGACAACTTGGCAAGCAAGAGAATGGAACTGCCGATAGTCGAAGTTGCCCGACCCCAAGGCCAGGAAGAGCTTTCGAAGAGCCTCAGTCTTAGTTGCCATCTCAGCTAGAGGAGTTTAGTTGATGATCTCGCAAATCCGAGGCCAAGCCCACCTATGCACTGCCCAGTGGTCCGCCGTGACACGGGGATATTTGGTATCCTTGCTGGATGGTACAGGAACAAAATATGGGATTGCAACTAGCGTAGGCATGTGATCGCTAGTAGTTGGATCCGAAACTGGAAAGTATAGAGCCTCTAACCCCAGTTCATGCTTGAGGATCAAGTTGCCAAGCCCGGTGTCAAGTGGAAAAACATCTGGGATTGTCTCACTGGGACCTGGAAGCATAGGGTCATCCTCATCCATGACCAAGAAGGATGAACCCGTCTGTACTTCGGACACCGCAGGGCTGGGAGAGTAAAATCCCCTGAGTCACTTTGATCAACGATCCATTAGTCGATCCTCCCTTAGAGCTGATGAGGAAGGTCTGGTAGGCGTGACAACCGCATTAGCTCCTGATTTGGGTACTTTCTGAATGGTCATCCCTAGAATCCCATCGGGATAGTATTTTGCCCACGCCTTTGCATACTCCATGGAAAGGCCAGCAGCTGCCCCCACGATAGGCAGGGGAATGCTCGCGTTAGATCCCTCCCACATTAGCATCAGCTACCATTAATGAAGTGTGTCCGGGTTCAGTCCTCGAGCCTGAGGAGGGGGAAGGGAAGCTTGGACTTGCATGCACCCAAACTGGTGAGAAAAGCGATACGGGACATACAACTCGCACAGAGAAACCCCATCGATCCGCACTGACAGAAATCCATCCCACAGAGAGATCATGTAAGAGTGCTCCTCCAAGATCCCCCGACGGTTTTCAGCTAAGACGCCAGAAGGGGTGGGGTAGGGAGTGAAAGAAAACTGGGAAAATTCCCTCAGAAGCCCAAGGACTTCATCAGGGCTGAGGGATTTCAGGCGAACTCCAGCTATATCAAGCAGGGTAGGCCGAAAAATAGGGAGCGGGATGACCATGGTCTGACGATACTCAAAGCATGGTCAATGATCCGCTACCCATCCATACAAAAATTGAAATGGCCCACATAGACAGAAGGGTGAACCGCCCTTCTCCATGAGACCCAACAATTCAAAAATACGAGCCAATGTGGGCACAAAAAATTCACAAGGCATCTCTCTGCCAGCTCAACTGCCATCATAAGGGTGTAAGCCCTGACGCCGGGATTAATATCCCGAGAAGGGAATATCCACCCACTCAGGAACATAGAAAACAAACCTGCCAATAGGATCCTGGGCGGCACATTGGGGCGCACCTCATAACCCCATGAAAGGTAGTCTCTTGCCTTCAGAACCGTCCAGTAGGAACCTAGGGAGGTTCGTCACTGCTGAGAAGGATGAGTCCTGGGGCGCTTAATCTTCGGCACATGACTAGTGGTGTTCAGAAATAACCCTATATAGGTACTATAGGGAATAAGAGAGTGGGCATGCAACGCCGGACCCAATGACGGCTCTACCATAACCAATAGATCCCTCGCCAATAAAGTCGTTTGTTCAAAATCGTCCCATGCATCTGGAGTATGCATAAATTCGTCATACATTTCACTAATAACCGGGAGTCCCCCAAATTGATGGATATCCCACAGACTAATAACAACTTCACCATGGGCAAGGTGGAACGTATTAGTACTTGAACACCAGTGACTTAGTAGGTCTAACAGGACCAAGGATGGTGGGTAAATGGAAAATTGAGATGCCCACACTACGGAGTATAAAATTGAATGCTTCCAGTGATTAAGGAGAATCCCGACAGTGATGATGGACCCAGAAATCCCAGTCCCATTCAATCGAGAAGAGCCCGCCAAATCGAAGATCCCACCTAAGAATCCACCCTGCATTGGGATCTACTCGAGCAGGGTTGATAATAGAAGGGTAACTCTTGAAGACAACTTCCTGAGAAAAGTTTCGGGCATGCTGATCACTTTGGGTCCAAACAGAGCCCCTCAAAATAAAGGCGTCTTTCTAGTCAAAGTCGGATACCATCTCCCCGATTGGGTAAGGTTCTCCTGAATACAATTGGATGACACTTCCAAGAAAGGAGAAGGAAGACCTGATAAACTGGGGGGAATATGGACATCGCCTTGAAGACCGAATCCATGAAGTGGAAGTCGATTTGATAGTGGATAATCCAGGAGCTCAGGAGGGAGAAAATCTTTCAAGGCACCATCGTCAGGAATTATGGACCGACTGTGGTCCTCTTGGATGTTCTTCGCTCTACGAATTATAACCAAACGTCTCCCTGAACCAATTGAGAGAAGCTCTGCAGCAGGCCTCAGTGCAGAATGAGGGGGAACCATATTTTCTCCCTGTATGATGAGAGCCAACAAGCCGTTTGGCCGGAATAAAAATGTGGACAAAAATACCGGATATATGGAGGAGGATCAGTTAAGGAGCCTTCATCATGAAAGTTCACAAGGAGGCCTTGGAGGATGGTTCGTGATGACCACAACCCACGAACTAGCCCTTCGCAAAATCAGTCCACAAAACCCTGGCCCAAAAAACGTTGGCCAGGAAACTATGAACCAAGTTTCTCCACGGAATTTCAATCCCGATTTTAAGTGAATATTTTCAGAAGACTTAGAAACATTTAAAGTTCAAGAGATTTTAGTCCGCGGAGCATCGAAACTGCATACCACCAAAACCGTGAAGCAAGTTCCTCCACAGCCTGTCATCACTTACTTTTTAATTAATTAATAGTAATGGTTTGCGGTTGAGGAATTAGTTCATGGGTGAAGGCGAACGTGAAGGTGGAATGGTTTGCGGAAGTCGTAGCCAGTTCGTGGACGAGGAACTTCACGGAGGAATGAGCGAGCGGAGGCGAGGGAGCTCTGGTTTCGTGAAGAATTTGGTAAAGGAAAAATTAAGGCCCCCTGTATTTATAGGCATGGTCCCCTACTGGGTCCATTGCTCTACCGCAAACCATCTTAGTTTCAGGACCACTTTACATCGGAATGGCCTCCTCTTCATTCTAATCGGACCCCATTCTGATAGGGGGAATTTGTAGGGTCCTAAAAAATCCGCAAATGAGATTCTACCCAAATCCCCCAAAGAATTGGGGAAAGAATGGAGAAAATTTAAAACAAGGGACAAGCAGGACCGGTCCCATGAAAATGCAACTCGGCCTGGACCTGCGAAGCACGCCCTCCACGAACCATCATCGTTCGTGAAATGGAGGCGGAGATCCTCTGCGGTTGCGAGGCAGGGTGGGCGCCGATCCAGTTCACTGTCATGATCTGCCTCAACCGCAGACCACGTCGACTAGTTCAAGCCGCATCCGCTGTCATTCACGGAATGGAGGCAGAACCCTCCACAGTTGCGAAGCACTCCCTATGTTCGGTTCTCAGGGGGGGTGAGAAGCGTCCAAATCCCCACCACGAATTATGGATTGACTAAGTCAGCAGTAAACCGGGTATTTTGTTATGGGCCTCCACAAAAGGTGTCACGTGACCGTAGATACATATATTTCCCCACTTTATAAAAGGCGGTCGAGGGGGAAAGGAGAAGGGATTCAGAAATTTGAGGATTCAAAGACTAGGATTCGGATGATTCAAAGGTGGAAGAAGTGAAGAGCGATCAGACTCGGGTGGAAGGATTTCAAAGGAAGGCTTAGGATTTCGCAAATAGTGAAGTTCCAGTTCCCGAACCAAAGTAGGTATAAACTTGGGAACAAACTAATAAGGAAATAAAAATGCATAATAATTTGGTGAACCGCGAACTAAAAATAACATAAAAAGAGAAGACCGCAAACCATAGCCCCTCCGCAGATGCAATCCCCACGTACCAGGGAGTTTATGCCTTTTTTCCAATCTGTCGCACCGCGTAGCACCCTCCTATGTGGGCGAAGCCTCGACCAATGAACCCCCGATCGGTGTCTCCCTTGGCCACCACTGCTCACGTAGAACCCTCCATAGACCAACATAGTTTGTAGATCGAACCTGGATCCGTGAACCATCTTGGTTCATGGGATACCAATGAGTCCGCGGACCCTCTTGGTTCGCAGATGACCTCTTAGTCTGCGAACCACCCGGATTCGTGGACGGCCCCTCCAGCCGCGTAGCACTTTCCTACGCGAAGGGAACCAAAAACTTCGGAGTTCCCTTTTCCCGAGCCAGATAGAATCCCTCCAATCTGGCCTGATCCCCCATGACTCCTTCATCGGCCTATTCATTGGCCCTGAGTTGAGGCCTCCACCAGAGCCACCAGATCCGTGTGGTGTAACCCTCAGGCACATTAGCATGCCGTTTTTAGTTCACATACACACGATAAATGGGGGAAAAGGGGTTTCCCCGGCCCTGGAGAAAATTCCCGAATCATTCCTGAGTTCACATTCCCACGGTAATGTGGATTCTAAGCTCGGGGGTCCTCTTTCTACCCCTCTACTTGCTAAAGGCTCCTCGGGGTAGTAAAATACCCATCAGAAGGAAGCCCTCATGTACTGCAGGAGAGGAGATGGGCACATGAGCACCCCTTTTCCCTCTCCCACTGCACTTCCTTTTATGGGCCTCCTCATAGTGTAATCCCCAATCCATCACCCTGGGCTTCCACCTGGGAGTTAGCCCCGACCTTATGGGCTGCCCTCATGTGTAAGCCCAACTCCACTTCTCACAGACACACCTCTCTCGACATGATCCTATGGTCCCTGCTGCCTCTTGTTTCTCACACCGAGCATGAATCACGTGGGCTTAGAGTAACAATCGACCACGACATCCTCCTATGGGCCTCCTCAGAGTGTAATCCCCAATCCATTACCATGGGCATTCTTAGATTGTAAGACCCAATCCATCATTCTGGGCTGCCTTAGAGCATAAGTCCCAAGCCAATGCGAACTACAAGGACTTTGATCCTTGCCTCCTAGGCAGGGTACGTAGGAAGCCTCCAACAGGTTCAAGCCCGACCACCTTTGGACCCTCGGGTCCACATTCACATCATTTCTCCGGCACTCCCATTAAAACTATGTGGACTTTGATTCCTGTCTCCTAGGCAGGGTATGTAGGAAGCCTCCCTGAGGTTCAAGCCCAACAACCGGTTGATCTGATTGTCCTCACAACGGTTCACCACGTTGCTCCTAGGGTCGCCTCAAGCAAGTTCCGACTCTTCAGGGTCATTAATCCAACAGGGGATGGTAAAATTAGGACATAAATGATTTCAAACCCCTGTGTCTAGTTGACCATTTCCCACCAAGGTTAAATCCATGGATGCTGTGTATGGGTATAAACCAAAGATTTGCGAACATATGAATACATCTTAAATTTATAAGGGAGTCCCAGAACAGGAAATAATTCCCCCCAAAAAATGGTGCGATGAGCCCAACTTCCCATCCTCTCGGCCAATGTGAGTTCTTAAGAGTCACTGGTCAGACCATCTGGCGAACGCCTGCCTTTGGAAAGCAGGTCCATCAATCATTAGATACAGAGCCATTGGGCATTTCGAGGCTGAAAACCGAAACCACGAAACAGAAGCAGAGATGATACCTCCCGCAAGAAAGACGAGGTGATTACACTAAGGTGGTATCCCTTTCCCTGTGGATAGACATCATTCTGTAAAGAGGATATCATTCCATGTGAGGAATGATCTCACTCCCATGGAGACCAGTGGGTGTAGAGAATGTCCTAGATTGGGCACCCCACATATGATGCACGAGGCAGGGTCACAGTTTAACATCATGTGCTAGGGACGATGGTGCTTGGCAGTTTAACGTCTTTCAGCTCGGATGAGGTGGGTTCAAACCACACCCCTAGGACATACATAATTGATAACCACCCACCCTTGGGGAAGGGAAGACATCATTAATGCTGTGGTGAGGGTATTTTTATGTTGTGATCCATTGAGGGTTCCACATTAGCATGGATATGTGAAGAAGAAGTTGTCATTAGCATGCCTATGTGAAGAATCATGAGGTGAAGCAATGAAATGGGAAGCACTGCCCAAGGGACATGGAAATTACTCCGGGAAATCCTAGAGGGTCGCATGGGAAAAGGGTGCATGACACAGGTGTGTTGTTCATAAGAGGTGCTCAGACACAATTCCTTACTGTAAGGACGACACATGGAACACACAAGGAGGGAAGCACATAAGATGCGTGGTTTTCATGCAAAAAGGAATGGTAGCGCGCAAACCGGAAGGATGCATGTACAAAATGAGAGGCTCCGCACAGTTCGGAATAGCTACGCCAAAAAAAGGTCATATTCAAGGAGAATCTTATGCGTAAGAGAGATCCTTTGTGTGAAAAGGACTTGTGGTAAAAAGAAATGGATGAAGATCACACCCAAGAGGGCCCATATAAATGACGACCCTTAGGGGACCGATCACGAAATATCCAATACCTTGAAGCCCTAGTGTTTTTTACGCAGTCATGGAAGATGTGTCTTTTTCAAAGAAGACCATCATGTCATCTTCTGTCATCATCCCCAAAAGGAGGGGGTAGGATTCATTTTATAGTTGATATCCTTAAAGGCTATGTAAAAATCCCTCACTTGACGTTGCATAGCGCACAAAAGAATTTGTGCGCTAGAGGAATTTTGGCGCACCTTCTGGACCGTTGCGCGCCATCCCCTTTGGTGGTTTCTTGGGGGTTGACATTGAAGCCTTCCATTTACATCGTATTGGGTGCGCAAGATTTTTTTTGCTAGTGGGGGCCTTCACGCTCGGGCCTGACTGGATTCTCAAGGGTTCCGGTGTGCAAGGGCCCCTTTGTTGGTGCATTGGGTGCGTATTATTTTGTGTGACATTGGTGTCCTTAGTGCTCGGGCCTCAACCGTTTCACAATGGTGCCAGCGTGCAAGGTCCCCTTTGACGTCACATTGGGCACGCAATCCTTTACGCACCGGGAGAGTGTTCCGTGCAACACTATGTCCTTGTGCACCATTTCCTTTTGAAGTTATAGAGGGATTATCGCGGAAGCCTACCCATGATGTCGCAATGGGCGCACAAGATTTTGTGCGTCAGAGGACCATTTGTGTGCATCCCTTGAATCTTATGTGCACCTACCCCTGAGGTCATGAAATCTTCTCCTCCTATTCCAAATGAATTTTCTGCTCTTTATTATCCCAATTCTGACCCTCTCCAAAATTCATCATCAACAAATGCCATCGTAATAATCAAAGTTGAAGTGGGACTTGATGGTCAGATTCTGAGGGTCATGCTGAAAAGTGGAGAAGTTCCCGTTGGGTGTGCTAAAAAATGTGATTTGGACATGCAAAACTTATTTTCATTCACAGAATAGACATTTTCATCTATAAATAGGCTAAGGGCCCCACATAGGCCCCTAATTTGACTTTTTCTGCACAATAGGTGCTTTTCTCTCATGCGTGGAAATGGTCTTGATCGTCATGTAAGTGTCTATGGCTAACTATGGTTTTCCATGATGTCAGACCTTTTTTTGCATTGGTCGACACTCTTGAGCGCCACTGCATTTCTTGCGCACCTCAGCATATTTTGCATGCATAATATTCCTTTTTTTCGCCCATCCCTTGGAATTTCAGGAATGACCTCCCAACAGACTTATCTCGAGAGGGAGGTCACAAAAGCTACAAAAAGGAATCAGATGATCACGAACCCTCAAATTAATCATGCAAGGAGGGTTTTGTATGATAAGAAGAATCATTTTGGAATGCTTACGCAAGCACAAAAAGTTTATGCCGTAAATGATATGCTGCCATTATGGAACTTCGGCCTTCTGGAGGAGGTGCTGATTCCCGATTTCGAGACAAATACACCGCAGTCATGGGTGACGTGCGAGGATAGTCTCCCATAGTTCCATATTATAAAAAATGGCCATACTGCTAGGGAATCACAGAACACATCCATCTATGTCATAAATCCAAATACCAGGATGGTTGTGGAAAGCGATCTGTTTCTTGGGGAATCTCCCACTCTTTATAAAAGTAATTTCATGAGCAGTATCACTAACAAGAATAAGGGATGGAAGGAATGGGATTTCCGATCCAAGGGAAACATCACCAATGAATGGGAATGGGTGTAATGGGTATGCTAGACATGTAAGAAATTTGGGCCGGAGCAGCGGTCTATAAATATTTTTGATGCTGTTTGGACGTCCCAATTCCACTTCCACCGACTATAGGATCTGGTAGAAGAGTTATTCAGTCATTGGTCCACTGATACCAACACCTTCCACCTCCACCATGGGGAGGTGGGTTTCAGTTTGTTGGATGTCCATTGCATTGAGGGAATCCCCTTGGAGGGGTAATAGTACGATGAGTTCCTCCCAATGGGGAATGTCTGGGGGGATATGACACACACTCTAGTCCTATCATGGCATCTTCTAGAGATAGATAAAGACTAATTGAAAATAAAATATACAATAAAAGACATATACTATTTAGGTTGGTTTAGTCTTTTCCAGACGTGGGACAAAGTTGTAAAAATTTTAGGCTGAGGGAAACAATGCCCGAACATGTCTCATAGGGTAAAGGCAGGTTCATTCTAAAGGATCCTGGATACAAGAGAGTATCAATCATGGGGCCTTATCATAAATGAGAGTCGTGGCCCAAATGTAAGATATGTCAGGTTTCTTGCTGCATTCTTGAGCGGATGGCTGCTACCCATGAGGGACACAAGGATGGGGGTCCAGCTAGAGATGCTAGTGATGGCTGGGATTATGGTGGCGAAGAACAAGGTCAACCTAGGGGTTCCAATGTTGGCGAAGCTATACTGTATTCAAAGGGGTATTTCAACCGTAAGTACACCCCAGAGGATATGTGGGTCATTCCAGATTCTTCATGGCTGGGTCGCCACCCACTGTGGTGGGTATGACTTCCCAAATGCGATTCTCCCCTGGTAATGATATGCGCCATCCCTCTTGTACATTTTCGGAATCCGCCCACTAAATCTCAGAGAAGAGGGGATCAAGATCTATATTGGAATCCATACCCACATTGATTTCCACCCATTTCTAACCCTAGTTGGTCAAATGGTAGATGATGGGTAGGGGCCATATTTGTTGAAGGAGTACCTACAAAGCATTCTGGGAAGCGTACTAGAAGCCTGGATTGACGGTAAAATATTTTGTGAACCATACATGCCGATCAGGTTTGCAAGGTAGTTTGGGTGCATGCAACAGATGATGAATAAAGTATACACAAAGGTTCAGGAAGAACATACTCCTTGGACTCTCCGCAAACTATGTCTTATGTTCACGACAACAGGCTTGGGAGAAACCATCACTCTTCCCCCCACCGACATCAGTGCAGGCCTATCAATAGAGTATGCTGGCACTGGACCAAAACATATCTTGAGGCAATTCATTTGAAAATGCATCCAAAAAATTCAAGGCAGTTAGTGTAGTGCTCGAAGAGCAGGGAGGTAGATGAGGTGCCACATGAGTGGTGAGCCAAAGAAAGGGTCAGGTGGCTAGACTGGAACATGCCAGAACATCATCAGTAGAAGCATTGCAAGTCGAGAACGTGCCTTCGCATCTGGGGATGGGTGGTCCTGCATGCGGCCTTATGGGCTAGTCATGGAACTTCTGGGAAAGAAACTCAGTTACCTTTTAAATCCTGATACTGATGTCATCTTCATTTCTCTATGGTCTTCTTGGAGAACACTGTGAAATTCTATGTCTACCAAAGAATTGTGGAGGAGGTTGGTATACACATGGCTCGATTTTCTAGACAATGGGCGCATCAAGATGATTGACAAGGTAAACTGTCATCACCATCACACATACCTGATAGCTATGGATATGTACCCATGCTAGAAGGGGTGGTATGAAGAACCACATCTCCTTGTGAAAGTGATGCTTGGCAAGGAACATAACCCAGAAACACTACCGTCTGAGGATGAAAGTATAAAGGAAGAAAAGGAAGAGGAGGAAGAAGAAGAAAGGGATCAAGAGGAGGAAAGTGAAGAAGGTGGAGATGGTGGAGATGAAGAAGAAGGGGAGTACCAAGTTGACAATCTTGGTTATAAGGGGCCATCATAAGCTCCCACTCACCGGTGAGGCTCTTGGGAGAGAGGTGAAATCGTAGGCTCCAACATAGAACTGGAAGAGCAGTCTGAGGTAAGTTTAAATATTATCTCCACTATCCTTTATCTCTTGGTAATCCCAATCCATCAATTGAACTCCATCCCACTTTGCAACACATGGTAAATGGTGCCCAAGAAACCTTCCCCACATTGGACGAAGTTGTTTCTATGAAGGCTCAGGAGCATTCTCAGGAACCTGTCCTTGGGGCCGAGCATGGTGAGGCGCCAATTACAACTAGAGAAGATGACAATGACCCAGGAGGAAGATATGAGATGGTAGCCTCTAAGTCCCCTACCATTCCCACTATTCAAGAGGAGTCAGTGCTGATGATAGAGTTGACAAGTGCCAAAGTTTCTTCTCTGACTTCTTCTCCCGTCATGACATGAGCATTGGAAACTACCACACTTGGCTCCCATAAGTCTATTTTTATTTCCTTTCACATTTGCTATGGAATTCATCTAAAAAAGATACTAATTTTTGACATAGTGATCTCAAAGTTGGAGGCTCGATAGACCATTCGATCTAGAAAATTAGCAGTTGCCCTGCCAATGACCACATCAGCTCTTGTATAAGCAACCATTCTAAGTGGCCCTGCCCCGGTACTTGATGAGCCGGTGGATGCAGTAATAGGTGGCAATGCTATCGGGTTGGGGTTCTAGCCTAAAGAGGGTGAAGTCACTAACAAGTAAGGAGTTCCCAAGGAAGACCCCGCTACTTAAATCCTTACGGCTTTCCCTGAATATAGTCCTAAGAACCCCGAGGAAATAGATGATTCTAACTCGGACACTATTGTGGAGAACCATATGACACGACGCAAGGCATGGAAGTGCATCAAACATTTTCTTAGACAATTTCAGGCAGAAGGGATATTTTGTATGGGGCCAGTCCACACCTAGATATTCTTTCTCTGTACCGGAGGGGTAGATGATCACCATCCTCACATAATGATACGTGATTACATGGCGGGGAAGATACGGGAGGATAACTGACGTTCAAATGTTTCTAGGTGTCAGCAAGGGTATGAGAATACTCAGGAATTCCTAAAAGAATATTAAGAGGTCTAACACCTTAAATAACAAGTGGAAGAAAGGGAGGAATTCATTACCAACAATCCGAGCTCATCGAGTGGTTGTGGGCCCAACTAGAGGATGCCCAGGAGCTGATAGTGCAAGTGAATCGCTAGATTATTGATCTACAAACTGAATAATCATGAGCATGGGATATGGTTAATGAGTTATTCCATGTTTCTACTATCTAAGAGAAGGATCTCATGGGATGGGAAGTGATGCTGTAGGCCACAAGTTGGAAGGTGGCAGCATTGGAACAGTCCGTCCAGAACTTCGATCTTTAAGGGACCTGTTTTGGTCGAACCCCATAAACATATTTTTTTTACCATTGCTTGTCCCGAACTGCATGTATAAACATATTATTCACATGTTTGTTCAGTTTAATTCATTCCATCCACAACTATGAAGTAATTATCAATCCATCCTTAATCTCACGTAGGTCCTTCCTGATGAGAGAAACAAAGGATGGTTGCATCATCACCTCATTTGAATACGGGAAAGCCAACCAATTTTTGGGCATCGGGGATATAAAAGACCCATTCAGGCTTCCAAGATGAAAGGGAAAGGCCTATATGGAGAATGAATCTATTAGAATAGTAAAAATATCACCTTCCCAACGCACTCTTGTGCACAAGAGGGGTAACATCAAGGGCATTTGGAATAAACCCAAACATAAGGGAGTGGAATGTGTGAATCACGATACCCCTGATTTGGAACATTGTGGAGGTGGCATGATAATGAAGGATAACAACTGACCACTTTAGAAACACAATATCCTTACTCTGTTAGCCTGAATTGGAGATAACAAACAAGAGCTGACCATTAACCATATTTGAAACATGGGTCCTGACTCGAAATGTATCCCATTAGTCTATTAGAAAGTTGGCCCAGGATAGAAGGAAAGCCATAGTCCAAGAATGAATTTTATCAGGGGGGTTCTTTTAGATGTGAAAGAGGATGAGGGTCTGAATAAAGGGAATAGAAGTCATTGTGTGTGTAGTGATTGGTTGTTCGAATGGAGTCCAACGCTCTTGAAATCCCTCCAAAATGGTGGTATAACATTAGGTGGGCATATATGTATGATCGGAAATCCAACATTCTTCAGATAAGGACTTCTTTGGAAAGGTCCTGGTGCATCCCATTACTCACATGGAACATCCGGAACATTTCAGGGTAGAACTGTAGTTTAGTGTCATGCGTTGAGGACATGTGGGCTTGTACAGTTTAATGTCATACAATAGGATCGGGAGTGAAAGGGAAGATCCCTGGAAGAGAGAACAAGATGTGGTGGCCATAAACTCGATGTGAATGAGGGCATAAAGAGTCTTCATCACCCCACATATCCTTGGAGGATGTTTTTTAGGTCAAGGGACCAAGAGGTAATGTTAGGATGGGCTCGTGGAAAAGTGCCCGGGCATTCCTACACACCTCATGAGAATGGGAATCAAGTTGCACATTGTTCTGAGAGAGCAGTTTAATGTCATGCGGGATGAAATGCAGGTATGGAATGACTGCGTCAGTACACGTCCTACCAAAACTACTAAGCCCACATGAGCCGTTCTTGATTTGGGAAAGAAGGAGTAGTGATGGGACTTTTCGGACACCAAAAGGCATATGTTAAAGGTGATGGGATGCTAGGTGAATGACATCCCTATAATAGTGACTAACCTACTTGATTATCCTAAATGCGCGAAGGGGTAATGCTAAGTATGTTTGAATTCCACTTGAACATAAGGAAGTGGAATTATGCGAATCATGATTCTCGAGATCTGGACCACAATGATGGTGGCAGGATGATAGTGGATAACTGTTGACCATATTCAAAACACCATATCTAATTTGTGTTATCCTAGAATGGGGATAGAGAAATGAGGGTCGACTACTGACCATGTTCGAAACATGGGACTGGTCGCAAATGTCATCTGAGGTCTTCTGGGACGTTGATCCAAGATGGTATGTAAGCCAATGTGGCATGAGACCTGGCAGTAAAGTGGGTCCCTTTAGACGTGTAAGAGGATGAGTATCCAAATAACGGTCTCAAAAAGCATGGACATGGAATGAGGGAATGTCCTTGTGAAAATTCCACACTTTGGGATCTTTTCCACAATGCATCTGAGTACAATAATAAGACTTACCCGATAGAGGGAGTCGAGTCCCCCTACAAGGAAAAGGGTCATGTGGTTGCACGCACCCAAATTAATGGTCGTTGGATGGGCCATAAAGGGGGTCCTGGTTTAAGGACTACACACAGGGTGGGAAAGTAACCAAACCCGATGCATAGTTACCATTGGGAGATCTTAGTTTTGGGTCATAGAACTCGAACCAGGTTGAGAAAAGACACGGGAGGAACATGGTGTGGCCATTTAATAATCTGACGTGAATGAGAAACCAAGAGTTACTCACCACAACACATGATCCTATAAGAGTTTGGTCCAAGATGTTGAAGAGTGGGGGAAAGAATTTAGATTCCTATGGATAGACCCAATGACCAGATGCCTGGTCCTTCTTATGTATCCCATGAGGATGGGAATCAATCCATACATAGTTTTTGAATATGTTGTGTAGTTTAACGTCTTGTGATAAGGACGTGGAGTGGTCTTAGTTTATGGTCATAGTGATCAGACCATGAAGAACTGAAATAGGGTGAAACATGGTAATGTAATTACTAAAACCCAACGTGATTGGGGACACAATAGTCTATATCACCGCAATGTGCTCCCTATGAGACTTCTGGGTCAGGGGACCAAAAGTAAAAGTTAGGTTGCACCCAAGGCATTGTGCATGGACATTACTACATACCACATTAATATGGGAATCAATCCATACATAGTTAAAAAGGTTTCATGGTAAGATACTACTACCAGAGATAATAAGTTCATATGGGTGGGGCCCTCACACCAACAGAAGCAGCATTTGATAGATTATGTTTGTCATTTAGGATGAATGTGTGCGTGTGTTTTTTTGTGAGGTGATGAACCTTGGATATATATTCTAAGTGTCTCCACAAGAATCAAGTTGTATACAGGCATTGAAAAATGGTATGGTGGGTGACCGATACAAAACATGATGTCCCCATGAGTGAGGACTCCACAATGAAATGTCGTTTTTCGTCATGTAGCCAGGATGATAATGTCCTAGTTTAGGGTCATGTCATTGGACCAACCATGGATTTTAACATCGTGAAGTATAAACACAATAGTTTAAAGTCATGTGGGACTAGGCAGTACAGTTTAATGTCATATGACTCAGACATATGCAGGAGAAATGAGGTTCAAGAGGGGATGTGCATGATGTGGTAAAGCATACATGACCTGAATGAGGACAAGGTCCACATCACACCAAACGCAATTCCAGGAAAGAAACCTCAGACCGAGGGTCCAAAAAAGTTTAGAGAATAAGGTTGAGGATAGAATATCTCTAATAATGGAAGTATGTGGTGATTCTTATGCAAAACTTATGTGAATGAGGAAATAAGTCCACACACGCCACAACATGAAATCCTATATAGGTCAAGTCCTAAAAGGCAGAACAAAAGTGATAATTAGTGAAATCTTAGCTAGACCCAAA
Organism: Viscum album; assembly: GCA_963277665.1. Lineage (NCBI taxonomy): Eukaryota > Viridiplantae > Streptophyta > Magnoliopsida > Santalales > Viscaceae > Viscum > Viscum album. Next base: position 662,963,556 of record OY728130.1, on the reverse strand, counting down.
GATGAGATGTCCGAGAATTCCTACATTTCCCATAAGGATGGGAATAAAACCACACATAGTTCTGGAAGATAACATGTAAGGATATCACAGTTTAGGGTCATGAAGCTCGGACCATGACGAGGTGAAACTCTTCCAAGTGAGGGCAGACCTCGAACTGGTCCCTATTACCACATGATTCAAACTCGGTGTGGGAAACAAGGATAGAAGAGGTCATGAAAAACATGAGATACATGTAAAGGGGAAGTCAGTGTGGAGCCCCGAATGACACCTCACCATAGCTTTGTCCTCCTAATGAGAAAATACACAGAGAGGGACAATACAAAGAGTGTCGAAATTCCACTTGGACATAATGGGGTGGAATGTTAGGGGAATCATATAACTAACATTTAAGGCTAGATGGGCTTGTCATGATGATGGATGATAACTATAGACCTTGTTCAAATAACAACATCCATATCATGTGACATGAAATGGGAACAACAAATGAGAATCAACCACTGACCATATTCGTAACATGGGACTTGTATCAATTTGTTGTTAAAAATCATCGAGGATCTTTGCCTGTAATTTTAGGAGAGCCCTTAGGACGAGCATCCATGCCTTTTGGTGGGTCCCTCTAGATGTGAAAGATAATGAACGCCCAAATGAAGGGGAACAAAAAATCCTGAAAAATGGGTGAAAGCATGTACAAGTTGAATCTGACACTCCATGCATTAAACCGGAGTACTTCAAGGCAAATTGGAGAATCCCCGAAGAGGGTCGAGGGACCCAAATTTAAATTAGATAACTCAAAAATATGAGTGTAGGGCAAGGGAGCGAAGTGTTCTCAGTAGAGAGAGGTACGTGGTGTGTTGTTACAAACCCGACATGAATGGAGTCACAAGCCCACACCACACAACGTACCCCTCCCTTGGAAGGAATCAGGCCAATAGGCCATAATGATAGGGAGGTTTCTAAGAAATGGGGATGTGCCTAAAGAATAGACGTTCGGGCGGTCCTACATATCCCATAAGGATGAGAATCAAGCCACACATAGTTCATGAAGAAGGTTTTTGTGATTTTTATCATCATGCAACAAGGACGATGGTGCTCTTAGATTAAGGTCGTAGGTATCGGACATTATGCCTAGTTTAATGTCATATGCAGGGAAAAACTGAGTGGAGAGGGCCAACCATCATGCCTGTGGAAGACCACAAAATGAAAACAATGATAGACGATAACTGTTGACCATGTTTGAAATACAGTATCCGTATTTATGTGACATTAGGTTGGGGGTAAACAATTGAGCATCGACCGATGAACACCTTTTCAACATGAGACTCGTATCAATTTGTTGCTCGATATCCTAAAGGGTGTTTTTCCAAAATGGTATTATCCCTTGGGCTAGGCATCTATTATGTTTGGTGTCATTTCAGATATAAACAATGATGGAAACCCATGTGATGGGGTGCGCAAAGCATGGTGAGGCCTATTCTTGTAGAAAAGACGATAAATGGATGGTGGTGTCTCAAGGAGATATGTTTGGCATGGAGAAATAGCCCAATGGGAATGAGGATGTGATTCCATACCACACCACACAATCCTAGATGAGAACTTGGTCTAGGGGGGTCAAAAGGGTCGAGGGACCTGAGGCTGGGAATCCTAGATAAACATAGCCATATGATCCCTCATGTGGGTATTTATTTACCTCAAATACTAAGCCCACACGATCAATGCTCGGTTTTGGAAACAAGGAGTTATACCAAGCTCTCCCCAACATATAAGGATCTGAAAGGTGGAATGACACTCCATCCTGAGGCAGACCAAGGCTTGAAGAGACAACAGGGATGAATAAACCACTACACTCAATTTTTGGGACATATGGTGGTGGTGGAAATGAAAAAGTATAGATGTTCACTAGATTTGAAACACATCATCCATATCGTGTGACCTAAAATGGGAACAATAAATGAGCAAAAACTGCTGACCGCATTTGCAATGCGGAACTTGTATCAATTTGTTGTTCGAAATCCATGAGGATGTTGGCATGTAATGGTAGGAGAGCCCTTGGGTCGAGCATCCATTACATTTGGGGGTCCCTTCAAATATGAAAGACAATGGATTCCAAAGTGCAGGGAGTTTGTGAATCATAAAAGTGCCCATGCAATTTAAAGTCAAGTTAAACAGTAGAAGAGGTGGATATCTTTAGGGGAGAGGGATACATGGTACGGTCATGATGAACTCGATGTGAATGAGGGAAAAATCATGCACCACACCTTGTGATTCGACCCAATTAAGGTTCCCATAGTTTGGTGATGGGCCTATGGACGAAATGTCCAGGTGTTCCAATGTATCCCATAAGGGTGGGAATCCATCCATACGTAGTTCTAAAGACCATGCAGTTTAAAGTTGTGTGGTGAGGATGTGGGAGGAGAGAAGAATGAGGGAGGGGACCTGGTGAAATCATCGTAATCCTGACATGAGTGGGGGAAATTAAACCTTCACAAAAACATGTGGGATCCCCCAAGAGAACTATACCCAGGGGGATAGTCAAAGAGGACACTTGGGGATGGACTCAAGAAAAAGCATACGAGCATTCCTACATATCCCATTAGGATGTGAATCAAGACCTACATTGTTCTTGCGATTTAACATCTCACAAGATGACACTCAGTTTAACATCTTGCAGGAAAACATATAGATTAACGTTATGTGGGACATAATACTGTTTAACATCATGTGGGATGACATTCAATTTAACATCATGCAAGACATTTTACAGTTCAAATTCATGTAGGAACGAACTGTTTAAGGTCATGTAAGACCCAACAAATTAAGGTCCTGTAGAACCCAACTTGATCAAGAAAAGTATTTCTTGAGGAACATGTAATTGGTGGAGGGGTCATATGCTCCCCATTCATGGTATCAAGGGAGTATGCACCATTGAAGAAAACCTTATAAATGATGTAAGGCCCTTCCCATTTGGGCTCTAACATGGGTGGTTTCTTGCCGGGTATCATTAGAGTCTTCAAGGCCAATACCAAGCCGCCTTGAAAGAAAGAGCAGAGGAAAAATTATTTGGTGAAAGCTTTATATATGTTGTTTTTATGCCTTTCAAGATTGTTCAAGGCACGATGCCTATTCTTATCGAGTGCTTCCAACTCAGTTAGACTGATTTCAACTACACTATTTGGAGCCTACTGATCATAGACAGCTATGTGAAATTAGGGAAACTAAATCTCAATGGGTAAGGAACCCTCCATTCCATATCCCATGGAATATGGGGTAAACTGGGTGGAATTATGAGTCCTCATCTAAAAGCCCACAGGGCGTTGGGGAGATTTTCCGACCAACTCTTCTTGTTCTAACCAACCATTTTATATAGAATGTTAGAGAGGGTTTTCATGAACGCATCGATCTGTTCATTTTCTTGTGCATGATAACATGAGGTATGGTTAAAATGGATGTGGTACTTATGATATAGTTTCTTTAGCTCAGCTACCCGGAAGTTCGTGCCATTATTGGTGATGAAAACATGAGGGACTCCAAATTGGTATATATTGTTGGAGCCCACATAGTCAATGATGGAATAGTTCTTGACCTCATTGAGCGGAACAACCTCATACCACATGGAGAAGAAACCTATAGCAGTCATGATAAACGTGCACTGGCAAGTTTTCACTGGTGGATATGGTCCCACGACATCGAGCCCCAATACCGCAAATGGCCAAGAATATTTGGTAGTGTGGAGAGGCTCTGGTGGCCGATGCATAATGTTGGCTTGAATTGGGCTTGCATGACACCTTTTGGTGAACTTAATGCAGTCATGGATTATGGTGGGCCAAAAATACCCCAGTCTCAAGATCTTGTGAGATAGTTTTGGCCCTGTCTAATGAGCCCTGCATGAACCAACATGAACCTCCCGCATGACTTGGGAAATCTCGACTCCTTGAATGAAATAGAAAATAACCCCATCATACACATGCTTGAAGAGGATCTGCTCATGAACAAAATTGTCTTGGAGGGTAAAGTGTAATACGGCATGTCGAATTCACTTGCTCTCGGCCCGATATACTAGGAGATTACCATTTTGGAGGTACCCAACAAAGGAGGTTCTCCAGCTAGGAGTCGCTTCAATCACTGCATCCGGGGGACATGGGGGTCATGACGCTGAGGCGCCGGTAGTAAGGTGACTTACCTGCGGGCTGTCATTTTCATCTAGAGTGACGAGAGAGATGACTCTCTAGTGTGCCATTTGGATAATCAGATCATCCTCTTTGGGCTTTGCAAGGGATGCAGAAAGGCTGGCCAAGGTATCAGCTTGACTGTTCTGGGATCAGGGGACATGAGTAACTTTTGGCTGAGATGGGAACTGGGTCATTAGTTGGAGAGTGCATTCAAACAATGGTATGAGCTCTAGATTTCTGATGAAATAGTCATTTTTGATCTACTTGATGACTAGTTCGGAGACCCCATTCATGTACAAATGGGGAATGTCAATCTTGAGGGCCATCTCGTGGCCAATAATGAGAGCCAGATACTCTGCCTCATTGTTGGTGTAGACTTTTGACAACCGTAATGAATACAGAAGAGTGGATTGTGCTGAGGTAATGAAGAAAATACCCAGGCCTACTCTGTTGAGCCTGGGGTCATTGAGACTTCTGCTGGTAGAGCTCCAGGATGCACCGTCGAAGATAATTTTCCATCACGACATGGATTGGTCAACCGATAGAATCACATCATCAATGAAATCAAGATCTAGGGACTGGTCTGCAAAATCTGGATGGGCGGTAAGGAAGTCTTCCAACACTTTCCCCTTAAGAGCCTGCTAAGGGAAAAACCTGATGTCCAACTACTTAAGGATTACCACCCACCGATCTAGATGTCCTGTCAACATAGGGAGGTTTAGAATTTAATTTAGCAGATCAACTCGGGGCACCAGCTGTATCTCATATTGTTGGAGGTAATGCCTCAATTTCTATAATATGAATACCAGTGCAAGGAATCTTTTCTCGATACAGGTGTATCTGATATTTTTACCAAGGGGCATGCATATGAGTTTTTAAAGATTGTTCTCTGTCCCATTGTTGTTCTTCTGGGAAAGAAGGGCACCGAGTGGTCGTTCCAGTGTGGTCACATAAAGGATTGATGACATTTCAGAGACAGGGGGAATTAATACTGGTGGATGGAGAAGGTACTTCTTCATTTCCTCGAAATCATTCTAACATTATTTGTCCCACTCATAGATAGTTTCTTTCTTCAGGACCTGAGAAAAGGACTTACAATTTCCAACCAAATTCACGATGAATCAACATATGTAGTCCAAGTGGCTTTGGAAACCTCAATGCTCTCAGAGGTTTCTTGGGAGAGACATCTGGCTAATGGCCTTGATCTTCACTAGGTCAATCTTGATGCCCCTATATCAGACAACAAAGCTATGGAACTCTTAAAAGGTGAACCCAAAGGCACACTTCAATTGATTCATCTTCAGGTGATGGGAACAGAGGAATCTGAACACTTTCTAAAGGACTTTGAGATGGTATTGAAACTGGAAATATTTGACCACCAGATCCGCCACTTAACTTTCCACCAAAATTCCAAGGATTGGATTTAATATGTGATGCATTGACCACTGATAGGTGACAACTGCAATATTTAAACTGATGGGCATGACTTGGTAACATATTGTACCTTATGGAGCCCTAAAGGCTATAGACACCTCTTCCTAGGGGTCCATTCAGATCATGTTGTACCTAAACTACCCATCCTTGAAGGAGAGGGCTTGGAACCCACCTATAACATCGATCAACATTTCCATCATAGTACGGGGAAAATCATCCTTCAGACACTGACGGTTGAGATCCCAAAAGTCGATGCAGACTATAATCTATATGTTATTCTTCCTAACTGGCACAATGATTGCTAGCCAATTGGGGTATTGGAATTCCTTAATGAAATTGGATCTGATTATCTTATCAACTTTTTCCACAATCATGGCACCGTGAGAAGGATACATCTTTCTGGGAGGCTACTTGAACCCACGATGACTTATCAGGAGACCGAGGTAGTGGATGACTACCTGAGGATTTATTCATGGAATCTTTTCATTACACCAGGTGAATACATCATATTGTTGTTTAAGGATGTCTATGTACTGCTGTTTCTCCCCGAGGGGCATGGTGGCACTGCTCAATGTGGGTTTTGGGTCTTCCTCGTTACTGAACCTGTACCAATTCATCGACCGTGACAGAGATGCCCTCTTGAAAGGCGGGGGACCATACTCTAAATCATATTCTTCACTTATGGAAGATGGATAATTGGAAGGAGGATTTTCCTTTGAGTCAACAGATCTCGATGGGATATTGGTACCACCCTCAGCAGCCATGGACACTACATCAAGGAACTCAGGTGCTGCTGAATCCATAGTGATGAAGGCTGTTGATCCGATATCATCTTATCTTCGGCCCAAGGGGCCTCATTTGAGGATGTCAAAGAAATAGTGGTGTGTCATCTTGATCCAGTTAATTCCAACCCTATGAAATAATCAAGTATCATTTATTTTGGTTTCCATGGGGTAGACATCTTGATACCTTATGGGAGTAGGAGGCTCCGTGATCACCTGAGTTTGATTTTTGTAGGAGTATGAAGTGATATTCCTGCATCGCTTAGACTCGGGAATGTGCTCCTTCCTTGATCCAAAAATGATGAAGCATTGTCCCATGTCTGGGGTTGTAGCCTCCAACTGGTGGATTGGAAAGATGTAGGCAACATCTAGATCTGTCCACAGGTTGGTCACAACCTTGGTATTATCAATCTCGTTAGCCTGAATATTCTTGTCTTTTCTCTTGTAATAGTCATCATCTAGATAGTGAGCTTCATAAGAGGCAAAAGGATACACGTCACCTTGAAGAATTCCCACTAAACCATTAAAGGAGTACTTGAGGAACTGATGATATGATGATGGAACCACCAAATGAAGGTACAGCCATGGAATGCCCATTAACGCATTATAGGTGGTGTCTTGGGAGACAGTCATAAACTCGGAGCTGGAAACTAGGCCACCGAATTGGGTCTTCAAGATGATCTTTCCAACCGGTGTCTATTCCATCCTGTCATAACCATGGATTCTAAGGTCAGAGAGACTCAGATCATCCTCATACATACCAAGTTTTCGTAGTGTCTGATTTGGGATTAGGTTGATCCTGGATTTTGTGTCGACAAGACAGAAAAAAACCTACATGCCATTAAACAAGCCAGTGATGTACTGTGGGTGAATGTGACCCTGTATGGGAAAACCATTATTTTCTCCAGAAAACGAAATGATGTCATGGCATTAATCATGCTCAAACACCTTAGCATGGAAGGCTTCTGTGGCTGCTAGCTCTGTCTCAAACTAGAGTGGGCTTTTTAAAGCCTCGGTGAGGGACTTACACATATCCAATGACAAGAAAAGGGCCTCAAGGATAGTGAGACTTTCTAGAATGATAGGATGATTCTTAAGGACATCATACTTTTTTTCTATGTGTGAACTTATGCTTATAGGAGGACGCTATCTTAAATGAGGTATAGTGGGCCTTACTGACTAAACCAGCAGCTGATTAGTGCTAGGAACATACCTTTTCTTACTAATCGAGGCCTGAGGGGTGACTAATGGATGGGGGCCCAATGACTCAGACCGGTCCATAGAAAATTGTTGCTGTTCATGACACGATCAAGGTGGCTCCGCCTAATTGAACAACAAGAACGACGGTGAAGGCGATCCTGATGACACTAGATGAGAATGATGCACCTGCTGAACATTACGCCAGGCCTACTATCTAGATTCAACAACATGAATAGTGTCGATGGAATTACTAACTGAAGAACTCTGATGACCAATATTGTCGCGGCCCCTCTAACACTGGCGACGACTGGGGATGTTGGGAGGATCTTCCTGGTCATCCTCGTCATTAAGAACATATAGGGATTTACCAGCTATACGTTATTAACTGAGGTGTACCCTTGAATGTCACTCTAAGATTCATCCACTACTGGATGAATTCTGGGAGGAATCACCATCTCTGGGGGCATGAAGTCACTGAGAGTATGGGATGATGGCGGTATTGGTAGAGGACTTTATTTTCCCTTGCACCATCAGTGTATGTTCTTCTGAGAAGGGGACTGGTGAGATGATGTTTCATATGCAGTAGATGTAGCTTCTGATGGCTCTGGTTGATTCAGGTTGCACGGATTACACCATGGCCACAGGAGACTATTTTACGAACCATCCATTATTCATAATTCTAGGTCTCGTAGTTAGAAACCTGATGCCACTCGCCTTCACTGTCACTGCTACTATCTGGATTCGTGAAGACACATGCCAACCATGCCAGAGATGGGATGTTGATGCTCCTTTTCATCACATTGTCTAAAGGAATGGTCACGCAAGTGACTTGCTAGCCCTCTTTGAAAACTGCCCGGGGTCTTCTTCTGCCTATAAATACCCCCGATGGGGCCCCCATTTCGGGAGGAATTTTTTTCCAAAATTTAGATATAGAGCTCTGAACGCCCAAGTCTCTTCTTCAAGTCTTCCAAACACTTCTAAGGTAATTATCTACCTAGAAAGGAATGTCTAAACAAGAGAAATAAGGTCTTTGTGTTAGAATTCACTAACACTTGCACACCTAAGTGTTTTACCCTTAAGGGATATGGACACACCTGCGCACCTCCTTACCTACTCATTGAAACTTGCGCGCCACTCTTCTGGAAGTACCTCGGGATAATTCTAAAGGCTTTGATCATTGATTTCCCAAGTATTCCCCTACTGGTTAACAATCTCGCAAGTACCCATGTGTCGCGTAGTTATACCTGCGCGCCCAGGACTTGCACGCCCACAGAGTACCTGCGTGCCTGCCAGGACTTGCGTGCCCTTCTATTTTTTGGGGGCCCTTCCTACCAATTTCATCTCTCTTATGCATTCCACCTCTCCTATTCAAGATTCAATCTTCAAGACACTCTATAAAGACATTTATGGCATGTGTTTATTGATTGACTTCCTTAACTGAAAGGAATTCCATGGAACATCTCTCAAAACCTAGAGATTTACACATCTTTTTGTCAATAAAGATTGAGATTTCATTCATTCAACCTCATCCTTTAAGCTGAGAGAACCCCTGAACCTGGGTCTCCTTTTTCAGGAGTATCCACATTCATAATTCCCATTAATTTTGGGCATCCTCCTTAGGAGTAAGCCCCATGTCCTCATTAATTTGGGCATCTTTCTAAGGATTAAGCCCCAAGTCCCCCAATCTGGGCATCCTCCATAAGAGTATGCCCCAGTCTTAAAGTTACCAAATATGGGCATCCTCTTTAGGAATAAGCCCCAACCATAATTCTCTTAACCTGGGCCTCCTTTTCAGGAGTAAGCCCTAGTCTCAAATATGGGCCTCCTTCTCATGAGTAAGCCCCAAGTACCTTAATTTTCAAATTCTTTTAACCTGGGCCTCCTTTTCAGGAGTAAGAACCAATCTTAATTTATCTTGACCAGTCATAATTATTTTGATATGGGCTTCCTTCTCAGGAGTAAAACCCAATCATAAGTCCCCTCCTAACTTGGGCATCTTCTTTAGGAGTAAGCTCCACGATTACAGTATCCAAACCTCCATGAAGTACATACACCTTTATAGACCCTGTTCCTAGATTTATTCCATAAAGTAAATCTTAATCTTTATCTATTTTGGGCATTAATACATACATGAGCCCCACATTATTGCATCTTTCCTGGCACAATTGTCTGGTTTCACCAATACCTCTTGTTTCTCACACCGAGCATGACTCACGTGAGCTTAGAGTGTAAAATTAATCATGACATCTTTCTTGGAGCCATCAATCATGCATAAACATTATACTCTATTATTCAAACTACGTGGGTTCTGATTCCTTTTCTAAACAAAGGATATGTAGGTTTCCCATCTGCAGGTATGATCCCAACACTGAAATAATCCATGTCCTTCTGAATGACAATAAACTTCAAGTGCCCCACTGAGTGGCTTTAAAACCAATATGGTCATCATAATGACCAAGATACTTTTATGTATTTAAGGATATTATCGAATAAGAATCTCTAACAAATACAGATGATTATCTATCAGTGAATAACCTTGAATACATATAAAAGATTCGTTAAATTTGCTTCATATTTAATCATTGATTGTCAGATCTAAAGGAAAGATGATTTTATACTTGGTAATGTAATAAGGATTCACGAACATAACTTAAATCTATAAAGAGAGTCCCAGAGTAGACAATAATTCCCCTAAAAAAGGTGTGATGAGTCTGACCTCCCATCCTCTCGACCAATGCAAACTCCTAAGCCTCATCAGTTCACAACTAATTAGTGCCTACCTTTGGAAAGTAGGTCCAAATGGCTATGGAATCATTGGATGTTTTTGGTTCTGCAAACAAACCCGTTAGAAATCGCTTGTAATGTTTGAATCCTAAATCAACAAGATCATCCCTAATTCCAGAGGGAAAAAAATGGTGAACCCGACATGAATCCTTAACCAAGTTAAAATAATGTTTTGCTTATTTGTTAGGCCCCTATTTAAAACTGAATGAGATGGAAAACAAAAAAATAAATAACATATTTTCTCATCCAAAAGATGTAGTGGACGGACCTATCTTGATTATGTATATTATATAAAACAGGAACTCTTTTCCAAGATCTTCTGCATTTCCAAAATGGTTTCTCTTAAGTTCACATCTGTGAATACCTCTACTGTGAAAACTTCTGCTATGAATGCCACGGCTGCTACTCCTACTGGATCGTCGTCTGCTCTGAGGACGAAATCATCTACTCAGAATCTTCAACCCTAGGTATCAAATGCACTGGTTAAGGAGTGCCTTCAAAAAGGTACTATTCTGACTCTGGAGGCCGCTCGACAAGACCTCCAAGTCAATAATTCACCCTGGTCGTCCAGACAGTGATGACCAGCGATCAAGAAGCAGGAGGTGCTAACCACCGTCTCCAACCGTTTCGGGTCATTATCCCCAGAACACAACCACCATTGAATCCCATATTATTAGGAGGTGAATGAGAAGGTCCCTCAGGGCCTTAATTCAAGGAGACACGAGTCCTTCCCGAGGGCTCCATAAACAATCGCCGCCAGACTTGTGCGGCAGTGCGCCCTCAACATGATGAGGGTATCGACTCTAGGCATTCAGTTCAGGTTCCTTGAACCCGATCAGGCAAGACGAATCACCATAGGCAAAATTCGATCAACAGTGAGTAGGTTCTCATCTCTGCCATCTCTGGAGAAGTCCACCAACCTAATGTGGTGGCAAGTAACGAGCGAGCACACACACCCGTCCGTTTAAATTGAACTATCCTGAAGACTCGTCTTGCAGTATCACGCCAATCCCGCCAGGAAATTACAGCAGAGTACTATAGGTAGGAACATACACCTGTTTATACATCATCAAGTAGTCAGTAGGCTCGTCTGACTACATATGATGGAACTTATCAACCACGTTCGGTGAATTGCAATTAGTAGGCACATACACCTACTAGTATTGATCAAGCATACCAACAGTCTTGCTTGGTAGCACTCAGAGAAGTCAGTCGGAAAGCTCCGATGACAAATAGGAGGCAGACTCAACTCTCTGCCCCCACACTTGACTACTGTTAGGATTCACTAACAGGAAAAGGAGGACAAGAGCAGGCACACACACCTACTCCATGCACAAAATGGACGTATATCCCAGTTCCGACAACTGAAGTCACCAAGAATATTTTATCAGTGGTGAAAGAGCAGAATCAAATCCCTACTCATATTCTAGATGCTTTCCAGGATATTATAACAGCTTCAGTAGCATCTCAGGGAAAGACACATAAATCTATCCATACCAGGGGAGTGACACATCAATAGTTCACTCCAAAACATACACACACATCTGTTCCAGTACAAGAGGGTTGTGGGGTGTACTCCCCCATCTCATACGGACAACCAAGTCAGGCACATACACCTTAATTGAGTGGAGATTTTCAGCCTAACCTGGCCATCTCTCCTGATCAGGCACATACACCTGCTTAGAGTATCCACTTTCATCAAAAAGTGGTTTCCAAGGTGAGTAAGAAGGCGTCTAAGAAGAAGACCCGCCCAGTACAGTCAAGAGATCCAGAGCCAATCTGTAACAAGTCCTTGCTTGATGCTGGAGTTCTTGAAGCCCTCAGATAGTTATCTATTGAAATCCAAGATTCTACTCCCTCATTTCCCAATAGTGGGAACATTAATTCTGAAGGTCTTCAACAAACACTTTCTCATGAAGGCTTGCTTCATGATAGTTCGGTCAATCATGAAGTTTCATCTTCAGATGAGAGCTACAGAAACCCTCTGTGTGGTCAGAAGACCAAGGGGAAAGAGATCTGATCTTTTGCTATAACCCACCATGGTGGTCCTCCCCATGATGATTAATTTTGTTGCGAAAGTCCTCTCTGTAGTAGTGATGCACATTGCCCGAAAAATTCTCTAGTGGACAATGTAGTGCCGAGAAAGCCCTCTTATCTTAAGGCACATTCAAATGCGAAACTAGTCATGTCTGATGCTTCATCGCTAGCAGGTGAAATACTTTCTCAATCAGAAGATAGACCAGGGTGTAGGTCAATATCTGAACTACCCCAAAGTCATGCATCTTCTAGTTTAATCAGTGATCTCTCTAACAATCTTGTTTAATTCGATGAAGCAACAAGGAAGCACCAGCTCTGATAAAATCAGGTAGAATAATTTTCATTGAATGATAAAGAAGAAATGATGAACATGAGAAAACAATTGGAAAAAGGTGAAGTTCCAGTCATGTTTTGGCCTCTAGATGACTCTCAGTATGACATTCCAGAGATGTTGAAGGAATATGGAATTCATGACATTGGTCTCAACATATGGAAAACTCTTTGTCAGTTGAAAAAGAAAGTATTATCTTATGATGAATATAAAAATCATGTTAAGATAATATAAGGGTTACAATGTCAGATTGATTTGGAATCTCGATCAGTCTCTCGATATATGAAGGCTGAAAAGCAGCATAGAGCCCTTCAACGTTCATGTCTTGGTGCACTAAGAAGATTGTGCCAGTTAATTGCCAATGCCCCATCTGGTATTCATGTCAGGGGATGGGGTGTTCATGGCGCACTACATTTCACTATAGTCTCCAGTCAGCAAAGCCCGTTGAAAACGGTCTCATGCAATGTTATTGCCCGTGGCCGGCCATAGTCAATGGGTTTTGTTTGTAATCAAAAGCTTTCCCAAGAACATGCCTCAACTAGTTCTTCTAAAAATCAAGAATACAGAGAACAAGTTGTTGAATTACTTCTACATCAAGAAAAAGAGAATATTGAACATGCATCTCGTATGGAGCAATAACATCATCAAGTGACAGAAGTTTCAGAAATCATCCAACGTTCTTTTGAACTGGGTGATAAAAGTTGATGTCGATTGATGCATCCATGTAATTTCTGGACTAAGGTTCGCAAGATCAGGAGAGATTTTAAGAATGTCTCAGACATAGCATGTCAAGAGCCACCCCAGCTTGCCAGAATGGGGACTCTTTTAACTCAACCCTCAGAATGAACAAATAGGATTCAAGAAGTTGATCAAAGACAGTAAGAATAGCCCTAGTCCACTGGACTGGGGATATTTCAAATCCTCAATCCCTCCCTCAGAGAAAGTCAGTCTTCTCTCGATTGTGGAAGAAGCCTCAAGAGGAACGAAGAGCCAAATTATAAGGATATTCTCTCCAAATTACGGTACGCCAATAATTTATTGAGGGATCAAATCAACAAAAGGCAATGTCTCGTAAGGGGAATGGCAGAAGATAGTATCACAAAAATGCTGATAGAAGGGATGAAATGCATTATGCATCAATTAATGTCATCAATGTCGTTTTTGCTGATCCACCAGATGAGGATCACTCAGAGGGATTAGATTAAGAGGTTCCTGCTCAAGAAGTTGTACACACAAACACAAATGTTGAAGTTATGCATACACAAAACCAAAGGATTACTCAAAACCTAGGTAATCCTTCAAGTAACCCACTTCCCCCTCTCCGAATAGTGTGCAGTAAGGGGAAAGGAAAGAACTAGGTTACATACCCCTCCTCTGGAGAAGGCCAATAACTCTCACTAGAGCAATGATTTGTGCAATAAGAGGTAGAAATGAAGGAATTTATGAGGTTGAACACAGAACTACTTCAAGGTAGTCTTCCTCCTAAGCGTACTGGAGTCAGTCAGCCAAGGGAGTTTGTTGCAGCTACTAAGATGGATCAAGAATATACTTCTCTACCAGTACACACTCATAGGTATAATACTACAGGTCAAGTGCAACAAAAATAGGTGGTGCTACCATCAGTTACAGTACCAGCCACCATAACTGTCCAAGCTTCGATCATTGCATCTGCCCAAGTCCATGTTCAACCGGATGTTTCTCAAAAGTTAATAACTATCATTGAGTCATTAACATCTCGATTAGAGTCTATGGAAGGGAAGCGTGCATAGGTTCAACCAGAAAATAGAGCTTACCCTGAATGGGTAGATTTAATCTCTCCCCAATCAAGTTTTGGGAACACTGTATTCCCTATTTTCAATGGATCAGGCGATCCTGAACAGAATTTGATGCATTACATGTCTTGTTGTGATCCTATGATGGGAACTCTAGAATATTAAGAAGTAGTGAAACTCAGATGCTTCGTGTGAACCTAGAAAGGACCAGCTTTTTTTGGTATAAAAGCTTGTAATCCCGATCAATTACCGGATGGGAGGATCTTCGCCAAAAATTCCTTCTCCAATTCAGCTCAACGTTGCCAAAGACCACAATTTTTTATCTTAAAAACTGTAAGAAAATGGAGAATGAAAGGGTCTCAGATTTCATTGCTCACTGTAAAGGATTAACATATTCCTTAAGCTTAGCACTCCCTCAAGAGGAATTGTTGCTAATCTGTGTTGAAAATTTGCATGATGAGTTGCGCACACCATTGATCCATGTGAAATACACAGAAGGGTTTTGAGACCTTACTTTAATCGCTCAACAGATTGAAGATTCCCTTATAAAGACTAAAGATAAAGCTCATATAATTCCATCAGCTACAGGAAGGAGAATGGGTAAAGCATAAACTGCTATAGTTATGCTTAAACAAGCACCTGTAACTGCTTCTACTTCAAAACCATCATCTTCTTAAAGGGATCCACCTCCTGAGCTACAACAACAGAATCCATTTCATCAAGATGATCAAAGAGATCAAAGATGAAAACAATTTGAGTATTTGAAAGAAATGTTTACTCTTTATGAAATGAAAAAGTTCCTGGTTATTTCATTTCATCTCTGGAAAATAATTTGGTTCAATTGCCAAGGCCCAAGAGGTCAAGAAAGGAAGGAGATGAAGACCATCCCAACTATTGCCTGTTTCATCAAATGTTGGGGCATCCCATTCAGGAGTGTTCTGTTTTCAAGTACCTCCTGCAAAAAATGGTCGATTTGGGACAATTTAAACTGAAAGGTTCTTCAGCTAAGATAGAATGTGTTACTACTACAGTTCCAGAGGAGGAAGGCGAGTGGTAAGGAGTTAAGAACAAAAATACACAAAAATATGATGGTTGGATGGTCATAAAGATGATCAACCGAACTCATGCTATTTTGCGAACACAATTGAAGAAACCAATTGTGCCTTCTGCCATAAATGCCACAATAAAACCATCTTCATCAGAGGGAAAATCCTCAAAGAAATAGCACAATTTAAAGAAAGAAGAAGAATCAAAAGAAGATAAGTATGTGTCAAAGCCTAAGTTGTCTTTGACTCTGGTAGATTTCATGCCATCCACTTCGAAGCCACGGGCACCGCCCCACCAAATGGCACAGTCTAAAGTGTCTAGTCAGGCAAAGTCTTCATCAGATGAAGAATTGATTTTTGATCTCTTAATATGATTCAATTAACAAATCCATATTCCAGTCGCAGTTTCGATTTTGATGATCCCAAATTCGCAGTGTCAAATAGAGGAATCAGAGGAAGTTCCAGAGGCTCATGATACAGGGGAAGGCATGGATCTTTTAGAGGCCACTATTCTAATTCTACCCCTGCTAGAACTGTATATGCAGTAGAAACTCATGGTAGAGCCCTTCATCGAGCTCAATAAGAACAAGCAAGTTCTTCCACACAAGGTAGACTCAGTCCTTGAAAAATTATTCTGGAAGATCGGTTGAAGGTTCCATATTCTTCCTCTCAGCAAGTAAATACACCTAATTGGTCTAATCTTACAAAGCCAGGAGTATTGCCAACTCTTATCCCTATATATGAAGCATCAAATTCAAAAGCATCATCTTACAAAGCACCTGCTAAACCACATGTTCCTGTTGGAAAAAAGCAGACCTATAGATCAAAATTATGATGTATTGAAACACTTGGCCCATGTACCGGCCATGTTATCAATTCTAGATGCTTTGAATTTGTCAAAAGATCTTCGAGAGGCACTCATCGAGGCTTTGTAAAGTCCTCAAGAGTTTGAGACTAAAATTGCTGCAGCTGAAGTCTACTATGTAGAGAATAATCCTGTAGAATTCCATGCAGTGATATCTTTTACTAATAAAGATGAAGATGATGTCGTGCATGGACATATTAGACCTTTGTAATTATCTAGAAAGGTCAATGGCATAGACATCCGAAGGGCTTTCATTAATAATGGATTAGGAGTCAACCTCATGCCCATTCGTACAATTCATCGATTGGGACTCACGGAATCTGATTTATCTCCTTCAACTATGATGTTACAATGATATGATATAAATGAACAAGAACCACTGGGTGAGATTACACTTAGAACTCAGTTTGGAGATCTTGTATCCAATTCATATTTCATGGTTGTTGATCAAGATTCATCCATCAACATCTTTCTTGGAAAACCCTGGCTACATCAACATGTGGTTATCCCTTCATCATACCATCAATGTCTCAAATATTGTTTTGATGGTCAAGTTGGGACATTGTATGGTGATAAGGCCCCGTTAATGTCATGTGAATCTCAATACATTGAGGTGGAATTCTATCACATGAAGGGAAGGGAGAAATCCAAAAAAAAGGATACTACCAAAGTTAATGCTCTGAATGGTTTGGAAAAGATTCCAGTAAACCCATTAGCACATGTGAGTATAGATTATGTGTTGCCTATCAGTCAAATTGACAGGATAGACCCAAATCAAAATACTCTTTTGGAAAGATCCATAATGTCAATTACGGCAATCGAGCCAAACAACATGGAAGAAATTGGCGAGCCACCAAGCAATGATGAAAGATCAAATGGAGATATATTCATTTCATCTACTGAAATCCAGAAAGTCTATACTTCGCCAACCAGGACAGAAGAAGTTATTGAAACGTCAGAGGTGAACAATGATGTCGATTCTCAATCCATCATCTCCTCTTTATTACCCAAGGAATACCCTTCATCATCAGTTGGGTCAGAAATGGAAGCCTATTCTTCAAGATGTTCAAATTCTAACATCTCTTCTGATCATGGGAATTCTGCTTCGTCATCTACTATGCAAGTAGAAACAGAAGAAGTAA
The DNA here is from genome assembly GCA_963277665.1 of Viscum album. Classification (NCBI taxonomy): domain Eukaryota; kingdom Viridiplantae; phylum Streptophyta; class Magnoliopsida; order Santalales; family Viscaceae; genus Viscum; species Viscum album. The sequence continues at coordinate 662,945,997 of OY728130.1, read as the reverse complement.
CACATTTTGAAGAAGAAGAAGAAGATCTCAGGGATGCTCTTCCAGCATTTGAAGAGGGAATCTCTACCACTGTGGATGAACTCAGAGAAATCAATCTGGGTACAAAAGAAGTTCCACACCCCACTTTAATCAGTGCGGCCATGAAACTTGATGAACAAGAGATGTATATTTCCTTTTTAAGGAAAAATTGAGAAATATTTGCATGGAACTATACATAGATTCTAGGGCTTGATCCTGATGTTTCCACTCATCGTTTGGGTTTTCCAGAAGAACATCGAGGATTAAAAAAAGCTGCTAGAAGAACACACCCAACCTATGCTTCCAAAATTGAGGCCGAATTGGATAATCTTATCAAAACTAACTTTGTTAGAGAAGTTAAATATCCCAATTTGTTGGCTAATATTGTCCCAGTGAAAAATAAGAATGGGAAAATTAGAGTTTTCATTGATTTCAGAGATCTTAACCGGCATTGTCCTAAGGATGATTTTCTAGTTCCGATCACAGAAAATTTAATCAATGCAACAAATAGCTATGAAGCAATTTCCTTCATGGATGGATATTATGGATATAATCAAATCAGAATGGATCCAGAATATGAGGAATCTATAGCTTTCAGATCCCCTCAGGGTGTGTTTTTCAATCGGGTAATGCCCTTTAGCCTAAAGAATGTAAGCGCAAAATATCAGCGTGCCATGCATCGTATCGTCAAACCCTTTTTAGGGAAGTTCATTGAATGTTATGTGGAAAATTTGGTGGTTAAATCCAGGAAATGTTCTAATCACTTGGATGATTTATAAGTCATATTCCACACACTTCGACAACATAATTTGAAGATGAACCCCTTAAAATGTGTTTTTGAGGTAACTTCAGGAAAATTTCTCAGCTTTGTTGTATGCCATCATGGTATTGAAGTCAATCTTGAGAAGACAAAGTCAATCCTTGGTATGTCACCTCCTCGAAATTTGAAATAATTGAGAGGACTTCAAGGAAACTTAGACTATATTCAGTGTTTCATCGCCAATTTGGCAAGAAAAAGTTTACCCTTCACCAAATTGATGAACAAGGGAGTCACTTACCAGTGGACTGAATAGTGTCATGAAGCATTCGATATTCTCAAGAAATACCTATTGAGTCCACTAGTACTCATGACACCAGTTGAAGGAAGACCACTTATCCTCTATATAACAGCTCTAGAGCGATCATTGGGTTCTTTTCTTACTCATAAGAATGATGCTGGGAATGAAAACAGCCTCTACTATCTCAGTCAGACTATGCATGAAGCAGAAACCCGATATTCAAATATTGATAAGTGCTACCTAGCATTAATCTTTGCAGTTCAGAAGTTGAGACACTACCTGCAACATCACTAGGTCCAATTGGTATCTCGCAATAACCCGCTCAAATTCATCCTTAGTCCTCCAATGCTTACATGACATCTAGCAAGTTGGGTAGTTTTTTTGCAGCAGTTCGACATTCAATATGTGTCTCCAAAGGAAATAAAGGGCCAAAATCTGGCTGATTTCTTGGCTAAAAATCCTTCAGTGTAATACACATCTTCAGATATTGAACTCCCAGATGAGTAAGTCTTCTCTATTCAAGAAAGTCTCCAAACATGGGAAATGTACTTTGACGGTGCTTTCAGAAGTCCAACAGGGAGGAAAATGGAAGATCCTATGTTCAACAAAGTTCGGTTAGGATTTGTAATCATTTACCTAGAAAATCCATTGCTACCTTATTCCTTCTCATTATTGGGAGGCGGTACAAATAATGAAGTAGAATACCAAGATCTTATCGCAGGATTGGATTTGGAACTTCAAGCACAAGTGAATCACTTAAAGGTGAAAGGTGATTCAGACCTGGTAATCAAACAAGTCAATGGGGATTACACAATCAGAAAATAAGAACTAATCCCTTTATATGATTACGTCAAAGAGTTAATGGCGGAGTTTCCTTTGGAACTGACATTTTCTTATGTCCCAATATCACAAAATTCACAAGATGATGCACTGGCTAATATAGCCACAGCTCTGGCAGATCCAAATTGGGATGAGACAACCATCAGTATTGCCCACCGTCGTACAAGTTCACCATATGTTCAAATCATAACAGAGGAAATCAATGAAATTAGTCCCATTCCTGACCCATATGTTCATACTACAGGATGGATGACACCTATCAGAGAATACCTTCAAAACAGAACACTTCCACCTGATAGAGCCGAGAAAGATCAAAACTGGCGACATGTGGTCAATTTTACTCATTATGATGTCCCAGATCACCTAGAGAAAATTCTCTACAAGTGTGGTTTTTCTGGAGTTCTCTTTAGATGCATTGATGGTGAAGAGATAGTGGTTGTCATGAAAGAAGTGCATGCAAGAGTTTGTGGTGCCCACCAATTTGGACATAGACTATATGATCAGATTCTAAGGCTTGGATACTTTTGGCCTTTAATGATACACGATTGTGTTGATTTCAAAAGGAAGTGTCATTCATGCCAAGTACATGCCAAATTCATTCATCAATCTCCAGAATTGATTCATACAGTTAAATACTCGTGGCCATTTTCCACGTGGGGAATGGATGTGGTTTGACCCTATCCTTCAGCTACAACTAAGCAGTTTAAGTATATTCTTACTACTACTGACTTCTTTTCCAAATGGGTAGAGGCAATACCTCTCAAAGATGTTAGTTCTATAAGCATTGTTAGATTCATCATGTCTAACATCATTACCAGATTTGGTGTCCATTATACCATATTGAAGGACAATGGCACGAACTTCTATTCATCTGAGGTGAAGAGGTTGTATCAAGAATATAACATCAAGTCCAACCATTCATCTCGGTATCATGCAGCGGACAATGGTCAGATAGAAGCTTTCAACAAGACTCTGTCAAATATACTACAAAATATGGTGGATAAAGATAAGAATTCATGGCCTGATAAACTCTTTCATGCTTTATTGGATTATCGAACTACCACTTGCACTGCAACACGGTCAACTCCATATTCACTGGTATATGGAATGGAAGTAGTCTTGCCCATTGAAATTCAATTGCCTTCACTCAGAGTAGCTATTTTTGTTCAGTCATCTACTGATGAAAAATCTCAAAAGTGATTGGATGAATTGGAATGGTTAGATGAGAAAAGATTGTGCACACTGCACCACCTGGAAGTCTATCAGAATCGAATAGCACGAGCTTTCAACAAAAAAGATCATCTTCGTTCATTCATTCAGGGAGAATTGGTATTAGTTCTCAGAACTCCAATGATACTAGGAAAGAAACCTCCTAATATTGAACCAAAGTGGTAAGGACCTTATTAAATACATAGGGTCTATTCTAATAGAGCTTATTCTTTAATCTCAATAGATGGATAACTCATCACTACTCCAACCAATGCCAGATTTATGAAGAAGTATTTTTTATAAACACAAAATAAACCATCTACAGTCCATACATATGACCTTAAAATATTTATATTATTTTCTTCCCACATGATGTTAAACTGTGATGTCCTAACTACATGATGATAAACTGTATAGATGTCCCTTACATCTAGCATGATGTTAAATTGCACTATCAACGGTCCATGCATATGACCCTAAACTATTTTCAAGTCCCTTACGTCCAGAAAGATGTTAAACTGCATCATCCACAGTCTATGCATATGACTCTAAACTATTTTCATTTATTTCATCCCACACGACATTAAACTATGACGTCCTAACTACATGATGCTTAACTGTACAGAAGTATCTTATGACTAGCAAGATGTTAAACTGCACCATCCACAGTCCATGTATATGACTTTAAACTATTTGTATTTTCATCCAACATGACGCTAAACTGTATCATCCCTTTTTCATCCAACATGACGTTAAAATATGAATAATTACCTAATATGTCCAACATGAGATTAAAACGTGGTCTCTTTTTTCCTTACTGCATGACATTAAACTACACAGTTCTCTTTCTTCGAACATGACGTTAAACTATATTGTCCCCATCGTCCTAACAACATGACTCTAAACTGTACAGAAAGTCCTTTAATAAATCCTACATGACATTAAACTGTACTTCATCCCTACTATATGACATTAAAATATACAGCACCAATAGTCCTAACTGTAAGACATTGAACTGCATAGTCCCCTTCATATCTCCTACATGACATTAAACTGTACATCGTTAGGGTTGTTGCTAACTCTTGTTTCTCACACCGAGTATGAATCACGTGATATTAGAGCAAACCTCAACCATAAAACCCTCTCTAGGCTATTAACCATGTGTAAGTCCCAACATTTTTTTAGGTCATTGTCCCCAAGAAAAACTTGATCACTAATTCATTCTTTAATTGAACTACTTGGACTTTGATCCTTGACTTCTAGGCTGGGTACGTAGGAAACCTCCAGAGGTTCAAGCCCAAAACCAATCTCTTCACATTGGTTCACCTCCATCTTGTATGATGTTGATTCATGAAACCACCCCCAGAATCAATATCTTTACATTGGTTCACTATCGTCCTTTCTATATGACGTTAAACTGTACAATATTTCTATCTTGTATGACAATAAACTACAATATTCTTTGATACCCTCACCTGAAAGGGAATCATTATTTACATTGATTTTCAATCATGTTATATTAAAAAAAAATTATTTTCATACATGGCAATACATGAACCTTTTATCTTGGGTTAAACCATCATTGCACTAAAGTCCCCTTTCTCCCTTCACATGTATGAACCAAATTTGTACCGAGGGTATTTCTAGAACTACGTGAGCTTGATTCCCATCCTTATGGAATATGTATGAAAATCCGAGTGTCCCTCAAATCCAGCCCCAAGTATTTTGGGCCTAACCCCAAATTACACATTCAGTCCATTGGATGAAAAGTCCCCATGAAAATATACATTGTTTATTTCTTATAATGGTTCGAGTTTTATGACCCTAAACTAAGATCTCCAATCCTTTTGTCCTGTACGAAGTTAAACTGTAGTTTCAAAACTACGTATGGCTTGATTCCCATCCTTACGGGATACGTAGTGAAGTCAAACATTTCAAATCAGGACCCAGACACAACATGATTATGGTTAGCATTGATCTGTGTATCTCTACATACATTGGAAAATACCCATCTTTATGTGTCAGAATCCTAACCTTAAATATTTTCAAATCTTCATACCCCTTTTTCTTAACTTCTAATCACAAAAGGCTTGAAATTCTGATAATTCTTTTGCCTGACTATGCAGTATGTTCCCTTAGGAGGCCTTGCATAAGTAGTCTATATAACGGACTTGTCAGCCAAAAGATGCTATTATTTGACTATACAGCCAATGCCCTTTGGCGGCCCTGCATAATTCAACCCCCTAATGGTTTTGTTAAATAGTGGTAACTTCATTCTTGGGAGGAAAACATCATTTGTCCTTATTTTTATTAATTCCAATATGTAGGGATCTGCAAAATTAGCCATCCTTAACATATTTGTCGCATATTCTTTTTCATGATCTGAAAATATTCAAGTATATGGATTATATCTTCCCTCCCCTATGTTTGGGTCAGACCTTCGTAGGAGTGGCATTCATCCAATTCTTAGACAATCTTTATTGAAAATATCTTCTCCATATTCAAGTACCTCTTTCCATACACTAAACTCTATAATTTGGAAAATTTGAATCCCTATAAACATTCACTGGCTTCCTAGCAGTAGAAAATTAAATTTCTGAGAGTTCTTTTGCCTGACTATTCAGCACATGCCCTTAGGCGGCCTTCCATAAGTAGTCTACATAATGGACCTGTCAGCCAAAAGATGTTATTTATTTGACTATACAACCAATTCCCTTAGGTGGCCCTGCATAATTCAACCCCCTAATGGGTTTGTTAAATAATGGTAACTTCATTCTTGGGAACAACTTCTTCTAATGCCTTTTTCCTCTATTTCATATCATTCCTCAGATTCAAATTTTCTTAAGTCATAGTTCACATATTTTCCCTCATACTTGAGTATGGTAATATATTTTCAGATAAATAGTCAAGGAATTGAGTCAATTCTAATTCATTCGGTCAAAGCTATTTCAACCTTAAACATTATCCTCTTTGTGTCCGACATGCATGAATTTAAACTGCCAACAAAAGACAAGGGAAATCTGAATAAAATTAAAGTTCCAGCTCACTAAAAATACATTTTGTATGATTTAGGTAATATTGAGCAATTAAAAGACTCAAACCTTGTAGGATTATATATAATAATCCATGTAAAAATAAAACTATTCTTACTAGGCCCATTGGCTTAGGTAAAATTTAAAGCAGGTAGCAGGAAAATACGTGCACAAGTGATTGAATATGAAAGCATTCTTTCCATTTGATGCAAAATAATTAGAAGGACATCCACAGACTGGAGTCTCTTCTCTTTTCTAAGAAATTACAAGAGGCTGTCAACATAAGTCTTCACTTGATGAAAAACATCCTGAGCTTCATCAGCAGCTACTTGAAGCTCATGCACCCGACCAAATTCACTCTTTTCGGCCTGATGGAGTGCTTTCTTGGCATCCACAATGGCTTTCATACCATTTGTTTGATCTCCCTCTAGTTAATTATTGAGTTGGTCAAGTTCCCCAGTAACAACATCTAACTGTTTCTAGAGGTGCATCTGCTGGACAACATTGTCTTTGATCTAATGCTTCATCTCTTTCATCTTGGTAGCATAGTCAGCCTTATCTCGAGATACTGCAGCCTCAAATTCACTAATGTTGGCTGACAGCTTCACCCTGGTCAGATCTTCACGACATTTTTGCTCATGTTCCCATCTGAAAATGACATGTTTCACCGTGTCATGGATCTTTTCATATCCAAAACCACCAAGTCCTAGTATGACGAACATGGACGACAATCGAGGGATCTTTGATGATAGCTCTTCTAAAGGCACCTCAGATATGATTTTCCATATGTTGTTCCATGCCTTGCGTCATGAAAAGCTGTGTAACTTAAGTTCCTCCGGGTCTGATTCGACATCATCATCCCAGGGGGGCATGTAATCTGGGATTAATGCACTTAGGGAAGTGCCCTATTCTGCTCCTTCCTCCCTGACCTAAGCTTCTTCACTTTCAATTCCTGTTGGGGTAGAGGCTGAGGCCTCACCTCCAGATCTAGCCACTGCAATTGATGGTCCAACATAATTAATTGAAAGATTTGGTTAATTTCAAAGGATAACGAAATAATTGGTTTTCTTGCAAATTAAGCACAATCACAAATATTGTTATTCCTTAAAAAACGGTAGATTAGTAACCTGAGAAGGCTCCTCCCCATATTTCCTAGCTTTGACAGGATTTTCAGGATGAGTTTTAGGAAGCTCTACTGGGTTCAACTGCACTTGTACTAATGTCTCTGCAATAGTAGGGTTTTTTGTACCCCCTTCAGGCATGGGTAGTTCAGCAGCTTACTCAGAAAAAACTGCACATTTGAACCAATCATGATTATACATGTAATAATAAGTTATTCTTAATAGGACGAAGGATAACACTCACGTCCATAATCTTCTAAATTACATGGTAATTTAACATGATTTATAAAATCTTCGAAAGATGCGCCATGTTCCATCATTTCATCTAATGTCATCTCAGAATCCTGGTTAGTCTCACCAGTTGGAGCATTTGATGTGTCTTCTTGGTGACCTTCATCCTGCGGTCGCTGACCCTGGGCAGCATCTTCGGATAAAATCGCGACATCAGTTGCAATAGCTTCCAAAATCTCTAATGCAGGGGTTGAACCTAAATTATCATATAATGGAAGTCAGTCGATGTTTCATTCAACATTTTATGAAGCATTGTTAACTTACCAGCAGCAGGTTCTTCTCTTCTTGCAATAGTAGAAGGAGGGATACTAGGAACAGATGCTGGATATTCTCTAGGAGCAGCCAAGTTAGCCTAAATTTGTGACTGTTCCACAACACCCTCTGTAGTCCTAAGAGGAGGATCAGTCCTCTCCCTTATAGGGGAAATTGAAAAATCCCCTACAATCCCCAGAAATATGAGCAGAATTTTCATGGGTATTGATTCATTATTATCCGAAGGACTTACCGCTACTAATGAAGCATTTAGTTGTGGAATTCTTCCTACGATGCCTTTGCTTATTTGGATTTTTGGGAGTTTCGGTAGTCTCCCTTATTAGAACTTGAATTGGAGAATGGAAGGCCATTTCCAACTCCTCATTCATGGCCTACTGGCCTGGAGATATCTATCCCGACTCACGAGCAGATTTAGCAGCATCCCCAATGGCAGTACCACTAGGGCTATACTATGGTGAAATAACTTTAGTAGTTCCTTTATTTGCAAGCTGTAGGATGTAGAAAATAATTTCCTTAATTAAAAAAGCTTTGAATGAAATCAAGTTGCAAGGAAAATAAAGAAAGAAAAACTTACACCTTCAGGGGCCACATAATCGTGTCACTCCTCATCAGTCCCCTCAGCGGCACCACGATCTATAATTTCCTTCACCCGATTGGTGACAGGAATGGAATCATCAGTGGCATATATGAGCATTTCCAACTATCTGATGTAAGCCCGCACTTCATTGGGGTTATCCTCGTATTGGATATCTATAGAAGCCACAAGATTCTCTATTACAGGGAGTTGTAAACCCTCACACAAATATAGCAAGGCGGTCTCAGTACCACAATATAGAATCTTCCATGTCTGGAAAACCTCTTGTCATAGATATTCAGTGCATATACCAGAAGGATGCGAGGAAGGTCCTACAATCTTCGACTTCAATTTCTTCCCAGCTCCTGCACCTATTCATAGAGAATAAGAAAATAAGACTTATTGCTTTATAATGTAATGGTGATTAAATTACCACAATAAAGTAACTCACCAGGAGTTGATGGAGTATGTCTTTTGATTCTAACCAGAGGATTATATCAGGCACAAGGCCGCTTTTCCACTTGTTGTACATCATCAACCCCATCATGGGAATCTAGTGAATCAGTCCTAGAGGAGTAATATATCGAATCAGCTTCAGGTGGGGAAGTATCACCTTTATGAGGAGGGGTTTCTTTCTCTACAATCCTCTTCCTTTTCCCCAACTAATAAACTGGTTGATTCAGCACCCCTTTAGGGCATGATGCTATCTACTGCTCGGCATACTATGTATTCAATTTATATGCCACATTTTCAATAGGTAGATCAAATACCGCCCCAGTCTTCTCCCTTGACGTCAGCAGCCATAATTGCCAAGAAACCATCAGATGTTGCTCTAACCTGACATGTACTGGGGGAGATACAACAATCTGTTGCAGGCACTTGAATTGATGTGCAAATAGATATGGAGCATTGGCCTCGCATATAATTTCTCCGTCAATCTTGGCAACTAGAAAACCATCTCTGCAAGCTAGCATGTATGCCCTCAAATCCAAGTGGGATGTTCCATCATCAATAAACCGCCCGGTTGGCGGATTTCCATAGGAAAAAAATTTGAATTACCTAAACATGCTCAGCCTCACTTTCATGTCATCATCATTAAGATCTAATGGAGAAACTCCAGACAATTCTTGCACTGACGGCCTAAAATAACTTCCAGGAATTTTTACTACATTCTGTACATTATAAGTCCTGAAATGAGTGGTGATCCATCCCAATAAAACATGGAATGTCCACACTATTCTTAAAGGAGATTTACCCATGAAGACATGAAGTAAACTCCAGTGAATTTTTGCTAAAATGGGGGTATCCAACCCAACAATTTTCCCTCAGCCAACTTTTCCGCAATAACGAAGGTCCCTGGCCTGACACCTCCCTTCGAATCCCTGATTGGAAGGAGATAAACACTGAGCCACAAAGCCAAGAAGCCCACCAGATGAGTTTTCTTTGGGATCCTTTGATTCACCTCATATCCCCATTTCTCAAACTCTCCTGCTTCTAGAGTTGGCCAGAATGTACCTGGAGCACCCCTATTCTTAGGTTTTGGGCAGGTGGTAGGATGGGTGGGCCTCTTATCCTTCGATTTCTTTTTCTTGGATCCTTTCTCCTTCATCTCCTTCTCCTTTGGCTCCTTCTCTTTCTTCTCAATAAGAAATATATTCATCCACTCCTCTGGATGAATATTCTTTCTAGAATGAGTTAAGGAGGTCTCTGAACTCTTGAGCCTATGGAAGATTTTAAATAATTCTCGAACCAAATTAGGATTCTTCTCTGAATCATTCCATGTCACCTTGGTTGGAATGAATTCATCATACATGTTGCCCAAAATTGGATCCCCTGAGATCCTGTGGACATCCCACAGACTGATGCCTACTTCTCCATGATTCAGATAGAAAGAATTGGTTTCTGGGCTCCAGTGGCTGAGTATCTCCGGCATGAAGTTATCATGTCAGTGAACATATGTTTTCCCAACCCAGAAATCTTCATATATCTCCACTCCTTTCAGATCCTCGACAAACTCTGCACAGGTTTGTCGCACCTAGTATGACCACATCCAAGTTGGCTTCACACCTCCCCCAGGATGAAGTACCAACTTTTCTTCTAGCCTTTGGATTGATCCATCTGAGCATTTCGGAAGATTGAAAGATGACAATGTGGTTGCAGCTCAGGCTTATGAGGTTTCAGATCTGGCATATAAGAGCTATGATGCATCGTGTGGGATTTCTCCACTGTTCTAGCATTTATAAATCCTCCTCCACATGAGATATTTGCTGAAGCAAAATTGGTGTAATTCTGAAACCACGAAAATGGGAGATAGTTCTTTGCTTCTGGAATAGTGACTTCTCATAGATGACCATAACCGTACAAAGGTAGATAAGTGCTTTGTGGGAAATCAAAGTGATATTTCTTCAGATACTTGGCCAAATCAGGAAGAGTGCTATCACAGACGGTATAATAATCATGGCCAATGATGTTCATCATATCATCAAGACATTTTCTTTCCAGTTCATCAGCCGTTTCGATTCTCTTAGGAGCCATTGAATATGCACAAAAGTTGAGTAAATTAACTCTTAAATGGGTTTATTTTTCATAAAATTTGTGAAGGAATTCAAAAAATATGGAAAAGTAATTAAGGCGTGCAAGTCTAATCTTGGAACGCAAGTATGGATGTGTCACACAAGTTTCAATATGATGCGCATGTTTTTGGTGCACAGGTATCACCACGCAAGTCCAGATACCTTGACAGCAGCGCGACAGCGAAGAAAAGCGAAAAAAGAGAAACTTGCGCGGCGAAGGTGACTTGTGCAGTGACAGCTCAAAAATCCAGAAGTCAGTGCTATGAGCGACAAATGAGCACATATATATAGGCCAGGCCAGCCATCTGCGCGCCTATAGCCCGCGCGCTCCAGCCTGTGCGACTCGCCCCTACGTGACGAGTGTTGTCCGCTGAACACTTGCGCGCCTCTTTCACTTTGGTTTTCTTCTTTTCATCAGAGTCACATCCTTATTCTTTCGGATCCAACTCTGAGGGGGGACTTTTGTTGATGCTCCTTTTCATCACATTGTCTAAAGGAATGGAAAGGGAAATGACTTAGCACAAATTGATTCATCATTTGAAGAAAAATATCAAAAATCAACAAAGGCATGAACAAGGCTTCAAATGCACATGCGTTGCGCAAGTTCCCTCACTGTTGTGAAAGTATAATTGCGCACTGCCTAATGGTCAAGCAAGTGACTTGCGCACCCTCTTTGAAAACCACCCGAGGTCTTCTCCAACCTATAAATACCCCTGGTGGGCCCCCCATTTTGAGAGGAATTTTTCCGGAATTCAGATACAGAGCTCTGAATGCCCAAGTATCTTCTTCAAGTCTTACAAACACTTCTAAGGTAATTCTTTAACTATAATGGAAGGTCAAAACAAGAGGAATATGGTCTATGTGTTATAATTCACTAACACTTGCACGCCTATGTGTTTTACCCTTAAGGGAAATGGACACACTTGCGCACCTCCATACCTACTCATTGAAACGTGCGCGCCACTCTTCTGGAAGTACCTCGGGATAATTCTAAAGGCTTTGATCAAGGATCGCCCAAGTATTACCCTACTAGTTAACAATCTCACAAGTACCCATGTGCTATGTAGGTATACCTGCGCGACCAGGACTTGCGCGCCCACGCAGTACTTGCGCGCCTTCTGCCCTTCTATTTTTTGGGTTCCCTTCCTACCCATTTCATCTCTCTTATGCCATTCCACCTCTCCTATTCAAGATTCAGTCTTCAAGACACTCTTCAAAGCCATTTATGGCATGTTTTCTTGATTTACATCCTTATCTGAAAGGAATTCTGTGGAATATCTCTCAAAACCTAGTGATTTACACATCTTTATATCACTAAAGACTGAGATTTCATTCATTCAACCTCATCCTTTAAGATGAGAGAACCCCTTAACCTAGGCCTCCTTTTTCGAGAGTAAGCCCTAGTCATAATTTAGATTAATTTTGGGCATCCTCCCTAAGAGTAAGCCCCATGTACTCATTAATTTGTTCATATTCCTCAGGATTAAGCCTCAAGTCCCCTAATCTGGGAATCCTTCTTAGGAGTAATCCCCAGTCTTGCAGTTCCCAAATATGGGCATCCTCCTTAGGAATAATCCCCAACCATAATTATCTTAACATGGGCCTCCTTTTCAGGAGTAAGCCCTAGTCTCAAATATAGGAATCCTTCTTAGGAGTAAGCCCCAAGTCCCTTAATTTTCAAATTCCTTTAACCTGGGAATCCTTTTCAGTAGTAAGCCCCAGTCTTAATTTCTCTTGACCAGTCATAATTCTTTTGATCTGGGCTTCTTTATCAAGAGTAAAACCCAATCATAAGTTCCCTTTTAACTTGGGAATCTTTCTTAGGAGTAAGCCCCAAGATTAGAGTATCCAAACCTCCATGAAGTACATACACCTTTATGGACCCTGTTCCTGGATTTCTACCCTGATGTAAATCATAATCTTTTTCTATTTTGGGAAGTCATACATACATAAGCCCCACATCATTGGATGTTTCATGGAACAATTGTCTGGTTTCACCAATACCTCTTATTTCTCACACCGAGCATGAATCATGTGAGCTTAGAGTGTAAAAGTAATCATGACATCTTTCTTTGAGCCATCAATCATGCATAAACATCATACTCTATTATTCCAGCTATGTGGGTTCTGATTCCTTTTCTAAACAAATGATACATAGGTAGCCCATCTGTGGGTATGATCCCAACAATGATATAATCCATGTCCTTCTGAATTAAAATAAATTTCAAGTGCCCCACTGAGTGGATTTAAAACTAGTATGGTCATCATAATCACCAAGAGTCTTTTATGTATTTAAGGACACCATCGACTAAGAATCTCTAACAAATACAGATGATTCTCTATCGATGAAGAACCTCGAATACATATAAAAGATTCTCTAAATTTACATCATATTTAATCATTGATTATCATATCTAAAGGAAAGCTCATTTTATACTTGGTAATGTAATAAGGATTCAGTAACCTAACTTAAATCTATAAAGAGAGTCCCAAAGTAGACAATAATTTCCTAAAAAGGTGTGATGAGTCTGACCTCACATCCTCTAGACCAATTCAAATTCATAAGCCTCATCACTCCACAACTAATGATCACCTACCTTTGTAAAGTAGGTCCAAATGGATATGGAATCATTGGATGTTTCCGGTTCTACGAACAAACCCGTTAGAAATCGTTTGGAATGTTTGAATCTTAAATCAACGAGATCATCCCCAATTCCAGAGGGAAACATGGGCTTAATTGGAAAATGTTGTTATCCACCCATTCTTAAATCCAGTCTTTAAACACATAGCTCTGTTTGAGGGTGTTCCCAAGGATCCGGTGATAGGGGTAGTAATTAGGAAGAATTGTGAGGTTTTCCTCTTCTGGAATCTTGCATTTAGGTAAACGTACAATCCCCTACTCCAAGTAACTTTGGAAATAAATGGGGACCTAATCCTCATTGAATGAATAAGTCTTGTTCCTCTTGTTAAGGAAGGGTCCCCTGGAGCTTGACCCTGACGAGGGGCTGGAGGATCCTATTGAGGAGGTGGATCCTGGTTATCTCACCTAGGTGGTGGCGGTGCATTGGACGGGGGTACCTGCTGATTTTGAGGTGGGAAATGTTGGGCCGGAGGCTGCACCTGAGGTAGAGGGACTCTATGAGGATATTGATTATACACTACTGGTAACAAATATAGTTTCTTGGGGGCCTCTATTTGAGACACTGCAGTGAGCTCGGCCTTGATGGCCCTTCTTGCGTGGATTGTATGAAGCAATGGATGTCCCTAGCTGGCTTGTTGTAAGGATTCTTCTTGGAACTGAGCCTTATCAATGAAGTCTCGGAATCCTCTAGGGTGGTTCTGGGGGATCAAAGAGGGGACCAATTCTGTCTTGAAATTTCCTACACACATCATCAGCAGTTTCTCTTGATTCAGTGGCATGTCAGGGGAATATGTGAGCCCTTTCTACCAGAAGAAAATGTCTAAAATGCGGTCATCAGGCATCTGCTTGCACTTGAATAGGCCTGAAATGCTCGTCTTTCGAGTGGTGGAACTGAACTGGTAGAGAAATTTCCTATGATGGTCTTCCCAGCCCCCTACTAATATGATGGGTATCTGGATGTACCAGAAAAATGTAGGCCCTTCCAATGTTTGCACAAAACTCTGGAGTATGGCAGCTTGCTACTGCGCTGGAGTTTCCAACATCGGCCCACACCTTGAGATAAAGTGATTTAGGTGCTACGGCGGGTCACATGTTCGGTTGAAGGGGAAAATTTAGGATTTTTGAAACTTGGGGGTGCTGGCATATCATCCAACCATGATTGATAAGGCTTGCCATCATGCGAGATTGCCACCTGTTGCATCTCTAAGGCTTCAAGGTGGGTGATGAATGCCTCTATTGGATCATCTTGGTGGGGGTCCTCATCTTGATGGGATTCCCTAAACAACAGTGCATTAGAAGGTTCTTCAACATGATAACCAGGCCCATCGACTCGTGGAGCGGCTGGTGGAAAGGCCTATGGAGCAGCTGGGGGAACTTGAGCTGGGTTCTAAGGTTTGTCATGCCGTTAAAGAGGATTTGGAGACACATTTCTTACCCTCTTTATGTAAGTTCTAGCCTCATCTTTGTCTACGTGGGAAGGATGGTTAGGGTCACTTGGAGGTAGCTCGCTGAGTGGAATTTGTGCCTACCCCTACTTCCCTGGTCGAGGATCACCATAGTCTAGCTGTCACTCTGAAGCGCGTTCACCAAGGAGTTCATCAACCATATTCTGGTGTTCAGAAAGCTGCTGACACAACACGACTTTTTCATGATCGTCTTTCACCTTCCACACTGAGCGAGATGGGTCGGGGGGTTTGATGGATCTAAGGTTCTCCTCATCCTTTTTGGGATTTCAGCTGAGGACCAATACCTTGGTGAGCATGAGAAAACCTAATATATTTTACTGTTGATGAGTAATCATGCCCCACAAATCAAAGAGGTGTTAAACTCAGTCGAGGGGGAGGTCCTCTCCAAGAAGCTCTAGATCGTTCTCACCCCCTGGCTGGTCAACTGTGTTAACTGTGACCTTTCCAGGAGGAATATCCTCTATGACGCCCAACGAATCAGGCTGACACTGGATGGAACTGAAACAGATGGCTGCATACTTCCCCCAACCATAGATTTTCATGTGGGTATAAGCCTCTTTGTTTATTATGCGGAGTATTTTAAAGCTCTAGACACATCTTTTGTTAGAGTGTCCTATGGTGACTTGGTGAGTTTGGGCACTGGGTCACAGGGAGTGTAGCCAAATCAACCAAATGACATTGTTGGCTGATGTCTTCAAAGTGAGCCTGACTCTTAGGGTAGGCCACTGATCGATGATGGTGATAGAAATGAGTTATCCAGAGGGTATGGTGAAATCATCCAACCTCTTCCTAGGTGAGTTCTTCTGGAGCCATGAAATTTGGCGCTGAAACTGGTCAAAAATATCTGGGAAATGGTCCACTATGTGAATATCCCACAAGCTCTCTAGTTCAGATTCAAGATTTGGCTCTCCATGGCCCCACTCATCAATCGAAGGCAGCTGGGGAACCGGTAGTAGTATAGATACAGACTGCTGAGATGTCATGCTTTATAGTGGAGAATAAAGAGAGTGGGATAAAAAATCACCACATCGTGGGCTAACCTCCGAAGAGTGTAGTTACTTGGCCACCACATCACAATAAGACAGGTTGGCGACTGCATTTTTTGGAATAGGGACTGCGGCTGCCGGTGATGGACCACACTACTGCTCGTCTTCCATTGGTCCCTCGAATAGCTCTATGGGATCTCTATTTGAGGTATAGAGTTCTTCTAGTGATGATGGAGGTGATTGTATGGTGGAGCCTTGGGGAAATAGCAGATTTCCATCCTCCTGGATGTACCTACCGATAGAGTGGGAATCTAATGAACCTCACATTTTGGAAGTATGAGGCTGATGCACCTTGTTCTTGACCCTACCCTTGAAACTGGGTATCTAGGCGAGGGTTCCATCATTGGGTCATGTTACGCCTCATAATTTGATAAACAGACTGGTTTAATCTCGGTCTGAATCTTCTATTTATTCTTTTTATGGTGGTGAAGATCCACCCTCCTACCCCGGGATAGTTCTTCGGGATAGGTTAAATTCTTTGCACAAGGGGGAATTTTGGTCGAACTTGTGCTTGGATGGAGAGGGCTTCCTCCAAAGTTATTTGGGGTGTGAGGAGCCCCTGGATAGATATCAAAGGGAACACGGGAAGGGCCTCTGTGTCCACTAGCTGATGTACGATGGGGATATCTGCTGAAAGTGATGGAGCAGATATTTCCTCGGCCGGAGCTAGTAGGAGCTTGGGTAGGGCCTCCATGCTTACATCCCCTGGTAGTGTCAATGTAAAGAGGGTCCTTGTACAAGTCAAGTAAAACATGGGTAGGACCTCAATACTGGGTGTTGAAGGAGCAAAGATGAACTTTACTCCTATGATTGCTGAGGTGAGGAGAACCTTCTCAAACCGTTGTTAGGATACGTGGGAGGCCCCCACACTAGAGATTGGCATGATGCATAACATATCCACATTGGTAGCATATGGTAGGATAAATAAACCCATACCCAATGTAATGTGTGTAGAATAGGATTCCGTACTGAGTGTCACTGTAGTGGGGAGGACCCTCATTCGGATTGAAGGTGGCATGGGGCATACCTACATGCCAAGCTTGGGAGCTTGTAGGACCCGTGTTCTCCGTAGTGGTGGTATGGGGAGGACCATTTCATTTGGTGTCATTACTAGGTTCGAACCGCGGTGGGCACTCCATGTGTCGGTGACCAATAGAGTCGACCAAGCCTTCCCATGGGGTGGTTGGGGCCTCAATCTTGGCTAGGTGCTTGGGGTCACCTACTCATCATATATAGGGGGATGATGAAATACACCAGTGGTGGCCTGAGCCATGGTATATGCTGAAATTGACTCCCCCTAGTGGACATCCTCCTTACCAAGTTCCTGACGCTGGCGTCGAGTTAGCCGGACTGGGTCTAGCGGTGCAGGCGCATAGCTTACCTGCTCCTTGACTTGGGGGACCGGGTGGTGGTGCTGGTGTGGCCTATCGGGGGCCCCTAAAACAGGATCATTGCCGGGCTGGCCCAAGAATCCCCTACCTAATCAGCGTAGGGGAGGAATTCATCAAGGAATTATGGGGAGAGACTCCCGAAACGATTGTATGCTGGCATGGGGAGTAGTGGCTCCCTGCGTGGCCCTTGGGGGTAGTGGTGGTGACGAGACGCAGACGCCTCTAAATCATGGAGAGCCATATCCTAAGTGAGGATAATACCCTCTTCCTAATATCGGTGCATGAGGTCATTTATTACCCTACATTGAATTAATTTATAAGGGGAGATGGGGAATGGGTTCCCCATAAATGCGGGTGTGGAGGTGGTTGCAGAATCGGTGGAGCCATGCGGGATTGCCGCTTTGGCGCTACCCCTACCCCAGTATCGTTGGGTGGGTAGAAATCAGTTTCCTCTTGCGGTAGCTTGGGTCCTTCAAAATCAGATATATTAAACCATTAGTACCATAACAAAGAAATAAACATCCAATTACCCTACGCCATTCCGTCTTCCATGGCTGGTAAGAGGGATCCACACTGACAACATTGATGACCGAGATGTATAACTTTCATTTGCCCCAACTTCTAGTGAGTTTCATGCCAGACCCACTATTTATTTGGAAAGTCCAGCTACTAGATAACTGGATCCAGTGACATGTTAATCGTTTAATGTATCAAACACTACTAATATTCACATTTAGTAGAAGAGATTCACATCGAGTTCAACATTTCTATTTCTGATGCTTTTTCTAGGGCGCACGGATCCGTCTATTTAAGGAGGATGAGGAGGCGCTGACTACTGCCCCGCATTCCTACTTTTCAATGGTGGGAAGCATCCATTTCTTATTCAAGGGATTTTTTCTCCTTGATCGATTCAGGATGATGGGATTTCGGTTCTTCCTTCCGTGGATTCCTCCTCAGAACTCATTACCTAGTCCAGGTCTCCTTAATAGATTAAGTTGTTGTTCATGAAACTCTGCCTAGTTCCATATCTTCATGGATTAAAGTTAATTACACTACTCCTATTAGGACATTTCAAGGGGTCCGATCAGGGAAGAAACCTTCGTTCGGGGGAGTAGTCACTTTGCGCATCACTGGCGTGTCTGGACGCTGGGACACTAGTGCATCTGGGTTTCTTCCCCATATTATAGGGCTTCTCAAGGGTGCAAAAGCCCGAGGCATACCATTTCAAATGCAGGGAATTATATTCCATAGGCATGTATCTAAGTTTTTCCTCATCTTCCCATGTTTAAAATAGGGTATACCATGAGTTTAATGTCTAGAGGAGATGAATCAGACAGATTAGAACACTGACTAGAGTAGATCAGATGGGTGAAACCCTAGGAGGGAAGACTGATTCTAGGAGGTGAATTGGCGTGACCTCGCCAGGATGTGACGGTCCAGGTAAGAATAAATATGGATAATTGATGGTTGAATGAAGTAGTGTGGGAATGAGACAGTTCCGTTAGGATGGTTACAGTAGTATTGTGCTTGAGCCTCAAGGAGGCTTCCTATGTATCCTCGTGGTAGGGAATCAAAGTCTGCATAGTTTGGTGAGGTGATGGGACACCTACATAGGTGACCCGTACAATGGGGGATGTAGAGGAAGCGAAACTCCGGGTTTGGGAATGACCCTCCCGAAACACATAGGCTCGAGGGAAAGACCAGGATGAGACATGGGTGATAGGATTAATCCTCAGTGATGGGTCCAACGTACCTTTCCTTGGAAAGGAAAAAAGACCACATTGTTCAAAATGGGGCATAGAATTAGGGTGTGCATAGAGGACAATGACCCGATGATATAATGGGTCTTACATGTGGTTCGCAACCTGAGTTGGTTTGACACAATTGGGGCGGGCTAAAGATGCGGGTCCCAATGAAAGGGACGACAACAACTTCACATCGATTGCATATTATAATGGCTTACCACAGGATTGGATTGAAAATGGCTTATTGCAGTTTGGGGGTGACAATGACTT
The DNA here is from genome assembly GCA_963277665.1 of Viscum album. Lineage (NCBI taxonomy): Eukaryota > Viridiplantae > Streptophyta > Magnoliopsida > Santalales > Viscaceae > Viscum > Viscum album. The sequence goes on along the minus strand of OY728130.1, from coordinate 662,926,449 downwards.
ACCTCTAAATGGGATTGACAGTAGCTTACCATTGTATCAGGATCATAATGGATTATTGATGCATGTGGATCACAACGACTTACCGCTGAATGGGGATCATAGTGTCTTATAACTGAATCGGGATCACAATGACCTTCCACTGCATAAAGTATAGTTTAGTTTCATGAATGAAAAAAGGGTCATATAGTTTAACATCATGCAGGATGGGTGTGAACCGATGTGAAATGATCGGGACTAATGGGTGGTGGGCTTGAACCCCAAGGAGGTATCCAACGTACCTTAACTTGGCAAGGATCCAAGTCCACATAGTTCAGGACCGTGTTGGGGAACCGATGTGAAGTGGTCGGGACAAATGGATGCTGTGCTTGATCCTCGTGGAGGCTTCTTATGTACCTTACCTTGGCAAGGATTTAATTCCACATAGTTCAGAAGAGGTGTTGGTGAACAGACGTGATGTGGTTAGGAACAATGGTTATTGGTCTTGAACCTTAGGGAGGCTTCCTATGTACCTTACCTAGGCAAGGATCAAAGTCCACATTGTTCAAGATGGTGTTTGGGGCTTACACTCTTGGATTCTCAGAGATAATTTCATAGTCGGTGCTTACTCTAAACCCACGTGAGTCATGCTCGGTGTGAGAAACAAGATGCAACATAGACCTGGTGATCACATCATGAAACATGTGTTAGTGGGAAGTGGATTGGGGCTGACATGTTGTTAGCAGCCCAAAAAGGAAATAGGGGCTTACGTGTGGTCCACAGCCCAAAGAGAAAACAGGGGCTTACGCATGGATAATAGCCCAGGGAGATGGAGATTGGGACTTACTATGACAACCCTTCTTTTATTACAAACTTAAAAATGATTTATTACATAAAACTTCACTTGATACATTAAAGAAGATCGATAGGTTTAGTGTATTTTGGGCTTAGGATCATTACATAAAAACATAAAACATGAAATACAACATCTTTATTGAAAACATCCTTTACATGACCACTAAATTCCTTCGTACTTACCATTTCATGGGATAACCTGAGGAAATGCATAAGAAAAGGGTGAGCTATAAAGCCCAGTAAGGGAGTACATGTGGAATAACATGAGGAGTACAATACATGTTAGACAATAGGCATATCAATAGAGCATAAGAAAAACATGAACATAAAGGCATGATAAAGCATGATAATCATATCATGGAAATGTGGAAACAACACTTAACATGGAATTAGCATGAGCCAAGGCTCATTGCACATGGAGCATGAGTAAATCCCCATTGAACATAAAGCACGAGAAAACCCTCGTTTCATTTGAATTATCATGATTCAACACTCATTGCACATGATGTATCATGATACTATACATTACCCAATGCATTGGAGCGCTATAAGGGCACACCCTTCTTAAACACTTCATTTCATGCATAAGTGTGCCACATGGATCATAAAACATGGATTCATAAAACATAATCATTTATTCAACAATAAAAGAATGTGGAATTCATACATGAAACTTTACAATCAATAATTAAATGTGCATAAAGGTGAATACCCTTGATGGAGAAATGGGCATGGTATTCACTACACAATGACATTGACTTAGAAAATCGGCACGATTTCGGCAGCGTAACGGCGTGACATAAGAATTCATAAAAAATGGTTGATGTCGGAGAAAGGGGTCCCTCATAATATCTACATGTAATGGAAAGTAAGTAGGTTATATAGATACATGTCCCAACAATTTTAATGGAATTTAGATTCATGATTCAAAAGTATTGCTTGAATGTAAAATAGGAGAGAGAAGTTCCTTTCTGAATTTCGACATAGTAACGGGGGTACATGGGAGGAATTTAATGAGAGAGAAAGGTTCTCCAATAATTCAAACATAAAGAGGAAAGTATGAGGGAGGTGTGAAACCATACCCCAATGTTCATAATTGAAATTAAAAGAGCAAAACAACTTAAAGAAAATTGGACAAAAATGAGAAAGGAAGAAAAAAACCCTTACTTGGAAGTGTGCTTCCAAAGGCTAGAGAGAGGCTTTTGAGAGGCTTATTGGGAGCTTGGGGCACATTGGGAGGATTCTAGAGAGATTATGGAAAAGTTTGGACGAACTCCAAAGTCTTTGAGTGAGGAGGAAGTGGGACCTTGTGTGGGTTTATATAGGAAAGGTGAGTGAATTCATTATTATTTAGGTTTGGGGCCACTTATATTTAATTAATCCAACCCACAAACCATCCCATGGTTTTTTCCCATGGTTTTTGGCAAAGGGAAGATAAAAAAATTATTTTATAAGGCCAAAGTCCGATCTTCTTAAAATAATAGGGTTGCTTATGTGGAGGTGAGTCACACTCCCATAGAAATTAATTTAAAAAGACAAGGTGATTAATAAGTCTTGAGGGGTCCATTCATGATTTGAAAAGTAATCCAAATAAAACCAAAATCACATTATTTTAATGGTAAAACATATATTTGCTAAACATAAAGATTATAGTATTTTATTACATCACTATTGGGTCATTATGATGTTATAAAACACATTATATATTCAAACGGTATTTAATTTTTACTCAAAAAATTGACTGTATCAGAAAATTATGAAAAATTCACCATTGGATAATTTCGACATCTTGATTCCAAATATAATATTTATTTTATCTAAATAATTTTCTAAATATGTTAATTTTCACTTTTAAAATAAAAACCGACATTTATAAAAAATTCACGGGTTTTGAAAAAAATTGCTTTCAAACCTTGATAAAAATTATAATTGCATTCATACAATTATATGATCATTTATATATAATAAAATTAATCTAATAATTATAATTATAATATTTTATTAAAATATTATTTATTTCAAAAATCCATTAATTTAATAAAATAGATTTCTTAATTAAATAATAACTAAAAACACCATTTGCACTTTAAAAACTATTTACAATGTATCAATAATGACAAGAAATTATATTCATTATTATATACAAAAATAATGTACATGAACATAGTACTATAGATTAGTTACAAAACCCCTTAAAACATCCACATAAGACCTAAGGGTAAGGTGTGCGATGGTGACAGACTCTTGGGGTGGCTCAGATAACATCGTTCGAGTGGTAATTTCTATCAACTTCCACTTCTCCTATAGACGGTCTTGTTAGAGCTTGAGATGGTGAAGCTCAGCTTGGTCTTGGTCAAAAGAAAATCCCAAGGATGCCACCTCTTTTCCGAGGTCCGATAAATGGGCTTCGTATGGGGCAATTCTACTGGATGAGGCCATCACTTCCTTTGTCTAGGTAAAATTGGATTCGTTAAGGACCTATATTTATATAAATCATGTGATCACTGTTCAACGACTATATTAGCAACGGTCAAAATTCTTAACATAAAACCAATGAAGTTGAAACTTTATATACACATAAAGGTACATTTAATTAGATCAAGAGGGATTTCAGTTAATGAAACTTTGGGTCATTACAATATTCCCCCCTTATGAAATTTCACCCTCGAAATTTTCCTTTTCCCACACTAAAACAGATGTGGGTAACTCAGCTTCATCACTTCCTCCTATTCCCAAGTCGCTTCATCAAACTTGTGGTTTCTCAACAACACCTTGACGAGGGGCATTGTCTTATTTCATATATCTTTTTCTCCACAATCTAAGATCTTCACTGGTTGCTCCTCATAAGATAGATCGTCTTCTAATTGTACCACCTCAGAAGAGAGTACATGTGAAGGGTCTGGTATGTACTTCCTTAAGAGGGATACATGAAAGACATCATGTACTTTGGCCATAGTAGGTGGAAGTGCTAGTCGATAGGCCACAACCCCGACACGATCTGTAACACCCCGAAATTCTATGAAAAATATTCTTTTTAATTTCAATAATGTCTTGTGTTGTACGCTACACCAAAAGGATCTTTCACAACACGCATCCTTGACTTGCCTTGTATTACACGCAATCACGACCTTCCTCGATAGCGTGTGTAGTACGCAATACCGAGTTTCACTAAACAACGATATGCTATTAAAATATTATTAAAACTAGCCGTTATTAATAGTAATAACCACCTTTTAAAATTTCAGAAATTTTATCTCTCAAAATGGACTTCATTTTTGGATTCGGAGTATCGAATTTAGCCTAAGGTGAAATTTTGGTACTTTTCGGATAACTTTCATATTCTGATGAATAGTGAAAATTACTAAATTTTAATTAAAAACAACTTTTTTAATCGAAATAATTAATAGTGATAAATTATTAATTTGATTGGTTTTAAAGTATATTTAGAATATATTTTTACAATTCAATACAATGTTGGTCATTGGATGTAATTTCACATTTACACCAGACATAAACAAGTGTTAATCTTTTGATAGTTATTATCTCTTAAAAACACGCTATTTGTTGTGACAGCAGAAATTAATTATAAAATTAATTAATGAAACTTATATGTTGGGAATTTTGTAAAATAGAAATCATTTTTGAATTAGGAATATCAATTATAGCTTAGGGTGAAATTTTGGCATTTTTCTGAAAAACTTCAATTTTTGATGAATAGTGAAACTACTAAGTGGTAGTTAAAAAAATTATTTTTTTTCATAAATCTTATTTTTACGGCTTTTGTGAATGGAATTTCAAAAATCTGAGAGACACGGCTGATGTCAGTAAGTAAAATGTGGTTCAATGAGATGAAAATAATTTTTGGTGAATAGTAACTTTTTTCTTTTATTTACCACGGTTAAAAGTAAATAGGGTAATTAAGGGTAAAAATGATATTAATATTACCTTAACACATGTCCTATTCCTATTGGACAAGTGTATCTCGACCAAAAACAACCTTAAGTGTAAAATATTATCATTTAGGCCCACTTGGATTAGATTAAGACATTTATTTTTATTTAATTCAAAGAAGAGTTAAAAGAGTTAAAATAAAAGTTTATTTACTAAAACATTTTTAATATAGGGTTATACATAATATAATTTCGACTATAAATATTCATTAGAAATCTAAAAAGATTTTCTACATAATGGTATTTTATTTGTAATTTTTATACTTTAAATAATTTAATTTATTTATGACACAACGATGATCCAGTAATTACCTTTTTAAGAAAATATTAACATAATTGATGTTATAAATGCCCAAATAAATGTAATTTGAGACTTTTTATGACTTAAACTAATTTTCTAGGTTAATATGACATTATATTGTTGATTTAAGTAACTTGGTTCGAACTTATCATTCTGTTAAAAATTTCATAAAAATCATGTACCAAATAGTGTCAAAATTGACATAAATTAGTTTTTAAAACAAATATTATATTATTAATTGTTATTTAATTCCTAAAAATCTAAGGTTCGGCAAAATGACTTAGATAAGGATAGATATATTAATAATAAACAACTTTGGGTTCGTTTGGCTTCATATAGTAAGTTTATTAACCATATAGTGTAAGAAAACAAAAATACACGGTAAAAGTTAAATTATTTAACTTAGAGTTAAATCTAATTGATAAGGTTAAAATAATAACCTAAACTTGTATAAATCATATTGGATGAGATGATTTCTACCCATCCCCACTTTAGCTTCTAAATAAGACCATTTGGAACCATTATAAACCCAATTTGACCTTAATATAAAATAATATTTTGAGATTTTCCTAAGATGCCCCTCTCCTCCCTTATAAAAGGGCACCTCCTCCCTCTCCTCCTCACACCAATTTGAGCGTTCAAGCTTGACCAAACCCTGCCAAAATCTCTTCTGCACTTCCCTAGTATCATCCTAGAGGTCCTGGTCGTCTTCAAAGACCATCCTTAGTTCTTTAAGTGGAGGTTAAGTGAAGGCACGTCAAAAAGAGGTAATATCCATTACCGATCTTTTTCAATTTCTTTCTTCTTCAACTTCTTATTCTTTAATTGTTTCATGATAAAGTAATAACATCAGTATTTCATATATACTGATATGTTATTATAAATATGAAACAACTCTAATTAACCTTCTATCCATCCTACGGAAAAAGGAAATCACCGCACGTGCGTACGTACGGAATACCGTCTCCACGCCGTGGTGTAATCTATTTTCCGCCACCACCTTAATTGGATGGGTATAACGGTGTAATGAGTAACTATATATGATTATTATAAATTGATATTGATACTGAAATAGTATACATACAATTCAACACAATTCCACGACCATGGGAACGATATCATCGCTCGTGCGTACGTACGGACTACCGTCTCCACGACGCGATGAGATTCATTCTCAATGATTAACCATTCATGAATGATTATAAAGTATATATAATAAATAATATTGAAATATATGAAATAATAATGATACTGGATTTATGTATATTTATATGTATTTCATCTACTTAATTCCATTCAATTCAATAAGGAAACAAAAACAACGTTCATGCGTACGTACAGACTACCGTCTCCATGAACGGTGTATTTCATTACATTTATCGATATATTATATATATATATATTATGAATATATATTATATATAAATCATGTTTTACATTCTGGATATAAGTAATCATGATCCAAGTAATCATATTAATAATTACAAGTTAAAAACACGAACGACAAATGAGACGATTTTACCCAAAACGCTACTTTAACATGAATTTACAAAAGAACGAGTAATATAAAGTCATAAGTGGACCATATATGATATAATAACAATGAATATGATTCTGGAATAAGTCAATAACATTATTTAAATCATTATACAGGAGGTTCGGACACTTACGAAGCAAATCGGACCTAAGGTAAGGGAAATATCACAATCTCATTTTTATCCGAGATTGTTTATACATTGGCATTTACTGGGGTGTATTTTATCATCCACATCCATGTTTCCTCAATATGTAATATTATTTCCATTCACCTACAATTTTTTAAATCCAATTTTACCCTTTGGTGAGTATTTAGTAAAAGATATGAAAAGAATCTTTTGTCTTTTTTCATATGAGGTACTTTTTGACTTTTCCGACAAAAGTACGAGAGGAATGTTTTTTTTAACTTATACGGCAAGAATGGATTTTTAAAACATTATTTCCAAGAATCTTCCTTTATAAGTTTTCATGTTTATTTTTAATCAACTTCTTTTAGATTATAATTGTATGAAATGTTAAGAAAAGAAAAGTGTTTTTGAAGTAGAAAGGATATTTTCCTCAAGAATGGAGTTCAAATGTTTTATCAAAATTATTTTCCATCTAAGATAATATAGGGTTCTGTTTTTATCCCTATTATTACATTGATTTGATTATTTTTTGAGGGAATTATTTTTATAAATTCATTTACCTTATATGATTTGTTTTATGATTTCATGATGTTTCAAGAATCCCATTTTTGTTACATGTGTTATGAGATGATGTATGATTTATGATTATGTGGCACACATAAGAAAGGATTCATTATAAGATGGGTGGGACCTATATCTCCCTCCAATGCATTGGGAAAAGATTTTATATCTCATGAGATAGACATGGCTGGAATGGTAGGTTATACCGGTTCAGTGAAATAGGACTGAAACGAGGGTGACTTGGTTCAGAAAGGGACTTTATCCACTAAGATAGTCTTGGCAATGAGTCTTGACTAACAAGAAATGATTCTCTATGATTATGTGTGTATGACACAAAGTTTCATGTTTTAAGTTATGATTATTGGGATTTCATTTCACTACTATGATTTATCCCATGTTATGAAATTATGCTCTCTTTTGCAGGTTAAGATTTCCAAAAGTTATGTTCTTATGAATATGATGTGATTGATTTTTCTTTTGTTTACCCTTACTGAGCATTTGAGCTCACACTTTTATGTTTTCTTTTCCCCAGGATATAAAGAAAGGTTTTAGGTAAAAAAAGGGAAGATCTTTATGGGAGATATTGAAGATCTTTCACCACGATTAGAAGATTACGTTCCGAGTTTCCAAAGACACTAAACTATTACGATCCTTGTGTGTGTGTTTTTTTGTTATGTACTAAGTATTCCGCAAATGTAATGTAATGTCCATGCACATCAGGCTTCGGGTCTCTACAGTTGGTATCAGAGGAAAGGTTTAGTCAACCTTTGGAAACTAGGATGCGAAAGCGTTATTGAGATCCCTAGAGATATTTCTAAGGTATGTCTAGAGATGTCCCTAAGGATAAGTATACGTATAAGATACAGTCCTAGAACTACGGTAACGATCTTAGAATTTAACCTAAGATGTTAGATATTAAGGGTACTCCCCCTTTACTATGTTGTTTTCCCTAGCATGATTTTTGTCTCTCACAAGATTCTTTTTGTGTTTTAGTTAATGGAGGGAACCAGAAGGAATTCGGTTAACATTGAATCCAATGGAAAAATTGGTGACTATGAGCAAAAAAATTGTGTAATTCCTAGAGAGAAAGATCTTGTGATTATGCCAAATCAGTCATCGCGATATATGATTAACAAGGTGAAATTTAGTGGTATGCCTAATTCATCAAAGAAGAGGAAGATAAACTATTATGCATGTTCGCATGTTGAGGAGCATAAATAAAGGAAGATTGAGATTTCTAAAGAAGGGAAGAAGAACCTTGAGGAATACCTCAAATGGAGGGACCGATGTTATCTATGTGGAGAAAAGGGTCATAGAGTGACAGACTGTTATGGAGTTCAATGTCTTATTTTTGGAGAACATGAGCATTACCCAACTTAATGCCCTGACCTAAAAAGTTACTTCTAAATAAAGGAAGGACTTCTTCCAGGACAATCATTGAAGTGGATGGACTGAAGTGTTTATGTATTGGTATTCAGGAATAATGTTGTTGGGGTACTTTTATGGTGTATTGAAATATTTATGTATTGGTCTATTGTGGTCTTCAATAATTTTAAGGTACCAGTAACCATGAAAAGTGATTCAAACATTTTGTAAAGTAGATAATATGCCCATAATGAAGGGATAAGGAGAAAATGAAATGTTTGACAGTATTCATGAGCTCATGATTGATATAAGGACTAAGTGATATCATGGTTTGAGTATATATAATTTTGAGGATTTTGGTATGTGGAAGGTGTTAACTTTTAACTGCATTCATGTTTTCACTAAGGTATTCAAGAGAATACATGATTAAGGACTTTGAATGTTTGGAATGTGACCAACAAAACATATCTTATGATATATGGGGATCGACGATGGTGTTAAATCTCTGGTAATCATTTTCACTATGTTATGAGAGTGGACTGCAGTATTATGGATAAGCATAAAGATTGGAATGGATTATGTTGGACATAAGTTAGTATTGTTTAAGGATATAAGTTTTTTCAATATTATTGATGGGATGTTATAGTAATATTGTTTTAGAAAAAGGAAAACCTGCAGGACGGGCGACAACCCATCGCATCGGAAAAGGCTGTGGAAATCGAACCCACAATCGAAGTGCGACTGGCCTTTATCGCCTACCACTGGCCTACATGAAGTCCCTGTTTAGTAGAAACTAGTTTTATTATATTAAGCAGTATGATATATGAAGTATAAGTCCATTTTAGGAACCACATATGATTAATCTCACTATAGATCGACTTATGTATATAATTTTTTCTAACCTTTTGTTTGAGACAGATGGATTGACCCACCATTCTATCACATGATCTGCTAACACTTCACGAATAACAAATTCAACTTCATTTATTTAAGAGATGAAGTGGAAATTGTTCAAGGCACGAACAACAGTGAGATTGTACCAAAATAAATTAAGTATTTATTCTAATTCAAATTTTCAACTTTAGGGAAATGATCTTGAAAACCAAAAATATTGTCCTAGTGACCTTATACCTGATGAATCAGATGGTACCTTATATCATCACCAAATCTATGGATTTGTGATTACTGGATTTTCCATAGCCATGTTCTCTACCACTCTCCATCAGAACATGATGGTTAGATTTCTCTTCCATATCCATATTTTCACCTATGTGGAAACCCAGTGATTAGTTTATTTAGGTAACCGTTACGTTTCATACCTTTGTTTTTAAAGATTGGTTTTGGTATTCCTTTTTACGATGTGGGTTTCTATTAAAGAAACTTTCGAATAGTAAACCATTTATAACCCCGACGAATTTCGAGGGCGAAATTCATTTTAAGGGGGGTAGAATGTAACACCCCGAAATTTTATAAAAAATATTCTTTTTAATTTCACTAATGTCTTGTGTTGTACGCTACACCAAAAGGAGCTTGCACAACACGCATCCTTGACTTGCCTTGTATTACACGCAATCGCGACCTTCCTCGATAGCGTGTGTAGTACGCAATACCGAGTTTCACTAAACAATGATATGCTATTAAAATATTATTAAAACTAGCCATTATGAATAGTAATAACCACCTTTTAAAATTTTAGAAATTTTATCTCTCAAAATGGACTTCATTTTTGGATTCGGAGTATCGAATTTAGCCTAAGGTGAAATTTTTGTACTTTTCGGATAACTTTCATATTCTGATGAATAGTGAAAATTACTAAATTTTAATTAAAAACAACTTTTTTAATCAAAATAATTAATAGTGATAAATTATTAATTTGAGTGGTTTTAAAGTATATTTAGAATATATTTTTACAATTCAATACAATGTTGGTCATTGGATGTAATTTCACATTTACACCAGACATAAACAAGTGTTAATCTTTTGATAGTTATTATCTCTTAAAAACACGCTATTTGTTGTGACATCGGAAATTAATTATAAAATTAATTAATGCAACTTATATGTTGGGAATTTTATAAAATACAAATAATTTTTGAATTCGGAATATCAATTATTGCTTAGGGAGAAATTTTGGCATTTTTCTGAAAAACATCAATTTTTGATGAATAGTGAAACTACTAAGTGGTAGTTAAAAAAATTATTTTTTTTCATAAATCTTAATTTTACGGCTTCTGTGAATGGAATTTAAAAAATCCAAGAGACACGGTTGATGTCAGTAAGTTAAATGTGGTTCAATGATATGAAAATAATTTTTGGTGAATAGTAACTTTTTACTTTTATTTACCACGGTTAAAAGTAAATAGGGTAATTAAGGGTAAAAATGATATTAATATTACCTTAACACATGTCCTAATCCTATTGGACAAGTGTATCTCGACCAAAAACAACCTTAAGTGTAAAATATTATCATTTAGGCCCACTTGGATTAGATTAGGACATTTATTATTATTTAATTCAAAGAAGAGTTAAAAGAGTTAAAATCAAAATTTATTTACTAAAACATTTTTAATATAGGGTTATACATAATATAATTTCGACTATAAATATTTATTAGAAAGATAAAAATATTTCCTAAATTATGGTATTTTATTTGTAATTTTTATACTTTAAATATTTTAATTTATTTATGACACAACGATGATGCAGTAATTACCTTTTTAAGAATATATTAACATAATTGATGTTATAAATGCCCAAATAAATGTAATTTGAGACTTTTTAAGACTTAAAATAATTTTCTAGGTTAATATTACATGTTATTGTTGATTTAAGTAACTTGGTTCGAACTTATAATTCTGTTAGAAATTTCATAAAAATCATGTAGCAAATAGTGTCAAAATTGACATAAATTAGTTTTTAAAACAAATATTATAATATTAATTGTTATTTAATTACTAAAAATCTAAGGCTCGGCCAAATGACTTATATAAGGATATATATATTAATAATAAACAACTTGGGGTTCTTTTGGCTTCATATAGTAAGTTTATTAACCATATAGTGTAAGAAAACAAAAAGACACGGTAAAAGTTAAATTATTTAACTTAGAGTTAAATCTAATTGATAAGGTTAAAATAATAACCTAAACTTGTCTAAATCCTATTGGATGAGAGGATTTCGACCCATCCCCACTTTAGCTTCTAAATAAGACCATTTGGAACCATTATAAACCGAATTTGACCTTAATATAAAATAATATTTTGAGATTTTCCTAAGATGCCCCTCTCCTCCCTTATAAAAGGGCACCTCCTCCCTCTCCTCCTCACACCAATTTGAGCATTCAAGCTCGGCAAAACCCTGCCAAAATCTCTTCTCCACTTCCCTAGTATCATCCTAGAGGTCCTGGTCTTCTTCAAAGACCATCCTTAGTTCTTTAAGTGGAGGTTAAGTGAAGGCGCGTCAAAAAGAGGTAATATCCATTACCGATCTTTTTCAATTTGTTTCTTCTTCAACTTCTTCTTCTTTAATTTTTTCATGATAAAGTAATAACATAAGTATTTCTTATATACTGATATGTTATTATAAATATGAAACAACTCTAATTAACCTTCTATCCATCCTACGGAAAAAGGAAATCACCGCGCGTGCGTACGTACGGAATACCGTCTCCACGCCGTGGTGTAATCTATTTTCCGCCACCACCTTAATTGGATGGGTATAATGGTGTAATGAGTAACTATATATGATTATTATAAAGTGATATTGATACTGAAATAGTATACATACACTTCAACACAATTCCACGACCATGGGAACGATATCATCGCTCGTGCGTACGTACGGACTACCGTCTCCACGACGCGATGAGATTCATTCTCAATGATTTACCATTCATGAATGATTATAAAGTATATATAATAAATACTAATGAAATATATTACATAATAATGATACTGGATTTATGTATATTTATATGTATGTCATCTACTTAATTCCATTCAATTCAATAAGGAAATGAAAACAGCGTTCATGCGTACGTACAGACTACCGTCTCCATGAACGGTGTATTTCATTACATTTATCGATATATTATATATATATATATTCTGAATATATATTATATATAAATCATGTTTTACATTCTGGATATAAGTAATCATGATCCAAGTAATCATATTAATAATTACAAGTTAAAAACACGAACGACAAATGAGACGATTTTACCCAAAACGCTACTTTAACATGAATTTACAAAAGAACGGGTAACATAAAGTCATAAGTGGACCATATATGATATAATAACAATGAATATGATTCTGGAATAAGTCAATAACATGATTTAAATCATTATACAGGAGGTTCAGACACTTACGAAGCAAATCAGAACTAAGGTAAGGGAAATATCACAATCTCATTTTTATCCGAGATTGTTTATACTTTGGCATTTACTGGGGTGTATTTTATCATCCACATCCATGTTTCCTCAATATGTAATATTTTTTCCATTCACCTAAAATTGTTTAAATCCAATTTTACCCTTTGGTGAGTTTTAAGTAAAAGATATGAAAAGAATCTTTTGTCTTTTTTCGTATGAGATATTTTTTGACTTTTCCGACAAAAGTACGAGAGGAATGTTTTTTTTAACTTATACGACATGAATGGATTTTTAAAACATTATTTCCAAGAATATTCCTTTATAAGTTTTCAAGTTTATTTTTAATCAACTTCTTTTAGTTTATAATTTTATGACATGTTAAGAAAAGAAAAGTGTTTTTGAAGTAGAAAGGATATTTTCCTCAAGAGTGGAGTTCAAATGTTTTATCAAAATTATTTTCCATATAAGATAATATAGGGTTCTGTTTTTATCCCTATTATTACATTGATTTGATTATGTTTTGAGGGAATTATTTTTATAAAGTCAATTACCTTATATGATTTGTTTTATGATTTCATGATGTTTCAAGAATCCCATTTTTGTTACATGTGTTATGCGATGATGTATGATTTATGATTATGTGGCACACATAATAAAGGATTCATTATAAGATGGGTGGGACCTATATCTCCCTCCAATGCATTGGGTAAAGATTTTATATCTCATGAATAGACATGGCTGGAATGGTAGGTTATACCGGTTAAGTGAAACAGGACTGAAACGAGGGTGACTTGGTTCAGAAAGGGACTTTGTCCACTAAGATAGTCTTGGCAATGAGTCTTGACCAACAAGAAATGATTCTCTATGATTATGTGTGTATGCCACAAAGTTTCATGTTTTAAGTTATGATTATTGGGATTTCATTTCACTACTATGTTTTATCCCATGTTATGAAATTATGCTCTCTTTTGCAGGTTAAGATTTCCAAAAGTTATGTTCTTATGAATATGATGTGATTGATTTTTCTTTTGTTTACCCTTACTGAGCATTTGATCTCACCCTTTTATGTTTTCTTTTCCCCAGGATATAAAGAAAGGTTTTAGGTAAAAAAAGGGAAGATCTTTATGGGAGATATTGAAGATCTTTCACCGCGATTAGAAGATTACGTTCCGAGTTTCCAAAGACACTAAACTATTACGATCCTTGTGTGTGTGTTTTTTTGTTATGTACTAAGTATTCTGCAAATGTAATGTAATGTCCATGTACTTCAGGCTTCGGGTCTCTACACGATCAAGAATCTTGAAGGGGCCGAAGTACCTTGGACTTAACTTCCCTTTCTTTCCAAACCTCATGACCTTCTTCCATGGAGATATGCGTAGAAAAATCATGTCTCCAACATTAAACTCAAGGTCTCATCGATGATTATCTACATAAATCATCTGTCGACTCTGGGCTGCCTTGATATGCTGCTGAATTGTTTTCACCTTCTCCGCCATTTCCTCAACCATTTCTAGTCCAAGAAGCTTACGTTCACCAACCTCATCCCAACATGCCAGTGTTCTGCACCTTTTCCCATATAGGGCTTCATATGGCGCCATTTGGATGCTCGAGTGGAAACTGTTATTATAAGAAAACTCAACCAGAGGAAGATGTTGATCCCATCCTCCTTTAAAGTCCATTGAGAATGCTCTCAACGTATCCTCAAGTGTTTGGATAGTCCACTCGGATTGGCCATCAGTTTGATGATGATAGGCCGAACTAATGTTCAGTTCAGTATTCAGAGCATGTTGAAGACTCTTACAAAACATAGAGGTGAATCTTGGATCTCGGTCAGACACAATAGATAGTGGTACTCCATGCTACCTTCCCACTTTCTGGATATATATCAGTGCGATTTGATCCAATGATAAATCCTCCCGAATAGCAATGAAGTGTGTAGTCTTTGTAAGATGATCCACAACAACACAGATTGCATTGTTTCCTTTGGATGTCCTCGGAAGTCTGGTGTCAAATTCCATGGTGATATTCTCCCATTTCTATTCTGGTATGGGCAATGGTTGCATCATCACCTTACACCTCTGCCTCTCTGCCTTCACTTGCAGGCACACTAGACACTTTGATGTATATTCAACAATCTCCTTCTTCATTTTATCCCACGAAAAGTTTTCTCGGAGATCTCGATACATCTTTGTGCTCCCTGGGTGAATAGAGAAATTTGAACTATGTGCATTATCCAAAAGTTCCTTCTTCAGCTCTTGACTTGATGGAACACATAGTCTTCTCCCAAACTGCACAATTCCTTCTTCATTAACATTAAACTCCAAGGATTTCCCTTTTTCGATAGCTTCCACTTTTTCTTGAATTCCTACATCATCCTTTTGAGGATCCTTTAACCTTTCCAAAAGAGACGGTTGAGAAATAATTTGTGAAAGGATTGATGATGTTCCCTTCTCTATGATTCCCATGTCCATTTTCATCAAGTCCAAGAAGATTGGATCCTTCTCAATTCTCATCATTGATAGAATCGTTGGATCCTTCCTACTTAGGGAATCTGCCACCTTGTTCGCTTTCTGATGGTGGTAATGGATTGAAAATTCATAATCCTTGATAAGCTCTATCCATCTTCTCTGGTGCATATTAAGCTCTTTCTGTATAAATATATATATTTAAGACTCTTTTGGTCAGTATATATCTCACATTTCTCCCCATAGAGATAATGCCACTAGATTTTCAAGGCAAAGATCACCGCTGCCAACTCTAGATCATGCATTGGATAGTTTCACTCATGGATTTTCAACTGCCTTGAGGCATAGGATATCACTTTATCATTCTGCATCCGCACACAACCTATGACCATTTTTGAAGCATCACTGAATATCACAAAAAGTTCCCCACTTGTGGGTAAAGTGAGAACGAGCGCAGTGATAAGCCTCCTTTTCAACTCCTTGAAGCTTTGTTCACATTCATCACTCCAAGCAAAATATACTCCCTTTCGAGTTATCTTGGTAAGAGGTTTGGACAATCGTGAAAAAGTTCTCACAAATCGTTGATAATATCCAGCTAACCCCAAGAATCTAGGAATATCTGCTACCGATGTTGGCCTCGGCCATCCCTCAGTTGCATCTGTTTTGGAGGGATCCACAGATATCCCATTTCTTGTGATGATATGGCCCAAGAATGAGACCTCCTTCAACTAGAAATCACACTTTCTGTACTTTTCATAAAGATTCTTTTTGTGCAAAGTCTCGAGTACAGTTCTTAAATGCTCATCATGATCCTCCTTGGTTTTGGAGTATATTAGAATATCATCTATAAAGACTACCACAGATTTGTATAGGTAATCTCTAAAGACTCTATTAATTAAGTCCATGAATATTGCTGGAGCATTAGTGAGTCCGAAAGGAATTAATATGAATTCATAGTGCCCATATCTTGTACGAAAAGCAATCTTGGGGACATATTCTTTCTTCACCCTTACTTGATAATATCCAGACCGCAAGTACACCTTGTAGAAGTATTGTTCTCTACACAGCTGATCGAACAAGTCATCAATTCATGGGAGAGAATACTTTTTCTTTATCGTGATTTTGTTAAGTTCATGATAATCGATGCACAGCCACATTGACCCATCCTTGTTCTTGACAAAGAGGACTAGTGCACCCCATAGTGAATCACTTGGGCGTATAAACCCTTTATCAAGATTATTCTGTAGTTGTTTCTTCAGATATTAAAGCTCTACAATATCCATTCTATATAAAGTCTTGGATATTGGTAAAGCCCCAGGTATAAGTTCAATTGATAATTCATTATCTCTTCTAGGAGGAAGACCAGGCAGTTCCTCAGGAAACACTCCAGCGAATTCCCTAAAAATAGGCATTTTTCAAGGATGGTTTCTCCCTTGGACTCAATCATCTGAGCTAGATATGCGTGCTCATAGGGCAGTAATATCCATGCTTGAGATGATGGAGCTAAATGAGATTCATCTTCTTCCTTACACTTGTAAAGAATCAGGGGTCGATTCTCCATATGGAGTGTGATTTCCCTCTCCCGACAATTTATGTTGGCTCTATATAAGGAAAGAAAATCCATGCCAAGAATTGCATCAAATTCCACCAGAGAGAGTATGACGAGGTTCTCCGGGAAATTCAATCCATAGATTATAATAGGGGAGGACTTATATTCATGGGATGTAATGATTTCACCATTTTCTGTACTCACCGACATCTTCACTTCCACGATTTTTGGTGGTGCTAGGATTGTTCTACTAGACTTTTGAGATATAAATGAATGCATAGAACCTTTATCAAAAAGTAAGTTCTCTATTCTTGAATGAATAACTAGCGCACCTGTCACAACTTTGTTGTCAGGTTTCACTTCGGCAAAAGTGATGGAAAAAGCTCTTCCTTGCTGCCTTGGAGGTTTTTGGTTGTCTCCGAAAACCCTTGGATTAGGGCACTAATTTACAAAATGATGTGTTTTATTACATTTGTATCATTGATCAATGCGTTGAGGTTCGAACAGAGCATTCCTATCCTCTGTTGTAGCTATGGGTCTTTCTTTCCGACAGTTAACAGCTAGGTGCCCTTCTCTTCCACACCTGAAGCATTTCCTCATCCCCTTAAGGCAATTTCTGGGGTGCTTCTTTCCGCACTTTTGGAAAGTGGGGTGCTGGATCTTCTTAGCACCATTGGATTTATCAATCATCCCACCAGCATTAAAGTACACCTTACACTTCTTATCCCCATGATACCCCTGTGAATCTCCGATCTCCATTTCGACCTTGAGGGCACATCGGATAATTTTCCCATATCTGTCGAAGTCACGGATCACCAATGCTTTCTGCAAGCTAGGCTTCAGCCCACCAAAGAAGCTGTCAACCTTGCATTCTGGGGTAACGACAAAGATGGAAGCATATCGTGCAAGCCTTGTGAAGTTTTCCTCATATGCTCTAACATATTCTTCATATTTTTGCATGAGGGAAAGGAAGTCCCTTTCAATCTTAAACCGAAGGGTGCGTGGAAAATATTTATCGAAAAACATCTTCTAGAAATCCTTCAATTCCAACGCCTCGATCTCCTCCTCAGGCTTCGTATTTTTTATCAACGTCCACCATTGATCAGCTTCAACCTCCATTCAATAAGCCGTCAGGAGAACCTTCTCTTGTTTAGAACATTGAAGGATGAAGAAGATCTTTTCAATGGAGATGATCCATTGT
Source organism: Viscum album (assembly GCA_963277665.1). Lineage (NCBI taxonomy): Eukaryota > Viridiplantae > Streptophyta > Magnoliopsida > Santalales > Viscaceae > Viscum > Viscum album. The sequence goes on along the minus strand of OY728130.1, from coordinate 662,908,187 downwards.
TCAACGATTGTGGGATCATATGATCCACTAAAAGAAGGAGGCCTTTGACTGATGAAGCTCTCAATAGTGACTTATTCTTTCTTGGGGGGGGGGGGGGTTGAACATTCCTCTTGACCCGTGTTTCTATTAAAAACTTGAGTTAGCTGAGAGAGAAGTGTGACAAAGTTCACAATTCCCGCTCCCATTGGATTGGGAATCTCATTAGTATAGTCATGACACTGATCTTCACAATGATTGTTAGCCCGAGTCCTCCTATTACCGGCCATTGGATGGAATAAAAGGAAAGTTAGGGGTAACACATAAAGGTTAATCCAAAGACAAAAGTTTATGAATTATAAATAAAATTTAATTTCCTTAACTCATGAGTCTATAGGCTTCAATCTAGGCTTTTCATGATCTACTTTCTAACATATATTCTTAGGGGAATTTTTTTAATTCCATTAATAAGGATTTATACTAAGCTTGTGAATTTGCCAAAGAATATCCCCCAGAACTGTCATAACCAAAAGTGTAGCAAGGCCCGTTGTTGTACACCAGTTCCCGTTTGAGTCTAGCTCAAAGCGGTGTTTTCAGGTTTTACCCCTAGGATACATCTATGCCAGAGCTTCCTGTACCTACTCATATCCAGACAGAGATGTATTTTCTTGATAACCCACTTACACAATACTCACCAAAACTTAGGGATTTTTTATTGTACTTATTCTTGTATCTAAGGCTTTACTAGGGTTTTCTAATCCTAATCCCAAAAATAACCAAACCTATCCTCTGATACCAACTATGAAAACCCTGCTTTTATTACAAACTTAAACATGATTTATTACATAAAACTTCACCTGATACAAAAAAAAATATCAATACATTTAGTGTCTTTGGGGATTAGGATAATTACATAAAAACTTAAAACATGAACTACAACATCTTTATTGAAAACTTCCTTTACATGTCCACTGCATTCCTTCGTACTTAGCCTTGCATGGGATAACCTGAGGACATGCATAAGAAAAGGGTGAGCTATAAAGCCCAGTAAGGGAGTACACATGGAATAACATGAGGAGTAAAATAAATGTCAGACAATAGGCATATCAATAGAGCATAAGAAAAACATGAACATAAAGAAATGATAAAGCATGATAATCATATCATGGAATTTTGGTAGCAACACTTAACATGGAATTAGCATGAGCCAAGGCTCATTGCACATGGAGCATGAGTAAATCCTCATGCACATAAAGCACGAGTAAACCCTCATTGCACAAGAATTATCATGAGTCAACAATCATTTCACATGACGTATCATGATACTATACTTTACCCAATGCATTGGAGAGCTATAAGGGCACACCCTTCTTAAACATTTCATTTCATGCATAAGTGTGCCACATGGATCAAAAAACATGGATTCATAAAACATAATCATTTATTCCACGTTAAAGGAATGTTAAATTCATACATTAAACTTAACAATCAATAAGTAAATGTGCATAAAGGTGAATACCCTTGATGGAGAAATGGGCATGGTATTCACTACGCTATGACATTGGCTTAGAAAATCGGTGCGATTTCGGCAGCGTAATGGCGTGACATAAGAATTCATAAAAAAATGGTTGATGAGAGAGAAAGGGGTTACTCATCATATTTACATGTAATGGACAGTAAGTGTAACATCCCAAGTAAGTAATGAATAATAGATATTTTTATCTATGTATATTAATGATTAAGATAGTGTTATAGAGGCTTAATATGAAAATAAATACAATCTTATGCATGGAATACACTAATATTCTTAAAAGATTGTTTTACTGCCTTTTGATGGAAAACCATTTTTGAATCTATATTTTGACAATTTTATAAACTATGTTTGTCAAAGTAAACTTATCCTTTATGATTGGGACATCAAAATTTACCTTGTGTGGATTTTTGGTATTTTTCTGACAATGTTCATTTTTTAATGAATAGTGAAAAATACTGCATTTTACATCAAAAATGCTTTTTAATATAATTTATTTATATGATTAGATTATGTTTTGAATTGTTTTTGAAGTGAAATTAGAATATATTTTTACCATTTTATCCAATGGTGGTCATTGGAATCAATTTCACTTTGAAATTAGACTTAAACCGGTGTCAATCTTTTGATACTTATTGTTTTGTAAAAACACGCTATTTGCTCTGGCAGCGGGAATTAATTATTGAATTAATTAATGTGACTTATATGATTTGAATTTTTTAAAATGGACTTCATTTTTGAATTCAGAATATCAAATATAGCTTAGGGTAAATTTTTGGTAATTTTCTGAAAAACTTCAATTTTTGATGAATAGTGAAACCACTAAGTGGTAATCAAGCAAACTGATTTTTCAGTTAAATGAAAGTTTACCACTAATGTGTACTGAATTTTGAAAATCCGACATACATGGTTGTCATTAAGAAGTAAAATGTGGTTCAATGAGATTATAATAATTTTTTGGTGAATAGTAACTTATTAAGTTCTTAATCGTGTTTAGTGGTAATTAGGGTAGTTTAAGGTATAAATAATGCTTTAATAATAGGAAATGACCTAGACACATGTCCCAACCTCATTGGTTGTGTCATGTCCGACCATGAAATTCCATGGGTCAACTTGGGGACCCCATGGATCCACTTTTGTTGGGAAATGACATAAATTACTTTTTATTTAATGTTAAAGTAAAAATGACACAAACATAATATGTTTTACGAAAACAATTTTTAAGTGGGGTTATACAAGTCCAAATTTTGATTATAAATAGTCATTGGAAAGATAAAAAGATTTCCTACATCATAGTATTTTTTTTATGATTTTTAGACATTAAATAAATTAAATTATTTATGACATAATAATGATGCAGCGATGACATCATTATTTGACGATTTAAATAAAATGGAAAGATAATATAAAATCTATGAACTAAACATGTCCAAAACCAATTGGATGAGTGGATTTCGAACCCTGATCACCTTTCCCATGAATTATATCAATTTGGGACCTTTTAAAACCGAAACAAATTTTCAAATATCGTAATATTTCTTTACTTTCCAAAAGTGCCCCTCCTCCCCTCTTATAAAAGGCCCCCACCTCTACCTCATTTCACACACTCTTCAAGCCTTTGGCTCGGCCAACCCCTGCCCATTTTCTCTCTCCACATCCCTCTCCTCATCCTAGAGGATTCCCTTTTGGCAGAATCCTTTCAAAGGAAGCCTTTAGGCTCAAATAAAAAGGAGATACACTTTTAAAGGTAATTCATTCTCTCTTGTTCATTTGTTTTATTTTGCTTCTCCAACCCCCTAAACTCTTTTTATTTACTTATTTTGTAACAAAACCAGTATATTAAATATACAAGGATGTTGTTATAATATTTATTTGAGCTACACTCTCACACAACTACATCAAATGGTTAAAGAACATACGGTTTCCGTGGATGGCGAAATTCTGCCTCCCGAAACGATGATTGTTCAACACTCATTTAACACCTTCAAAGGTGGCCATTATGATGTCACTATTTTTATATATGATATATAATATGTTTATTTTTTCCTTCAGCTTCTGTTTTTTTCATTCTTGGCATACCTTTATGGTTTCCATTATGGGTAAAACACGATATCTTCATTTTAGGAAGTGCGGACTACCGCCCCCTAAAAGTGATTTGATTCGTTAATACCATATGTGGGATGTGTAAAGGGTAAAGTTAATGATATTATATATGTTATTATACTGGAATTATAATATACTCTTATATCATTATGATTCCATTCCAGAAAATATGAAATAGAAATGGAAGTAGCGTTCATGCGTACGTACGGCTTACCGTCTCCATGAACGGTGCATTTCATTTCTTACCTCTAAATGATTATGTAATATTATAAATGCATGTAACTACTGGATATATATGACATATATGATATCTACATCATGAATACCATTATGGATATAATGAACCTTTGACCAAATTAACAACATGTAAGTGTAAGAAGTCTATTTTTGACTTAAGAACCAAATACCGACAAAATGAACATTATTAACTTAACTGATTACATGATGTTCATAACATGGTATAAAAGGAATAATGAACTTGAAAAAGATTCATAAGCAAGTAGAGATTAACTCAAGTTTATTATTCAGGAGATTAAAGAACGGTCGGGTCAAGTCGGATACGAGGTATGGGACTTCGTCTCAATCTCCTTTCGTTGAGGCATATTTTGTTTTATACACAACCTTATTTTATACGGTGTATAAACCCCTTTGACTTTTACATTTATTCAAAAGGAATATTTTTTATACGAAGCATTTACTAAACGACAAAAGGGAATGTTTTTGTCGTACGTATGCGGCGACAACGACTTCTCCGCCGTCGTGACCGTTATTTGAGTTCCGACTTCCTCTACAAGCCATACCTTCTTTTTAAAAGAAAAATAAATACCATGTTTTACTTTTCTTTTACTTTGGTATTGAAAATGGTTTTCATAATGTTTTTATTATATCAATGTGTTGTATTGATATCTCGTGATTGAAATGTGGAAATGTTATGTTTCCTTTATGCATGTTTTATGTGATATGATTATGTTATGGTTCTTGGGCATTATTATGAAGATGGATGGTTCCGTGATAAACTAAGGGCGGGTGAGCCCGTTATAGCTCTCCAATGCATTGGGTAACGCGAAGGAGTGAAACGTTAAGGTTTCTCCAAAGAGATTTTTAGGGAATATACTGTGATGGGTATTCCAAACGTAACCAAGAGGGTTACTCCCTACGTAAGAATGTTATGAATGCCTCAAGTTACCTTTATGTCTTATGATTTCTATGATTTATTCATGATTTTATGAGGTATCTTAAAGTGCCTATGTTTTATGGGTAAAGTATGATTTCATTCTTATGCATATATGAACTCATGTTTCCTTTCCATGTTTTTTTTATATAACCCATACTGAGTTTTTATGCTCATCCCAAGTTTTTGAAATGTTTTTCACAGGTCAAGGGAAAGGTACATGATAAGATGATAGAGTCAAGGATGTGTCAAGAAATAATCCATGTTTTATTTTAAATGTGTTTCCATTGATGGGAATGAGGAATACTTTCTTTATGTAACCACTTTGTTTATATGTGGAATGTAATGCAAGTTTTATGATCTAATTCTCTAAAACTCTAAACCCGAAAAGATCCTCAATGTGTAATCTTGTAATAACTCAAGATTAAGTAAGGTTTAAGGCTGGGGCCTTATAGTTGGTATCAGAGGTCGGTTTAGATAACTTTAGGAGTTAGAATTATATTAAATTATTATCCAAAAATATTTTTTCGAAATGATATAGCATTTAAATATTACCATGTTGCTTCATCTAAGACATGTTTGTTCAGAATGGTTTTCCGCAGAGGAAACAGAGAAGCAGTGCTAGGAAGGCATACAGAAGGAAATAACCTTCCGAATCAGCATCCTGAGATGGTCGGAATTAGAACTGAACAGTTTGTTGCAGTAATGGCGCAGTTGACTCAAGCGATAAATGGCGGTGGTATCCATGCTCGAGATCAGCCAGAACAACCGCATAGGAACATGTTAGTGGTGGAACATTTCATGAGGCAACATCCACCATCATTCAGAGGATCATCTGACCCTGTGCTAGCTGAAGGGTGGATTAAAGCACTGGAGAAGATTTTTGATGTCATGGGATGTTCAGACAATCAAAAGGTTAGTCTTGCTATTTACCGTTTGGAGGGTGAAGCAGATCAGTGGTGGTCCATGGTTAAAAATATCAGGGACGCCGAGGAGATTGATGCTCTTGACTGGGATGAATTCAAAGGTATGTTTCTTGAGAAGTATTTTCCTAAGGCTGTTCGACTTAGGATGGAAAAGCAATTCTTGGAATTGAGGCAAGAGGAAGACTCAGTGGCTGCCTATGAAGAAAGGTTCACTCGATTGGCAAGGTATGCTCCAAATTTTATCCGGGACCTTGATAGTAAAATCAATCGTTTTTACTCAGGATTAAAGCCAAAATATCGAAGGGAATTAGCTTCTCGTGAGTTTAAAAGTTATGAAAAGCTTGTTCGATGTGCTGAGGAGGTGGAAATGGAGTTTGCCGATGACCAAGTTTTCTATAACAACCAGCAGAAGAAGAGACCGAGGTGGCAGGAGAAAGGTAAGAATTCTTCAAAAAAGTCTGATGGTAAGAGAACTAAGTTTCCAGTTTGTGATAAATGTGGCAAAAGGCATGCTGGGGAATGCCTTCTGAATTCTGGAAAGTGCTACCGATGTGGTAAGATGGGACATAAGGCTCGTGATTGCACTGAAAAGGATCAAGGTGAAGGTAAGAACAAATTTGATTTACAGTTAGTGAAATGTTATAAGTGCAATGAGATGGGTCACTATGCAAACGAGTGTCCGACAAGGAGCTTGAGTGATGGGAAGCAGCTAGACTACAAGCAGAAAGGGGTGGTGAAATCCTTTGAAACTACTTCAGCAGATGTCGGACCATCAAATGAAGTTGTATCAGGTACTTTGTTTGTTTTTTCAGATTATGCCAGTGTGTTGTTTGATTCGGGGTCTACACATTCTTTTATCTCTGAAACCTTTTCTAGTAAAATGGGAATACCATCTCAAGAAATGACTCCTGAACTTTTGGTAAAAACACCTGGGGGAAGTGTCGAGGCAAAAAGAATTTATAAGAATCTTCCTATCCTTATCCGTGGAAAGAACCTACTTGCAAACCTTATTGTTCTACCTCTAGTAGAGTTTGATGTTATCTTGGGTATGGATTGGCTCTCTATTTACCATGCTAAGATTGACTGTAGAGCTAAAGAAGTTTCTTTTCAGAAAGTCTTTCAGTTTGTTTACAAGAATGAACCCTTACTTTTGATTACATATCAAGAGGCCGAGAAACTTGTAAAAGATGGAAATGAATGTTACCTTGCTCACGTCATTGAAAATAAAGGAACTATTCAGATTAATGATGTGCCAGTGGTAAATGAGTATCCTGATGTTTTTCCTGATGAGTTGCCTGGAATAATACCAAATCGGGAAGTTGAGTTTACTGTTGACTTAGTTCCTGATGCTAAGCCAATTTCAAAACCCCCTTATCGAATGGCACAAATTGAACTTTTAGAGTTGAAGGAGCAATTGCAAGATTTATTAGAGAAAGGTTTCATTAGACCTATCACATCACCATGGGGTGCTCCTGTTTTATTTGTTAAAAAGAAAGATGGTTCTATGAGACTTTGCATTGATTATAGAGCCTTGAATAACATCACTGTTAAGAACAAATATCCTTTGCCTCATATCGATGATTTGTTTGATCAGCTCCAGGGAGCTCAGTTTTTTTCAAAGATTGACTTGAGATCGGGGTACCATCAGCTGAAGGTCAAGGAGGCAGATATTCCGAAGACCGCGTTCCGTACGAGATATGGCCATTATGAATTTGTAGTAATGCCTTTTGGGATAACCAATGCACCTGCTGTATTCATGGACTTAATGAATAGAATTTTCAATGAGTTCTTGGATAAGTTTGTGGTTGTTTTCATTGATGATATTTTGGTGTTTTCTAAAAGTAAAGAGGAGCATGAAAAACATTTAAGGGTTATCTTGCAAACCTTAAAAGAAAAGAAACTGTATGGAAAATTCAGCAAGTGTGAGTTTTGGTTGCAACAAATTTCTTTCCTTGGTCACATTGTTTCTAAAGATGGAATAACTGTTGATCCTGCAAAAACAAAAGTTGTGGAAGAATGGCCAAGACCCACAAATGTAACCGAGATTCGTAGCTTCCTTGGTTTGGCGGGCTATTACCGAAGGTTTGTTAGAAATTTTTCACGGTTATCTAGTCCAATGACTAAGCTAACTCGGAAGGGTGTTAAGTTTATCTGGACAAAAGAATGTGATGATTTTTTTCAGGAATTGAAAAGAAGATTGGTGAATGCTCCAGTTTTGGCACTACCTTCCAGGAATGGTGAGTTTGTTATATACAGTGATGCTTCATTGAAAGGACTTGGTTGCGTCCTAATGCAGAATGATCAGGTAATTGCTTATGCTTCACGATAGTTGAAAACTCATGAGGTAAATTACCCTACACATGATTTGGAATTAGCTGCTGTTGTTTTTGCTTTAAAAATTTGGAGGCATCATTTGTATGGAGTAAAGTGTGAAATATATACTGATCACAAAAGTTTAAAGTATATATTCACTCAGAAAGAGTTAAACATGAGACAAAGGAGATGGCTGGAATTAATCAAAGATTATGATTGTACAATTCATTACCATCCGGGAAAAGCAAATAAAGTGGCTGATGCTTTGAGTCGGAAAAGTAATGCTTCATTAACAATGTTGCGTTTGGAACGTGATCCTTTGGTTAAGTATTTGATGAACTTTGGCATAGAAGTTGTTGGTGTAGGAAGTCCTTCTGTTTTGTTTCAGGTATCAGTGAGATCTTCTCTATCAGATAGAATCAAGCAAGCACAGAAGCAAGACAGTGAGTTGCAGAAAAAGGTAGAGCTGGTTCAGAAAGATAAGTTGCCTGAATTCAACATTGATAGTGATTGTGTTTTGAGATTTGGGAAGAGATTGTGTGTGCCTTGTGATTCACAGTTGAAGAGAGAGTTGTTATGTGAAGCTCATAGTTCTCCGTTTTCAGTTCATCCGGGCAGTACTAAGATGTATAGAGATCTGCGGGAGTATTACTGGTGGGATGGAATGAAAAGAGATATAGCTGATTTTACTGTGAAGTGTTTGACTTGTCAGCAGGTTAAAGCAGAGCGGCAGTTACCGAAAGGGATGCTTCATCCTTTACCAGTGCCAGAGTGGAAATGGGAGAATATATCCATAGACTTTGTTGTTGGATTACCGAAGACATCTCGAGGTAATAATGCAATCTGGGTTATTGTTGATCGCTTGACAAAATCTTCTCATTTCCTTGCTATACGAGATACTTTCTCTATTGATCAACTTTCCCGTTTGTATCTTAAAGAGATAGTCAGGTTACATGGAGTTCCTCTCTCCATTGTATCGGATCGTGATCCCAGGTTTACTTCTAACTTTTGGAAAGGCCTTCAAAAGTCATTGGGTACTGAATTAAATTTTAGTACAGCTTTTCATCCTCAATCAGATGGGCAGTCATAACGAACAATTCAGACATTGGAGGATATGCTACGAGCTTGTTCTATGGATTATCAGGGAAGTTGGGACCAACATCTTTCTTTGGTTGAATTTTCATATAATAACAGTTTTCATTCCAGTATACAGATGGCACCATTTCAGGCATTATATGGGAAGAGGTGTCGAACTCCAGCTTTCTGGGATGAAGTGGGTGAAAGGAAGTTGATGGGACCAGAATTGGTAGAAGAGATGGCAGAAAACGTTCAGCTGATTCAGAAGCACATGAGAACAGCTCAGAGCAGGCAGAAGAGTTATGCGGATAACCGGAGGAAGGATCTATCTTTCGAGGTAGGTGATCATGTTTTTCTCAAGGTTTCTCCTTGGAAAAGTGTGATGAGATTTGGTAAGAAAGGAAAGCTGAGTCCAAGGTTTGTTGGACCATACAAAATTCTTGAGAGAGTTGGATCAGTTGCGTACCGAGTGGCTTTACCTCCGAGTTTATCTCAGGTACACAATGTTTTTCACGTTTCGATGTTGAGAAAGTATATGCCAGATCCATCTCATGTTTTGAGTCCAGAGGTAGTTCAGCTGGAAGAGAACCTATCTTATAAGGAACAACCGGTCCAGATTCTTGACCACAGGGAGCAAGTGTTACGGAATAAGGTGATTAAGCAGGTAAAGGTTTTGTGGAAAAACCACATGATTGAAGAGGCAACATGGGAATCTGAAAATGCAATGAGGGATAAGTACCCCCATTTATTCGATAAGTAAATAAATTGCGGGGACGCAATTTTCTAAAGGGGGGAAGGATGTAACATCCCAAGTAAGTAATGAATAATAGATATTTTTATCTATGTCTATTAATGATTAAGATAGTGTTATAGAGGCTTAATATGAAAATAAATACAATCTTATGCATGGAATACACTAATATTCTTAAAAGATTGTTTTACTGCCTTTTGATGGCAAACCATTTTTGAATCTATATTTTGACAATTTTATAAACTATGTCTGTCAAAGTAAACTTATCCTTTATGATTGGGACATCAAAATTTACCTTGTGTGGATTTTTGGTATTTTTCTGACAATGTTCATTTTTTAATGAATAGTGAAAAATACTGCATTTTACATCAAAACTGCTTTTTAATCTAATTTATTTATATGATTAGATTATGTTTTGAATTGGTTTTGAAGTGAAATTAGAATATATTTTTACCATTTTATCCAATGGTGGTCATTGGAATCAATTTCACTTTGAAATTAGACTTAAACCGGTGTCAATCTTTTGATACTTATTGTTTTGTAAAAACACGCTATTTGCTCTGGCAGCGGGAATTAATTATTGAATTAATTAATGTGACTTATATGATTTGAATTTTTTAAAATGGACTTCATTTTTGAATTCGGAATATCAAATATAGCTTAGGGTTAATTTTTGGTAATTTTCTGAAAAACTTCAATTTTTGATGAATAGTGAAACCACTAAGTGGTAATCAAGCAAACTGATTTTTCAGTTAAATGAAAGTTTACCACTAATGTGTACTGAATTTTGAAAATCCGACATACATGGTTGTCATTAAGAAGTAAAATGTGGTTCAATGAGATTATAATAATTTTTTGGTGAATAGTAACTTATTAAGTTCTTAATCGCGTTTAGTGGTAATTAGGGTAGTTTAAGGTATAAATAATGCTTTAATAATAGGAAATGACCTAGACACATGTCCCAACCTCATTGGTTGTGTCATGGCCGACCATGAAATGCCATGGGGCAACTTGGGGACCCCATGGATCCACTTTTGTTGGGAAATGACATAAATTACTTTTTATTTAATGTTAAAGTAAAAATTATACAAACATAATATGTTTTACGAAAACAATTTTTAAGTGGGGTTATACAAGTACAAATTTTGATTATAAATAGTCATTGGAAAGATAAAAAGATTTCCTACATCATAGTATTTTTTTATGATTTTTAGACATTAAATAAATTAAATTATTTATGACATAATAATGATGCAACGATGACATCATTATTTGACGATTTAAATAAAATGGAAAGATAATATAAAATCTATGAACTACACATGTCCAAAACCAATTGGATGAGTGGATTTCGAACCCCTATCACCTTATCCACGAATTATATCAATGTGGGACCTTTTAAAACCGAAACACATTTTCAAATAATGTAATATTTCTTTACTTTCCAAAAGTGCCCCTCCTCCCCTCTTATAAAAGGCCCCCACCTCTACCTCATTTCACACACTCTTAAAGCCTTTGGCTCGGCCAACCCCTGCCCATTTGCTCTCTCCACATCCCTATCCTCATCCTAGAGGATTCCCTTTGGGCAGAATCCTTTCAAAGGAAGCATTTAGGCTCAAATCAAAAGGAGATACACTTTTAAAGGTAATTCATTCTCTCTTGTTCATTTGTTTTATTTTGCTTCTCCAACCCCCTAAACTCTTTTTATTTACTTATTTTGTAACAACACCAGTATATTCAATATACAAGGATGTTGTTATAATATTTATTTGAGCTACACTCTCACACAACTACATCAAATGGTTAAAGAACATACGGTTTCCGTGGATGGCGAAATTCTGCCTCCCGAAACAATGATTGTTCAACACTCATTTAACACCTTCAAAGGTGGCCATTATTATGTCACTATTTTTATATATGATATATAATATGTTTATGTTTTCCTTAAGCTTCTGTTTTTTTCATTTTTGGCATACCTTTATGGTTTCCATTATGGGTAAAACACGATATCTTCATTTTAGGAAGTGCGGACTACCGCCCCCTAAAAGTGATTTGATTCGTTAATACCATATGTGGGATGTGTAAAGGATAAAGTTAATGATATTATATATGTTATTATACTGGAATTATAATATACTCTTATATCATTATGATTCCATTCCAGAAAATATGAAATAGAAATGGAAGTAGCGTTCATGCGTACGTACGGCTTACCGTCTCCATGAACGGTGCATTTCATTTCTTACCTCTAAATGATTATGTAATATTATAAATGCATGTAAGTACTGGTTATATATGACATATATGATATCTACATCATGAATACCATTATGGATATAATGAACCTTTGACCAAATTAACAACATGTAAGTGTAAGAAGTCTATTTTTGACTTAAGAACCAAATACCGACAAAATGAACATTATTAACTTAACTGATTACATGATGTTCATAACATGGTATAAAAGGAATAATGAACTTGAAAAAGACTCATAAGCAAGTAGAGATTAACTCAAGTTTATTATTCAGGAGATTAAAGAACGGTCGGGTCAAGTCGGATACGAGGTATGGGACTTCGTCTCAATCTCCTTTAGTTGAGGCATATTTTGTTTTATACACAACCTTATTTTATACGGTGTATAAACCCCTTTGACTTTTACGTTTATTCAAAAGGAATCTTTTTTATACGAAGCATTTACTAAACGACAAAAGGGAATGTTTTTGTCGTACGTATGCGGCGACAACGACTTCTCCGCCGTCGTGACCGTTACTTGAGTTTCGGCTTCCTCTACAAGCCATACCTTCTTTTTAAAAGAAAAATAAATACCATGTTTTACTTTTCTTTTACTTTGGTATTGAAAATGGTTTTCATAATGTTTTTATTATATCAATGTGTTGTATTGATATCTCGTGATTGAAATGTGGAAATGTTATGTTTCCTTTATGCATGTTTTATGTGATATGATTATGTTATGGTTCTTGGGCATTATTATGAAGACGAGTGGTTCCGTGATAAACTAAGGGCGTGTGAGCCCGTTATAGCTCTCCAATGCATTGGGTAACGCGAAGGAGTGAAACGTTAAGGTTTCTCCAAAGAGATTTTTAGGGAATATACTGTGATGGGTATTCCGAACGTAACCAAGAGGGTTACTCCCTACGTAAGAATGTTATGAATGCCTCAAGTTACCTTTATGTCTTATGATTTCTATGATTTATTCATGATTTTATGAGGTATCTTAAAGTGCCTATGTTTTATGGGTAAAGTATGATTTCATTGTTATGTATATATGAACTCATGTTTCCTTTCCATGTTTTTTTATATAACCCATACTGAGTTTTTATGCTCATCCCAAGTTTTTGAAATGTTTTTCACAGGTCAAGGGAAAGGTACATGATAAGATGATAGAGTCAAGGATGTGTCAAGAAATAGTCCATGTTTTATTTTAAATGTGTTTCCATTGATGGGAATGAGGAATACTTTCTTTATGTAACCACTTTGTTTATATGTGGAATGTAATGCAAGTTTTATGATCTAATTCTCTAAAACTCTAAACCCGAAAAGATCCTCAATGTGTAATCTTGTAATAACTCAAGATTAAGTAAGGTTTAAGGCTGGGGCCTTATAGTAAGGAAGTCATATAGATAAATGTACCAACAATTTTAATGGAATTTAGATTCATGATACAAAAGTATTGCTTGGATGTAAAAGAGGAGAGAGAAATTCCTTTCGGAATTTCAACATAGTAACAGGTGTACATGGGAGGAATTTAATGAGAGGGAAAGGGTCTCCCATCATTCAAACATAATGAGGGATGTATGAGGGAGGGGATAAACCATACCCCAACAATCATAATTTAAATTTAAAGGGCGAAACAACTTAAATAAAATTGGACAAAAATGAGAAAGGAAGAAAAAAACCCTTACTTGGACGTGAGCTTCCAAAGGCTAGAGAGAGGCTTGTAAGAGGCTTTTTGGGAGCTTGGGGCACCTTGGAATGATTATATAGAGAGTAGGGCAGAGGTTGGACGAACTCCAAAGGCTTTGAGTGAGGAGGAAGTGGGATATTGGGTGGGTTTATATAGGAAAGACGAGGGAGTTCTTTATTATTTAGGTTTGGGACCCCTTATATTTAATTAATACAAACCACAAACCATCCCTTGGTTTTTGACCATGGTTTTTGGAAAAGGGAAGAGGAAAAAAATATTTTATAAGGAGAAATTCCAAAATTATTAAAATAATAGGGTTGCTTATGTAGAGGTGAGTCACACTCCCATGTAAATTAATTTTAAAAGACAAGGTGTTTAATAAGTCTTGAGGAGTCCATTAATGCTTTGAAAAGTAAGTCAAATAAACCAAAAATCACATTATATTAATGGTAAAACATATATTGGCCGAAAATAAAGATTATAGTATTTTATGACATCACTATTGGGTCATTATGATGTCATAAAACACATTATATATTTAAACGGTATTTAATTTTTACTAAAAAATTTGATTGTCTCAGAAAATTGTGAAAAATTCACCATTGGATAATTTCAACGTCCTGATTCCAAAAATAATATTTATTTTATCTAAATAATTTTCTAAATATGTTAATTTTCACTTTTAAAATAAAAACTAACATTTATTGAAAATTCACGGGTTCTGACAAAAATGGCTTTCAAACCTAAATAAAAATTATAATTGCATTCATACAATTATATGATCATTTATAGATAAAAAAATTAATCTAATAATAATAATAACAATAATATTTTATTAAAATATTATTTAATAAAAAATCCTTTAATTTTATAAAATAGATTTCTTAATTAAATAATAACTAAAAACACCATTTTTACTTTAAAAACTATTTAAAATGTTTCAATAATGACAAGAAATTATATTAATTATAATATAAAAAAATAATGTACATGTCCATAGTACTATCGATTTGTTACATAACCACTTAAAACAGCAACATAAGACCTAAAGGTAAGGTGTGCGCTGGTGACAGACTCTTGGGGAGGCTCAGATAACATCGCTCGAGTGGTAATTTATATCAACTTCCACTTCTCCTATGGACGGTCCCATTCGAGCTTGACATGGTGAAGCTCAGCTTGGTCTTGGTCAAGAGCAAAGCCCAAGGACACCACCTCTTTTCCGAGCTCCGATAACTGAGCTTCGTATGGGGCAATTCTACTAGATGAGGCCATCACTTCCTTTGTCTAAGTAAAATTGGATTTGTTAAGGCCCTATATTTATACTAATCATGTGATCACTGTTCAACGTCTATATTAGCAACAGTAAAAATTATTAACATAAAACCAATGAAGTTGAAATTTTATATAAACATAAAGAGACATTTAATTAGATCAAGAGGGATTTACATTAATGAAACTTTGGGTCGTTACACTTTCTCCAAGGTGGAGGCTCGATGGAGAAAAATCCCAAAGTGAGATGGATTTGGAATGGAAGAGAGGATGGATCTGGTGTCCATCCCCCTCCATGGTTTTGTCTAGAAAGAAGATAGGAGAAACAGAGATGCAGCCTCCTACAAGAAAGGCTAGGATATTACACAAATGTGGTTGCCATTTCCCCGTGGACTGACATCGTTCCGTTAAAGAGGATCTCATTCCCTGAGAGGAATTATCTCATCCCCGTGGATACCAGTGGGAATAGAGAATTTAAGAGATGGGGTACCCCATTTATGATACACGGGGTAGGGTCAGAGTTTAATGTCATGTGCTGAGGATGTTGGTGTTTGGCAGTTTAACGTCTTGCAGCTCGGATGAGGTGGGTTCATTCTGCACACCTAGGACATACATAACTAACACCCACCCACCCTTGGGGAAGGGAAAGAATCACCAACTCTATGGTGAGGGGCTTGTTAATGAGTGATCTATTGAGGTTTCTAGGTTAGCATGGCTATGTGAATAATCAATAGTCGTTAGCATGCCTATGCGAAGAAGCATGAGGAGAAGCAACACATCCGAAAGCACCGCCCAAGGGACTTTGAAATTACTCTGTGAAAACCTGGAGGATCTCATGGGAAAAGGGTGGACGACACGAGTATGTTGATCATTATAGGGTCTCGGACATGGTTCTTTAATGTAAGTACAACACATGGATCACACAAGGAGGGCCGCGAACAAGATGAGTGGTTTTCACACAAAAAGGAATGGATGCGCACCAACAAAAAAGGATGCGCGCAAGAAATGAGAGGTTGCATGCTGGCCAGAATAGCTGTGTGCAAAAAGGGTCCGATGCAGTGAGAATCTTGTATAACAGAGGTATCCTTTTCAAGTAAAGGACTTGGGGAAAAAGGAAATGGACGAGGATCATGCCGAAAAGGGCCCACTCGAAGGAGGAACCTTAGGGGACCTATCATGAAAGATCAAATACCTTAAAGCCACAGTGTTTTTCGCGCAGTCGTGGATGAGGTGAACTTGGCACAGTAGAGTGTCACTTCATATACTGTCACCATACTTGAAGGTTTGGGTATGACTCGTTTTATAGAATAAGTCCTTGGAGACTGCATGCAAATCCCTCACTTGACATCAGATTGGGCATGCAAGAATTTGCACACAAGAGGAAAGTTGACGCACCTTCCAGACTAATGCGTGCTAGCCCCTTTGGCAGTTTCTAGGGGGGTGTCATAGAAGCCTTCCTTTGACGTCGTATTAGGCATGAAATTATTTGTGCCCCAACTGAGGCCTTCTCGCAAAGGCCTAAATGGATTCTTGAGGGCACTAGCATGCAAGGGTCCCTTTGATGGGGTATTGGGTGTTCATGATTTTTCACCCCTCCGGGGTCCTTTGCACTCCAGCCTCAACTGATTCTCGAGAGAGCCAGCATGCAAGGGCCCCTTTTACATCGTATTGGTTGTGCAGGACTTTGCGTGCTGGGAGGAGTGTTGCGTGAAACACTGTGTCCTTGGGCGCCATTTCCATTGGCAGTTTTGGAGGGGTTGTCGCGGAAGCCTACCCATGACGTTGCTTTGGGAGCACAAGATTTTGTGCGTTGGAGAGCCTTTTGCGTGCATCCATTGAATCTTTCATGCACCTACTTTCAGGGTTGCGGAATATTCTCCTCCTCTTCCAAATACATTTGCTGCTCTTTATTATCCCTGTTCTGGCCTTATCCAAAATTCAACATCAATAAGGTATAATGAATTTACTATTTCTGATCAAAGAAGTTCATACTATCAACTAAAGAAATTTGATAAAAATAGTATACATGGGTCATAATAGTTTATTTCTATCAATAAATCTTATATACAATTAAAAAATAATTCATGAATTTGATATTTCTCTAAAACATTTTTCCATCGATCTAAATTTTGAGAGGCATAAAAACATTAATGTGATAATCATAAAGACATGATAATATGGTAATGTTAAAAATAAATAGATGAAACAGTCATAAATTTTGTATCATCCATATTGGAGATATCAAGAGGTCAAACATAAATTTTTTTCATGCATGTGGAAAGTAATGGTAGTGATATTTAGATAAGAACATTGTTAGATGTTATTGGAAAGACAAAAAATGGGTTTAATCGAAGATTATAAGTACAATAAAGGCTGATAAATTTATAGATATCTCCCACTCCTAAAATAAGA
This sequence comes from Viscum album, assembly GCA_963277665.1. Lineage (NCBI taxonomy): Eukaryota > Viridiplantae > Streptophyta > Magnoliopsida > Santalales > Viscaceae > Viscum > Viscum album. The sequence continues at coordinate 662,890,733 of OY728130.1, read as the reverse complement.
TAAAAAAACATTTCTTTTAATTTTATACATTATCCAAAATTATAAAATTTTGTTTTTTAGTTTCTCCAGGGTATCAAAGTGAATCATGGTTGTTCTTTAAATGATTTTTTACAAAAACATTTAAAGTATTCATCCATGAAATCTCATGATTTTCATGTCATGATTCAAAATATCCTTCCATACATATTTCATGGAATATTTCCCATCTGTGTTAGAATAACAATCATGAATTCCTCTTATGTTTTCAATTAAAATTTTAACACTATTATTTATATAAATTCATAGATAAATTTGGAGAATGATGCAGTCTATATTCTTTTTCATCTAAAAATGTAACTGCCTCCTCATTTTCTTGATATCATAGTGTATTTAATGGTCCATTTAGTGTGAGAAATAATTTATTACAGATTAGTATATCTACGATAGATGTATCCTTTTGAAATTTTTATGAACATATTAATGAAATATGTTATGAATCAATATCGACCTCCATACTCCATTACTGTGAAGTATATTTTTAAGGTGGTTGTATCTCTTTGTAAAAGATACATGTTTATAGTGAATCAGATCAATTTTACTATTTATTTCCATAAATTTGTCAATTATGGGGGAAAGGGGATTCATGAAATTAAAATAAAATCATTGATAAGTGAATAGATAAAATAGTTTCATTACATATTGAATAACATAGAAAGTTCTCATAAAAATATAAAATTTAATATTAATGTGTTAAAACAATGTTATCCAATGAATAATGAAATGTGGATATTTAATGAGCCAAAAAAATTATGGGTTTACATACACATTTCATTGTAGATCAGATGCATTAGAAACATTGAGACAAATTAGCTGGAAGACTTAGTTTAAAATTAATAACCTCATATGTGTATGAAATTAATGGATATATATTTGATATGAATAATCAATATAAAAGAATTTCTATTTAGAATAACAATGTATTGAGTTTGGAAGAAGAAATTATTTTTTTGAGTGTTAAAGAAACAACTATTCTCCACAAGAAGTGCACATTATAGAGCCATTCAGGAAATATGTTGTGGTCTATCATTTTCAAAGGGATAAAACTTTATGTGAGGTACCTAAATTCATATAAACATTAATAGAGAATATTCATGACCATATCATAGACACTATTTGTTTCGTATAGAATGATCATGAGAATAGAATATGGAAAAACTATAATTTAGTAATTTTATAATATTATTGGTGAGATGTATTTATTTGATTTTACTTTTTAACATTTCATAAAATTTTTGAGATATTAGTTTTTTAACATATATAACATTTTATAACTAATTTTTCATATTGTTTATTCATATTTATTCAGTTTTCTTTGCTTAATTTTTCAATTATTCAATTTTATATGATTTTATTGAATTATTATTATTGTTTACTTATGTATGTGTGAAAAAAATGTGATGTATTACTAAGAAGAAACGTTTTAATGTTAATTAATGGTAAACTGAAGTTATGTGAGGGTAAAATAATGTTAGTTAATGTTACAAAATGTTTAGTAAGGGTAAATAAATTCTTGTAAGTTTAAATGGTAGTTATGTATTGGTAAAAAAAGTTATGTAAGTGTAAAAATAAAATTTATGTGGGAAAAATGTTAGGTGCAGGTAAATAATAGTTTTTAAGGGTAAAAAAAGTTATATTGGGGTAAATCAAATTTATATACAGGAAAACTAACATTTTTTAAGGTCAAAAAAATTTATATAAGGGTTATATATTAGTAAAAATACTTTTATAGGTTTAGTATGGGTAATATAATGATTGTTAAGTGTAAAATAATTACAAATAAGGATAAAATAATGTTTTAAGGGTAAAAAAAGTTATGTAAGGTTAAAAAAATTTATGTATTATTAATCTAATATTATATAAGAAAAAAAAGGAAAATTTTATTTTTGTAAAAAAATATATAATGGTAAATAGAATCTTATACAGGTTATGTCACAGTAAATTCAAGTAATGTGGTGTTAAAAAAGTGCATTAAGTGTTAAATAAAAATATTTAAGGGTAAAATTAAGTTATGCAAGTGTAGAAAAAATATTTTTAGGTGTAAAATAATGTTATGTAAGGGTAAATTGAAGTTAATTAATTATAAATTAATGTTATGTAATGAAAAAAAATCATATACATAGTAACAATAAAAAAGATAATGGTATACTAGAGTTAAGAATATGTATGTAAGGGAATACTAAATATTATATAAATTCAATTAATACTTACTTAACATTTCCAAGTTTCTATTTACCCTCACATATTATTGTTTTACCCATACTTATGTCAGGGTAAACGTAAATAATATATGGGGAAAAAAGTTAGGAAACGAAAAAAAAATTAATGTATGAGTAAAAAAAGTAAATAAAGGGTAAAATAAAGTTTTGTAAAGGAAAAAAGTTATGTAAGTCTAAAGTGACTATTATTAATCTAAATTTTCATATTTTTTATTTAAATAATCAAATAATGTAATCATATCTATTTTAAGTAACTTTTATATATATAAATATATGTGTGAATATAAAACATATTTTAATTTTATTTTATTATTAAAATTATTATATTACAATATATACTATATGAGTTGATTTTTTGGAAATAAAATTAATTTTACTTTGAAATTTTAAATAAAAATAAAATAAAAATAATATTGTATATTCAATGAATATACATTATTGCTTTAAAAAAATGGTGTAATAATTTGGACTGCTATTTCAAGTCACACACCATTTTAGAGTTAATATACTCCTAAATAGTTTATTTCATTTTTTATTTTCAAACGAATATAATGAAGAGTATTTATTGAGTATTTATTTTTCTTTTTTACCATTTTAAAATTATTTTTCAAGGTTTTATGTAATATTTGTATTTATTTTACTTCATTTATGCAATTTAATCTCAAATTAATGTTTTTATAATTTTAGTTAACTACTTTAACAAATATAATTAAAATTTTATATTTTTTAGTTTACATTTTGTTTGATCATTTTTCAGTTTTATTGAACTTTTTGTAGAATAGTTTGATATGTATATTTGTTGTTAATAGTTTTTAGTTGGATTGATTACATTGATTTATAATATAATGTCAGATCAAACATCTAAATCACCATGGGATTATAGGGATTATCGTACACATAATTTATTTGTAATGAATCCTCATTCTTCTGCAAGGTATCCATCTACTTCCATTGGGTTAGAGAAGAAATAAAGGGTTAGAAAATGTGGAAACACACAAATTATAAAATTTTATTTTAATATATCTAGGACTAGAGGATACTTGTTGAGTTTGATGATACTGATATTGAAAGGGTTCCAAATTCAAGGGTGGTTGATACTTTTATTATGCCACATGAGCAATACTAAGTCAGTATTTTCATTTGTGATTTGAGAAGGGTTGATAGAGTGATAATATCTTATTTTTTGAGATGGTTTCATTAACCTCATTTTTTATTATTTTAAAATTTATGATTTTTTCCTATATAGGTTCATCTCTTTCTTATCAAATAATATAAAATATACCAAGAACATGAGAAGTGGGGAGTAAATATTTACCTTTTGATGCTAGGAGAGGGAGGGACTTTAAATCACCACATACATCAGATTTCAGTTTTTGGGGAAGAAAAATGAAAATCCATGTGATATACATCCTTTTATAGATGACAATATATTGAATTGATTTTTTGAAATGAGTTACATGAATTATTTATAGAAAGGTGAATTTTAAATTTTATAGTTCCTTAAAATTATTGTTAATATTATTGATTTTTCATTTTAAAATTACATAAAATGATGAGGTCTCATCCAGAGATCCAATCAAAATATTTATACCCTCATGCCATATTTCATGGAGAGTATACACTATTGAATGAAAAAAAATGATAGATATAATATTTTATAAATTGAAATTTGAGTATTCAGGTTCAATAACTTTGAACAACCTATCCCTTATCTATGTAGTAAAAATTGGAGAGGTCTAAAATGAAAAAAATTTCAATATCAAAGAGAATAGTTTAGGGCTATAATTGAGAGAATGGAAAGAATTTATTTAATTTATTTCTGTTATTTATGTTAATTCAGTTCTTTATATGTTGTGATTCATTAATTAATTTTTCAAATATTTTTAATAGGAATTCCTTGTTGAGAAGGGGCCATTTGGGACCTATATACATGAGGGTCGGAAGGATATTTTTGAAACTGCATTAGGAAATTATGAATAACAAGCTCGCATTCAAGGATATATAATAGTTGTATCAATAATAAAATAATTTATTTATCCTGAAGATTCATTAATGGGAGATATATATATACATAAGTAAAATAGAATCATTAGAATAATAATTCTTGGATATGGGTGAGACAACAATGGACAGGATCAATGAATCAGTACATTCAGTGTTTTTATATAAGAAAAAAAATACTTTTAGGCTACACACCCCACTCCTTCATCTCCATATGAAGATCCCACTCCACCACTACCTCCTTCTTATCAAAATACTACACATAAAACACCACATCACCACATATATTGTGAGTTATATTATTAGGATCCTGAATATCATATTTCTTTATATGATAGTATATATTATATTGGGGATATCATTCATCATCAACTAATAGATATGGAAACTCTTATGGTCACCAAGGAAATTATTAATGATAAATCATTAAGAGTACCATTTTTAAAAGACAAGGAATCAATAAATTAGTCAAATTATTGAAAATTGTTTATTTTGGCCATTATGAATAATCTGAAAATTTTCCAATGAGGTATATATATCATATCCTTAATTTCATATTTGAGTTTATTTAATGTAACAAATTAAAATTTATAAATTTTCCAATTTTTAAAACAATACATTATAGGACAAGAAAAGAACAAGAATAGGATTATAGGAATTGATGTACCACTTCTTATTGACTTAATATATTATCAACATATTCATATTTTTTTATATTTTTATGTGTTTCGAATGGATGATAAAATATTTGCACAAGAAATGAATGTGATGATTTTAAAGAGATAAATAATAGCCCTATAATTTGATATTTTTTTTATTAAAAAACACACAAGCCTTTTTCATAGATATCATTTATCATATGTCATTATACTATTTTAATTTATTGAAACATAATACATATATTTATATTGTTTTATGTATCTTTATAAACTTGTATTTAGCCTTATGTGAAACTGGTATTTGGATTTTTAGACCCAAAATGCATTTTAACAATAGTGGAGATAATAAAGGATTAAGAAATAACAATATATATTTCTTTAAGATTTCAAAATAATGAAATTCAATGTTGGATGCACCCATATCTTAGAGGATATGTAATATATTTTTCATATATATTATTCCTCTTAACATAATAACCACTCATATTATATATTTACTATATTAGTGGCCTTTTGAAGTTGTGTATTTTGTTCCATGAGATAACGAGACTTATGAGTTATGGTCCATAAATGGTGTTGTGCATGAAAATTATAGCAAAGCGTGGAATAAAGAATTTTGATTATATGAATAATTTGACATTAAAATAAGTTTTATTATTTTTTAATATATATCATTTTTAAAAAAGGAATGGAATTTATTTTGTGTTACAAAAGGAAAGTTGAGAAAAATATAAAATATTTGAAATCAAAGCACACCTCTCATTTATAATTACTAAATTTTCACTCAAAGTACATAAAATATTTTTTTGAATTCAAATAACCATTATAAATAGAAATTTCATCTTCAAGAAGGATTAATCGAATGGAAATATAATATTGTAAGATTTATTTCTCAAATAATTTAAACTAGGAGTGATAAAAAATTAGATAAGATTAGATTTTTTATAAACATTCCTTTAATTTATCTTATATTTATTTTGAGAATACATATTATGTGATTTCTATTTTTTTTTTTGAATTTTTATGACCCATTCCGTATTTCTAAACAAGATTTTAATCCCATAAAAAGAGAATGAGTGGAATATTCCATAATTTTTATTTGGTTTTAGTGATTTTTTAATATATATTGAAAAGTTTAAAATTCTCATTATATAGTGAAAATGATTTGAATTTGTGTTGTATCTTTCTTGTTATCCTTTCATGGTACTATTTGTTTTGTATCTAGTTATACTATTCAACTACCAAGATAATATATTAGAATTAATATTTTCAAAAATATGCATTTTTCACTTTGTTTATTGTATTAATGACATGAAATGTTTATGTAAATTTATTTTCCAATTAGTTTATATAATAGATGTAGAAAATGATTTCAATTCAATCGTATTTGCAAAAACATGATATTTAATTTTACATTTCTCTTCAAATAACTAGTACTCACCAAATTCATTTGTAAAAAATGATCATTTCTCCAGAAAAATTAGTGATTATCAATGAAATATGTGTCACATTTTAGGAGAGTGGGATGAAATGGGAAGAATAAATGAAGTGAGTGGGTTCCTCATGATACATGGAAATGATTTGAAAGCTGGTTGTGATATGTGTAGTTGGAATAATTTTATTTAACTATAGAAGTGAATTTATGTGTACACATTTACCTAAATTAATCCAATGTATGCATAAAGTTTTCATAGATGTTTATGTGACTTTAAACTATATATTCATTTATGATTTTAAATTTGGTAAAAATGAATACATAAATTATGCTTCAAAATGGAAAATAAGTTTTTTCCTGGTTTACAAACTATGAATGAACTAACCCATAAAATGTTATCAATATCAACCTTTAACCTCTAAGATAGAAAACCAATCAACTATGATAAGAAATCATTATCATAGAGAGGTAAAATTTTTATGGAATTCTACAAACTATAGTATTTTGTGTCACACCATAGAATGAGATTCATTTGAATCAATATAATCTAAGAAATTATGGAATAAAAAATCAATTGAATCATTTTTTACATGATAAACAATACAGATTCTATGAAATCCATGAATTATAATGGATTTTTTTGGAATTTCAAATCATTAGCATCATCATAGTAAGGTACAAAGAAGCCAATACAATATCCCATTTCTCTCTAAATTTGTGAATCATGATATATGTTTCAGATTTATTAACAGTCTATTAAGGTAATAGTTTTCTCATGCTAGTGGTGTCACCAATGGGGCCTACGGTAATCCCATTCACCCTGATATCATAGTCACACACCAATTCCAATGCTTAGTTTCCTTGTTTGGAATCAACATCATCATGATTTAATGAAAATGATGAGAAAAATATGTGGTATCAAAGACATAATGAAAAAGAAAATTTATATAGAAAACCAATGCAAAAACATGGCTACGGATACATATATTTGATAGAAAGTAAAACTATAAAAAAAAGTTTCACTGAAATTTATAATCAATACACCATTATTAGAGTCCCTTACTTCTCCCCCATTCGTAATATTCTTCACAACTTCATGGAACTTTGTAAATTTTCCAAAAAAAATCAATATCCATGATTACAAATTGATAAAAATATGGACACATTGAGAAGTAAAATTTTAGGATTTCTCAACTGAATATTTATTCCATTCACAGTAATAGAGTATAAAAATTGAAATATTGGATTCATATCTAAGGCCGTTTCCAATTCATTCATTATTTAAATTTCATCTTCAAGTAAGACATGGATCTATACAAATTGAAGTCATATCTAGTTAACCCAACTATTACATATCATGGTTCAAATTCTAGTAATTTAATAGGATAGAGTTCATGATTAGAATTTAGTTTCAAATAAAAAACTAATGATTTTGTAAGGTTACATATTTTTTTTGAATTTTCAAGTGCCTCCTCTTATAAAAAATGTAATTTGATTTTTTGAACAAAGAGAATCTTTATATGATTTCACAACATTTTAAGAAACCATTCAAAGAAAAATAGTCTAATGAAAATTATATTGGAGTTACATAAAGAACATACCAAGCAGAAGGAGAAACCATCTGAATTCATTCAATAGTTTGTGGGGACCCTAATATAAGAAATTCTAAAAACCAACCTAAAATGAGGGGGATTAATCCAGAACTTTTAAAAGGGAATAACCAATTTATACTCATATATTATTTAATTATTATTAAATTAATAGAAATTATAGCTAGAAGCTATATCACAACGTACATGCTTCCAAACAACCTTATCACCATTTAGAAATTTTTTTAATTATCAATAAGGCCCCATCCATGTGTGTTTTCATTTCCCCTATGACTACACACTTCAATATGATAAATTGGGGGCTATAATGTGAGGAGAGGTATATTTTTAATGGCTCAAATAGCCTTGAAAAACAAAATTGCAGTAGTGAAAATACAATCAATGTAAAAAAGTCTATATTAATATTCAATAAATTATAGAATTATGTATTTTTTTTCAATAATGTTTTTCAAAAAACGAATGTAAATCAATTAAAATATCACCCCTATCTATGTTACCAATTCTAGTTTTTTTGTTAGGTAAAATGTGAGATAAATTTCATTTTGAACTAGTTCCTCTCAAAGGGGATATGTTTAACTCGATTCATTGCTTTACTTTTCTTTAGTGAACTAAAAAAACAACTAATGTGAAATGTTCTAAATGTTATATAATACAATAATAAAAATGTTTATTGTGTTTTTAGATTCAATGTCTATGTGCTTGACAATAGAGTATATTTTAATGTAATGTGTAATCTGCAAAACCATTGAAAACAATTGAGATGAAGGAAGCTTATGATGTAATAAAATTAAAGTATAAAATATATTATTCTAGGAAGCAAGAGTTGAATGATTAATATAAATTTAGTGGTAGGGAAAATAGTCTCTTATGTGCCATTATAGATAAACAAGATAAAGAATCTAGAGGGTTTTGATACCACATTTAGATCCCATTCTAAAATCAATAAAATACTTAAAATTATGGGAATATAGAAAACTCTCATTTACTATGTTACTCATTTCCTTATCAGTGTTTATTCATCTTCCTTTCGAACCTTTTTTTCATACTTTTCCATTGAAGTTCCTAAAAAATGTTCAGTAATAACTCAATAAGGTGGTTATTCATTTATTCATATACATGAACTATCATAACTTAAGAATATGTTTATTTTATTATATTTATTTTAGAAAAATCATTGTGCATGATACATTATTATTTCATATTATGATTGTGAAGTGATGTAATTGATATGAGATTTCACTATGGTTAATCACAAAATAAGAAATAGGAAATTGTAGACTACAAGAATCATAATGTATAATAATCCATGAAATCATCATCAATAGGATGAATATGTTAGAGTAACATTTACTGGAGTAAATGTTGAAAATATTTGAAGTATTAGTTTGAAAATAACTGTATTCATATATAACACTCAATAAGGGAATTAAGCATCTAAGATGATAGTAAACAAAATTACCCGTTATAAATAAGTAAATATATAAAAAATCATATGGTTGAAAAGTAATTGGGTGAGGTAAATAGTTGCATAGAATATTTATAGTTACCTATCATGTATTATTCATGAACTTTTTTCTCAATAATGATAAAAAAAGGAGAGAAATTTGTTGGAGGAGTTGGATAACTGCTTCAACTATCATAGGGTAATGATGCAAGGGATAGAATAAAAAGTAAATGAATAAAATAATGAAACCTAAAGAAAATATATAAAGAATAAAATAAACAATAAGATATGAAATAAGTAACAAATAATTAAACATTAAACAAGGAATATATAATAGTAAAGAAGAGAATAAATTGAAACCAGTGAAACTGGATGTAAAGTAGAGGATGCTAAGGATATGTAATAAATAAAACCCCACCCAATAGTAAAAATTAGATGGAATATGAAGAATTAGAACCATATTAGTTCAGATGTCAAATTTTAGGTAAATATGGGAAATTTAATTGGTGGAAATAATATATAATAAAAAAGTGGTCATATAGAAGTTGATACTATATGAAATATTAACCCCAAATTTAGAATTTTAAGGGATATATGAAAAAAAAAGTCAACAAAATTTAAGAAAAATAAAAAGATATAGAGATAATATTAGTGAGGAAAATAAATAGATAAACATGGTTACTAGATGCAATGGAAAGGAAAATGGTCATGAGAAAGATTACTCCACATAATAAAATGGAAAATGGATATGAGAAAAAAAATAAGCAACACAGAATGATCCCAAGAGATGAAATAAATTTTAAGGGTAAATTACCAACCAAAATGATATACAATTTACAAATTCAGTTGATTAATGTGGAGAAAAATCAAGCATAAAAATATATTTAATAAATTTCAAGAATTGATAGTTATAATTTGGCCTATTTAATCATATTTCCAACTATCTGCTTTGGTGGTGAATGTTAAAATACATATATAAATTAGTAATTGAAATCAATTTAAAACCAATGAATCAAGATTGAAAAATTATATTGATACAATAATTTAATGAAGGCAATACCTATGCAAAGGAGAAAAGTGAGACTATTTCAATGTTCCTATTCCCGTATGACCACATACAATGAAGATCCACAAGAATGCCTATTGTGAAGTTAGAGGCCTCGAAGGAGAAGATCAATTTTGCATCATCGCGACATTCACATTAGTGTTGGTTACTGTTGTCAACTCCCACATTAGAAACATGAGAAATAATTTCTTACCATATCAAGGAAATATGGGTCTTAATAGTGTGTAATTCAATAATATTGTAATTTTTTCCTACGAAAGAAAGAATAATTTACAATATTGTGTAACACACTATAGATAAATAAGTATATATAAATGTAAATAAAAAATATTGTAATGTTTTAAAAATGGAATAATCAATGTAAATGAATTTTTTTGTTGTGATATGTTTACTTTAATATATATGGAGAGTTGAAAAGATCAATACATAGCCATATCTGTCAACATAAAATATATACATAATTTTATATAATAAAAATATATATAAAGAATTTGTACGTAGAATAGATGCAAAGTAATATACATCACATAAAATATCATACCGGGTTTAAGAAATTGTCCATCAGAGTCTTTCACCATAATAGGAAATATAGTGAAAAATTAATGTTCTACACTATATTAGAGAAAATCATATACAAAATAAAGTTAATATTTCTTGAGAATATTCAAATCATTCCTCATACTAAATTAAATGAACCAAAATACTTCATCAATTCAAATATTTAAATTTGTTATGACACTATGTTGGTCCTATAAATCAATATAGATTTTGTGGAAGATATAATATTAAAATCAGTTGTACAAATATAAAAATGGATGTGTTGAAAATTGAATCCATTGTAGAAGAATTGAATGGGTAGTGTCATTAATAAATTATCACTATAAACTGTAGATAAAATTAAAATAAAATATATAAATAGGACACTTACATCTTCATCAACTCTAATCATGTTGACAATAAAAATTTCATTTAAATATTTTGACGAATTTGTTTACAAGATGTCAAGTGGTCAAACTTTGGTCTTTATTGTGTTGTCATCTAAAAAGATAATATCATGAGGTGAATTTAATCTTTGTTACTGTTTTTGAGAAACATCAATTAAATAAAAATATGATATTGAAACTTCAATGATAATATCACAATGTATGTTTATGTTATCCAAAACATTTGAAATTTTAAAAATAGCAATTTAATTTAGGGATAGTTTTATTAGAATGACATCAGAAATGTCAAAAAAAAATAGAAAACCTAACTGTATTGCTAAAAGTAATATTCATAATTCATTGCAATAAGGGTAACCTAAAAATGTTTACAAATAATTAATTCAAAGATCAAAACCTACTAACATTATCAATAATAATTATCAAGCTAATTAAAGGATATTAAAATCCGTAATGTTTAATTATTATTGATTAAATAATTATAGAAAAATATAAACATTATTTCATGATCAATATGAATATTTAATAACTGTATACGTGGGAAGAATTGTACATTTTAAAAAAATATTTATCAAATTAATGAAAATAATTTGAAAAACTAAAATATTGAAATGTGATGAACTAAATGTTAGATGAATCAGGATGAACTCTATAATAAGATATGAATATAAATCTATTTATGTTATTATAATGAAAAAATAACACAATTAGACATACTGGATGCTCCCATATAATTTGAAGATGTATTTAAGAAGGGATGTAGGATTAGGTTTGAAGGATGTGATTACATGAAGCATGGAAGAATGTTTGGGATTTAATAGAGTAGTTGTTCGGTGTTATAAAAGGTAAATCCTAAAACACTAAAATTATTAGAATGATATTGTGATAAAAAAAGGGATTTTAAATTCAATTTTCAAATGGTGTAGGAATATATGAAAAATTGAAATTTCACTAATATGGATTTCTATATAAAGGGTTATCAAGTTCACAAATGGTTCCAAATAAAGAGGCAATATTTATCACAAAGAAAAGATCCTGATGTGAATAAATGAATCTAAATAAATGAATCCATATAATCTATGTATATATATATCATGATTTTGTGTTAATGAGAAATTAGCGTTTTTGAATGAACTGAAAACTGACATTGACATATAATGATTTTCCATTTATTCCAACTTCAATATGATTGGATTGAATCTTGCTAAAAAAATATCTTCTGATGGAAATAGGGAGGAAGAGTGATGTAAATGTTACCATCATTAGTGGTTTGTTCCAATTCAAAAAATTATATCTTAAATAATATATGAATAAAATTTCAGGTTTCATTTGAATAAGATAATCATAGAACTTCTAACTCTATTGTGATCAAAACAACCAAAAAACCACTTCAAAGAAATTAAATAAAAAATACTTCAAATTCATGTGTACCTATATAAAAAAGATAAAGGATGAGAGAGGTATATACAACCATTCATGAATTTGTGTCACTTATTAGTAGCCAATTTAATAGCCATGGCTGGGGTTCCCTTTATAGCTTCCCTGTGGCAGATGCTATTTATACCTTCAGTTTAGAAATTTTCTAGGGGAAAAGAAGGTAGATGAGTTTTTGGATGAGGAGAGGATGAACATGATCTAGGATTATTGGAGGAAAATGAATATGAAGATGTATTTATCGAGAGAGGCGGATCCAAAACAAGAATCGCGGAGGGGGAGAGGGTTTCAATGACTACCTACCTGATGCGAAGGTTATGGATCTGAATTAAACTAGGGAGGTTATAGATCTAAAATAAAATAAACCCTCCACATTTTAACAAATAGGATAATGATTCTAGGATATGGAATTTATGAAGAAACTTTGAAGGCTATCATGAGTATATTATAGGGATGGAGAGATTTGAGATAGAAAGAAACTTCATTTAAAGGGGGGATATATGTTATCATTTATCTAGGTAAAGGCACATGCGAAGGCTAGGGCGGAGGTGAGGGTGGTGGCTAGGGTGGAGGCTGATGAAGAGGATGAGTCACATGTAGAGGTCAATGCGGAGTAGCTTTAGTTGCAGCCAAAATCGGTTTGAGGGTAGGAGAATGATTCTAAGGAGTCGTGGGTTTGGGGAATGGGAGACATGGGGAGTCGACCATGTCAGTTGTAATAATGTGGTAGAGAGGCATGGAATGGAAATTTATAAGATATAGTATACATGATGGAGTTTTATTTCTTTGATTTCTTTAGTTACCTATAATTCTATGTTTAAACAAACCGTGATATACTATTAAAATATTATTATTTAAGTATGGGAGTTATAATTAATATGTTAAAATTGAATGTACGAATATGAATAACAATCTTATGATAAATGTATATAAGTATTATATATAATTCTAATTATTCTATTAATGCATAATAAATATGTACTCAATTTTTATTGAAGTCATTTTAGTTTTAAAAAAAATTTCTTGAAAATTTTGTATTATTTAAATGTTTACATAATTTTTTAATTATTTTACAAAAATATACTAGTTTTTTTAATTAAAATGGAAATTATTTTTGTAACCAAATAATAAAAATTAACATAGTATGATATCTTAGTATTTTTTTAGAAAGATTAATGTTTCAGTGTTGAAATAATAATATGATTTTATAGAAAACTAACTTTTCATTTCAAGAAATTAAAAGGATAAACTTGTTTAAAATTATTTAAAATTATAATTAGTTAATTTATATTTTTTATTATCTAATTATTTTCATTATATTTAATTTTATGTTTTATTTTGGAATAAATTATTTTTTACTTTAGAATGCATTTTTTCGGGAAGACTTATTTTCATCTTGTTTATGGTTTTAATTTTATGTTTATTTATTACACTTATATAAATTTAATATTTAAAAAAATATTCCATATATTGAATTAGGAGGTTTTTATTTTTTAAATAGTTCCAATTTTTGTCCATTTTTTAAAATAACCTTGGTAAATATGTGTCAAGTAAGTAATGGTGAAATTGGTAAAAGAGGGTTAAAAAATTTGGATTAGACATTAAAATTTCAATAATACATTAATTTATCCAATTAGATATGACTATTTCATAAATTTCAGTCCATGTCTCAAATAAATTTCCACTAGGAGCCATTTTTCATTGATTATGACCTTTAATATTTTTGTTAAGAAATATAAATATAAAATGTCACTCTTCTGAATTTTGTATACCTCAATTTTTTCCATAAAAAAAAAATGAGTATATGTTTGGAAATACGTTTTTATTTGATAGATAAATTATTTTTTTATTATGAAAAGTTATTTTTAAATTTTATCGATAAAGTAATTACATTAATTTCTTACTCAATGTTAATACAATATTTATTCAATTAATAGAAAAATTAAATAAATTATTTTAAATAATTAAAATTAAAAACATTTGGGTGAATTATTATGGTCCATATATTTTTTAGATAACTATTAAATATTATTGGTGTGTGAAAGGTTTAAAATTTAATTACATATCTATCTTGATAACTTTAATGTCAAGGTAAATGAATAGTTCCTAAAATGAGATTACTGATTTTTTACACAAAAATTATCATATTAAATAGTTTAAAATTTATAAAAAACAAATATTCATCCAATTAAATGGTATATGGTTTAAAATAGCATCTGTGGTCTATTTATGGGACACATTACTATTAATGGTACCATCCCTAACCCATAAATAATAAGAATTTTTTTATTATAGTAATTGTAAAATGGATTAACTAGGGTTAATTCTAAGAGATAAGCATAAAATCAAAACATAAAATTGTAAAAAATATTATTATATGAGAATATTCCAAATTATTGATATCATAAATACTAAATATTTCAATTTGGATTAAATTTATTAATTAAAATAAATTTATATTAATGTAATAATTTAAGTAATTCTATGAGTCCATTCCCCTCACTTATAAAAGGGAACTTGTTCTCCTATTTTAATCACACATTTTAAGACTTCATGATCCTAAAATCACTAATCTAATACATTTTTCAATTCCTTAAACACATCATAGATCTTTTAGTCTTTTTAAAATTCCATCACTTCAAGTCACAAGGTAATGTTTCTCAATGACGAGGTGTAACTCTTAATCGAGCATTTTTAATTTTATGTCTTATTCTAGAACCAATTAATATATGGTATATATAAAAATAAAATAAATTAATTATATTCAATATAAATAATTTTTATTGTGATTATTGAACAACCATTATCCAAATTGTTTATATTCTATAGAAATTGAAAACATTGCTCATACTTATGAACAAATTACCATCAATATTAATTGAACAACCATAAAACAAATTTTTTCATTCATGTAGTGTATACAATATCTATTTGATATATATTATCATGAATTACTCTATACTAAGGGTACTTAAAATTCCATTTGAAATTATTTATTTAATGGGGATAATGATTTAAAAGATACCCAAGCGGTACGGGATTTATGTTACATTTTCATTATTTAGCAGGATTGTTTATGATTAGTTTTATAATGCCAAAATTTTATGATATATATCTAAAATAGCCATGAATTTTATTCTACTATATTTATTTTTTGATATTAAATGTTTTGAAATCAATTTCTACTCTTTAATAGCTTCAGACATGAAAATGTTACTTTTAAAGTAAACAAACATTATTTCTCTATTCATTAGAAAATAAATTTTCTTATATTTCATTGTTTTCTAAAAATATAATCATGAATATTTTAATAATATGGTATGATTATTAAAGATAATTTATGATAATGATTTATTTTAATTTTTTAAAAAGTAATCTTCTTTAAATTTTTCAAATGAGTAACTTTTCATTTTTATTGAAAATCTTAATAAAAAATGGTTTTAGAAAAATCAACATGAAAAGAATTTCTCGTAGCCATTACAACTGGCTGATTTGAAGTTTACATTTCTTATTGCAATGGTTATTTCCTAATAATTATTTTCTTTTACATTATGGAAATTTCTAGATTTGAACTAGTGATTTCAAAGTGAAAGTGGTGTTTTTCTCAAGAAATGTTCTAGTGTTATTTTAATGATATTTTAAACTATAAAAACACCATTGTATGTTACTTGGGATACTATCCAATGATAAGATATTTATTGTTTTTTAGATGGTGTATGATAATGATTTGTTGGTTTTTTGTATTCTAGATTAAATATAGATAATGTTTTTTTATTAATAATTCATTTTGAGAATGATTTTTTATTATTCTAAACATGAGTAATGTATTGGAAATGAAAGTGATAGATATGTTTTAATAATAGTTATCCCCTTTATGAATTTATTGGAATAATGAGACAAAAGAGTTTGGTATGATTTATTAGATGTTAATATAATATATTGTTATAAATGTTGAGTATTTGGTTTATCCCAAACCAAACAATGATAATGTATGGGTTGAATGGCCATGATGGAAATATTCCAGATTTCTTGGCTGAGAGACCTTGATAATGAATTCCCATAATTATTCATTACCTTTATTAAGAATTTAGTTTCCATTTTCAATGTATTTTTTATGTTTATATTATGCATGGATTCTCATTGAACTCAAGTTTTTTATTGAATGGAATGTGGAATAATTATCCACTTTTACATGTTAATTATTCATTGTTTACTCACAATAGCTTCCATTGAAAATAATGGTTACTGAGTATCAAATTTTACCCTTTATTTTTTTCATTTCACAAGGATATAAAGAATGATATTATGAATTATATATATGATAATTTAATGTTTTTATGACATATTAAAATATTTCTGATATATTATTAGATTCATGTCAACATTTAGTTTATAAATACTACCAAACAATTTGTTTAATTGTTATTTTTAAACTTGTATCTAGTGACAATGTAATAATGTAACCCCAAAAACTAGGATAGTTTCAGGACTTTTCAAACTAATATATTTGAATCTATAATGGATACATTGAGAACTATATTTTGATTTTACATAGCTAATATGAGAATTTTGATAATACATTATAGTAATTGAGAATATTTAACATGGAGATATGTCTAATTTATGGTTTAGTATTCATGATGATTATGATCTAACTCAGTATCTACCTTTATTTAGTGATATTCTCTAACAGAGTAAAGGGAATCAACAACCATAGTCAATATAGGTATTTACATATTGGGAATGCCAATATAGACAATGTTGGATCTTGGAAGATCATTCACATATTTGGGTATCTAATATAGGTTATAAAAAATAACCATTCCTATATGGAAAACATATTTTTAAATAATATTATTAACTTATTTTAGAACTATTCCTAAAATATAGGTACACATAATATAATAGAAATACTAGTATATATGTATTTGTATAGTTTATTAAATCACTCAAAAAGATATTCCTATCTTTGGGATGAAATGAAAGAGAAATGGTTTCTTTGGAATTTTAATATGTAAATGAAGATGCTATGAAATGATGGCCACTAATCCAGAAAAAAAAAGTGGTTCATGAAATATAAATCATGTAATAGATAATTTTTAAGGTAATATTAATTAAAAAATACTTTCCTAATGAGAAATGATCTTATATGAAAATATAATTCCTTAGTAACAATGAGAAGGAAGTAGAAAGTGTTTCTGTGCATCTTTATAATATTATCAAGTCATGATATTGACTTCGTATATAATACAGAATGTAATATTGACTATTTTTATGGGATTCTTCCAAAAAAAAGTGGAACTATTATCTGAAATATTTATGTCATATGGTTATAAAAAATTTATTACCATCATAATGGAGAACCAATCCTCTAAGTCATATATTTAAAAATGAAATCAAGACCAGAGGAGGTTGTCTTAGAGGAAAGAAAAAATATACAATGGGAGTGAAAGTAATGGAATGATGGAACTTTACATATGTGAGTATTGTGGAAATAAATACCCAGTTACTTTATTTCTATGAGACAGATTTGGTTTCATATGTTAGGAGAAAGACAATCAATTAGGTGAGTGTATGGGAAAGGAAGAAGCTTCCAATTTACAATGATTCAATTATATTGATATGTGGAATTATTCCAAAAAATTTAATAAGTATCATAGAAATATCCAATATAAGAACCCAAAGGTAGAAGGGAAAGATAATGGAATTAATGTAACATAAGCTGAAACCCCTTAAGCTGTAATAATAAGTATAAAAAACACATGATTTATTTCATTCTAGATCCACACACTATTTTTTATTTTGAAATGATAATGAATAATCCCACGAAATTCTAATTATTGAATTATCAAAAAAGACTCCTCATTGGAATCTTGTTAAAATATTTCAAGTGGATTAAGTTAAAAAACTATTTCTATGTTGTAAACATGATTTTTATACACATATTTGTGTTTGAAATAACAATGATTTGTGTGGGTTTATTTTTTAGGACTTATTAATAATAATATAATGTATAAAATAATCTAGTAAATGGATATTGAAATAAAAATTTTATTCATTAAACTTAATTTATGAGGAATTTTTGGTATTTTAACCCCTCACTGAATTACGGTTTTTTTGTAATTAAGTTTCTTTTGAGCATATTAAATATCACTATCTATTTGTCCTTGTATGTTAGTTTTCTCCTCCATGTATACATTTTAACTTAAATATAATAAACTCTTTATATGGTAAGTAAAATATTTGATATTTTTTGTCACCATTATTTTCCCAATTTACTTTTAAAAAGATGTTGTATTATATGTATTTAATATATGGGATTTCAATAACGGCTGATCCTTTCTTGACTGTGATATAATTTCTTTTGTGAAATTTATTTCTATGGGAGGGAGGGAATAAAATTTAACAAATCATTATTTAATGTTATATTTCTCTTCAAAAAAAATTTAATTCCATTGAAATCTATTTATTACATAAAACACTTGGTTTTAAAGGAACCACGAAATACCATTAAAATATCATTAATTTATTGTGAATTTTATAATGTATTTGTTAAAATTAGTTCATTGATAGGAATACAAACCTTAAGGAATACATGTATAAAGGAATTATATAGTAGAAATATATTTATTAATTTATAATAAATAAGTACTCAATTTTTTTAGTAATTTTTTATTATTTTTTTAAAAACAATTCTTCGTAAAAATAGTTTATTATGGATTTTTTTGTGAAAATTTTACAATTATTAATGGTATTGGAATTATTTTTTATTTTGGTATAAAAATATTTATACTTTATAGAACATATTTTTGGAAAACAGATTTTTTAGGTTTAATTTTAATTCAAAATTATTCAAATGATTTGAATTGAATATTGAAAAATGTATTCCATATTTATAATTAAAAGGATTAAGTTTAGTAAATATGACCATTTTTTGGTCATTTGAATAACAACCTTTGTAAATATTTTCTACCTTAGTAAGGGTAAAACACATAAAATTGGGATTTAACATTCAGATAAGGCTTGAATGTTTTTTTCAAAAATTTTCTTTTATCATATTACATGAGTGGATTTTTCCCATTTTTATAAAAGTCAAAAATATTGGGTGACTTGGTTCCATTACTTTTTTTATAACTTTATATTATTTAAAACAATTCCACTATCTTCATATTTATGCATCTAAATTTTGTATATAAGAAGAGAAGGTCGATAAGTTTTGTTATAATTGTTTATTTTATATATAAATTATTTTTTTCTTGATAATTTATTTTAGAATTTTATTTATTGAATAATTAAATTAAATACTTACACTATTACAATATTTTATTTATTAAATAAATAGAGAAATAAAAAAATTATTTTAAAAATTTTAAAAGCATTAAAATTTGGGTGAAGTAGTTTTTATGGGAATTATTTTGAAAATATAACATATATAGGAATATCTGAAGGTTTTATATTTTAATTATATAAATATATTTATGACCATTCCAAGTAAATAAATTGTTTAAAAAATGACATTATTTATATTTTATAGAAAAAATTATATTTAATGATTTATAATTCATAAAACTCATATCCAACAACAGTGTACTAGATATGGTCTATAATATGAACAATGTTCTATTTATGGGTCTATTTTGTTTTTATGGAAACTTTTATAACCCATAAACAGTAGAAATTGTTGAGGTTGTGGAAATTATAAAAAGGATTTTTGGGAATTTAAAACTGATATATAACTAAAAAAAGATTACCAAAACTTCTCCAAATATTATAGTACGAGATTATATCACCATATACTCATCTTATAATATAAATATGTTAATTTTGATTCAATTGATTATAAAAATTAATTTATATTAATTTAACACTTTAAAATTTACTAGTGTCCCTCCCCTCACTTATAAAGGGAACATATTCTCCTCGATTTCTCTTCCCATTTGAGATTTATTGACGGTACATTACCTAAATTAATACCTTTCCATATTCTTTAAGCTCACATTAGAGCTTCTGATTTTCCAAAAATTTCACCCTTTAAATATCATGCTATATTTCAAAAGAGGTATCTCAATGTAGAATTATAACTCTTAACTGAGAATTTTCAATTTGATTTCTTCAAATATTTGCACTAAATCAGTTTTTCCATTATAAAATAATCAATTAAATATCTTCCATATACTTAATTGTAATTATTATGATATAACAACAATTATACACATTCTTTCTACCCTATTTAATGTAAAAAATTGATCGTGCATATATACGACTTTCTGTCTCCATGTACTACTATAATTCGGATTTCATCTCCACTTTACATTGATGATTATAATGAAAGAGTTAATAATTATATATGTTATTTAATATTTTTTATGATTTTTTAAAATTGAATTTTTTTTCTTTATTTTTATCCATTAATCAAAAAATTTAAATATCATTCATTATTTTTTATAACCAATTGTCTCCTTTATCGATGTATTTCATTTATAAATATTTACTATTTTTTTATGAAAACAAATAATTATAGTGAGTATATATTATATTTATATAATTATTAATATTTTGGAGATTATTGATCTACAATGAAGGTAAAATTACAGAACTACAAAACATAAATTCCCTTGGAAAAAAAATAAAACAATTAAAACATAGAAATAACGATTTTAATAAATCATTTTTAGTAAAAAAGTGTTGATATGTTATAAGTAGATCATATATGATATTAGAATTTTGTATATGATTATTCTCTATAATTGTAATAAATTTAAATTTATTATATATAAGTCTAAAAGTACTTACTAAGAAAATCAGAGATAAGGTAAAAGTTTTCTCCTATCGCTTTTGATGACTTTGAAAAAATTTGATATTCGTCACTTCTTTCTTTAATGTAGTTCATATAAAATACCTATAATATTTTATATCATTAACTAAATTATATTAATAGTATTTAATATTTCATTTTAATTTAGTTAGTTTATTTGGTTTTTGATTGAAGAGATTCTAATGTTGAATGAGACTTATGTTACAATATCATTATTTACCCATGTTTTTTATGAATAAGTGCCTAATGATAAATGTTTTATTTCTATATCAGAATAAAATCAGGAATTTCATTTTACTTTTTTATTTAAAGAGATTACATTTTTTCCATTTATTTTCATCTCTTTATGAAATCATGATAGTAAAATAATATTAAAAAACCTAACTTTATTTCTCTCTTAGGATCAAAATTATTATTTTTTAATGTCCTTCTTTATATGGATGTTTTATGATAATGATGAAATTATTTTTGTATTCTTGATTCAATAAGTATAATTATTTTGAATATAAGGAATTTTGTGAATCAATTTTCTTGATAAATATAAATATAATGAATTCATTTGATGTATAAGTGATGTTTTGGGGACCAATTATAGATAGAACCTAAATTCAATGATATGAATAATGAGGCAAAATAGACTTACATTATCTATAGAATGAAGCATTAATATCATTTAATAATAGGTTGGATTTTTTTTATGTTATACCCACAATATTAATGTATTGGTTTAGAGGACTTGGTAGAATGATAATGTCTCTGTTGAAATTAAATGATATTAATATTCATGATTTCATAGTAAAAATCCATTGATCATGATTTTCCATAATTAATATTTTCTTTTGTTATAAATTTAGTTTTCATTATCCATGTGTTTTCTATTATGATATTATCCCTGGATGTTCACTAAAACCATGTTTTTTTTATTTGATGTATTATGGTTTAATTATCCACTACATCATTTTTATTATTCCTTATTTACGCTTGACATCTTCCATTATACATAACACTTATTGGGTATTTAATCTCACCATTTACCTGTTTTCCTTTCCCAAAGATATTAAGAAGGATATAATGAAAAATATATAGGATTCAAGAATATTTTAATTGCTATGTTTTTTTATATTTCTAATATAATATGGAAATCATGTATGTATCTTATATTCCATGACTAGTAATTTGTTCATCCCATTTGGATGTGATCACATGTATCTAGTGACAATAAAATATATTAACCACCATATTTGGGTTATTAAAGTCCAGGACTCTACATTTTAGTGATTTTTTTGTGTTATTTTTTAAGAAAACACTTCATGAAAAAATTATCATGTTGGTTAATAGTAGTCGAAGTGAAATACCTATTTTGGCCATTATTGACAAGAACATCATAATGAAAACATTTTTTAAGTATCTGGAATGAATTTTTTATCAATATGTATCTAAATAATATAAATAAATATGTGATCATGGTATGAAAAAATAAATAGTGTATATAGTGACGTTTTTTAACTTCTACACATGAATAGGTAGTGGTGGAAGTACTCAATAGGGAGGATGTTTCTCTTCTTTCACTTTATTTTGTACCAATAATATTTTAGTATAATTGGATATTCCCTTTTTCATATTATCCCAACAATACTAATCACAGATGTAACTATACATTTTGGTGTATCCAGTATGTATAGGTAATGTAAATATATGAGCTTCATCCATCAGTTCTTTCTATATCTCTTAAATATATTGGATGAACAAAATTTTATAGAACCTATGTACTCTCCCATGATCTTAATGAAACTGAGGAAACTTCCCATTTTTCATAGTTTCTTTATTCCTTTGTAAGACTAGTTAATATATTTGTTCATTTTTTATATTCTCTAATAAGAATGATTAAGATAATTTTTTATTGGGACTGATGATTACACATACCTTATGATTAAAATTTACTTATTTATTATATTTTTGATATGTAGATTTCCTTTAATACCCATCATCACCAGAACACTATTCTATTTCCCATTTAGATCATCAGTTAATTTTTGTTATCATCTAGATAGATAATGAATAGAATAATAATAGTATTTTAGATTCTATAACAATATATTTTTTTCATATTTAGTTCATTTTGTATGAAAATTTACATTATAATTTTATGTTCTATTATATGTAATACTTCTCCCCATAAAGATAATGTCTACGTATCTTTAATTCTAAAATAACTACAGCTAACTCCAAATCATGGGTAATATAATTCTACTCATGAGAATATTACTATCATGATGAACATGTAATAACATTTCCATTATACATTATTACATATTTAATTATATTCGTGGATGAATCATTATAGATGATAAATAATTCTCCATAAGATATTAATGTTATTATAGTTTCACCAAGATTTATTTTCTTTAGTTCATTGAAACATTCTTTACTATCTTCTATATAGGTAAACATAAACCTATTATGAGTAAACTTGGATAGTGGATTAGAAATCCATGAAATGATTTTCAAATAATTTATATTGTTTCCATATAGAATAAGAAAATTGAAAATATAAATCATTGTTTTTGGATGAGGCCACTCCTCTATAAATATTATATTAATTTGATTTATTGAGATTCCTTTATTAGTTACAATATGTCCTAATAATGATATTTTTTGTAGCTATAAATCACATTCACTAAATGATTCAAAAACCTCTATTTATTAATAGTTTTTAATTTGACTCATAGATGATCCTCATGTTCTTTTTAGATTTTAGAAATATCATAGTATCATCAATTAATACCAATAAAACGTTACTAGGGTATTCTCCAAATTTTCGATTAACCAAATCCATATCTATCCTAGGAGAATTTTTCTATCCAAAGGGTTTAACAACACACTCATAACTCCCATATCTTTTTCATAAAGTAGACTTTTATATAAATTCTTTATAAACAGTCAAATAATGATACCAAAATTAGAGGTTAATCTTGGAGAATAATTGATCCCCATGAATCAATTCAAATAAAATAAAAATCCTTAGGATAAGATATTTGTTCCTCACAATGACCCCCTTCTGTTTTTTATAATTAATGATTAACATCATTGATCCACCCTACTTATTCCCAAATAGATCATGTTCTCCCAAAGGTGACACACTTACTCAAATAATTCCATTGTTGAAAAACAGATTGTTTTGTTTTTTTAAATATTTCCACTATATAAATACCATTATATATGGGGTATTTGATATGAGTATGTATCTATGTATGATTTCAATTAAGAATTACCCATCTCTTTTTGGGTGAAGTATAGATAATTCTTTATGGAATAAATCATGGTATTTAAAACCAATTGTTATATTTTTTTATCATTTTAATTTCACGATCCTTCCCTTCATCAAAAATTATTCCCATAAAGTAGGCTATTGGAGGTGGCTCTTAACAAAATTCTGGTTGGGATATTTCTTCTTTGAAAATAATTTTTGGTTTTTTATTCCTGAAAACTGAATATTCTTTACATAAATTGATGTTAATGGAACTATACTATGAGATCCAAATGATCACCAGTATTATGTAAAATTCCACCATTAAAATAGCCACCACCTTTTCAATGATATTTTACTCGCCAATGTTAATAGTGTAATCTTGATGTTCCCTTCATTTTTTAATAACCCCAGATCCAGATGACTTTTAATAGATAAAAATTACTTTTATGAGTTCCATTTTCAATTCTATGTTCTTTGGAAGCTTGGATTAATTAAATAAATTCATTGAACTAGAATCAATTTTTATACTCAATAAAACTTAGACTTCAATGAGTGTGCCTATTACTACATAATGTAGAGCCCCAACACTAGTCATTATAATTGAAAAATAAAAACATTACTACCTTGTCCAATAATATAGTTTTTTTCTATTTACATCTATTATATTATGAATTTAACATTGATTACAAATGTGTCTATGCTCTCCACATGTGAAGAATTATATTTCAGACTATTCTTGAACCAATTTTACTTTATCCGCTACATTAATATGTTGAGAAGATGAATCTCTTACCTAGTTTGAGTAACGGTTTCTATCCTTCACATACTTGTAACAATTTCCACTTCCTTTAGAAAAATTCCCCATGGGTTTATTCACACAATTTTTTTACATGGGTAGTTAAATTTTCTTCCCTTCAATTTATTTTTCCCTATTCATCCCAAAATTTGGTTGCAGAATTCTCTTCCTATTCTTTATTCCATCATACCATTATGTTTTTAAAATCTATATTAATAATTTTATAAAACACCACAAAATCATCTCATATGTCCTAAATATTTAGATTAAAAATTATTTCTATATATGAGGACATAATCAACCAAAAATATTATCGATATTTACATCATAAGAAGTGAAAAGCCTTGAAGCATATCTATAAATACTAATATCTATTTATTTGGTAACTTCTCACAACTGAATTCTCTTTTTTCTTGAACTCATGTAATTCCATTTTCATTTTTTATTATAGGTTATGATGAAATTATTTGAAAATAATGTTTTGTTTGAAATATATCATCTCCATAGAGTCATAATCTTAATTTTGATTCTTATTTTTGATCAGTTTCAACCATAGATCAAATTAACGCTCTAACAATTATACTTACAATATAAACTTATCTTTCTCATAAAAATATATTAAAATAAAATGATTACCAAATATATATTTCTAAAAATGTTGATCTATTGATTGATGATCAATGGATTAGAATAACCACAAATACTAGGTGGTAATTATAATATGAAGGATTTAACTTCTAGTGGTATCTTCATGGGGAAGAAGATCATCCCATGTGGTTTCTTTTATGTTCTAAACCTAAGATAAATCATTCAGTCTCATTATGAACTTTATATCATAGGCTTCCATCATATTGGGTAGGTCAATTTTGCATTGTCCATCACATACATTAATCAAACATGTGTATTTAATTTCCAAAAAAATTGAAAGGAAGAGATATTAAATTGTAAAATTGTTACTGGTAAAATTCTCATCATAATAATTAGAAGGAAAATTTTAATCCTAAAATTTTTAATATCAAAATTCTAGTATCATGCACTTAAACATTTTATAATTAGAAATGACATAATTACTATATTAATTTTTCATTTATAATGTTTATTAAAGTACATTTGATCAACCAATGCATATCCGCTTGAGTTTTCATACCATTTGTAAAATTAGGCCCATTTTTTAATTTAGTTTAGATGAAGTTAATTCCCAACAATATCAATTGAGGTGTTTTACCCCTAAGTGCATCAGAGCTGAATACTATTTACACTTTTTCTTATTTAGATAATAATTACATTCTATGAAAATACACATTATATTATTTACCAAAAATTTAAGAATGTTTCTTAAATGTAGATTTATCAATAGGATTTTAACTAATGTTGTCTTTTCCCAATGTTTATAAATTAGTTATCCTTTCCATGATGCCAAATAAAATTAATTTCATTTATCATACATTATTTTTAATGTAATATCTTTCTAAATTATTTTATTGATAGATTTACATGGATCATTTTAGGTTTATTATGTTGGAGACTATGTACATAATAGTGGAAGTATGTAGGTTATATAAATGAAATATAAACCTTATTTTATATTATTGACAGTATATTTTGTAATCCAATCCTAAGAAACCTCACATTGTATTATTTGATAGTAATATGCATCAAAAAGTTAATGGTGATAATAAATTATAATAAAATTGAAATAATAGAAATGGAATGTTAGTTATAATCAAAGAATAATCATGAGAAATAATACAATATTATGACTAAAGTATATAATGAATAACATTGAAATTTTGGTAGAACATAAAAATTGTACATTCATATGCATATCATCAGGGTTCATCACCAATGAGTAATTAAAAAAATTACCGAAATTTTTAACCAATGAATCATGAAACATGAAAAAGGAATACTATTAAGGTATCACAAAAAAGTCATCTCTTGAGTTTAATTATATACCTAATCTATTGGAGTGATACCAAAGAACATTGTTCATTTTCATAAATTTTATTTATTCTATAAATATTTTATGTCATTGGAAAACATCTT
This sequence comes from Viscum album, assembly GCA_963277665.1. Classification (NCBI taxonomy): domain Eukaryota; kingdom Viridiplantae; phylum Streptophyta; class Magnoliopsida; order Santalales; family Viscaceae; genus Viscum; species Viscum album. The sequence goes on along the minus strand of OY728130.1, from coordinate 662,862,981 downwards.
GTATATAATCTAGGGATAAAAAATACTAGGTTTTATATAAAATAATTGATCTCATAAGAGTTTTATGATAAGAACTTATCATTATTTTTAACCCACTGGTAGGGAATTTGGGTTTCATTATGGAGATCCATAATTAATTAATTATATTTATATCTATATGACTTCAATTGTTTGAAAAAGGGTTTAACATTCATAATATAAAAGTATAACAAATAAAATTAGAGAATCCTTTCTGTAGCATAATTATTATACAAAATGTATTTTTTAATGATATTAATGAGAGAGAATGGTATTTTAATATTAATAGAGAATCATTGTGGTTGTAATGGAGTGAATAAAAATATTTGAAAACATGATCATTTGGAAATAAACATTCTTAATATAGAGGAATTATTTCAATGAAAAGAATAATTAAGAAAAGAACCCCAAGTCTTACAAGTAAGCATTATAAAGATAGATAGAAACATCTCAAGAGCATATGAAAACCTATAATGGATTGTGGAGTAGGAAAATAAGTGAAAAAAATGATAAATAAATTTAAAATTATTAAGAATGAGAGGAGTTGTTGGTATTTATAGTAATTTTATAATAATATTTTGTTTATTTCTAAACATAGTCTATAAAATTAATTTATTTTTGTGTAAAATGAAAACCCATTGGATTACCTATGGTTTCATCTTATGGTATTTCATTATTAAGGAATGTTTTTTTTGGAATTTTAGAATTTTTGATCCAAAATGAATTATTTTTTACATTTAATATGGGAATACAATTTTTAACCAAAATATTGTTTCATATGCCATAATTTTTATTTTAGCTTTTAAAAAGGTATGTATCCATTTATAATTTTTTTTAAATATATTATAATAGAATTTTTTAATAATAACATATTTTTTCTTATTATTTGACTAATATTAATTAATACATATTATGTGACCATTCTAAATAGCATTCAACTGTCTTCTACATGACATGTTTAACAACACGATTCGTTGTACACTGGCAGTACCCAGGGTCAAGGGGCACAACGTGTGACCCTAATACACACTGTTTCCACTTTATATATGGCATGAATCTCTTGTCCACTATATCTTGGAAAAGTTTCATGTTTGTTTTTACCATTGATCATTTCCCTGAATATTGATGTGTGTCATTTCATACTCATAGAAGTATGATCCCTTCAGTTGGAAATCCCAAAATAGAGTTCTTGGAATCCGCTCCGAGTGGCCCAGAGAAATATCTTATATTCATTATTCATTAAGAATATTCCTTGGTATTGATGTGACCAACTTCACTAGGCATAGATCCCATACTTAAAAGGTTAATCTAGTTGGATTTGTTGGTACCACCCCATGGCCATAGTTGTGATCCTCATTAGTTGTATCGTATCTCATATTAAAACTCTCAGTTTATCTCTTTCATGAAGGTTATCTAAGAATAATACTTTTCATATGGGCATCATCAATGCTATCAAAATTATTATTGTATCCTCTAGGATTAATACTTCTTCAGACATACCTATGGGCTGTAAGTCTTGGATTGCATAAATATAGATATTCTTGTAATATGTGTTATAGATATATATTGTGTAGAGTTTTTGTTTCCTCTAGAAATGGGGATGACCTTGTTTGTTTAAGGTTAAAAAATTCCGATCAGTTTCTAACAGGTTTGTTCATAGAACCGGAAACATCCAAGGATTCTATATCCATTTGGACATACTTTCCAAAGGTGGGTGCTCATTAGTTGTGGACCTATGAGGGTTAAGAATTTGCATTGGTCAAGAGGATGGGAGGTCAGATTCATCACACCTTTTTGGGGGGAATTATTGTCTACTCTGTGTCTCTCTTTATAGATTTGAGTTATGTTCATGAATCCTTATTACATTACCAAGTATGAAAATGAGCTTTCCTTTAGATTTGAAAATCAATGATTAATATGTATAAGATTTAGAGAATATTTTATATGTATTTGAGGTTCTTCATCGATAGAGAATCATCTGTATTTGTTAGAGATTCTTAGTTAATGGTACCCTTCAATACATTGTATATAGATCTCTTGGTCATTATGATAACCATACTAGTTTTGAAGCCACTCAGCGGGGCACTTGAAGTTTACTGTCGTTCAGAAGGACATGGATTATTTCATAGTTGGGATCATACCCGCAGATAGGCTACCTACGTATCCTTGTTTATAAAAGGAATCAGAATCCATGTAGTTCAAGAATTAAGATATAGTTTAACATTATATGGGAGAGATGAGAATTAATGAGTGATAGGCTTCAACCTTTAGAAAGGCTTCCTACGTACTCTACTTTTAAGGTAGAGATCAAAGTCCACGTAGTTCGATTAAGAATTGTGGGGGCTTACGTATGATTAACAGACCAAAGATATGTGTCGTGGTTACTTTTACACTCTAAGCTCACGTGAGTCATGCTCAGTGTGAGAAACAAGAGGTATCAGTAAACCTGTAGATTTGTGCCACGAAGGATGCAATTATAAGAAATGATGTGGGGATTATGTATGTATGACTTCCCACATAGATGAAGATTGGGACTTACATCGGAGAAAAAGCATGGGAACAAGGTTCATAAAGGCATATATGCTTTATGGATATTTTGATACTTAACATAGGACTTAATCCTGAGAAGGATGCCCAAATTAGAGGGAACTTATGATTGGGTTTTATTACTTAGAAGGAAATCCAAATCAAAAGAAATTAAGACTGGTTAAGAGAAATAATGACTCGGGCATATTCCTAATAAGGAGGCCCAGGTTAACAAGGCTTGAGAACTGGGGCTAATTCATAAGAAGGAGGCCCAGGTTAAGGGGAATTGTGACTGGGGATTACTCCTGAAAAGGAGGACTAGGTTAAGGAACTTTGGACTAGGGCATACTCTTGAAAAGGAGGCCCAGGTTAAGGAACTTTGCAGTAGGTCTTACTCTTGAAAAGGAGGCCCAAATTAGGGAACTTCTCATCTTAAAGGATGAGGTTGAATGAATGAAATCTCTCACCTTAGTGACATGAAGATTTGTAAATAACTAGGTTTTGAGAGATGTTCCACATAATTCCTTCCAGATAAGGAATCCAACAAAGGAAACATGAAAAAAATGGATTTGAAGAAGGTTTTGAAGGCTAAATATTTGAAGAGGAGAGGTGGATTTGAAGAAAAGAGCTGAATAGGAAGGAGGGGCACCCAATAAGAGGCAGGCACACAAGATATGTGGGGGCATGCAGGTCTTGGTCGCGCAAGTATACCTGCACGGCATAGGTTTACTTGTGCACCTGTTAACCAATGGGGTAATACATGGGGGAGACTTGGATCAAGCCCTAAGTATTATCCCTAAATGATTGCAAAAGGGTGGCGCGCAGGTTCTATTGAAGGGATAAGGCGACACACATGTGTCTTCATTTCCCTTAATGGTTAGACACTTAGGCGTACAAGTGTTGGTGAATTTAAACACTTAATCCTTATTCCCCTTATTTAGATCTTCCGTTCTAGGTAAGAAATTACCTTAGAAGTGTTCAGAATACTTCAAGAAGAGACTAGGGCACTGAGAGCTGAAATCTGAGTTTCTGGATCATTCGTCCTCGAAATGGGGGGCCCACAAGGGGTATTTATAGGCTACTGAAGACCCTGGAAAAAATAAAATAGGGCACGCAAGTCACCTGTACGCCCAATATGTGGCATGTAGCTATACCTGTGTGACCATCATAGAACTTGCGCGGTCCATGCTTAAAGAAATCCATGTTCATGCCTTTATCGATTTTTTATGTTTCTAAAAAGGATGAATCAATTTGTGTTTAAGGTATTTCCCTTTTCATTCATATGAAGTTGTGACGTAAATGAGCATCAAAAAAAGTCCCCCCTTAGATTTGGATCTAAAAGGAAGGAGGATGTGACTCTGAGGTAAAGAGGAAAACCAAGAATGAATGGTGCACAAGTTTTGAGCGCGCAGGGAGCGGCGCGTAGGTGAAAGCCGCGGAAGCCTCGGTGTGTAGGGATGAGGCCTTGCCTATAAATATGCATTCCATTCTCATGCAAAACACCTAACTTTGAACACTTCTGAGCTCTCACTGCACGGGTTGCTGATTTTATGTGATTTCCATTACTTCTGTTCCTGTCGCGCTTCTGGAATGGTATTTTGACCTGCGCGGTGATACCTGCGCGCCAAAACTTGTGCGACACAGTTACACATGCGTGCCAACATTGGACTTGCACACCTTAATTATTTAGCCATTTTTTCACTATTCTTCACAAATTTTATGAAAAATAAACTCAATTAAGAGTTAATTATTCAACCTTTGTCCAGATTCAATAGTTCCTAGAAGAATTGGAACGACAGATGAACTGGCTGGCAAGCGAATTGATGATATAATGAACATTGTTGGCCATGATTACTATGATGTCTGCAATAACACTCTCCCAGATCTAGATAGGTACTTGAAGAATTATCATCGTAATTTTCGACAGAGCATCTGCTTGCCTCTGTATGGGCATGGTCATCTTCAAGAAGTAAAAATTCCAGAGGTAAAGAACTATCTCTCGCATTCTTGGTTTGAGACATACACCTATTATGCTTCAGCAAATGTCTCAATGGGAGGATCATTTGTAAATACCAGAATAGTGGAGAAGTCTTATATAATGCATCATATACCTTATTCCCCAGATCTGAAACCTCACAAGCCCGAGATGCAACCAAATTGTTATCCTTCAATCTTCTGAAATTCTCATATGGATAAATCCAAAGGCTAGAAGAAGAGTTGGGACTTCTGTCCTGGAGGAGGTGTCAAGCCAACTTGGATGTGGTAATATTGGGTGCGACAAACTTGTGCAGAGTTTGTCGAGGATTTGAAAGGAGTTATAATATACGAAGCCGTATGGGATGGGCAGACATATGTTTATAGGAATGATAAATTTGTGCTGGAGCTAATTAGCCGCTAGAGCCCATAAACCAATTCTTTCCATATGACTCATGGAGAAGTAGGGATCAGTTTGTGTAATGTCTACAAGATCTTGGGCCCCCAATTCTAGGCAACATATACGATGAATTCATCCCTCCCAAGGCGACTTGGAATAATTCCGTGAAGACTCCGGCTTTGGCTCAAGAATTATTGAAAATATTCCACAAGCTCAAGAATTCAAAGTCCACCAAAACTCATTCTAGAAAGGATATTCATCTGGTTGAGTGGATGGATATGTTTCTTACTAGGATGGAGGGAGAGTGTCCCACCTATACTCGTCCTACTATTTTCCCCAGAATAGAGAAGCAGGGTGCTTATGGCACATTCTGACTGACTCTAGAAGGAGAAGAATTTGAGAAGTGGGGGTACTAAGTGGATCAGAGAATCCCAGAAAAGACCCATATGGTGGGATTCATAGACTTGTGGATCAGTGTTTATATTTTTCCAGTTAGGGATTCAAATGGAGGCGTCAGGCCAGAGACCTTCATTGTGGCATCCATGTTTTTTGAGAAGAAAATAGTTGGGTTGGCCACACCCATTTTGGTGAAGATTCATAGGATATTACTCCATGTATTTATGGGTAAGTATCCTTGGAGAATAGTGGGACAATTCCATGTTTTGTGGGGATGGATCGCCACTCATTTCCGGACATATTCTGTACAGAATGGATTACAGGTTCCTGGAAGTTCTTTCAGGCCATCAGTTTAGGAATTTTCTGTAATTTGTCCATTAGCGCTCAAATCCTATGGTATGAAGGTGAGGCTGAGCATGTTGAAGGAATTAAATTTCATTCCTTATGGAAACCCGCCAACCGGGAAGTTTTTTGATGACGGAACAACCGGTCTGGAATTGAGGTTGTACATGCTGGCTTGCAGAGATGGTGTACTGGACACCAGGATTGACGAAGAGATTATATGTGAGGCCTATGCTCCATACAGATTTGCACGCCAATTCATGTATCTGTAGCAGACTGTTGTATCTCCTCTTGTGCATGTCAAGTCAGAGAAGCATCCGATGGTTGCTCGAAAATTATGGTTGCTGACATCTATGGAGAAGACCGGGTCAGTGTTTGATCTACCAGTTGATAAAGCGGCGAGTAACTTGACTAAATGGTATGAAGAGAACTTGATAGCTTCATACCCTGAAGGGGTGTTGAATCATCCAGTTTATCAGGTGGGGAAAAAGAAAAGAATTGTAGAGAAAGAAACCCTTCATCTGGAAGTTGATTCTTTCCCACCTGAAGCTGATTCACTAGGTTACTCACCCAGGGCTGACTCGCCTGATTCCCAAGAAAGGGATGATGAGGCATGACATGTGTCAAAGCGGCCTTGTGCGAGATATAATCCTCCTGTCAGAATCAAGAGACCAACTCCATTGACTCCTAGTGAGTTACTTCATTGGGGAGATATAACCACCATTACTTTATAGAGCAACATGTTTTATTTTGTTTTCCTTTGTCTGTAGTTGTAGGATCTGGGAAGAATCTGAAGTCTAATATTGTGGGACCCTCCTCGTAGCCTTCAGGTAAACACACTGAATATCTCTAACCAAAGGTTGTCCATACATGGCCGAGTTTATATTGTGATGCTAAAACTACCTAGCTGGATCTGTGTGAGGGGCAACACATCCCTATAATAGGGAATCTTCAGGCCTCCACTGATATCCATTTCGAGGATAACCCTGATGAAGTGCGGGCTTACATCAGAGAGCTGTAGATAATAATATATGCCATTGATGATTCCATTCCTATCACCAATAGGGTGAAGTAAATGATAGATCATGGCACCACTGAGGGGACTGGTGCATCCAGAGATGAGGAGTGGCATGATTACGTGGCTCCTGAAGATGTAAGTCTCTTTACTTATTTGCTTTTTAACTTTATTCTAGTTAAAGCTTTGTTACTCCAAGAAATTAATTTCTTCATCCTGCAGCTTGCAAGGAAAGGTACTACTGAGGTTCCTTCACCACATTATATCCCTGGTGATACTTCCATTGGGGCTAATGAATCTCCTCATGAGCCGGGCAAGATATCTACATGCCAGCAGGCCATGGAGGAGGAGTTAGATATGGCTCTTCATTCTACAATTATTTTATTTGGAGATGATGATGTCATTACTCCCAAAAATCCGAAGAAGTAAAGGCATCGAAGGAAGAAGACTACAGCTAAATGATTTATCAGTAGTAGAAAGTCCTTCGGATAGTCATGAATCTTAACCCATGAAAATATTGCTCATACTTATTGGGATTGTAGGGGCTTCTTTAATTTCCCCTTTGAGGGAGAGGATTGACCCTCATCTGAGAATGACGGAGGGTTCTGATGAACAATCACAAGTTCATGCTGGCTTGGCTGCTCCTAAAGAGAAGCCATTATCTGTTCCCAGTACTACTCCTACTGCTACTGCAAGGAGAGAAGAACCTGCTTCTGGTAAATTAACAATGACTCATAAAATGTTGAATGAGACATCAACTAACTTTCATTCTGAGATACTTTAGGTTCAACACCAGCACCAGAACATTTAGCAGCCATTGCAACTGATGCCGCATTTTTATCAGAAGAAGTTGTTCAGGGTAAGAGGCCACAGAACGAGGGTCACCAAGAATACGTATTGAATGCTCCAACTAGTGAGACTAACCAGGAATTTGAGATAACATTGAATGAAATGATGGAACTTGGCACGTCTTTTGATGATTTTTTATATCATGTTAAATTACCATGTAATTTAGATGATTTTGGAATCAAGTGTTGTCCTTCATCCTTTTAAACCAACTTCTTATTACATCTCTGACCTTGATTGGTTCAAATGTGCAGTTCCATCTGAACAATCTGTCGAACTGCCAATGCCTGAAGGGGGTACAGACAACCCTACTATTGCAGAGACACTAGCTCAAGTGGAGATGAACCTGGTATAGCTTCCTCAAACTCGTCCTGAAAATCCTTTTGAAGCTAGGAAAGATAGGGAGGTGCCTTCTCCTGCTGTTGATCTACCGTTGGGTAAGAGATAACAATATTTGTAGCTGTACATAAATTGCAAGACAAATTAATAAACTTTTTTCATCCTTTGAAACTAACCAAAAACTTTCAATTGACTATGCATGACATCAATTTCAGTGGCTAGATCATGAGGTGAAGGCTCAACCTCTTATCCAACGGGAATAGAAAGTGAAATAACAAGGTTCAGGGGTGAAGGAGCAGAACAGGGCACTTCTCTAAGTGCATTAATTCTAGATTATATTCCTCCCTGTGATAGTGATGTTGAATCAGACCCAGAGGTAAAAAAGGTGATCTCGTTTTCACAACGCAAGGCATGTAAAAACATATAAAATATCATATCTGTAGTGCCTCTTGAAAAGTTGTCATCAAAGATCCCCCGTCTGTCATCCTTGTTAGTCATGTTGGGACATGGCGGTTCTAGATATCAAGAGATCCATGCCGCAGTGAAACAAGTCATCTTAAGAAGGGAGTAGGACCAGAGTTACTGTCAAGACCTGAACAGGGTAAGGCTGTCAGCCAATATCAGCGAATTTGAGGTTTCGGTGTCCCGATATGAGGCTGATCATGCTTCCAAGTTGAAGGAGTTGAAGCATAAGATCAAAGAAAAAGTTATCCAGCAGATGCACCTTCAGCAGCAGTTAGATGCTGTTACTGGGGAACTTGACCAACTTAACAATTCACTGGAAGGAGTTCAAATGAATGGTATGAAAGCCACTGCAGATGCCAAGAAATAACTCCATTAAGATGAAAATAGTGAAGCTGATCGAGTGCATGAGCTTCAGGTGGCTAATAATGATGCTCCAGATGTTGTAAATCAAATGAAGAGTTATGTTGATAGTATATTGTAATTCATGGAAATGCTAAGAGACTCCAGTCCGTGAATGTCCTTCTAAATCTTGTGCATCAAATGAAGAACACTTTCATATTCAATAATTTGTTTGATTTTTGCTAGGATTATAAAAAATAACCCTACAAACTTTGAATCCTTTTACTACTCAATATTGCCTAAATCATAAAAAATTTATGTTTAGTGAGCTGGGACATGACTGTTGTTTAGAGTTCCCTTGTCTTTTGTGGTAAGTTTAAAGTTATACACGTCAGACATAAAATGGCTAATGTTTAAGGTCGACATAGCTTTGACCGAATGGATTAAAATTGACTCAATTCCTTAATAATTTATCTGAAAACATATTACCATATTCAAGTATGGGGAAAAATGTAAGCAATGAATTTAGAAATTTTGAATTTGATGAATGATATAAAAATAGTGCTAATAGATATTAGAAGAAGTATTTCCTAAGAGTGAAGTTACCACTATTTAACAAACCCGCTAGGGGGTTGAATTATGCAGGGCCACTTAAGAGAATTGGAAACATAGTCAAATAATTGCATCTTTTTGCTGACAGGTTTGTTATATAGACTAATTATGCAAGGCCACCTAAGGGCAAGCTTTTCATAGTCAGGCAAACGAACTCTCATAAATTTTACATTAATATTTCTAAAAATCTAGTGGAAGTTTATGGAGATTCAAATTTTCTGAAGCATAGAGTTTTCTGTATGGAAAGATGTACTTGAATATGGAGAAGATATTTCCAATCAAGATTTTATATGATATGGATGAATGTCACTCCTATGAAGGTCTGACCCAAACATAGGGAAGGGAAATATAAACCATAGACTTGAATACTTTCTGATCATGAAAAAGAGTATCAGACAAATATGTTAAGGATGGCTATTTTTGTGGATCCCTACATATTGTCGTTAAGACAAATAATGAAAAAAGAGGTTTTCCTCCTAAGAATTAAGTTACCTTTATTTGACAAACCTATTAGGGGGTTGAATTATGCAGGGCCACCTAAGGGAATTGGCTTCACAGTCAAATAATATGCATATTTTTGCTGACAGGTCTGTTATGTATACTCTTTATGAAAGGATGCCTAAGGGTACATACTGCATGGTCAAGCAAAATAATTCCCGAGTATCAAACATTTTGTGACCAGAAGTCATGAAAATGGTTATGGAGATTTGCAAGTATTTAAAGTTAGGAGTATGACACATCAAAATGGGCATTTTTTAATGCTTGTAGAGATACACAGACCAATGCTAACCATAATCATGTTGTGGCTAGGTCCTGAATTAAGATGTTCTACTTCACAACATATCTCATTAGAATGAGAATCAAGCCAAATGTAGTTCTTGAAATATAGTTTAATGTCATGTGGGACGAGAGTGTAGGAGATCTTAGTTTATGGTCATTGAGCTCGAACCATAATAAGAAATACACATTGTGTGTTTTATAAACCTGATATGAATGAAGACTAGGGTTTTCATACCACATTCATGTTTTCACAGGGGGACTTTTCATCCAAGGGACTGAAAGTGGAATTTTGGGTCAGGCCCAAAGACTTGGTACTGGATTCGAGTGATGCTCGAACGTTCCTATGTATCGCATAAGGATGGGAATCAAGCCACACGTAGTTCTTGAAATACCCTCTGTACATATTTGGTTCGTACAAGTGAAGGGTGAAAGGGGACTTTAGTGCAATGATGGTTTGACCAAAGATTAAGGTTCGGGAATTTCCATGTATGTACACAGTCTTTAGAATATAACATGATTAGAGATCAATGTAAATAATGATTCCCTCTCAGGTGAGGGTGTCAAATAATGTTGTAGTTTATTGTCATACAAGAAAAATGTGTGAATAGTTTAACATCATATAGCAAGGAAAATGGTGAACCAATGTGAATAGATTGGTTTTGGGCTTGAACCTCAGGAGGTTGTCTACATACCTAGCCTAGAAGGAAAGTATCAAAGTCCGCGTAGTTCTATTAAAGAATTAATTGGTAATAAAGTTGTTCTTGAAGACAATGACCAAAAAAACGGTGTCGGGACTTACACATAGTTAGTGGCCCAGAGAGGGTATTATGGTTAAATTTCACTCTAAGCTCACATGAGTCATACTCGTTGTGAGAAACAAGAGGTAGAAACAACCTTAACAATGCACAGTTTAATGTCATGTTGGACGAAGAACGGACTGTGCAGTTTAATATCATGCAGTAAGGACTGAGGGAAGGGGGACTATGCAGTTTAATGTCATGCATTACGGACAAAAAGAAGGGCTTTATAGTTTAATGTTATATAGAAAGGATGGGTGATGTACAATTTAGAGTCATGTAGCTAGGAAGTATGGCTATGCAGTTTAATGTGTTGCAGTAAGGACAAAGGGGACATAGTTTAACGACATGTTGGACGTATTAGGGACTTTTCCATAGTATATCGTCATTTTGGATGTTGGAGTGCTATACAGTTTAGCGTCATGTAGCTAATACATAAGAGGGACAATATAGTTTAACATCATGTTGGATGATGGTGCTAATAGTTTAAGGACATATGCATAGACCAGAGTGATGGATTTGTGTTATAAAAAATACTTCTTTAGAAATATGGCATTAGTTGGAGTCGTGATGAGTTCTCTATCCAATGAGAATAAAGAATAATCTCTATTGGAATATACCTTATGTATTGAGTAAGGTCCTTCCCATTTTGGCTCTAGCTTTAGAGGTTTCTTTCCTGGTATCATTGGAGTTCTAAGAACCAATGCCAATTCTCCCTGAATGAATGAAAAAAGACGAAATTTTTTGTTGAAAGCTCATGCTATTCGATTCTGATAGACTTCTAAGTGGTGCAGGGTGCACAATAATTTTTCATCTAATCATTCCAATTCATCCAATCACTTTTGAGATTGTTCATCTATAGAGTACTAATCACAAATGGCTACTCTGAGCGAGGGTCAAATAACCTCAGTTGGAAAGACTACTTCTGTTCCATATACCAATGACTATGGAGTTGACCGCGTTGCAGTGCGGGTGGTGGTCCGATAATCCCATAAAGCATGAAAGAGTTTATCAAGCCATGATTTCATATCTTTATCCACCATCTTTTGCAGTATATTTGAAAGAGTCTTATTGAAGGCTTCTATTTGGACATTGGCCATTGCATGATACCGAGATGAAAGATTGGATTTGATGTTGTATTCTTGATACAACTTCCTTACCTCAGATGAAGAGAAGTTGGTCCCATTGTCCGTCAATATGGTATGAGGGACACCAAATCTGGTAATGATGTTAGACTCGATGAAGCTAAAAATAATTTTAGAACTGACTTCGTTGAGAGGTATTGCCTCTGACCACTTGGAAAATAAGTCAGTAGAAGTATGAATATACTTAAACTACTTGGCTATAGCTGAAGGATAAGGTCCTACTACATCAATTTCCCATGTGGAAAATGACCATGAGTATTTAGATATATGAAAGAACTCTGGGGGTTGATGAATGAAGTTGGCACATACTTGGCATGAATAACACTTGTTCGTGAAATCAACACAATCTTGTATCATTGAAGGCCAAAAGTATCCAAGCCTTTGAATTTGATCAGATAGTCTATGTCCAGACTTGTGGGCACCACAGACTCCTGCATGTACTTCTTTCACGACAACCATTGTCTCTTCACCATCAATGCATCTGAAGAGAAATCCATCAAAAACTCCTTTGTAGAGAATTTTTTCTAGGTGATCAGGGCTATCATAAAGAGTAAAATTGACCACACATCACCAGACTTGTTCTTTCTCAACTCTATTAGGTGGGAGTGTTCCATTTTGAAGGTATTCCCTCATAGGTGTCATCCATCCTGTAGTATGACCATATGGTTCTGAAATGGGACTAATTTCATTTATTTCCTCTATTCTGATTTGATTATAAGGTGAAATTGTACGAAGGTGGGAAATACTGATTATTGTCTTGTCCCGATTGGGATCTGCTAGAGCTGTGGCTATATTAGCCAATGCATCTGCTTGAGCATTTTGTGATCGCGTGACATAAGAAAATGCCAGTTTTGAAGGAAATTCCTCCATTAACTGTCTGATTTATTCATAAAAAGGGATTAAATATTCTTTTATGATGGCATAATCCCCATTGACTTGTTTGATTACCAGGTCTGAGTCACCTTTCACCTTTAAGTTATTCACTTGTGCTTGAAGCGCCAACTCCAATCCTATGATAAGAGCTGGATATTCTACTTCATTATTTGTACCACCTTCCCAGAATAAGAAGGAATAGGGTTGCACCGCCTTTTCTGGGAAAATAGGCTTGATTCCAAACCCAACATTGTTGAGTTTAGGGTCTTCCAATTTCTTCCCTGTTGGAATTTTGGAAGCACCATCAAAGTACATTTCCCATGTTTGAAGATTATCTTCTATATAAAAGACTTCCTCATCAGGAAGTTCAATATCTAAATATGTATCTTCTACTAAAGGGTGTTCAGCAAGGAAATCAGCCAGATATTGGCCCTTTATTGTCTATTGAGACACATACTGGATATCAAATTGCTGAAAAATAACTACTCATCTTTCTAGAGGACCTGTAAGCATTGGACGACTAAGGATGAATTTTAGCAGGTTATTGCGAGATACCAATTGGACCTCATGATGTTGCAAGTAGAGTCTCAATTTCTGAACTACAAATATTAATGCTAGGAAGCACTTTTCAATACCTAAATATCAAGTTTCTGCTTCGAGCATAGTCTGACTGAGAATTTAAAGGCCATTTTCATTCCCAGTATCATTCTTATGGGAAAGGAAGGAACCCAATGATCGCTCCAAAGCTGTCACATAAAGAATAAGTGGTCTTCTAAAAACTGGTGGAATTAATACCGGTGGACTCAAGAGATACTTCTTGAGAATATTGAATGCCTCTTTAAATTCTTTAGTCCACTAATAAGTGAATCCCTTCTTCATCAATTTGGTGAAGGGTAAACTTTTGCCTACCAAATTAGCGATGAAACACAAAATATAGGCTAAGTGTCCTTGAAGTCCTCTCAATTACTTTAAATTTCGAGGAGGTGACATACCAATGATTGAATTTGTCTTCTCAGGATCGATATTGATACCACGATGGCGTACAACAAAGACGTGATACTTTCCTGAGGGTACCCCAAAAGAACATTTTAAGGGGTTCATCTTCAAATTCTACTGTCGAAGTTTGTGGAATATGATTTCCAAATCAGAAAAGTTATTAGAACATTCTTTGTATTTAACTACCAAATCATCCACATAACATTCAATAAATTTTCCTAAAAAGGGTTTGAAGATATGATGCATGCCACGCTGATATGTTGCACCTGCATTCTTTAGACCAAAGGGCATTACCCAATAGAAAAACACACCCTGAGGATCTCTGAAGTCTGTATATTCTTCATCTTATAGATCCATTCATATTTGATTATACCTGGAATATCCATCCATGAAGGAAAGTTCTTCATAGCTAGCTGTTGCATCAATTTAGAGTTCTTTGATCGGAACTGGAAAATCATCCTTGGGACAATGCCGATTAAGATCTATGAAATCAAGGAAAACTCTAATTTCTATATTCTTCTTTTTCACAGGGACAATACTAGCCAACCATTTGGGATATTTAACTCTTCTAAAGAAATTATATTTGATAATATTATCCACTTCAGCTTCAATTTTGGAATCATAAGTGGGTTTGTTCGTCTCACAGCTTTCTCAAATCCTCGATGTTCTTCTGGCAAACCAAAATGATGAGTAGAAACATCAGGATCAAGCCCTGGAATCTCTGTATAGTTCCAAGAAAATAAATCTCGATTTTGATTAAAAAAATGAAATATACATTTCTTGCTCTTCAGGAGTCATGGATTCACGAATTAAAGTGGGGCGTGGATCTTCTGTTGTACCCTGATTTATTTCTCTGAGTTCATCCACAGTGCTAGAGATACCCTCTTCAAATGTTAAAGGAGCATCCCTAAGATATTCCTCTTCTTCTTCAACATGTGTTATTTCTTCTATTTCTACTTACATAGTAGATGAATAAGCATAAATTCATGATCATAAGATATGTTAAAATTTGAACATCTTGATGAAGAAGCTTCTATTTCTGACCCTATTGATGGTGAAGGGTATTCCTTGGGTAATAAAGAGGAGATGATGGTTTGAGAATCGACATCATAGTTCATCTCTGACATTGCTATAAATTCTTATATCCTAGTTGGAAAAGTATAGACTTTCTGGATTTCAGTGGATGAAATGAAGACATCTCCATTTGAGCTTTCATCATTTCTTGGCGAATCACCAATTTCTCCCATGCTGTCAGGCTTGATTGCCGTAATTGACATCATGGAAGTTTCGATAAGAGTATTTGGATTCGGGTCTATCCTGTCAATTTTATTGATAGGAAACACATAATCTATAATCACATGTGTGAATGGGTTTACTGGAATCTTTTCCAAACCATATGTAGCATTAACTTAGGTAACCTCCCTTGTTGTGGATTTCTCCTTACCCTCCATGTGATAGAATTCCACCTCAATGTATTGAGATTCACATGTTTTGAATGTGGCCTTATCACCATACAATGTCCCAATTGGACCATTGAAACAATATTTGAGACATTGATGGTATGATGAAGGGATATCCACATGTTGATTTAGCCAAGGTCTTCTAAGAAAAGTTTTTAAAGCTGTGTCATGTAGAACAACCATGAAATCTAAATTAAATACTAGATCTCCAAACTGAGTTCTGAGTGTAATCTCACCCAGAGGTTCTTGTTCATTTTTATTATATCCTCTCAACATCAAAGTATAAGGAGATAAATAATATTCTGTGAGGCCCAATCGATGAAGTGTACGAATGAGAAAGAGGTTGACTCTTAAACCATTATCAATGAAATCTCTTCAGATGTCTACATCATTGACCTTTACAGATAAGTACAAAGGTCTAATATGTCCATGCACAACATCATCTTCATCTTTATCCATAAAAATATCATTGCATGGCATTCTGTAGGATCATTCCCTACATGGTAGACTTCAGCCGCATCAATTTCAGTTGCGAATTCCTGAGGACTTGACAAAGCCTCAATGAGTGCCTCCCAAAGATCCTTTGATAAATTCAAGGCATCTAGAATTGATAACATGGATGGTACTCGGGACAAATGCTTGAAGACATCATATTTTTGATCCAAAGGTCTGTGTTTCCCAATAGGAACATGTGGTTTCATCGGTTCCATAGAAGTTGGTGCTTTGGAAGTAGATGCATCTTGTATCGGGGTAGGAGTTGGAAATACTCATGGCTTTGGAAGATTAGACTGACTAGGTCTATTTAAGTGATGAGAGGAAGAAGGTGAAACCTCCAACCGATCCTCCAGTATAATTGTACTAGGACTGAATCTGCCATTCATTGAAGAACTTTCTTGTTCTTATTGAGCTCGCTGAAGGGATCTGCCACAAGTTTCTGCAGCATACACAGTTCTATTAGGGGTAGAATTGGAATAGTGGCTTCTGGGATATCCACGTCTTCATCTGTATCCCAGACCTCTGGAACTCCCTCTAATTCCTTTGTTTGATACAAGGAACTCGGGCTCATCAATATCGAAACTGTGACTGGCATAAGGATCTGTTAAGTGAATCATGTTAACAGAACGAAAGATCAACTATTCATCTGATGAAGACTCTGCCTGATTATCCAATTTAGGTTGTGCCATTTGGTGGGGCGGTGCCAGTGTCTTTGAAATAGATGGCATAAAATCTTCCAGAGTCAAAGACAACTTGGGATATTACATGATTTCATCTTCTTATGATTGTTCCTCTTTCATTGAATTATTCTGCCCCTTTGAGGATTTTTATTTTGATGAAGGAGGTTTTTCTATGTCATTCATAGTAGAAGACACAATTGGTTTCTTCAATTGCATTTTCAAAATGGCATGAGTTTGGTTAATCATTTTCTTGACCATCCAATCATCATATTTCTGCGCATTTTTGTTTTTGACTTCCTGTCACTCGCCTTATTCCTCCGGATCTATAGCAGTAACACATGCTACCTGATCTGAAGAACCTTTCAATTTGTCTTTTCCTGAGTCCACCATCTTTTGTAGGAGTTCTATGATGAAAAAACACTCCTAAATGGGATGCCCCAATATCTGATGAAATGGGAAACAGTTGGTATAGTCTTCATATCCTACCTTATTTGGCGTTTTGGGCCTTGGAAATTGAACCAATTTATTTTCCAAAGCTGAAATGAAGTAACCATGAACTTTTTCATTTCGGAAAGAATAAACTTTTCTCTTCAGATCCTAAATTGTTTTCTGTCTTTGATCTCTTTTATCATTCTTACGTAAAATCCTCTATTGTTGACACTCAGGAGGTGGATCCCTTCGATAAGATGATGTTTTTCAAGTAGAAGCATGTGCAGGTAATTTTTTAAGTGTAACTTTAGCAGTCTCTGCTTTACCCATTCTCTTTCCTGGAGCTGATGGAATTAGACGAGTTTTATCCTTAGTCTTTTTAAGAGAGTCTTCAATATGTTGATCGATTGAAGTAAGGTCTTGAAACCCTACTGTGTATTTCACAGGGATCAACAATGTGTGTAACTCATCATGTAAATTTGCCACCCAAATTGGCAACAATTCCTCTTGAGGGAGTGTTAAGATCAGGGAATATGTTAATCCCTTCCAACGAGCAATGAAATCTGAAACCCTTTCATTCTCCCTTTTCTTACAATTTGTAAGATCAAAAAATGTTGTCTTTGTCAAAGTTGATCTAAATTGATGATGGAATGATTTACGGAGATCCTCCCATCTAGTAATTGACTGGGATTGCAAGCTTGTATACCAGACAAAAGCAAGCTCGTGTAATGACTATACAAAAAACATGAGCTTAACCACGTCCTATTTCTGATGGGTTCCCATCATAGGATCAAAATGAGAAACAAAATGTGTTAAGTGTTTCTCTGGGTCTCCCGAACCATTAATGATTAGGAATGGGGTACTTGAAAAATTTGATGTGGGAGGAATTGCATCAACCCATTCAGGGTAAGCTCTCTTTTCTGATTGAATTTGTGCATGATTTCCCTCCATAGCTACCAACTGAGCTGTTAATGACTCAATGGTAGTTATTAACTTTTGAGAAACATCTGGTTCAGCTTGGACCTGAGTAGGTGCAATAACAGGAGCTTGGACGGGTGTGGTGGCACTTACTACAACTGATGGTAGCACCACCGATTGTCATTACACATGACCCATAGGACTATACATGTGAGGGTGTACCGGTAAAGGAGGATACTCTTGATCCATCTCAATAGCTGCAACAAATTCCCTTGGCTGACTTACTCCAGCACGCTTAGGAAGAAGACTACCCTGAAGTAGTTCTGCATTCAACCCCTTAATTCCTTCATTTCTTATCCTGTTGTGAAAATCTTTGCTCTAGTGAGAGTGATTTTCCTTCTATAGAGGGTGGGTTGAATATAACCTGATTCTTTCCTTTCCCCTTTTTGGACACCTTTCGGAGGGGGGGAATTTGGTTACTTGAAGGAATACCTAGATTCTGAGTATGGCTTTGGTTTCGTGTACGCACCCCTTCTTCATTTGCCTCTGTGTGCACAGACTCTTGAGCATGAACTTCTTCATCTGATCCCTCTGAGTGAGCCTCATCTGGTGGATCAACAACAACGGCATTGATGACATTAATTGATGCATAACGCATTGCATCCCTTCTCTCGGAATTTCTGTTATATTGTCTTATTCCATGTCCATGATGAGACATTGCCTTCTTTTGAGTTGATCCCTCATGAACTTCTTGAAAAACCATAATTTGGAGGGAATATCCTGATAATTCTTCTCTTCATTCCTCTTATGGATTCTTCCCTAATCTAGAGAAGACTGACTTTCTCTAAGGGAGAGTTTGAGGATCTAAAAAAGTCCCCAGTCCTGTGGACTGGGGCTGTTCCTGTTGTTCACGCTTAACTACTCGAATCCTATTTGTTGATTCTAAGGGTTGGGTTAAAAGAGTCCCCAGTCTGGAAATCTGGGGTGAATCTTGAGCTACTACATCTATGAATTTCTTAAAAGCTATCCTAATCTTGTGGACTTTAGTCCAGAAATTGGCTGGATGCATTAACCTACATCTATTCAAATCACCTGGTTCAAATAAACATTGGATGATTTCTGACACTTCTATCACTTGATGATGTGCACACTCTAAATGAGAAGCCTGTTCTGTATTCTCATTTTCCTGATTCGAGAGTAATTCGACAACTTTTTCTTTGTATGTATAACATTGAGAAGAACTAGTTCAGGCTTGTTCTTGAGTGAGCATTTGATTACAAACAAAGCCAGTTGGATGTGGCCAGCCATGGGAAATAACATTGCATGAGACCATTTTTGGCGGGCTTTGTTGGCTGGAGAGTATAGTGAAATTTAGTGCTCCATGGATACCACATCCCCTGATATGGATACCAGATGGGGCATTGGCAATTAACTGGTGCAATCTTATTAGTGCGCCAAGGTATGAATATTGAAGGGCTCTCTACTGCTTTTCAGCCATCGGATATCGATAAACTGAGAGATATGCCAAATCAATTTGGCATTGTAACCCTTCTATTATCTTGACATGATTTTCATATTCATCATAAGATAATATTTTATTTTTCAATTGACATAGAGTTTTCCACAAGTTTAGACGAATATCATTAATACAATCTTCTGTCAACATCTCAGGAATGTCATAATGAGAGTCATCCAAATGCCAAAACATGACTAGTACTTCACATTTCTCCAGTTTTTTCTCATATTCAGCACTTTCTCCTTATCATTAGATGAAGATTCTTCAACCTGATTAGACCAAAGATGGTGCTTCCTTGTTTTTTCATCAGATTCAACAAGATTGGTAGAGAATTCATTTATCAAAATAAAAGATGAATGGCCCAGTGGTTGTTTGAAGAATGACATACATCCTGGGCTATCTTCTGACTGAGAAATTATTTCTCCTGCTAGCAGTAAAGCATCAGACATGACTGGCTTCACATTTTCAAGTGCCTCAAGATAAGAGGGCTTTCTCTTCACTGCATTTTCATTTGAATAATTTTCTAGGCAATTTAAAATACTACTATAGAGAGGACTTTCACAGCTAAATTCATCATCATGTGGAGGACCACCATGGTGGGTTACAACAAAAGATGAAACCTTTTTCTCCATGATCTTCTGGCCACGCAGAAGTTTCTTGTGGCTCTCATCTAAAGATGATACTTTGAGTTTGACTAAACTATCCTGAAACAAGACTTCATGAGGAAGTGTTTTATGGAGACCTTCAGAATTAATGTTCCCACTATTGGGAAATGAGAGAGTATAATCTTGAGTGGCAACAAATAATTGTCTGAGTGCATCAAGAACTCCAGCATCGAGCAAGGCCTTATTATAGATTGGATCTTGATTTCATGACTGTGCTGGACGGGTTTTTTTCATAGATGCCTTCATACTCACTTTGGGAACCACTTGTTGACAAAAGTGGTTATTATGGGCAGGTTTATGTGCCTTCTCAGAGGAAATAGTCAGGTTAGGCTGATTATCTCCATTAAAATCAGGTGTATGTTCCTGACTTGATTGTCTATATGACATGGAGGAGTATTCCCCACAACCCTCTTGGACTGGAACAGATGTGTGTGTCTATTCCGGAGTGATATGTTGACGTGTCACTCCACTGGTAGGGATAGATTTTCATTTCTTTCCCTGTGATGCTGATGAAGCTGTTATAATATCTGATAGACATCTAGAATATGAGCAGGGATTTTCTTCTGCTCTTTCACCATTTTCAGAATGTGCTTGGTGACTTCAACTGCGGGAATGAGAATATACATCCATTTCGTGCATGGAGTAGGTTTTTATTCATGGTCATGTCCCCCTTTTCCTGTTATTGAATTCTAACAGTACTCATGTGTGGGGGAAGAGAGTTGATTCTGCTACAAATTTGTCGTTGGAGCTTTCCGACTGACTTCTCCGAATGCTACCAAACAAGACTGTTGGCAGGCTTGAATAACATTGTCATATGTATGTACCTGCTGTGTATTCCTCATCAAGTATGGTTGATGACTTTCCTTCAATACTGGCAGACGAGACTGCTGACAGAATTGTTGATTGTAAACAGGTGTATGTTCTTGCTTATCAGTTGCCACCATATTAAATTGGTGACCTTCTTTGGTTTTAGTCAGATGAGAATGCTGACTAGCTGATGAGTTATAAACAGGTGTATATTGTTTCCTATAATACTCAACCAGAATTTCCCGTCGAGATTGTTGTGCTGCTACTAGACGAGTCTGCTGGGCAATAACATTAGGATGGACGGGTGTGTATGCCCGCTCGTTATTTTCCATCAAGTTGGCTTGATGGACTTCTCCAGAAGGGGAAGAAGTAACAACCTCCTCCTTATTCACCGGATTTTACCTTTTTCGGTTACTCTTATAGACTCGGGTCTAAGGTATCTGATCCGAACCCTTGAAGGTGATACCCCCATCATGTTGAGGGCGCACTTCCGCACGTTTCTGGCGACGATTGTTGATGGGAGGCCTCAGAAAGGACTCATGTCTCCTTGAATTAAGGCCTTGAGTGACCTTCTCATTCACCTCCCCAAAATATGGGAGGGACTAGTGATTGTGTTCTAGGGATAATGACCCAAAACGGTTGGAAATGGTGGTTGGCACCACCTTCTTCTTGATCACTGGTCATCGCTGTTCGGATAACCAGGGTGAATTATTGACTTAGAGGGCTTGTCGAGCAGCCTCCAGAGTTAGAATCGTACCGTGTTGATGGTATTCCTTAACCAGTTCATTTGATACATAGTTTTGAAGATGCTGAGTAGGTGATGTCATCCTCAGAGAAGACGAGGATACATTAAGAGTAGTAGCAGATGCATTCACAGGTGTGAACTTTAGTGAAGCCTTTTCTATAACCCAAAAGATCTTGGAAAAGAGTGCATGTTTTATATAACCGACATAACCAAGATAAATTTGGCCACTACAACTTTTGGATGAGCACATATGTTATTGATCGTTTTTTGGCCCTCTCATTGAGTTTAAAAAGGGGATTAACAAATAAGTAAAATATCATTTTAACTTGGTTAAGGATTCACGTCGGGTTCACCATTTTTTGTTTCCTTTGGAAATGGGGATGACCTTGTATGTTTAAGGTTCAAACATTCCAATCAATTTCTACTGGGTTTGTTCATAGAACCGGAAACATCCAATGATTCTATATCCATTTGGACATACATTCCAAAGGTAGGTTCTCATTAGTTGTGGACCGATGAGGCTTCATAATTTTCATTAGTCGAGAGGATGGGAAGTCAAACTCATCACACCTTTTTGGGGGGAATTATTGTCTACCCTGGTAATCTGTTTATATATTTTAGTTATGTTCATGAATCCTTACTACATTACCAAGTATGAAAATGAGATTTCCTTTAGATATAACATTCAATGATTAATATGTATAAGATTTAGAGAATATTTTATATGTATTTGAGGTTCTTAATCAATAGAGAATCATCTGTATTTGAAAGAGTTTCTTAGTCAATGGTGTCCTTCAATACATTGTATAGATATCTCTTAGTCATTATGATAACCATACTGGTTTTAAAGCCACTAAATGGGGCACTTGATGTTTATTGTCATTCATAAGGACGTGGACTATTTCATAGTTGGGATCGTACCCACAGATGGGCTACCTACGTATCCTTGTTTAGAAAAAAAAAACAGAACCCACATAGTTTGAGAATTAAGATATAGTATAACATCATATGGGACATAAGAGAATTAATGAGTGATAGGATTGAGCCTTTAGAAAGGCTTCCTACATACTCTACTGTTAAGGTAGAGATCAAAGTCCATGTAGTTCGATTAAGAATTATGGGGGCTTACATATGATTAACGGCCCAAAGAGATGTGTTAGGGTTACTTTTACACTCTAAGCTCACTTGAGTCATGCTCGGTGTGAGAAACAAGAGGTATCGATAAACCTGATGATTTGTGCCACGAAAGATGCAATTATAAGAAATGATGTGGGTCTTATGCATGTATGATTGCCCAGATAGATTAATATTGGGACTTACTTTGGAGAAGAAGCCTGGGAACAAGGTTCATAAAAGTATATGTGCTTTATGGATATTTGGATACTTAACTTAGGACTTAATCCTGAGAAGGGTGCCCAAATTATAGGGGACTTATGATTGGGTTTTATTCTTGATAAGGAAGTCCAAATAAAAATAAATTAAGACCGGTTAATAGAAATTATGACTGGGGCTTATTCCTAAGAAGGAGGCCCAGGTTAAATGGACTTGAGGACTGGGGCTTATTCCTATGAAGAAGGCCCAGTTTATGGGGAATTATGACTGGGGTTACTCCTGAACAGGAGGCCAAGGTTAAGGAACTTTTGACTAGGGATTACTCCTAAAAAGGAGGCCCAGGTTAGGGAACTTTGGACAGGGGCTTACTCCTAAAAACGAGGCCCAAATTAGGGAACTTATCATCTTAAAGGATGAGGTTGAATGAATGAAATCTCTCACTATAGTTACATGAAGATATGTAAAACACTAGGTTTTGAGATATGTTCCACCGAATTCCTTCTAGATAAGGAAGAAAACAAAGAAACCATGCAAAAATGGATTTAAAGAGGGGTTTTAAGGAAAAATATTTTAAGAGGAGAGGTGGATTTGAAGAAAAGAGCTGAATATGTAAGAGGGTCACCCAAAAAGAGGCAAACACACAAGTTTTTTAGGGGCGCACAGGTCCTGGTTGTGCAAGTATACCTGCAAGGCACTGGTGTACTTGCGATCCTGTTAACCAATGGGGTAATACTTGGGTGAGACATGGCTAAATCCCTCTGAATTATCCCTAATTGCTTGCAAAAGGGTGGCACACATGTTATGTTAAAGGGATAAGGCCACGCGCAAGTGTCTTCATTTCCCTTAAGGGTTAGACACTTAGGCGTGCAAGTGTTGGTGAATTTCAACACTTAGGCCTTGTTCCCCCTCTGTAGATCTTCCATTATAGGTAATAAATTACCTTAGATGTTTTTAAAGACTTCAATAAGATACTAGGGCACCGAGAGCTGAAATTTAAGTTTCAAGATCTTTCATCCTCGAAATGGGAGTATCAAAAGGGGTATTTATAGGCTACTGAAGACCCCAGGAGAAAATCAAATAGGGTGTGCAAGTCACCTGCGTGCCCAATATGTGGCACGTAGCTATACCTATGTGACCATCATGGAACTTTTACGGCCCATGCTTAATGAAATCCATGTTCATGCCTTTGTCGATTTTTTATGTTTCATCAAAGGATGAATCACTTTGTGTTTAAGGCATTTCCCTTTTCATTCATTAGACACTATAACGGAAAGAAGCATCAATAGTTTCCGATACCTCTTTCTTTATTTATTACTTTGTAGTTTCAGGTTGTCCAATTGAGTAATTTTATACTCACCCCTACACGGGATTTTCTGCACATGGTGTGTCTAGTGTAGATGATTGACCTTTTGATAGAGTCTAGGGATGATCACAACTGCAAATAGCTTTGTGAGTTGAGTAAGAATGAGGAGTTATTACAGCTCTGAGCCATAGTCCCAATAGTTATTTTGTTTATAGGTTGGACTTTCTAGATTTCATGATTATAATTTTGGGTGGGATTATATTCTGGCTCATTTTACTCTGCTACGCATTACGTTTACATCGTACTCTATTTTTTGGGATATTCATATGCTTGAATTTTTTTCTTAGTGGTTTTCACATTTAAACATTTTTTGGATTAGAGATGCGTGTTAGTGTATAGGTACATAGGAAATGCCTACCATATTAGTGATATTCCTACTCAGTCCTAGTCACCATCCACTTTCTTATTAGAGGTGTTCTTGGGGAGTCGAGACATGGACCCCACTAGGATGGGTTACGAATGAGTGGTATTAGAGGTAGGTCATTTCTACCTTAGGAATAAGATCCTATGATATTGTTTTTCGATGATAGTGTTAAGTATTTCAAGTTTTTATTTTAGGCTAGGGACTCTAGTGTTGGTGCGGCATCCGAAATATCAGAAATATGGAACTCTGATAACCTTCTTTTTGAATGGGTACATGAGAACATTGGTCATAGTGAAAATAATTCTATGTGAACCATTTATGGATGTGTTGTGTTTCCATGTGCTTCTTGAGTAATCATTCTATATATATTCATTGACCACAGTAAATATTTTTTTCTTACAGGACCCCCCATGATGATGATCATGTGGGATTCAACACCTTGATCATATGGATGACTCCCTCAGTGACCAGACTATGATTTAGGGACCAGTTCCCCAGGTGTTTCCTCCAGGTTGTTCACCAGATATACTACCACCTGTAGAGTAGCACATATTTCATGTAATATCAGAGGATGAATAGCGTAGAATAAAAAATATTCATATGTTTCAAAGATAGATACCCCTTAGGTTCTTAGGCGACACCGTCCCTCAAGTGGATGAGGACGGTCTTGAGGCACTGACCATAGTTTTGTTTTCTAGTCTGGACACCAACAGATAAGATGGTGGCCCTAGCGGTGATCCTTCTACATAGCTCAGAAGGGAGATGGTAATGTTTAGCTATGTAGACTCACGATGAGGTAACTCTTTCATTAAAAAAGGTCTAGAAACTATTTACTAAGGAGTTCTCACCTGTTACATTGAGAGTTGTGATTATACAGGAGCTTCATCAGCTATAGTAGGGTAGCATGATAATGGTTGATTATTCATTGAGATTCACTAACATTTATAGGTACTTTATAGACATAGTTAGAGATTCAGGGCTCAGACCTTCGAATGAGGCCTGTGTAGAGAAATTTTAACTGGCATAATACCTCTCTACAATCTGAATTATGTTGGTTTTATTGAGTGAGATTTAGTGGTTAAAATAATCTTTCCTTAGTAGATACAACTGGTGATAATCAATAGTAGATGATCATGTTTAGAAACCACATAAAAATGGATCCATTTTTAGTATTAACAATCCATACATGAGAGATGTTTCAAGAAGAGGTTCGATGAAATTGGATCTGTAGTTCAGGGTTCACATGGTGGATCCATTCAGCCTAGGTAGAGGTAGAGATATTCATGTGATGGCATGGGACATCTCACTCGATGTTGTACAACACAATATACTACTAACAGTGAGATGGTGGATGAACCATCGAAGAATAGGAATTTACTGGAGTAGGTAGCTCCATAATGTGGAAGATTTGGAAGAGGATATGAGAGAGTACCCAAAGGTGGTCAACGTTCCGTCTTGTTACCACCACCACCCCCAAGTGGTCCACAGCAGGCTTGGGGAGCTGGAGGACAAGGAAGGGGACAACTGCATGTGGTCAAATCATATGACCTAGTGGCTATTAGAATTAAAAATGGTATGATCTGTGTATTTTATATATATGTTTTAGTACTTATAATAATAGGTTCAAGTCATTCCTTTCTCATCACATATTTTTTTTGAGACCTAGAGATTCAGGTTGAACTGATCACTCGACCATTATGCTTAAAGACACCTAAAAGAGAAGACTCATAGATTACACATCTATGATGACAGTGTGACCTGACCATTGGAGGTGATATTTTCAGTTGGAACCTATTAGTGTGAACGTTGAGGTCGTATGATTTCAATCCTGGTAAGAATTGGTTATCTACAGTCCATTCCCATATTAACTATTTTAGGTGAAGGGTGTGGTGTGTCCACATTAATGGAATGCGTTTTTTACTTTTTTGGTGAAACGGATACCCAAGAAACATTGGATGGAATCATGCATAGGAGGGTGCAACCAATTACTCATGAGTTGTGTAGATCGTTCTTTAGAGAATAAGATATTACGAGTTTCTAGTTTCCAGTAGTAGTGGTGGTGTACTGGGATGTATTTCCTAAAGATGTTCTAAGATCACTACTGCATCAGGGTATAGTCTTTTTCATTGATTTAAACCTTGGGACTTCACCGATATCTACACCAACATATAATATGGCTCCCTTAAAGCTTCACCAGCTGAGGGTGCAGTTGAAGGAATTTTAGGGGAAGGGATTCATGAGAACCAGTGTTTCACCCTGGGTAACCCTTTTTTTTACAAAAATGATGATGGGAGCTTGATGTTGTTTGTATATTATCAGTGCTTGAACCAAGTGACCATGATGAAAATGTATCCACTACCATGTATCAATGAAATCTTCAATATATTTAGAGGGGAGAAAATGTTCTTGAAGGTTGATATCTAATTAGGCTATCACCAGCTATGAGGACTGGATTTTTATATAAAGATGGCAAATTATAGATGCCTCTAGAGTCCTAATGATTACTTTTCAATGCTCTTTGGCATGAAAAATTCCCTCTTAGAGTTCATGGGACACTGGAACTGGATCTTTCAGCCTTATATAGACTAGTTCATTGTAGTCTTCATCAATGACATCCGAGTGTACATGGAATATGAGGTGGACCATGAGTGACACATAAGGATGGTCTTGGATATAATCTTAGAGCACCATATCTATGAGAAATTTTCTAGGTTCCAGTTCACAATTCTGGAGGTCCACTTTCTGGGTCATGTTATCTCATCTGATGGAGTGGTAGTGGAACCATCCAAAGCTGAGTTATTGTTATCATGGGAGCCACCTAGGTGCATGAAGGAGGCATGGAGATTCCTTGGGCTAGCATACTATTACCAGATATTCATACCTGATTTCTCAAGGGTATTATCATTTATGACATATTTGGCTCGAATGGGACAACATTTCATGTAGATGGAGAAGCTCCTAAAGTATTTTTAGTAGTTGAGATAGAGTTTGATGAGCACTCTGATCTTGATATTTCCATAAGTGGGAGTCGAGTATGTAGTTTTATATGATGCATTAGGGACCAGACTCAGTTGTGTCCTGATACAGAGGCAGGCAGTGATTGCTTATGGGTCAATCCAGCTGATGTGAAATGAGCAGAACTATGTGACCCATGATCTTGCACTAGCAGTGGTAATATTTTCATTGAAGATATAAAGAAACTACTTGATGGGAAAGATATTTATCATTTATTTAGATCAAAATATTCTCATATATAAGTTCTATCAAAAGGATATGATCGTGAGACAGAGGTTATGGATAGAGTTCCTTTAGAACTATGACCTTGAGATTGTCTATACTCATGGGAAGGGGAACATTTTGAAAGGTTATCTCAGAAGGAGATCATGTTTGTAGTTTCTAAAGGAGTCATCAGAGTACTTTGACTCACTAAAATTATCCTTTGTGGATGGAGATGGAGTATCTTTACTCCAGTATATGATTTTCACCCCTCCATCTTACAATGATTTAGGGAGGAATAACCTAGGGATAGAAACTGCATGACCCTATGTGCTCATATGTCTGTAGGACATGTGCTTAATGGATATTCACAAGGTGGAGAGCATGTTTTCTTTTTCATAGGACACATAGTTGAACCTATGGAATTATTGGAGGAGGTTCTGTAGGAGATTCATATTTCCCCTTTGGAAGTACATCCTCGAGTGGTGAAGATGTATCGGGACCTTCAATGTTAGTTTTGGGGGGCATGGATGAAGAAGGTAGTGGAGGAGTTTGTTTTTTATTGACTTACGTCCCAGTGGGTGAAATCTAAGCCCCATGTTCTTGCTGGTTTATCTCAAACCCTAGAGGTACCAAAATGGAAGTGGGATGGAATATCAATGGAATTTGTCAAGGGTTTACTATGTACGTCCTGGGGAAACGATTCCATCTTGGTGATCATTGAATGAATCACAAAGTTTTCTCACATCATAGATATCTATAAGCAGAGCATAGTAGAGACCTTGGGTCACCTATATTTGCAGTAGATAGTTTGACTCTATGGAGTTCCATCAAAGATTGTTCTAGATAACGATACTTGTTTTACATCCCAGTTGTGGAATGGATTACTCAAGACATTTGGGAATTATTAAATCTTGAACATGAAATTTCACCCCCAGATAGATGGCTTGATGGAGCTGACCATATTTTTACAAGAGGACATGTTGTAGGATTTCATGTTGGACATCATTCATAGTTAGGAGGATCACTTAACTTTGTTGGAGTTTACATAAAACAATAGCTACCATTCCACCATTTGTTTGGATGCAGTCGATACATTATATAGAGAACCTGTAGGTCACCACTTTTATAAAATGATCATGGAGAGTCAACAGTCATAGGCTTGGAGTTGCTGCGAGCTACTACTGAGAAGGTGAAAATCGTCTAAGTGCATATGAATACAACACATAACTGTTAGAAATATTATGATAACAGGTAGGAGAGGCCTTTAGATTTCATGGAATGAGACTAGGTGTTCCTTCTAGTTTCACCTCAATGGGTATTGTAGAGATTTGGTGGGAGTTTAATGTTATCTTCGAGGTTTATCAACCCTTTTCAGATACTGTGTTGAGTTGGCGAGGTTGAATATGACTTAGATCTACCCTAGTAGTTACACTAGGTACATGATTCCTTCCACGTGTCGCAGCTATAGAGGTACGTGGATGACCCATCTAAAATCATCGACTGGGGAGAGATGGAATTCAGTGATGGAGTGACTTTTGCTGAGTACCCTATGGAAATCAAGGATTGACATAATATGATATTTTGTTGGTGGGGGATTCTTTTAGTGCATGTCTTGTGGAAGCACGAGAATCTCCATGAGATCACTTCAGAGTGAGAGGCTCAGATGTGTGCTCAGTACCATAATCTTCATAATTAGTCATTATTTTGGATTTTATGGATGTAAATCCCCATGGTTGGGATAATTTAATGTCCCATATTTCCCATTAATTTTTTTAAATATTATATGGAAATAATTCGGGACTAGGTGCTGGGAAGGCGTGCGATTCTGAGGCCCAGTTAGTCTGGAACAAATGATTGATATATATTAAATATATTAAATAATATTCCCAAATAGTTTTCTTGAAAAAGTGGAATACCTTCAAAATGGGTGCCCGATTCAGAAATCTGGGGGCACTGTTTTGTTCATAGCAACAAATTTTCCCTAGGAGAATCATAACATCGGCCGACATGGGTTGGCTGTAAATGATAATTTCAAGAAGGTTTAAAGAATATAATGAATTTATAATTTCTTTTATTTTTACATTTCACATTGACACAGATGAATATTTTTTTTAATAAGACATTAGATAGGGCCCCAATTATAGACTCATACCCCTATAAATTCCCTGGAGGATCTAGAGAGAAACCTAGGAACTTCTCTCCATGAAGAACGATGAAGATATTGTGGATCAAAGATCAATAGATTCCATTCTAGATGGATTTCACTGACAGTGATGACATCACAACAAATATTCTCCAATGAGTGATCCAATACCAAGGTAAGGCGTGTTGTTTGGATTTATCTTTACACATTCTTTCTTTCAATTATGAACACAGAACAATAAAGAAACATGTTGATCTGTTAATTGATCATTATTCTAGGATGTGATTTTCTGTGAGGTTCTATCACGGTTGTTGATTGAAAATTTATTTTTTTAACTTGATCGTTCATAGGGGAATGGATATAGTTCAGAATGAAAAATGGATGAGGTTCATTCCTTGGGATGTTCATTGTGCCCCCCAATTGTTTTCTCATTCATTGTTCTATATTCTTCATGGGTTATGAACAATTGATCCTTAAACCATCATTTCTTGGGGAAATGATCTGAAATTGAAGATCCATCATTGGGGAGACCTTTTGGAGGTGTGATAACTATGGAAACATATGAATCTAAACGAATTGAGAATACTTTTTATGTTAATGATTTATGTTCGTGTTACAGAATTAGATTTTTTAGCCGATTGAAGGATTATAACTCACCAATTTGGTGTTTCGATTGTGAGATGAACTAGGATCTATGGTTTTAAGGTGAAAAAATAATTAGATAGTGGTCGGGATATTCAACCAAGGTGTGTGATGGATGTATAATGGATTATGGAAATTCATGATAAAAATGGTGTGTATCATGGGGTTAGACGGTGTGTGTTGCCCAATGAGTGGGGGATATGGTTTCTAGAGTTAGTAAAATTCCAAATGGCATATGGCCCTATCACACGACAAGTAGGCCCTTCTCAAAGACTCTTCATGTGTCTTAGGAGATATAGGGGCAAGAGATAAAGTACATTGGTTGCCTACACAGTGTGTACCCCACCACACGACTTGGCCCGAACCAAGTACTCATAAAACCCTGAGTATTGGTACAAGGACTGAGTTACATAGGTTGACACCTTTACAAGCACATTATCAGAGTATACAGGTGGATCCTATATGAAAGGAAACAATGTATTGACATTCTATACAACATGTAACCATCTTCTAGATGACATGTTCTAACGATACGAGCTATTATACACGGGTAGTACCTGGGGTCAAGGCACGAGATGTGTGACCATAATACACGATGTGTGCCCCCTTTTTTACATGGATTGAATCTATCATCCACCGTATCTTGGACTAGTTTCATTAGGATTCAAGCCCTTGATCGTTTCCCTAAAGGATGATGCATATTGTTTCCTACTCATAGGTGTATGATCCCTTCAGTAGGAAATCCTGGATAGAGTTGTTGGAATCCCATCTGAGAGTCTTGGAGAAGGATCCTACATTCATCCCTCATTCCATAGGCTGAGTCCCTATTATTGACTCAACGAACGTGATAGTGTGTCGAACTGCTATATAGCAGCTCAATCCAGATGGAGGTGATAGTACCACCCCATCACCCTAGATATAACAGTGAACTATTGTATCATATCTATCTATAAACCTATCATTATAACTCTCTAATGGAGGACAAAGAACATTAATTCTCGGATGGATGTCATATGTTCCATCAGACTCAAGAGTGTGTTCTTCTGGATGAGTGCTTCATGGAATCTTTTATTGAATCCCTAGTGTCAGTACGTGGTAGTTTTGACTTACCTCTAGATTTCATGTATTGAATTGAGTATATATAGATAATAATGTTATATGTGTTATAATCATATACTATGTAAAGTTGAATGTACTTCTTTCTTTGTTCATTGATTTTTGGTTTCAGGGTTTCCTGGTGAGTATTTTTATACTCACCCCTGCACGGGATTTCCTGAATGGGTCTTGTCTTATGCAGACAAGGGACCTTTTGATGTAGTTCACGATGGACCATGACTAGAATGAGCATTGTGAGTTCAAATAGGCCAAGGGGTTCCTATATATTTGAGCAACAACCCTAGTATTTATTTTTATTATAGGTTGGACTTTGTAGTTTATAGGTTCTTTATTTTGCGTGGGCTTGTATTGTGGTCTAGTTTACTCTAATTTACTTTACATTCATAGCATACTCTATTGGTTTGCAAAGTGGTATGCATGCATTGGTTTCATAGTGGTTTTTACATTTCACCATTTTTGTGCCCAAAGATGTCTGCGTGTATACAAGTACATATAAATTCGTCCCATGTTAGAGATATATGTACTTGTTCCAAGTCACCACACTCTAGATTATTAGAGGCGGTCTTGGGGAGTCACGACATGGGACCCACTGGGATGAGTCGTGACACAAAAAGATTCTTGTTATACATTATCTATATAAATTGGAAAACTGGGTAAAAAAAGTTACGTAAAGGAAAACTGAAGAAAGAGGAGAATAAAGACATGATGGGGATATATATTGAATCCCATGAATATTAAAAGATCATTGAGGAAGGTTGTGTACCTAAAATATTCCACTTCCACATAGATAAATCATAACGAAGGCTCTCTTCCCATGTGGTAGTGATCCCAGTTCTATAGTGAGTGATTTATGCCTATATAAAGAGGAGGGTGGTTGGGGTGAATAAATATTCCACGAGCCTAACAACCCATACAAAGTATTGGATTGTCACTATCTTTTTTTCATTATATTTTCTTTATATTACCCTATTATTATTCTCCCTATACATAATCTTCACTCATATAGAGTGATCACCAACTACAGTTAGTCATAGGGAGATAAAAAACATAGCTTTTGAGTTTATTGGAGTGAAATCAATAAAATTGAATATTTTGGTTTCATTTTATTTTATGAACTGAAATAAGCGACTTATAAATTAGAAATAAACAATCCAAGATGACCAATATGGAAAATAAAAAAATTGAAATTATTGAATTTGGATAAAATAATTTTATTAAAACGATACAGCCAAATAGGTTTTTAATAAATTAAAAAGATAGAAAATAATTTCTTTTTAGTTTCTATAGTTTTATATTTTATTAATTTTTAAAAGTAATTCAAAATAATTTTTTAAATGAAAATTTAATATCTAATCTATTTTTTTTCATAAATTATAATACTATTTAATAATATATTTTTTTAAATACCATTCACTATGTCAGTTAAATTTATTGTTTGAATTCAAAACTAAAAATTTACCAAATGAAATAAAATAATAGAGGGTAAAAATAAAAAAATAAAATAAAAATCAATTGAAAATACACAATTATATATCTCTTCCATTATTTAATTTGATAAATAAATTTTTTCTCCCCTCTACCTAGGATTTTTATTAATTCTTTATATTGTTTTCATAATTTTATTTCTTACATTGAGGGTTTAAGGTGCTGGGAAATGTGGGATGGGAAGAATTTCCCACCATTTATCTTTACATATATTCTAATTCATTATTTTTTGAACTTTTATGGATCCATTACTTGAGGATCCATTGTATGTAATATATTGGGTGACTATAGAGATAATATAAAAAGGCCATGGCATGGTAAGATAGAGTGTACACCGGTTCTGGCATTTCATGAAGAAAGTATTGAAGGGGAATATTTGTTTGGGAAATTTTGAAGATATTTCGTCAAACTAGAAGATTGTGTACCTATTCTAAAACTACATTAAATGTTTATGGTCCTTAGCATCGATGATGAGGTTATGTGGTTGATGGGGTCTGCTGGTTTTTATTTCTCCAGTTAGCTCTGGAAATAATGGACATTACCGAGGACAACAAGGATTTTCCTATAATTATGGAGGATGGTAGTGATTTGATTCCAAATGAAATGGGTCTGGGTGTGTATCATGAGGCGATAGGCTCTAGGAATGATGATGAAATATTTTTTGAATTTTGAGCAGTTCATACTGTGAGATGATCAATTCATTTGAATTTTATGAAATATCTAATCTGTGAGGTGGTTAGTCTTTGCGAGGGTCAATGTCACTCAATGCTGCAGTGAAATTTTCTATATAGTTCCCAATAACCTCAATGTAGCTTATCAATATTATTAAAAATTGGATATTAAGGATATATGAAAATTTTGGGTCTTTATACACTACCTGGTCACCCAAGGAAGGGTCCATCAGTTACTCCATGGGTTGTCCTACAACCCAAGCCCTCACGGGCGGTCCACTACCAAGACCCAAGCCTCTTAGGTGCGGTCCATCATCCACCCAAACCCATCTATATATGCTCAAGGGATTCAAAATCACACAGGACCATCCTTATAGGCTTTGGGGAGATTACAAGCACACTGACCAATACTCAGAGACTTTAGAGAGGTCACAATCACATAGAACTATCTCCATAGACTCTAAGGAGGTCTCAAGAACACTAAACCATCCTCATAGACTCAAGGGAGGTCCCATCAAGAACAAAGGGTCATAGAATATCAAAAAAAAACTCTAGATAATCCCATGGAACTAGTCACTCATGACTTATCCCATCATCACTAACACATCCCACCTCACTTGTTAGGGTTCCAACTATGTCATAAAGACTCATAATAGTCTTTATCTATTGATACAATATCACACTCAACACCCATTGGTGATTTTACTAACTAAAAAAATCCTCTGACCCAAACCACACGGATCAGTTTATTTTCCCACCAAGACTCACAATACACCTAGACCCACTACATGGAGACCATCCCAATCTATCATGATATAATAGCCCTTGTATCACAAAGTGAATTCATTAATAAAAACAATGACCCATACCTACATATCATGTCACATATCCTAAGGGAGATCCGCCTACCGATCACCTAGGGGAAACTCGTCTCTGTGACACTCATCTATTCCAAAAGTTCTTTTCCAATGTAAAACATTCATCAAGATCCCACTACACCATCAAGATGGTATTCCTTATCACATAAAATATATAAAACCATCACATCCCCCACCCCATAGAAAAATCCCTCCCTCTCCTAATAAATTTCTCTAGGAGTATCCACATAAGCTACCCATGTTCTTTTTTCATCCTAAGACCACCCAAGTTCAATCATCATCCAAAAAATCACTATTGCACCATAGAAACATATTCTATAAAAAATAACTATTTTATAAGGTGTTTAATAGAATTCATCTTGAGAATAGGAGGCCGAACACCACCATATATATTCTACCTAGGTACTCTTGGCCCCTATCTATCTTCTCAATCCCATGAAAGAATAATTTAGTATAAAATTATTTCATAGAAATACACATGTAATTATATTTTAGGGACTTCTTACGTTTTAAATGGAGTTACCGTCTTCACTGGCCTCCATACCACCTAAGTCAATCACACTAATGACTTTTCCTATCTCATACCACCATCTCATATCTTGTCTCAAATGATACAACATTAATAATTAATTATAATAATTTATAATTAATTATTTATTTTTAATTGTTGAGGTATAAATTTCTAAAAATGAACCAGACACTGTCGTTGCACCGAAAATACGACTAATTTCCCATAGAAGGGCTGTCACACAACCTCGACACCTTTTTGGTGAAAATACCTATCATGAAACTCCTAGTAAACATTTAATTTCATCTTATTTTCTAAAAAAATCATAAAAAATAGGTAATTTTCTTACCCTAGTCAAAACCACTTCTGTTAGCATACATACAATGTCTCATTACATCTTCTATGAAAGCTAAGAAAAATATCCATCATCCCAAGTGGATTCCACCATGATCTAGTGTAATCAACAAGAAAACCTAACCATTATTAGGGTAAAAAAATAGAAACCAAAATGGTATAATAGGAGAGAAATAACACACCTAAAATTACTTCCAAAAACACCCTAGATCAATGGGTAGAATAAGGTATGGAGAGAATGGGAGGCAATAGATAAAAGTTTTACCCCATGTGTGCTAGCTCGACCAATAATAATGGGGAAATCCCCCATTTTATGTTAAAAATAATATTCCAATACCGTTTCATTGAATCCAGTAATGGTTCATGTCATGAAACACCTGAGAAGAGGACCTCTTATCCCTCTATCCTAAAATATCTTGATATGAAGCCTTTCTTCGCGGTGTGAATATCCTGAAGATTCTAATTTCTGAAATCATGACTAGTTTTAAATCCTTCGATTCTTTCCTAAACCCCAATGATACCCATGGATTCTAAAAAATATCAAAAAATCTTATTTCTATGCTTTCAAATTCTTGAAACCCTAGTCTGGTTCCAAGTTCTCTAAATTAATTTTCCACCATATAAATGGTCAAAATTACTTCTTGAATTTTCAAACTATAATGATATGAGTAATTACACAAGGAATCATATTTATATTTCATATATTCATGGTGAATGTTTTATCATTAATTTCACTAGTGGTGAATGAGAAATTAGCAATGGTTTTATGGTCATAGTTCATGGAGTAATGAATAAAACCCTATATAATATGATAAAATATTACGTGGATATAGTTACAAAAACAAATTTTATTGGGAATTCAGAACTATGGATTTGTTTATTAGACCACATGAGTCAAAAGGGGATGAATATTCTTGAAAAAAAATAATTACACTAGAGCTAATTTTGGGGGAAATTATCTTATATGATTATTTTTATCTCTGGAAAATTAAAAAAGTATATTTCACAAAAGGAGACTGAAAGATAAAGGATGGAAAATATAATCAGGAAACAAAATATGTTTTGAGGACCTACACCAATATATTCCTTTAGAGGGTCACTGCATTATGTAACATTTATTAAAAAATCAAATATAATGTTGGGGATTTATTTTTTGAAAAAAATATTATTTTCAATAATGTTTCATAAGTGAATATCTTTAGTGGGGAATGATTTAAGATCAAAGAAGAAATGATTGATGTTTGTAAATGTATGAAAGTATGAAAGTAAATATTTCATGTAATTATCTACTAATAATAAAATATAGTGGTAGAAAACTCTTCCCAGTACACTAAAATAGAACTTTATGTCCAATAGGATAACGAATCAATTTAATAAACATGCCAGGAGTGTGAGGTCGTACTAGGGATTACCTGTGACCTTCTGGAAAGAGGTAGTGAATATGGTAGTATATCATATCATTATGATTCCATATGTAATAATGGGGTAATTCATATATGAGGATATCTAATTAGTAAATGAAGTAATACTCTCTCATTTAGGACTCTTTGGTTTTCTGGAATATGTTCATATAGATTCTTGTGAAAGGAGTAAACTGGATAAAAAATACACAACATGTTTCTTTATTAGATATAGTGTTGAAGATTTTGGGAATCACTTTTGGGATAATTAGAATAAAAAGATCATAAAAAACATATACTGTGATAATTAACAATGGTTTCATATATAGGTACAATAATTTTGTTCAGACTGATGGTGGAAATAAATAATATGGATGGAAAAAGTAAGGGCAACTTGAAGATATGTTGGATTATGTAAAAATGGAATTAGTGTATTATAATCCTCAAGTAGATTTATGGAGATCGGGATGGGTGAGAAAATGTATATAGGTATTCATTATCCCAATAATATTTTTTATTTACTAATCATGGAGAGGCTGGATGATTGGAAGAGGCAATATAGTTGAAAGAGTCATCAAAGTGTAAACGAATCATGAAGGAAGATATTTTATCATTATAAAATAACAATGATTTGGAGATCAATAAATATCCCTTAGAAAAGTAAGAAATATAGAATATATGGGGATATAGGGTTAATGAAGAACATTATGGTAAGAGGAGATACAAGAAAATTTTGATGAACACATGTTTTTAATAGAAGTAAGTTGTGAATTATAATAAAAGTTTCTCACTTGTAGTCAAGATTACCCCCATTAGGTTGGTTCTTTGTATTATTACATCAATAGATTTAAATCTTGTGAATCATAATTTAAATAATAATTTTCTATATGGATATCTATAGGATTAAATTTATACTAATAATATAAATGGATTTTTCATGTATGGAAATAAATACCTACTGTGTAAACTCCAGAAAACATTATATGGGTAGAATCTGGTAACATGTTAGTGGGAAAAGAATATTGATGCATCCATGAGAAAAAATTAATAAAAATTATATAGAATGAGTAAATTTTATTATTTCATGTATTTTTTATATGAATATTCTTGATAATAATTGATTATTAATAAATATATTTTGACTTTTTATGACACTTTACACTAGGGTTGCTTGTCACAATACTTTTTTTCCAATATTCTTGAAATAAAAAAGCTGGAAACTATCATTAGTTTAGTAGATGATATAAGATCCTTGATCTAAATGGAATGATGTGATGTTATTACTCACTTCTAGGGAATCATCCTTGGATCTCATAACCAATTCTATGTCTCCCTCATAGATTTAATTCATGTTCATAAAACATTTTCCCGATGCCATCTCAGGGTTCATTCTGATAAATTAAACTTCTTATTTCTCAACAGGGTATCAACCTTCAGTTAGAATAGCTAGTAGTGTTGGGTATGTTTGGGAATTTCTATGCATTTTTTTGGAGACCTATAAATTATTCTCTATTTGAATTTAGAGGCATATCATATAATACTTCTTAAGTGCAGTATCTAAGGAATCATGTATTCATCATGAGGGAGTTTGTGCCAGGTACATAAGAATTATGAGGATTTTCACATTTGGATTATCATGATAATTTTATAGGGTAGGTATTCTAGATAATGTTACGAGTTTAACATTTTTTTAAGATAGATGAGTCATAGGAATCATGTATTGTGGGGATAGAAGGGTTGTGGTTTTAATGTATTATGAGGACAAAGTGGTCACAGTTTTAACAACATGCTTGGACAGATGGTTACATGTTTATTATATGGGGTAGTTATTCTATATCAAGTCACAAGTTTAACATATTATGGAGACATATGAGTGATAGGTTTGACGTATTGTGGGGATAGATGGGTCGCATGTTTGATGTCTTGAGAGGATAGATTGGTCACAGTTTTCACATATTGCTAGGATATATGAGTCACAAGTTAAACATCTTGAGTGAAAAAATGATTCTTAGGTCTAATATCTTATATGGATAAGTTGGGAAGAGGTTTAACATCTTGAGGGTATATATTTGTTTATTTTTAGCATCTTTTGGGAATATACGGGTTGAAAGTTTAACATCTTATTGGGGAAAATTGTATAAGGACCGACCTTATTACATACATAATCTTGAATTTAGTCAAGAAAACACTTCCTTTTACATTTAAGATCTTTTAATTTTTAGAGTTTTAGAGAATTAGGACAATACATTCATGACATTACACATTATTATAGAGTGGATACCATAAAAATAGGTTCCATTTTTTTCAAAATATAAAACATTAACAAAATAAAACACAACTCCTTGAAAATTCTTCAACAATTAACATGGCTTACATGCTTGTATTAAACGTCCATTAACATATGAAAAATCATTTAAAAACTTGTGATGAGCACAAAATATCAATAAGGGATGGAAAGAAGGAAATATCACATTAGTCCATGAATACTCGTAACATGTGAAAGAATTTTCAAAAGTCATTCTTTTCACCCATATATACTTACTTTGTGTAAAATTATATTTACACAAGATCCACACAAAACATGAGAACATAAATATAATCATAAAGGTATCTTGGGGAATTACTTAAATAATCTTGTAACCATTCTTGGCTACCTTCTAATCTGTAACCCTCACGACTACCTTACTTTGGGTAACCATTGCAGTTAAACTTGGAGTAACGATACAGCTGACCTAGAACATACATATACCCAATGCATTGGAGGGAGATATAGGTCCCACCATTCATCATAAATAATTCCCAAGAACTAAACATAATCATACAATGTGAATTATTCCATAAAATCATAGCTTTGGAATTTCATAAAACTGAATTTGAAAAGAGAATTTTTAAAGAAAATCCCCTTATGAATATCATACAATTGAAGAGAGACATAATAGTGTGAATGGAGTATGTATATATACTGTAAATACACATAATAAAACTTAATATAAAAATTACCCATCACACAATCAATTAAAATAGCACATAAATAAAGAAGTAGAAGTTTAACCCAAAGAATGGAAATCGGGTTAATAATTCCCTTACCTTGGGTTTGTATTACTTCAAACTTGTCTAAAGTTATTGTATAATGGTTGAAAGAGTGTTATTAGTATTTTACAGAAACATTTTCTTGTTTATAATATATTATATTTTTATTTCATAACATCATTTCACCATTTAATTGTTAGTATTTTTCTCTTTGCACTGTTTTTGGGTGAGTTCATTACATGATTTCTATGATTGGTTCATATTGGATGTTCTTGTCGATTGGAAGTGAAATTATATAATTAAAATGAAAAGGTACTTAGGTATTTCCAGTACCATTATTTATACCATTTATCATTTTGATGTTTAATATGAGGATGATTTATAAGATAAAACATTAATGAAGTTTGTTTAGATCATTTTAGTGGTTCTTTGATAATAACAACCTCATTTTGTATTATAAATTAGAACCATTAGTAGAAAAGAATTCCAGAACCATGGAGGAGTACTAACACATATATTATAACCTGGTTCAACCATATAAATGGTTTCATGAATAGAATTTAAATAATTAGTGAAAATTGAAATCACATCATCCATGATGTCTGTAGTTCAACACATCACGAAAAATGTTTTTATTCCTTGAATAAGCGGGAGAAGAGAAAAATAATGATGAGGAATTTTCCATAAAAATGATATAATCTAGAATATACATGATTTATGTATATTTCATGCCTCTTTTGAATGGAAATATGAAGAAATAATAAGGACGTAACTCAAAATAAAAGATTAAGTGATAGATCTTTGACAAAAATTTGGCAGCTCAACGACTATGCGACATGGTTTTAGAAAAAAATTAAGAAGAGAGGGGACAAGGGTCACCCATCCAGAAATGAATCATAATAAAGAATAGATCAAGAATAAGAAATAAATAAGAACATGGTATGGAAACATGAATGTTATACCACATATAAGAGAACTTGATTTGAAAAAGAAAGAAATTGAGAATTATCTTACCTTGTAGAGTAACCCTTAGAACATGAAGGTTGGGACCTTAGGGGATTTAGGAAACATTGGGATGACTAATATGAAGGTAAGGAGGCTATATATTAGTTGAATATGAATTGGGAATTAAGTTAATGATGGAATGGGTTGGTATTTATAGGATAAGTAAGGGAATATTTTAATAATGTCCAAGGGACACCTCATGGGTGGTATTTGAAAAATGATGGGCTTGCCCATGGTATTTTCCCATGGTATAAGCCAATTGGGAAACCTCGCATATTATTTAACTATAAAAAATTCGACCAGATTAATGACATTATTATTATATCATTAATGATGTCATTAACACACCGAAACTAAAAACTGTATTTTTTACTATTTACTGTGAAATCAACTATTTTAGAAAAATTCCCAAAATTCACCCTAACCATTAATAAAAGTGTATAATTCAAAAATGAATTCTATTTTTTAAAAATAATTTTCTAAATATTATTAATATAATTTTTAAATAAACAAATACTTATTTCAAAAATTAAAAATTCCAATTTTGGAACTACTCTATATCACAATGAAAAATTAAACAAGATGTTATTATCTTAATTCCTTAAGAAAATAAAATATTAATAAAATTTACTATTCATTAGGGTCATATTACTATTCATAAGGGTATGTTACTATTCACCAATAAAAGCGGTTGGTTCCAATAGACTCAAAATAACATACTGAACACAATTGTAGATTATACTTTATTGAAATTCAAAACATAGAAGTGGAAAAGTTATGTCTTAAAGTCTAGTTATAAATATCTACATAAAACAAAGTTCCATTCATTTATATTTATTTTTAGAAAAACTTGGGGTGTTTCATAATCCCCACCTTCTTGAAATTGCATCCTCAAAATTTTAATTATTAAAAAACTGATGGTATTTTCCCTCATAGCATTTTTAGAATCCCATGTTGCTTATTCAACCATGTGGTTTCTCCAAAAAAACCTTTACCTGGTGGATTACCTTATTCTGCAATACATGTTCCCCTCAATCAAAAAACTGAACTTGTTTCTATTCATAAGAAAGGTTCTCTTTTAGCTGAACTTCTACTGGGCTCAAGACATGTGATGAATCTGGAACATACTTCCTCAACATCCAAACATGAAAAACATTGTGTATCCGAAACAAACACAGAGGAAAAGATTCGTAGTATGAAACTGTTCCAACTTTCTCCAAGATTTTAAAAGGACCAATGAACTGTGGGATTTTCTTTTCTTTCTTATTGAAACACATCACACTTTTCCAAGGAAAGAATTTATGGAAAACATGGCCACCTAACTCGAAAGAGAAGTCTTTCCTTATGTTATTTGCATAACTTTTCTTCCTCCTCTGAGCTGTCCTCATGTGCTATTGGATCATCCTCAGTTTCTCAGCCACTTCTTCTACTAATTCTGGCCACATCAACATTATTTCACCGACTTCATCCTAAAATTTTAGAGTCTAACACCGATTCCCATAGAAGGCCTCAAAAAGTGCCATATGAATACTGGAATGAAAACTGTTATTATAAGAAAACTCAACTGAAGAAATATGTTGAACCCAACTTCCTTGATAGTCCATTAAACAAGCTCGAAGAATATCTTACAATGTTTGAATCATTTGTTCCGACTACCAATCTGATTGAGGATGAAAAGTTATACTAAAAATTAACTATGTGCCCAATGACTTCTGAAGTCCCTTACAAAAGCTAGAAGTGAACCTGGGATCTCGGTCAGATACAATGGAAAGAGGAACTCCATGTAACCTGACAATCTCCTTGAGGTACAATCGAGAAAGCTGATCCAAATCCATTGTATCTCGAATAGATAGAAAATGTGTAGAGTTTGTTAGCCGATCAACAATAACCCAAATCCCATTTTTACCTCAAGAAGTCTTTGGTAGTCCCACCACAAAGTCCATGGATACATTCTCCCATTTCCAATCTTGCACTGGCAAAGGCTGAAGCATCCCCTTCTGTAACTGTTGCTTTGTTGTAACCTGCTGACATGTCAAACATTTCATGGTAAAATAAGAAATATTTATTTTCATTACATCCCACCAATAATACTCCCGAATGTCTCTGTACATCTTAGTATAGCCAGGATGAATAGAAAATGGAGAACTATGAGCTTCAAACAACAAATACTTCTTCAACTAAGAATCACTAGGCACACACAACCTTTTTACAAATCTTAAAAAACAATCTTTATCAAGATTAAATTATGGAAACTTACCCATTTTAATAAATTCTACCTTTTTCTGTAGCTCATGGTCTTCCTTCAGCTCTTGCTTAATTCTGTCTAATGATAATGACTGCACCGAAACCTGAAACAAAACAGATTTATTCCCTGCACCAACAACTTCTAAGCCAAAATTCATCAAGTCATTAATCAAGGGATCATGTTCCAAACGTGACATGGTTAATGGTCCATGATGTTTCTTACTTAAGGAATCTGCTACTTTGTTTGATTTTCTAGGATATTAGTTGATCGTGTAGTCATAATCCTTTATCAGTTCAAGCCATCTTCTCTACCTCAAGTTTAATTCCTTCTTAGTTAATATATACTTTAGACTTTTATGGTCAGTATATATTTGGAATTTTATTCCTAACAGATGATTCCTCCAAATATTCAAAGAAAAAACCAAGATTCTAATTCCAAATAAGGTGTGGGATAATTTAGCTCATGAGGTTTAAGTTGACTCAAAGCATAGGTAATTACCTGATCATTCTTCATCAAAACACAACCAAGTCCCTTCAAA
Organism: Viscum album; assembly: GCA_963277665.1. Classification (NCBI taxonomy): domain Eukaryota; kingdom Viridiplantae; phylum Streptophyta; class Magnoliopsida; order Santalales; family Viscaceae; genus Viscum; species Viscum album. The sequence goes on along the minus strand of OY728130.1, from coordinate 662,819,110 downwards.
GAAGCATCACTATAGATGAAAAACTCACCATTTCGGGAAGGTAAGGGAAAAACTGTAGCATTCACCAATCTCTTCTTCTGGTCTTAAATACAAACATCACATTCCTCTATCCAAAAAAATTTAACCCCTTTCTATGTTAATTTAGTTATCGGGCTAGATATCTATGCAAAGTTCTTAAAAACCGTCTGTAATAACCTGCTAACCCAAGAAAACTAAGAATATTTGTGACATATATGGGTCTAGTCCATTCATAAACTACTTTTGTTTTGGTAGCATAAACTTTTATTTCATCTTTATTTACAATGTTCCTAAGAAAAGAAATCTATTGTATCCAAAAATCACACATACTGAATTCTCCAAAATGTTTCTTTTCTTTTAATGTTTGAAAAATAACCCTTATATGTTTTTCATGCTCCTCTTTATTTTTAGAAAATACCAAATCTCATCAATAATTACAACCAAAAACTTATCCAAGAACTCATGAAATACATTATTCAAAAGATTCATGAATAAAACAGGTGCATTAGTTAATCCAAATGGAATAACAACAAATTCATAATGCCCCTATCTAGTATGAAAGGTTGTTTTCAGGATGTCATCCTCCTTCACCATTAGCTGATGGTATTCGGATCTCATGTAAATATTGGAAAATTACTGAGCTCCCGGGAGATGATCAAACAAGTCATCAATATGAGGCAAAGGATACTTGTTTTTAATAGTGATGTTATTCAAAGCTCTATAATCAATGCAAAGTCTCGTGGAAGCATCTTTCTTTTTAACAATCAAAGTAGGAGATCCTGATGGTGAAGTGCAAGGATTAATAAAGCATTTGTCAAGAAAATCCTACAAATGATGTTTCAATTCAAGAAGTTCTATTGGAGCCATATGATATGGGGGTTTTGAAATTGGCTTAGCATCAGGAACAAAGTCAATTGTGAATTCGACTTCTCGATCAGGTATAACACCGGGTAACTCATTAGAAAAAACATCTAGGTATTCATTTACCAATGACACATCATTAATTTGAATAGTTCCATTGTTTTAAACAATATGACAAATATATAATTCATTTCCATATTTCAATAGTTTCTCAGCTTCCTGATATATCATCAATTGTATGGGTTCATTCTTGTATACAAATAGAAACTATTTCTAAAAAACAACTTCTTTATCTCTAAAGTCAATCTTATCATGATAATCATAAAGCTGGTCCATCCCCAGAATAATATCAAACTCAACTAAGGGTAAAACAACAAGGTTTGTAGGTAAAGTCTTTCCACAAACCACAATAGAAAGATTCATATAATACCTTTTTTCTATAACATTTCTCCATGGTGTTTTAACAAAAAGTTAGGGTCTCATTTGTTGAGGTGATATTTCTAATTTACCAGAAATTTTCTCAGAGATGAAGGAATGTGTAGAGCCCATATCAAACAAAACTTTCGAAAAATCTGAGTGAACAAATAAAGTACCTGATTCAACTTCATTTGATGGCCTGACATCTACTAACATAGTCGCAAAGGATCTCACTACACCTTTTTTCTTGTAGTCTAGCTTCTTTGCATCATTTAGATCTCTCTTTGGGTAGACATTTGCATAGTTACCCATCTCACCAAATTTAAAACACTTTATAGTTTTCTTATCAAGATTAGTCTTAGGATCATTTTCATTGTAATCATGGAACATATGTCCAAACTTACCACATTTAAAACACTTCCTAGTTTTGTTAAGACATTCCCACGGTTTTTTTCAGACTTTTCACAAACTAGAAATTTGATTTTCTTACCATATGATTTATTTGGTTGATTATTACCCATTTCATTCCAACTGGACCTCTTCTTCTCTTAGTTTCTCAAATTCAAGTGATCATCAACAAAATCCATCTATACCCTCTCAGCACATTAGACAAGTTTCTCATAACTTTTGAATTAACGGGAGGCCAATTCCCTTCGATACCTTGGATTTAGTCCTGAGTAAAAGCAGTTGATTTTTATATCAATATCTGGAATAGGATTTGGAGCATACCATGTCAGTAGAGTGAAGTTTGCTTCATACAGAGCAACTGAATCTTCCTCCTTCTATTTCAATTCAATAAATTGCTTCTCTATCCTTAGTCACACCACCATATAAAAATATTTTTTCAAGGAAAATACTTTTAAATTCATCCCACTCTAAGGCATCAAAATACTCTCTACCCCTGAAATTCCTTCCATTGACCACCACTGATCAGCTTCTCTTTAAAAAAACTAAATGGAAAGACTTAACATTTTATTGTCTGAACATCCCATAACATCAAATATCTTTTGAAGGGTTTTGATCCATCCTTGAGCTGCTATAAGGTCAGAAGATCTATTGAATGCAGGAGGATGTTGTCTCATAAAATGTTCTAATATTGTCATGTTCTGTTGTGGTACCTCTATTGGTTCTCTTTCATGGATTCCACCACCACTTATTTAATGTGTTATCATATCCATTACTGTCACAAACTTCTCAGTTCCAATCCCTACCTTTCCAGGTTGTAGTTCCGGAAGGATGTCTTTCTGTCGGTGCCAATCCTCTTCAGCTTCCCTGTTCCTTCTACAGACAAATATTCTGAACAAACATGTCTTAGATGAAGCAACATGGAAGTCTTTAAATGCTAAAACATTTCAAATTGAACATATAGTGAAAAACATTTATGGTATTCTATTAACATCACCTTAACACCTCAAGTTATCTAAACTATCCTCTAATACCAACTATAAGGACCCAGCCTTATTACACACATAATCTTGAATTTAGTCAAGAAAACACTACCTTTTACATTAAAGATCTTTTCAATTTTAGAGTTTTAGATAATTAGGACAATACATTCATGACATTACACATTATTACAGAGTGGATACCAAAAAAACAGTTTAATTTTTTTTAAAATATAAAATGTAAAAACATAAAACTAGACCCCTTGAAAATTATTCAACATTTAACATGGCTTCCTTCCTTGTATTACACATCCATTAACCTATAAAAAATCATTTAAAAACTTGGTATGAGCAAAAAATCACATTAAAAGATGTAAAATAAGGAAAGATCACATTAGTCCATGAATACTCGTAACATATAAAAGCATTTTCAAAAGACATTCTTGTCACCCATATATACTTAATTTGGGTAACATGAGATTTACACAAGATCCACAAAAAATATGAGAACATAAATATAATCATAAAGGTATCATGGGGCATTACTTACATATTTTTGTACCCATTCTTGGCTACCTTATAATCTGTAACCCTCACAACTACCTTACATTGTGTAACCATCGTAGTTACATTTGGAGTAACCATATGACCGACCTCCAAAATACACATAAATAATGCATTGGAGTGAGATATAGGTCCTTCCATTCATCATAAATAATTCTCAAGAACCAAAACAAAATCATACAACATGAATAATTCCATAAAAACATTGCTTTGGAATTTCATAAAACCGAATTTAAAAAGAGGATTTTTAAAGAAAATCCCCTTATGAATATCATACAATTGGAGAGAGACTTAATAGAGTGGATGGAGTACATATATATACTGTAAATAAACATAATAAAACATAATATAAACAGAATCCATCACACAAACAATTTAAATAGCACGTAAATAATGAAGTAGAAGGTTAACCCAAAGAATGGAAATCGAGTTAAGAATTCCCTTACCTCGAGTCTGTCTTACTTCAAATATGTTGAACCTTACTGTATAATATTTAAAAGTGTGTTATTAGTATTTTACAGAAACATTTTCATGTTTATAATATCTTATATTATCATTTCATAACATCATTTCACCCTTTAATTGTTAGTATTTTTCTCCTTGCACTATTTTTTGGTGAGTTTTTACATGATTTCTTTGATCTGTTCATGGTGGATGTTCTTGTCGATTGGAAGTGAAATTCCAGTATTGGAATGGAAATGTATTTACATATTTTATGTAACATAATTTATACCATTTATCATTTTTATGTTTAATATGAGGATGATTCATAATTTAAAACATTAATGATGTTCTTTTAGACCATTTTAGTGGTTCTTTGATAAGAACAACATCATTTTGTCTTATAAATTAGAACCATGAGTACAAAAGAATTTCCGAACCATGGAGGTGTCATAACAGATATATTATAACCTGGTTTAACCATATAAATGGTTTCATTACCAGAATTTAAATAATTAATGAAAATTGAAATCATATCATCCACGATGTCGGTAGTTCGACACATCACATACAATGTTTTCATCCTTGAATAAGTGGGAGAGGAGAAAAATAATGATGTTTACTTTTACATAAAAATAATATCATACATAATATAGATGATTTATGGAGAGTTCATGCCTCTTGGGTAAGGAAATTTGATGAAATAATAAGGATGGAACTCAAAATAATAGAATAAGTGAGAAATCTCTTACAAAATTCGGCAGTCCAACGGCTATACGACAGGGGTTTAGAAAACATTATGAAGAGAGTGGAAAAGGGTAAGCCATCCATAAATGAATAATAATACATAATATATCAATAATAAGAAGGAAATAGGAACATGTTAGAGAACTTGAAAAAGTTTCCACATAAAAGAGAACTTGATTGGAAAAAGAAAGAAAATGAGAATTTTCTTACCTTGTAGAATAACCCTTAGAAACATGCAGGTTGGGACCTAAGGGGCTTGAGGAAACCATGGGAGGACTAATATGAAGGTAAGGAGGCCAGATATTCGTGGAGGAGGAATTGGGAATGAAGTTAATGAGGTAATGGGTTGGTATTTATAGGAAAAGTAAGGGAATATTTTAATAATTTCCAAGAGACACCTCATTGGTGGTATTTCCAAAACCATGGGCTTGCCCATGGTATTTGCCAATGGTAAAATCCACTTGGGACACCTCACAAATTATTTAACTATAATAAAGTAGACCAGATTTATGAAATCATTATTATATCATTAATGATTCCATTAACACACCAAAACTAAAAACTGTATTTTTTACTATTCACTGAAAAATCTACTGTTTCAGAAAAATTCCCAAAATTCACCCTAACCATTTATGGACGTGTAGATTTCAAAAATGAAGTGTATTTTTTGAAAATAATTTTTTAAATATTATTAATTTAATTTTTAAATAAAATAATACTTAATTCAAAAATTAACAATTTCAATTATGTTACTACTTCAATATCATTATGAAAAATTAACCAAGATGTTATTATCTTAATGCCGTAAGAAAATAAAATATTATTAATATTTATGATTCATTAGGTTCATATTACTATCCAGATTACTATTCATAAGGGTATGTTACTATTAAAAAAACAAGTTGGTTCCAATAGACTCCAAATAACATACTGAACATAATTTTAGATGATAGTTTCTTGAAATTCAAAACATAGCAGTGGAAAAGTTATGTTTTAAAGGCTAGTTAAAAATAACTATGTAAAAAAAGTTCCATAAATTTATATTTATTTTTTGAAAAACATGGGGTGTTAGAAATGGTTTGTAGGTTTAACATGTTATGGGGATAGATGGATTGTTAAGTGTGTCACCAGGGGAAAATTAGTACACTTTATGGTTTAGTTCAGTATGACCCCAGGGGGTAGATTTCTCACTGAGGATTTTAGTGTTGATGTTGGGGTGTTGGGATTGGACCACAATGAGGTTTCCTACATACACTGTTAAGAAAAAGGGATCAAGACCCACATAGTTTGATGCCTCAATTTAATTTTATGTGATATTACTATTCTATTTTGTTTAACATCATGCATTAAAGAATCTCATGTCATAGACAAGGCATCAATGAGGTACAGTTTGTGGATTAGCCATGAAGGATGTCAGTGCTAAAAAATGGATGAAATACTATAGAGGGGGAGGAGTGTAATCCCATAATGATCATTCACGGGGAATCCCATGATCAACTCATGAGGTAACACAATATTTTAATGTAATATAATGAGAATTTTTTCATTCGATTTAACATCATGTAGCTAGGATATGAAGTTAGGTAATATTAGGTCAGGCATATCAGCCATGGATGGGGCTTATACCCTGAGAAGGACTATAACAAGGTGAGAAGAAGAGTTGAAAAAATGACTCCCTATCGAGATAGGTAATTCATTTCCCTTGATAATCCCCCCTTTAAGGATTATCTATTTACTGCTCATTTTCTTTAGGTGGGTCATGGTATAAACATTACTATGGAGGAGTGGTAATCAGGAGGTCTGATGTTAGGGTTTCAATGATTAGGAGAAAAATGAATTCGGTTTTATATGATTAGGTGGAAAAGGAAAGGATGGTGGTATACATCGTACGGAGTTTTAGGGAGCATGTGTACTAGTTTTGGATGGAAATAGGGGTCTTTGGAACTTGAACTTCATTAATGGAGATTTTCTAAAATGAGGTACCATGGAAAGTCCCTTAGAAGGTTTTGTTTTGAAATTTTGGGCTTCAGAAAAGTTTGGGGGTTCATTAAGGTTATGGGATTCATGAAGCTCAGAGGATTTATGAAGAACATGGGTCTTGCGAAGGAGAATGTTTCTCAAAACATAATGATCCTGCCTTTAAATGAATACTTAGTTCCCATGGGGTTGGTTTCATAAAGGATAATTATCTCTTGAAACCCCAATAACCATAAAAGGAATTATTCTTACATGAATTCCATGAATTTTTTTGAAATACATCTCAACCATGGGTTGAGGTTCTCAAAAACACATTAGATTCAGTGTCAGGAAGATGGATATATTTGGAAATACATATACTCTCTTACTTGGAAAGCTTCTTAGTTTTGTGAATTCATAGACTTTCTTAGAAGATGAAAAGTCATTTCCCTATAAATTTTTTCTGTAGGGAATATTTATCAGCCCGGTGGAGACAATGGAATCAGTTTAACAAAAGATGGAGGATTTCATGGAATATTGCGAGCATTATGAAAATTTATAGTTTTACAAACTGGAGTTACACTGCTGATCAGGATGTGACCACCTGCTGATCGAATTTATATATGATGATGTGATTTTGAAATTTGGGAAGAGAATTTCTATTCCTAGCATACCTGATCTAAAAGGAAAATTTTTGGATGATTCCCATAGCTCCAATTTCTCTATATACCCTGGTAGCACTATGATGTATATATATTTGAAGGAACATATTTTGTGGGAAAAAATTAAGAGAAAGATTACTGATTATGTGTCAAGAAGTATGGTTTTTCAAGAAGTGAAAGTTGGAAGACAACATACTAGAGGAGTTATGCAACCTCTTCCCTCACTTAAGTGGAAATGGGATCATATTATGATGGAATTTTTCCTAAGAATACCAAATACACCTAGAAGGAATGATGCAATATGGGTCATTTTTTAGCATCTTACCAAGTCAGCACATTTTCATTATATAAGAGAAGATTTGCCACTAGAACGTTTAGGAATAATATATATTAATGAAGTTGTAAGACTTGATGGAGTTCCCCTATCGATTGTTTCTGACAGTGATCCTTATTTTTCATCATGATTCTGGAAAGTCATCAGAAGGCCTTGGATACTGAACTTCATTTGAGCACTGCCTACCACCCTCAAAATGATGGACAATTTGAATGGACTACTCAAACCTTAGAATACATGTTGAGATCTTGGTCACTCGATTTTCATGGTATGTGGGATATGTATTTACCTCTGGTAGAATTTTCCAATAACAATAGAATATATTCAAGTATTCAGATGGCACCATATAAAGCATTATATGGAAAGAGATGTCGCACAACAACTTGTTGGATGATGTTGGTGAAGGAAAACTCATAGTCCTAGAACACATTGTCGAAAAAATGGAAAAGGTGAAGGTTATCCAATCCCACATCAAAGCAAGTCAAAGTATGAAAAAGAGATATGTCGTTAACCGAAGGAAGGATTTGGAATTTCAAGTAGGGGAGCATGTTTTTTTGAAGGTATCTCCATGGAACAGTGTTATATGTTTCAGTAAGAAGGCTTAATTGAGTCCCAGGTACATCAGACCTTTCCAAATTCTAGAACGAATTGGAGTTGTAGCTTATCATTTGAAAATGCCGTCAAGTCTCACCAAAGTTGATAATGTGTTTCACATATCATTTTTTAGAAAACAAATGCCAGACCCAACGCATGTAATCACCTATGAAGAAATAGAATTGAAATGTGACCTATCTTAATACGAAGTGCCTCTAAAAATTATCGATACCAGAGAACAAGTGTTGAGAAACCGAATGACTCATCTGGTGAAAGTTTTATGAAGATACCATAAGATGGAAAAGGCAATGTGGGAACCTGAGGAACTTATGATGAAGAACCACTTGAATCTTTTTTTTACATTATTATTCTAGAAATTTTGAGGATGAAATTTTTTAAGGATGGAATAATGTAACACCCAAAGCTTCTATGGCATGTTTCCCTTCGAATAATACAATAGCTTGTGTTGTATACAACTTAGAGTTTCAACACTCCACGACCAATCAAACATGCCGTTATGTATAGTAATACCCACTTTTTGAAAATTTATAAACATTATTTTCTAAAAAAGGACTTCATTTTTTAATTCAAAATATAAAAATTATCTTAGGTTGAATTTTTGATATTTTTTTGAAAACATTCATTTTTTGATGAATAGTGAAATAGACAATGTTATTGTTTAAAAACGACATTTTATTTAAATAATTAGTTATTTTATTTAAATTTATAATTGGTAAAAATAGATGCATAATAAATTTATTGGTCCAATGTAATTCATAGGATTCATTTTAGAATAATATTAGATATATAAAATTTTATTGAAGTTTTTACCGTCTTTTACCCACCTTCTAGTCGCATTTTCAAATTTGCATAAAACATAATTTTACCACTTATGGGAATTGAATTTCAAAAATACGAGAGACTTGGTTGAAATTATTTAGTAAAATTTTGTTCAATAAGATGAATGTAATTTTTGGTGAATAGTAACTTTTGAAATTTATTTACCACGATTAAAAGTAAATAGGATAAGTAAAGTTAAAAATGATATTATAATTACCCTAACACATGTACTAATTTTATTGGATAATATTATTTTAGCCAAAATCTAAATTATGAATAAAATATGATCCTTTTGGTCTACTTGTATTTGATTAGGACTTTTATTATTATTTTATTTAGAGAATTGTTATGTGTTAAATTCAAATGTTCATAAATAAAACATTTTTTTAATATAAGGATATAAATAAGATAAATTAAAATTTAAATAATCATAAAGAATCTAAAATTATGTCCTACATAATGGTATTTTATTTATAATTTGTAGACATTAAATAATTAAAGTTCTTTATGACAAAATGATGTTGTAGTAATTGTTTTAATGAAAGGTTAAAATAATTGATGTTATAAATATCAAAATAAATATAAATTGAGACTTTGCATACATTCCACTAATTTTATAGATTAATAGGACATGTTATTATTTCTTCAATGATTTTTTTTTCAAAGTAATCATGCTGTTATGACTTCCACAAAAATCAATTACTAAATAGTGTCAAAATTGACATAAATGAGTTTTAAAATGAATACTATATTATAAGATGATATAATAGTCCTAAAAATATATTGTTTAGTAAAATAACTTATATAATAATATATATATCATAAATTAACCACTTTGGGTTATCTTGGAATTTTATATTAATATTATTAACCATTTAATATAATTCTACATGAATACATGGTAAAAGTTAAACTATTTAACTAAGAATTAAATCTAAAATATAAGGTTAATATGGTGAATTAGACCTATCAAAAACCTATTTGTTGAATGTTTTTAGAACCCTCGCCACATTATCCTAAAAATAAATCATTTTGGTGCCATTATAATCCGAATATGATTGTATAATAAAATAATATTTCATGGTTTTTCAAAAGTGACCCTCACCTATCTTATAAAAAGATACTTCCCCTTCTCTCAAAATCACACCTCCAAAGACATTCGGCTTAGCCAAACCCTACCCAAATATACTCCCAACTACCCTCCCTTCGACCTAGAGGCCTTAATTTGATCAGAAAAAAACCTACAGAGCCATTTTGATCAAATAAAAAGGATAAACCCGAAGCAGAGGTAATAATTTCCCCACTTCTTTCAAAGTTTTTTTCTTCTTCCACATCCTCTTTTTTTTCTTACCAAAATAATAAATCCAGTACCTTTTGCATAATTTGATGTTATTATAACTATTTTACAATCATATTCATTATTATATCCATTCTATGAATGAAAAATCACCATGCATGGGTACATACGGCTTACCGTCTCCACGTCCTGGTGTAGTTTTTTATTGAAACACTTCATTATTTGGATGGGTATAATAATGAGAATAAATAATCTAAATAATAAATATACCATGTTATGTATTTTTTATATATGATATACCATCCAATTACATACTATTTAACCATTAATAGAATGGTATTGTAGCTCATGCGTACATACATATTACCATCTCCACGAACCCAATGAGATTCATTCCCCATTATAACCATTCAAGAATAAATTTCATTTTATGGATAAAAAATAATGTTCAAAAAGTTAATATCATTATGGATATGATTCAAATATATTTTATCCATAGCATACATTACTTACATAAAAAAACATATAAAACGAATTAGTTAACACCCAAAATGATGATACTACAGAAATATTATTAAATAAGCAATATTTGATGATAATATTTGATATAATATTAATTTTTGTGGTTCTTGTATTTTTTAATAAAAATTATTTAACTATTATACAGGAGGTTAATGTACCCTCTACCATGGAAAAGAACAAGTTAATTGTTAATTTCACAATCTCTTTACTTATTCGAGGATGTTTATACATAAGTATCTACTAGGACCAATTTGTCATCCTCATCCGTGTATTTTAAAAATGTATTTCAAAAAAATTTCTAAACAAGGTACTTTATGAATTTTTTACAAATTAAGGGAAGAATGTTTTTTAACTTATACAGAATGTGCAACTATTTTCTACCATTATAACACCTTCGAATATTCTCTTACAAGATTATAAGAATATTTTCAAAGTAAATGTTTTCTTTTATAATTATGTGAATTTTAAATTATTTAAAAATAGAAAGAGATATTTCTCTCAAATAGTTTTCATTTCATCTATGTCTACTTCCATTGATGGATTTTACACTAGTTTGAAGTTATTTTTTTATGATACATTCTTCCATACTGTATTGAAGGTTTTCGTGATATGTTTGATGGTGGATGTTTTATTTTTATACCATTCGTGGTTTATGGTTACAATATTAGTATTTCATATTATTGTTTTAATATTAATGTTAATGTTATGTTTCAACGTTTTCATATGAGGAATGTATTGGAATTATTAATTGAGGGGTGGAGCCTGCTATAGCTTCTCATGGCATCGATAGGTCTCATGAGACAAACTAGTGTCTTGGAATAAGGTCTTAACAAAATCTTATTTGTAGTCTTGGAATGAGGCCTTAACTAGGTGGTTATGAAGTCTAGCATTATTCATTCCATCATTATGAAATTGTTTATTGATATTGCATGCGATTATTCGACTAGTAGAATATCCATGTGAATAAGTAAATGGAATTAATTGATTTATATTTTCCATATTATGCTGAATTTTTAAATTTAAAATCATTTTGTTTTAGTGTTATACATTTCCTTAAATATTTATACTTGTTTATATAAGTTTCTGCTAAATTTATATCCTTAATGAGCATCTGAGCTCACCCCTTTTTATGTTTTATTTTTACAAGGATGTGAAGAAGTATTTTATGGTGGACCTATAGAGGAAAGAAAAGGAATATACGTCTGTTCAAAGGGGACACTTTTTTTGTTGTTGATTCTATCTAATGATATAATGTAAAACTTATATTTGTATCTAACACTTCCAAGGATACTATACTGATCGGTCTTTCAGGAAATGATTCCTTGTATCTTGACAATGTTATGTTATAATGCACCGAATCTGGGTAATTGGGGTCGGGGAGTTACAGTTGATATCAGAGGATGTTTAGTATAAACCTTGGAAGCTAGATTTAGAAAAAATCTGATTAGAGAACATAACCCTATGAAAAACATTGGGGATTAGTTTATATGAACTTCCTAGAATTTTGGTAATGTAGATATTTTGTGTGTTTTCCAAGCAATACATACCTATATGGATATGAGTAGGTAGAGGCGTCTCTGGCATAGATATACCCCGGATTGAAAACTACGACAAGGAGTTTCAGGCTTGACATAGGGTATCATGGTACACAAAAACAGGCCTTTTTGTACTCTTGGTTACGACACAACAGTGGGATATGTTGAGGATAATTAAAATTTTCATTAAAGACCATTATGATGTATTTATGAGTATACACATACTCAAAGAAAACATTTTTATGATAAGGGATTATATCCATAAAATGTTCAATTTATGTTAAGTGATTTACATGTTTGGAATTATGTATTTCTATTCATAAACTAATCTAGTGTATGCCATTGTTTAGAAATGGAGCCTAGTAGAAGGAATGGAAACCATATCAATGCACGTAATCCATGTAGGTATTTCACTCACACTCAAGATAATTATAGTGGAGATGGTGATGAAACTGGTGCTGATAAGTTTATCAGCATGTCAGGACAACTCACGCTGGTTATGAATAACATCCTTACCCGTATGGAGCACCCTGATCCACAACACAGGGGATCAATGTTAGACTACTTTATTAAGAAACAACCACCAATATTCAAGGGGTCTAAAAATAATTTTGTATCTGAGGAATGGATAAGTTCCTTAGAGAAAATATTTTATGGTCTGGGGAGTATGGAATGGGAAAAAGTTGTCATGGTAGTTTATCGCCACACCGGAGATTAAGATTAATGGTGGTAATTAATTCAAAACTTGAAGGAGGATTAAGAAGTATCAAATATGGAATGGAGGGAGTTTAAAGATCTTTTCATAGAAAAATACTTTCTTTGTGACCATTGATCAGATATGGAAAGACAATTTCTGAGTCCGAGGAAAAAAGAGGATGAGAATGTTTCCAAGTATGAGGCTATCTTTTCAAGGTTTGTAGGGCATGCAACAGATTAAATATGTAACCTAAGGAGTAAGATTGGTCGATTGTTTTATGGGTTAAAACCATTTCTCCATCAAGCATTAGTCTCAAAATCCTTCTAATCATACGAAGATATTGTCTCATGTTCTATCAAGACAGAAAAGGAATTATCTAAGTCTTATGACTTTAAAGCAAAGAAAGAGAAGAAGAGATCTGATGAACACTTTCGAAATGAAAATAATAGGAATAAGGGAAGAGTGTAATATCCATCCAATAGTAAATGTTGGAAGATACACCTCGGTACTTGAATGAAGGAAATGGGAGTCTGTTACAAGTGTTGTGAAAAAGGCCACCAATCTCGTGATGGCAAGTGAAAGAAAGAGGCTATCAATGATGAATGCTACAATTTTTGAGAAAAGGGGAATTATGCAAATGAATGTCTTAAGCACTACAGAAACATACCTCAGAAAATCCATGGGAGAAATGACAAGCTTATATGATCACTAATACTAAGGTTGAAGCTCTGAAAGACGTAGTAGTTGGTAATTTAATGGTTTCCTCATGTTTAAACAATGCTTTATTTGATTTTGGATCATCGCATTGTTTCATATCTTCTCAATTTTCTAAGAAAATTATATATTTCCAATTTGATTTAACAAGGGGGTTGTCAGTCAGAAATCTTAAGGGAAGTATCATTAAAACAATTTTTTTGTAAATCAGTTCTCATTAGGGTATATAAATGTTCCCTATCTGCTGATCTCATCATCATACCCATGATTTAATTTTATATAATCCAAATAATTGATTGGATTTCAAACCATGATGTGAAATTTTATAGTAATAATAAGGAGGTTAAATTTTTTGATGATGATAAAGAGTACTATATCATTAGAGAAAAAACATCACTACTTGATTCTTATCTAGATCCACCTAGTAGCTCTACTAAATTGAATTATTGGGGAGGATAAGAATGAAATAAATATGTATGAGGAAAGGAATGTTCAAATAGAGGATGTACCTATTGTGTACGAATATGTTGATGTGTTCCCAGAGGATTTACCTTGACATCCTCCAGAACAAGAAATTGAGTTTTCTATTGATTTAATTCTTGGTTGAAGGCCCATATCGAAGACCCATATAGAATGGCTACTGTGGAATTAGTGGTAGAAAAGAAAAAAATTGAGGAATTGAGTAATAATGGATAAATTCTCCCCAGTGATTCTCCATGGGAAGCCCCCAATCTTTTTGTTTAGAAGAAAGATGGATCAATGAGGTTGTGCAATGACTACAGGTAGATCAATGATATAACAATAAAGAACATGTATCACCTACCATGCATTGATGATTTATTTGACCAACTTCATGGAGCTTAATATTTTTCAATGATTGAACTTCGACCTTGATATCATCAGTTGTGTGTGAAGAAGGAAGACATTCTGAAAAAATCATTTCGAACAAGGTATGGGCATTACGATTTTACAGTAATTCCTTTTGGAATGACTAATGCACCCTCTATTTGTATAGATCTAATGAATAGTGTTTTCAAGTAATATCTTGATGAATTTTTAGTGGTATTTATTGATGATATATTGGGTTATTCAAAATGATAATAATATCATGAAAATCACTTGCACACTATTTTAAAAACCCTCAGAAGAATGAAATTATATGCAAAGTTTAGAAAGTGTGAATTCTGGCTTCAGGAGATTTCTTTTCGTGACCATATCTTCTCTAAGGATGGAATCTCTGTTGATTCTTCAAAGACCAAGGAAATCCATGAATTGACTGTGCTGACAAGTATAACTGAAGTACACTGTTTTATTGGTTTAACATGTTATTATCGCTGCTTCGTCCATAATTTTTCTTGATTGGATAACCCATTAACCAAGCTCATATGTAAAGGGGTTAAATTTGTTTTAAAAAATGAGCGTGAATAATGTTACGAATAACTGAAGAGAAGATTAGTCAATGCTTCTATCTTGACTCTACTATCTAGAAATGATGGGTTTGTTATTTATAATGACGATTGAAAGAAAGGACTTAGTTGTGTCCTTATGAAGAATGATAGAGTTATTTCCTATGCATCACGAAGGCTAAAAATTCATGAACAAAACTATCACACTCATGATCTTGAGTTAGAATATATAATATTTACAATGAAGATATGTACAAACTATCTCTATGGTGAAAAATGTAAGATATATACTTATCAAAAGAGTTTGAAGTATATTTTCTCACAAATAAAACATGACATGAGGCAAAGGAGATGGCTCAAACTACTCAAGGATTATGATTTCACTATATACTACCACCCGAGGAAGGAAAATAAGGTGGCAGATGCTTTGAGTAGAAAGGATCATGGAGTTTTGAACAAGAGGAGAGTTGAAAAGGGATCCTATTTTCAAGTATATAGTAAAGATGGAAATGGGAATAACCATGGAAGGTGAAACATGAATAATTTATCAAATGGTTGCCTAACCATATTTACTAGAAAGGATAAAGAGTTTTAAGACTGAGAAGGAGGAGTTTAAAAAAGAAAATTAAAGTTGTGAACGATGGGAGATTGATCAAATTTGTATATGAAGATCAGCTTTTGAATTTTGGGAAGATATTTTGTGTTCTTGACATACCTGATCTAAAAAGGGAACTGTTGGATGATTCTCATAGCTCCAATTTCCCTATACACCCTTATTTCACTATGATGTATAGAGATTTGAAGGAACATTTTTGGCGGGACAATACAAAGAGAGAGATTGCTGATTATGTGTCAAGATGTATGAGTTTTTTCAACAAGTGAAAGCTAGAAGACAACATCCTAGAAGAGTTATGAAACCTCTTCCCACACATGATTGGAAATGGGATCATATTACGAATGATGTTTCCATGGGAATACTAAAGACTCCTAGAAGGAATGATTCAATATGGGTCATTCTTGATCGTCTTACCAAGTCAGCAAATTTTATTACTAAAAGAGAAGATTTACCACTTTAACGTTTAACAAGACTATATATTAATGTAGTTGTAAGACATCATGGAGTACCCTTATTGATTGTTTTAGACCAAGATCCTCGTTTTACATCAAGACTCTAGAAAAATATTCAGAAGGCCTTGGATACAGAACTTCATTTGAGCATGGCCTACCACCATCAAACTGATTGACAAACAGAATGGACTATTCAAACCTTAGAAGACATGTGAAGAACTTTCACACCTGATTTTCATGGTATGTGGGATCAGTATTTACCTATGGTAGAATTTCCCTATAAAAATTTTATCCATTCAAGTATTCAGATGGAACCATATAAAGTGTTATATGGAAAGAGATGTCACACACCAACTTGTTGGGATGATGTTGGTGAAAGAAAACTCAGAGGCCCAGAAATGTTTAAGAAACTGTGGAAAAGGTGAAGGTTATCCAAACCCATATCAAATCAACACAATGTAGGCAAAGAAGCTATGCCGATAACCAATAGAATAATTTGGAATTTCAAGTAGGGGATCATGTTTTATTGAAGTTATCTCCATGAAAGGGTGTTATATATTTCGATAAGAAGGATTAATTGAGTCCCAAGTACAGTGGAACTTTTGAATTTCTAGAACGAATTAGAGTTATAGCTTATCATTTGGAAATGTCACCATGTCTCTCCAAAGGTCAAGATGTGTTCCACATTACACTATTAAGAAAATACTTGTCAACCCAACACATGTACTTGCCTATGAAGAAATAGAATTAGAACCTGACCTATCTTATAGAGAAGAGCCTATCAGAATACTTGATACTAGAGAACAATTGTTGAGAAACTGGACGATTCATCTGGTGAATGTTCTATGGAGAAACCATAAGATGGAAGAGGCTATGTGGGAACCTGAGGAACATATGATGATAAACCACCTGAATCTTTTTGTACAGTATTATTCTAGAAATTTCAGGGACAAAATTAATTGAAGGAGGGAAGAATGTAACACATTAAGTTTCTACGGTACGTTTCACATTGAATAATACAATAGCTTGTGTTGTACACAACCTGGAGTTTTAACACACCACGACCTATCAAACTAGCCGTTATGAATAGTAATACCCACTTTTTGAATTTTTATAAATTTTATTTCTCAAAAAAGACTTCATTATTTAATTTGGAATATTGAAATTATCTTAGGGTTAATTTTTGGTATTTTTTTGAAAACTTTCCATTTTTGATGAATAGTGAAAAACACTGCATTATTGTTTAAAACCAAAATTTTATTTAAATAATTATTTATTTTATTTAAATTCATATTAGGTAAAAATAGATACATAATACCTATATATTTTTAGTGTAATTAATTTGATTCATTTTATAATAATATTAGATATATAAAATTTTATTGAACTGTTTACCGTCTTTTACCTACCTTCTAGGCCCATTTTCAAATTTGCATAAAACATAATTTTACCACTTCTGTAAATTAAATTTCAAAAATCTGAGAGACATAATTGAAATTAGTATGTAAAATGTGGTTCAATAAGATGAAAATAATTTTTGATAAATATTAACTTTTGACTTTTATTTACCCCGAGTAAAAGTAAATAGTGTAATTAAAGGTAAAATTGATATTCTTATTACCCTAAACCATGTCCTAATTCTATTGGATATGTGTATTTTGGAAAAATCAACCTTAGGAATAAAATATGATCCTTTTGGTCTACTTGGATTAGATTAGGACATTTATTATTATTTTATATAAATAATTGTTAAAAGTGTTAAATTCAAATGTTCATAAATAATTTTTTTTAATATAGGGTTATAAATAACATAAATTTGACTATAAATATTCATCAGAAATATAAAAAAATTTCCTACACAATGGTATTTTTTGTATAATTTTTATACATTAAATAAATAAATTTATATAAGACACAATGATGATGCAGTAATTCCCTTTTTAATGAAAGGTTAAAATAATTGATGTTATAAATATCCAAATAAATGTAAATTAATCCATTTGATGAATTGCACTAATTTTATAGATTAACATGACATTTTAGGGTTGATTCAATGATTTTTTGGAAGTAATCTTGCTATTATGACTTTCAAAAAAATCAATTACTAAATAGTGTCAAAATTGACATAAATGAGTTTTTAAAATGAATACTATATTATTAAATGATATAATATTCCTAAAAATCTATGGTTTAGAAAAAGTTCTTATATAATAATATATATATCATTAATGAAGCACTTTGGGTTCTCTTGTAATTTTATAGTAGGATTATTAACCATATAATATAATAATACTAGAATACACGGTAACAGTTCAACTATTTAACAAATAGTTAAATCTAAAAGGTAAGGTTATTATGGTGACCTAAACCTATCTAGAACCTATTTTTAAGAGGTTTTAGACCCTTACCCACATTATCCTAGAAATAAATCATTTTGGATCCATTATAAACAGAATATTATTGTATAATAAAATATTATTTCATGCTTTTCCTAAAGTGACTCACACCTCTCTTATAAAAAGGTACTTCCACTTCTCTCAAAATCACACCTCCAAATACATTTGGATCATCCAAAACCAGCACAAATATTCTCCAAACTACCATTCCTTCAACCTAGAGGTCTTACCTTGATTAGAAATAAAACCTAAGGATCCCATTTGATCAAATAAGAAGGATACACCTGAAGAAGAGATAACAATTTCACCACCTCTTTCAAAGTTCTTTTCTTCTTCCACTTCCTCTCTCTCTGTTCTGTCCTTACCAAAATAATAACACCAGAAAATTATAAATATTGTGATGTTATAATAAATATTTTACAACCATATTCATTATTCTATCCATCCTATGAATGAAAAATCACCATACGTGTGTACGCATGACTTATCGTCTCCATTTCATGGTGTAGTTTGTTATTCAAACACTTCATTATTTTTATGGGTATAATAGTGAGTATAAATGATTTAAATAATAAATAAAACATGTTAAGTATTCTTTATATATGATATAGCATCAAATTATATATGATTTAACCATCAATTGAAATGTATTTTTGCTCGTGCATACGTACAGATTACCGTCTCCACGAATGCAGTGAGATTCATGCCCCATCGTAACCATTTGAGAATAATTCATTTTAGGATTAAAAAATAATTTTTAAGAACTTAATATCATTTAGAATGTGTATCAAATACATCTTATTTGTAATAAACATGACTTATGTAACAAAACATATAAAATTAATCAGTTATCACCGGAAATGATGATACTAGTGAAATATTATTAACAAAGCAATATTAGAAGATCGTATATGATATCATATTTATGATTGTGGTTCTTTTATAATTTAATAACAATTATTTAACTATTATACATGAGTTTAACATACCATCTACTAAGGAAAAGTACAAGGTGAGGGTTAATTTTACAATCTCTTTACTTATCCGAGGATGTTTATACGTATGTTTCTACTAGGACCTAATTATCATCCACATCCGTGTATTTTAAAAATGCATTTCAAAACATTTTTTATATTTACTATAATATGGTTTAAATTCATTTATACTCTTTTTTGACTTTTTATAAAATTGTTTGAAAGGAATATTTTCATCTCTTTCCAAATAAGGTTCTTTATGACCTTTTCGACAAATTAAGGTAAGAATGTTTTTTAACATATACAGCAGGTGTGACAAATTTCGACCGTTATAACACCTGCTAAGATTACCTTGATGTGATGACCCAGACCCCCCTTGGTCCCTTCCTTTTCCAAAATCCGGATCCTTAAGTGGTACAGATCGGTGAGACCGATCGGTGAGACCGATCGGTGAGACCGATCGGTGAGACCGATCGATGCGACCGATCGGTGAGACCGATCGGTGAGACCGATCGGTGAGACCGATCGGTGAGACGGATCGGTGAGACCGATCGGTGAGACCGATCTGTGAGACCGATCGGTGAGACGGATCGGTGAGACGGATCGGTGAGACGGACCGGTGAGACGGATCGGTGAGATGGATCGGTGAGACGGATCGGCGAGACGGATCGGCGAGACGGATCGGCGAGACGGATCGGCGAGACGGATCGGCGAGACGGATCGGCGAGACCGATCGGCGAGACCGATCGGTGCGACCGATCGGTGCGACCGATCGGTGCGACCGATCGGTGCGACCGATCGGTGTGACCGATCGGTGGAACCGGCCGACGTCACCCGGCCTTGCCAAGTTGTTCCAGTAACGCGCACAAAAGTTTAATTAAATACTGAATCGGCTCATGAGTCGGTTTAAACCACTCAGCACCTTTAATGATGAGTCGGTTTAAACCACTCAGCACCTTTAATGATGAGTCAAGCCGCGTGGTCTACCCACGACTTCCACGTCTTACGCGGTTCGGCGTTTTTATCTCAACCGTTCCCAGCTCTTATAAATTAAGGGTTAGGCCGTGGTTTCCCCCTTCTTCGATCGTGGCTCTTCTGGTGCATCGGGACCGCCGCGTCGTTATCCGTAAAGTTCCGCGCCCCCGGCCTAAACGTCGATCATCTATCAACAAGTAGGGAATTTCTCTCATCTCTCACTTTTGTGTATCATGTGGGGTGGGCGCTATTTTTGTTCTTATGGAATTGGTTGAACCAAACCTTAATGAAGATAATAAACAAAGTTCTAAAGAAAGAAGGGGAAGGGGTTGTGATCGTTGTTTATGCTTTATCTTGTGATCATCCCTTTTTGTTGTACTGGTTTATGTTTCTTAAAATTGAGGCCGTTGGTGGTCGTTATATGTGCACTGATGAATCCCCTCGTGATGTTTTAAATGGGTTGCTGAAATTGTGAACTCCTTCCGTAAAATTGGTTAACCACGTATATCCGGCTAAATAATTGAAAGCACCAGGATCAGCCCTTCTGTGATAACTCCCGGTTAGAACACAAGGAATTTGAAATCATGGAGTGTGTTAAATCTTTTAAATCTGAAAATCCCTGACTTGTGTTGGTAGTGGTAGTTGGTTGTTTTCCCTTCGGGCCGATTGCTGGAAATGTGGGAGGGGATGGGATCCCCTGTTCTTTTATACTCTTGGTGGCTGTGTGAATTTGGGGATGGGATCTCCTGTTGGTATGGATTCGGTGGTTGTGAGTTTTAAATCTGAGTGGTTACTTAAAATATCACAAATTGGGGAGAGATCATCTGTTAACAGAACCGGGTGTGAGTGTTTTGGTTGATCCTTGCTTTTGGCGCTTTCCTTGGTTATGCTTATGGTAGTTGCCCAGTAGTGCTTAAAATTAATTGAACTTTTTGACTGAACGTAAAACAAGAATGGGACAAATGGTTTTGTGGGCAAGGGTCGTGAATTGTGACTCGGACGCAGTGGTGTTGTGTTCTGTAGGTTGGCTAGGAAAACCTAAGTTTTGGGTGAGTTTTTGTTACCTATATCTATACTTGTAGCTTTTTGTTTCTTATTCGCGCCCCACCCAAGTTGAGCACTTAATGCCGAACACCCCCATTTGTGGGGGAAGGGTGTTTTTCCCAACACTATCCTTAGTGGATGGTTATTAGCTCCTTTTCTGCTCCCTTTCCCGAATAGCCCAAGTATCTTCGGGCAGGCTGTGATGGCCTGAAGTCCATTATTAGCCCAAGAACCATCGGGCAGGGTGTTGTGGTGGTTGGCCAGGTGTGTGCGGCAGGTGGTTTCCCAAGTGTCTTCGGGATGAGGCCCAGGTGTCTTCGGGCGTGGGAGTGGATCCTTTAGCCCAGGTGTCTTCGGGCGTAGCGGTGGTTGTTCTGGCCTAGGTGTTTGCAGGCATGGTTACATGTGACAGTTGTGGCCCAGGTGTGTGCGGGCGGGATTCAGCAGTGGGACTGCGTGTGGTTGTGGCCCAGGTGTGTGCGGGCGGGATTCGGCAGTGGGACTGCGGTGAGAATGGCGGGATTGGTCCGATGCATAGGATGTCTCAATAACCAGTGGGAAAGTGGTGCGGGGTACCCAAACATCGATGTGCTCTTATATATATATTACTTGACTTGCATTATTTGGGGAGCGAGCCTTAGTGAGGCCTGGGATGGATAGTTTGCCTTGTTAGGTGTTTGGTTTACTCTTTTCTCACGGGACTTTAGTACGTTCCCCCACTTGTGCACGAGAGTCTTGGTTTTCCCTATTGAGTGTACTTGTATGCTCACCCTACGTATATAAAACTGCTTTCAGGTTTCCAGGAGGACTTCGGGGATCACGCAGGACCTTACTAGCTCGGACTTTTGGAGCAGTTGCAGTTGTTCTCTTTTTCTTTTGGTACTTACCTTGTAGACACCTTTTTGCACTTTGTGGCTTTCACTTTTGAAACATGCATGTGGGAATGGTTTACTTTTGGCTTTACTTTTCTCTCTACCTTGGTGTTGTTGGGTTTTCTCCTCCTTATCTTTCGATCCTATAAAATAAAAAGGGTAATGCCTTCCATTTGCGAGGATTTCTTATACCCTTGGTGCTAGTCGCCACTCCGGGACCTATTGAAGGCGGGTTTCGGGGGTCATTATCTCTCCTTCAACTGAAAGAAAGAAGGGCCTGGCAATCTGCTGACCCTTCCCTCCTTTTGGTGAAGGCGGGTCGTGACACTTAAAATATTATAAGAATATTTTCAAAGTAAATGTTTTATTTTATAATTATGTGACTTTTAAATGATTTGAAAATAGAAATAAATATTTCTCTCAGATAGTTTTGATTTCATCTATGTCAACATCCTTGTATGGATTTTACACGTGTTTGAAGTTAATTTATTATGATACAATCTTCCATATTGTATTAAAGTTTTTTTCGATATTTTTGACTGTGGATGTTTTATTTTTATACCATTCATAGTTTATAGTTAATGTATTAAAATTTTGTTTTCTAGTTTTAATATAAATGTGTATGTTTTGTTTGAACCTTTTTATATGAGGAATGCATTGGACTTAGTAAGTTAAGGGTGGAGCCCTATATAGCTTCTCAATGCATCAGTAGGTTTCATGAGATAAACTAGTGTCTGGGCACAAGACCTTGAAAAAAAATGGTTTTTTATCTTGAAACGGGGCCTTGACTATTTGGATTTGATGTCTGGCATTATACATTCCATCATTATTAAATTGGTTATTGATATTGCATGTGATTATTTGACTAGTAGAATATCCATGTGAATAAGTAAATGGAATAAACTGATTTATATTTTCCATATTATGCAGATGTTTTAAATTTAAAAAGGCTTATGTTGTATTATTATACATTTCCATAAATGTTTTTTCTTATTTATGAAATTTATTGCTATATTTTTATCCTTACTGAGCATTTGATCTAACCACCTTCTTTGTTTTTATTTCTTTCATGTTGTGAAGAAGTATTTTATGGTTGACCTGCAGGGATAGGCTAAGGGATATAAGTGTGTTCATAGGGGACAAAATATAGTAGTTTTTTTATCACATTATATAATGTTAAACTTATGTATGTATCTAGTACTTCCAAGGCAACTAAACTGATCAGTATATTGGGAAATGATTCCTTTTATCATGCCAATGTTATGTAATAATGCACCAAAAATGGGTTACATGGGTCGGGGCATTACAACGTCACTTGAATTATTGATCAACTATAGGGTTTCCATTCAATAGATTATTTTCTTTAAATCAAAAATATTTAGGGTGTCACTACATTATAATTAAATTTGAATGATCAAAAATTTTCTACTTAATGTGATCATGAATTAGTTAAACTTTTTTGCTTGTAGAAAAATAAAAAAACAACTACCTTGTATAAGTTAAAGAAATGAAATGAAATTTATATCTATTGACATGTTAATCATATAAATATAACTAAATAAAATAATCAAGGAAATATAATAATATGAAAAAGAAAAAAAATGAGATTATAATGTCCTATAGATTAGTCCACCAATTTTCTTTCCTATTTGGAGATTACTAATGTTACTTTAATTAACAACCTAAAAATCTAATACATAATCACCATCACTCTAACACCTACCTATGTGATTTGATTTTTATAAAAATTATATCATCTCCCTTTTCCCCTCATATTTCCTTTATTATGTAATTTTATTTGGTACTCATTTTGTGATCAGGCCATGTTTCTATGGAAGAATAGATCACATTTGTATGGGATGTTTGATTCAATCATTAGAAATCCTTATTTTTAGAACCCAAATTCTCCCTCCATGATTTTTCTAAAAATTTAAAGTTTAATAAGATATTTCTTTATTTATATGTGTATTCCAGTAGGATGAATCCAAGATCACCCAAGGGCTTACATGTAGACCACATAGGGTGAGATGTAATTTGAATCCAAAATATGATATTATTAACCCTTACTTTAACATACCATACATATCATGATTTATTTTTACTTGCATAATGTTTATGGGTTGTTTCAATTTTAAATATGGTATTTGATTTAGTATAATTTAATTTATTGATCAAGGTTGCCTCAAGGTTTGAAGCATGTTAGGTGGTTTTATTTTCATAGTTTCAAGCATGGATATAAGAATACATTATCAATGTGTTCATATTTATTTCAGAATGAATGATTTATTAGTGGAAAAAATTAGTGTCGGTTACATCACTTATGCATTTCTAAATTCCTGTATATTACAATATCATAAAAAGAAGTAAATTTAGGGGAATTTAGAGTGTGTTTTATGTTTTCATGTTTTAATGGATACGACATGTCTAATATTATATTTTTTTATAAAAAATTGTAAGTTATATATTCAAACATGTTCATTTATGATTATATTCATTTATCAATAATTTATAATGTGTTTCTATGAGGGTATGTTGGACGTTTTAACATTTTATCAATTTTTATACAATAGAGTATTCTCTTTGTAACACATTATAAAGAGTATATGTTTTTATCCAATGGAATAGAAACATATTCTCAAGAATTAATGAATTTTTAAAAATAAAACATTCTTTATTAACCGATATAAATAAGTAATTAAAATTTTAAGATCAAATTAAATGAAAAAAAATTTCTAGTGAATAAATCGTATAAATGAATGAATTATATTCTAGTAAAAATATTATAGGATTAAAAATATACTTTTGAATGTATTTGAGTATCAAAGTATTATGTTTAAATAGGTGTTTCACATACATTCAAAAATTAATTTGAAATAATAATTAGAGTACCTATGTCAAAAAATGATAATGGTAAATACAAAAATGAAACAAATTAGAATCTAGAAGTATTTTTTATCAATAATTTTTTTTTGATATTGTACATAAAATGATGGGAAATATTTTGAAATTTTTTGGAGGTACAAAACCCCACATATAAAATATGAAATGTTTTAGGAATTATCACTAACATTATGAAAATGTTACCACATTATTAAAATATTAAATATCTTAATTTACTAGACCTCAGAAATTTAAAATTTTAGGGTCTTTTTTTAGATAACACTTAATAACTTTATTTTAACCTACCACTTATCAAATAAATAAAATAAAGTGATGTTAAAACATTTTACTAAAAATTTATATAATTAATTTTTGAAATGATATATATAATTCCAAGTCATTATTTATAAATAAAACTCACTCACCCCTGTTCTCTCTTATGTTTGGGATAAAACACCATTCTCTTTTTATTTTCTCTAGTTTTCTATAAATTTGTGTATTTAAATTATTAAGAATGAATTAAGTAGGTCTGCTGATATACAATTCCACCTAATGGAAATCCCCTAAGGATATGTTTTTTTAACCCAGTTATGGAAGCCACACTGGGTTACCAAATCTCAAACATATAATATTAAACATGGGTCTTTCTAATGTAGAATATTTTATTTCCAAAATAAGTCACCCCTTAATACTATTTTTGTTACTCATGGAATGAAATCTATATTGGAAAATTGGATCTTAGATTGATTTTAACTCTTATTTGTGGATTTATTTTATTTTTACAAAATTTTAATTGTCCCACGACCCATCTGAGTTTGAGAATTGTATATGGATTATGTAAAAAGAACTACTCAAATTAAATCATGGATTTGTTCAAAAATTTTAAATATGTTATAAAATGATTTACTTCAAAATCTTATCAACTTACCCAAGATAAGGTTTCATAGTCAATTTCACTATGTGTAATCAGACTAAAACCCCAATATTTTTCTATATATTGGCACATAAAAAGATACTTAATTCAATAGATAATGTTTATCCCATGAAATATTTCTCTTAGGACTCTTAACTGTAACCCATTCAGTTGGATTACCTATTCTTACAATATTTATAAAAAATTTACCTATGTAACATGTATAAAAAATATTTCTTTGTGGGGGATTAATTTAAAAAAATGGAATTAAATATATTAATATTGAGAAAACAATAAGTGTAAGTCAAATACACCACTCTATACAAGAGACTCCACCACTGGAAATGGATTTTGATTGTTCTCCTTATTAATATTATAGTAATAAATGATAGGTGACCCAAAATTATATAATTTCTATTTAAATAAAAAAACCAATAAAAATGTAAATGTTAGTAATCTCCATTATTATGTTGGGTTGTCCCCCAATATGTTCCCTTGGATTTAAATCCCTTCGACCATGATTTGTTCTACCACTATCACTAATATATTCAATGATGAAATTTATAAGGTAGGACACAAACTATTTTTTTCTTCTTCTCTACTACCCACACTGATAATAGCTACATCAACCCTTATAGGATCAATGTATGACATATTCTCTTCAAATTATTCAATAATTACATTGTGTTCCCATTTTCATGAAAAATACCTCAATATATCCCCAGATGTTCATATAAATTTTATTATATAAATATCCTAGATGGTTATTTATTTGAGTGGGGATTACCTAATTTTATACTAATGTTCACCACAATAACATTCCACATTAAATGTGAATTTCTATTTTCTTTATTTACTTTGGATATAGATATCCAATTATTTAATATTCTCTGATGGTTTAAACCTTCTTAATTTCATTTTCTTTTCTTACTCTTATATTTTAGAAACTATATTCACCTATTTCTATGGTATTTAGATTTCATGTTCTATGATTATTAAAAACCTGTATTTTTTGTTTTAATATGGGAACCCATTAATCCAATTATGATTCCCCTTTTCTTAGACCTTAATTATATATCTTATCTGACGTAAGATTAACTATTTTGTACTAGATTGAAGCTCATTTTTCCTCTATAATGGGTTGGGGTATCATATTCATAATTTCTCTATAGAGCTATAATGAGTGTCCATTGTACCCAAAATTTTCATATGGATCCTCCTATTGATCACTCCACTCATTAATGTCCGTTTTATTACATGATAAATAGAAATAAATGAAAGAAACTTTATTGAGATCAATCAATTGATGATATAGGAAATCAATATAGAAGTAAGAGTGTACAGTCTGGTTACCATGTTTCAAGTACATATAACAAATTTTTTATCATCATTTGTTTAGATCTAGTTCCATGTTTTTATTAGTCTTTTTTTGTTTCTTTGTGGTTTCTGGGCCTATATATGATTAGTGCATGTATAATTCAAATAGTGTGAAATTGAATAGGGAACTTTGCACCCTTTTTTTGAAATCCAGATAATGGTGCTTATTTTTTGCACAATATTTAAAATCATGTGGCCAAAAACATGAAAGCAAATATTGTATCCTAGGTTGTATTTTTTACAAGGTTGGGGTCGAAGCCTTAATTTATTATTTTAAGCAAACACCTCTTTAATCTGGGAAGAGGGAGACCCACAACATAGCCCAAAGGCCCAAGGCCAATTGGCCTGAATACAAGGATTGAGAAACCATTTTTTGGCCCAAAGGACCCCACGGTGAACAGTACTGCTACAGTGCATGTGCAACTATAGTACCGACTACAGTACAACCACCGCTACAGTACCTGTTAAAATCCCTCTACTACTACAGTGCCACCACTTCTATAGTCTCATTGCTACAACAGTACTGCTATAGTACCAGAAATTCATCCCTACCCAGATTTGATCCTAGGTCTTTTGGATGCCATGTAGGATCCTATACCACTAGGGTACATACCTGTTGGTAGTAGACTAGGATGAATTGTTTGGTTAGCACTCAGTTTTTCAAACTGTGCATATAAACCAAGAATCTCTCTTCAATATCAATATAGTGGTAGATAAATTGGTACATTATTAGTAGTAACCAAATGGACTTCCCCATGAATCATTAGGTGGGTAATTTAGTTCGAAAAAATTATTAATTAAAATCCACGAACCCCCTATGTTTATCTAAACTCCTCCCATTAAAAACTAATCTGACCCTTTGGATTTTAAGATCTCTATAGAGGTGTTTTAACCCTCCAAAACTCATCTCTTAGTGGATTAAAGTTCCAATTTAATTGGTTATTTCCTTCCAGTATGTCCTTCTCTTCTCTTCCTATAATATATACTCTTTACTTGGTTTTTTCTAAATGATGTAATCATATTGAGGTTCATTGGATCATAGATGTTTACTGATGAATTTTAATTCAAGGATCCCTCCTTACTCCTCTCATGATTCCTCTTCCTTTTTTCAATGTTCTATATTATATATAACATGTCATGATATTATTATTGTTTGATTCCAAAAATTAAAATTAGGTTTTTATTTGATTTTCCTTCATCATGTAATTTATTTCTTCTTTAAAATTTTTTGGCATATTTTTCTGATTTTCTAGTTCTTGTTCTATGAATATTGACCTCCAAATTCCTTACAAATAATTATTTGATCCTTTTTCTATATGAATTGACCATGGAATGATTATAGTTGATTATATTCAAGATCTCTATCCTTATTTTATATATTTCTGAATTATAAGATATCTTTATTTCTTTTAAAAGACTTTATATATATATATTAATGAAATTGAGTGGCTAAACCTGGGTTTCGTTTATTAAGTGTAATGGGCTGATTTGAATGAAATTATTCCTTCATTTTATGATATCTAAATGGGTCCAAATTTTAGAATTTATTAAATGAAAAAGATTCATTTTGAAATAATTTGACAGAGTTTGTAAAAATGGGTGTCCATGGGTGTTTTGAAATGAGTGAGATGCTCACATTAAAAAAGGGTGTATCCCCATGTTTCAAAATGGCATTACCCCCTGTTAAACTATAAGAACTTCGTTGAAATACATAAGCATTTTTTTGTAAAAAAAATATTGGTTTGAAGTCCCATTTCTTAATTTGAATATGATTATATTAAAATAATAGGTTATGATTAGCCTTTTTAATTTTGATTTGAAGAAAAGGTTTTGAATTGAAATTGATGATACATTACGACCCATTTGGAACATTTGATAGTTCACTTTTGTGATAATCCCATAATGTGGTTTACTTTACTCTCGTATTTCCCTTTTTTGGGTGATGAAAAAATGTTTATTCACATTGAGGGAGGTCAAGGTAGACTAATATTTAAACTAATAATAAGTTGAAATGTTGACCACATGAGCCCTTTTTGATACTGATAAGGACCCCCTTTGGTATCCTTATAAATTTTTTGTCTCCCTAAACATCTTTGAATATTTATGGAAACATTAGTATTTAGATGAGATTCCATATATTTATTTTTTTTCTAGTGGAAACAATCCCAGACTAGTGGATCCATAGAGAGCATTATAGTTTTTGGCAACGTATGTGCATCCAGTAATGAAAGTGTGCATAGAATTGGTTTTCATAAGACCCATGAGACTTGGTGTAATCCCAATGGTCAGACAGGATTAATTGATTAGCTATTATATGTTGCACTCACAATCATATATAGGCCAAACCCATGAAATCCTCATTCTTTATGCTTGACCCATGATGGTGTTCATTATCTTTACTTGAAACATGAATTGACTTTATTGATGGATTATTGTTCTTGTTTGGTAAACATATTGATATTATGCCCAATGATTCTATTTTATTGAATCATGTGTTGTGAATTACAATATTTACTGATTTAACTAACTTTATCATTTTAAATGGTCCCTAATATTCTATAATAGAAGCTATTGTTTTTTAGGTGAAGAAGGGACAAGTTTCCATCATTGGTTTTATGATAACCCTGCTTTTATTACAAACATAAACATGATTTATTACATAAAAACTCACTTGATACAATAATAAAGATCTAGAGGTTTAGTGTCTTTGGGTATTAGGATCATTACATAAAAAATTAAAACATGAAATACAACATCTTTATTGAGAACTTCCTTTACATGACCACTACATTCCCTCGTACTTATCATTGCATGGGATAACCTGAGGACATGCATAAGAGAAGGGTGAGCTATAAAGCCCAGTAAGGGAGTACACGTGGAATAACATGAGGATTAAAATACATGTTAGAAAATAGGTATATAAATATAGAATAAAAGAAACATGAACATAAAGGCATGATAAAGCATGATAATCATAACATTGAAATGTGGCAACAACACATAACATGGAATTAGCATGAGCCAAGGCTCATTGCACATGGAGCATGAGTAAATCCTCATTGCATATAAAGCACGAGTAAACCCTCATTGCACATGAATTATCATGAGTCAACACTCATTGCACATGACGTATCATGATACTATACTTTACCCAATGCATTGGAGCGCTATAAGGGCACACCCTTCTTAAACATTTCATTTCATGCATAAGTGTGCCACATGGATCATAAAACATGGATTTATAAAACATAATAATTTATTCCATGATAAAGGAATGTGGAATTAATACATGAAACTTTGTAATCAATAAGTAAAGGTACATAAAGGTGAATCCCCTTTATGGATAAATGGGCATGGTATTTACTACACAATGACATTGGATTAGAAAATCGGTGCGATTTTGGCAGCGTAACAACGTGACGTAAGAATTCATAAAAAAAGGTTGATGAGAGAGAAATGAGTTCCTCATCATATTTACATGTAATGGAAATTAAGGAGGTCATATAGATACATGTCCCAATAATTTTAATGGAATTTAGATTCATGATACAAAAGTATTGCTTGAATATAAATGAGGAGAGAGAAGTTCCTTTTAGAATTTCAGTATAGTAACGGGTGTACATGGGAGGCATTTAATGAGAGGTAAAGGGGTCTCCCATCATTCAAACATAAATATGGAAGTATGAGGGAGGTGTGAAACCATACCCCAACATTCATAATTTAAATTAAAAGGCAAAACAACGTAAAGAAAATTGGACAAAAAATGAGAAAGGAAGAAAAAACCCTTACTTGGAAGTGTGCTTCAAAAGGCAAGAGAGAGGTTTATGAGAGGCTTCTTAGGAGCTTGGGGCACCATTGTTGAATTCTAGGGGGAGTAGGACAGAGTTTGGACGAACTCCAAGGGATTTGAGTGAGGAGGACGTGGGATCTTGGGTGGGTTTATATAGGAAAGGTGAGGGAATGCTTTATTATTTAGGTTTGGGACCCCTTATATTAAATTAATCCAAACCACAAACCATCCCACGGTTTTTATCCATGGTTTTTGGAAAAGGGAAGAGTGAAAAAATATTTTATAAGTCCAAAGTCCGAACTTCTTAAAATATTAGGGTTTCTTATGTGGAGGTGAGTCACACTCCCATGGAAATTAATTTTAAAAGACAAGGTGTTTAATAAGTCTTGAGGGGTCCATTAATGATTTGAAAAGTAATCCAAAAAAACCCCAAATTACATTATTTTAATGGTAAAAAATATATTTTTCCAAACATAAAGATTATAGTATTTTATTACATCACTATTGGGTCATTATGATGTCATAAAACACATTATATATTTACAAGATATTTAATTTTTACTCAAAAATTTGACTATCTCAGAAAATTATGAAAAATTCACCATTGGATAATTTCGACATCCTGATTCCTAAAATAACATTAATTTTATCTAAACAATTTTCTAAATATGTTAATTTTCACTTTTAATATAAAAACCGACATTTATAAAAAAATTCACGGGTTTTGACAAAAATGGATTTAAAACCTTAAAAAAATTATAATTGCATTCATACAATTACATGATAATTTATATATAGTAAAATTAATCTAATAATAATAATAATAATATTTTATTAAAATATTATTTCATTCAAAAATCCCTTAATTTAATAAAATATATTTCTTAATTAAATAATAACTAAAAACACCATTTGTACTTTAAAAACTATTTACAATATATCAAAAATGACTAGATATTAAATTCATTATTATATACAAAAAATAATGTACATGAACATAGTACTACTTATATGTTACATAACCCCTTAAAATAGCCACATAAGACCTAAGGGTAAGGTGTTCTATGGTGACAGACTCTTGGGGTGGCTCAGATAACATCGCTCGAGTGGTAATTTCAATCAACTTCCACTTTTCCCATATACAGTCCCATTAGATCTTGACATGGTGAAGCTCAGCTTGGGCTTGGTCAAGAGAAAATCCCAAGGATGCCACCTCTTTTCCGAGCTCCGATAAATGGGCTTTTATGGGGAAATTCTATTGGATGAGGCCATCGCTTCCTTTGTCTAATTAAAATTGTATGTTTTAAAGCCCTATATTTATACTAATCATGTGATTACTGTTCAACAGCTATAAAAGTAACGGTCACAATTCATATGATAAAACCAATGAAGTTGACATTTTATAAAAAAAATTTATATAAAGATACATTTACTAAGATCAAGAGGTGGTTTCCATTAATGAAACTTTGGGTCGTTACAATATTCCCCCATAAGAAATTTCGCCCTCGAAATTTTCCTTTTCCCACACTAAAATAGATGTGGGTAACTCAGCTTCATCGTTTCCTCCAATTCCCATGTCGCTTCTTCAAGCTTGTGGTTTTTCCACAACACCTTGACGAGGGGCAGTGTCTTATTTCGTAGAACTTTTTCTCTATGATCTATGATCTTCACTGGTTGCTCCTCATAAGAAATATCATCTTCTAATTGTACCACCTCAGAAGAGAGTACATGTGAAGGGTCCGGTATGTACTTCCTTAAGTGGGATACATGAAAGACATCATGTACTTTGGACATAGTAGGCAGAAGTGCAAGTCGATAGGCCATAGCCCCGACACGATCAAGAATCTCGAAGGGGCCGATGTACCTTGCACTTAACATCCCTTTCCTTCTAAAACTCATGACCTTCTTCCATGGAGATATGCGAAGAAACACTATGTCTCCAACTTTAAACTCAAGGTCTCATCGATGATTATCTACATAACTCTTCTGTCGACTCTAGGATGCCTGGATATGCTGCTGAATGGTTTTCACCTTCTCCAGCATTTCTTTGACCATTTCTGGTCCAAGCAGCTTACGTTCACTGACCTCATCCCAACATGTATGTGTTCTAAACCTTATCCTATACAGGGATTCATATGGTGCCATCTGGATGCTCGAGTGGAAACTGTTATTATAAGAGAACTCAACTAGAGGAAGATGTTGATCCCATCCTCCTTTAAAGTCCATTGAGAACACTCTCAAAATATCCTCAAGTGTTTGGATAGTCTACTCGGATTGGCCATCAGTTTGAGGATGATAGGTCGTACTAAAGTTCAGTTCAGTATTCAGAGCATGTTGAAGACTCTTCCTAAACATAGAGGTGAATCTTGGATCTTGGTCAGACACAATAGATAGTGGTACTTCATGCAACCTTACCACTTCCCTGATATATATCTGTGCCAGTTGATCCAATGAGAAATCCTCTTGAATAGTAATGAAGTGTGCAGTCTTTGTAAGACGATCCACAATAACCCATATTGCATTGTCGCCTTTGAATTTCCTCGAAAGTCTGGTGACAAAGTCCATAGTGATGTTTTTCCATTTCCATTCTGGTATGGGCAATGGTCGCATAATCCCCTTAGACTTCTGCCTCTCTGCCTTCACATGCTGACACACCAGGCACTTTTATGTAAATTCAGCAATCTCCTTCTTCATATTATCCCATCAAAAGTTTTCTTAGAGATCTTGATACATCTTTGTGCTCCCTGGGTGAATAAAGAAATTTGAACTATGTGCATCATCCAAAAGTTCCTTCTTCAGCTCTGGAATTTATGGAACACATAGTCTTTTCCCAAACGACATAATTCCTTCTTCATTAACATTAAACTCTAAGGCTTTCCCTTTTTCAATAGCTCCCACTTTTTCTTGAATTCCCACATCATCATTTTGGGAATCCTTTAACCTTTCCAAAAGAGACGGTTGAGAAATAATTTGTGAAAGGATTGATGATGTTCCCTTCTCTATGATTCCCATGTACATTTCATCAAGTCTAAGTTGATTGGATCCTTCTAAATTCTCATCATTTATAGAATTGCTGGATCCTTTCTACTTAGCGCATCTTACACCTTGTCCGCTTTACTAGGTTGGTAATGGATTGAATAGTCATAATCCTTGATAAGCTCTATCCATCTTCTCTGGTGCATATTAAGCTCTTTCTGTGTGAATATATATTTAAGACTCTTGTGGTCAGTATATATCTCACATTTCTCTCCATAGAGATAATGCTACCAGATTTTCAAGGCAAAGATCACCGCTGCCAACTCCAGATCATGTATTGGATAGTTTCTCTCATGGAATTTCAACTCCCTTGAGGCGTAGGATATCACTTTATCATTCTGCATCAGCACACATCCTAAGCCCTTCTTTTAAGCATCATTGAATACCACAAAAAGCTCCCTACTTGTGGGTAAAGTGATAACGGGTGCAGTGATAAGCCTCCTTTTCAACTCCTTGAAGCTTTCTTCACATTCATCAATCCAAGAAAACTTTACTCCCTTTCGAGTTAGCTTGGTAATAGGGTTGGAAAATCGTGAGAAATTTCTCACAAATCTTCGATAATATCCAGCTAACCCGAAGAATCTACAGATATCTGTTACTGATGTTGGCCTCGACCATCCCTCAATTGCACTTGTTTTTGAGGGATCCACAGATATACCATTGCTTGTGATGATATGTCCCAAGAATGAGACCTCCTTCAACTATAACTCACACTTGCTGTACTTTGCATAGAGATTCTCCTTACGCAATGTCTCTAGTACAGTTATTAAATTCTCCTTATAATCCTCCCTGTTTTTGGAGTATATTATAATATCATCTATAAAGACTACCACAAATTTGTCAAGGTAATCTCTAAAGACTCTATTCATTAAGTCCGTGAAGATTGCTAGAGCATTAGTGAGTCCGAAAGGCATTACTATGAATTCATAGTGCCTGTATCTTGTGCGAAAAGCAGTCTTGGGGATATCTTCCTTCTTCACCCTTACTTCATAATATCCCGACAGCAAGTACAACTTGGAGAAGTATTGTTCTCCACGTAGCTGATCGAACAAGTCATCAATTATTAGGATAGGAAACTGGTTCTTTATCGTGATTTTGTTAAGTTCACGATAATTGATGCAAAGCCGCATTGACCCATCCTTCTTCTTGATGAAGAGGACTGGTGCACCCCATGGTGAAGCACTTGGGCATATAAACCGTTTATCTAGATTCTCCTATAGTTGTTTCTTCAGCTCTTCAAGCTCTACAATAGACATTATATATGGAGTCTTGGATATTCATATAGCCCCAGGTATAAGTTCAATTGAGAATTCAGCATACCTTCTAGGAGGAAGACCAGACAGTTCCTCAGGAAACACTTCAGTGAATTCCCTCATAATAGGCATTTCTTCAAGGATGGTTTCTTCCTTGGACTCAATCATCTGAGCCAGATACGCGTGCTCATAAGGCAGTAATATCCATGCTTGAGATGATGGAGATAAATGAGATTCATCTTCCTCCTAAAACTTGTAATGAATCGGGGGTCGATTCTCCATATGGTGTTTGATTTCCCTCTCCCGACAATATATGTTGGCTTTATATAAGGAAAGCCAATACATGCCAAGAATTGCATCAAATTCCACCAGAGGGAGTTTGACGAGGTTCGCCGGGAAATTCAATCCATAAATTATAACAGGGGAGGACTTATATTCGTGGGATGAAATGATTGCCCCATTTTCCGTAGTCACCGACATCTTTACTTCCATGATTTGTGGTGGTGCTGGGATTGTTCTACTAAAAATTCAAGATATAAAAGAATGTGTAGAACCTGAATCAAAAAGTATGTTTGCTATTATTGAATGAATAACTAGTGTACCTATCACCACTTCGTTTTCGGGGTTCACTTCAACAGATGTGATAAAAAAATCTCTTTCTTGCTGCCTTGGAGGTTGTTGGTTGTCTCTGAAAACCCTTGGATTAGGGCACTGATTTGCAAAATGAACCTGTTCTTTGCTTTTGTAGCATTGAACAACGTGTTGAGGTTCTAACGGAACGTTCCTCTCCTCTTTCGAATCCTCGGGTCTTTCTTGCTGACAATTAATAGCTAGGTGCCCTTCTCTTCCACACCCAAACCATTTCCTCATCCCCTTTAAGGCAATTTGCAGGGTGCTTATTTCCGCACTTTTAGCAAGTGGGGTGCTGGATCTTCTTAGAACCGTTGGATTTATCCATCGGCCCACCAGCATTGAAGTCCACCTTATGATACTTATCCCCGTGATACCCCTGTGATTCTCTGATCTTCATTTCGACCTTGAGGGAACATCAGACAATTTCCTCATAGCTGTCGAAGTCACGGATCACTAATGCTTTCCACAGGCTAGGCTTCAGCCCACCAAATAAGCGGCCAACCTTGTATTCGGGGGTAACGACAAATCCAGAAGCATATCATGCAAGCGTTTTGAGGTTTTCCTAATATTCTCCAATAGATTCTTCATATTTTTTCTTGAGGGAAAGTATGTCCCTTTCCATATTAAACCGGAGGGTGCGCGGAAAATATTTATCGAAAAATATCTTCCGGAAATCCTTCTATTCCAACGCCTCGATCTCCACCTCAGGCTTTGTATTTTTTATCAACGTACACCATTGATCAGCTTCACCCTCCATATGATAATCCACTAGGAGAACCTTCTCTTGTTCAGAACATTGATGGATGCAGAATATATTTTCATTGGAGTTTATCCATTGTTCAGCGATTGTGGGATCAGATGATCCACTAAAAGTAGGAGGCCTTTGTCTCATGAAGCTCTCGATAGCGAATTGTTCTTTCTTAGGGGGGGGGGGTTGAACGTTCCTCTTGATCCATGTTTCTATTCAAAACATGAGTTAACTGAGAGATAATCATGAAAAATTTCACGATTCTGGCACCCATTGGATTTGGTATCTCATTAGTACAGTCATCACACCGATCTTCACAATGGTTGTTAGCCTGAGTCCTCCTATTACTGGAGATTGGATGGAATAAAAGGAAATTTAGGGGTCACACATAAAGGGTAATCCAAATACAAAAGTTGATGACTTATAAATAAACTTTTACTTCCTTACTAAAGAGTCTATAGGCTTCAATCTAGGCTTTTGATGATCTACTTTCTAACATATATTATTAGGGGCATTTCTTTAATTCCCATAATAAAGGTTCATACTAAGCTTTTGAATTTATCAAAATATATCCCCCAGGAGTGTCTTAACCAAGAGTACAGCAAGGCCCATTGTTGTGCACCAGTTCCCGTTTGAGTCTAGCTCAAAGCGGTGTTCTCGGGTTTTACCCCTAGGATACATCTGTGCCGGAGCCGCCTCTACCTACTCGTATCCAGAAAAGGATGTATTTGTTTGATAACCCACTTAATCAATACTCACCAAAACTTAGAGACTTCTTTATTGTACTTAGTCTTGTATCTAAGGCTTTACTAGGGTGTTCTAATCCTAATCCCAAAAATAACTAAACCTACCCTCTGATACCGACTATGACAACCCTGCTTTTATTACAAACTTAAACATGATTTATTACATAAAACATCATTTGATACAATAAATAAGATCAAGAGGTTTAGTGTCTTTGGGGAATAGGATCATTACATAAAAACATAAAACATGAAGTACAACATATTTATTGAGAACATCCTCTACATGACCACTACATTCCCTCGTACTTAGCATTGCATTGGATAACCTGAGGACATGTATAAGAAAAGGGTGAGCTATAAAGCCCAGTAAGGGAGTACACGTGGAATTACATGAGAAGTACAATGAATTTTATAAAATATGCATATCAATAGATCATAAAATAAACATGAACATAAAGGCATGATAAAGCATGATAATCATAGCATTGAAATGTGGCAACAACACTTAACATGGAATTAGCATGAGCCAAGGCTCATTGCACATGGAGCATGAGTAAATCCTCATTGCTCATAAAGCACGAGTAAACCCTCATTGGACTTGAATTATCATGAGTCAACACTCATTAAAAATGACATATCATGATACTATACTTTACCCAATACATTGGAGAGCTATAAGGGCACACCCTTCTTAAACATTTCATTTCATGCATAAGTGTGCCACATGGATCATAAAACATGGATTCATAAAACATAATAATTTATTCCAAGATAAAGGAATGTAGAATTCATACATGAAACTTTTTAATCAATATGTAAAGGTGCATAAAGGAGAATACCCTTGATGGATAAATTGGCATGGTATTCACTACACAATGGCATTGGCTTAGAAAATCGGTGCGATTTCGGCAGCGTAACGATGTGACGTAAGAATTCATAAAAAAAGGTTGATGAGATATAAAGGGGTTCCTCATCATATTTACATGTAATGGATAGTAAGGAGGTCATATAGATACATGTACCAACAATTTTAATGGAATTTAGATTCATGAAACAAAAGTATTGCTTGAATGGAAATGAGGAGAGAGAAGTTTCTTTCGGAATTTCAGCATAGTAACGGGTGTACATGGGAGGCATTTAATGAGAGAGAAAGGGGTCTCACATCATTAAAACATAAAGAGGGAAGTACGAGGGAGGTGATAAATCATACCCCAACATTCATAATTGAAATTAAAAGGCAAAACAACTTATAGAAAATTGGACAAAAAACGAGAAAGGATGAAAAGACCCTTACTTGGAAGTGTGATTCCAAAGGCTAGAGAGAGGCTTGTGAGAGGCTTCTTGGGAGAATGGGTCAACTCGGGAGGATTCTAGAGAGATTAGTTTAGATGTTTGACTAACTCCAAGGGCTTTGAGTGAGGATTAAGTGGGAGATTGGGTGGGTTTATATAGGAAATGTGAGAGAATTATTTATTATTTATGTTTGGGACCCCTTATATTAAATTAATCCAAACCACAAACCATCCCATTGTTTTTTAACATGGTTTTTGGAAAAGGGAAGAGGAAAAAAATATTATATAAGGCCAAATTCCGAACATCTTAAAATATTAGGGTTGCTTATGTGGAGGTGAGTCACAGTCCCATGGAAATTAATTTTAAAAGACAAGGTGTTTAATAAGTCTTGAGGGGTTCATTAATGCTTTGAAAAGTAATCCAAACAAACCCAAAATCACATTATTTTAATTTTAAAACATATATTTTCCGAAAATAAAGATTATATTATTTTATTACATCACTATTGGGTCATTATGATGTCATAAAACACATTATATATTTAAACGGTATTTAATTTTTACTCAAAAATTTGACTGTCTCAGAAAATTATGAAAAATTCACCATTGGATAATTTCAACATCATGATTCCAAAAATAACATTTATTTTATCTAAATTATTTTCTAAATATGTTAATTTTCACTTTTAAAAGAAAAACCGACATTTATAAAAAATTCACGGGTTTTGACAAAAATGGCTTTCAAAGCTTAATAAAATTATTATTGCATTCATACAATTACATGATTATTTATATATAATAAAATTAATCTAATAATAATGATAATAATAATTTATTAAAATACTATTTAATTAAAAAATCCCTTAATTTAATAAAATAGTTTTCTTAATTAAATAATAACTACAAACACCATTTGTACTTTAAAAACTATTTACAATATATCAAAAATGACTAGAAATTATATTCATTATTATATAAAAAAATAATGTACATGAACATAGTACTACTTATTGTTACATAACCCCTTAAAATCACTTTATAAGACCTAAGGGTATGGTGTGCGATGGTGACAGACTCTTGGGGTGGCTCGGATAACATCGCTCGAGTGGTAATTTCAATCAACTTCCACTTTTCCCGTAGACGGTCCCATTTGAGCTTGACATGGTGAAGCTCAGCTTGGGATTGGTCAAGAGAGAAGCCCAAGGACGCCACCTCTTTTCTGAACTCTGATAAATGGGCTTCATATGGGTCAATTCTACTGGATGAGGACATCTCTTCCTTTGTCTAAGTAGAATTGGATGTTTTAAAGACCTATATTTATACTAATCATGTGATCATTGTTCAACGACTATAAAAGTAATGGTCACAATTATTATCATAAAACCAATGAATTTGACATTTTATAAAAAAAATTATATAAAGAGAAATTTAATAAGATCAAGCGGTATTTTCCATTAATAAAACTTTGGGACGTTACAGGTTTCATAAGATATTTTGAATTGTTTGAAGTTAGTTTTCAAAAAAAAAATTTTATTAGATATTGATGTTCGTGGATTCCTTTTCATAAATGTAAATCCTAGTTCTCTCTTTTTACAAACCTTTTTAGAATATTTTTATTACATTATAAAATAATTTTTTTGGCTCTTTTCCGGAATACTACTGGGATTTGTAGGTCACACATGGCTTGTACATTTTGGTGTTTAAAACCTTCAGGTTTCTTTAATATGTGACCATGTTATATTTGACTTCCCCATTTTTGTTTGAGCTCAGTTAGATGAGTTTGGGTAACATTGGACAAGGTGGGTGGTCATAGTACACCAGGATATAGATTTTGGTAATTCTATTATTCTTTCAGTATTTGAATCATCTGCTTATTCTCTATTATAGTTTTGTTAAATTATTTTCTGATGATGTGCCTTCTGTGTGGTTCACCTTTTTTATGTTATAATGTAGGATAAATCATTCCCTATATTTATTTATATATTTACAAGAACATGTTACTAGCCCATGGGGATCCAGAACACTCTTCAGTTTAGTGATGATCCATTTAAATGTTGTTTAATATGGTATTCTATCATGGTTACATAAAAATTGTATTTGAGGATTTATCTCTCTTAAAATAATTAATTTCATATGAAATTTCACATGTTATTAAGGGAATTTCATGTTGGAAAATAGATTTAGAATATGACCAAACTCGAGAGGAAGTTCCTGAATGGGTGATTGATAACCACTCTTTATATTCAGACATGAGTTACCAGAGAACATGGGGACTTGAGTATTTTATTTTGAGTAATTTTATTCATGAATATATTTTATTTTTAGATTCAAAATGATCCAACCATTGATTTTGGGATTCTTTTATGTGAATTGGATTTTAAAATAGATATGACTATAAATTCATAATTCCTTAAAGATTTTGTATACTATTAGTAATTAGTGATGTTAATTAAGAATTGAATCCAATATTTTTTTTGTATTTCTAGATAGTTTAATCGATCATGCAAAAAATCCATTCATTGTTCCACTTAAAAAAAAATTGGAACATTTCCCTTTTATTTACCAAATATATTTACTTCTTTGATTTTTTTGAGTTTCCATTCTTTTTATTTGAAATTTTTGGTGTTTTTATTTCATGATATTTTTTTAAATTTTAGATTAAGTCATTTTTTAGAAATTTTAAATAATTTAGATGAAAACTTGTTGCACAAAAAATCTTTAATCAGAGTACATTAAAAAACATTCAACTACCAAAAATTATGATTTTATGAAATATTTGAATTTAAAAAAAATTATAAAGACACTTTATGATTTTAATTGAATTTTTGTTAATAATTTTTTTATATAATGTTTTTAATGTGGGAATGGTTTTGAAATCAGAATAGACAATTAATGTTTTGAAACAATTAATGATATTCCCTGTGATGTTTACTAATTTTTGAACTATAATGTATTTAAACTATGATTTCAAAATTTTAATAAGTGTGAAATGTTTTAGGAATGGGAAAATTTTATTTGTTTCAAAGAAGTACTGATTTGATAAATGTGGTTTGGGGGATTTTATTTTTATCCTTTTTTAATCTATCCTTCATAATTTTTTCATTATTCTTGAGTTGACAAGAGATTGTTACATTGTATTTAGAATTATATCCCAGAATGTTTTATTAGAAAGATATAATTTTCATTCAGTATTCCAATAATTGAGGTAGTTCTTCATGTTTTATATAAATGGCATCTAGAGTTGATGACTCTACTAAAAACTATAATTGATTGGTAGGGTTGGATCCTTTCAAGACTATAGAACCAATCTAGAAATTCGTGAATCATTTACGCATTATTATAGAGGTGACCATTTCATTCATGAGGTGAGGAAGTGAAATGGAGAAGTTAATGGGATCATTGATACTCTTAAGACTCCTGAATCTCTGATGGTAATTTATATCTATTCTTTATTTCTGAACCAATCTGAGAGTGATGGGAAGTCATGATTTCTTACATTCTGAAAAAATATAGTTAATATTTCATGTTGTTATTAATTTTGTGGAGACACCCTAAGGATGTAAAGGGAGATGATGGTTTTGCTCTCTTAGATTTAAATAAAGGCAAGGGATAAGTTATAATGTATTCCATGAAATTTTCATACTCGATATTTTTCTTATGTGATATTGTTTGTGTTGAATTCCTTGAAAAACACTATTTTATAAGATTTCTTCTCCTAGAGATTATAACTTTTGTGTTAGCAGACTATCTGGCCTATTACATGATAGTGCTTTAAAAAGACATTTATGTTGAAGTAGATTGAGAAAAATGATTGTAAGTGTTTAATACCTTGATAGTGGTTAAATTATATGCCTATGTCTCACAAGATAGATTACTAATGTTCAATGAATAGGAATTGTCATCTAAAGTAAGGAATAGGTTTTTTGGTGCTTTCATTGTTGGGATCATGGTTATTTGAAGAATTATTTTCAGAAAGGTCCAAAATATTTTGATCAGTGTGACTACTTGGTTCCCCTTAAAAGGTTTTGTATATTGGGTTACCAAAATGGACAGTTTATGTGAGGGATCATAAAATAATAAATTTGGGGCAATCATAACATCAAATTAATAGGGCTCCAACAATTCTCCTTAGATTGAATCAATTTAGGTAGTAGAATATATTATAGGGGAATCACCAATGGTCTAAGTCATTTATCTTGATTTTTGAGTAGAAAAAGGTAATATATCTTTATTTTGGATCATTTGTTCATGATAAATTTCTTATTTTCGGTATTGTTTTTATGATATCTTGGGGATAATATCTTATATAACATGGATTGTGGATGTGATGATAGTTGTTTTTGGAAATTTATTTTTTGATACTTTTTTATGTTCTCTCTTTAATTGTTATCCTTCATCTTAATTTTTTTGAAAACCATTATGTTTTTTATGATCTTGAGGATGGTATAAATCCCCTATTGATAAACCTCTTGATGTAGTGGGTTTTTATATTTCAAAATTCCACTTTTTTCTACCTATGGGTGAATTATTATGGTTGGTGTTGGATTTGATTTTGGTTTGGATGTTGTTACTTGATATCCTCTTATTTTTTCCACGATGGTTAGAGATCGACCATGATGTGTTTGATGATATCTATTTTTGTAGACTATATTATTCTCTATTGTACACTGGATTTGTTTTTTTTGAGATATTTCTAGTTGGAAATTTTTGATACTTGTGAATTTACTATATAAAGTAAGATTATGTGGATTCTTGATGGGCCATACACCCAGAGGTGATGGTAATTTATTTGATGATATCATCAATGGGTGAGGCTCTGTGCTGATGGTACTGGGTTTCCATCGAGTTCCTTCCTAGAGTATAAATACTTTTCAATTATATGTTTCACCTATTGATGTTGGATCATTCATAGATCCTAAGTGTGTTTTCTCTTCAAAAATTATTTTGATGACTGGATGTTTCATTCCATCATGGTTTTCAGTATCATCACATGGTTATTCATCTGTTATGATTGATCAAAGTCACTTATTTGGATTGAATGTATTTTTATTCTCATGTGAAACAAATTCAGTGATTCTTTAAATGTTTCAGAGACCTATTATATGTCTCAAAATATTATATAGTTTTGATATGTGGGATTATCTTGGTTATTTATATGGAGATGTGTTATTTTATTATATTTATGATTGGGGTATTTTGTGTGAGTTTTCTTTTTGTTCATGAATTTTCCACCCAAAAATATGAGTGTGGGATATTCTTTCTAGCTCATCTTTTTCTATATTTCAAGATAAAATATTTAATTTGATAGAATTTTATATGATGGGGATAAAATAAAAATCTTGTTACCAAATTTCAGGTACTTTTGACACTTATTTTTTATCATCTTTTTTATCTTAGTTTGGGTTGGTTTTCAGAGTCTTTTTGGTTTCTAGAAAGATTCTATGTATATAAAATATGGGAACGTGGTTAGTTATAAAAATGTAGTATTTCCTAAAAAAGAATTTACCTTTTGATGAGATCCATAGGAGGGAACATAGCTAGCATAAGGATTATTTAATATTGTGGATAAACTATAGAACATCTTCAAGTTGGCCATGTGGGAGCTCAGGGTTGGTGAACACTTTATAAAACCATGCATCACCCTATAGTATCCTTGGAGAGGAATATGACTAGATTCATGGTTATTATTATTCATTTAGTCTTCCC
This sequence comes from Viscum album, assembly GCA_963277665.1. NCBI lineage: Eukaryota > Viridiplantae > Streptophyta > Magnoliopsida > Santalales > Viscaceae > Viscum > Viscum album. The sequence continues at coordinate 662,774,417 of OY728130.1, read as the reverse complement.
ATGTAAATTGTGTGGTGGGAATTTAATTCTCCTAAATTATTAGTTACAATAATATTGTACCGTATTTAACTCGAAACACCTCCAATTAAAACATCATCTGACAATTTGTATTTTGGGTGTTCCCTTAAGGAGTTTTGAATCTCCCAACAAAATGTTTTGGTAGATCACATTGTTGATCTAATAGGTGATTTCCTTTGGGAATGTCCTTACCTTCATGGACAATGATCTATCCTATTCACTTGATTCATTTTTACTATAGGGTATGGATACGTTTTGGGTTACTTTATCTTGGACGATTTTTGGTGAATTATTATTCTAGGGTCAATTCATTCTAATCTTTAGTCCCCTCTCCCATTATTCAATATTCACCATTAGAGGAAACATAACATTTGGTCATTATGGTTTGATTTAGGAAATTCCAAGTGTGTGTTTCAATGATTTTATTTTATCTTTCAATTCATTTTTTTTTTGAGAAGTCATATATATGTGTTTAATACAATTGAAAGAAAAGTTCTATGAATGTTGACCTAAAAATTCATTATGAATTCTTCTTTGATCATATTTTCCATGGATTTAACATGGGATATATTTAAGTGATTGTGACCAAGATCCATGTCTATATTTTAGGAATTTATGAATTTCTTATTTGTTTTATTTATTTCTAATGATATATTAAAATATTATTTTGATAAATGGTAGCGAAAAGGCCCTCTTTAGATTTCAAATGTGAAATTGATTTATCTTAATCAAATTATATATTCATTTTATTATTAAAAAATAATCTCAAATGTTTTAATTTATGAAATATATATGACCCCTCATTTAGTTATTTTTTCTATGATTTTAAAAATATTTTTTCATGGGTGATTTGAAATAAGTGACATACTCACATGGGAAAATGTATAAACCTATGTTTTGAAATTAATTTAAGACATATTAATATTTTAGTATTTATTTAAAATCCTTATGAATGTTTTGGAAGGAAGTTTTTAGTTTAAAGTCTCATTTAGGACATTTTTAATTATTTTTTAAAAGAAGAAAGTATGGTTACCCTTTTGAATATTGATTGGATGAAAATATTTTTGAATTGAAATTGATTATTTTTGACAATCAGGTTGGAAATTTTTTATGATACTCTATTTTTATATCTCCATGATGTGGTTTGCTAGATTCTGAAACTACCATTTTATGGGTGTGAAAAAATCGATTGTTCACATTGAGTTAGTTTTTGGTGGACTAAAATGTTTCATGAAAATGACATATAATTTTGTTGAAATTATCTAATTTTGATACTGATAAGGAACCCATTTTTGATCCATGAAAACTAATTATGTGACTCACCTTCTTTTGAATGTCATGTTAACTTTAGTGGTTAGATGAGAATACCTTAATTTATTATTTTATTTCCCACAAATAACCTAACTAGTAGATAGTTAGAGAACATGAATGATTCAGACTTCAAACAAGTGGATAAGAATGTAGGTGTCCATGTACTTTGTTTTATTAAGACCATTGAGATTTCATATATGAATAGTGATTGATCATCATTTATTAATTATATTGTTTTTGGTGGACACACTACCATTTCTAGGACATAACCATGGCATCCTCATGCTTTATAATTGATACATGACATCATTCATTATCATTACATGGTATAAGAGTTTCCTTGTATGATTGATTGCCTTCCCTGTTTTATCTACATATTGATATGACGCACCATGATTATGATGTATTGAATCTTATGTAGATCATAACTTATGTTGAATCCTTATATTTCAAAATTTATATGACTATACAATGTGAAATAGTTTTCATTATTTTTAAATTTTTTTCTCTTTTTTAAATGACGAAATTGAATGGTTGAAACTTTGGTTTTATAAAAAATTTCGAAATGTCTAATGTTCATATTTAAAAAAAATGTTATTTTAATATGCTCTTGAGGGATTTAAATTCATTTCATTAAATGTAAAACCATATTCTATCTTTTCATACTCCATTTCAAAATATTTGTATTACTTTTTGAAGTTACTGAGTACACTATTTAGTGTAGTCCTATAGGGCTATATAGATCACACACTTCTTGAACTGTTTGGTGTTTGTAGCCTTCATGTTTCAATTACTGGTTACCATGGGATCTCTGAATTGATTTTACGGATTTATATTGATAGGTTGTGGGTGTAACACCCCAGCCCCAGTTACCCAGATTCGGTGAATTGTTACCTAACAATGGCATTATACAAAGAATCATGTCCTGAAAGACCGATCAATTTAATAACCTTGGAAGTACTAGATACATACCAAATTTTTTACGTTGCATCATGAAATAAAAACATCAACTACATTTTGTCCCCTTTTTAACACACATATATCCTTATCCTATACATTTAGGTCAACCATTAAATACTTCTTCCGATCCTAGAAAAAATAAAACATAGAAAGGGGTGAGCTCAGATTCTCAGACAGGATAACAATATAGCAGAAACTTTCATAAATAAGAATAAACTTTTAATGTAATGTAAAAGACTAAAAAAATACTTTTCAATTTAAACTTCAGTATAATATGGAAAAGATAAAATAAAATAAATCCATTTACTTATTCACATGGATATTCTACTAGTTGAATAACCACATGCAATATCAGTAGCTACTTTCATAATGATGGAATGCATAATGCAAGACTTCATAACCACATAGTCAATGACTTGTGCCAAGACAGAAAACAAGATTTTGTCAAGGCCTTGTACCAAGATATTAGTTTGTCTCATGATACCTATCGATGCATCGAGGAGCTATAGTGGGCTCCACCCATCACTTACTATGTCAAATTCATTCCTCATATGAAAAGATTTAAACATAACATAAACATTCGTATTAAAACTAGCATACTAAATGTCAATACTTTATCCATAAACCATGAATGGTGTAAAAATAAGAAATCCATAGTCAAATTAATTTACATGGATTTAACTAGTATTTTTATAATTTTCTAACATAGTTTTAATTAATTATTTTAACCATTTTTATATTTTTTTGTTTATTTTTTTAGTTTTGTAGTAGTTTAAATATTTTGATAATTTTATGTTAATTTATATACTTATTTATGTAATTTAGTATTTTATTAGTTGTATTAATTTTATATATTCTATTTAATAGTATATTAGTTTTATTAGTCTCTCTAATTTTAATTTAGTTTATTTTATTAATTTTTATTAGTATGTATATTTTAAATTCTATTTTATTTTATTTCATTATTTTGTTGAATTACTAAAATAGTAATTGCCATTAGTTTATTATTATATTTAATAGTAGCATTATATTTAAATACATGTGCATTAATAGATTATTATTATTTCACATAAATAGGAAATTAGTTTTTTTTAATTTAAATTTAACTTTTTAATTTTTTTAATTTTATTTTTTTTACTTTCCCCCTACCCCCTTGACCCACTCCACTATCCTCTCTATTCTTATGCCCCCTATTACCACTTTGACCTATTCCTCATCTTCTCAATCCAATATCCTCTCTTTCCCCTAACAACCCACGTCCCTACACTCTCCCTCTCTCCAATCACCCACGCCACACTCCCTTTAACCTCCCCCTCTCTCCAAAATCCTCTCAGATAACCGCCCCCCTCGTTAACCTGCTTTACCCACCGCCCCTCCTATTCCCCTAATCCTCATGATCTCCCTCCAGCCCTCCAATCACCTGCCTAATTCTAAGCACCTCTACCCTCGAGCCCTCATCTCAATCACCCAGCCCCCTCCCCATCCTGCCTACCCGCTACTGCCGACCTCTCCCCAATCCCCGCCACTCTATCCTCTCCCCACTACCCCGTTCGCCCCTCTTAGGTAGTGCCTACCCAATCTACCCATTCATTCCCCACTAACAGGGGCCCCTTCTCCCTCCTCTCACATTCATCTGCCGCCCCTTCCTGCCCCCCTCTCCATCCCGCCTACCCGCTACCCCCACTCCTCTCCCCTTCCACCTCCTCTACCCATCCCACCTACCAACTACCCCACCCCCTCTCCACTCGCCCAGTGCCCCTTGGCCCCCATTATGCTCCACTACCCAAACCCATCCCCCTTTACCCAGTACACTCAAAGGTACAAAACGGGTACACTAGAAACAACGAGCAGCCCTCCTTAGTTAGAACCAACAAAAAACCATCCTCAGAATCACATTGGAGGTTTGGACGCATTATCGATGTGCGCAAAGATTCTCTTGGACTTCTGGAGGTTGAAGTCTCACGGAAAAAGTGAACGGATATCAGATCATATTTTTAGTGACGTGGTGGTTAAATTCGGGTGTGGCGTTAGTGAATGCACATAGCAGAGTGATGATTATTATTTTGTGATCATTGACGGCATCTCGCGGTGAACATAGCAATGACACAAGCATGATGATATATTCTATTTATTATTTTATGTGTCGTGTCATCATGATGGTTGGGTAATTTCATTTGTGTTGAAGTTGTGACAAATATGACAGTGAATGTATGTCTTTAATTTATTCCATTATTTGATTTCCTTTTGAATTAATTTCATTTGAATGTTTATTTAATTAATTGTATCTGCGTTTAAATTAATAGTCATTTTGGCTCTGCACACATTCTTTTGTTCCCATTTGTGTGATACCTAATAAGTAATCACGAACATGATTTAATCAGAGAATTTATTTATCCGTAATTCGATCAAGCGCATGAGTGAATTCTAAAAAAATAAATATATTAACTGAAAAAATTAATTTTTTGTGAGTGTGCTTCTTCAAACTTGTGTGAATGATATTGAATAAGTGATCACATTTGAGCAAACCCGATACAAGTAGATACTTCAACTTTGTGGGAAACGAGTCGTTGTATTTCACCAATTAATTCAGTGTAATAATGATGTGAAAATTATTCATCAGGATAGAGAATGAAACGATGGATAACTTGTATAAACATTAGAATACTGTCTAATATCTAAGAACGAGACCAGATAGTATTTTGATTAAATTTGTAATTAGTGATAATTGAATAAATAAATATTCAAATGAGGGAATTAAATAATTGACATTTCATGCACTTGAAGGGACGTCACGAATCTAACACATCCATATCCACCAATTTCCTTCATAGATTAATTCAATTAGATAGTTTTAGTCAATTTAAATAGACATTTTTAAAAAAGTCATTTTGTTTTTAGAACATATTTGTTAATCACACATAAACAACTCATTTTCATAAACATTTTTTCAAAAGGATATTTCCTAGTGTCTACTCACATTCTCTCCATGGTTCAACCGTGCTCGCTGCTTCTACAGTAGTTGGTAGGTAAACAAATATTTCAAATTTGCACACATTGCAACCAGTATTCCAAATTTCTGGCACCATTTTCGGGGAGAATAATAGATTTAGAGAATCCTTCAAAAGAGTGATTGGGGTTGAAAAAACTAAACCAACAAAAAAATAGTTTGTTACTCTAGGAATTTTTCATTTCAGGGATTTTTCAAGACACCCAAAAGTTCCAAATGAAATGGGCCGCACCACACAATTACAACCAGAACCCACCCTATGCAGCCCCAACTCAAGGTATGACGTATAATGATTCACCACACATGAGCTATCCAGGCAATCCAATTTATTTCAATGAACTTTATTCAAGTCCATGCTATGATCCATATGAGAATATTTTTCCATGCTATGAAACTAGTCCTTATACATATTTTGATCATTTTCAAAGTCAATGAATTCTAGAAAATTTAGAACATTATAATTCATGTCAAACAAATGATTCAATAAGCGAGCACATGATGCATTGTGCTATCACTTAGACAAATAGGTGGTTTGAAAATCAAGATGAATGCAATAAAAAGTTGATTTCTTCAAAAAAATATCTAGAAAATCAATTGAAGAATTTAGTAAATCAAATGAATCATATTTCCGAACTAACTACTTCATTACCAATTGATGATCTAATTCAAAACAATTATTTCAAGGAGAGTGCAATAAAGGATCTATTTGAACAACATCTATGTCCCAAGTCTAATAATGAGATTGATCTACCTTCATATCATAAAATTGATGACTCCACTCCATCACAATATAATTCTTCCAATCTAATCACATTTAAATAATATTATAGCTAAGTCTTCCACCTTGTTGAACCTAAAAATCCCCTGGAAAATTTGATTTCATGTCATTCAGTGAGTTCACAACCCAGTCATCCCAAAGTGAAAAAGGACAAATTCAATGTCTATAAAATTGCACCTTTTGAAGATGAAGAAGACATTGAACTAGTACTATTCTTTACCATGATAGATTCTGAATTTAACTAAGAGTAAATGAATTTCCACACTCAAGAGGAAATCACTTCAACGTACATCGAATAACCTATTTATAAAAATCATTGTGAGTCTGAAACTTTTTTTAAAATTGAGACTTCTAGAAAATTTCTAGAGTCAGAGAATAAATCAGCATTGGTGGTAGAGAACACTCATAATTTTATAGAAAATATGGAATAATGGGATTTCATAGAGGATCGTGAGTTCATGGTGACTCATGTACCAAATAATAAATATGAAGAGGGAAGTATAGAAGAAATATTTTAAAAAGATGTCATTCTTGACATAATGGAGTTATCTACTCCATTTGATCCTGTGACACTTGCTCCATGCATTGATGTGAATAACACATCACTTGACATAACCAAATATACTAACAACAGTTTTGACCATGGAACAATCAATGAAACCATCAAGCGTGATTTCAATTGGAAACCAATATATTTCTTTGTGCTGGTGGTTGGCTGTGAAAATGAATTGGGATACATCATCAACCCAGTTACTACATTCAAGGATGTGATGGATATATGTTGACCATTGAAGGAGCCTGGTAACAAAACTTTTTCACCTGTGTATGTTCAAGGAGGTAATCTTCTTGATCTTTTAATTGATGAAATTTTAACAAAATTCAATTATTTGATGAGTCTTTCCTCAGGAGAGGTATATTTGTTCCCTTTTGAGTTGGCCAATTTTCATTTCATTCCACACATCCATTCTTCTAACAATATTCTGTTGAGATTTTTTGCAGATTATAGGATAAATGCATCTTCAACGAATGGATTCCACACTTCTACTTAAAAATAAGCAGATGCATGGTTTACATTTCCATTCGATCCTGGTGGAGTTTCAACAATGTCTGGCTGATGGAGATGTAAACTTAGCACTCAATGGGAGGCTACCCATAATTTGTTTGTTTTCTTTTCACTGCATTTAATTACATTTCATTTATATTTATTTTACAATAACAGGCATGCATTTTACACAATATTTTTTCTCCTAGAAGTACAATGGATTTAAATTCATAATAATTATTTTTATCATCCACATGATTTTTATTATGGTTTGACTTCTTTAATATTATGTGATTATGTGTTGTCAATGTGTAGGTTTTATAAGTATACCATTTTGGGAGTTTCATCAGATACAAACAACCTCTCCGCATCTATGTACACCTACATAGGGAAGTGTTTTATTTTTCCCATATTTTATGCTTCCAAAAACACCATGTAAACTAACAAAAAAAAACAAAAAAAAACAAGAAAATTTTGAAAAATGGAAAAAAACTAACATTCCTGTCATTGATAAACCCACATGAAATCCGCTATTTTTTCGTAACATAGTCAAGAACATACCACATGTGTCCCTAGGGAGTTTGAGAAAATGATTCTTGTTTGGAATGATTTGATCCTTGATCTCATGAATTAGATGATTGCTGATATTATTTCATGCTTGAAAAAGTTTTTAAAAAACTTGTATATTTTTTAGACACTAATTTAAACTCATGCTTATATTTGATGTCCAAAATTATATTTTCATACCAGTGAGGACTCTAATACATTTTAAATCATCTATTATTTGTCTTTTTCTTGATGGAATCTCAACCATGTTATGTCTTCTAGAACTTTCCATGTTCTTCCATCAAAGAGATTGGAATTTTGAATGTTTCCCTAAAATGACTGAGGCATCTATTTGATATTTTATCCTCGTTGACCCACTAAGACACCCATATATTTTATCTATTGTGTATCCCTTAGAATCCATGAAGAATCCTTTTCAGGATAATCCCATAACTGGTACGCTTCCCTACACATTTCTTGACTTTATGCATGATAATTTTCAATCTATGTGTGGGGGAGAGATTTACTCATGTAAATGGTTCTTTGAGGGGAAGTGGGTTATTTTATGCACATGGATTGATATTATCTCATCCTAGTAATATGAGTTATATTTCCTAGTGGCCACATTAATTATATGTATTTTGATATAGGAATATAGAATCTTTTTGGTTCCAACAATGAGTACATTGGTGGTCATTACGCGGTAACCCTCGACTTTGGGGATACCTATAAAAATGATTATTCATTACTCCATAAGCTAGAACAATTTCTATATAACCTAATTTCATTGAGATGTTACAATGTATATGCTACTCCTGTACCATTCTTTGAGATTATTTTCTGCATTTATTTCATGGGGTTTTGGAATTGATACTCATGTGTTTTTCCTACCCATCTTATTTGAGTGTGTTGTGTAAGAAAAGAGTGAAACATTGGATTATCATATGCTTGGGTAAAACCACTATTTTAATTGTGGGGGAGAAAGAGTTTGAGGGAGACATTTGGATTGATATATACATGTATTTATTTCAAGATTCAACACTCCTTTTTACCAAAAAGATATCGAATTTTTTACCCACCATCCCACAGCCTCAAAGACATTTGAACCTCAGGTAATTTTCTTGAAATTGGTGCATTCTTTTGATTTCCACTAGTGGAGATGTGAAATTCATTTCAATACTATGGTAAAAATGCATGTTTATGAGAATTGAGAAAAACATTGATCAAATTTTTTGATCGATAAGAGTAATGGCAGGTAGGTCACATGATAATTGAGTGCACGTACTTATTTTGAAAAGAATGCAAGTGAAAGGAAAATTGTTCTTGAACATTGAAGTTTTAAATTAAGCATGATATTTTATGGGAAAAAGAGATTGAAAAATTCTTAACACATAATTTTGATGTTTTAATTTGTCTGCGAGCACTTGTGTTTTCTTTCAGATTGTTTTTTCCTGGAGTGAAAAAGTTTATGTGTGGGGGATTTGATGTACATGGATTTCACCAGTATTTTAATAATTTTCTAACATAGTTTTAATTAATTAGTTTAACTATTTTTATATTTTTAGATTAATTTTATAGTTTTATAGTAGTTTAGATATTTTGATAATTTCTAGTTAATTTATATAATTATTTTAGTAATTTATTATTTCTATTAGTTATATTAATTATATATATTATATATAACACTATATTATAATTTTTAGTTTCTCTAATTTTATTTTAGTTTATTTTATTAATTATTATTAGTATTTATATTTTAAATTGTATTTTATTTTATTTCATTATTTTTTTGCATTAATAAAATTTTATTTGTTATTAGTTTATTATTATATTTAATAGTAGCATTATATTTAAATGCATGTGCATTAATATATTACTATTACAACTAAAATTATTTAGATAATTAGTTTTTTTAAATTAAATTTAACTTTTATTTTATTTTATTTTATTTTACTTTCCCCCTACCCCTTGACCTGATCCCCTCCTCTCTCAATTCCCACGCCCCAGCTCCCCCTTTGACCTATTCCACAACTTCTCTCTCCAATCCCCACACTTTCCCCTAACAACCTAAGTCCCCACCCTCTCCCACTCTCCAATCACCCACGTCACACCCCCTTTAACCTCCCTCTCTCTGCAAAATCCTCTCAGATACCCAGCCCCTCCTTAACACACTGGACCCACCACCCCTTCTATTCCCATAATCCCCATGCTCTCCCTCTAGCCCTCCACTCACCCGCCTAATTTCCAATGCCTCTCCCCTTGACCCCTCACCTCAATCACCCCCATCCCAACTACCCGCAATCGTTGGCCTCCCCCCAATCCCCGTCGTCCCATCCTATCCCTACTACCCCATCCACCATTATAAGACAACACCTACCCAATCTCCCCATTCACGCCCTACTAACCAGGGCCCCTGCTCCCTCCTCTCACATTAACCCACCTCCCCATCCCATCCCCCCTCTCCATCCTACCTACCCGCTACTCCTGCTCCTCTCCCCTACCACATCCCCTACCCATCCTGCCTACTAGAAACCCCATCCCCCCTCCCCACTGTCCTAGCACCCCTCAGCCCCCATTCCGCTCCACCACCCAAGCATGACCCCTTTTACCCAGCACACCTGTAGATACAAAACTAGTACACCAGCCACAGCGAGCAGCCCTCCTCAGTCAGAACCAGTTAAAAATAATCATCAGGAGTGCAGTGGATGTTCGGACGCATCATCAACATGTGAAGTGGTTCTCTTGGACATCTGGAGATTAACGTCTCACATCAATAGCGAGTGCAGACTAGATCAAATTTTCAGCGATGCAATGGTTTGATTCGGGTGTGGCGTCAGCGAATGCACAGAGCAGAGTGATGATTATTATTTTGTGATCGTTGGCGGTTTCTTGTGGTGACCACAAAAACGACATGGGCACAGTGATATCTTCTATATATTATTTTATGTGTCATATCATCATGATGGTTAGGTAATTTCTTTTGTGTTGAAGTTCTGACAAATGTGACAGTGGATGCATGTCTTTAAATTATTCCTATGTTTGATTGACTTTTGAATAAATTTCATTTAAATGTTTACTTAATTAATTGTATCTGTAATTAAATTTATTTTAATTTGGGCTCTGCACACATGCTTTGGTTCCCATTCATGTGATACCTAATAAGTAATCATGAACAAGAGTTCATCAGAGAATTTATTTATCCAGAATTCGATCAATCGCACGAGAAAATTCTGAATAAATAAATATATTAGTTGAAAAAAATAATAATTTTTTCATAGGTTTATTCAAACTTGTGTGAGTGATACTAAATATGCGATCTCATGTGAGTGAACCTGACATAAGTAGATACATTGGCTTTGTGATAAACGGGTCGTTGTATTTCACCAAGTGATTTAGTGCTACAATGACGCACAAATTATTTGTCAGGGCAGAGAATGAAATAATGGATAATTTTTGTAAACACTAGAATACTGTCTAACATCAGAGAATGAGACCAGATTGAATTTTGATTAAATTTGGAATCGTTGATAATTGAATAAATAAATATTAAAATGTATGAATTAAATAATTTACATTGCATGCACGTGAATGGACATCACGACTCTGAAAATTCCATCTCCAGTAATTTCTTTCATAGCTTAATTAAATTAGATATTTTTAGTCAATTTAAATATTCATTTTTAAAACTTTCATTTAGTTTTTAGAACTTAGTTGTCAATAACACATGATGATCTCATTTTTCTAAGAATTTTTTCAAAAGGATATTTCCTAGTGTCTACTCACATTCTCTCTATGGTTTGACCCATATCCCTACTTCAACAGTAGTTAGTACGTAGATAAAGATTAAAAATTTGCACGCGTTGCGACACACATTCCACAAACATATCAAAAAAACTTCAATACAATATTTAATATTTTTATTATAATAAATCAAATTCAAACATGTTGAAAATCCCTTAAAAGATGTAGATATAGATGAAATCAAAACTTTTTGAGAAAAATATCTCTTTCTATTTTGAAATAATTTAAAAGACATGTAACTATAAAAGAAAAAATTTATTTTGAAATTATTTTTAAAATCTTGTAAGGGAAGCTTCTAAGGTGTTATAATTGAGAAAAATAGCCACACTTTCCATATAATTTAAAAAAGACTCTTTCCTTAATTTTGTCGAAAAGGTCATAGAGGACCTTGCTTGGTAAATGAAGAAAATATTCCTTTATAAAATTTTTATAAAAAGTCAAAAGGGTATAAATGACTTTAACCTATAGTCTAGGAAATAGTAAAAAAAATTGAAATATATTTTTAAGAAACACAAATGTGGATGATAAAGAGGTCCCAGAAGATACTTACATAAAAACAACCTCGGATAATAAAGAGATTGTGAAATTATCCCTTGCCTTGTACTTTTCCTTGACCGAGGGTTGGTTAAACTCCTATATAATAGTTAAATCATTGTTAATAAATTATATATGAACTATATACATAAATATGTAATCATATATGACCCTATAATATTTCTTTGTTAATAATATTTCAGTATTATCATCATTTTGGGTGTTAACTGATTCATTTTCCTTTATAATGTTGGTTACGTAAGCCATGTTTGTTATGGATAGGACGTATCTGATTCAGATACATAATGATATTATGAACAAAAAAATTATTTTTTATCATAAAATGGAAGTTATTCTTGTATGATAACGACAGGTAATGAATCACATCGCGTTCATGGAGACGGTAATTCGTACGTACGCACGAGCGACAATATCATTATATTGATGGTGAAGTAATATGTAATTGGATCGTATATCATATATACAGAATCATTAACATGTTATATTTATTATTTAAATCATTTATATTAATTATTATACCCATCCAAAATAATGAGGTGTTTGAATAACAAACTACACCATGACGTGGGGACGGTAAGCCGTGCGTACACATGTATGATGACTTTTTCATTTACAGGATGGATAGAATAACAAATATGGTTTTACCATATTTATAATAACATCAAAGTATTTTTAAGATACTGGAGTTATTATTTTAGAATGGAAACAACAAAAAAATAGGAAGTGGAATATGAAAATAATTTTAAAGAGGTGATGAAATATTCACATCTTCTTCGGGTTCATCCTTTTTATTTGATCAAAAGGGATTATTAGGTTAGATTTATGACCAACGGAAGGCCTCTGGGATGATGGTAGGAATGTTGGAAAAATATTTGGGAAGAGGATGGCTGAGACAAATGGCTTTGGAGGAGTGAAATAAATAAAATGTGAACTGCCCTTTTATAGGAGAGGTGAGGGTCATTTTAGCAAAAGCTTGAAATATTATTATATAATAAACTTATTTTTGGTTTATAATGGCACAAAAATGTATTATATCGAGGATAAGATGAGTATGGGTCTAAAACCTCTCAAACAATAGGGTTTAGATTGTTTTAGGTCACAATATTAACCTTATCTTTTATATTTAACTTGTAGTTAAATAGTTTGACATTTACAATGTCTATTGTTTTTTATATTATATGGCTAATAAACTTACTATAACAAGAAAAGTAAACCCCAAGTGGTTCATTTTTAATACATATAACCTTATCTATGTCCTTTGTATGAACCTTATATTTTTAAGAATATTATATCAATTAATAATAGAGTATTTGTTTTAAAAACTCAATTATGTCAATTTTGACACTATTTAGTATTTCTTTTTTTTGAAAATCATAACCAAATTATTACTTAGATAAAAATATCTAATCAACCCTAACATGTCATATTAACCCTGAAAATTAGTTTAATTCATCAAAAGTATCAAATAATATTTATTGGGATATTTATAATATCAATTATTTTAATCTTTCATTAATAATGTAATTACTGCATCATCATTGTGTCATAAATAAATTAAATTATTTAGTGTTTAAAAATTATAAATAAAATACCATTATGGAGGAAATCATTTTAGATTTCTAATGTGTATTTATTATCGAATTTATTCTATGTATAACCCTATATTGAAAATAGATTAGTTATTAAACATTGAATGTAAAATTTTTAAATCTTCTATAAATAACATAATAATAAATGTTCTAATATAATCCAAGTGGACCAAAGGGGATCATATTTTATTCCTAAGGTTGTTTTTGGTATAATTTTACTTATCCAAGAGAATTAGGACATTTTTTAGGGTAATTATGATACCATTTTTACTCTGAATTACCCTATTTACTTTTAACTGTGGTAAGCAAAAGTCAAAAGTTACTATTTAAAAAAATTTATATTCAACTTATTAAACCAAATTTTTCATACTGATATTAATGGTGTTTCTTAGATTTTTGGAATTCAATTAATAGAAATGGTAAAATCTTGTTTTATGCAAATTTGAAAATGCTCCTAGGAGCTGGGTAAAAGATAGTAAAAAGTTCAATAAAATTTTATATATCTAATCTTATTATAAAATGAATCCAATGAATTACATTGAACTTATATAGTTATTATGTATCTATTTTGACCTAATATAAATTTAAATAAAATAAAAATTATTGAAATAAAAAACTCGGTTTTAACCAATTACGTAGTTTTTTCACTATTAATCAAAAATTGAAATTTTTCAAAAAAAAAACCAAAAATCCCCCCTAAGGTAATTTTGATATTTCGAATAAAAAAATGAAGTCCATTTTGAAAAATTAAATTTATAAAATTTCAAATAGTTGGTATTACTATTCATAATGGTTAGTTTGATTGGTCGTGGTGTGTTAAAATCTCGAATTTGCGTACAATGCAACCTATTTAATTATTCGAAGGGAAACATATTGTAGAAGTTTGGGGTGTTACAGAGAGTGGTTAATTTAGGAAAAGTTGGGTGGTCCTAAACTATATAGAGATGGGGTGTCAAAATTTTTTCTACTTTAATCCTTTGTATAATCTAGTTTATATATGATATGGTTCAATAGATTTATTTATTTGAGGATGTTTTTTATAGTTTACATTCAATTTATTTGTCTTATTATGTGGGAAATATCATTCCCATATGAAGTTTCTAGATGCCCAACCAATATTTCTAGCCCATGGGGACTGTGAACACTCTTTGGGTCAGTATAGAGTAGCTTAGATGTTGGTATATTTTTATTAATAGACAAATTTTTTATATGTGCAATTTAAAAATATTTCAATTATATATTTATATATTTCTAGAGTTATATTTTATGATTTTAATTTTTTTAATGTTTTTCAAAATCATTGTTTAATTTATTAATTTGTAATATTTTTTCGTTTTTCTAGGAAACACAAATCAAAATAACATATCAGTTGAAATGAAACCAAGCATGGCTCAATGAAATGTCTTTTTATCTTATAACATGCTACACTATTCTATGTAGCTTAATACAAGTGAGTTTTGAGTCATATCTATTGGGATAATTATAGTATCACATGATGTATTGGTTGTAACACCCCAAGTTTTTGTGATTTTTTTGTATAAAAAAATCATTTTTTTCTTTGTGTTACAAACTACACCATATAAATATTTCATTACACACTACCTTGGGTTATCGTTCACTACACGCAACACTTGGCTAGCTTTCATGACACATTATAATGATATTTAATCAAACCTTGATATATTATTAATATAGTTATGTAAACATGATTGTTGTAACATAGCTGTTAGACTTAGAAAAACCAATTTTATTTACTACATTTCAAATAATAAATATAATGGTTCTACATAATGGAGGTATATTGATTATAAAATATATAATTTTTGGTAGAATTTATATTTTTGAAAATAATATATGATCAAAAAAAGATTTTTATATATTTTTTTTGAAAAATAATAATTCCAATTTTTTGAAACATATATAAATTTTATTTGATAAAATAATTTTTTTTGAATTCCCAATGTTAAATTATGTTAGGGTGAATTTTTGGGATTTTTTGAGAAGTTTTTTTTGAATAGTGAAAATTATAAATTTTAATTAGAAACATCCTATTTGAATAAATTATGTATAAAAAAATTATATTTTATACTGAATTTGAAGTATATTAAGTTAAATTATATATATATTAATAAAATTTATGTTATTTGATAAAAATCTCACCAAGAAATTTGATAAAAAACAATGTCATGTTTTGACCTTTTTCACTATATAAACATGCTCTCTCGACACAATTAAGGGTTTAATTTGAACTTAATTTATAAGACTTCATTGAATTGAATTGGGAAAAATAGATTCCATATTTGGAATCATCATAATTTATAATGTATAATACATCCAACTAATTTTTTTGTTGATATTTATTAGTGAGTGAAATTAATATTAATTACGGTGATTAAGGTAAAAGAAAAAGTACTTAGTGGTTATACATTTAAAATAATGTTTGAAAATTACGGAATACATGTCCAAAACCCATTGTATGGATATATTTATACCTTATAATTTCTATGTTTCTAAATTTATATATTTTTAACACTTTTAAACAATGAAAAACATGTGTGGATTTATCTATTTCAAAACATTTATTAGTTTTCCACTCACCTCCCTTATAAAAAGCTACCACCCCTTCTTATATTCACATATATCCTGAAATTTTTCTCAAAAAAGTCATCCAAATATCTAATTTCAACTTCTCTCCCATTATAATAGAAGCCTTACTTTGGGAATAAATCCTACCAATTATTTCCTTCAATGCAAACCAAAAGTAGATTATCGAAGAACAAGTAATGGTCATCATCAATCATTTTTGTTTCATTTCTCCTAAAAACCCATTAAATTAATTTTATGTAATTATTATATAATAAAATTGGTATATTAAATATAATTATATGTTTATGGTCAATTATTTGACCTATAACCACAAAAACATCCATCAAATGGTTTACAAAATTATTGTTCATGTGTATAGTGGACTACCGCTTTGCGAACTGATGTCATTCATTTTTCATTATACTCTATCATGGTTGAAAATAAGGATTAAAATATATTTATATATTATATTTATAAAATTTATGATTTTATTAGGGTTTCCTAATTTTTATATCACACATACCTTCATTCCTTCTCTTTTTTGGGAATACGACAACATTGTCTGTGTGCGCGGAGGACTACCACCACCTGAAGCAACGTCATCCATTCACTATTGTTATAGAATTTATAATGAATTGGTTTAATAAATATAGAAGATATATATTCCATATAAATATATTATAGTGATAATATATCAATAATTTTTTTCCTATATGAAAATAAAATTGAAACAATGTTAATGTGAATGTACGACCTACCATCTCTTTGAACTATGTATTTCCTCTCCTATTATGATATTTTTTAGATTATATTAAATAGTTTTTTATAATGAATATAAATTATTAATTTATTATTATTTTTAATTCTGGATATTATGAACTTTTTATTATGGTTTGATGACAAATAATAAAAATAATCAAAACATTAAAAAAACAAAGTGGTTATTACCCGAGGCGTAACATTTATAAGAAGTAGCTAATAAACGAGAAATAAAAGGTTATATGAAAATAATATATGATATTATATAAATTTGTATCATTATATAATAGATATATCATTAAGTTATATTTATTATATATGAGTATTGAACGAGTACAATGGAATTCAAGACTTATAGTAAGTGATTTACACCTCACTCATTTTTTTTGTGACACACATGCTATATTGACAACCTATTTATAATCTATGGTGTATATAATAACCATGAATGTAATTTATGATTATTATAAATAATATTTATGTTATATATTTATCCATTTGATTATCAAACTTTCATGGGGTTATGGTTTCCATGTTACCAATGCGGTAAGGGGATTTTATCTATGTTTTCCTTTTAAGAGACACTTGTTATGTTATGAATCAATATTCTTTTATAAGGTTTATATACTACAACTATGACATGTTATATCATGAATATCATTATTTTCATGATATTTTAAAATTTATTTAATATTAAAATTTCTTATGGATTATAATTAAATATTACAAAATTGGTTAAAGTTTAATTCTATGATCCCAACATATATCAAGATTGTTTATGAGTATGCTTCCATTGATAAAAAATTATGATCCAACAATCATTAATTCTCATTATGTTTCTTATACTATTATTATTATTGATATATTTATATAATGGTACCATTTTACCACACTTTGGTACTCAATATAAATAAGAAATTTCATTTAATAATGTTTGACATTATTTCTCTATTTGATTGAAAATCTATTTTATCCAAAAAATATATTTTTTAAAAATATTTTCAAAAATGTTTGTAGAAAAACATTTAAACTCATTTTCAATGGAATGATATTTGATCCTGGTTAAGTAATATAGTGTTATAATGGGGAGTGATTACGGTTCATAAAAATAATTTTTCTTATATGATGGTATTAGAAATGATTCTTGATTAATATAAAAACTAATCTAGATGCTTTTGTATATGAAAAAAATTCCATGTCTTATTCTCTTATAGACCATGTTCATTGATTCCCTTATGATACATGTCTTACAAAATGCTAGTCATTATTCTATGAAACATGGTTACAATATTTTATATACATGGTATGGTTTTCAAATTTAATTCACATTCTCTCATACCCTTAGGTTTATGTTATGGTTTTGTATCTTCCTTTTTTACCCCTACTAAGCATTTAATATTAACATTTCTCATTTTCACTCTCCAAAGGTTATTAAGATACTTATTTTTTATGACTTTTCTAAGAAGGGTGATATTTATAAAGAATGTAGTGGGAGATTTCATAACTAAATTATGATCTAGTGTTATTATTTCTATGTTTCCAAAGGAACTAAACTATTACAATTCTTTGGTGTGTGTTTGTGTAATGTAATGTATATCCCAAAAAATGTAATGTGTCTATATTAGATATCGAGTTAAATATAGTTGGTTTCAAAGAAAATTTTTAGTTATCATTTGGAAATTAAGAAATTAAAACCATAGTGAGATCCCTAAGGACTTGTATAAGGATAAGTATAATGATGAGTCAATGTAAAAGAAAATGACCTGATTTTTTTCTTAAGGATAGAGTTAGTGATTTCCTAAAAATACATCCCTATTTGGATACTACATGTTGATGTGGATGGAATGAATATGTACCAATAATAAATAACCAAGAAGAAACTATATTGATTTAGTTTCGATTTGGAACTGGTACACAACAACGCGTCTCAGTGCATACTTGGATTGACAATCCTAGTAGTTAAACATTAGAAATTCACAAACTCTATATGAACCATCATGAATGATTTAAATATAAATTATATTGGATAAACATAATGTCTCATAGATTAAATAATGTGTCCAAATTTTTATATACCATAAGTGATTTCCATAATGATGTTTTGTACCACTATGAATAATATTTCATACATTAATTTTTTTGGTTTAGTCAATGGATTGAACTAGAAGGAAATGTGTTAATGATGACTCCATTGGTAACTATAATGATTTCCCTATTGAGATTCAAACTTTTATGGGATCTATAATGAAAAATATCATTATTATACTCACACAACATTCTCAAGATATTAATCATGATGGACTACCAAATGAACAAATTAGGGTACAACATTCGGTTGATCCCTAATTGAGGTAACATCAACCTTCTTTTAGTTGGTATTCTGTTCCACTAGTTACTGAACTATGGAACAGTACCATTGAAAATAAAATTTTCCATTATCCAATATCTAGAACATAAAAAAGTCATTTTTTCTATCCATCATTTGGAAGGTGGAGAATATAAATGGCGTACTATTCTCAAGAATCTACCCCAACAAAATGAAATTCACTCTAGAAATTGGCATGAGTTCTCGTACTTATTTTTCAATAATTATTTTATTCATAATATTTATATGAATATAGATAATGAGTTCCTCATGCTAAAGAAAAAGGATGATGAATCTATTGGTATCTATGAGGGAAATTTTACAGGACTTTTGATGTATGCTTCGGTTATTATCATCAAACCAGAAAGTATGTTTGATCTATTATTCAGAGGATTAAAATTGATCCTATGAAGGGATATAGTCATAAGAGACTTTAGTAGATAGGATGAGATTGATCGAAGTGTTATCAAAGAGCAAATTAAAGTGGTCTTTTTATATCAATATCATGGTTTTGGAATGAAACAGAAGATGATGTTCAAAGAAAAATCTAAGAATTAAGGAGATAATGATATGATTATCCCTTTATTCTCTACATGTGTAAAAAATCAAGGTGTAAAATACCATAGGGGGACTTCTAAATATTTTATGCGTAGAAGTGAATTTCATCGACATATTGATTTAAATCATAATGGGAAGAAGTTGGTTATTGGTGGAAATAATGGGAAAGTTGTAGAAAATCCAACATCCACACAACAGTGATTCAATTGTAAAGATAAAGGTAATTATTCCAACTAGTTCCCAAACCCGAGGGTTAATGATGATGATTAAAATTAGTATCTACTTATGCTGAGGGACATAGGGAAATATCGTGCAATTAATATTTCTAAATAGTGTTATGATAATGATGTGTTGGATGGTATACTAACCATCCCTCTCAAACCGCTAAAGACTTTTTTGACTCTATAAATAACCATTTTTTCATATATATAGAATTTGATATGGGAATCAAGATTCCCCCTAAATGATTAGATGTGGAATTAATAGTAAAAACCTATAATGGTATGATGAATACATCTCCTGTCTATGAATCCTCTATAGTAGAAATTAGTGGAAGTAAGTTTCCTGAAAATCATTACATTATTACTTTAGTTGAATTTAATTTCATATTAGGTGTGGATTGAATATTTCTAGATAAATATGACATCAATTGATGAGGATGGGGAGTTATGTTGGATATTCCAAACCCACCTACGATCATATATCAATGTGACAGTAAGTATTAACCATTGATAGATATTACAACCTATGTTTGGGTATTCATTCCCATTCATAAGGGGTGCTTATCTCAAATGTTTGGTAAGAAACTATACATCTATGATATCCATATTGTTCAGTAATTTTTTAATCTCTTTCAAAAAGAGTTTCCTAGTATTCCTCCAAAATAAAAAGTGTATTTCTCTACATTAATCATACATGTTTCCACACAAATTTCCAATAATCCCTATATAATAAGACCAATTTAGTTGTAGGAATTATAGAAGCAACTCCGTGAAAACCATGAGAATTGAGTCCCTTATCCAAGCATGTCACCTTTTGGTGAACCTATTCTTTTTGTGAAAAAATTATATCGTTTAATGTGATTATTCATTGATTATCAATAGCTAAACATGATCACCATTAGAAACAAGTGTCTTCTTCCCCATATTAAAAACTTATTTGATCCACAACATGAGGATCATAAATTTTACATAGTTGATCTTTATTCTGGATATCCTCAATTAAGGATAAAGGAGGATATCCCTAGGATTTCATTTCATACAAGTTATGAACACTAAGATTATATAGTGATGCATTTCTATCTTTCAAATTACACTTTTATCAACATGGATTTAATGAATATATTATTTAGAGATTACCCCAATTGGTTGGTGTTAGTTTTTTAGATGATATTTTTTTCTATTTGAAGTGAAAGGAAGATATCGAAGAAAAGTTGATAATTTTAATAAAGACTCTAAAAAAAGTTAAAATATTAAAAAAATTAAAAAAATTTGTTTCCGCTAGAAATGGTTTAATTATTGTGTCATATAATCTCATGTGAGGTTATATCAGCAGATCAATGAATAAGGGAGTCTATTTAATGTTGTCCCAGACTGACCACTGTGACTGTGATCTGTAGTATTCTTTCATTTGCTGGATTTTAGAAATAAATTGTAATGAATTTTTCAGAACTATCTAATCCATGTACCATGTTGATTTGGAAGGGATCCAAGTTCCTTGAGATAGTAGAATGGGTAAAAATTTTCAAATAAATGAATAGAATGTTAGTCAGGATACCTGTGATTACATTTTTCTATAGAGGATAAGGGTTTGTAGTCTATACTGATATATCAAAGAGGGGATTGTGATTTGTTATTATGTATAATGACAATGTTATTTCTTATTATTCTTTAATATTGATGTTTTAGGGGAAAAATTATCCAAAAAATGATTTGGAATCATCTACATTAATTTTTTCATTAAATATATGGAGGAATTATCCAAATGGAGAAAAGTGTGATATATATACCAATCACAAAAGATTAATGTATAGATTCTCACAAAAGGAGTTGAACATGATCTTGAGAAGATGGTTAGAGCTAATTATGTACAATGAAATCTCAATACTTTTAAACCTAGGGAAAGTGAACAAGCTGTTCAATTCTTTATGTTGACTGGATCATTCTAGCTTACCCATGATGAAAATCATAAAATATCCAATATTTTATAATTTTCAAAAGGATGGATATGGACATCATGATTGAATGGAAAATATCATATCTTTATCAATTTAATATTAAACCATATATCAATTTCAATATTAAATAAATGTAGAAGGAAAACATAGTGCTGCAAAAGAGTGTTAGAAATTTTCCAATGTTTAACCGTGATAATGATTGGTTGATAAGATTCAGGAACCGTGTATGTGTTCCTTCCATACCAGAATTGAAGGAGTTTCTAAAGGAAGCTCATAGTTCTTCTTTCTCTATTCATCTTGGATGAATGGAGATGTATATTGATTTGAAATTATAATTTTAGTGTGATAGAAAAAGATAAATATCATATATTTTTTATCTCGATTATTTGTAAGTTAAAATGGTATGGATGAAAGAAAAAGCCTAAGGGGAAGTTGCATCTATTTCCCATAACATAATGTAAATTGGAGAAAATCACTATGGATTTTTTTGTTGGACTCCCCAAATCCTCTAAAGAGAATACTTATATATAGATGATATATGATCACTTTATTATGTCAGAAAAATTATCTCTATTTAAATTTACTTATCTATGTATTATATTTATAAGATATACATTAAGGTAGTGGTAAGGTTTCATGTATTACCACATTCCATTGTATCTGAACCAGATCATTAGTTTACCTTAATGCTCTGGTGATGTATTTAGAAATTCCATGATACAGAATTAAGTTTTAGATCTTCTTATCACCCCCATACATGTTTCTAGTCTCATTGAACAATTCAAACCCTATAGGATATATTAAGATCTTGTTCTTCATATTTAAAAGGTTTTTGGGATCAACAACTTCCTATAGTTGTGTTTTTATAAATAATAAATATCACTTAATCACTTATATAGTTCCTAATGAATCCATATATGTAAGGAAATGTAGATCTCCAGCATGTTAGAATGATATTGGGAAATAAAGATATTTGGACCAGATAGAGATGTAGATATTGCAATGAAGTCTAGATCCATTCAAAAACATATCAGGGCTGCTCAAAGTCATTAGATTATTTGTGTGGAAAACTACTAGTGTGATCTATAATTTTAATTTGGTGATAAGGTCTTTATATGAATTTCTCCAAGGAAAAAGGTTATGAGATAAGGGATGAATAGGAAACTAAGTCCTACCTATATCAGTCCCAATTAAATTATTCATTTTGTAGGGATGGTAGCCCATTGATTAGAGATTCCAAAAAAAACACTCAAGTATATCATGTGTTGCATGAATCTCTCTTCAAGAAGTGCATACCTAACCCATCACATATATTGAACTCAATGGTCATACTATTGGAGGAGGATCTTTCTTATTAAGAATACCCATTAGATATTATGGATCCTACATAGAATTTTCTATAAAATAAAACTACATACATGGTCATAGTTTTATGAAAAAACGAGCATTTTGAAGAAGCTATGTGGGAGCTTGAGGATTTGAGGATGTAGAAGTATCCTCTTTTTTATGTATCATAGTGATAAATTTTAAGAGATAAATTAATTTTAATGATGTTATATAGTAACAACCTGAGATTTTATGAACTTTTTAACGAATAGATTAAATTTTTTTGATTCATTACATTACATTCTATAACAAGTGCAGATTGTGTTACATGAAACCTTTGGTTATATTTCCCTACATGAAACAATCGGTTAACTTGTATAACACATGACACTGTTTTTTAACAAAACCTCAACATATTATTAATCTAGTTATTAAAACTTGATCTTTGTTACCAAGTTGTTAGAAATAAAAATATTGAATAGTACTAACTAATTTGTAAATATTAATTATAATGGTTCTATAAATGGAAACATATTTATAATAACTATATAAATTTTTTTAGTATTCATATGTCAAAAAATACTATTTTATCAAAAAAATAATTTTTTGAATTTTTTTGTACAATAATAAATTAATTTTTTACACATGTATAAAAAAAATTGTTAAAAATATACACTATTTTAAAATTCATAATGTAAAAATTATATTATGTATATTTTTTTTATTTTCTAAAAAGTTTTATTTTTTTATTTATAGTGGAAATATTGGATTTATATTAAAAACGTCCATTTAATTTAAATTATTATAAATTAAAATTATATTTTAAATCATATTTACATTATAAATATTTTAATTATATATCTATTAATTTAATTTAGGTCATTGGTCCCAATATCAGATTGAAATTTTATATAAAAACATTGTAAACATTTGGTCATTTTCGCTTAAAAACCGCTCCCTCGACACGTTTGTGTGATTAATTTTAAATTAATTATTTCCACTTATATTAATTTTGATTCAAAAAGTGGATTCCATATTTGGAATCATAATAATCTATAATTTATTAAAATTCCATCTTAATTTTTTACCAATGTTATTATACAATGAAATTAAGCTTTATTACAATGATTAAGGAAAACAAATATTACATTATGGTTAAACATAGAAAAAGAGGTGTAAAAATGACCCAAAACTTGTCTAAACCCATTTTTATAGCCATGTTTTGGATTTATAATGTTTAATATTCTCATTGGATCCAATGTTTTACACATTTTCAACTTGAAAAATGTGGTCGTAATTCTCTCTTTCAAAATATTTAAAACTTATCAACTCACCAAACTTATAAAGGCCACCCCCTATCCCTCTATCTTTACACCTTTGAAGCCCATTGTCTCATAAAAGGCCTCTAAAAATATATTAACAACTTCCCACACTTCATATTATAATCCTAACATTTGGCAGAAATACAATCTTGGAATTTATTTGGTAAAAAACAAAAGGAGATACTCGAAGAAGAGGTAACATTCACCATCAAACATTTTTGTTTTATTTATTCCTAAAACACAAAAAATTATTTTTATATCATGATTATATAATAAACCTAGTAACTTCCATGTAATAATTTGTTTTAATGTCATTGTTAAAATTTACAACCGCACACACTTCTATTAAAGGTGTTATGAAATCATTGTTCCTGTGTACTCTAAACAACTATCTTATGAACCGATGACTTTTTTTCCAACAAAACCTATCTAGGTTTAAAATAACGATGTAAATAATTATTATACATGTTATTTATTATTTTTATTATGGTATTATGATTCTTTAAATTTTATATGATATATACCTTCATGATTTCCATTTTTAGGAATACTATATTGTTATTCACGTGTACGATAGAATTCCACCTCGCGAAGCGATGTCATTCGTTCACACATTAAATGGACTATATTAAAGATGGGTATAATAAAAATATGTGATATATAAGAAATAATAATTAATATTTAACGATAATATAGAATATACTTTCTTTTTTTTTCAATACTAAAAGGAAATGGAAACGGTGTTTATGCATACATAAGGCCTACCATCTCCATGAAAGATGTATTAGATTTCCTATATCTATATTTTATAGATTATTATAAATAATTATATAGTAAATATATATGGTATTTATATAATGGTTATAATTCATGGGATTATTAATTCATGATGAAAGTAAGATAACAAAATATATAACGATTCAAAGCATTGATGAAAAACAATGTAGTTATTACCCGAAACGTAACATTAATAAGGAATCATTAATAAATGAGTAATAAAAGATTATAATAAAATAATATATGATATCATATAAATGAATGTGGTTCCTTGATGTATTTTTAATAAAATTATATTTATTATAAAAAGGATTGAGTGAGTACAACAGAAGTGAAAACATAAGGTATGTTATTTACGTCTCACATTTCCTTTGTGAGAAATAGGTTATATTCACAACATCTTTCTTATATATGGTGTATGTACATACCTTTAATTTGATTTATGATTATTCTATTTAATATTTCTAGTATTTACCTATCCATAGAGTAGTTATCTTTTCTATGGTTATAGTTTCAATTTTACTAAAGAGGTAAGGATATGTTGTCTTAATTTTCCTTCTCTAAGTCACGTGTTAGGTTATACATCTATATTATTTTATGAGGTTTATATACTAACTTATTTAAATTTTATATCAGGAATATACTTATTTTCATCATATTATGAGATTCAGGAAATTTTATCCACTCATTTATATTATGATTCAATGTTACAAAAGTGAAAAAAGTTTATTGATAAAATATCATTGTTTATCAGAATTTTTTATGATTATGCTTCCACTGAAGAACATATGATCCATCTATAAAGAATTATCATGTTTTTTATTCTCCTATATTTATTCATTATATCATTATATAATGGTACCATTTTTTCATTATTTGGTACTTATGAAAAATAAGAATATTTCTTCACTAAAATCCAATGTTATTTATCTATTCGGTTAGAAATCTATTTTATTCAAACACCATGTTTTCTAAAAATGTTTTGAAATGATCTCCAAACATGAGTTTCAATGGAAAGGATTTTAAATTTTTTTATGTTTAAGAATGTTTTTAAAATGAGTATTATATCTTTATTTATATTTTTCATGGTTATTTTCAATGAAAAATGTTTTCAAATAGTTTTTAGATTTAAATTTTTTTTTCAAATCTGAATGGATATTTTCTATAAGAAGTATTTAAAATGACATTTCAAATTTATTTCTAATACAAGATGAATTTTTTTAAGTCAAATATTCTTTATTGGGGATGTGATACAAGAGTACCATTCATATTTATTATTTTAATGGTTTCTTTTTTGATGGAATGTTGTTTATGAATACCATTTATCTTCAATGGGTTATAATAAGAAAAAATGCTTAAGAAAAATCACTTATTTTCATGGGTTATTGTATGAAAAAATGATTATGAGACATGTCTCTTTTCTATAAGTTATTAATTTATGACCTATATATTATATCCATTTCTTTTTAGGGGTTATGATATGATATATGTTTATGATCTTATGAAGCACATATGTATGACTTCAATATGTAATGGGTTGGATCTATACTACCTAAAATGAATTGTGTAATGATTTAAATCTCATGATATAGATTGTATTGGAATGGGGAGTGAACTCGATTTTGTAATTCATGGATGAAACAGGATGTGAATCTGGTTCAGTAGTACCAGGTTAGAACATGGAGTGAACCTGATTCAGTAATGGAATTTGTCCACTATGATGGTATTCAAAAGGAGATAGGAAAAATATTTAAATGATTTTATATACTTTTGTGTAGGAATAAATTCTATATCTTACACTCTTCTAGATCATATTTTTTTATTCCTTAGGACCCATGTCTTATAAACTACCAATAATTATTCCATGACTTGTGATTATGATCTTTTATGGGTAGGGTATTGTTTTTAAATGTTATTATCATGTTATCATAACCTTATGTTCATGTTATTATTACTTATCTACCTTGTTAACCCTTAGCGAGCTTCTAATATCATCCATTATAATTTTTATCCCCTCCCATGTTATGAAGATATATATTTTTTGTGATGTGTCTAAGAAGGGTTCTTGTTAGGAACAATGTAGTGGGAGATAATGAAGCTCGCTTATGGTTCAGTGTTAATGTTTTCATGTTTCCAAATCCACTAAAAATATTATAGTTCTTATGGATGTGTTTGTTTAATTTAATGTATATTTATAAAATATGATTTAACGTGTACTTATGAGAATCTCAAGATGTTATATTGTTGGATTTTTATAATGAAAATAATAAATTATGGGTGTGTGATAATGAATTGAGTACTTATATATGGGTAGGTAGGAGTGAAATTATCATAAAATATACTTTATTATCAAGAGATAAATTCCACTTGGAGTGGATTACATTTGTAGGGGAATGATATATCCACAAAAATTATCAAAGTATCCCTACTAATCATTCTAATTTTGTCTAGAACCACCACTGGTATCATAGATATTGTATCTCATGATTCCCATTGGCATTTCAAATGAAGATGAAATTATTCATAAGGTTATATTAATCTCATCAATAGAAGCTCTGATTTCACCATTCAATGTTGATTGTGTGGCCAATACATTACTAGTATTGGCGTTTAACCTAGATTTTTATAGTTTAGAGTTTTTTTGGTTTCAATAATGTATATGTATGGTATCTATCATATACTATACCCTCTTCAATATTAATAGTGTTTTAATTATAGTTCTCTTGCATGAGTTTTATTTCTTCGTTTCTATACAGTCACCAAACTAGTGTAGTAGTATATTGTAAGTACTTATATTTTGTGATATTATATTTGATCTCTATCACATAGACACATTTAATATACATCCATTAACTATAAATAATTTACTACTATTTATATGTAAAATAATTACCTAAAACACTTACAAAAGTCAAAAAAAGAATATTCAACTTAAATATTTTCCAATATTAATATTTAAATTTCATAGTGACACAATTCTCAATATAATATAATTTTATGTAAAAGGAAGATTAATTTTTAGCATATCCTGTAGATAATACCTTCACTCATACTCCGAATTTTGGGAAAAGGTCCTCCAATATCAATTCAAACTATGAAAATATCATCATGGTTTAGATTTACTATAACTTACCCTATATGATCCCATTTATCTCCTTTAAGTATCTTCTATATTTTATATACCATTTTATTATTCTTTAATTTTATTTAACACATATTTTTCAATAAATTCATATTTCAGTGGACACATGTTTTTTTAGGACATGGGATGTCCCGTGTATTCATTGAAAAGTTTTGTTTTTAATTCTTAAAGTCTCTATCAAAGATCGTCCATCACACAGTATGTTTACTGGGGAATTTCATAATTTTGTTTGTATATTTAATATAGGTAAACCTAGATGTACCCCCATCCATTCATGTTGGATAAATTTATGTGAGGTAGAATGTATAAAAAAAATAATGATATTCTTAACTCATACATGAATTTTCCATCCCGGTGATAATCCATCAGTACTTGGGTAATATTGGATCATCCCTATGTCACGAAAATTGTAGCATTTTTTATTCTGTAAAATCATAGTTTTACAACACTACATGGTTTAGAGATAATTTTTAGTGTGAGTTGGGTTACCATGATATATTGGGAGTGTAACGTATCTTACATTTTCATTGTAGTAAAAATTTGGAAGTGATAACTTCCCGAATGTTTATATGAATTTAAATTAAAGTCTCAACATCTTTTACTATGTTCTTGGAAGGCTACATTGACCATTGAACATATTTTCAATTTCTAACATGAGGGATTGTTCTCCCAATGTAATTTTCTCTGGAGTATTTGAGGATCCATTATTTTAAAAGAGTTTTCTCAACCATTTATGGAAATCATGTTCTCAATATAATCTTATACATTTAAGAACCATTATAAATACAATATTATATCTTTATTGACAAAATAAGTACAAATAAAAGAATGAATGGATTAATGGTTTAAATGAATGAATTATATTCAAATAAAAAAAATTTATAAGTTCAAAAACCACAATTTGAATGATTTAATGTATGTATTTATTATTTTTAATGTAGGTTTTTAAAATATATTTAAGAAATGAGCAAAAATAACTATTGAAGTACATTGTTTTATAAATGTGATTGTAAAACCCAAAAATGATGCAACTAAATATATATAATGGATTTCGATATAAAATCAAGAACAAATTGTGCAATTGATGATTGGAAATGTTGTGAAACATTTTGGACATATCCATGGTTTTAATATTTAATAAAAAATGATTTTAATTATTTCTAAAAAGACCATTATTGTAATGAGCCCTGAATTCCAGTGCTGAATAAATTTTGGTATTTATATCATATTTTTTTGGTTAATGAGGTCTATAGTTAATGTCTTGAATTAATAGGTATTTGTTAATTATTTGTATATAAATTGTTTTTTCTAAAATTATTAATTATTTTATAGAGATTATAAATTATAAATTTGGAAAAAATATAATAGTTTTTATGTGGTTTTTTAACATTTCAAAAAAATTTAATTTGAATTTTTAATAAAATATCTTAGATTTCAAAATTTTAATTAAATTTAGCTGAACTTTTTTTCATTGATTTGAGAAAGGGTCTAAATAAATATAAAATATCTGATAGTAAAATGATTCATTATTAATAGAAACTCTTCCAAAATTATGAAATATAATGGTTTTATTGTTCTTGAATAATCACAGATTTTTACACTACAAAGTTTATATATGTTGCATATAAATGGTTAAATTTGATGAGTTTATATTTTGGATATAAATACAAATAGTACATAATTATATGTTATGAAATTTCTATAATATATTGTCTAATTTGGAGATTTCTAGCTATTTATTTATTTATTTTTATAAATGTATATTTTTTATCTATATATTTAAAATGTTCATTTATTTAATTATTCCATATATGTTATATATTCTTTATTTGGAAGTGTCTATATTATGAATGGATATTTTTTTGTTTAATTATTTCATATTTCTTCCCATAAATGTCATACCATGAAAATAAGATGTTATATTCTGATCATGAACAAATATTTAGTTATAGTCATCCCTTAATATAAAATGTTTTATAGTTATAAATATTATAATAAATTCTGGTTATAATTTATATAATATAAGTGTTTTTAATATTTTGGAATTAAGACCTCTATTTATTATAGATCTATATATAGTGGTATTCTGGTTCAATATTATCACTATACCTGTAAATTGTGTGATTCATTATAAAATTAAGGGTTACATAATCACCATACCATACATGAACTTATAGAAATATTTGGTTTTTAAAGAAAAATGTTACATGAAAGGGTTTCATTTACCTTATAGATGTGTTTAATTTAGATATGTATTTATATAATGATCTTTTATTTTAGAAAAGTAATATAAATTATTAGATATATAAATAGTTAAACATTAATATTTTTGAAACATTTAATTTTTTTATGGTGTAAAATATGATACTAAATCATTAGAAGCATGCATACATGAAGTTAATGCAGTACAAAATATGTTGGGATATCAATGTACCCTATAATATTCTAAATGTTGGATTACATCCAAAGTGAACACATATTAAAACCCCAATCATCCAAATGTCTTTGTTCATTATAAATTTAGGTGACCATGTATTTTCTTTTCTAATTCATGGGGAATTTAAATAACCCTATAATTTTGGAAACCATGTTTTCTTTTTTTATTTTGGGTTTCACATTGGATGGAAAAAAAATTTAATCTTATAATATGAATAGTGTTGAGATAAATCACACTAATTTATTTGGTAATGTTGTTTTCCTCTATATGATCCTAGAGTCATATGTGATATAATTGATATGATTATTATCTTAAATGACCATGTATTTATAGTAAAATTAATGTTAGCTGAAATATTTAGGGAAAATATATATCTTCCTCGACAAATAGATATTATGAAAACTATAAAATTGGTCCTCATTTTAGTGGTAGAACATTTAATAAAGGTCTATATGAAATGATTGTGAAACATGATACTCATATTATAAAGGATTTGTTACAATAATTGAAATTATCATTGAGATTATCTTGGAGAAGGATAATGTTTACTAAATAGACCTCATCGAATGATATAAAAACATATAATTGTTATTAATCAAGAAGTATGATTTTATATGCCTGATCAAACCATCCTAAAATGTTTTTTGGCGATGTTATTCCATTATAAGATTTATTTTCACATTTAAAACATAATAATTATTAACTTGAATTGTATACATTAATTATTTTATATATGGAAACAATTTAAAAAAAACAAATGATATTATAAATTTATTGAATATGAAAGATTACTTGAAATTGATCTATCATGAATATGATTGTCATGGGAGGTATATGTTTTCAAATTATTTTTTAGTGGAAAAATAATTAGAGGACGTTTGGCCTCCTTTAATGTACTCAATATGGTTGCATATGATAATGAAATATAGTGGTTTTGGTTTCTATTATTTTATTATGAACTAAAATATAGATGGGTTCAATTAATTAATTTCATCAATATATTTAGGATAACCGAGTTGAACTAGATTGTTTAAGGATCCAGTAATATTGTGGCAGTATAGATGGGTTAATTAGTAAACCTTAAAGAAAAATAAATTATTGGGGGTATAATTATAATCTTATATCATTGAAACATAATAGATGATTCATGAAGTATAAGACTTCCATTATTGAAATCTCATAAGTTGGTGTCACAATTTTACAAAATAAATTAATGGGTGTAAGAAAATCTATGATAAGTTACCATAATATATTAGTTCTATATTTATAAATACATATATTTTGTATGGTATATGGTTAAAATTTTATTTGAAAAATTTATTGTTAATATGTAAAAAATTTAAAAATCAATAAAATTATTGATATAGTTTAATGTTTTCCTTAAAAATATGCATGATATACTAGTATGGAGACATTAAATGAAATTTTTAATTCAATATTTATGTATTTATAAATTCAAATTGTTGTGCATTCGTCATTTAATTATTCTCTGACGAGATAAGATAATTAATATATAATAATCAAATTTTTTAATGAAATGATATATTATATTTTCCAAAACATGTTATAATTTTATACTTTCAATATCACTTGTTTATAAGAAAGGATGAAATAATATTTATGTACAGTGAATTTTTTTTATCTTTTTTATATATTTAAAAATATTGGAAAGTGTTCCCACCACTCATTAGGGACATATTTTAATAAACATGGGGTTAAATTACAGAATTGGTATTATAAACACATAAAATTATATATAAAATATCGTTAAAAATTGGTTATTTGTTAAAATTTTTGATGAAAGGAAATAAGAGTTATTTTTTTGAAACAAACTTTTTTTTATATTTTAATTTATTTTTAAAAAATAATTTATAAAAGAAGATTAAAGGATTTTTAAAATAGGAGAAGATCAAAATATAACTAATTAATGATAAACATAATATAATTTAAATTTAAATTTAAATTTTCATTACCTTATAATGTATGTATGATACAATGTTATAGTGAATATTTAAAAATATAGAGTTAAATATAAAAATGTCACCAAAATTATTTCAAATATAAATTTAAAAATACAGAAAAGTTAAATAATCTAATAAGAAAATGATGTTTTAAACTCATAATGTCAAAATACCATGTAAACTATCCTTCAAAAAAGGTATGTTAAAATTTATTTTACAACAAACTCATAAGAATTTTTTTATTCTTATAATTTTATGACCAAATTTCCTATTATAAAACTTCCATTGGGGTATTTATATTCATCTAATCAAACATCCTCACATTCAGACAGGGGTAGTGAAAATTTTAATCCATTCCCCACAAAATAATATCTATCTAGTTTATATATCATGAAATATTGAAATAATATGAGTGGTGAAATCATCCAATCTTCTCTTGGAATTGAAGTTA
The DNA here is from genome assembly GCA_963277665.1 of Viscum album. Taxonomy (NCBI): domain Eukaryota; kingdom Viridiplantae; phylum Streptophyta; class Magnoliopsida; order Santalales; family Viscaceae; genus Viscum; species Viscum album. Next base: position 662,740,950 of record OY728130.1, on the reverse strand, counting down.
TCATTAGAATTCATTATATACACATCAGTTAACAACACATCAAAAATATGAAACCTAACACTATACAGGATGATCTATTCCTTCAAAGAATCACATCTGAGATAATGTAGATCAATAATTCTACCCACTATCACAATAATAATTTATATATGGTCTAAAAACAATATAACTCTATATTTAGGTAAAAATACATATATCTTGATCCCAAATGATCATTATATAACACATGTACACTATATATATATAATATAAAAACATTATATCATCAATGTCATAAAATGATAAAAAATCATAACATTCTCATCTAACCATATATATTCCACCTGAAACTAGGCTCACACCTTGGGAGAAGAATTAAAAAATTTAACACATACAATACCACATAACTATATAATACAAGAGCGACTCTATTGGGAGTATTATGATCAGTATTTTAGTTGGTAATAGAATCTTATTTTCTAGTCCCAAAAATATTCAGTCACCATCCTCATGAAAAAAAATTAGAGACACTCTAATTTTTATAGACCTCATCATTCCCAGCTATTGAATTGATAAAAAGTTTCCACATATAAAAATCCCACAATTAAAATAATTTGAAGATAATGTTAAGATAATATCTGAATACAAAAAGATTTTTATAATATATTGTTAGAATTTTTTGTTTTTCCATCCTATAATAGTACCTCTATCATGTGAAATCAATCCCAAAACCCATTTATTGAACATCATATTATGTATGTGAAATAATAATTCTACCATATTGTTGATTATCCAAGTATATGAGTATTATTATAGAAAATTATTATCTTTTCAATGGAATATTTCAATAAACACATCATATCTAGGATATGTAACCTATCAGAGCTATTAGTTAAGAATGGTAATAACCATACTTTCTCCTTCTAAGATTGTTACCATTCTCACTAATAATCTTAGAAGGGGAAAGTATGGTTATTATCAAGGAAGATTTTTTATCTAAGATATTAGTTAATAATGGTAATATGATCCTTGAAGACTAATTATAGAAATCCATAGGATGAAATCTTACACCAAAGGTATTAATCTCACAAATAGAAGTAATTAACCTTTAGATAATGTGATGGAGGACTCCAAAAAAATGTAACTCATACTCTTAATCAATGGAATAACTTATTTTAAAAATGGTAAATATGATAAATTGGTAATTTTTACTCAATATAACAAAAATTAATTTATTTTTAATGTAACACCCCAACCCCAGTTACCTAGAGTCGAGGCATTATTAAATAACATTGGCATGATACAATGAATCATGTCCCAAAAGAACGATCAGTTTAGTAGCCTTGGAAGTACTAGATACATTCATACGTTTTACATCACATTATGAATAATTTTTAACACACTTGTATCCTTATCCTAACCCTGTTGGTCAACCATAAAATAATTTTTCACATCCTGGGAAAAATAAAACATAGAAAGGGGTGAGCTTAGATTCTCAGAAAGGATAACAATATAGAGGAATCTTTCATAAATAAGTATAAACATTTAAGGAAATATATAAGACTAAAACAAAAAACCATTTTAACATAACCATGATCATAACATGGAAATGATAAAATCAAATAATTCAATTTAATTATACACATGGATATTCTACTAGTCGAATAATCACATAATGCAATATCAATGGCCACTTTCATAATGATGGAATGCATAATGCCAGATTTCATAGCCACAATGTCATGGTCCTGTGCCAAGAATAAAAATAATATTTTGTCAACACCTTCTTCCAATACAATAGTTTGTCTCATGATACCTACCAATTCATCGAGGAGCTATAGCAGGCTCCAACCATCACTTACTAAGTCTAATGCATTCCTCATATGAAAAGGTTTAAACATAACATAAACATTTGTATTTAAACAAGAATATGAAATGTCAATAATTTATCCATAACCCATGAATCATGTAAAAATAAAACATCCATATTCAAACATATCACAAAACCATCAATACAATATGGAAGATTTTTATCATAATAAGTCAACTGCAAAAAATTTAAAATCCTTCAAATGATGTTGACCTTGATGAAATAAAATTTTTTTGAGAGAAATATAGCTTTATATTTGGAAATCATTTGTAAGTCATGCAATTATAAAAGAAAACATTTATTTAGAGAATATTCTTATAATATTGAAAGGGAGGCTTTAAAGGTTTTATAATAGCAGAAAATAGATGTACCCACCGTATAAGTTAAAAATACATTCATTCCTTAATTTTTTCAAATACATCGTAAAGCACAGTATTTGGAAAACAATGGAAAGGTTCCTTTATAAACATTTTATAAAAAGACAAAAAATGGTATAAATGGCTTTAAAATATAGTATAAGAAATAGTAAAAAACTGAACTATATTATTAAGAAACATGCATGTGGATGATAAAGTGGTCTCAGTAGATACTTAGGTGAAAACAACCTCGGATAATAAAGGGATTGTGAAATTAACCCTTAACTTATACTTTTCCTTGGTCTAGGGTAGCTTAACCTCCTATATATAAGATAAATCATTGATATTAAATTATAGAATAAATATCACTACAAAAAATGGCTTATACCAACAGAAAGTTATTGACATATAATATATTTGTTGGTAAAAATAAGAATTTCCAACAGAGAGAATGTTTTATTGGTATTAATTTTTAATACCAACACTTATTTTTACCAACAGATAGATCTGTAGATATTGATCATTTAATACAAACATATCATTTACCAAGAGTTGATCTATTACATTATCATACTAATACCAACATTTTTATACTAACACATGAATCTGTTATGAATAATGTTATTAAGAACAAATCTTTTTCCATCAACAAAAACTGTTACAATAAACCATTCAATAAAAAAAAGTTTTTATCAATAACCAATAAAGATAAACATAGTTTATATATATATATATATATATTATTTCTATGACCAAAGTATGTTTTTATTTCTAGGATTTTTGTTAAAAACATCTCATAATTTATTTTAAATTTAAATATTCTCAAAATATTTAATGTTTTTTAAATTTTTCAATAGTGTTTATACATTTTTCTCAAAATATTAAATGTTTTTATATATTCTAATATTATTTATTTAATAAAAATCTAAATAATATTTATAAAAAAATAACACCACTAAACCCTAATAAGCAACCCATTGACCACTCATCGCCCGCCTCCATCATGTATCCTTGTTGCCATCGTCCCCGACTTATCCCACCACCCCAGATCTATCCCATCGACCCATCTCTGACCCGCCTTTATCCTGCCTTCATCCTTCCTTTTTGTCTCCACCATCCCCGATCTATGCCTCTATCCCCAATCTATCCCATCGACCCCATATTTCCTACCTACATCCCACCTTTGTCCCGCCTTCGTCACGCCTCTATCCTGCCTCCTTGTCGCCACCATCCCTGATCTATCCCATGGACCACACATCACTTACCTCTGTCCCACATATTGCTCGCCTCCTTGTCACCGCCATCACCCGCCTCCTTCCCTTTTTCAGTTTCATTTCTAAATCAATTATAGATAATATAAAAGTAGCCCCATATTTAGGAGTACAATTTTTTGGATTAGAAAATTCTTCGAATAACCAACACATTCGATTGATTTTATTGTATGAAATTGTGTTGCTTTGGGAAGGTAAACATGTTTATGGATTGATGTCAGGTGAAATTCTTTTATCCATGGCTCCAGTATATTGTTATTCTTTAGTAAACAATCTGATAGTATGATTAACTACCTTTGGATTCTTATACATAGGATTCGATGACCGCAAATCACAGCTTCAATATTATCTGTTAGGATGTTCGACCGGCTATATACAACATTGTTAAGAAGTTAAAATCTTAGTGAAAATGTGTTTTTTCTTCATTGTTGAGGTGTTCATATAGTTGATTCTTTCTCATGCAGCTTATTGAACCATTCAGTGTTGGGGTTTTCTAATGATTATGGAGGAAGAATTTTTTGGGCTTCCAATAAAAGAAGTTACTAATGTACTTAGGTTTAGTTTTATGAAAGTGGGAATCCCTAACAGTTCCATAAAAGTATTTTTCAATACATACTAATTATAATTGGAACAAGTCCTTTTATTTTCTAGAGATTCTTGATTTAATGAGTTCCAATAATCGTGGAAGTTTTCTTTCTTCAAACGGGGATGTGAGGCTAAACCCTTGAGAAGAATATTGGAAATTTCCTCTGATGGTTGTGGCCTATTTGGAATATCCATTTCTTACATATTAAAAGTTGTTTGAAATGTTTGGTTACTTTTTATTTTTGTGGAACCTTTGTTATTATCCTTAATCAGTGACCCATCATCACCCCTTGTCTCGCCTCCCACAACATTGCCTCTCATCCCTCTCTCCCACCTCACATCCCACCCTTCCCTGCTCCAGCCTTTCCTCCCACCACCTGACCTTGTCCTCCCCTATCCCCGGTCGTTCCCCTAAATAGCATGACCCACATCATCGCCAGCTACTTCATCATCCATGGATTTCCCACCGACATCCTTGCATGAATCCCTTGCAAGTTCTCAACTAGCATCCCCCCGCTACCCCTCCCTCCGCAACATCCCAATGCCTCAGCATCACCCCATGACCCCTCCATCAGCGGTTTCCCAGCACACCCCCATCCCCAGCATCCTTGTATAACCCCACCACAACCCACCTTCCATAGTCACCCTAGCCCTACTCTACATCGCAAATCATCACCATCCCCTCTCAAAATAGATTTATTGCCACCCAACATTAGGTTGAGTGAAATTTAAAAAGAGAAGTATGGTTGGTTCGAGGATAACACCCTCTCACTATAAGGAATTAATTTCTTCATTTGATTTTTTAATCTGAATCAAACTTCTCATTCATGTTGTTACCTATTGGACCCCCCCTTTTCTATGATGGTAGTGTGTTATTGCCTAGTATTTTCATTCAAATAATCACTACCCTATGATTGTACAACTTGGTTATTAGAAAACTACTTGATAACTTATAAAACATGTTGTTTTTTGAGTCTAAAGGCATGTTGTTGTTGTGCTTCTTGAGTATGTACTTCATTTTATGGTTATTTATTAATGAGTGTTTGTGCTTCGACTCTGAAATAATTTTCATGCTGATGTTATTTCCCTAAATCTGTTTAGACAGGCTTTTGAATATATTATTATCTTCTAGTAAAACATGATGAGTTTTGAGTTTCAATACATGTTGTTGTTTATTGTGAAATTTATATTTCATGATTATTTTGTTGAAAATCAGTGGTATAGTTGTCATTAAAAAATGTTTTCATGTTGGCTGTCATGTTAAATGTTCATTAAATTTTTCTCTTATCCTACTGAAAAGTGATTCTTTACATGTTTTTTTGTGCGTTTAATTGTAAATTATTTTGAGTTTTAACTGAACTAATTCATGTTTTCACTGAATTTTCATTCAGAAGGGATGAATCTAATTACTTTAGGGAGGAATGATTTTTTGAACATTCGTTTTGCCTTTATGTTTCAGAAGAACCTTTCCTATTCAAAAAATTTTTTCTCTCTCTTATGTTTTTAAAATGAGTTTTAACATCTCAATATTTTCTCCCCACAAGGTGCCAAGTATAAAAAAATGTATTCTTTTAACTGGGGATGAAGGGTCTTTTCACATGCTGCAGTTTCAGTCTCTTATTTTGCACGACATTTAGGGCCTTGGGTTTCAGAATAAAAATCATAATTTTTCCTTGGAGATTATTTGCATTACCACTCTAATTTAGGCTTGATTTTTTCGCTTTTTTAACTATAATGATGCATATCATGTTTGAATCACTCTGTTTTGTTAGAACAATAAAACTGGAAATTAATGGAAACAAGGAGATTGTGGAGCTCTCTTTTTGGATTGATTTCTGGGTACTTCTGAATTCATCCTGGAAAACTAGAGGTTATTGAGATAACTTACATCTTATGTTATTTTTTTACTGTATAGTTATGTCTTTTTTAATTTAACTCCATTACTGTAATTAATGGTTAACATTGTTCTAAACTATAGATTTCAACAAGTTTGCATTATTTTTAAGAGGAAGGGTGATGTTTTGTTGCTAAATTTAGAGGATAAAACTACAGTCTTTAGGGGATTATCTCTTTCACCTGTTACTTTTATTTTCTGAATTTTATTCTAAATTAAATTTTTGAGACCTACTTCTTTTGTCGCTGCGTGCTGAAACATTCTTCTTTTTAAAGCGTTCTTTTGAATTTTATGGTTATTGATTAATTTAAAGTTGAGATTAATATTGTAAATGTTCACCCACAATCTTAATTGATAGTTTCCATGTTGTTAATGCTTTGAAATGAGTATTCATTATATATTCTTGTTGTTCTCTATTGGTTGTTTTTTGTGGCAACTAACTATGGCTAGAGGATTATTGTGCTAGTGGACCTCAGTGTTTTTTTGGATCATTGTATTACTACTTGATGGAATGCATTTGATGATTCTGAGTGTCAACATGGAAGATGATATAATTGTGAGAAGATTGACACAGGCTTCCCTACCTTTTATTTGTGGACCAGGTCTTCTTCCTGTTTGAGTAGAGTATTGAGGAATTACCTACCGTATGTTGTGCTTCCTAAATCAGTTGATTTTGATGCTTTGTTATATTCCATATGCTGCATATTTATATTGTATGCATGGTTCCTCATATCCTAATTCTTATTACTTTTTAAGAGAGGGAACAAAGGCTTATTTCTTTACTAAAACATCAAAATGTTTATAAAGATGGATAGACTTACTGAATTTCCTTTATGATGCTGGCAGTAACCATCTGTGATCCCACATTGGTTTCTTTTTCATATTTTTCATGCACTGGAGAATTTCTAGTGCATTATTTTTGGATGATCTACTATGATCTTTGACAAATTATGGGAGTTTTCTTTTTTTTTTTACTTGAATTTTTTTTCTATAGGTAGTCCTATCGCTTCTACGGATTGCATTTATGATGCCACTGATGCCTCTTTGATTAATTTCAGAGTTCGTTAATGTGTCTCCAAAATACTGAAGATCTTACTTATGAGGTTTTGGTGCTATCTTGGTGTTGTTGCCTTTTTTGGATGAGGTGATATCTTACATGAAGGCGGGATGTTTTTGGCAGGTATAATGGATTGTGATCTTTTGTTTGAGCTTTATTGTTACACCATCATGTATCTCCCTCAATTATCTGATGGTGTATGATCATTACAACTTGACTATGTATTTTAATAATTTTTATTTATTAAATGTCTTTAGGGAATTAATTGGGTGACCAATTCATGCCACAGTTTGTTGTAAAAAAAGTCAGACTATCTTATGGTTGTTTTTCCCCTGGTTAGATTATCCTCTGCTATGATACTTTTATATCATGTGTTATTATTTTTATATATTTCATTTAAAAGAAAACTATTTTTCAATTTTTTTGTTTCTGTGATCAGAAAATATTTAATGATGATGATGCATGTATAAAGTGGAGGGAGCGGGGATAAGTGATGCTTCAAGTATAGAAGGGTGGTCCACTGTAGTAAAAGGGATGGCAGTGAAGTTTTTCATGTCTTGATCCACTACAACAGATAATAGCTAAGGTGAAGTTATGAAGATTCCATGATAGCTACATCTGATGTTTGCGAGAAATAGATTGATGATGAAGTTTCATTGAGTTTCATGTAAAGTCACTTAGTGTTTAAACATGTTTGTAATATGTTTTTTGATGCTTCTTTCCTCTTCATGAAGTTTTAACATGTATTTAAATTATATTGGAACATGTTTTTTCAAATAAATACATGATTTTTGGTATTTTATATAGTCTAATTTTGTTATTATTATATAAAAAATATAATAATAGATCATATATAATTTTATTAATTAATATAATATAAAATTTTATCAATAAATATTGTAATATTAACATTTAGATTAATTATAGCTCAGATAAAACATCTTCCTTGATAATAACCATACTTTCCCCTTCTAAGATTATTAATGCGAATGGTAATATGATCCTTGAAGACTAATTATAGAAATCCATAGGATGAAATCTTACACCAAAGGTATTAATCTCACAAATAGAAGTAATTAACCTTTAGATAATGTGATGGAGGACTCCAAAAAAACGTAACTCATACTCTTAATCAATGAAATAACTTCTTTAAAAAATGGTAAATATGATAAATTGGTAATTTTTATTCAACATAACCAAAATTAATTTATTTGTAATGTAACACCGTGACCCCAGTTACCTAGAGTCAGGGCATTATTACATAACATTGGAATGATACAATGAATCATGTCCCAAAAAACGATCAGTTTAGTAGCCTTGGAAGTATTAGATACATTAATAAGTTTTACATCACATCATGAATAATTTTTAACACACTTATATCCTTATCCTAACCCTGTTGGTCAACCATAAAATTATTTTTCACATCCTGGTAAAAATAAAACATAGAAAGGGGTGAGCTCAGATTCTCAGAACGGATAACAATATAAGGGAATCTTTCACAAATAAGTATAAACATTTAAGGAAATGTATAAGACTAAAACAAAAACCTTTTAAATGTAACCATGATCATAACATGGAAAAGATAAAATTAAATACTTCAATTTAATTATACACACGGATATTCTACTAGTCGAATAATCACATAATGTAATATCAATGGCCACTTTCATAATGATGGAATGCATAATGCCAGATTTCATAGCCACATTATCATGGTCTTGTGACAAGACTACAAATAAGATTTTGTCAATACCTTGTTCCAATACAATAGTTTGTCTCATGATACATACCAATTCATCGAGGAGCTATAGCGGGCTCCAACCATCACTTACTAAGTCCAATGCATTCCTCATATGAAAAGGTTTAAACATAACATAAACATTCATATTTAAACAAGAATAAGAAATGTCAATAATTTATCCATAACCCATGAATCGTGTAAAAATAAAACATCAATATTCAAACATATCACAAAACCATCAATACAATACCGAATATTTTTATCATAATAAGTCAACTTCAAAAAATTTAAAATCCATCAAACAATGTTGACATTGATGAAATAAAAACTTTTTGAGAGAAATATCTCTTTATATTTGGAAATCATTTGTATGTCATGAAATTATAAAAGAAAACATTTATTTTTAAAATATACTTATAATATATAAAGGGATGCTTTAAAGGTTTTATAATAGCAGAAAATAGCTGTATCCGCCGTATAAGTTAAAAAAACAATCTTTCCTTAATTTTGTCAAATACGTCTTAAAGGACCGTATTTGGAAAACAATGGAAAGGTTACTTTATAAAAATTTTATAAAAAGTCAAAAAATGGTATAAATGGATTTAAACTATAGTATAATAAATATTAAAAAAATTGAACTATATTATTATGAAACATGCATGTGGATGATAAAGAGGTCTCAGTAGATACATAAGTGAAAACAGCCTCGGATAATAAAGAGATTGTGAAATTAACCCTTACCTTATACTTTTCCTTGGTCTAGGGTAGCTTAACCTTCTATATAGAAGTTAAATCATTGATATTAAATTATATAATAAATATCACTACAAAAAATGGCTTATATCAATAGAAATTTTTTGACAGATAATATATTTGTTGGTAAAAATAAGAATTTCCAATAGAGATTATGTTTTATTGGGATTAATTTTTAATACCAACACTTCATTTTACCAACATATAGATCTGTAGATATTGATCATTTAATACAAACATATCATTTACCAACAGTTGAATCTATTACTTTATTATACTAATACCAACATTTTTTTACTAACACATGAATCTGTTATGAATAATTTTATTACCAACAAATCTTTTTCCATCAGGAAAAACTGTTACAATATACCATTCAATAAAAAAAAGTTTTTATCAATAACAAATAAAGATAAACATAGTTTATATATATATATATATATATATATTATTTCTATGACCAAAGTATTTTTTTATTTCTAGGAGTTTTGTTAAAAACATCTCATAATTTATTTTAAATTTATATTTTCTCAAAATATTTAATGTTTGTTATATTTTTCAATAGTGTTTATACATTTTTATCAAATTATTAAATGTTTTTCTATCTTCTGATATTATTTATTTAATAAAAATCTAAATAATATTTATAAAAAAAATAACACCACTAAACCCTAATAAGCAACCCATTGACCACTCATCGCCCGGCTCTATCATGCATCCTTGTTGCCATCGTCCCCGACTTATCCCACCACCCCAGATCTATCCCATTGACCCACCTCTGATCTGCCTTTATCCCGCCTCCATCCTTCCTTTTTGTCTCCACCATCCCTGATCTATGCCTCTATCCCCAATCCATCCCATCGACCCCATATCACCGGCCTACATCCCACCTATGTCCCGCCTTTGTCACACCTCTGTCCTGCCTCCTTGTCGCCACCATCCATGATCTATCCCATGGACCACACATCGCCTACCTATGTCCCACACATTTCTCTCCTTCTTGTCGCCGCCATCACCCACCTCCTTCCCTTTTTTTCAGTTTCATTTCTAAATCAATTATAGATATTATAAATGTATCACCATATATAAGAGTACAATTTTTTGGATTAGCGGATGGTTCGAATAACCAACACATTCGATTGATTTTATTATATGAAATTATGTTGCTTTGGGTAGGTAAACATGTTTATGGATTGATTTCAGGTGACATTCATTTATCCACGGCTCCAGTATATTGTTATTCTTTAGTAAACACTCTGATAGTATGATTAACTACCTTTGGATGCTTAGACATAGGATTCGATGACCGTAAATCACAGCTTCAATATTATCTGTTAGGATGTTCGACCTGCTATATACAGCTTTGTTGAGTAGTTCAAATCTTAGTGAAAATGTGTTTTTTCATCATTTTTGAGGTGTTCATATAGTTGATTCTTTCTCATGTAGCTTATTGAACCATTCAGTGTTGGGGTTTTTTAATGATTAAGGAGGAAGAATTTTTTGGGCCTCCAATAAATGAAGATACTAATGTACTTAGGTTAAGTTTTATGAAAGTGGGAATCCCTAACAGTTCCATAAAATTTTTTTTCAATACATACTAATTATAATTGGAACAAGTCCTTTTCTTTTCTAGAGATTCTTGATTTAATGAGTTCCAATAATCATGGCAGTTTTATTTCTTCAAAAGAGGATGTGAGGCTAAACCCTTGAGAAGAATATGGGAAATTTCCTCTGATGGTTGTGGCCTATTTGGAATATCCATTTCTTACATATCAACAGTTGCTTGAAATGTTTGGTTACTTTTTATTTTTGTGGAACCTTTGTTATTATCCTTAATCGGTGACCCATCATCACCCCTTATCTCGCCTCCCACAACATTGCCTCTCATCCCTCTCTCCCACCTCACATCCCACCCTTCCCTGCTCTAGCCTCTCCTCCCACCGCCTGACCATGTCCTCCCCTAGCCCAGTCGTTCCCCTAAATAGCATGACCCGCATCATTGCCAGCTCCTTCATCATCCCTGGCTTTCCCGCCGACATCCTCACACGAATACCTTGCCAGTTCTCAACTGGCATCCCCCCGCTACCCCTCCCTCCACAATATCCCAATGCCTCAGCATCCCCCCATGACCCCTCCATCAGTGGTTTCCCAGCACACCCCCATCCCCAGAATCCTTATATAACCCCACCACAAGCCACTTTCCATAGTCACCCAAGCCCTAGTCTACATCGCAAATCATCACCATCCCCTCTCAACATAGATTTGTTGCCACCCAACATTAGGTTGAGTGAAATTTAAAAAGAGAAGGATGGATGGTTCGAGGATAACACCCTCTCATTATAAGGAAGTAATTTCTTCATTTGATTTTTTAATCTGAATCAAACTTCTCATTCATGTTGTTACCTATTGGACCCCCCTTTTCTATGATGGTTGTGTTTTAGTGCCTAATATTTTCATTCAAATAATCACTACCCTATGATTGTACAACTTGGTTATTAGAAAACTACTTGATTGCTTATAAAACATGTTTTTTGTTGAGTCTAAAGGCATGATGGTGTTGTGATTCTTGAGTATGTACTTCATTTTATGGTTATTTATTAATGAGTGTTTGTGCTTAGAATCTGAAATAATTTTTATGCTGATGTTATTTCACTGAATCTGTTTAGACTGGTTTTTGAAAATATTATTATCTTCTGGTAAAACATGAAGAGTTTTGAGTTTCAATACATGTTGTTTTTTATTGTGAAATTTATATTTCATGATTATTTTTTTGAAAATTATTGGTATAGTTGTCATTAAAAAATGTTTTCATGTTGGTTTTCATGTTAAATGTTCTTTAAAACTTTCTCTTATCCTACTGAAAAGTGATTCTTTACATGTTTTTTGTGCATTTAATTGTAAATAATTTTGAGTTTTAACTGAACTAATTCATTTTTTCACTGAATTTTCATTCAAAAGGGATGAATCTAATTACTTTAGGGAGGAATAATTTTTTGAACCTTCTTTTTGCCTTTATTTTTCAGAAGAACCTTTCCTATTCAAAAAATGTTTTCTCTCTCTTATATTTTTAAAATGAGTTTTAACATCTCAATATTTTCTCGCCACAAGGTGGCAAGTATCAAAAACTGTATTCTATTAACTGGGGATGAAGGGTCTTTTCACATGCTGCAGTTTTAGTCTCTTATTTGGCGCGACATTTAGGGCCTTGGGTTTCAAAATAAAAATCAGAATTTGGCCTTGGAGATTATTTGCATTACCACTCTAATTTAGGATTGATTTTTTCTCTTTTTTTAACTATACTGATGCATCTCATGTTTTAATCACTCTGTTTTGTTGGAACAATAAAACTAGACAATAATGGGCACAAGGAGATTGTGGAGCTCTCTTTTTGGATTGATTTCTGGGTACTTCTGAATTCATCCAGGACAACTAGAGGTTATTGAGATAACTTACATCTTCTATTATTTTTTTACTGTATAGTTATGTCTTTTTTAATTTAACTCCATTACTGTAATTAATGGTTAACATTGTTCTGAATTATTGATTGCAACACGTTTTCATTATTTTTAAGAGGAAGGGTGATGTTTTGTTGCTAAATTTAGAGGATAAAACTGCATTCTTTAGGGGATTATCTATTTCACAAATTACTTGAATTTTCTGAATTTTAGTCTAAATTAAAATTTTGAGACCTACTTCTTTTGTCGCTGCGTGCTGAAACACTCTTCTTTCTAATGTTTTCTTTTGAATTTTCTGGTTATTGATTAATTTACAGTTGAGATTAATATTTTAAATGTTCACCCTCAATCTTAATTGATAGTTTTCATGTTGTTAATGCTTTGAAATGAGTATTCATTATATATTATTGTTATGTTCTATTGGTTGTTTTTTGTGGAAAATAACTCTGGCTAGAGGATTATTGTGCTAGTGGACCTCATTGTTTTTTTGGATCATTGTCTAGCTACTTGATGGAATGCATTTAATGTTTCTGGGTGTCAACTTGGAAGATGATATAATTGGGAGAAGTTTGACACAGGCTTCCCTACCTTTTATTTGTGGACCAGGTCTTCTTTTTGTTTGAGTAGAGTATTGAGGAATTACCTCCCTTATGTTGTGCTTCATAAATCAGTTGATTTTGATGCTTTGTTATATTCCATATGCTAGATGTTCATATTTTATGCATGGTTCCTCATATAATAATTCTTATTCCTGTTTAAGAGAGGGAACAAAGGATTATTTCTTTATTGAAACATCACAATGTTTATAAAGATGGATGGACTTACAGAATTTCCTTTATGATGCTAACAGTAACCATCTGTGATCCCCCTTTGGTTTCTTTTTTATATTTTGCATGCACTGGAGAATTCGTAGTGCATTATTTTTGGATAATCTGCTATGATCTTTGACAACTTATGGGAGTTTTCATTTTTTTACTTGAATTTTTTTCTATAGGTAGTCCTATCGCTTATACTGATTGCATTTATGATGCCACTGATGCCTCTTTGATTAATTTCCGAGTTCGTTAATGTTTCTCTTGAAGATTGAAGATCTTACTTATGAGGTTTTGGTGCTATCTTGGTGTTGTTGCCTTTTTTGGATGAGTTGATATCTTACTTGAAGGCGGGATGTTTTTGGAAGGTATAATGAATTGTGATCTTTTTTTTGAGCTTTATCATTACACCATCATGTATCTCCCTCAATTATCTGATGGTGTATGATCATTACTACTTGACTATGTATTTTAATAATTTTTCTTTATTAAATGTCTTTGGGGCATGAATTGGGTAACCAATTCATGCCACAGTTTGTTGTAAAAAAAATTCAGACTATCTTATGGTTGTTTTTCCCCTGATTAGATTATCCTATACTATGATACTTTTATATCATGTGTTATTATTTTTATATATTTCATTTAAAAGAAAACGTTTTTTAAATTTTTTTTGTTTGTGTGATCAGAAAATTTTTAATGATAATGATGCATGTATAAAGTGGAGGGAGCGGGGATAAGTGATGCTTAATGTATATAAGGGTGGTCCACTGTAGTTAAAGGGATGGAGGTGAAGTTTTGCATGACTTGATCCACTACAGCAGAAAATAGCTCATGTGAAGTTATGAAGATTCCACGATAGTGACATCTGATGTTTGCGAGAAATAGATTCATGATGAAGTTTCATTGAGTTTCATGTAAAGTCTCTTAGTGTTTAAACATGTTTGTAATATGTTTTTTTGAAGATTCCTTCCTTTTCATGAAGTTTTAACATGTATTTAAATTATATTGGAACATGTTTTTTTCAAATACATACATGATATTTGGTATTTTATATAATATAATTTTGTTATTATTATATATCAAATATCATAATAGATCATATATAATTATATTAATAAATATAATATAAAATTTTAACAAAAAATATTGTAATATTAACATTTAGATTATTATTTACAAACAAATATTAATTTTTGATATTGTTTATAAATGTTAATAATATTTCCAACAGATATATTAGTCATATAAACTGTTGCTACACATTTTTACCAATATATATATATTATCTATTGGTATTACTATAATTGCAATAGAACCATTTTATCAGTTGAAATAACATTTAGCGACAGAGTTTTTACCCGCAGTTTAGTGACAGGGCAATTTGTGTTGGTAAAATTTTTTACCAACAGAAAATGCACTTTTACCAAAAGATATACTCATGTTGGAGAAAGATAATTATTTTGTAGTGTATATACATAAATATGATAACATATATGACCCTCTAATATTTCTTTGTTAATAATATTTCAGAAACATCATCATTTCAGGTGTTAATTGGTTTGTTTTCCTTTATAATCTTGGTTACATAAGCCATGTTTGTTTTAAATAGGATGTATTTGATTCATATATAGAATGATATTTTGTTCATAAACATTATTTTTAATCATAAAATGAATATTACTCTTGAATGATTACGATGGGGAACGAATCTCATCGCGTTCGTGGAGACAGTAATCCCTACGAATGTATGAGAAAAAATATCATTATATTGATGGTCAATTAATATGTAATTGGATAGTATATCATATATAAAGAATCATTAAATTTTTTTATTTATTATTTACATCATTTATATTCATTATTATACCATTCCAAAATAATGAAGTGTTTGAATAACAAACTACACCACGACGTGGTTACGGTAAGTCGTACGTATGCACGTATGGTGACGTTGTCATTTATAAGATGGATATAATAACAGATATGGTTTTACCATATTTATAATAACATCATAGTATATAGAATATACTGGAGTTATTATTTTAGAATGTAAACAACAAAGAAAGAGGAAGTGTATGAAGAAAAGAACTTGAAAGAGGTGATGAAATATTTACCTCTTCTTCGGATTCTTCCTTTTGATTTGATCAAAAAAGATCCTTAGGTTCAAGTTATGACCAAAATCAGGCTCCTAGGATGAAGGGAGGAATGTTGGGAGGATTTGGGGGTAGGGGTTGGCCGAGTCAAATGGCTTTGGAGGTGTGAAGTTAAGATAAGGGGAAGTTCCTTTTATAAGAGATGTGAGGATCACTTTAGGAAAATCTTGAAATATTATTTTATAATAAAATCATTTTCGGGTTCTAATGGATCCAAAATTAATTATTTAGAGGATATGGTGGGTATGGGTTGAAAATCTCATGACAAATAGGTTTTAGACAGGTTTAGGTCACCATATTAACCTTATCTATTAGATTTAACTCTTGGTTAAATAGTTTGACATTACCATGTCTCTTTGCATTTTTATATTATATGGTTAATAAAATTACTATAAAAAGCCAAGAGTACCCCAAGTGGATCATTATTAATATATATAACCTAATCTAAGTCCTTCGACTGAACCTTAGTTTTTTAGGAATATTATATCAATTAATAATATAGTATTTGTTTTAAAAACTCAATTATGTCAATTTTGACACTATTTAGTATTTGGTTTTTGTGAAATTTATAACAACATTATTACTTCGAAAACAATTATTTAATAAACCCTAAAATGTCATATTAACCTAGAAATTTAGTTTAATTCATCAAAAGTCTCAAATTACATTTATCTGGATATTTATAATATCAATTATTTTAATCTTTCATTAATAATGTAATTACTACATCATCATTATGTCATATATACATTAAAATATTTAATGTCTAAAAATTATAAATAAAATAACATTATGTAGGAAATTATTTTATATTTCTCATGAATATTTATCGTTAAATTTATATTTTGTACAACCCTATATTTAAAATAGTTTAGTTATTAAACATTGAATTTAATTCTTTTACGTCTTTAAATAAAATAATAATAAATGTCCTAATCTAATCCTAGTGGAACAAAGAGGATCATATTTTATTTCTAAGGTTGTTTTTGGTAGAATTATACTTATCCAATAGAATTATGACATATGTTATGGTAATTATGTTATCATTTTTACCATTAATTACCCTATTTACTTTTAACCGTGGTAAATAAAAGTAATAACTTACTATTCATGAAAATTATTTTCATCTTGTTAAACCACATTTTACTTACTGATATTAACAGTGTCTCTCAGAATATTTAAATTAAATTCACAGAAGTGATAAAATTAGGTTTTATGAAAACTTGTAAATGCTCTTTGTAGGTGGGTAAAAGATGATAAAAAGTTCAATAAAATTTTTGTATATCTAATACTTATTATAAAATGACCCCCAATGAATTCCAATGGACTTATATAGGTATTATGTATCTATTTTGACCTAAAAAAATTAAATAAAATAAAAATTTATTTAAATAAAAAATTTGGTTTTAACCAATAATGCAGTGTTTTACACTACTGATCCAAAAGTGAATGTTTTCATAAAAATATCAAAAATTAACTCTAAGATAATTTCGATATGTTGAATTAAAAAATGAAGTCCTTTTTGAAAAAAAATTATAAAATTTCAAAAAGTGGGCATTTCTATTCATAAAGACTAGGTTGATTGGTCGTGGTGTGTTAGAATCTCGATGTTGCGTAGAATGCAAGCTATTTCATTATTCAAAGGGAAATGTATCGTGGATGCTTGGGGTGTTTCATTATCCCCTCTGTAAAATAAGTTTTTCCTCAAAATTTCTAGAATATAACTACATAAAAATATTAGGGTGGTTCTTCATCATAAGTTTATCGGGTTCCCACATTGCCTTTTATGTCTTATGATTTCTCCATAATACATTCAATAGACGAGTCGTCCAGTTTCTAAACACTTGTTCTCTAGTATCAAGAATTATGAAAGGCTCTTCACAATAAGACAGATCAGGTTCCAGTTCTATTTCTTCATTGGTGAGTACATTCATTGGGTCCGGCACGTATTTTCTTAACAGTGATACATGGAACACATCATGAACTTTGGAGAGACTTGGCGACATTGCCAAATGGTAAGCTACAACCCCAATTAGTTCTAGAATTTCGAAAGGTCCGATGTACCCGAGACTTAATTTACCCTTATTAACAAAACATATAAAACCCTTCCATGGATATACCTTCAAGAAAACAAGATCTCCTACCTAAAATTCCAAATCATTCCTTTGGTTATCGGTATAGCTCTTTTTCCTACTTTGAGCTTTTTTGATGTGGGTTTGGATAACTGTCATATTTTCCAATGTTTCCTCAATATGTTTTGGGCCAACGAGTTCTCTTTCACCAACGTCATCCTAACAAGATGGTGTTCAACATCTCTTTCTATATAACGCTTCATATGATGCCATATGAATACTTGAATAAAATATATTGTTGTAGGAATATTCTACTAGAGGTAAATATTGATCCCAGATATCTGGAAAGTCATGTGAGCAAGATCTCAATATGTCTTATAAGGCTTGAATAGTCTGCTCTGATTTTCCAACGATTTGAGGGAGGTACGTAGTGCTCAAACGAAGTTCAGTATCCAGGTATTTCTAAAGTCTTTTCCAGAATCTTGATGTAAAATGGGGATCATGATCAGAAACAATCGATAGGTGTACTCCATGAAGTCTTACAACATGATTAATATATGGTCTTTCTAAAAGTTCAAGTTTAAAATATTCTCATATAGCAAGAAAATGGGTTGACTTGGTAAGATGATCAATAATGACCTATATTGAATCATTCCTTCTAGGAGTCTTTGGTTGTCTCCTGACAAATCCCATCATAATATCATCCCATTTCCACTTAGGTATGGAAAGAGGATTCATGACTCTTCTAGGATGTTGTCTTCTAGCTTTCACTTATTGAAAAACCATACATTTTGACACAAAATTAGAAATCTCTATCTTCATGTTGTCCCACAAAAAATGTTTCTTCAAATATCTACACAAATTGTTTCTCCCAGAGTGTATAGAGAAATTAGAGATATGAGCATCATCCAACAATTCACTTCTTATATCAGGTATATCGGGAACACAAAGTCTCTTCCCAAATTTCAAAATTACATCTTCATATATGAATTCACTCAATCTCCCATCATTCACAACATTAATGATCTTTTTAAATTCCCCATCATCAGTCTGAGAACGTTTTATCCTTTCTACTAAATATGGTTTTGAAACCATTTGAAAAATCATTGATGTTTCACCTTCCATGGTTATTCCCATATCCATATTTACTAGATCAATGAAAATATTATCCCTTTCAACTCTCATCTTGTTCAAAACTCAATGATCCTTTCTTCTCAAAGCATCTTCCACCTTATTTCCTTCTCTAGGTGGTAGTTTATAGTGTAATCGTAATCCTTGAGTAGTTCGAGCCATCTCCTTTGCCTCATGTTGAGTTCTTTTTGTGAGAATATATACTTCAAACTCTTTTGATCAGAATGAATCTCATATTTTTTTACCATAAAGATAGTGTCTTCATATCTTCAGAGTAAAGATTACAGCTTCAAACTCAATATCATGAGTGTGATAATTTTTATCATGAATTATTAGTTTTCATGATATATAGGCAATAACTATATCATTCTGCATAAGGACACAACCAATTACTTTCTTTGAAGCATCCCTATAAATAACAAACCCATCATTCCCCGATGGTACAGTCAAGATAAGATAATTATCTAACCTTATATTCAGTTCTTCAAAACATTTCTCACACTCTTTTGTCCAAGGAAATTTAACCCCTTTACATGTGATCTTGGTTAATTGGTTAGCCAGTCATGCACAATTTTGGATGAAGCACCGATAATAACCTACTAAGCCAATAAATCTATGTACCTCAGTTATACTTGTCAGTGCTGGCCATTCATGGATTTCCTTGGTAATTGATGGATCAATAGAGATTTCATCCTTAGAGACAATATGGCCAAGAAAATAAATCTACTAAAG
Source organism: Viscum album (assembly GCA_963277665.1). NCBI lineage: Eukaryota > Viridiplantae > Streptophyta > Magnoliopsida > Santalales > Viscaceae > Viscum > Viscum album. Next base: position 662,721,086 of record OY728130.1, on the reverse strand, counting down.
CCATAATTCACAATTTCTAAACATCCCTTATAATTCATTTCTTCTAAGAGTCTTTTGAGTAATGCGTAAGTGATTTTCATGATCTTTGTAGATTTTGGAGTATACTAAAATATTATCAATAAATAAAACTAAAAATTCATCAAGATATTCCTTGAAAACTCTATTCATTAGATCCATGAAAAAAGAGGGTGTATTTGTCAATCCATAAGGCCTTACTATAAACTCATAATGCTCATACCTAGTTCAAAATACTGTTTTCAGAATGTCTTCCTTCTTCACACACAACTGATGATATCCAGATTGAAGGTAAATCTTTGAAAAATATTGAGCTCCATGATGTTGGTTGAATAAATCATCAATACGAGGTTTGGGATACTTGTTCTTTATTGTTATAGCATTTATCTCCCTATAGTCAATTCACATCCTAATTGATCCATCGTTCTTTTTAACAAAAAGGATATGGGCTCCCCATGGAGAAACACTAGGGTGATTAAATCCCTTGTTACTCAATTCCTATTATTGTTTATTTAGTTCCACTAATTCCACAATGGCCATTCTATAAGGGGTCTTTGATATGGGCCTGGAACTAGGAATTAAATCAATTGAAAACACAATTTCTCCTTCTAGAGGATCTCCAGGTAAATCCTCTAGAAGCACATCAATATATTCTTGCACAATAGGTAGATCCTCTATTTGAACATTCTTTTCCTCACCCATTTTCATTTCATTCTCTTAATCCCAAATAATTCAATTTAGTGGATCTACTAGGGGTGGATCTAGATAAGAATCAAGTGGTGATATTTCTGCTATAAAGATATGGTACTCCTTATCATCATCGAAAATTGTAACCTCAGTCTTACAATAAATTTTCCCATCATGGTTTGAAAGCCAATACATTCTGAAGATTATATCAAATTCAATCATGGGTATGATGATGAGATCAACAGGAAAAAAACATTTATATTCCCTAATAGGAATTGATTCACAAAACATTGTTGTGAGGATACTTCCCTTAGCTATTTTGACTAACAACCCCCTTGTTATGTCAAATTTAATATATATAATTTTATTAGAAAACTGGGATGATATGAAACAATGCGATGATCCAGAATCAAATAAACCATTGGCTAAACTTGAGGAAACCATTCAATTACATGCCACCATGTCTTTCAAATCTTCAACCTCAGCAGTAGTAATTGCATAAGCTTTTCCTTTCTCCCTTGGACTTTTTGAGGTAAGTTATATTAGTGCTTATGAAATTCATTTTCATAATTCCCCTTTTCTCTAAAATTGTAGAATTCAACATTGACATCCACTTTCTTCCCCCTAGGAATATTGAGCTTTGTGGCCTTTTTCACCACACATGTAACAAACTCCCATTCCCTTATAGAAATTACCAAGGTTTTTCTTCCCACATTTACCACAGGATGGATATTCAACTTTTACCTTCTTCCCCTTATTTTCATTTCTAGAGTGTTCACCAGATCTCTTTTTCTCTTTATTTTCTTTAAAGTTGTAATACTTAGAGAATTCCTTTTTTGTCTTGATAGCGCATGAGACAATATCATTGTATGATGAGAAAGATTATGAGAATAATTCTCAATGGAGAAATGGTTTTAAACCATCAATGAATCTATCAATATTACTTCTTGGGTTATTTATAAAATTTGCTGCATTCCTTTCTAAGCTTGTAAAGATAGCCTCATAGTTTGTGACATTCTCATCCTCCTTTTTCCTCAGACTGAGAAATTGTCTTTCCATATCCACTCAATGGTTATGAGGAAAGTATTATTCTATGAAGATCTCTTTAAACTCCCTCCATTAAATATTTTGATACTTCATCATCTTCCTTTGTGTTTTGAATCAATGACCACAATTGATCTGCATCTCCCATGAGGCGTCAGACTACCATGAAATATTTTTCCCTTTCGCTACTCCCCAAAGCATGAAATATTTTCTCTAGGGAACATATCCATTTCCCTGCTAAAAAAGTATTTTTAGTCCCATTAAATGTTGGTGGTTTTTTTCTCCTAAAGAGGACTAACATTAATCTTTGGTATTTTGGATCACAGTGCTTCATATGGGTAAGGTTATTATTCATAACCTTAGTGAGTTGTCCCAATATGGTGATAAGATGATCATCACCGGTTGCATCACCAGCTCCACTGTAAGTATCTTGAGTATGAGGACAATCCCGAGATGGAGTACATGCATTGATATAGTTTCCATAACTCCCCTATGTTCCATTTCTAAACAATGGCATACACTAGATTAGTTTACGAATCATAATACACAATTCCAAATTTGTAAAACACTTAACATAAATTGAACAATTTATGGATATAATCCATAATCATAAAAAAAATTCTTTGAGGAAGTATATATTCATAAACCATTCAAAAAAATTTGTAAAGAAAATGAGAATTATCCTAAGCATATCCCCCGGGAGTGTCGTAACCAAGAGTGCAGCAAGGCCCGTTGTCATACACCAGTTCCCGTTTGAGTCTAGATCAAAGTTGTGTTTTCAGGTTTTACCCCTAGGTACTTCTGTGCCAGAGCTGCCTCTACCTGCTCATATCTAGACAGGGATGTATTTCTTGGAAAACTCACAAAATATCTACAGTACCAAAATTATATGAAGTTCTTCTATACTAATCCTTAAAGTCTATGTTTGGGTAGTTTTCTCTAATCAGAGTTTTTCAAAATCTTGATTCCAAGGTTTGTACTAAACTTCCACTAATACAAAATGTAATTCCCCGACCCTAGTTACCCAGAGATAGTGCATTATTACATAACATTGGCATGATACAAAGAACCATGTACCAAAATACCGATCAGTTTAGTCACCTTGGATGTATTCGATACATTCATAAGTTGTACATTACATCATGAAATAAAAAAACCAAAAAAATTTTGTCCCATTTTGAACACACCTATATCCTTATCCTATCCCTATGGGTCAACCATAAAATACTTCTTCACAACCTTGGAAAAATAAAACATAGAAAGGGGTGATCTCAGATGCTCGGTAAGGATAACAATATAGAAAAGACTTTACTAAATAAGTATAAACCTTTAAGGCAATGTATAAGACTAAAACAAAATCCTTTTATGCTTAAACATCAGATTAATAAGGAAAATATAAAATCAAATAATTCCATTTACATATTCACATGGATATTATACTAGTCGAATAATCACATGCAATATAAATAGCCACTTTCATAATGATGTAATTCTTAATGCCAGACTTCATAAAAACATAGTCAAGGCCTTTTTCCAAGACTACAAATAAGATTTTGTCAAGGCCTTATGCCAAAACACAAGTTTGTCTCATGATACCTACCGATGCATCATGGAGCTATAGTGGGTTCCACCAATTACTTATTAAGTTCAATGCATTCCTCATATTAAAAGGTTTAAACATAACATTAATATTCTTATTAAAACTAGAATACGAAATGTCAATACATTATCCATAAACCATGAATGGTGTAAAAATATCACATCCACAGTCAAACATATCACAAAAAATTCAATACAATATGGAAGATTTGTATCATAATAAATCGACTTCAAACAAGTTTAAAATCCATCAAAGGATGTTGACATTGATGAAATAAAAAAATTTGAGAGAAATATATCATTCTATTTTGAAATCATTTAGAATTCATAAAATTATAATAGAAAACGTTTATTTTTAAAATATTCTTATTATCTTGTAAGGGATGGTTCAAAGGTGTTATAATGACAGAAAATAATTGCACCCGCTGTATAAGTTAAAAAAACATTTTTTCCTTAATTTTGTTGAAATTCTCAAAAGGACCTTGTTTGGAAAATGGCAGAAAGATTCCTTTATAAAATTTTTATAAAACGTCAAACAAGGGTATAAATGAATTTAAACTATAGTATAAGAAATAGTAGAAAATATTTTCAAATATATTTTTAAGAAACATATATGTGGATGAAAAAGAGGTCCCAGTAGATACTTACATAAAAACAACCACGAATAATAAAGAGATTGTGAAATTAACCCTAAACTTGTACTTTTTATTCGTCAATGGTATGTTAAACTCCTGTATAGTAGTTAAATAATTGTTATTAAATCATCAAGAACTATATACAAACATATGATATCATATATGACCCTCTAATATTTCTTTATTAATAATATTTTAGTAGTATCATTGTTTTGGGTGTTAACTGATTCGTTTTACTTTATAAGCTTAGTTACGTAATCCATTTCTGTTATGGATAGGATGTATTTGATTTATATAAAGAATTATATTAGGTTCAAAAACATTATTTTTATACCAAAAATGAGAATTATTCTTGAATGATTAGGATGGGGCATGAATCTCATTGCGTTCATGGAGAGAGTAATCTATATGTACACATGAGCGACAATATCATTATATTAATGGTGAAATCATATGTAATTGGATGGTATATCATATATACAGAATAATTAAAATGTTATCTTTATTATTTTCATCATTTATATCCATTATTATACCCATCCAAAATAATTAAGTGTTTGAATAACAAACTACACCATGACGTGGAGACGGTACGCCGTACGTACGCACGTATGGTGACTTGGTCATTTATAGGATGGATAGAATAAAGAATATGGTTGAAACATATTAATAATAACATCACAGTATATAGAATATACTGGAGTTATTATTTTATAATGGAAACAACAAAGAAAGAGGAAGTGGAAGAAGAAAAGAACATGAAAGAGGTGATGAAATATTTACCTCTACTTCGGGTTCTTGCATTTTATTTGATCCAAAGGGCTCCTTAGGCTTTCAGACGAAAGGAAGGCCTCTAAGATAAAGGTAGGAAAGTTGGTAGGATATTTGGGAAGGGGTTGGCCAAGCCAAATGGATTTGGTGGTGTGAAATTAAGAGAAGGGGAAGTTCCCTTTTATAAGAGAGGTGAGGGTCACTTTAGGAAAATCTTGAAATATTATTTTATAATAAAATCATTTTCAGTTTCTAATGGCTTAAAAATGAATTATTTTGAGGATAAGGTGGGGAGGGGTCGAAAAACACTCAAAAATAGGTTTTATATAGGTTAAGGTCACCATATTGACCTTACCTTTTAGATTTAACTCTTAGTTAAATAGTTTCTCATTTACCATGTCTCTTTTTATTTTTATATTATATGGTTAATAAACATACTATAACAAGCCAAGCAGACCCGAAGTGATTTATTATTAATATATAACCTAATTTAAGTCCTTTTTTCCAAACCATAGATTTTAAAGAAATATTATATCAACTAATAATTTAGTATTTTTTTAAAGACTCAATTATGTCAATTTTGACACTTTTTAGTATTTGGTTTTTGTGTGAATCATAACAGCATTATTACTTCGAACAAAAATTATTAAGTCAATCATAAATTTTAATATTAACCTATAAAATTAGTTAAATTAATTAAAAGTCTCAAAATAAAATTATTTGAGTATTTATAATATCAATTATTTTAATATTTCATTAATAAGGTAATTACTGCATCATCATTGTGTCATTAATGCATTAAATTATTTAATGTCTAAAAATTATAAATAAAATACCATTATATAGGAAATATTTTTATCTTTATAATGAAAATTTATAGTTTAATTTATCTTTTGTATTACCCTATATTAAAAATGATTTAGTTATTAAACATTGAATTTACCTCTTTTAACTCTTCTTTAATTGACTGAAAATTATTTTTTATTAATAAAGAAACTTTTGAGGTAAAAGTGAGAAACCAAAAGTTTCAACAAACCCAAAAAACACTAAATAGAAAACTAGAAACCACCTCAACCAAGCATAAGCAGCAACCACTCACTCCAAAGAAGGACCAATCAGCGATCCCATGCAAGCATAGTCCCTCCTGATGGCAAGCCATCCCTCTAAGTCAGCCATATCCCAAATGACCTTCCAAGGAAAAAGAAGCATGCTCGAGCCCATCTGAGCCGATCTAGACCTCCAAAATTTCCACACACAACCAGGACAGTAACTCAACAAAGAATTAGTTAGTGAAAGAGTAAACAGAGTCATTGAAAACAAGTCGAATTCTACCAGAGAACATGTCCCTGAATAGCTTCCAAGATAAATTTGAGACCTGCAAAAGAGGATCCCCCCTTATCAGGGATTCGAAGGAAGTAGACAGTCTATTACAAACATGTATGTACTACTCAAGTCTGATCAGCCCCTTATTGAAGCCTCCAAACAGGATTGTATCCTACTTTTCAACCCAGACATACTGCTCTGCATCCAGATCCACTTCAAGATTTCGGCCCATCATCTTGGCTGCATCCTCTTCCGAGGCATTGAGAAATAAAACCTGCTCTGTCTGCACATCATCCGAGCTTAAAACCATATCCAAGGAGAGTTTATGTTGTCCAGGTGATTTTAGGTGACACCTGATCTCCCTGTCCATCACCTCAACCATTGGCTTCTTTACTGACCGGGTCCTCATAGGAGGAGGTAAGGAGGAGAATCCTTCTTACCCCTCCTCCTCCTCTTACTCCTATTACTCCTTGAATCGGGTTCGACATCAGAAAAATTCCTACAGATATCATCGAGTTCTGCTTCCCCTCCACCATCAGCACACTCTGGGTAAACACACCCCATGATCCGGCCTTCCAAAATGGGGCCATATGTGCTCCTCCTGTTATATTTATCTTCCTCAACCAGGGCAGATGATTCAACTCTCAATTCCACCTCAGCAAATCTTTCAAACCTATTACTCAAAACAACTGGGGTCCAGATTGGAGGTACAATCCCTAGCAGAATTCCAGAGCCCGAACCCCCTGTGTCTCCAATGTTGTTCTGAGCCTACACCTCCACCACATTCCAAATCAGTTGACCAGGAATGCTACCCAGAGCAGGCCCTACCCTGCTGACCCCTTCCTTCTCCTTGGCCAAAGCTTCCTCACCCCCTAACCCATCCTAAAATTCATAGGTTACTATTCACCAAAATTATATTCATCTTGTTGAACCACATTTTACATACTGATATTAATGATGTCTCTTAGATTTTTGAAATTGAATTCACAGAAACGGTAAAATTATGTTTTATACCAATTTGAAAATTCTCATAGTAGGTGGGTAAAAGACGGTAAAAAGTTCAATAAAATTTTTATTTATATAAACTTATTATAAAACAAATACAATGAATTACATTGAAGATATATAGGTATTATTTATCTATTTTGACCAAAAATAAATTTAAATAAAATAAAAAATTATTTAAATAGAAAATTCGGTTTAAAACAATAACTCATTGTTTTTCACTATTCATCAACAATTCAAGGTTTTCAGAAAAATAACAAAAATCCACCTTAAGCTAATTTTGATATTCCAAATTCAAAAATGAACTCCATTTTGAAAAATGAAATTTATAATATTTCAAAAAGTGGGTATTACTATTCATAACGGCTAGTTTGATTGGTCGCAGTGTGTTAGAATCTCAAAGTTGTGTACAATGCAAGTTGTTTCATTATTCAAAGGGAAACATACCATGGATGATTGGGGTGTTACATGTAACTATTAAAAACAATTTTTGACCCCCAATATATAGGTATAATGAACAACCCTTTCCACCACAATTAAATGAGAAATAATCTCCAAACAAAAATATCCTACTATTAAGATTAGTTATAGTGGAGATCCCTCCCAAAATATGCACCAATTTAATCATATTACCTTTTATATAAATTAGGATTGACTATTTTAACATTCCTATCTAACCACCCTTGAAGTATGAATAAAAAATAGAATTTCAAGCATTCATAACAATCAAATAAATTTTTTTGAACATATAATTATCTCCTCTGTTACTAAAATCAACCGTCGACAATCAAGTCAATACATCATCCAGATAAATATTTTATCATTATTCACTCAATAGATACTAAACAATATCCCATTAAACTATAGTAATAAATATAAATAATTTTTTAATCCTTACACAACATATTATTTTATTCCCAATATGACCAAAAGTATCAGTCTCTAAATAAAAAGAAATGAATAAAATAATTAATGCCAAAAAAAATATAAAAATATCTCCTTAAAATATACTCCCACCTATTAATAACTTATATTCCCCCAATTCCTAATGTCATGTAATCATGGTAGTGTCATAAAAACCCAAATTCTTGTCAATAACCCTCATTGAACTTGTATATATCCAATCCATACACATCAATACTGTATAGGGAGGTTAAAAAAATATTTGTCCATCATATTTCCATGTTCGAGATTAATTTTTGGTCACACTTTATAATGGAACCCTTAGGTTGTTAGAAACCAAGAAAATTGTACTCCTGTAACTAAAATAACATCTAGATAAAATATGTAATAAATAATATAATCTTATAACCATTTTAAAAAAAATAATATAGCTCATAATCATAAAATCAGTATATCCATAACTAATAATCATACTATCCATGCCATCAATATAATCATCATCTCAAAACTTTCATTTATCATAAGGAAAATTTGGTTATATAGATATTATCTCAACATATTAAAAGATTTCAAATACTCTACCTAACTATCCACCATTATGTGGTCGGTGGAACATAAAATATAAATATCCTCACTGAAGTAATATTTAAAACCTAATATAAAAGTGACTTTAGGATCCCACTTTCTTGATGAGACCCACTATTCCCTTAATGTTAAGTTGTAAACGAAGTGTGACACCATAATACTTCCTTCTATAGGATGAGTGTTAACAACTAGAAGCTAGTATGAATAATAATCACTTGAGAGGTATTATCAAAAAGAAACATGGAACACACACACACACATCCCCATAACAAGTATAAAATAGGAAAAGATAAAATGATACTTTAAAAACATTTATAGCATCTTGTCCCAAATTAGATATCTAGTCCCAAAGTAGAGTTCGAAAAAATATTTAAAAAAATTCCGCAATACCATCCCACTAATTCTCTAAAGGTTTCTAACATAGTATAAAAATGGATGGTACTTCTATCAAACTATAGATCCAGGATCCTTCTTGGGTCTTTCTATCCAAAATAATCTCATCCTCCTTCTGTTTCACCTAGAACCACTTCTAAAGGCATGTACCTCTTCAAAATATATTACAAGAGTGTAAAAAACACATATAAGAGTGAGACTAAGAATACCACGTAGGGCACCCTAAAATGACAAAACAAAAATAATTAGAGGGAGTCAACTCTAAATCACTAGCAATAGGAAATAAAAAATTCAACCCAAAAATTCTCAATATAATATTCCAAGTATCATTGTTAGTTATTTCATCACTTCCAACCTAGGGATTCTTCTCAAATATTGATGGAAATATTATATTAAGAGAACTTTCTCATAGCCTTTAACTCTTAAAATGTCACACATCCATTATGTCATATACATCAGGACATTCCATGATAATATATGAAGGAACTGGTAGGGTATATCCAAGATACATTTATGAGCTTACCACACCTCATTCGAATAAAAAATCTGCTAATTCATTATGATGAGCCTTATATGATTGAGAATGGAGGGGCCAATCCTTTCCACACCACATCACACATAAGATAACACTATCTCCAGTAGAGGATATTCTCCCCATTGTAGCTCCATGATAAGGTAGTACCACTTTGTAGATAGAGGTCCCACATCCTCTATAGTGTGGGGGAGTTTTTTCCTCAAAATATGCTGTCTAGTTAAGAATATCTATTTTTAAATGATTTATAATGGGTTTGTTCATGGATACCAAATTACCCAATGGTTCTGTAAACAAGGGGGCCTGATTTCCAATGGATTTCACTCATCATGATATTTGTGAAAAATGCTTGATAACTCACATTGGTCTAGTGGATGGGAATTCAATCACATCACACACTATTGGGGGGGAATTATTTCCAACTCCAGGACTCTCTAATAGATTTAATACATATACACAAATCCTTTATTAGACCACATATATTATATAGATTATCCTGTAATTATCTACTAATTATGAGCACATATGTAATATATAACCATATTTTTGTATTTAAGTTCCTTCATCAATGGAGATATCTATATTTATCCAAAGTTCTCCATCAAAGGCATCCTATTATGTACATTTTAGATATTCATTATTTGTGATGATGATGGTTTTAAAGCCACACAGTGGGGCGCTATGGACTGTATCATCATCCAGGGGATTGAGATTTGTTTTGATGTTTGGGATCAAACACATATGATGGGCTTCCAATGTATCCTCATGAAAGGAATTAGAACCCACATAATTTTTTTCCACTTAATGGGGAAAATCATACCCTTTAAGGTCATGTGATAAGGACCCAACAATATAGTTTAATGTTATGTAGAAAATATTTCTATGTAGAAGTTTCTAAGTCATGGTTTAGTGTGGTAACTATTCTAAATATACTCATAGATCCTAGAAGGGATATTAATTTCCATGTTGAATTAATCCCTTCTAGGAATATGGCTCAAAGAGAACAAGGTCGATTTGGGGTGTTGGGTTTGGACTAGAAGGAAGCTTCCTATATATCCCATTTATGGGAATCAAATATTGTGTAGTTTTGTTAATATCATAATGGATTATAGACCTTTTAGAAAATTATTTTTGGGCTTACTAATGAATAAGAATTCATGTAAATGGAGCATGAGAGGTGTTTTCATTCATGGTGGTTAGGGGGTTTACAATGGGGCTTACTCATGAGGATGATGCCTAGATTATGGGAATAATGATTGGGTTTTACTCCTAAAGAGGATTCTTAATGATCTTGATACATAGGTAGGATTCATATATATCCTTCTTATAGTAGGAATCATAGCTCTCGTAGTTAAATCCATCTCATAGATTGTAAAAGTTTCTTTATTATCGTTAACCTCTAAGACCATATGATTCTTTCTCATTGTCATAATAAAGAAGAATTGGGGGATCAAAAAAACCTCATAATCTAATTTTTTCCATATTTTAATATGGAGAAAAATCCATAAGGGAGAGTGAATGGGTGTTGAGTGTTCCCACCCACTGTATCCACTCTTCTACTAGTGGAAGAGTTTGAGGATGCGGTAGAAGAGGCATGTAATACGAAACTTCCCTCTCTTTACATTACCCTTAAATGAGTCCAGGATATGGAAAAAGAGGAAGGAATAAAGGTGATGAATGTAGATGTAGAGAGGACCAAGACTGAAACCTCCTACAATAATGTCTTGGGGGTTACTCAAGGAGGGTTGGAAGAGAATCTATTTAGTAGAAAATAATGGGGATGTCAAGGAAAAACAATAGTAATCCCCATCCTCCCTTCATGGAATCAGTTGATATGGGTCTCAGAGACAATAAGGGGATGACATGGTGCAAACCCTTGTTTCATAGATTGGGAAATCCTCGACATATTCACTAGGTTTGGGATCATCATGGACATAGATATACAAATCAACATGTTCCTAGATGATCCTATCAATATGGTGGGACAAGTGTGGGAAGCCTCTATCCATAGATATAAAAAATACAAATGAGAGGTCTGCTAGTGTTTCCTTCCAATGGTTTTGTAAAACATGAGGTCTAGGTGGAGACTTAAACTTGGTCTATTTATATCAATAGAGCTAAAGAAGGAGTGGACATTCTATGGGTGTCATTAAAGAAGGAATAAAGGAAAACACACACAACTTCCTAGCATAAGTTTGCTGTGATGTTGTGCCATGTAGGTCCTAGGAAAAACTAAAAAATGATTCATGTAGGGGGAGAAAGGAATGTAGGAACTGTAGATACCAGGAGCAATATACCATTGGGGATACCACACAAGGGTGATTCCTTATCTTAATAACCCTAGTTCTCCTCTGGTTCCCTATGAAGAGTTTCACGTAGGTCCTTACTTAAGAAAATAACCTCACATAGGTGGATTCTTATTAAAGAAGTAGGGTCCTTGAATAGGTTTACTGTATTTTAGACCTTTAAGTGCCTTCCCTATTACCTATCAACATTTAATTTATATTCTATCATGTGTTTTATAGCTAACTATGAAATTTGGTGGGACCAGGGAGAAATCTCTATGCAGTCATAGCTCTGTAGGGGGAGACTTCTGATTTTTCAGTTCATCATAGGAGGATCCGTAGTGTGTTATTTATAGAAAAATATGGGACACTGGGTGAAGGAGGTTGACTGCAAAAGTAATCTATGTAGTTCCACGACATAGGGGTGTCCTTCTCGATTGGTCCACGTAATCTAGTTACATGGCTTATGTAACACACAAGTTTCTATGCAAGTAGGTCACTTTGGACATGTCCCTTGATTCTATATAAGGATCTTTAGTAGTATAGGATGCCCATGGTTCTCTACATAATCATTTAATCCTATTTGATAATGAATGGTGAGTCAAAAATATACCTCCCCCCTTGAGGTTTGAATTTAAATGAAAGAGGAGGGTCGATTAATGAGGTAAATGGTGAAAATATTATGAAGGGGTTAAACAAGGGATTAAACAGCTTCGCCATGTGTGTCTTCCAAATAAGATGTATGTGAGGGTTTTTCATGCATGTTTTCCACAAGACATCTCCATTGGAGGCCTAATGAATTTGTGTTGAGAACTTGTTGTCATTTCAGGAATGTGGCATAGAGTAGTCTTGTCTATAAATACACCCACCCCTATTCATTTTCCTCACACTGGGAGTTTTTAATTTTCTCTCTCAGAATATAGGTCATCCACCTATCTCCACCATGAATTGCTTTTTCTACCGTGACAGAATCTAGAAGTTCCTCCAAGGTACAATCACCTGAAATATGGGGTTGTGAAGAGTTAACATGGGTTGGATCATAGTCGATCAATTCATCAAGGTTCTATAATGGAAACCCTTGTCGAGGGACTAGCATATAAAACTTTTTTTAGGGACCATCATGGGAACCCTTTGTAAGTGACCAACATGAGTTATTCCTTTTTAGGTTTTTTTGAATTATTTTAATTAAAATATGATAATTCTTTAGTCAATATTTTATCTTTATGAGAGAAATTAATGCCTACTTGTAGGTATTCAATGCCTTTCACAATTACTATCAATGAGAAAACTAATGTGGTACAAACTGAATTGATCAAAGCCGTCAGTCCTAATTATTATGAAGTCATTGAATCTAATCTGATAGATCTGAAAAAGTATTTTATACCATATCAAAATGAGTACCCTTAAAGGGACTACTTGCCCTTATATGTTACAGAATTCTAAGGGACACTCATATTACAACTTTTATTAAAGACATCACGAAGTCTTTGTTTGTAAAGGACATTAACTTCCCTACTACTAACATTTCTTCAATGGGTGTTGTTATTAAAGAAGGAATAGTACCTATTGACTATATTATGAATTCAAATGATTTCCCTCTAGATATGATGTTTCATATCGAATATTTGTAACCTCATTTTTTGACTCAAACTTCTGTGCTACATAAATAGATCAAACACATGTCTGGAAAGAAGACTGGGACTTCTAATCTGGTGAAGGAGTCAGGCCTGAGTAGATGTGAGCATTCTAGGTGAGACAACTTTTGAAAAATGATAAATGGTTCTACATGATGGTAATATTTATGAGTCTATTTGGGGGGGGGGGGTAGACTTATGTGTATAGAACTCATACATCATCCATGAATTATTTAACCAATAGAGTCCGTAGAAAATTTCCATTCATTTGATTCATGGTGAATTTGGAATCAATTTGTGGGATTTATATAAAATATCTATGTTCCCCATTCTTAGTGAAATAGATGGTGTGTTTATTCCAATCATTTCCACATGGGATGAATCCTAGAGTATGCCACTATAATCCCATGATATTTTCACGATAGAAATTTAATTGAAGGGAGACCAGGATCCTTTTCCTAGTGATAATGTTTATGAAGGAACATGGATGAAGGCCTTTTAGAACTAGTAGGAGAGGATCCCACTTGGGGGAACCCAACTATTTCCCCAATATGCAGAATCAGGGTGCTTGAGGCATGTTTTGGCCCTCATTGGAGAAGGGTGAATATAAGCATTGATGTTACAAGGTTAATCCTCATATTGGTGTGAAGATTCATCTAACTTCCGTAAATTCTATGTGGCTAAGAAATTATCTACAACAAGTCCATGATTTTGGTGGCAGCATGAGGTTAAGAACTTTTTCCATTGTAGCCAAATTAGTAGAGGGGAAGTACATATGGATGGATCCCCATATTCTGGTAAGGATCTATCACTATTTCTTTCTTGATTAAAATTAGAATTCCCTATTTAGAATTATAAGAATGTTTCAAGTGTGGTCGAGGTGGATTGCATCACTTGATAGCTCATTTTATGTTTTGATTTTAGTTATATTCAATGATATTCAATTTATCCCATTCATTCAAAAATTCGATGGGATCCATCCTCTGAACTAGAAGTATGATGATGTTCTAAGGGGGGATGAATGTATCTAGAGACTTTAATTTATTTTTGTGTGGTAACCCACCAACTAGAGTGTTTACCAAAGACAATAAGGAGAAGAATTATGAGATGAGATCACACATGAAATCATTCAAGGACAGTGTATTGATAGCCCATATTGAGATTGAAATCATCTATGAAGCATACACTCCTTATTGGTTCTCACTTGATTTTAAATGTCTTCGACAATCATGTTCAATTCCCACAACACATGTTTTCCATGGGATTCATTTAATGGTTTCTTGAATGTAATAGATCCTGGTAGCTCTTTAGGTATCCAAAATTTCAATCATGCTTCCTCTATTAGAGGTATCAATTGGGATGGAGGACGAATATGCCAAAGTATAGATATAATCATACCCTTAGGGGTGTTGAAAAAAGGAATTTATCAATGGGATGCCATGAAAACATCTTTTCATCATATCTATAACAAAAATATCAAGCCAAATATGATTTATTGGATTCATATTATTCAAAAAAAAAAGTCTTGTACAAAGTCCACCAACAAGGCTAGAGTTAAGAATAAAACACTTTTGGTACCATGTTGGTCGAGTTATAACCTATAAGAGGAGGCCACTATCCTCTCCCCTCATTTTTCTGAAAGGGAAAGGCATCATAAATTGGATTCACAATTAAAGTTAATTAGGACTTCTTCATATATTTTCATATCAAATCCAAGCTATGTGCGACCAATAGTGATCCAATTCTAAGAGAACATGACTCATGATGTCGAGGATTCATGAGAGTTTCTACTAGATGGGGTGAGAATCCCGTGGTGGGGTTATATCAACACAATCTATGATATACATCATGAACATAAATTTTCTAGTGTTATTAATTACATCCAAGAGTTGGAGACTTTCATATGTGAAATTGATGATCATGTCCCACACTCAAATAGAGTGCCTGATATGATGAACTGAAGAGTGCTTGAATGGGTAACTATTCATCATGGGGAGGAATGGGAAACATACAATAACCCATTTAAATATTTCCCTTTTCACCATTCTTTGTCATAATCTTCCATCCTATATCACTAATCTTTAGGGGATTTAATTTTGTATCTCACAATAGGAGAAGGTTGAGAAGGAGTAGCACATATGAGCATGGGTCCCCAAAATATGGCCAGGAATGTTCCCCCATTGAGATATTGGAATAAGTCCTTGACTTTGAAAAAATATCCCCAATTCAGAGGACCGGGATGGAGGTGATGGTGGTGGGAACTCCTAATTCATTAATATAATCCCCTATTACCATGAATAGTAGTACATGATCTTTACTATCTCAAGATAGAAACCGAAAGAGCCCATTAAAGTTGGTCTCACCCATGAATCATTATAAGACTTTGTGATGTTATCAAATATTATAACATTCTTAACACACCTTCCTAGACATGATTATATTAAGAAGAACCTGAAATTGTTTAATACCTTAAAGGATCTAGTACTAGTCCTTCAAGGGAAGAGGAGGATACTATGGGGGTGGTATAGATTAATGTTTAAAAATCCATCATCTTAAAAAACAAATCATCAAGAGGTGTGGTTGTGTCTTCCCTTGCTTTGGTAGAGGAGGAATAGGGCCATTGTAATGTCAAATACACTCGTTTAGGGAGTCATGTGTTGAATATTACTATTCAACATTCATGATATTTTAGATATTTTTTTCGCATTAGAGGATCCTACAGTAGTCAACATTAATCCTATTTCCACCACAAAAAAAGATAATATAGATCATATACTATCTAATGCGGTTTTTGAAATTGACCCTAAATCTATGGGGGATGATGATTCTGTTCTTGCCTAGAAGTCAACAAAGGGAATCGATGGCAGAGCCAATTTAGGTTCTGAGCAACCTACCTCATATGCCCATACATGTGAGGATCCTATAAGTATTAATATCATTTATCATGACATGAGGGATTTACATAATCTAGGAAGGGATATTCTAGGTTCCATTGAGGATTTTGAATAATTCCACAATAAATAGAAGTATGTTAGTTTTATCATCCTTCATTTTGTAATCATAGTTGATTTTATTTCACCTAATGTTTCATAGAAAGGAACATTATGTAAAGATTTTTCAAAGGAGAATGTCACAAAATACATTCAAGAAAAGGGCATATAAATAAACCCTACACCTACTGTCAAAATTAGAAATAGTCAAAAATCCAGAAATAGGGGATTCTAGGGGATCTTTTACTTTGAATTTTGAGCAGACTCTGGAGGATTATCCTTATAAGGATGTCTCGACCATAAGATTTGAGGTTGTGTGTTCTATAGAGGTACCAATTCTTCCAGTTAATCTAATAATCAGTGAGTTCCATAAACTATTTTAGTTTTTGTACCGCTTCCTCTACTTTTTGATCTTTTAATGTTAACAAAAATCTTCATTTACTCTCTAGTTTCATAATCCTCAAATATTGGACTTGAGATAGGGGCTTCTAAACAAGACCTTCCATCATTGGTAGGTGAGGCAAGAGCTAATTCATGTGTTTTGTTCTTTCAGTTTATCCAATGACGGGTGTGTTCCATCAAATGATTAAGTTATCTTACCACCTATGATACTTGTGTATCTTCTAATGTTAATGAAAAGTATTGTTTACTTTTTACCGTCATCAACCATTACTACTGGGCTTGAGATAGGGGATTCTAAACCATATATACCAACATTGGTAGGTGAGGATAGAGATACCATTGAGGGAGTTCAAAAAATAAATACATTATGTGTAATAATAAAATATTATGTATCTCCTTAAAAATATGGTTCTCTGTCTGAATTAGATATACATGAAGCTTTCTCCCCAACATGTCTTCTAATCTAGTGAGATATCTGGAATAAATTTCGTGATACACAAATTTAATAAATTTCATTGTGACTTCACTAACATCCATTAATTATTTCCATGTTGGTATATGACAATTTTTGCGATCAAATGGTCAATGGTATGGTGAAGTCGGTCCTCCAACAGAGGGAGGAGGATCAAAGGTTGCAGCTAGATGAGGTAAAATAGGCCGATCATTTTGAGGAACATACAACTTATATGATCATTGATGATATTAGTTAGTCCACAAAGGTGGAGGAGTTCTAGGATTGACATGATACAAGATTTTTCCAAATAATGTGCCTTCGAGAAGTATTAAATTCTAGAGGGTAAGATCTAGTTCAACTTCACAGATCCATAAATGATGCATCAGAAAAGAAGAGAGAAGTGTTTGGGGATGAGAAAGAAAAAATGAATAATGGTGAGAAAGATGTTGTTATTAAGAGGGATTATCTTTGGGGAATGAACCTAGTTACTCGTGGTTAAATTTAATTTCTCAAATATTCTATCGATGAAAAACAATTAAATTTTCTGGAGAGGCCATGACATATTAATGATACATTGCATTATAAAACATAACTGAAATGGATTTGTTTTCTTCTAAATAACTTGTGTCTTCATCTCTATTCCCTTTATATGATTATAGAATAACATCAAAAATGATTTTCATAAAAACATATTTATACTAAACATTTGTAACAACAAAAACAAGTATGGGAAAAAATTTAATATTACCAATTCTAAGTATCTTAGTGAGCATAGCCAAAATATTTCTATGGTCATGTGATGAACCCTATAGGTTTTCTTCCTTTGGATTCATCACCCAAATTTTTACCTGAACTCAAAATTAAAGAGACATAGTGGGCGAGGATTGAATTTTTATAATGAAATAGTTTATAGAATTTTAGGTAAACATGTTTTATACATATTTCTTTTTATCGTTCGATATTTCATAAACCAAATAGAGTTCTATTCTTGTGATATGAGACTAGTATTTTTTTTTCTAGAAATCCATTTATGGGTTTTCAATCTGGTGAGTAATGCATCTATTTTCATGGGAAATTTTAAATTCATGCATATAGGACTAATAAAGCCAGTGTTTTAGGTCAAAAAACTTTGACAGTAATGTTTGGAATGAAGACACAGACATGGCTTCTAGTATGAGAATGTTCTGACATTCATTAGATATTCAATGGGGAATAATGAAAAATGATTTTTTAGATCCCAAATCCATAACTCAATAATAAAAAGTACAAGAGGCCTCTCTTGAGGGTGATGTTATAGCTAGTTGAAGACCCTATTTTGTGGGTAGTTTTATCTGAGAAAAACTAGGGCACACACTGCATAGTCAATAGTGGAATCTTTTGGATGATAGGTTCTAAAATTTATGAGAAACCTATGTGTGAGAAATGGAGAGTATTTAATCATAGTTTGATATAGGAGTCCCTAAAAATACTAATATTCTATTGATTATTATTGGAGTTTAAAATTCAGGTTTATCAAGACCTAGACGGGTGGTTTTTTCCAAGGAAGGTGTCCAAGAATGAAAGGATAATATGCAATGTAATTTTTTATTAAAAGAAATCTGTCCTAAATGGATTTAACTTTAGCGAAGGACTGATAATTTTGATAGATAACTAATGTTAGGGGGAAGTCCCATTATAAAAAATTTTAATGCATCATGTAGTTTAATGTCATGCGATCAGAACATTAACTATGTAGTTAAATGTCAGAAATTAAGGACATTATGCTATGTATCTTGAATCTGTACAAGAAGGAAATTATTCCATGTAGTTTAAAGTCATACAAGGAAATTATTATATGATGATTAATTTCATAAAATAAGTACACTATGGAGGGGGATATAATTTAAGGTCCTTATCCTTTGACTAAAATATTGATGATTCTCCCATTCATTGTGATTTTTTGGAAGTTTTATTCCATGTTTATATAAAGGAGGATAAAATTATACATTGTGATTGGGTGATTCCTATATCCGAAGAGTGGTATGAATAAAATAATATGACATTACATGAAGTCTCTCCTAAATATGAAGTTACCTCTTGATGGAAATTTACTATTTTAATCTGTTTTCTACAAGACCAACAAGGGCATGTACTTATAGTCAATAGTGGAATCCATTGGATGATATGCCCTAAAATGTATGAGAATCATAAGAAAATACAACCGGGGAGTGTTACAACATCTTTTGGAAAATAATTCCATAAGAATACATATATTATTTTGTTAAAAGATGATTTAATATTATTGAGATTCAAATTCCCTTGAGAAGAGAGATTGGTTTTTGGGAGGGAAGTACCCGAACATGGAAATGGTATTTGAAGTCAAAAATTTCCAAGAAGAGGGAATAGATATTTCTAGAATAGGTCTTACCCAAGTTTAGAAAATATGGTATTTTTATATTTTTAGGTTTTACAACTAGTACCATAACATTAAGGAAACAAAAGGGATTCATGGAAATTCTGTCTAAGATTATTCTAATATGATTTGAACACAGTAAAGGGAAATTTTTTAACCATGGACATGGGGGTTCTTAGATTGGGAGAGAAAATACCGAAAATATATGAAGGATAACCATAGAGTATTTTAAACCATGGGTTTCCTTATACTTTCATAAATTCCCATGAGGATAGAAGAAAATTCTTCCATGTTAAAAGAAACCACTTGTTGAAAAACCTGTTATGAAGGCTATTTTATTCCTGGATAACTAGGGATAGTATGTCATATTCAAATAGTGGTATCATTTGGATAACATGTCGTTTATGAGGGTTGTTTTGTGCACGGAAAACTAGGCAACATTACATAGCTAGGAAAAGGATCATTTAGGTATCATTCATTCTTTCACTGGGAGATGGAGAAATATTATGAAGATCTGAATGTTTCCAAGATTATAAGTATGAATTGTATAAGGTAAATTTCCAAGAACAAAGGAAATATATAGACCGATATCAACCATGTGTTTTCGACCCCCCCACATAGATCTTAATCATGTTTAAAGGTTAGGGGGATTTCGTTTCCTTTGAGGACCCCTTGATGTGGTGGGACTTAATTAAAATATCCTACACATATAATGATTTCTATATAGAGGTGGTGGTATTTTTCATTACCCCATTGATTGGACTAGGAATTAAGGCCTTGGAATCTCTACGTTTCTCAATGGGATAAGAAACAATTCCTACATAATTCTCTGGGTACCATGATGTTTAATGTCTTTTGGTATGGATTATCGTGTATCGATGTGAAGGTCAATGGGATATTATCACTGGAGTAGGGAATAGGGCCCAAGGGTCACCACATATCTTGTATGAGGAGGAATCTAGACTCATATAGTTCAAAAATAATGATCCCCCACACTGATGGAATTTATATGTGGAGTAAAACTGGGGTTTTCGATATGAGTTCAATCATAGGGTGAGAACTCATATTCGTTTTTCTTATGTATATTTAACTCTTACATGGTATAGTGGGAGTAATTACAATATTGTGTTATTCATAGGACCAATATTAAATATTTCGACATCTCCACATATCTCATAAAGGTGAGAATCAAGCCACACATAACTCATGAAAGACTATTAAGTTTATTCTCATGAGATGATGGTGTGGGTGATTATATTGTGAAAATAAATATTTTGACTACACTATGTTTTAGGACCAATGAATCACTATGTATATTGATAGAACAATAATCATTCCACCCATATTTATTATAGAGATCAAGTAGTTTACTATCATGCGATTAGGAAATCTGGTGTATCATTTAAGGTATTTTTTCTAGTAAGATGGTAACCCCAATGTTAATTCATTTTCAATACTTATGTAAGGAAACTCTTTTATTAATTTTCCTAAGCCCATGTGAGCTATAATCGGTGTGAGAAACAAGGTTTGGAAAATGATTCTTTTATGGAACAAAAGAGAGATTATTTAATAATAGAGGTAGTAAGATTCTGTAGTGGCTGGGTCATGATATATGATCTAGGCATTGCAACATATCTTATTTAGATGAGAATCCAGTCATATATAGCTCATTAAATCCCATGAATTTTAGCATCATGTGGTGTGGATGAATATGATCTGACTTGGAAGGAAACAAATGATTCAACTGGGCCATGGTATAGGAAAAATGATTCATAATGAATCTTTATAGTTAAAGAATCAAGCCATACATAATTCTTGAACATAATCCTTGTGTAGGTATGATCCCTACACAAAGAGTGGGGGATTTTTTTGATTTCCACAGTACCTAAGATTAGATTCTTGGGCATTAATATGTATCTATTTGAAGTTAGTATCAATACAAACATAGTTCTTGATAAATTTTCCCCACATTATTCGGGTTTGACATGGGGAAAGGGGATTTTTATAATATTCAAACTGATGGTTGGGCCCAAATCATGAATTCTATGTATCACCACATATATTGTTTTAATGAGAATCAATCCATATGTCTTATAAAAGTTACCTTAGTAGATCTAATTCTTTCACATAGAAAGCAAGGGGGATTTCTTTTCCAACATCATGTCTAGACTGAAGATTGGTGATTCTATTATAACAAAATATCTCATCATAATGAGAATCAAGACACATGTAGTTCTTGAAGAAGGTACCATACACCAATTAGGTGTTGATCTGATGAATGGAGATTTAATCATTTTCAATGTTAATGGTTATTCCCAGAACATCAGGTTTAGGTGTCACCTTGTATCTTATTGTAATTAGAATAAATCCATATGTTTTAAAAAATTTCCCTATGATGATATGGTTCATACACAGGGAAATGATAGATTTTCCATGTGGTTATGGATAAACAACAGATTAGGGATTTGGCCATCAAAACTTATCTCACTGGAATGAGAATGAAGCTACATGTAGTTCTTAAATAGATCTTGTAGTTTATCATCATATGATCATGACGTTGAACATGATATTTATCATCTTTAGATAATATTATGAAAATTTATGGGCATACACCTATAAAAAAGAGACCAAATACCATTACAAATTAGAAATAATATAATTGGGTCTTATGCAATAGAATATCCAAGATTTTCATCATCATATTCGATGGACCATAGGGAGGTTCAACTCTAAGAATTTTGGAGGAGATTAACATCAAAGGATAGAGATGTTAACCATATAGTTTTATGTCATGTGGTGTGGAAGAATGTTGTCTTGTTGTTTCAGGTCATATAACTAGGACCTCAGGAATATTAGTTTATAATTGCGTGACAAGGGAGATAATGCCAATCAGTTTAATGTCTTGTGGCACAGAATTTATATCATTCCATTGAAGGTCCTGTGATGAAGACAGACTATGAAGTTTAATGTCTTGCAATAGGGAAATATATAGTCCTTTTATATTTAACATCCTATAGAAATTAAGTATCTCTTGTGATAACACAAAATATTTTTTAGGAACCTTACATTGGTTAGTGTCATAATGACTTCTCCATCAATTAAGGTCATGGAATAAGCTCTGTACGAGTAGAACATGTATATGGAATATGTTCCCTCCCATTTTGAGTCATGTCTTAGGCTTCTTTCCTGGTATCATTAGAGTCATACAAACCAAGAAAAATTCTACGTGGATTAATTTATGGAGGATGAAATTTCTGTTAAAATATTGTGCTATCTGATTCTAGAAAACTTATATGTAATGAAAGGCATGAATTCTTTTTTCATATAGTTTCCCCAATTCATCAAGTCATTTCATAGATTTTTAATCTGTAGATATATGATCTTTGATGGAAATAAAAAGAAATGGGAATTGGATATTAATGGGCAGGGTTGTTTCTTTCGCATATATAAATGAGCATGGAGTTTTGTGTGTTGTAGAACGAGTCATAGTCTGGTAAGCCCATAAGGCATTAAAGAGATTTTTAGGCCAAAAGAATTTATCTACATCTACTATCTTCAGAAGTATGTTCTATAAGGGATTTTCTTAAAGCCTCTATCAATATATTAGACACCTAATGATAGTGATATTCATGGTTATATTTTATATCATATTCTTTATTTTTCTTTAATAAATCATAAAAAAAGAAATCGGTTCCATTTTCAGTATATATTGTGTGTGGGACACCAAATTTGGTAATGACACTGGTCTTCAAGAATATATCCATGATTTTGGCCCCAAATTCTTTGAGTGGTGTTTCCTCAACCCATTTAGAGATGAGATATATAGAAGTAAGTGTGTACTTGAACTTCTTGGATATAGAACGATAATATGGCCCCATAAAATCTATCCCCCACATGGAAAATTACAATGAGTACAGGGATGTATGAGGAAATCTTAGAGACGATGAATGAAGTTGGTATGAACTTGGAAATTATGACACATCTTGAAAAATTCCACGTAATCCTACATCATTTAATGCCTTAGGTATCATGGTCATAGAATTTGGTAGGAAAGCTTGTTTTCCAGGCTGATGGGAACTGCAAGCCCCAACTTTTATTTCATCCATAACACCCAAATTCTCTTCTCCATCAATAAATCTGAGAATGAATCCATAAAAACAAGGTTTTAATAGAATGTTTTGGTGATTTTTTCCATCATATAGAGTGAAATTGGATACTCTCCACCTTATTTGTTCTTTTAAAGATCCATCCGATGAGAGTACTCCACATTAAAGGTAATCCAAAATTGGTGAAATCCAAATACTTGTAAGACCTTATGGAAGGAGGATAGGGAAGACTTCATTGGACCCCTCAATTATGACTCAAAAAAAGGGGAGAATATTATTTGATGGGTGATGGTGATGATCATTCAATCCAGATTTGGATTGTCCAAAGTTGTTACAGAATTTTATAGTTCATCGTATTGGGAATTTTTTTGATCGCAAGATGTGAGTCATCATTGGTTATGAGGGGAACTCTACCATTAACAATTAGACATAGACAACAAGGGTTTCATTAATTCTTTTCTAATGTCATAATCTTCATTGATGTGTTTGATTACCATATCTGAATATCCATTATCCTATAGGTGATTCGTTGTTATTTGGAGCGCCAGTTCCAAGCCCACAATAACAGAATGATGTTTCACCTCATTGTTGGCACAAACTTCTTAAATAAGAATATAGTATGGTAAGATTTTCGTTGATTGGGAAATGAGCATGACACCAATCCGAATATTGTTTAGATTATGGTTTTCTAGTCTTTTCCCCATTGGGCTCATGGATGTGCTATCAAAATACATTTCCCCTGTTCTGGGGTTGTCCTAAATAAGGAATAACTCTCCGTCTAACAATCCAGTTTTAATGATAATGTTACCAATGATGGGTGGTCTTCTAGAAAACTACCATGTCATGACCTTTAACTGCTTTTTTGGAGAAAACTATATATCAATATACAATATAATAATCGACCATCATGCCAAATTCCATGTGAACATATGAATACTAATGATGTATTTGAGTGGGTTATTTCTAGAGATCAGTTAGACAATGTGGTACTACAGATAATTCCATTGCTTTAAACAACAAAGATTAATTCTAGACAACTCTTCTTAATATCTGAATACAAGTTTCCGTATAGAGCATGGTTTTAATGATATAATAGAAGCTATTTTAATTCCCAAATTCATTTTGTTTCACAATAAAGGTTCATAGTGATCATTTCAGGGCTGTCACATATAAAATAAGTGGCCTTCCAACGACATTTGTCATCCATACTAGTGGGATCTAAGGGTATTTCTGGAGGATGTCAATCACTTCTTGGTAGTTGTTCGTCCATGGATATGTGACACCATTATTCATAAAATTTGTTAGGGAAAAAGGCTTTTCTACCTTATTGTCTATGAATAAATGGATGTAGGCCAAGTTTCCTTGAAGTTCTATCAAGTATTTATGGTTTTTAGGAGGTGACTTTCTAATGATATATTTAGTTTTCATTGGATTTACATAGATGTTTTAATGGAATATGAAAAATCTGAGAAAATACCCTATGCTCACACCAAAATATAATTTCAAGGGGTTCATATCCAAGCATTGTTTTCGTACTTTGTGGAATAAGGTTTCCCAGTATTCTATGTGGTCAGAACATTGTCATGGAATAACTACCAGTTCATTAAAATAGAATTTTGAAGAGAAACATATGAAGGGATTGAGGATATGTTTTATGGAATGTAGATTTGTGGCACCAGTGTTATTTAATCCAAAAGGTATCACCCAATAGAAGAACACTCCTTAGGGGGCTCTGAAGGTAGTGGCCTATTTCTCTACTCGGTCCATATAAATTTAATTATATCTAGAATAGGCATCCACAATGAAGAGGGATAATAACCAACCATTGTACTAATCAAGAGTTTGGTATTTAGAAATAGGAATTCATCTTCGTGAAAGTATCGATTGAGATCTATAAAGTCAGTGAAGACTATAATTATGCATTTTTTATTATTCCTAAGGACATTTTGGATAACCGACATGGATATTTCACCTCTTTTATGAAATCATATTTCTTGATATTATCCACTTCAGCATCATTTTTTGGAGGTGTGAGTCAGGTATGTCCTTATAACTACATGTTTGTATCTCCAATGATCTTATAGAAAATAGAAATGATGGCTGGCCCACCCATGATCGAGTCCTAGAATCTCATTCTAACTGAATGAAAATATGTATCAGGGTTACTTCAAAATTGATGTATATGCCACCAATTCTTCAAGAGTGATGGATGCACTAATTAGTGGGGGTCATTGATCTTCTCATTTACCCAGGTTTATATCTTTGACTTCATACATGGTGGTGGATACACCATCCTCAAATGAAGAGTGGGCATCCATGAGATATTCCTCAAATTCTTATTCCTCAGGATTTACTTATTGCACCTTTAAATTGGGATTAGGTAGTGAAGGATGTTCTTTGGAGGTAAAAAGGGAGTCTCCATTTGGGAATGTAGAATATGGAGAAATATTTTTTGGATTAGTCAATGGTGATATTTTTTTTGGAGTTTGAAGGGGAATATAGGGGTGATAATGAGCCTCAATACATTATACTATTTCCATAAAATCATTTTCTATCCCGGTTTGTGGAACCATGCCTTTTGGGGGCTTATAGGACAGGATGAAAACATTTTCCTTCCAACTTTCATTATCACATAAAGAGTTGTTAATTTCATCTGTGTCATAAATCTTAGCTACTGTGATTAAAATCACATTAGTTTCGAAATGACTGCATTAATTTAATTCCACCCCTTTAATATGATTTAGGTGAATAACATAATCTATGTTAAAAGTATTGAATGGGTTAGATAGGATCATTTCTAGGCCATTTAGGGCAGTAATCTGCAAAACATTATTAACCATGGATTTTTTTCCTCCCTTGTGGTAGAATCAAGTGTCAATTTGTTATGACTCTTGAGATTTTAATGGGTCCTCATCAATATAAAATGCCTCAATTTAACCATTTAAACAATATTTTAGACATTGGTGATATGAAAAAAGGAATGGATACATGATGATGCTACTAAGGCCATCCAAGGAGGGGAATGCAAGTTGTACCCTACAGAACAACCATGAAATCTAAGTCATACATGAAATAACCATATTGAGTTATGTGGTCATCTCTCCAAGAGGATCTTTATCATTCTAATCATAACATTTTAACAATATAGTAGAGGGATACATGTGAGATTCATGAAGACCTAATTGAAAAAGATTCTAGACCAGAATGATGTTGACTCTTGATCCATTATAAATAAATACTTATTGGTTATCAATGTCATTTATCCTTCCAAATATATAAAAGTGACTAAAAAATTCCTCGTATGACAACATCATTGACTTGTTCTACCAAATAGATGGCCACAGGACATTCTATCGAATCATTCCCTACATGATATACTTTGGTTGTGGAATCCTCAACTTGGAACTCATCAAGACCTGAAAAGGCCTCTATGTATTCTTCTTTGAGATCATTTGATAGACTCAAAACATCTAGGATTGGAATATTAGATGATACCTAGTCCAATTTCATTAAAACACCATACTTCTAGTCCAAATATCCATGCTTCCCAGTATTAGAATGTTCTTTCACATGTGCTTTTTGAATTGATGTTTCTGATGTGGATGCACTATCCCTTGGAATAGGAGTCATAATTGCTTTTTTCCTAGGTGGATTAGGTTGAATTGGTCTACCTACATGATGAGGTTGATCATAATGTGACACAAACTCAAACTATTCTACGAGGATGATTATGTGATGGTAGACCCTTTCATGCATGGAAGAATTTGTTAGGGTTGGTGTCCTGAGAACCAACTATTTTGTACTTTGATTACATGAACGTTAACTTATTATATATTGTTCATTATTCTGCATGACTATAATATAATAATGTCCTGGAATATTTTTTGCATTCATAAGGTCATGCCAGATCTCCGCTATGATGAGAAACTTAAAATGCTATAACAATATTCTTAAATAAAGTTCTATGATTGGATGATATACTATGATAGGATACATAGTATACAGAATGTCATGTTCGAGTACTCGTAAGAAGATTAGAGTCTCTCTCATGGAGTTCGCACTTGGTAAAATCCAAGATGGGATATCATGAGAACAGACCTACTAGTAGCAATTCTGCATGTATTGGTGTCATCGGACATTGATATCTACGAGCATGTGTGATAGTCCTTAGACTAGAAGATTATCATTAACTCATGTCATGACTCATGCACTTAGATTTTCTGAAAAAAACCATCACAAAGAGGGTTGGTGAGAAGTAGGGTATATTGGGTGAATCACGAATGACATGTTGTTAATGGATAAGTTGAGTAAGGATTTGTCCCTTCCATATTTATGGAAGTAAATATCTTGGGACCTTTTATTGAAATAGAACTGTCGAACAAATTCCATGGCCATGGTGTCACAACGAGTTTTTTTCTGGAAGTTAAAGAATGAAAGATAAAGCATATAGGTTTATGAAACAACCATGAAACCTTCTTTATGAGATATTGAGACAAAGGGATTAAATTAAATAGTAAGAGTTCATATGAGGTGACATGTCAATGTGGTGTCAACTTATTTCTTTTGGGTGCCTCGACCCATTTATAGACAATAATCTTGGACTTTAGGCAAGCCCACCTAATGCCAACGAGAAAGAGGCCTAGAGGGTTACACACTAAGTGTATGAAAGTATTTCAAGTAGAATAAATATTATTCCCATACATGGTTTAATAATTATTCATGGAAGCCTACATCATTTTAATTTTGGAGGAAAAATAAAATGAAAACAAGTACACGCCGTGTATTACTAATTACATGCTGGGTAGTTTTTATTTTGAAAACAAGTACATGCCGTGTATTATTGAATATACACACCATGTAGTTTTCATTTTGGAAATAAAATTAATAAATTAAAACAAGATATACATTATGTGTACATTTAATGTACACGCCGTGTAGTTTTCAATGAAAAACAAGTACACGGTGTGTATTTATGATTACATGCCATGAAGTTTTTCCAGTTGGGATTTTGAGGAAATAATATCATTTTATTGAATGATATTTATTATAATCAGTGTGGACACAAGTCAAGGAATTAATGACTCGACATGGTGTTTTCAAAAGAGTTAATGAAATATAAAATGTGTAACACATTTATTTATTGTCATAAATTTACAACCTCAAACTCGATTATAAATATCCTCAAAACATCAACTCTTTTCCTTAGAGAATCGTTATGCACAAAAATTCTAGAGAATTCTCTCCAGACCGAAAGAACTCTATCGTCCAAGAACACTCTCAAGACAGAGAGAGATCCTCCTCCACCGGATCAAGGCGATCTATGTCGGACTACTCAAGCAAAGGTTTCTCCACGCTATCACCCACAGACTCATTTTTCGACGTCCAGAGATACGAGGTGCACGTGTGTATCACCACTAGAGGAAGTCTACACTTGGCTTCTATGACACAATGAAGAATCACATCATAATATAATCAATAATATCAACAATGAAATGAAACCAAAAGGTACTTCTTGTCAATTAATTAAATTAATTATAATCAGCCTGTGACGAACCGATTTTGTGGTTCTGGGGCCTTTCTTATTCTTTGTCTATTTCTGTAAATCAATCCATGGAGACTAGAATTTATCATCGTATTGATCCTGGATTGATCATTTCTAATGAAAAAAATCCAAGTGGGAACATCCACCCACGAGCTTCCACAGCACCCGGAACCTTCAATTGGTATCAGAGGTAGGTTACCACATTGATTATAGTTATTTAATTTTCATTGATTATGCATGCATTTATATTTTATTCAACTAAAGATAAATTTTTATATGAAACTGAATTAATGAGATCTATTCTTCCTACTTCCTTTCTCAATTGACATCACAGAAATGAACATTAAATTTTAATTTTGATTAAAATAAAAATGAGGAACTCTTCCGGAGGAGCCGCTCTTTCTGTCTATACAATACATGAATACATGTCGTGTAGTGAAAACTACACGCCGTGTACTTAGGTTAAACAAACCAGTACTAGTCTTCCAAACCACACCATGTGAATTGAGTTTACTAGAGTTTTATTACACCATGTTGACTAGAATTGAACAGTGTGTGGAAACCAGTATACATGACGAGTATATTGAATCAACAGGTCATGTAATCTGATTCTGTCCAGGTGAAACCATGTATTAGGAGAATCCGTGTTCCTTGTACACGATATTTTTAGACCGGTAACCACATAACAAGGATCTACATGTCGTGTTAGATTAATCTATACATTGTGTACTACAAAATTTCCAAAGTACAAAAGACATACCAAATCCCCCAGAATGTACTTTGGATAAAGGGTGAAAAATAGACGCCGTGTAATATATCCTACACACTGTGTACTTTCTAGAAATAATATTTCACCGGGCTTCTTTCAAATATACAAATACCTGTACAAGTAATATGGATGATAAGAATCTCAAGGAAATTCAGAATGTAATTTAAGATAAGTAATTGATTAATTATAAGATCATAATTAATTTAATTTAAGCATGACTAATCTTGAATAATTAGAACGATTTAAATAATTTGAATACTAAATATGAGTAAATGTCATTGCACGCTATGGATGATCATTAGCTAGACCAAAGACCCTTTGTATGTATGTATGGTTTCAGTTAAATTTGTTTAATTTAAATTCATTGGCCTGCGAGCCTTCTTCCATTGAAATGTAGTGCCTGCGTGCCCATGGTTTCTTTATTGTAAACCCCATGTAATGGAGGATCTCCCAAGCCAGAGGAGATGGTTCAAAACCCGAAGCTGAGGTAAAACTAACCCAAGAAGATACAATGGTTGACAGGTGGGAGCTACAAAACACGAACCATTGTTTCAAGGTGTTTTATCCTAGGTCAAGGTTATATTATCAAACTTCTAGATAAGCTAACCAATATAATCTCATGATCATGCCATATTATTTTATGTCTTTCTGATTGTATGGTTTATTTATAATGTATGTGTTTTCGTGACCACATAATTAATGAAATAAACAATCTTGCAATGATAGAATAAAATAAAAACTGGACTATGCGTAAACATTATCAGAACATGGTTAATCACATAACCAAGCATCACTTAATATTAACAAGCATGTGATAATGAAAAACCATGCATAAAGAATAAAATCCCTCAAATACCATATTTAGTCAGACCAAGCTTTCCATTACTTGATTAAGGGAAATACTCAATAAAACTATGTGTTTGACCAACCCTTGTTGGGACACTTACTTTTATAAAGGAAGCTCTTATGAACGTTTCAGGTTAACATAAACATTTTACATCAAGAGGAGTATCCATTTTTAGACTTGTTGTAAAATGGAGGAAATTGTTGAGGAAATCCATGTCTAGATTTCAGGATTGGGGAGTCCACTAAATAGATCAAGGAACTATAATATCACAGTTGGCAAAGACCTGCCTACCTAAATACCTTCAAATAGCATGACCAACCCTTTTTGGGGTTATGAAAAGGGGAATATAGACCCTTTCCACTAGAATGTCAAAGCAACTGGACATTCCGAGTTCAATGGTGAGGGCCATTTGGACTTGATTAAATAGTATGAGACTTAATAAATTAATTTATTATTTTTTCATAAAATGTAATCAAAAGGTACTGATAAATCTTCTCTTTTAGTTTGTAGAATCAATATGACATGCTCATCAACCACCTTTTCTCTATGATCAATTCTTTATAAAGACAATATCCTCACTGGATGTATCATTCATGAATGGTTTAGGCGCCTTTGGGTTATCCTATTCCATGAACGAATATTTTACTTTCTAGAGTCCTCACTTCCTGATTCTCCTCCCCAAGGGGAAAGTGTTAATGATTTCCTGGTTTGTGATCAACATTTTAATGATGCACTCAATGTTTAATGTTTGATGTTGTCATCAATGTCTAGTGAGATAATGATGTCTCATGAAGATATGGATGCCTATAGCATGCTCGAGCACCTCTGTGGTCTATACCAGGAGAGATAAATACAGGAAAGGTTTGATATCTCCAAGGCTCTATATCAAAGAATGCTTGGAGAGGGTTCCCCAGCTGGGCCTCATGTAGTCAAGCTCATTGGCTACATTGAGCGCCTAGAGGTTCTAGGGTTTAAACTCCCAAAAGAAATGGTTACCAATATCATTCTTGCATCACTTCCCCAGAGCTTCTCTATCATTGTTGTAAATTTCAACATGAACAACATTGAGAAGTATCTATCTGATATTCTCATCCTTATTCACCAAGTGGACAATGATATGAAGCGTGAAAATCCTTATTTCCTTATGGTGAATAATAGGAAAGGGAAGGAGAAGAGCTTTAAGCCCAAATATTCTTCAAGGCCTTCCAATAAAAGGAAGATCAAAGGGGAGGAAAGAGAATTGGAGGTTGTATGTTTCACATGTGGAAAGTAGGGCCACTTGAAGAAAAACTTCACCCAGCCAAGGAAGCAAGGGGAAGCTTCAGATGCGTTTGTTATCGAATTCAATCTATTTGTTTCTAATATTCGAGTATTAGATACTACTTGTGGTGCTCACATCTATATACAAATACAGAAACCATATAGATTCAGAAAGATTGACCGAGGTGGGGTGGATCTGTGAGTAGCCAACGGAGCCAAACTCATTGTTGTCACTGTCAGAGACTACCACCTCACATTGCCTACTGGGATGGTCTTGGTATTGAAAGGATGTTATTATGTACCCTACGTAACCAAAAACATTATTTCAGTATCTAGAATATATACTAATTGATTCATCTTCAAATTTGGAGATGAATGTTGCTACTTTTATAAAGATAGAATTTTTTTTGGTAGGGCACATTTATATAATGACCTTTATGTGTCAGACTACACAATCCAAGTAATGGAAATCGATTAAAAAGTTAATTCACATGACTCATACCAAACCCAACATTGGAATCACCGGTTAGGTCATGTCAATGAGGAACGTTTTACAAAATTACATCCAGATGGGTATTTAGATTCTTTTGAACTGCAACCACTTGGTGTATGTCATGCGTGTCTACAAGGAAAAATGACCAAAGCCCCATTTAGTGGGAAAGGTGAAAGGGATAAAGATCATCTAGAATTAGTTCACACAGATGTGTGTGGACCATTTCTAATTGAAGCAAGGGGTGGGTTCTTTTACTTCATAAATTTTACTGATGATTTTAGTAGATACGGATATATTTACTTAATGAGGTATAAGTCAGATTCTTTTTATTGGTTCAATGAATACAAGAATGATGTATAGAAACAACTTAGTGAGAAGATTAAGAAACCCCACTTAGACATCGGAGGAGAATATCCTAATAAGGACTTCATTGATTTCTTACAGGAGTTTTGGATTGTATCTTAAATCACTTATCCATACATGCCATAGTGGAATGGCATATGTTAAAGAAAGAACCGCGCCTTGTTAGACATGGTGAGATCAATGATGAGTCATGCGAGTCTTCCATTACCTTTTTGGGGATATGAATTACAAATATCAACACACATACTAAACCAAGTACCAACTAAATCAATAAATGGTATTCCATACGAGTTGTGGAGTGGACGCAAAGCCATGTTATCGAATTTACATGGGTGGGGCAGAGAAGCATTTGTTAAGGCCTCTTCAGGTATCAAACATGCACCCTGAGGTAGAAAGTGTATCTTTATAGGATATCCCAAGGAAACAAGGGGATATTACTTATACAACCCCTCAGATAGAAATGTTACAGTGGCAAGATATGCCTTTTTCCTTGAGAGGGAGCTCATCTCCAAAAGAGATTATGGGAGCGAGATTGACTCCGATGAAGTCGAGGCACAAGATACACAAGATTTGGTACAAGAAGAGATTCCACAAAGCCCCGTGGAAGAACAATCTATTCCAGAGACACAAGAACTATGTAGGAGAATGAGAGAGGTGAGAAAACCATAACTATATGGTTTTCTTGTCATCGAGGATGGTGGCTCATTATTGGTTGACAATGATGATCCTCTTACCTATTAGGAAGTTGTTGAAGGCACAGATATTGCCAAGTGGAAAGAATCCATGAATTCTAAAATGGATTCCATGTACCAAAACCAAGTCTGGATTTTGGCAGATCCTCTAGTTGATGTAAAGCCTATTGGTAATAAATGGGTATTCAAGAAAAAACTGGACATGGAGGGGCAAGCCATCACCTATAAGGCATGAATGGTTGCAAATAGTTTTAGATAGCATCAAGGAATTGACTATGATGAAAACTTTTCACCGGTTACGATGCTGAAATCCATCATAATACTATTGGCCATTACCGCTTAACATGACTAAGAAATTTGGAAAATGGATGTCAAAACAGCATTCCTTAATGGGAACCTCTAGGAAGATGTATACATGACCCAACCTGAAGGGTTTGTACTCCAAAGGATGCCAATAAAGTATGCAAGTTGTTGAAATACATTTATGGATTAACGAAAGCATCCAGGTCATGGAACATTCATTTTGATGAATCCATAATGGAATTTGGATTTATTAAGAATGAATTTGAGCCTTGTGTCTACAAAAGGTTTAGTAAAAGTAGAGTTGTTTTCCTAATAGTATATGTTGATGACATATTATTAATTGGAAATGAAGTACCTATCTTACATTCAGTTAAGTCATGGTGGGATAAATGCTTCTCTATGAATGACTTGGGCAAGGCAACATGTATTCTTGGGATCAAGATCCATCATGATAGATTCAAAAGAATACTGGGCCTAAGTCAAAGAACATATATTGAAAAGATACTGAAGAGACTCAGTATGGAACAATCCAAGAGAGGATTGTTGGTAGTGTCACATTGCATTCATACTTCCAAGAAAATGTGTCCTCAGACTCATGAGGAAAGAGATAAAATGTCAAGGATCCATTACGCATCTGCGATTGGGAAAGTTATGTATGCTATTATATGTACAAGGATATATGTTGTTTACAAATTAAGTGCGGTAGGAATATATCAAGCAGATCTAGGAGACCGCCATTGGATGGTAGTTAAGACTATCCTTAAGTATCTGAGTTGTACTAAGGATATGTTCCTGGTTTATGGAGGAGATGAGGAACTATTCATCAGAGGACATGTTGATGCTAGTTTCCAGACTGATCAAGATGACATGAAGTCGCAGACTAGATAAATCATTAGTTTGAATGGAGGTGTAGTGAGCTGGAAGAGCCCAAACCAAGGTGTGGTTTCAGATTCTACTACAGAGTCCGATTATGTCACACCTTCTAAGGTAGCTTAAGAAGCAGTATGGATGTGAATATTCATCTAAGATTTGGATGTAGTACCTAGTAGTAAAGATCCTTTCACACTCTATTGTGATAATAATACAATGGTGACACTTGAAAAAGAGCCAAGGTCACATTAGCAGGCAAAGAACATACTTTGGATGTATCATCTCATGATGGATTTTTCTTAGAGATGTGAAGTTTCAGTGAGTAGTATTTCAATGGAAGACAATGTGGCAAACCCCTTGACTAAATCCTTGACTCAACAGAAACATGATCATCATGTGAGGTCTAGCAGACTAAAAGTTGTAGGCAGTTGGCTCTAGTCAAAGTGGGAGTTTGTTAGGGTTGTAGCCCTAAGAACCACCTGTTTTGTACTTTGATTACATGATTGTTAACTTATTATATATTGTTCATTGTTCTACATGAATATAATATAATAATGTTCTGGAATATTTGTTTCATTGATATGTTCATGAAAGATCCCCTCTATGATGATAACCTTAAAATTCTATAACAAAATTCTTAAATAAAGTTCTATGGTTGGATGATATACTATGATATGAGACATAGTATACAAACCGTCATGTGAGAGTACTCCTAAGAAGACGAGACCCTCTCCCATGGAGTTTGCATTTGGTAATCTCCAAGATGAGAGATTATGAGAACAGACCCACCAGTAGCAATTCTGCATATCTTGGTTTCATCGAACATTGCAATCTACAATCATGTGTAATGGTCCTTAGACTGAAAGATTATCATTAACTCATGTCATGACTCGCACACTTAGATTTGCTGACGAAAACTGTCACAAAGAGAGTTGGTGGGAAGTAGGGTATGTTGGGTGCGTCGCGAATGACATGTTGTTAATGGATAAGTCGACGGAGGATTTGTCCCTACCATATTTAGGGAAGTAAATATCTTGGACCCTTTTATTGAAATATAATTATCAATAAAATTCCATGTCCATGGTGTCACGATGAGTTTATTTCTGGAAGTCAAAGAATGACAGATCAAGCATATAGGTTTATGACAATTCCATGAAACCTGGTCGATGAGATATTAAGAAAAAGGGATTAAATTAAAAAGTAAGCCTTCATATGAGGAGACACGTCAATGCGGCGTCAACTTCTTTCTCTTTGGTGCCTTGACCCATTTCTAGACAGTAATCTCAGACTTTAGGCAAGCCCTACTAATGCCAATGAGAAAGAGGCCTAGAGGGTCTGACACTAAGTGTATCCAAGTATCTCAAGTAGAATAATTATTAATCCTATATGAGGTTTGATAATTATTCATGGAAGCCTAAATTGTTTTAATGTTAGAGGAATAATAAAATGAAAACAAGTACACGTTTTGTATTAATGATTACATGCCGTGTAGTTTATATTTTGAAAATAAGTACATGCCTTGTATTAATGAATGTACATGCCGTGTAGTTTTCATTTCATAAAGTAAATGAATAAATGAAAACATTATACACATTCCATGTACGTTGAATGTACATTCCATCTAGTTTTCAAGGAAAAAAGAACACAAAGTGTATTTATGTTTACATGCCGTGTAGTTTTTCCAGTCGGGATTTTGAGGAAATAAAATCATTTTATTAAATGATATTTATTGTAATCAGTGCAGGCTCATGTCAAGGAATTAATGACTCGACATGGGTTTTTCAAAAGTGTTAGTGAAATAAATAAAATTTCTAACAAGTTTATT
Source organism: Viscum album (assembly GCA_963277665.1). NCBI lineage: Eukaryota > Viridiplantae > Streptophyta > Magnoliopsida > Santalales > Viscaceae > Viscum > Viscum album. Next base: position 662,684,367 of record OY728130.1, on the reverse strand, counting down.
TATTGTCATAACTTTACAACCTCAAACCCGATTATAAATATCCTCACAACCCCAACTCTTTTCCGAAGTTAATCGTTGTGCACAATAATTCTGGAGAATTCTCTCAAGAATGAAATAACTTCATCCTCCAAGAACACTCTCAAGACCAAGAAAGATCCACCTCCACCCGATCAAGGATATGTAAGGCGGACAATGCATGCAACGGTTTCTCCACGCTAGCAACCGGAGACTCCTTTGGCGACGTCCAGAGATACGAGGTGCACGTGTGGATCACCGCTAGAGGAAGTCTACACTTGGCTTCTGTGACATAATGGGGAATCACATCAGAATGTGATCAAGAATATCAATGAAGAAATAACACCCAAAAGGCACTTATTTTCAATTAATTAAATTAATTATAATCAACCTGTGACAATCCACTTTTTTTGGTTCCAGGATCTTTCTTCTTCTTTGTCTATTTCTCTAAATCATTCCATAGAGACTAGAATTTATCATCATATTGATCCCGGATTGATCATTTCTAATGACAAAAGGCCAAGTTGGCACATCCACCCATGAGCTTCCGCTGCACCCAGAAGCTTCAGAATTCACATGTTCCTTGTGATCTAAATGGATAGGTCTTTTATGTGTTTTGTCCATGTAGAAATCTTGAGTAGTGTTGTGGTAGAAGTATTCACTTCTATAAAGACATCGTCCTCCCCTCTACCCTCATATTTGATGTCCTATTTTACCATTTCCCCAATCACATGGGGTAATTTTGATTCAAAATTTGAATCTTTAGGTGAAATGCGATACATAATATGAGTAAAATTTATTGAACCAAAGATCAAATCCTCATCTGATTAATATTATTCCTGATGAGTTTAATCTAGTTGTACCATTTATAGGAAAAGTGCTTGTGCTTTCGTGAATACATAAAAAAGTCCTCAAAATTAAATGGCCATTTCAGTTTTGGAACAAGATAATCTTCACGTATTTGTTTCTTATCCTTTTGGAAATGTAACATTTCGGACGTTTTTCCTTCATAAGATTGAGCTACTGATGGAGATGGTTGTGATGTGGCAAAAGCGGTCAAAAGAACGACTGGTTGTTTCAACATCATTCTGAGTATAGAATGAGTTCATTTGATCATTTTTCTGACCATAAATCACTAAAATTATGACAAATATTTCTTTTAACCTTTCCAACTCATTCTCCTTCTCTATATTGGTGACATAAACACACGCATACCAAGCATGTAAATTCTACCACTTCAGTGGTCCAGAGTCTACATCTTTTATAGGAGGTCATTGGAAAAAAATACTGGATGTGGTTACCCAACATCTGATGGAATGGGAAATAATTTGGGATATATTAATAACTATACATATAGGGATTCATAGGCTTTGGAGACTTGGGAATGTTTTTTTTCCAATGTTGAGATGAAGTAGTTAGGGACTTGTTTATTTATCAAGTAGTAGACCTTGTTATTTTTCTCCTCAAAATGCTTTCACTCAGGTATCTATGATATTCTTGATGACGTTGGTGGTATTTTTAATGCTCAGGATGTTGTTCTATATGGTATGGTACAATCTTTGAATAAGGAGCAGGTATATGGGCTTGCTTAAGTGTAACTACAACAGCCTATCCTTTTCATTTTCTCCATCCCTATGTTTATGGAATTAATCAATATTTTTCCTTGATATATGAGATAGAGTATCCACATATTATGAAATTTAGTCAAGGTCCTGAAACCCTCTTTTGTATTTAAATGGGATTAGTGGCATGAGAAACTATCCGTGAAGGTTCAGTACAAAAATGAGAAACAATTCTTCTTGAGGGAGTGATAAGTTAAATGAGTATGTAAATCCTTTAAACCGAGAAATGAACAATGATACCATTTCATTCAACCTTTTATTTTAGTTCATGAGGTTTAATACTACTTTCTTATACAATCACAACTAGAATTTCATCGTTTTGCGATAGAATATTTTTTACGGGATCCCACTGCAAAAAATCCTTCTGTGATGGGCCCATCGAAAAATATAATACATGCAAGGGGATGCGGGCCACTCGTAAATTGATGTCCGATTAAATACATTTAATATAGATGAACCTTTTACAAAGGTCAAGTTGCAAAAATTTGTTGTGACGGGACACCGACCCGTTGCAAATAGCTTATATGTTATAAACATGTTACGACGGGCCCATCGCAACAATGTTATTTCGATGTTAAATAAACCCGTCGCAAAATCAATTTAAAAAAATATATATAATCTATTTGCAACGGGGCCCCATCACAAAAGGCCCCATCACAAATACATAATGAAATAAAAACAACAAAAATATTATTATTAAAATAACAAAAAAAATTAAAAAATTAAAATTCGTAATATTTTAAAATACACAATAAAAAAATAATTAAATTATGATTAAGGAAAAAATAATATTAATATTATTAAAATAATAATAAAATATATTAAAATTCTCAATATTCAAAAAATATATATAAAAAATCATTAAATAATAATATTATTATTAGTAAAATAAGAAAACATTAAACACTATAATACTACAAAGAAATAATAAAATATTAAAAGTAAAAAAAATTATGCAATATTTTCACGAATGTAAAAGAAAAAATTTTAAATAGTTCATATTACAACAAATGTTCAATTAAAATATTCTTAATGGAATAAAGAAATCACTAGGGGAGATAGTCTTTTAGATGAGCTAGAGGAGACGGAGGAGATGGAGGAGATGGTGGAGAAAACTCTATACCTAAACTACGAGTCAGGCATCGTATGTACTCCATCTGATGGTGCTTCTACTGCTTCCATTGGCGCATGTACTCCTCATGCTGCTACTACTGCTGTTGATACTGCCATCGAGGCATGTCCTTCTCATTCTGCTGCTGCTGCTGCTGTTGATGCATCTCTTCCTGATTCTTCTGCAAACTCTCTATAAGATCAGTTTGATTTGGCAACAACTCCTAAAATTGTGATCCAGAAGATGATGCCTCTCTATGAGCTCCTCTTTAGCTAGACGCTGACATTTTAGTAGTACCGTAATAAGTCCCAAGAGTCAAATAAGAGCTGATAACAACTACTCGACCCTTCTGGAAGGCACACTGGGACACCTGTATCCATGATGCCTCATCAAAATGGTGGGAACTAGTCTGATCAGCCATCTCGGCCTGACTCTCAGCCCGTGTCTGAGAGGTCATGGCCTCATATGACACCTTCAGTTTCAATTTGAAATTAAAATAGTGAAAATATTATATGAAATTAATTTTCAAATTGAAAAAGAAATAATACTGACCACAATCTAACACTGGAGATCACCTCTAAAATCTCTAGTGGCGGGATCATTGTACATCCTCTGATAAACATCATACTCCGTAATATCTGGATTCTCAACTGACTATATGAATATAAAATAAACTATTTATATGTAATGTTATATAAAAGATTTAAATAAGATACTTACCAGATGCTCTCTATGTGTACTGAATGTATGACTACCAGCTCGATGTGTGACCACATTTCTACCCCGGTTCTACCGACCCAAGGGAGATCTCATCTAAAATCCACCAATCTGCTAGTGTGAACATAATCTATCCCAAACATGAGATGAAATATACTCTAGTGGGTGGGCTCTACATGACTTATCAAATACTATCACTAATTCTTTCTTAATGGTTGTCCTTCTCAAATTGTGCAAAAACTGACGGAAACACTCAAGCATAGACACCTCCCACACCTCGTGGATAGAAAAATGCATGCTATCATTGATGATATTCCATAAACCCAACAAATAATTTATAATATCTTTTTATTATTGAAATAAATTTCAAAATAAATACTATTTATTTACATACCGACCAATGATTGAACATTCCATGACGCACATTAATGGGAATCTATTCACATGTGATCCATGGATGACAAAAATAATTGTCCAAGATAGCGCTCCCCTATCAAACAGTTACATGTGAAAAATTGTGAAAAAATAACAAATAATCAAATAATTAGTATATAAATAAAGTAATGAAAGATAACAAAAATAAACAAGTTATCGTACCTCACCATGCATGGACCGAAACTGAGATGTGGACATCGCTCGAGGATAGGGTCAGTAATCATAAGTCACGCAAGACCGTGCCCCCTCCGCGTACCTCTGAAACCACTAGTAGAGTGAGGGTCAGATCATCCCAAATCCTCCTCATTCAAAGGTAGCTCAGCCTCTTCCGACTCACGAAGTATATCATGGTCCATCTGAAACAGAAAATGATTGTTGTTAGAAGATATTTAAAAATAAATATTACATATAGATATATATTAGTTATGATTATAACTAACATTTTACTATTTCATTATTCACCTTCATCATCATATTCATATATGTCGATGCCAATGTATTTATATTCTTCATCGGTGTCATCAATATCCATTTGAGTTTCAGTTTCATCATCTCTTTCCATTTCAAATTCATTTGTAACATCATTAACATAATTGTCACCATCAACCCTTAATTGTGTGGTGTCATCATTAATATTCAAGTCTCTTTCTGAAAAAGATGGATTTTGGGTAGCCTCTTCAAAAATTTCAATTTTTTGTACTTCATTGGAACAACATTCCATTTGAGTAAACTGATTTTACCAAGATTTCATTCTTATTATGCTCTATCAATCACTAATGTCTCTTGAAGTAGCACAAAACTTTGTGTAATATATTGAATGTTCATGTTGAGCTGGTAAAAATGGTTCATTTACTGCAAGAAGAACATTATATTTAATATCGATGATTCAACAAATCGGATGAACTCACAAGCCTCTCTCAGTAACTAACCACCGAAATTTAAACACTGTTGTGTAATTTTTTCCTAGATAACACAGTTCAATAATTTCATTCATATTTCCATTAAAGTCAACTTTAGTTTCTATATGATGCGATCTTGTCAAGAAAAATCTATTTTTCATTGTTTTTTTATTCCTCATATGCATGTGTCTGATATCGAAAATCATTTCCCACATATGCATTGTATGATTTAACCACATTAAATGGTGGGTAACTCAATATACACAATCACTTATCAATTTTATTAGCATGTTGAGACACCTAATTTTTTTTAAAACAATTATCAATATAATAAACAATAAACTGAATTGATATGTTAAACCATCAATAATTTATGTTACCAGTTTTTGAAACCATTGATAAATTTTTTTATGTCGATATTCTTCAAGGGAAGCTACTATAATTTGTGGAATCTGTTTCTTGATATTACTATCATATAACCTATAAATAAAATAAGTTTACATATTGTAACATAAATTATAGAATAAGTGATGGAAGCACTCACAATACAAATTATTTCATGTCATCATAGTTGGGAAGAACATATGTATGTGATCTGTGATGTTCATAATCTGAAATCCGTCATTTATAAACTCCACCGAATCCAAGGTTTGGATGACTAAAAACTGATAATTGACTGTCTATTTAATCCTCAACATTCCCCTCATTCCATCCCATGTGGTTGTGTTTTGAGGCATATTCAAATTCAATATAATTAGAGAAGAAAAAAAATTCTCTCTTGTAAATAATCTTCCACAATTATTCCTTCAATTGATTCTTTTTAGGTACTTTTTTCTTCAATTTTGGCATTCATCTATTGAATGGGTACCTCTAATTAAACTGTACTAGACCATAAAATTTTGATTCATGTGGAAAATGTAATATCAGATGTTTCATTGAGTCAAAAAAAAGTTGGTGAGAAGATTTTTTCCAGTTTACATATAACAACAACATAATATTCTTTCAGTTTATGTAGTACATCATAGTATGTTTTTTCCACAATAATCCCTCTAAAAAAATATGATATGTCTATTATAAAATCTCGATTCACAGAATTAAAAAAACATCTAAATCGAATCGGCATAAGTCTTTCCAAAATAACATGACAATCATTACTTTTTAATCTGGTAATATGACCATTCTTAACACATCTGCCCAAATTAGAAGCATTTCCATCATGAAGTCTCAAATATGAAATCCATTGACAAAATAATAAGTGACTCTCTTTGAACTGTGTATAAGATGCTTTTGGATTCATTAACCTCTATGATCTGACATTTTTAAATAGTTCAAGTTCTAGTTGTCTGCAAATTTGGGCAAGGTTTTATCAGGCCTTTACATTATATTTTGTCTTACCTGGTGTATCCAAAACTGTGTGAAATAAATTATCAAAATAGTTCTTGTTAATATGCATGACATCCAACTTGCGGCAGACCAAAAAATAAGACTAATATGGAAGATCCCAATAAAAACTCAATTTTATTCAATTATTCTCTTTCCTAAAGCGATGAATTTTTGTTGGATAACTGTTGGCCCAAATGTGATGGGAGGTATTGAATATACAACCGATTTTAACTCTGTAATTGAGATCATTTTTGGGGGTTCATCCCTTTCAATTGTGTCTTTTCTGAAATGAGATTTGTTCCTCCAAAAAGGATGATCGGTTGAAATAAATATGGGAAGACTATCAAAATAGAATTTTTTTTCCATTGACGATCATAAAGGAATTTTTGTCTTTCATATAGTAAGGACTTGATTTCAGACCATGTGTACTCCAGCTAGATAACATGTCATTTGCTGGGAAGTCACTAATTGTCCACATCAATGCATATTTTAATATGAAATTTTGTTTTCCAGCAACATCCTATATACTAACACCATTACTCTATAATGAATTTAACTCATCAATCAATAGATTAAAATAAACATCAATATTTTTTTCGATGTCCTTGGATTAATAAGGTAAAAAAGATATAGGGATCCTTCATCAACATCTATGGAGGTAAATGTCATAGAGTTATAAAGACATGTCAACATGAATACTGAATACCATAAGAACCAGACGGACATAAACCGTCAGTAGAAACACCAAATCTCACATTTTGGGCTTCTGAAGTAAAAGACAGATGCATTTGGTCAAAATGTTTCCATTAATCACCATCAGATGGATTATCCAAGCTTGTATGATTTGAAATATTTTTTTTGGGCCATGAAATCATTTATGCTATGTTCTGAGACATAAAAAAATGCTGCAACCAACGTGTAAGAGGAAAATATCTCAACTATTTCATAGGAATTGATTTAGACTTCCCTGATTGAGCTTCTTTATACCTTGATTGTCCACATGTGGGACGATTATCAAATGTATCATTTTCACCAGAATATAAGATGCAATCCTTTGCACATTCCTGAATCTTCTAATAACTATGGCCCAGATTACGAACCAGTGTCTTGATCTCATAGTAATTTACATGAATTTTTTTTTCATTAAAGTAACAGTGTTTTAAAAAATGAAAATATTTGATCAGTATAGTTGTTTCACATTTCATTATTTGATTTAATAGACATAAATTTTTCAACCTCTTATAATTTGTTTATCTTGTGACTAGGATATAATGCATCCTCAGTAGACCTCAACAACTCATAAAATTCAAATTATTCCAACTCAGGAGTTAAATTAATAGCATCATGAGTTTAATTTTGTTGAAAATTTGGACCTACTACATCATATACTAAATTTTTAAACTATGATAGATCCATAATCAAGTTATTAATATCTTCTTCTGGAACTGCGTTCACCGTGTTGATACCAAAAAACATAATCTTGTTGAAAACCAAACTGCAAGAGATGTCCCCCACCCTTTTAATTGTGTCAAATGTTCTCAGAGAACATTTTTTACAAGGACACTTAATTATTCCTTCTAAAAAAATCTGGGTTTTAAAGATGCAAATGATAAGATAACTTCAACTCCCTCAACATATACAGGATTTAATATAGAACTGTTTGGATTTCTTTGCTGATTTATCAAAGCGTGATCATCTAATAATGATTGTTGTCGACTTCCTTGTTCTATATTTTTCTACCAAATGTAAAATAATTACTATTTTTGATTAATTTGGAATTAAAAAAACACTATCCAAAAAAGGAGATAAATAATTAATTTTTTTTTAATAATTACCATTAATTATGGGAGACACAATTTCCAATAAATTTAATGATACTCTTTATTCTGAGGGCCAATTTACATGAATCTTTCTCACACTGAAATCACAAAGAAGAATCTACTCAGAGGTACGCTTATTCATTCTCGTGCATATGATAATGCATAAGGGTACATCTGAGAAGATTCTTCTTTGTGATTTCAGTGTCAAAAAGGCGCAAGTAAATGATCAGTCAGACAAAAGATCCCACTTATCATCGATGAATCTTCTTCATACAACTGTCACCACCTGAAAACAATATGAAAAATATGGTCCTACGGAACCATATTCAAACTCTTGCATAAAATATTGAATATGAGTACATAGAAGCATACTTGTTATAATTTTTTGAGTCAGTGATAGTTGAAAAGAGAAGATTCATCGAAAAAATGGAGTGTCGTTAATCCACAAAAATTGTGCCAATTAAATACAATTTATTAAAATTTATTACAATTGAATTTATTTCTAATTATTGCTAAGTATTACGAATTATTTACAATCATTTCTAATTATTTCTAATTATTATTAATTATTTCAAATTATTGCTAATTATTGCTAATTATTGCTAATTATTGTTATTTATTACTATTTATTGCCATTTATTTATATTTATTCCTATTTATTCATATTTGTTACTATTTATTTGTATTTATTAGAATTTATTACTATTTATTACTAATTATTACTAATTATTACTAATTATTACTAATTATTACAATTTATTACAATTTATTACTATTTATTACTATTTATTACTAATTATTAGTATTTATTACTATTTATTACTAATTATTACAAATTATAACAAATTATTACTACTTGTTACTAATTAATAGTATTTATTACTAATTATAACTAATTATAACTAATTATTAATAATTGTTACTAATTATTACTAATTATTAATAATTATTACTAATTATTAATAATAATTACTATTTTCTACTATTTATTACTATTTATTAATATTTATTACTAATTATTAATATTTATTACTATTTATTAGTATTTATTAGAATTTATTACTATTTATTAGTATTTTTTTAGTATTTTATAGTATTTATTACTACTTAGTAGTATTTATTACTATTTATTAGTTTTTTATTACTATTTATTAGTATTAATTACTATTTATTACTATTTATTAGTATTTATTAATAATAATTTCTATTTATTACTAATTATTACTATTTAATAGCATTTGTTTCTGTTTATTAGTATTTATTTCTGTTTATTACAATATAGTACTAATCATTAATATTTATTACTATTTCTTACTATTTATTAGTATTTATTATTATTTATTTCTATTTATTACTATTTAATACTATTTATTACTATTTATGAGTTTGTATTTATATTTATTTGTATTCATATCTATTTATTACAATTTTTTCTATTTTTTACTATTTATTACTATTTATTTCTATTTATTTCTATTTATTAGTATTTATTAGTATTTATTACTATTTATTATTATTTATTAGGATTTATTACTATTTATTAGTATTTATTAATATTTATTAGTAATTATTATAAATTATTACTATTTATTACTAATTATTACTAATTATTTTATATATTACTATTTATTACAATTTATTAGTGTTTATTTGTATTTATTAGTATTTATTAGTATTTATTACCATTAATTAGAGTTTATTACTATTAATTAGTATTTATTACTAATTATTAGTATTTATTACTAATGATTAATATTTATTACTAATTATTAGCATTTATTACTACTTATTACTATTTATTAGTATTTTGAAAATTTTATTAGTATTTATTAATAATTGTTACAAATTAATACTATTTATTACTAATTCCTAATATTTATTCCTAATGTTTTTTAATTATTACTTGTTATTTCGAATTATTAGTAATTAGTGTTAATTACGATTAATTACAGCAAAATTCAGCTACTAAATACTAATTTCGGTTAATTATTTATATACATTACTAATTATCGTTAATAATTATTAGTTATTACTAATTACTAAGAATTATTACTAAGAATTTAATTTTATTATTACTAATAAATACTAATAACCAAACAATTTAAATCTTACTTAATTACAACTAATCAAGAATAATAAAATTTATTATATAAAAAGGAAATAAATATTAAATTAATTAGAACATAAATACCTTGAAACTTTATATCTTATAATTGCAGGCGGCTTCATAGGTTCTTCGTAAAAAAAAGATAAATCTAAAAAATTTTCACTCTAAAATTAGATTTCATAGAAATAGAGGACCAAAAATTTAGGTGGAGAAAAGAAAAAATAGGGGGTATATACAGGTCAGATTAGTTGTAACGAGACTCCTAGCGATGGGAATCACGTCGTTATTAGTACTTTATGAGAATGGGTCCCATCCCAAATACTTTCAACCGCATTAATTATGATCAATGGTTAAAAGGTTATTTGTGATGGGTCTCGTCGCAAAAAGTGACATGCCGACACACTTTTTGCGACGAGATAACATCCCGCCGCAAATAGGTTTTTACCACTGTCGGTTATTTGCGACCGGACCCCTCACAAATACCCTCCGGGGGTCGAACTAGTTGTTACGGGGGATCCCCCCATCAAAAGTAGGGCTTACCGCCTCCCATCATTTGCGACGACCGGGGCCAACCCGTCGCAATTACCCTTTTTCACAATTTGATGTGGAAACAACACCAATCCACATGTATGTTTTTGCGATGAGGCACCTATTCCCGTCGCAAATAATTGGTTATTTGCGACGGGTTGACCACCTTGTCGTAAATAACCTCCTCGATGGACTATTTGTGAAGTTAATAAATCTCGTCACAAATAATGGTTTTTCCCATAGTGAATGTTAAAATAAACTGGTAAATTAACTTATGACGGAGGCCTTACCACATTGTAATTGAAAAATATTGTATAGTTGTGTACCATATGAAGGTTGGTCCTTATAGAGATTGCAAAAAACACATGGGTTTCACTACCTCCATCTGCTCAGGGGTCCCCATCATGGGAACATAGTGAGAGAAAAAAATGCATCAAGTGTTACCCTGGGTCACCTGATCCTTAATGGAATTTAAATTTAGGATTCCCAACATTTTTCGAGGGAAGATTTAGATCATACCATTTGGGTTAAGCCTTTTTTTTGTTTTACCAGGGAACACCATTCTTCCAGGGATTTTAATCTATCCATCAGTGACTCAATGGGGTTGATAAAAATTCTAGCAACGTCTTGATGAGATGGAATCTGAATAGGTGTAGTGATATTAGCCTGAACAGGTGTGGAGACTGGTAGGACCATTGGTGGTGGAAATCCTATCAATTTCTATGGGTATCCTATAAGGGAAGACAAGTAAGGATGTGTCTGACCATGTTCTGGTTGTGTTCCCAATGGAGGGAATTCATTATCTACTAATATTATATCTCATTAAATCTTTGGTTGGTACCCTACATTGAGAGGACGTTTCAATTGTGCCTCAGTTGCTATAGAAAAAACTCTTTATTGAGCTACACCAACATGAAGCACGAGTTGAGGATCTACATGCATAATGGTTCTACGAGTAAGGCTTCCTCAAAGTAGTTCTTCATTGAGTCTCCCCAGTTCTTTAATCTCTTCCTCCTTATTGGTAAAAATTCTTCCTCTAATGAAAGGAGATTAACCTCCATAGGAGGGAGGTGAGGTACAATTTTACTGCTACCCTTTTCCATGTTCGATGCCTTTCAAGGTGGTAATAATGGATTATTTGGGGGAATACCCAAATTTTGGGAATGGCAATGGCAAAATTTTGGTGGATAGTAATTCGAAGGGAATCTCTAGATTGATTGGTCACATGTGTCCCTAATGAGGATACCATATCATGAAATTTAATGAACTTATATGATCTAATTTGATGCATTTTTAATAGTCAAGATAAAACATATTCTTGATTAGGAGGTGATTGTCAATTGAAAAATCCCCGAGCACTGAGGGATAAGGTAGTTCCCATTCTTTTTTGACAACCCTTCAGGTTGAGTTTGCAGACATTGAGGTTTGGGTTAAGAAATACCCAAACCCTGATGTATATTTTTGATCTAGAACTATCATGGATGATATTATTGTGTCTCCTCTTATGACTTTATGTAGTTTTGTTCAAACACAAGATAGGTGCGTAATTTTACACACACTGAAATCACCTTTTTCTTATGGAAATTGTGATATTTCATACCTACGTACCATCTAGTGGTTGGAATCCTCTTAGGGGGATGCTTTCTCAATATTATTAGATTCTTGATGCGGAAGACTTTCAACATCCTTCTCCCTTCTAGCCCGGTGTTTGTGAGAGTTGGTCATGGCCTATTTTTATTGAGAATATCTTTGGTTATGAACATGTTCAGTTTTTTGTAGTCAACCTGGGACTATGAAATTTCATGATACCACCTACAGATAGAATTCTTTGTTAGGGAGTATAGTGAATTGAAATGCCTTATGTGAACCTCATCCTCTAATACAAACACCTGATAGGGTATCTACATTTTGTTTTTTCAATCTCATTAATGTGATGAGGCTTGTGCACTGAAGGGATATTTACTAATTCGTGATATTTTGAGGTCATGATACCAGGAGAGACTCTAAGTCAATTTTGCACCGAAACCCTTCTATTACATTTCCATAACTTTGAAACTCTTCATATGGTAATACTTTTTCTTCTAAATGATGAAGAGTTTTCCATATGTTGATATAGATTTCAAGCAAATAATATTCTTAAAACGCCTCTGGAATGTAGTATTGAGAGGTGAAAAAGGCTAAAAATGATTGATATGTCATCTTTATCATGTTTTCCCTCATGTTTAGCATGTCTTCTTTGTATTTTTCTAGTGGTTCCTCTACCTGGTCTAACTATAGTGGATGCCTCCCTACTGTTTCCTTATAGGCAGTGAGATCGGTATGGATTTACTCAATTTCAATGGATGTAAAGTGGCCCAAGGGAGATTCACAGAATTACCATCTCCTTGGGCTATAATTCAATTGATAAATTATTCCACCATCTAGTGACAAGTAATAAGACATGTCTTGCCTTGTTTTTATAATTTCATATTGATAGGAAAGATTTATCATCACTCTATTTTTAATTTGATAATTCTCATGAAAATTTGAAATACTAATCCAGAGAGAACATCTACAATTAATCCCATAATGGAGATGACCACCATAGTGGAATATAATAAGGGTAAAACCCTCATTATCCGTAGTCTTCGGGCCACATTGAGTTTTTATATTATGCTCATCAAGAGATAGGCTCTTGTTATTGACCAGATTATTGTCAAGAAGCAATATTTCATGGATAATTTCAAAGAAGTGACCTTCATAATTACATATTCTAATCCCATAATATGGTAATCGGGGTAGAATCTTTACCTATAATAGATATCCATCTGATGGATTTACTAACTCTAATGTTAAGTAGAGACTGATCATAGATCATCTCTAGATTTTCCAATCATGTTTGATGAGGCTTCTTATTAGATTCATTTTTAAGATTTATTTTGCCTTATTTCTAGGATAAGTGGTTGTCATGGGAATATTTATGTGTTTTATTTATATTTTCCATTGGGATAGGCCAGTTATCTCGGATTGGAGTGGGTGTGTAGTCTTGATCTGACTGTTTATAAAATATGGGGGAGTTTTCCCCATAAACCTCTTGGATGGGAGAAGAGGTGTGTATCTTCTCTGGGGTGATATGATTAGGAGTCACCATGTTTTTTTGGATAGATTAATGTGTTTTTCCTTTATAAAGTACTATCATATCCATTATGATTTCATAAGAAATTTTCAGGATATGTGTAGGAATTTATGTTTTCCCTTTTACTAGTACTAGAATGTGATTGGTGACATAAGTGATTGGAACATGGATATTTTCACATTCCATATCACGAGTGTGTGTATGGTCCTACTCCTATCATATCTCTCCTACAAGTGGATACTGAACATAATCATGTGAGGGTTCAGAGAGTCTCATCTACCCCTGATCATCATTGAGAAATTCCTACATGATTCTTTGGTTGCTGTTAGACTAGACTTCTAGACAATGTAATAAATGAAAGCAGGTGGGTGCCTACAGTTGAATCTTTCTTGAAACTTGGATTGTGGGACTCTATGAATTCTACCAAATGAGTCTACTTGTGGTCTTGGTGATTTCAGGCTAGTTTAAGTTCCTTCTCATCATATGATACCAAATTTGAATAGAGGTCTTCATTATGTGTCATCAGATGAGTTTTATGGCTGTGTGATTATTGAATGATGAGATTATGTTACAATTGCCAATTTTCCACCATGTTGGGTTGGTAAGATTATCGTGATGTAGAAAAGGTGTAACCTTACTCCCAAATAGACTACTATTGTCCACAGAGTGCCGCCAGGTGTGCCTGGGTCTGAAGGGCTTGGATCGGTCAGCTGAGGATAACTCCCTCATCATGTATAAGGGTTACTACTACACGGTTTTAGTGGCGGCGATTTTTAGAAGGGTCTCTAAAAAAGGACACATGTGTATTCTAGTTGAGGCTGTATGTGTCCTCCGGATCTACCTACCTAGGATATGGGATGCATATTTTGTCACTTTTTAAGGATACGTGCCCAAAGCAGTTGACGATTTTGGCCATCACCGTCTACTTTAGGACCACAAGTCGTCATTCACCAGATGATCTATAGTGATTGTTGAGATGGAGGGTCTTTTTGATAGCCTCCAGGGTCAGCATTGGGCCTTTCTAACAGTACCCCATGACTAGCAAGATAGAGACCCATCATTGAATAAATTGGGTTGGTGAGGGCATCCATTTCCTGGATGAAGACTTGTCCTGGGTGGTAGCCACATAGTGTGTTGGTGAAAACTATAATGAAGACATTATATTTGGATGCGTTTTGAAAAGAAGTGATGTTTTATATGAAAGTCATAATCCAGAAACTCCTTTAAAGTAGAATCTCTTCTGAATGTACACATGCATGATTGATTGTGTTTTCTAGTATAATCTTATCAAGTGATAGAGGCCTGACACTTAGGGGACATTATCTTCTTGGTTAAGGATTTAAGAGGGGTTAACCATATTTTGTTTCCCTTGGAATATGGGTTTTGGTTAAGAATCATATTTCGAAATGGTTTCCAATGGGGTTGTTTGTGGAATCGAAAACACCAAATGGTTATGTGTACAAGGGGAATATTATTTCCAAAGGGAGGTGCTCATTGGGATGTTTGTACTTTGATGACTGAGAACTCAAATTGGTCAAGGGGATGGGATTTCAGGATCATTACACCCTTTTGGGGGAGAATTATCACCCACTTTATGACTCTCTTATAGATTTAAGACATATTCATGAATCCTTTATTAAATACAATGTATATTACAATACTCTTAAATTAAAAACCAATTATTAGAAAGTATAAAATATAGAATCATCTATATATATCCAAAGTTCTTAAGAAATGAACATATCTATGTGTATATATAGTTCAACATCAATGTTATCCTATTATGTATAAATTTGAGATACTTTACTCTTGATGATGCTATTTTTTATAGCCATACATTGGGGCACTCTGGAATGTATATTCATCTAGGGGAATGAGATTTGTTTTTATTTTTGGTATCAAACCCATATGATAGGCTTCCTACGTATCCTCATGAAAGGAATAAAAACCCACATAGTTTTTTCCTTCTAATGGGGCACATTATACCTTTTAAGGTCATGTGATAAGGGCCCAATTGTACTGTTTAGCATCATGTTGTGAGGATTTCAAGGTGAATGTTTTATATTCAAGGTTTGGTGTGGGACCCATGTTGAAGTTACCCAAGGAAATCAGAATGGATAAAAATTTACAAGCTGAATTAGACCTTGCTAGAAATATGGCCTTGATAGAATAGGGTTGATTTGGGAGGATGGGGTTTGACCTCATGGATACTTCAAACGTATGCCCTTTGATGGGAATCAAATCACACATTTCTTGATTAATATCACAGGGGAGTACCAACCTTTTATAAGATAAAAATGGTGTTAAATCCTAAAGTTGATTCCCTATAAATGGACCATGAGTTATACATCGATTAAAGGTGGTTTACAGGTTTACTTCGGGACATACTCCTTAAGAGGATGCCCATATTAGTGGAATTATGAATGGGGATTACTACTAAGGAGGATGCCTATTGATCTTGGTCCATAGGTAGGCTTCATACATATCATTTTTATAGTTTGAATAAAAGTTGTCACAGTTCAATATCTCACATGGATTGTTCAGATTTCATGATTACCATTAACCTATTACCCCTTGTGAGTCATGCTCGTTGAGTGAAATAAGAGGAAGTAGGAAATCAAGAAAACCACATAATCATCTTTTGTCTGTAGGTGGACTTGGAGATAAAACCAAAGGGATAGGGATAGAGTGTTGAGTTCACAAACCACTTTTATGCCCACTTTTACTAGTGGAAGTGGTCAGGGATAGCATGGAAAAGGAAAGGTATAAAACACTTTCCTCTCTACTCATTTCCCTGAAATGAGTGCAAGGTATAGAAAAAAGGATAGAATGGTGGTGAATGATGCGAATATAGAGTGTAGCCAAACCACAGGCTCTAGTATGGAATGATATAAACTTAATCATGGAGTTATTCCCTAGAATCATTTCCATAGAAAGGAAGGAGCATGTCATTCCTTGTCAAAATGAAATGTAAGTGTAACCCTCAACATCCTTTCTTGGAACTAGTTGCTCAGGGTCTATGAGATGAGAAGGGTGGAAAATATCATAACCCCTGTTTCCAAAGCCATGAAATACCTAACACTATCCCTAGGGCAGGGGTCCATGGGAACATGGATATAAAAATCCACCTGTTCCCCGAGGATGCTAACCATATTGTGGGACTAGTGCGAGAACCCTCCGACCATATAAATATGAATCCACATGGGAGACATGTTGTGGAGCCCTTACCCATGGTATTTAGTATTTGGAGGTCTAGGTGGTGGTTTTAACCTAGTATATTTCATAAAATAGAGACAAATAATGGGACGCCCAATGATGGGTGTCTTGGAAGATGGCCTGAAAGGTGACTCACGTGGTGCCTGACATATGTTTTCTACACAGGCGTGCCATATAGGACATGAGAGGAACTGAAATTTCTTCACAGATGGGGGGAAATGGCTTATGTGAACTGGATATGCCTTAGGAAATAGACCACTAGGGACAAATACTTGGTTTAGGCCAAAGCTTAAGCTCCTCGAGTCTCCTTTGATGCCCTTGGGAGAGTTTTTCACATTTCTGTTCTTAAAGAAGGAGCCCCATGCATGTGGCTTCTTATTATGGAAGAAGGGTCCTCAAACAAGTTTCTGGTATTTTAGATTTTGAAGGGAATTTAATATCACTTAACACATTTTATTTTCCCTTTTATTTGGTTCTTGAGAGCTACCTGGGAAATTTCACCAGACCTGGGTCACAGTGCTATGCAATCAGAGCTCCGAGGGTCTTCCTATTTTTTATTTCTTCTCATGAGGCACCCTAGGGACCTATTTTTAAAAAAATATAGGACCTTGGGTGAATGGGGTTGTCTTTTCAGGTATTCAATAAAGGTATATGGAATTGTTCAATGGTGTAGGGGTGTCCTACCCCTTTAGTATGCACATGGTAGTTTTACAACTTATGAAACGTGCATGTGTCTATGTGTAAGATCTCAACCTTTTCTAGAGTCATATCATGCATGTTTTTACGTAATTTATGAATCTTTTAAGTACATTTAACTTGGATTAGTGTCCTGGGGTGTGTTTGGGTGAAAATGTAGGGAAAAATAAGTGAAAATGTGTTTTTCCCAGTTTGCGCACATTTTTAAAAACCGTGTAACCAAACCATGCTCATCTTGCGAAACTGGAAAGAGAGATCCATATAGTTTGCGCATAGTTTAAAAAACCTTGTGAACAATCCATTCCAACCAAAAAAAAACCAGATAGAGGGGTCAATAAGGTTGGTGCATTGTTTTCCAAACTGTGCTCCTCTGCTCGAGAAACCATGCGCGTGTGATTGTAATTCTGAAAATTCTATTTTAAAACCACCCGAACCCCCAGGACATCCAAATTTTCAACCATGGATCAGGAATGAAAAATTCTTGTGGTTCCCAAGACTCTCAAAAATATTAAAATGAGATACAAACACTATTCTTTGAGATTGAAATCCCAGATTGAAGATCTGATCTCCTTCCAGTAAGTGGATTTCATCTCTATGCTTCTTCCATTCTTTCTGTTATCTTTTCTATATTTTTTCATGGAAGATCACCACTATTATTTTGATTTGAACCCATGAGTTAAGAAAAATATCTATTATTTTATATCTATATCTAGATATGCATGATCTTGACGATATTGATCTTAATTTCTGATTTAGGGATTTATATCTAGAGCATGAACAATGAAATTATACATCTCGGATTTTGGAGTTTTTATTGGGCTAACATCTGTTAATAAACCAAGTAAGGTGGTCTAAATAAAACACCCATAGTCATAGTTTATGATATTTGTATGTGTTTATGAATTTTATATATTACCTTAATAAGTTATTTCATAAATTGGAGTAATTAGAAAGTGGAATTGATGTGTGTTAACCATAATGATTAATTGATAATTGAATCACGAATCTATCAAATGGGTGGTTTTCCAAATTTATTGATATTTTGGGGATATAATTATGGGTTGTGATTTTGTATTGGAGTTACTGAATTGGTTGAAATAAGATAATTAATTGGGAGGAATTAATTATGGAATTATATTTGGTTATGAAAGATAATTAATTATGAGAATTAATTGTGTTTCATGATGTGATAGAAGATAATTAATTTTGATAATTAATTATGAATTTTTGTATATTTATATGAATAATTACTTTTGAATAATTAATTATGGAAATAGAATTGTGTTGATTGATTAATTAATGGTTTTATGCTTAGTTAATTGATGAATTAACTAATTGCCTTTGAAATGTTTAACTAATCAATGGATTAGTAAATGAATAAGGTGGAAAATTCTTATTACTTAAATAATTATTAAATGGATGTGATTTTGTGGTGCTATGAATGGTGTCCTAGACCGATTATATGTTTGGACATGGACATGGCGTTCCTCCCAAATAGATATCTAGGCATGAGAATATGGGGTTTCTAGCATGACAAACTACAACGATTGAGAAAAAAAGTGCTAGGTGTGACAACCTACACTCATCAATATTTGGGGTGCAAGGCATGATGACCTACACCCAATGAATGGTAATAATGAATGATGTTTCAACAGATATTTTCGGTGCTAGGAATGAAAAATTACACCAAATGAATGATAATAATGAGTGATGATTCAAATGGAAAATGTGAATTGAATTTGCCTAATGTGATGATTAACGATTAAATGGAAATGTGATATATGTTTAAATTATTCATTGTATCTATTATATCAAAAATCATCATGCACTATCTTTGTACTGGGCTTGTTTTAGGAACCGTTGGCAGTGGCATACTGAGTTGTACTAACAGCCTATTCAAGACGCCTTATCGAAACCTAAGAAGACTTTGTTGTTGCAGGACAGGATAATGGAAAGGCCCTAAGATAGGATGTAGTTGTGGATTTGAGTATGGGAGGGCTAACCATACATGGTTTAGGAATCTTGTGGGAGTCATTGTGTCTTTATTTTATGTTGCGTTATAGACACTTTGAACTTGCATCATCAAAGTATGTTCTACCTTTTAGTTGAGTATTGTATTTTTAGGTTTTGACTATCATATGTCATGGTATTGTTCTGTTTATTTACATATACTTCCATACTTGTTTATTGTTATTTGCTTCAGCTAGAATTTTATTCTCACAAAATAGGTTATAGTCTCCCCTAAATAGACTTACCAGATGCTCGCTACTAGTCGGCACCCTATAGTGTATGGGGAGGCGCGTTGGAGGGCATGTGGCCAGTTGTCTCGGGGCACCGTTCTGTGGATCATGGGTTGGGACATCACAATGTGGTATCAGTGGTGTTTTCTTTTCTTTATTCTTCTTTTGTATTACTATTTTGAGAAAGGTAGGAAGGAAACTAGGAAGAATCAAGGCATGTTAGAGAGATCATGCATGGGAATTTCAAACCCTTGTATGGTGCAAAATCCGAGTACTCGGGGTGGTATTGTTGTGAATGAGGTTTTTTCTTACAGTTTCATATTATTTCACATTGGGTGACACACTTGTAGTGTGATGTTAGGTTTGTTTTAAAAATATTTGAATTTTTATTCATGTCCTAAAGAGGCACAATAGTTGAGTATACATGTATAATTCTAGTAAATTAGGGTTGTTATGTCATGCATCATTCTAAGAAGTCACGGTAAAATGTGTTATGGTAAGTTGTTGAACATGAAATATTTTTCATTGATGTGATTTTGAAACAGTGATGAAAATTAGAGTAAATGGGTGTCTAATGAGAACTTTGATTGTAGAATTGTGTATGAGAAATTAATTAATTATTCAATTAATTAATTTTAGATGATGTGATTAATTAATGGATGAATTAATTAAAGAGAATGAATATACCCTTATTAACCAATACCTAGGAGTAGGATAGTTAAGGGTTGTGATAAGGCATCGGTTTTGACCATGTGGTATGAAAAAAAGGTGGGGAAAGACTTGTTGAAACATGTTGTGTTAGTTTCTCCTGTTGCGTAAAAGTTATAAGGATGTGTTATGAGACCTGAGACATGATTTTGGATTTATAGGAGTATGCCTCCCTAATTCTTATTGAGGGAGAGACTGAATGGTATGACCCGAATTTAAATTCCAAAAATGGAGCTTGAGGCACCACTAGTGCAAGATGAGGAAGAAGGGGAACAGATCTGGGAGAACATTTCTTATTTTATGAAATTCATGGAGAGAGATCCAAGGAGGGTTAATAAATGCATTTATAAGTTGACAGGGGAGTTTTAGCTGTAACACCCTCCTACTTTTACTAGAGTTGGTGGACCTGATGGGGCTGAATTATTTATTGAATCAATAGAGATGATACTTAACCATTTTGAGACCACGGTTAAGAGTAGGGTCAAGTTGGATGCTTATATGCTACAGGGTTCCGCGAAGTGCTGGTGGTACATTCAGGTATGATCTAGACAGACTGTTAATATTTTATGGTAGGAAAATTTGAAGATGTTTTGGGAACACTTCTATCTAGACATGATGCGATAAGAGAAGGCTTCATAGTTTATGCATCTGATACAATGAAGCATGTCCCTAATGGAATATTTTAGATGTGTCCATGATTTACTACATTTTTCTCTAGCTTTGGTAGCATATGAGGATTTTTCGAAAAATGATTTCATGGCTGACATAAGTGTTATTTTATTTCTCAGGGGAATATCTTTAGGCTAAATAAATTCTCAAAAGTGGTTAATCAAGGCTAAATTTCATAGGGTAACCTAAAGGAGGCTTCTAGTAATGGAAATGTAGCTGGACGATCAGGGTGTGTGCCTTATGAGAGCAGGAAGTGTCTTCATGAGAATCTTAGTTAGGATGGTGGAAGGCAAGGTGTATAGTCAGGATGAATAGTTACACTAGATCTTTCTCATGTGTTATTTCACAAGTGCGGTAGGAAGTGACCTTATCTTACACATTTCCCTTGACCACTAATGGTGTTCTAGTTTTTTGGGAAGATGGGACACCTACAACGGTTCTGCATGAAGCAGTTGTAGGCTGGTGCTGAGGGAGTAGCTGCTCAGAGTCAGAGTATGGGAAGGGGGTCTTGAACCCCATATAGGTATGGAAGTTGGAGTTCTACTAGGGGAGGTGGTAGAGAATGTGTGTGTGGTTCTCCATGGTATGAGCACCCGTACCAGCAGAGTGGTGCTACTCGGGGGAGTCTGAAGACACCATAGTGAAGAGGGGAAATATATTTACATGCAGTGTAGCCTATACATCTATAGAGAAAGGATGGTCTATCGACAATGATAGTTACTATTCTTGTTTCTTTTACTTTATATACTTCTTTTTTTGATACTGGTGCCTCTCATTCATTCATAACTGCAAATATTGTTAATGGATTGAGCCTGGAGGCGGAGTCCGTAAGTGAGATGATGAATATTAATACACCATTGGGAACACGGACTAGGGATATCTATTTATATAATTAATGTTCTCTAGAGATCAGAGGGTATCATTTCTTTGGGATATATATGTCTTTAATATAATTTTATTTGATCTGATTATGGTTATGGACTGTCTAGTCGCCTACCAAGCCCACATTGATTGATATCATAGGAGAGTGATCTTTTTATCTTCTGATGGTGACCAATATATCCTTCATGTAGAATGTGATATCCATTAATGCAGAGCTGAACCAATTACTCAGCAACTGGGAGAGCTCACAACCCAAGTTTCTAGTATTTTGTGAGATGATGGGAGTGGTAAGAAAGATGTACTTCCACCGGTAGTTGAACTATTTCAGAATGTATTTCTTGAAGACTTTTCAAGATTTCCACCTAAGAGAGATGTTTAATTCACTATTGAGATTATGATGGTAGGTGAACAGATATTTATTCCATAGTAATGAATGGAACCGACTCATCTTCATTTACTCAAAATATAGTTGGAGGAATTTGAGGAAAAAGGGATTATCTGGCTAAGTGCATCTCCTTGGGAATTAGTTATTTTTTATTCAATGAAATTGAGTGGGAGTTTACGATTGTGTATCGATTATCTGAATATGGAAAAAAAATATTTTGAAGAAATGATATCCACATCAATGTATCTATGATATATTTGACCAGCTAAAGGGGGATAGTGTATTCTCAAAGTTCGATCTGGGATCAGGGTATCATCATGTGAGAGTTCGGACCTCTGATATACTAATAAATTCTTTCCAGAGCAGGTACGAACATTATGAGTTTGTCGTAATGCCATTTTTGTGGACTAATTCTCTATTAGTGTTCACGTACTTGAGGAATAAGATCGCTCATCTGTACATAGATCAGTTTGTGGTGGGGGTTTTGGACGACATCATAGTGTATTCTACGACTAAGTACTATCTTTCTCAACATCTTAACGTCATCCTAGGTACATTGACAGAGTATAGGCTATATGATAAGCTATCTAATGTCAGTTTTTGATTGACATGGTACACTTTTTAGGGAAATAATTTCAGAAAAAGCTGTGGCAGTGGACCTAGAAAAATGGAAAGCAATGATTTCTTGGCAGCATCCCAATAACATTTTTGATAATTGATGATATTTGGGATTAGTTCATTATTTCAAGAGATATATCCAGGACTTTTCCCGAATGGTAGCACCGCATATTGTTTTGAACAATAAATAGACAATGTTTGTTTGAAAAGAAGCATGCGGGAAATCGTTCTAGGAGTTGAAGAAGTGTTTGACATCAACACTAGTTTTGATCTTACTTGGGTCAGGTGAATAGTACATTGTCTATTATGATGCTTATGGGGTCGAAATAATAGTTGTGTTGATGAAAGTGGGTAAATTCATTGCTTATGGGTCTAGGAAGCTAGGTACACATGAATATAACTACCCTACACCTTACCTCGAGTTGGAAGCAGTGGTTTTTTCTCTTAACTGTGGCGACACTATCTTTTGGGTGAAACGTTTACAGTTTTTACGGATACAAAAAGATTGACATATTTCTTTTCACAGCTTTACATGATTCTCTAGCAGCGAAGATGGGTAGATTATAAGCATGCCTTTTACATTGAACTAGCATATACACCTAGGAAGGGGAATAATGTGGCTGATTCATTGATCATAAAAACTCAGACTCAGTTGGTATATGAGTCGAGTGAAAAGTGCATGATAATGATTTTGTAGGCAGATATACATGTGGTAGTTTAGGAGAGTTATGAGAGGATGACTCTGGTTTTGGTAGAATTGGAGTCTATACTCTTGAGACAGATCAGGGATAGTAAATACAGGGCTCCAGAGGTTTTTTCCTTAATGAAAAGCCTTGAAGGTGGGGAGACACCTTAAGATTGGAAAATAGATGAGGATGAGAACATCAATGTGAAAAATTGGGTTGTTGTGCCTACAAGTATGTGAGAGGAACTAATGCGAGAATTTCATGCATCAATGTTTGTGGTACATCCTAGGGTGAAAAAATGTACCGGGACCTTTGACGATGGTTTTAGTGGCCTGACATGAAAAAGAAGATTGTAGGGTTTGTAATAAGATGTTTCACCTATCTGTCGGTTAAAGCAGAGCATCGAAGACATGGAGACCTATTTCAGTCGTTACCTATTCTGGAATGAATGTGGGATGGTGTGAATATTGATTTTTTGGTAAGAAATCCATAGGCTCATAGGAAGAATTATGCTATTTGGGTCATTTTGGATCAACCAATAAAGGTAGCACACTTATCTCCAATTAATAAAACCTTCACAGTAGAGCAGTTGGGAGAACTGTTAATAAAAGAGATAGTTCATTTTCATGGGGTTCCATGGACTATAGTTTCATATCATTATTCACACTTTACATCATGCTTATGGAAGTGTTTACAGAATGTGGTAGGTACACAAGTTATGTTATGTATGACCTTCCACCCATAGACAAATGGGATGTCAGATAATTCCATATAGGTGTTAGAAGATATGATGTGAGCATATGTGCATGACTTTGGGGGTTCATGGGAGAATCAATTGGATTTAGTGGAGTTCACCTCTAATAATAGTTATCAAGAAAATATACAGATGGAACTATTTTTGGCACATATTGGTAGACCTCTTAGATCACCAGTATGTTGGTTAGAGGCAGGAGAGTTAGAGATATTAGGACCGAGTCTCATTCAGGAGACATCAGAGTTGGGGTAGTTGATTTGAAAGTATATGTCTATGTCTTAGAGTAAGAAAAAGTCATATCATGATAGAAAGAGACAACCCCTAGTGTTTACAGAGGGTGATCGTGTATTCCTTTGGGTGTTTCCTAGATTGGGTCACTATAGGATATAGAGGCAGGGCAAGTTAGTACCCAGGTTTGTGGGACCATTTGAGGTGCTGGAGAGAATTGAGATGGTGGCATACTGATCAGCACATCCATAAAAATCAATTGTTATTCATGACGGTTTCCATGTGTCACAACTATGATAGTATCATCTAGACCCTTTTAATATGATTTATGTGGAGGAAGTTTACCTTGAGATAGATTCTTCCATTGAAGAGAATCTAGTATGTGTGTTGGGTCATAGTGAGAAATTGTTATGAGGAAAGACCGTTCAGTTAGTTCATGTGTTATAGAAACATGGAAATGTTCAAGAGGAAACATGGGAATGGGAATCATACATGAGTGCACAATGGCCCAATCTTTTTGGATCAGATTCATAGAGAATTTCTGGAGTGAAGCACGAGGATGAGATGTTATAAGGTGGGGAGTTTAAAAGATACCCAACATTTCTGGAGTCATATCGGGTGCATTTTCAGGTTCTATTTGAAGCTTTTGTGGACCCTTAACATAGAGTAGTGGCATGGGGTTCGTTTGTGTGAACTTTTAATGAAAACAAAAAGACATTGGGATATGAACGGTTTGTGCACGGTTTGACTAACCGTGCGACCAAACCATACCATGTGTGCAAAACTGTACAGAGAGGTCTACACGGTTTGAAAAATCATGCGACCAAACCATTCCAATAGTGAAAAACTAGACCAAGTGTTCCATATGGTTGGTGCATGTTTTTCCAAACCATGCGCCTCTTCCCAGGAAACCGTGCACATGGGATTTTAATTCGGAAAATCCTTTTTCAAACCACATGAATCCCCAGGACATTAATATTAACAATTTGGGCTCATTCTTGATGAATTTTAGTCATTTATAAAGCCTACCAGAGAGATTCTAAGGCAATACAAACACTTTTATTTGAGTTTGAAATCATGGATTTAAGATATTCTCTCCTCTCAGTATGTGGATTTCATCTCGACGCTCCTTCCGTTATTTCTCTCATATTTTATATATCTATTCATGGAACATCTCTACTATTTTCTTGGATCTAAACCCAAGAGTTTATATCTAGATCTAGGATTGTATATCTAGATCTAGATTTGAAATATCTTGATGCATTTGATCATAATTTTGGTTTTAATGATTTATATCAAGAGCTTGATCAATGACATTGTTCCTGTAGAATATTTTATTTCCATTTGGATAAATTCATTCAATAAACATAGGTAGGTTATCTAAATTGAACTCTCATAGTTATGTTTTATGATATGTGTACGAGTTTAAGAATTTTCTAGATTTCCTTGATAAATTATTTCTTAAATTGGAGTAATTATGAAAGTGGAATTTTTGTGTGTTTACCAAAGAGATTTATTGATAATTGAATCACTGAACAAATGAATGGATTGTATACAAAATTTATTGGTATTTTGGAGAATTAATTATGGTTTGTGATTTTTAATTTGAGTTATTGAAATGATCGTTATAAAATAATTAATTGGGGGGAATTAATTGTGGAATTATGTTTTGATATGAAAGATAATTAATTGTGAGAATTAATTATGTTCCATGATGTGATCAAAGATAATTAATTGTGAGAATTAATTATAAATTTTTAGGTTTTGATATGAATAATTAATTGTGAAGAAATAATTATGGAATTATAATTATGTTGATTAATTAATAAATTGATGAATTAATTAACGGTTTTATTCATAGTTAATACCTGAATTAACTAATGTCCTTTCAACTGTTTAACTAATCTTTGGATTAGTAAATGAATAATGTGTCAAATTTTTGAATACTTATAGAATTATTAAATGGATGTGCTTTTTTGGTACTAGGCATGGTGTCCTAGAATGATCAGAATTTGGGACATAGACCTGATGTTCCTCACCAATAGTTATCCAATCTTGAGATTATGGTGTGTTAGCCATGACGACCTACACTGATTGAGAAAATAAGTGCTAGACATGATGACCTACACTCAATGATATTTGGGGTGCCAAGAATGTCAACCTACACCCAACGAATGATAATAATGAATAATGATTCAACTGATATTTGGGGTGCTAGGAATGATGACCGACACCAAATGAATGATTTTAATGAATGATGATTCAAATGGGAAACATGAATTGAATTGGACTAATGTGATGATTAAATATTAAATGACAATGTGATAACTGTTTAAATTATGCATTGTATTGATTACTTCATAAATCTGCATGTTGTATCTTTAGACTAGACTCGTTTTATAAATCATTAGTGGTGGCCTACTGAGTTGTAATCACACCCTATTCGGGTTTCCTGAGAGGAACCTTAGAATAATTCTTTACTATTGTATAGGATAAGGGAAAGGCCCTATGATAGGTTTAATTTTTGGATTCAAGCATTGGAGTGGGAACCAGATGTGGTTCAGGACCCGTTTGGGAGTCATTGTATCTTTATTTTCAGTTTCATTATGGACACATGGAACTTGCATCATCATAGCATGTTTTAACTTTCAATTGAGTATTCCATTTTCAGGTTTTAACTATCTTATGTCATGGTATTGTTCTAGTTATTTATATATGGTTCCGTACTTGGTTATTTTTATTTTGTTTCATGTGTGTTTTATTCTTTCAAAAGAGGGTATAGTCTCCCCTAAGCTGACTTACTCGATCCTCGCTACTAGTCGGAAATATCTAGCATATGGGGAGGCGCAGATGATGGCATGTGGACAACCAGCTCGAGGCACCGTTCAATAGATCCCTGGTCAGGTTGTCACACTATGAATTTAGGTTTATTTGAAAAAATCCCTTGGTTTTCATACAATCTCTTTTTCACTTTAGCATTCCCAAGGTTTTCTTGATAATATTTTTGTACTCCTTGAAAAATAAGGGACTTTCAATGAAGAGTAATGAATATATTGGCATAAAGGATATGATGGAGCTACACCCTTGTGTCTCTGTGGAGTACCAACCCTGGTATCCCTATGATGATCGAATGTGATCACTAAAATTAGGTAAGCATTGTTTGAAGAATATTCCTGCAAATATAACCTTGAGATATATATCTCTTTCCTAAAAAATTGACACTAATATGACTTATGTTTAATTATACTCATAATGTGATGCTCACATGCCCTAAATCATGTCCTGAAAGAAGGAGATACACATGAAAAAATATTATGAAAGAACTACATGGAAAGTACTACTGGGTGTACAAATTTTCTAAAAAAATATGATTGATCCAATTTCCTACTATCCTAAAATGTATGTTCCTCAATATATATGATGAGTTATTATTATACATGACATTTAGAACTTGATGAAGACCTCGGGAACATTTCGTTTTCCCTTGCTAGTAATCTTTATGGTGTACATGGGGTGTGCCCTAAAATATATGGCATATGTGATCACATTGCCTCTTGAGAATGTATTCCCTTTAAACACTAAGAAGGACATCTAAGGGTGATACAAGGGTCACCATCATTACATGACATGCATTTTATACCTCTATACACAATACCTAGCCACTACATATATATTAAAAAAGGGTTTGAGTTATTTTGAAGCACATTCTATACATATCAAATTTCACATAAATTTCATTCTGTTTCATGCATCTTACCCATTCCATCAACTTATATTCTTCCATCATGATTCACATCCATAATTTCCATAATAACGTTAACCAAGAACAAATTGTCGATTTTGGTTGGATTAATTCAACTCTTTTCTTAAAATATGTTGATCGTCGCAAATCTGGAGGTACCCATTAAATAAAACATATGGAAACACCATAACCAATACCTATATAAAATTCCTACCATCCCAACCATGCCTTCGTTATTTCTAAAATAAATAAAAAATAGACCCAAAAAAGAAATTTTTAACACAAAAGGGATATTTAACAATGACCAGTTTCTTCATTGTTGATGAATCATCAGCCAAATGAAATACCAATGATGATAATTGATGAATAGAGAGAGAAAGTCATGAAACACACAATTAATCATCAGGTAGAGCTCATGTTCATTTGGATATCACAAAAGGAATCATTCAAATGGGGAGTATAATGAAATTCTTAAAACCAAATATAATTTAAAATTAAAATTTCAGTAAAAGGACCCAATCATCATGTTAATAAACAAGAGTGATCCCAAAATTAATTTTTACAAGTATTAATTATCATTCATCAAGGGAAAACAATAATGTGGATTAGTCCAATATAAAAATACCTAACTTGGGATTTTATCCATCATTATTGAAGAACATATCTACATTAATTTCATTCATGAGATATACAAAATTCTTTATTGGATCTTCAATTTTAAACATTCATTTGTTATTGATCCTCGATCCTAAGATCCCCCTCCAACATGATCTCTTCAAGAGTTCTATCCATACTCTCATTCTTACAGGTTTATAAGATTAAACATAAAGAATTATCCATATATGTGTAAATAATGAGGATCCATTAGGGTGGTACAATAAATAGAAATTAAATTAATAAATAAATTTAATCTATTTAATCCACCCCGACTATAATCTATTGAAATTTTCAACTTCAAAAAATCTTATTTCTTACCAAGGGTAAAATTCAAGTTCTGGATGTAATGATGTTCTTACTTTTCAAATATTGAACACTTTTCTAGTGTTATCTAATTATTTATAATACATTATCCACATGTGATATATTATATTTAATTTATTAATATTGAGGCTCCATATGTTCTGGAACTCTGAGACATCTTCACACAAAGGTAAAAAAATAATCTTTAAAATATTAAAAATTTCAATATAGAAATTTCAGAGTCAATTAATTATCACTATATTCATATAATTTCATCATGAAGAGAGAAAACCTATATAGAATGGTAAGGATACTGAGATCTCAGTCCGTTCTTTCACTCCGATTATCACTCTTGGGGGTTCTCGTACCGATGATAACAAAAACCAAAGGAAACACATTCCCATGAAGGATATTATCCTACTAATATTTATACTCAATTTGGAACTGTTAGAAGTTAGGGCCATCCTCAATGTCTAGATAACCATATTTGATAATGTGTGATGGGTTATTCATGTATATGCTCAACTATGATTAGTGGAATACATCATGCACTTAAGTTAATTGTTTCGATTGGGCAAGGTGATATTCCACCTCATTGAAATTGTAAAGTATCTAATAAGGGATAATTAATCTCATAGATACATTTTCTTCTCTTCCAAATCTATCCATTCCATAATGAGGTCATAGTTTTAGAATACCTGGTCTACCGTATTGTACTCCTGGTGACTCCTACACCAATTCACAAAGTAATTTTGATTGAAGTGGTCTGTCCTCATCTGCACCTATATGATATACACCTTTTTTGACATTGGTCACACTAGATTTTAGTACATAAGTGCAGTCTCCCTTGGCTTCTTCCATTGTAGCTACAATCTATAGGGTCTCATATAGATGTCCTCTAATGTTATAATATCTATGGTTGAATGGTAACTATTATTATCCACAAAATTTACAATGGTTAAATGATCCATTAGTTATGGAAAAAATACAACATTCATGCCTGAAGAATTCACTCTAGAAAATTATTGGTTTTCTATTTCTGGAAATTTTCTTGAGGGTAAAAAAATTATTCTCAACTGAAACTAAGTCCCAAAATACTCATAAAATACTCTAGATAATCATTACTTGAATAGTACATCAAATACTGGAATGATTGTTATGTTAACTCCCAAATGAAAAAAAATATATTCTTCATATAAATACATTCCAAACTCTTCGATGAAGTATGATATATGATTGATAGGAAATGGGATGATTTAGTGAGTTTGTAAAGAATCACCATATGACACTATGACATCTCTCTAATCATGTAATTATAATCCTAAAATTAATGTAGATATGAAAACGATTTAATTCAAATACCTAAAGGGGTTATTATAAGCATGTTGGAACCTTGTGCTTGACATTCACCAGAAACAAAGTGTGGTATCAATGGATAAAATCAACAACACACTTCATTATTCCTTTCATCCAAAACTGAAGATGATGTCCTTATTAAGTATTTTCCACCAATAGATCTATTTATTTGGGGAATGTTTGAACCCCCCTGAACACATTAATAGGATGCATGACTAGTACCATCTTCCATCCTTTGAAAATCGTAGCTCTCTCTATATCTTTATAAAATCAATTAGAGTCATATCCTATAAATATATTCTCACATATTACCTTATAATCGATATATCCCATTAGTGGTCCCCTAAAACATTGCAGAAGTGGTGGGTTAACAACATTAAAATGGAGATACACTAACCCAACCTTAATAATAATGATCAAATATAAAGAGAACAACTATTATATCATCATGTGAAACAACTAAAAACATAATTTCCTAAAAAGAGAATCTAAAACCACATTAATTTTCATGGAAAGGGTATATAAAATCTACGAAAATATAGAACAAAAAAAACACTATAAATTTTTTCTATCTCTCATTATGAGATTTCTATGTGAAGATACACCATAGACAATTGTTTTCAAAATAGTAAATAAATAACTCTACCAAAATACCATGTCCCCAATTGTCCATTGTGAAGACTCCTACTACTATATCCAAACCATGGGTCTCACGGTTTTGTTCGTGAGGTATCACCTATCAAAATCCCATGAGAAACCACTACAAACCTGTTCACTTGAACTAATCCAATAACAACTCTAGATGTAATTTAGAGCAATGTGAACTCTAATATCTACTCTCATAGTCTCTGGATGGATTTTTTTTCAACCAATTTCACCACTCCTAAAATTCATTCTATCTACTCTCCGTCCTCTTTAAAATGCTTACCCTTTCAAATTGAGGAAGAAATATGTGCCACGATCTTATAGAAATTGGTAATAAAAATCTAAATATAGCATTTCAACCTAAGGAGGGTCTAAACCACAGTATCGATATTGGATTGATTCAAAGATATCACTACCTCATTCTTGGTGCAGTTTAGTACAACTCAATTTTCCATGATGACAGGTTACATGAAGTGGAATTATTAAATCTAGACCCAGAACATTGATATCATTCCATTATACTATTTCTCTTAGGGTATTTACATTAAAATTGTAAATGTCACACAGGATCCTCCTATGACTTTTAGAACATGGGGATGTCCTCAATGGTGACTAAAATGAATTTATCTAATAAGGGATGAATGATTCATTTTATGAGTCCCACAAAATCATCTTGGGAATTTTCTATGCCATTAAGAATCCCCAAGATCCCAAATTTTCCATAGTGGCATTAGAATGTTGTTATTCTTATATTATACACACAAACGAATAGTTCATGAAAACCCATATTGAGTTCAAAAATTAAGAACAACTTCATGCCTAATAATGGTTCTTTGATTTCATTGATTCTAATTGGTTGATTATCTATCTTTATATCAATGAGATATAAGAAATGACAATGAAACATAACCTCAATATCCAATTAACCTCTTCTGTGAAGAATACTGGGGAATAACAGGGTAACACACTTCCTCTAATGAATCCCTTTCCTATATAGATACTTAAACTAAACCTTCACCTTTAAAATATTTATGGTGAACATCCAACATATTTGAGTAGATATCATGGTCATATTTTTTGTTTGGATAGTTATAGAAGTCTATCTCTCTATTAGGACGTATGTTTGGGACATACATAGAGAAGATGTTTGAATAATACACCACCACTATAAGAAACTAAAATCTCAATGATTTTTTGATCTAATGGTCAATCAAGTTAACTAATGAGTAACTGGATATATCCTCTTGTAGAGGAGAGCATTATTACTTATAAGAGGTTCTTTTTTCCATTGGAGGACAAAATCATCATCAAATCTTGGTCACACAAAAACTCTCATAGATAACAATGAAGTTGTGGATGGATTTTAGAAAACTAGTCTTTAATTATAAGAACAATATAAGGCCTCATAGTATCTAAAAGGGGATCCCACATGAAGCTCTATCCTCCAAGAGTATGGTCATACTAGATAAAGAGAAGTAAAATCATCAAGAAAAACTCAATTAGAGTATCTAATCACAATGGTAAAGTTAAGGATATATTGGAATCTATAGGAATTAAATAAGATATATGAAATTCCATGTGAAGCCCTTTCCCATGTCTATCAGAACTTAACTGAATTTAGAGTTGAAAAGGTTCTTAGCATATATAACATCTAGAACCTCTAGGTTTAACACTCCACATCCTATAGTTATCCATTACATTTATTTCATGTTCTCTATAACAAGGGTTTGCTCCAACAGCTTATTTCTCCCAATACGGTATCAAACATAATAATATAAGGAACTCATTCACCACACCATGATAATATATTTATTGGGTAGAATGGACCACCCCACATGGATTTAAAACGTTTAATAGGTGAGTGTATCATGGTGGGGAAGCGTCCCTCATCTTAGGATGATTGAAATCAC
The DNA here is from genome assembly GCA_963277665.1 of Viscum album. NCBI lineage: Eukaryota > Viridiplantae > Streptophyta > Magnoliopsida > Santalales > Viscaceae > Viscum > Viscum album. Next base: position 662,650,920 of record OY728130.1, on the reverse strand, counting down.
ACCAAACATTACCAGAAAAGGGCTCCACTAATGTCTTGTGCTGTCTTGTAGAAGGTTTTATATCGACACAACCATAATTAAGAGTAATAACCAAGTATAATACTCATTCCATTAACAAAATCCAGTCCTCTATCACCTAGCACTCTATCTCACCTTGAAACCTAATTTTTCTTGTCTATGAAACTTAAGAATCCAGTTCATAATGTGTAAGAGATCTATTGGTATAGTGAAAACATATGATGACAGTTATAAAACAACTATTGGTGCTACCAAAGAAATTAATAAACAACCTAAAAAGAATTATCTATCAAAACCATCATGAGTGGGTCATCATATTTATCAATGGGTAGAGGCATTAATCTCTATCCAACTGGAGATGGTAAACACAGGATTATGCCCTGACACTGAGGTGCCACCATCTAGATGGTCATCATCATCAATCCTATATGGAATTCTAGATGAGAGACCACACAGTAGAATCTTTTTTATTAGATCGATGTTGCTGGTTCAATGGGTATATGAGGGATCAAAATAAATAAGGGAATAGAATTAAAATCCCATTTATATATGATCTATGTACCAAGTTTTATTTTGTAACCACTACCTACATGCATTGAGTTAACAAGAAGGCTTTCAAATTCCTAGTGAATGGATACATATGATTCTTCACCATTACTGGGTCCCTTATTTTTTTAATTGAACTTAAGAAAGTTTAACACTATAACTCGACTTACCAAACCAAAACCTCCCACCATGAATATATATAAAACCATTAATTAAAAGGACCTACCATTGATAGGTATCTATAATGAACCGCCCCACCGGGGTCCTCCAAGCTAGAAGTACACCGCTAGTGACACCCCAATTATACCTCTAATAGTCCAAGGGAATGGGACTACCATTGTGTAGTAAAAAAACTTACATGGGAGGCCATAACCTAATGAACATGTAAAAACACACACATCCCCATACACCAGTAAATTGAAAAAGAAAAAAATATATACTATAAATTTAGGTATAATATTTTCCCCACAAAATAGTATGAAAATATTGTATGAAAAAATGGTCCAAATACAAAGAATCCAATAATGTAGAAGGGCCAGACCTGGTACAAAAGGGATGATTCTATAATAAAACTAAAACTCCAGTATCCTTCTAGGGACCTTAGAGCCTATATAATCCCCACCAATTCTTTATCAACCCAGAAAAATAATAAAATACCCATAATTTCCATAATACATGAAATGCTTGAACAGAGCCCATGAGGTATGTCCACATATAAAGAGGTGGGATTCCACTCATGGATCAATGGTAAACATCTTCTGAGAGATATCACTCATTCGGTCTCTCTATGCTAATGAAAAACATCTAATTGGTCATATATATTATACAATTACATTATAATGTATGGACACACCTTGAATGATCATCTAAGAAACATATGATATCACACCACTCAACATCATAAGATAATAGTTTTAGTTTCACCATGATCATCCTCCCATGAATTAGAATGGTGGTCCCAATACTCACTAGTGTGATCAATGGCCAAGGGAACACTATCTCTAATAGTGGATCCACTCTATAATTTTTGGAGAGTTTAGAAAATAATTTAATTTGATTAATTTTATTTCTTTGATAACTTGTGTAATACAAAACACTGAGTTTAAAATAAACATGATATATTATTAAAATATTATTATGTGGATTTTATAACATACCTATTAAATATTCATGTCTGAATTGAGTGAAATACATTTTTAGGAATTAAAAAAAATATGCAAATCATTATTTTTTTTAATTCTTCGGATATATGTATTCAAATTTTAGAAAAATTATATTATGCTTAAAAATTATACTACCTTTTAAATGATTTTTTCTTGGTGTTTTGTGAGAAAATATTATGATTAAATATTGATACTTGTAAAATATTATTTTATATAACTAACTATAATTTTGAAAATTTTATTTCAAAATTAGATTGTGGGGAAATTTTTTGGATTTTTCTAAAGAGATTTATTTTACCAGTGAATAGTTAAAAATACATAATATATATTGAAAACTATATTTTTTACTCAAGGATCAATGAATTTAAATTTTTTTTAAAATTATTTCAAAGTAAAATTAAAAATTTTAGATTATAAATAATCCACTTAAGTATATTGGAATAATTTTTATTCTTGAATTTGGTATAAAATTATTTTTTATTATTGAAGAGAGTTTTTGAAAAAACTTATTTTATGCGTATGATATGTTTTTATTAATATATAAAATTAATCTATATTAATGAATAATTTCAATGACATTTATATATTATTTAGATAATAAAATTATATATATATATTCATTAAATATTTATCTACTCATAGGATAAGAATAAATCTAGTTTTATGCTTAAAAATATATATCTCTAAAAATCTGTTTTTTTTAATGTTGAATACATACATTAAAATACATTTGTACAATTTATTGGTGTTTAGTTATATAAAATTAATTAAATAATTAGAATAATTAGGTTAAAATTTTCTTAATAGGAACCATTATTTTTGGTCAACAAGAACGATATCTGTTGTACAATTTATCACCTCTATAAAACGAACATCAGGTTAATCAAGATTAATCAAAATCAATAAGGCTATAATTATTCATCATAATTATTATTGGATGAAGTTAATTATACCATTAATTATTTTTTTGTAAATTGATATGTTTCATGGTCACTTGTTCATGTAAATGTTATAAATATATATTTTTTAAATCATAAAAAGTTACAAAATGTCACTCTCTTAATTTTAAATATCCTATATGTGTTCACATTGGAAAAAACTAGTTATTAATGAGTCATAATATTAATTTTTTTTCATAATGAAATTATATTTATGATATTAATTTGTGTATTTTTTTTGGTTTTGTATACTTACTGTAAATTCTTACACAACAATGAAGCAATATCTATACAATTAATGAATAAAATAAAATAAATATTTTTTGAAAAAATTATCAGTGATACTTTTAGTATGTTATTTTGATAAATGAATTTGATAGGTGTATAATACATATAAAGTTTTGTATCAAAATATTATATTCAAATAAAAAAAATTTCTTTTTTCCTTTTAAGTCAAATTACATTTATTATATAATTTTTTTGAATAATGACATTTTATAAAAAAAATATCTTATTAAATTCTTTAACAATTATAAAAATATTAAAATAAGATAAGGGTATTATGATATTGACTAAAATGTAATATATAATCCATTATTGGACTAATTACCACTTTATAATTAAAAATTATCACCCTTAATATAGAAATATTTGTCACCAATACTAAATTTTTATTGGTTAATGATGAGTTAATAAAAAAAGGTTTAATATGAAATAAAAACTTATATAAATTCTATTGTTTGATGTTTTTACAAATCTATACAACTTTAATATTAATACCTATCCATTCTAAATAAATTTTCTTGAGAATGAATTTATTGTAATTGAACATTTTGAAAATTTGTAAAAGTGCCGTTCACCTCAATTATAAAAGAGAATCTCCTCCCTCATTTATTTACAACAATTTGAGCCTAATAGATAGAACAAATGATGAAAATTTATTATCTATATTTATCTATATAGAGTTTAGTGGGGGTTTTTTAAATTAAAAATCCAATATCAGTTTAGTAGATATCTAAATGTTTCTTTTCAAAAAATTTATAGTCGCCTTTACTAATCACTTGTTTTCAACTCTTCTTTACCACATCTAAATAGATGATATTTTTCATTAAATAATAAATATATATTTAATAAATTTTCTAAAATTTTATTGTGATTTTTAAAACACCATTATACACTCTCGTTCCCATTATAAGATAAGTGAATGTAGTGCTCGGGCGTACGTATACCTTATCTTCTCCACATAGCGATAAACTTAAATTTTCATCATCATCATTTATAGATTTATTGTCTGATGTGATTAATGTTTATATATGATATTTATGAAATAATTATACTTATGGAATTATAATATCATATCTACTGAATTATCAACTATCCCTTCAGTATACAATATCATCGTCTGTGCGTATGTGTGTACTACCCCCTCCATGAAGCGATGTGAGTCATTTTTCATTTATATATTACATGGATGAAAATAAGGAATAATTTGATGAATATGTATATATATATATGTATTATATGATATAATAAATATCCTATAAATTTGAATTTATATATATCTTTCTTTCATTCCGTCTGTTGAAAAAATGGAAACAAAAATCACGTGGACATACAACCTATCATCTCCATGAACGATGTAATTAAATATTGTATCTCTTAATTTTATTAATGAATATATATATATATATATTGAATATATATAATATTTATATCATGATTAAAATTATGGAGATGAAGTGACCAAGATAATGTAGTCAGATCAGAAATAATGAGATGAAATCCTCATGATTAATGAAATAGTTAATACAAAAAAAAGATTATTTTATTAAAAAATTATTATCAAATGGAGGTGTTGAAATTTTAATACGAGGTCATATATAATGTTATAATTTTAGAAATTAATATTCTATTGAATTTTAATAAATTTATATTTATTATACAGGAGGTTAGAGGGATTTCTTACCAAGGAAAACACGATGCAATAATTTTCTGGTACAATCTCATTTTTTATCAGGGCTCTGTGTGATTATGTTTCCAATGATGAAATATTATGATATAGCTCTCAATATTTAATGAAACTCACCATAGTATCTTGGATCCCTTTTTTGATTTATTACATTAAAATAGATACAAAGGGGTCAAATCCGGAAGTACCAATCAGTTCAGTGGTTTTGGAGAACCAGATACATACATGATATCCGTTTTACATTGTGAATTAAAATATAACATAATACATAAAAAAGAAAATGAACTACATCATTGGAAAAAATTCCAATAACTCTTATTCTTATCCAATGTAAAAGAAAATTAATAGAGATCTCAAATTCTCAGTAAGTCTTATGTACATCAGAAGCTATCATGAACCAACATGCAAGCCTACATGGTAATGTGAATAACCTAACACACATACCATTTAAATAAATTTAATATTACTAAAAGACAAGAAGGAATCAATATGGAATTTTAAATAACTAAAAACTCATTCCATTTCACCATTATCATTTCTATCATAACATGATAAGGCCTTATAAATATGGAATTGTATGTAACTGTACAAACATTCTACTTAATCAAATATATGATAATTAAATGAATCCTGAGATAATATCATTGTGAAAATATCTTTTATTATAAAAAAATGAATTATCAATGAATTAAATTCTTAATTATTGGATTTTAGGGTCATAAAAATTATTATACCTCTTCCATCAAGACCATTCAAAATATTTTCTAAAATTGAAGTTGGAAACCTATTTAATTTGGCCACCTAATTTTTCTCATGATACATAATGATGCATTGAGGGGAGATACAATTTCAGCCCCTATCACTATATGTGAAAAATAATTCCCTAAATGTAGAATAACCAATTTAAATAATTAATAATATTACCTATTAAAAAATCTATATTAAGTAAATGGTACATATTTATTAATATTTCAACACAAAGGGGTTTCTCACTGAAAATTAACAAATTGGTTTGGATGGTCAAAAAGAAACGGAGACTGTAAAACAACTGTTAACTATTAGTATTTATCAAGTAAAATCCCCATGAATGAAATAATTAAAATTTAAATATAAAATACCATGAAATATGATGAATTTTTTATTTTATTTTTCAAATGGTAAGTATATACAAAATATAAAATAAATTAGGGGAATTACATAATAATATGCCTCAATGATGGGAAATTGAGATAAAGTCACTTACCTCAAACTTCCTTTTAGAGGAACCTATTTTAAAATCTTTCATATTGTTTTTAAACATGTTATTAACATATTAAAGTACCATATTATCATTTATAACATCATATATGATCAATTCATCAAATCCTATCACCCATTGGTTAATAGTCCTTAATTATATTATGTGTTTGGGGGTGTAAATATCCTTATATTATCATTCATAGTTTGTCATGAATTTTCATTTTCTTTTGAATATTATATCGTTCGATAATATATAGAATAGTAATCATGAAATAATTATTAAATGTATTCATTAAATATACGTTTAGGACCAATCGTCAAATATGGATTTGAAAGATGATGTATGTTACGATCATGGTGATGGTAGATCGAATGTAAGCTTGTGAAACATTTAAAATTTTCAACGACTATTTTGAAAAATAGTAAAATAATATTTTATAATAATAAATTTATCATAAATTTATCATTATAATATATTTATTTAAATATTCTTATATACATTTTCCATATGGTGTGGTGATGAATAGAGTGTGACATTACTTCTTGATGGTTGTAGTCCACATGTACATGAATGATGTTATCATCTATTAGTGGGTTAAAAGGTAACAAAGAAAATATTATATTATATTTGAAAAATGATAAATATTTAATTAAGATAATAATTATATCATTTAAATAACATATATTAATTTATTTTATTTATATTACCTTCCATGTAAAGTGATATTAAAAAATGATCCACATCTTTTCGAGAGGCGGTAGACCACCGTGCACATGAGTAACATTATTTTATCCGATTTGAAATAGAAAGTACAAAAGTCATATATGATATAGCAACTATTGAGGTATAATTTTATTTTAAATCTACAATATATGCACTTTTTATCCATTATTTTAACCAACCATGAGTGGTACAATGGAAAAAATGATTGACTTGTGTTCGGGAGGTGGTTGTTCAACCTACACACAAATGACAACACATATCCCATTTAACAATAGTGGGACTGGTTGTGATTAATTTAAATAAAATAAAATATATAAATATGTGTAAGATATCTTTGTTATTATATAATCATGTTTTAATAATAATAAAAGGATGTGGGGGAAGAAATAAAATAAAAACACTCCTTATAGAATATTATGTCTTCTTTGAAATCCTCATTAGGTTTGTACCAAAATCCATAATAGGTTGGATTTATTAAAAAAATAGGCTTGTAAGAAGAGTGTATGAATGTTGTTAATTGATTTTTTATGTTAATAGATGAACCAAAAGTGATGTATGGTGTGAAGAGGAGAGGAGAGTGGGGTTCCATTTATATGCAAGGTGAGTGGCACACTTTAATTATTGAAATTAAAATAGTGTAGCCACATTTATTTGATGACACAGGGGAAAAATGAATTATTATCAAGAGTCAGAAATTTTAAGGTTGGAATATTTTTATAAAATATATTTTATATAATTTTTTAGGACAATTTAAACCTAATATTTATAGTTTATCCCTGGGTAAACCCATAAATACCATAACCCCAGTAAATAATATTTATTATTTTTACTCTTCATTATTGTACGAAATGAATTTAACCTGATAAAATAAAATAAAGTATGATTATGATAAATATTTAATCTATTTTTTGAAATTATATTTAATGAAGTGGAAAATTTTAATTTATCATTAATCTCGTAGAGGCGACGAGAAAATAGTTTTTTAAAGAGAAAATTTTCCAAAGATCACATATTTTTCATATCAAAATTCAATATGAAAAAGATTTTTATGACAGAAATTGTATTAAATGATATATTATTGAACTAATATTATATTTAAAGTAGTCTTAAAATAACATTTATCTGATAAATTATTTGAGTTAATTGAATTTTTTTAATGATAATCTATATTTTTCACTATTATTTGAAAAATGAATTTTTTAAAAAAGTCACCTAAATATAATTATAATATTTTCTTAAATCGAACCAAAATGGATCTATCCATGACTCCCCAAGACAGACTCCATAGGCCATGGGATTTCATCCAACACCATGTAGGCACATCCCATGCATGGTAGGCCACAACCTAAGGAACCTATACACACACACCCTCAAACACCACTATGCCATAGTGCAGATATGGTAACATGAAATTAAAAATTTCATGAATAAATTTATCACAAACTATAGTATATCCTATGTAATAGATAGGGGAATCGAATAAAAGCTGATAGAGGAATACTGAAAAAGCATCCAACCATCTCAAAAGGTGGGGATCACTGTCAAAAGCATGACTAACACGCTCCTCAGTCCATCTAGCGCAGGTCTAAACCCCACCCACTCCCATCCTTCAAGAAACATTAAATAATATCATTTATCTACAAAAGGAACAACATGTGTTTCCAAAGCTCATGTAGGGGTGAGTGTGAAAATACATATTTAATGCCCCGAAAAACCCAAACCCAATGGGATAAACTGAATGCCATCAATTCACATGACTCAACTAGAGGGAACCCAAATGAGAGTGAAAATACATCCAAAAAATCCTTAGATATTAAAAATAGTAATCTCACACCACATGGTGTTTCAACCAAGATATATGAAATCACCATAGAGACTCCAAGAAACACCTTGATACACTCGTCTCGGTCCCGACGTATCATGAGGTTTGGACCTCATAGTCAGCTATTGAACGTTTCCCCCAAAAATATCATCAAGGGATAGTCACTCCACAATTCTAACATCCCATATGGAATGTAAATTATAGAAGTCACACATTGGGATTATCGATGTTGAGAAAATTCCCATCATCCCAGACGAAACTCATCCAAGTTATCGAACACCATCTTGTATCACTAAATAGATGGAACCAACATCTTATCCCGAGTGGTGCCTATACAAAAGGGAATGATCATGGTATAGTGACATGTATAATGTAACCTAGTGACCTAGAATATATGAAACCCTCATGGTGGGGATCCTTCCTCGGATCAATTTGGTGGGGGGGGGGACCCTATGTACCCAAGTTGAAGAAAAAACTTAGAAAAGGGTAGTATCACATTGCAACCCTAATATTGAAAAACTCGCTAAGAAGAAGATCATTACCCTTGTAGTGTTGGTTAAAAAGATTCCATAACCTCCAACAAGGAATGAATAACTATATAACACTATTTGAAACTGATTAGATTCATCCAAGAAAAAAATCCATTGGACTATAAACCCATCGGAGTTACTAGATCATGATACACAAATAGAGGGCCTCCACCCAAGTATTAATAGGAAATTTGTACCCAATTGAAATCAACCATTTTGATAAAGTATTGGTTCCAACCAGATAATGATAACACCATTCCAAAAAACCCTACAAATTAAATACAAAAGTACATGTAGATCGATTCTATCCTCTCATAGAAATATGTACTCTAAACTGTTGAGTCTGTAATCCAAGAAGAAAAAGATGACTCACTCCAGAATATGGGAATACACTTGACATATGGGATTAGACCCAGACTGTATAGAAAAGGGAATCCAATGAGGGGTTACAAATCCATGTCAATGTGGAGATACCATGATCCCTCAAGATATAGGACAAGGGGGACTCAGTCAACCATGCTAGTCTAGGAATTGATATAACTCAATCAACCTAGGTAAAAACACATTGAATCACATATTAATAGGCCAAAATATATCCCCATTCACATTCTATATGGAATACTTCTTTGGATATGCTACTAGTTGGATAGGATCCATTCCTTAATAAGGAGATACATAAAATGGAATTCCCAAAAAAAAGTATTACATGGCATGTAAGGGTTCCATGTGGTGACTGAACATATATGAAAACCTAGACATTCTCTCTAAATTCACGAATTGGATTGAAATGGGGGATTAAATGGTGTGTATATAATTTATATGGAGTTTCTTACCTCACCAGGCCCCAACCTTGTATTCTTTTGCATGGATGGGCTAGTCCTTTCTCACACACGGTGTGTACCTATGGTACACTCCAGTTCTCAGAAAACTGGACCTATTGGACATCTCCCTCTCTAATTAATATGTACGAAACCCATGTGTGTATGTAATTTGGCTGTGTACTTCCACATATCCATTTACCATCACAAATAATCTCTGAACATTCCTTGAGGCCACATGACATGGGGTAAATACCTCAAATGTAACCCCAGTACATGACATGTAGTTCTAAAAATCCATATTCCATGAATGGAAAGAATACAAATCATGTTACCATATTCTACCCAATGTGTCATTGGGAATTATGAATGTGTATTCCTTATGAGTAGCCTGTTGTTCTACTGTTCCCCCAAAAACCTCTAGATCAACCCCAGAGTGTCCCTATAAGGAATATTAGGAATCCAAAAACCATAAAATGATGCAAATGTATCAGAAAATGAAAATAAAATAAACATACCCTATATAATAAAACTGAATCTTGAAGGACAACACCTCACATGGGAGCTACCACTGCATGATCCATACATGATCAGAACAAAAAACGTAGCCCGACGGAACTTCCACTCCTTGATTTGGCTTCAGGTTCACTTGTCGCCATGGGAAAACCTACTTATTTCCCTTTTGGGTGTGTGAGATGGGGCAGGGGAAGATATTAATTTATTTAAAAAAAATATCATAAAATCTCCTACCAATGCTCCATTGAATGATCTCCCAATGACAATAATCTTTATATTGTGCTTATGAAAACAACATAGTAGGAACTGAACCATTATCTAAAACTTCCAATCCAAGATTCCACTTAGGGGTTATTCTTCTTTTCCAAAAAATCTGAATGAATGTGACAAAATATATTTAACATTTTTCACACTTATGTGTTGAGATTCTCCAGGCCTTAGTACCCAGCACCAACTAGGTAAAATTTTTCATAAATATCATTGAAATTATTCTAATTTCTTAAAAGGAAACACATTAGTCAACACATCCTCCAACCTTAAATATTTTAATCCGAAAAAAGTGAAATTCAAGGAATAAGAAAGGAAATTGAGCCCTCCATTGGGGTACTAACACTTGAAAGCTCAACCAGAGGTTCCAACCCTCCCTACTAGCACACACACTGGTAAAGAACAAGGGAAAACCAAACCCAAAATCCAACACTAACCAAGTTTAATGTGAAGGGAGAACTTGTTTCCTCATTCACTAAAGGTAAAAATCACTCAAAACTAAAACCATGGAAACACGTAAAACTATAATACTATTTTTTATAACATTAATGGTTCAATTACCTTTCTCTACAACACCTCTCTTAGGTACACCACTAAGGGAAATGGACCTCCTCATGACAACCTCTCTCCATGTGACTGATATCATCATCTATCCGTGAAAGGGTTATGTACTCCCCATATTCATAAAATCTATCATGGTCATGTACCATGGATATCTGGTCACTTGAGACCACTTAAAATAAATCCACATGTTGTGCCACCACTTCTTTCTGTTAGAGAAGGGTAAACAACATTCAACAGGAAAAACACTGATCCAACCTCAACCATGAGGGTAAACTTCTAGAGGATGACTAATTTTCACCTCGAACACCAGTAGTGGATGGAGATGTCATAACAAACAATAATTAATCTTCTTAGGGTCTATTAAGAACTATTCCAAATATTGTAAGGGTTCCGATCAATCCATACCATAAAACCATGAAAAATCTTTTTGACTCAACAGTGTATTAAAAAAGTTTCATCTGCTGTCACTACGCCTTAGAAAAGGGCCTTCCACAGGAAAAAGGGGCTCATGAATTTGAAAACATCATGTGAGGAAATGTTTTCACAATTCAAACCCCGAATCACAATCAAGTTCTCAAGCTTGAATCGCCTTCCGGCTGAAGCTCCATATTTTATATCCAATTTATCATTCCCAATAAGGTCCAACCCCAACATTACAACACCCCAATCACCTTAGACACAATAGACAAAGGAACACGTCCAATGCACCTTAGTACTATTCTATTTGGGACACATTGACTAACTCACATAGTTTTGTATCATGTATTAAGAAAACATATCAATGGGGAATGAGTCCAATATTTGTGTGATTCTGAATCCACATAAAACTAAACCATGTCCTCCCCAAGTGTCTCATGTAAAATGTTGATTATAATCACTGAATCATCCAAAAGAAAAAAAAACTTTACCTAGGCACACACAATGGGTCATACCAAGCACTCCTTAGAAACCTTTAACACACACCCCCACCAAAAAAATCTCAAAGGAAAGCAACTAAAATACATCGACAGTATCCAATTTCAGTGTTATTGGCTTGATGGAATGGTTTCAATTTTGTCATAAAAATTTGTCTCAGTGGGGGAAGGATCCCTCTTCCCCATGCATTTTCAGCTATATCAAATGACTCTAACACAAGGTTTTACTGACTCACCACGTCAACCAGGACAAACCATGAGAAAAAAAATGTGGAAATGAAATTGTATCTCACATATATTTAACAAAACTAATGAAAAAATCCTATGGATATAGAGAGTACCTCCAAACTCACTATATGTAATCTCATATAATTATTACATGACTATTCATTTACATGGTACAAACATAGGATGTTTTAATGTTTATTATATTTAAAATAAGGCATATAATAAATGAAAACATGAACTCATTATTCTAACAATCATTAAAGATCCATAATAGGTTCATAATAAATTCAATTACTCCATCTCATAACCTGGGGATATACATCAAAGGAATGGTTGAGCATAAGGCCTAGTAAGGTAAATCAAGGGAAAACATTTACATGTGATTATGATAATTGTTGATAAGATATCAAGGAATATATTATAGGCATGAGAAATGGTAAAGAGGTAATATAATAATGATAATAACATGATTAATAACATTGAAATTTGGTTAAAATATTTAATTCAATTCTTCATAATTATATCCACAAGGTTTATTACTAAGGTGTCATAAAAATTACCAATGTTATTTATGGAGGTATTGTAAAACATATCATCTCGAGATATTAAATTCTTTATCCAGTGAATTAGAGTGAAATAAAGGACCACCCTATATATGTATTAATTAATGGGACCAAAAAATACCATAATTAATTATTTCATAAATAACCATGGAAAATAAAATAAACGGGTTTCATATCAAAGTCACATTGGTTTAGAATGTTCATAAAAACAAGATCCTTTGGTCATTTTAAATCCTTGGAAATGGAATGCAAGTTTCATGTATTTTAATAATATAAATGAATAGATAATTCTTAAATATATGTGAATATCCATGGAGAAATTTTTTTTATGGTTTTCACAAAGTAAAATAACCTTTTTTTGATAAAAAATAGAGAAATTTTAAGGCGAGTAACCTATAACATAATAGGTATGAAACAAGGTTTTAGAAAAGATTAAAAAAGTGGAGAGATGAGTATCTAATAAATAAAAGACTATTAATACAATAAAAGGATATAAATAAATGGACATAAGAACCATGTATTTATATTTTAAAGACATACAACCTAAATTGGATATTATTGGAAAAGAGATGTTGACATTTACCTTACCTAAAATAATAAGCCCTAAAACTCAAAGATTGGTACCTCGGGGGATTAAAGAAACCTGGAGGGACTCTTTCAGATGTAATTCAATATATGATTTGAGGTGAATGAATTTTGAATTAATGGTAACAAATAAATGGGTGAGTATTTTTAGAAAAATAGAGGGAGTTTTTTTAATTTCTATAGACACCTTAGAAGTGGTATTTGAAAAACCTTGGATGTTCCCGTGGTATTTTCCCACGGTATTGGACAATTTATACACCTATTATCATATTTTAGTCTATAAGAGACTAAAAAAATATTATATTAATTACTTAATAATTATGATATGATTAAACATACTGAAAACTGACAAATGTACATTTACTATTCATCGGAAACACAATATTTTAGAAAATTCTTATAAATTCACCATAACCTAATTTGGACATGTTGATTTAAAAAGTGATGTTTTCTTAAAAATTATTATCTATATTGGTAAATATAACTTTCATATATAAAATACCTTATTTATTAAAAATAATAGTGGACATAAAATACATAGAAAAATGAATATGAAAATTTCTCACACATGAAAAAAACTTATTTTATAATTTAAATTAAAATAAGAGTGTTTTAATAATAATATTTCATCAAAATAAATGTTATAAGTAATAAATTAGTATTTTATAACAATTATATATTTTTTGAAATGTATAATTTCTATCCAAAAAAATTAATTTATCAAATTCATCATATTTTTAAGAAAATATAAACTCAAAATGGAATGGATGGAGAAAATATTTTACTTATAAAAAGTGATTATGTAATAGTAACTAAGTCCTTGAAACCTAACCCCTTATAACACCCACATACAAAATAAGGGTGGAGTGTGAAATGGTGATAGACTCTTGTGTCAGCTTAGGTAACATCGAGTGAGTGTTAATCTCCACTATCTTTAACTTCTATCATGGTTGATTTCGTTCAAAGAAAACATGTTGAACCTCTGCATGGGTTTTTTCGGGAGACAAGACCACAGACTCTACCTCCATCCCACGTTCTGAAAAATGGGCTTCGTATGACACGTCTCTACTGGATGAGGCAATCAATTTTTTTTTGCATAAATTAACCATTAATATTGCTTTTTATAATTCCAATTATAACGTTAAAATTTTTATTCGGAGAATTGTTTCCAATGAGTGTATTGAACAATGGTCATAATTTACCAATTTTCATGTAATGGTGAAATCCCAATGGTCACATTTCAATTACAATCACTTCATTATTAAAGGAATGTAGTTTTCGTGTGAACAAAATAATATAATACATAGATTCAAGAAAAAATTATCATTAAAAAGGTTTTGATATTTACATTTTCCTCATTATGAAATTACTTCCTTGAAATTTCATCTCATTCCCTCAGTTGAGAAAATATTTCAAAACATTTTCCTCAATCTCACCTCTAGTTCCCACACAAATTCTACATATTTTTGGTTCCTCCAAAACACTTTAATGAGGTGGGTAGTCTTGTTGTGTAGAACCTTTCCTCTATAGTCCAAGATCTCCAAGGGTGCTCCACAAAAAATAGGTCATGTTCCAGTAGGACCATGTTAGAATTTAGTAAATGTGAGGGTTCGGGTATGTACTTCCCCTAGAAAGATACATGGAAAACATCCTAAACTAGAACTTGATTTCCTGGAAGATCACACTAATATTCTACTGATCCAAAGCGATAATGAATTGCTTAGAGGCCAATGTACCTAGGGATATGATTCCCTTTATTCCCAAACTGCATGACTCTCATCCAAGGAGAAATTAAACAGAATAATTTTTCGCCAACATCAAAACACAAGTCCCTTAGACAGTTGTCAACATAGCTCTTCTTCAATCTCAATGAATACTTTATGTATTATTATATGGTATGAACCTTTTCTATCATCTCTTGCAAAAGATGAGGCCCAAGAAGAATTCAGTCTCTAGCTACATCTCAACAAGTAGGAGTTCTGCATCGCTTTCCATAAAGATCTTCATAGGGTTCAATTTGAATACTTGAATAGAAGAATTTATTATATAAGAACTCAACTAATGGGATAGGATTATACAATCCTACTTTAAATTATTTTGAGCATGTTCTCAACATGGAAAATAGTTTCTAAATAATCCTATAAGATATTCAATTACTATGTTGGTGATAGGCTGTACTAAAATTCAATTCAATATTTAGATAATGTTGAATAATTCTACAAAATGTTTATGTGAACCATGTATCCTGACAAAAAATGATAAAAATTGGTACCCCGTGTTTTCTTACCACTTACTTCATATAAATCCCACAAATTTGATAAAGATATTATTATTATCAAATAGAGATAAAATTTCTAGTCTTGGTGAGATGGTACACTATAACCCATATCTCATTATTTGATTAGGATCATTTCAGGAGAGTAGTGACAATGTCCATATTCATATTGTCCCACTTCTATGTGGCTGTAGGTAATGGTTTTAATACCCCTTTAGGAATTTTTCTCTCCTCATTGACTTTTTGACACACCATGAAACTTATAGGGTAGTTGGAAACATCCCTTTTCATGTTATACCACCCAAACTGATCATGATGATCCCTATACATTTTAGTACTTCTATGATTTATAGATAAATTAGAGCTATGTGCTTCATCCATCTGCTCATTCTTTATTTCTAAAATAGATGAAACACATAGCCATGTCTGAAACTTCAATATACCTTCTTGATCAATATTGAACCCATGAAACTTCCCATTCATTACTTCCCATATATTCATCTGTAACAAAAGATTTTGTCTTTGATATTTCTTGACATTCTGTAGTAATTATGGTCGAGAAATCATTTGGGATAGGGTTGATGATGTTACTTCACTTATGATTAACCTGTTAAGTTTTACATGGTCTTCTATCAAAGGATATCCTTAAATCCTCGTCATTTGTAAAACAATCGTTCATTTCCTACATTATTCATCAACAACATTGTTCTCACTTCAGGGATGATAATGAATTAAAAAATAATATTCTTTAAGAATCTATAACCATATCCTACGTGTTATGTTCAATTTATTTTGGGTGAATATATACATAAAAATTAATGGTATGTGTATATATAACATTTTTAACCATAAAGAAGGAGACTATATATCATTAGATAAAATACAACTACATCCAACTCTAAATAATGCGTAGGATAGTGCTTCTAATAAGTTTTCAACAGGCGATATGAATAATGAGTTACGTTGTTGTTTTTTGTGATGATAAAAACAATTCATTTCATATATTCATCACTAAAAGTAAAAAATAATTCTTCGATACAGGGTAGATTTTACAATGGTGTTGCAACCAATCTCTTTTTTGTCTCTTGGAAAAATTCTTCCCACTCATTTTTCTAGATAAACTTGACCCTATCTTAATTTAATAGGGATAGTGGATTATAAATTCATGAAAATTATTTCAAAAACCTCCTATAATATCCTGAAAAAGAAAGGAAACTATGAGTCTAGGTAACATTTTTAGGATGAGGCCACTCCTTCACAACTACATTCTTCATAGGGTCAAATGAGATTCATTTATTGTTTATAATGTTCCCCATGAAATTTACTTGTTGTAACTAAAAATAATTTTTTTTGAACATTCCAAAAAGAATATCCTTACTCAATTTTTCAACTTAACCCTTATATGATCTACACGCTCCTCAATAATTTTGGAATATATCATGTTATAATCAATAAAAAACTATAGTGTTATCAAGGTAGTCATTAATGACTCTATTAATAAAATAAATTAAAATAGTAGGATAATTAATCTATCCAAAGGGTTTAAAAACAAACTCATAATGCCCTTATCTTCATCAAAAGGATGTATTTGGAATATATCCTTTATTTATCGTAAATTTATGGTAACCAAAACAATTATAAATCTTGGAGAAGAATTAAGCCCCTTGAAGATGGTCAAATAAATAATCAATTCTTAAAATAAGGTACTTATTCTTCCCCATGATCCTATTAAGTTCTCCATAATAAATCCATTACCACAATGATACATCCTTATTATTAAAAAATAGAATAGGTTCTATCCAAGGAGTCACCCTTGTCCAGATAATCCTATTCTCTAAAAGATCTTGGAGTTTCTTATTTAATTCCTCCATCTCCTCATTCTACATTCTATTCAAAGTATTTGAAATCAGATTCAATCAAGGCATAATTTAAATAAATAACTCTACCTCTCTCTCAAGGAGAGGTCTAAGTAACTCCTAATGTAATATATCAATGTTTTCTTGAGCAATGGAGACATTCCCTATATAATTCTATTTCCTTCTTCATATTCACTGATCATCTTCATAAAGAAGGCTATTGGTGGTGCTTCAAGACCAAGATCGTGTTAATATATATCTTCATTGAAAACAACTATACGTATTCTATTAAAGACTATTGAAATTTTCTTTCTTCTATAGAATATCATATCATTATAATTTGAGTTTTTGTCATCCCATGTATATTGTCGAATTCCAACACGGGAAGACCCATTAGATATGGGATGATATTGTGCTCACCAAAGTGATTTCTAGAGTTTTTATACATATTAATTTTTTGGAAATCAATCTATGATCCAGGAATAAAAAATCTACTTCATGAAATTCAAGGATTTATTATATATTCTTTGTAAACATAGAGAAAATAAAGAAATGACTAGAACCAGAATAAATAAATAACTTTTTAGATTTGATAAAACAATGAGATTACCTTCAACCACATCATTTAAATTATCAACATAAGTTTCCATGATAAAAAATAAATACCTTTCTCCCTTGGCATGTTCTATGGTTGATGGTGATTCCACTTCATTAACACCAGATTTAGTCAATGATAGGAAAATGGCCTGAGCTATCCACACTTGAAGCATTTGACTTCAGGTAGGGCATGCACCATCATCCCTTTTTTTATTGTGTTGGGAAGTTGAGGCTTCACCTCAAATTGATAGTTATGAGAAATATTGTCATCTTTTCAACACTTTTAACATTTCTTGATCTTGAGAAAGCAGTTACCCAAATTGTTCATTCTACACATAATTCACATGGAATGTTGAACATTCTTTTTCTCCTTTTACTTGATCAATTCTCATCACTAGCCATATCCCCAAATAAATATTCTGTTCATTTCATTTTTGGGACTAAATCATCTCATCAAACTCCATTTTGACCATCATAACACATCGTACTATGCCCTCATAGCTTTCACGGTCTCAATTGGAAAGATTCTTCTATAGATGGCATTGTAGTCCATCGAAGAATCTATCATCCTTTCCATTAGCATCCCAGAAAAATTATGAGGTGTAGTGATTAAGACTAGGGATTTTCATCAAATAGATTCTGATAGATTCATTATCCTTTTCTATTAGCTCTTGTAATTACTTCTCTATTTACATTTACATCAAAGATGTAGATTTTTTTGAAAAAGGTTCACCTGAACTCATTCCACTCCATAATATGAATCTCATCTATAGAATTCATATCTTTGATCAGTGAACACTAATTTTTAGATTCTACCACTTATAAGTATGTATACAGTATAACGGTCTCTAATTATTATAAAAAAATCACATAAAATATTTTTTCGATAGATCTTATCCATTTTTCCTCAATCAATGGGTAGGAAGATTCACTGAAATATGGTGGTCATTAACGCATAAATGGATCAGAGGAAAGTTGTTTCCTTAGAGATGAATCTAGTCTCTTGGCACACTTCGTATTATTTCCCATAATCCATGTCATTTGATTTATCAATGTCAATAATTTTTTCCATTCTAGATTCCATCATAACGTTGTTAGATCCTCGTCTATTTTTCTCACAATTTATGTGATTTATCATATTTCCAACCATTTTATAAAAGTGGAAAACCACAGTGAGAAACATGTTTAACTTAATAAAATTACAATTCTAAAATAATTTCATGTCTTAAAACATCATTCTTAAATATGTTATTATTTAACAACAATTACATTTCCATGAATTCTTGATAATGGCTCATAAAAAGCTTGTGATTAACCAATCATATTCCCTGAGAGTGTCAAACGAGGAGTGTAGCAAGTACCTTTTTAGTGAACCAGTTCTTGTTCAAGTACTGACCAAATCTATTTTTTCAGGATTTACCCATATATACATTTTTTCCAGATCCACATCCACTTGTTTGTATCCAAACATGGATTTCCTTGCTTGAAAACTACAAGCTTAACATTTAATCAAAATAACTGGATATTTTCTGATATTTAAACTTGTACCTAAAGCTATTTATAAATTTTTCAAATATTATTTCTCAAAAATATCTAAACAGTTTTTTAATACCAACAATGGAATCAAACCTTTTTATTACATAACTTTTCATTTACATTGTTCAAACAAATGGTCTTTTAATGTTTAGTATCCTAGAAATAAGGTATATAATACATTAAAAAATTGAAATGTTATTATAATAAACCTAAAAGGCTTCATCATAGGTTCATCCTAAATTAAATTCATACATCTCATAACTTGGGGGCATAAATAAAAGCAAAGGGTGAGTGTAAGGCTTAATAAGGGAAAACAAGTGAAACAATTTATAAGTGATTATGAGAATTATTGACAAGTACATAAGGAATATTATAAAGTCTTGAGAAATAGTATAAGTGGAATATGAAAATAAAATTGAAATGATTAATAAAATATAAATGTGGCTAAAAAATCTAATTTATTCAGTCATAAGCATGTTTCCATGTTTTATCACTAAGGTGTCATAAAATTTACCAATGTTATTCACTAAGGAATCATAAAAAATTTCATCTCTATAGATTAAATTGATTACCAAATGAATTATAGGACTATCCAAGAACACCCTTAGTATTCCTTATTTAATAAGAGAAAAAAAATTCATAATAAAACATTTCATAAATAACTTGTGGAGAATAAAGGAAACATGTTTCATTTCAAAATCATGTTGTTTTAGAAGGTGATTAAAAACAAGTTCCTTTTGTCATTTTTAACAAACAAAAAAGAATTTCAGTTTCATGTATGTCAAAAATATAATTAAATAGGAAATTTTTTACCAATGTGAATACCCCTAGGGAATAATGTAGTTTGGGAATTAATAAAAGAAAATAAA
This sequence comes from Viscum album, assembly GCA_963277665.1. Classification (NCBI taxonomy): domain Eukaryota; kingdom Viridiplantae; phylum Streptophyta; class Magnoliopsida; order Santalales; family Viscaceae; genus Viscum; species Viscum album. The sequence goes on along the minus strand of OY728130.1, from coordinate 662,630,383 downwards.
ACAATTTCTTGACAAAAAGAGAGAAAATTTCAGACGAAACTCCATCATCATAATGGGTATGAAACACAGTTTTAGAACTAATTAAAAAGAGAGGGGACAAGGGTATAATATTAATAAATGACTCTAAATACATTAAAGGGATAGATAAAATGGATATAAGAATATATTATTGAAATTTTAAAGACATTCCACATAAATTAAATTAAAAGGAAAAGAGAAGTTGAGACTTCCCTTTATTTGAAGAGTAACTCATATAACTAAAATATTGGCTCCTTGGGGGATTAAGGAAAATGTGGTAGGACTCATTGGTACATATCACTACTAAGAATTCGTGAATAAAGAATTTTTAATTAATGGAATCAAATAAATGGTTGGGTATTTATTTCTCAATATAGGGTATTTTTTATTAATATCCTTTCACACCTCAGTAGTGGTATTTGAAAAACTATTGTATTAAACATGTTATTTTACCATTATATTATAAAATTGGAACACCTATTATTATATTGAAACAAAAAATAGTCTTCCATAATTTTATATTACATATCCAATCATTATGATGTCATTAAAGAAACTGAATACTCCAAATTGTATTGTTACTATTCCCCCCAAAAAAATATTTTAGAAAATTATCATTAATTACCCTAACCTAATTTCAACGTGATGATCTCAAAAATTATTTTTATTTTACCGTAATAACCTTATTTTTATGATTAATATTTATTTAAAAAATAAAATACCTTATTTATTAAAAATACCATTGGACAAAAAATGTTTAGTAAAATGCTTAGTGAAAATTCTGACACATGAAAAAAATAAAATTATTTTATCATTTAAATTTAAATAAGAGTGTTTTATCCATAATATATAATTAAAGAAAACATTATTATTAACAGTTTATTATACTATAATTAATATATTATTTTTGAAAAGTACAATTTTTGTATAAAAAACCAATTTATCAAATTCATCATATGTGTAGGAAAAACAAAACTCAAAAAAGAATTGATGGAATAAAAATTTTATTTTTAAAAGGGTATTATATTATAAGTAACCAAGGAATTGACACATAACCCATTATAACTCCCACATATGACCTAAGGGTGAGGTGTGTGATGGTGCTTTACTCTTGGGGTGGATTAGATAACATCACCCCGGTGGTAATCTCCAGTAACATGAAATTCTACCATATAAGATTTTGTTCAAGAATAACATGTTTAATATTATCATGAGATCGGTCAAGAGGGAATATCAAAGTGTCTACCTCCCTCTGGGGTTCTGAAAAGTGTGCTTTTTACAAAACAACCCCTCTGAATGTGGTCATCGACTACTACTTTTTAATTAATTACTAATTTTTATTTATATTTATATTATTAATTAGAACATTAAAATTATTATCATTTAGAGTATTTTTTCCATTGTTCATATTTACCAACATTCATAAATGATAAAAAATATATAAGGGATCAAACCCATGGGTCACATATCAATTATACTCACTTAATTATTAAAAGGATAAAATTTTTTTGAGTAAAAAATAATATAAAACACATTTTCATGAAATAATTATCATTTAAAAAGTTCTGGTTGTTACACTCCTAGAGCCTCTAGTTCAAAAACCTCAAGAACCAGTAAATACATGTAGAGACCTGAAGCTTGATGTACATGTACATTACATTACATTTTCAGAATACTTAATACATAAAAAAATCAGACACACGAGGACCGTAATAGTTTATTGTCTTTGTAAACTCGGAATATAAACATCTAATCCTTTTGAAAATTCTTCAACTTCTCTCATATCGATCTTCCCCTTTTGTTTTCCTACCTAAAACCATTCTTTATATCCTGGGGAAAATAAAACATATAAAGGGTGAGCTCAAATGCTCAGTAAGGGTAAGCATGGATAAAATAAAACAAATTATATACATTTGAGCTTAAAAACATGAACATAATGTTTAAACATCAAAATTTTGAGCAATGACATAAAACATGGAAGTACGTAAGGAATAGATCATAAAGAAACATTAAGAATGATAAAATAGCATTGGAGTAAAACATGTAATTTTGGAAACCATTCAGCATATGTCATGATTTCCATAGTAGCCAAGGCATTGCTTCCAAGACCATCTTAGTGGACAAAGTCCCTTTCTGAATCGAGTTCACTTCTCGTTTCAGTCCTGTAACACTAAACCGGATTAACTTACCGTTAAAGCCATGTATATATGATGAGATATAAATCTTTACCCAATGAATTGGAGGGAGATATAGGTCCCACCCATCTCATAATGAAATCATTCTAACTTTTGCCACAACATAAAATTAAAACATTCATCATAACCCAAAGAATAAAATGGGTTTCATAAACATCATTCCATCATCACATAATCCATATAAAATAAATGGACATCATTTCATAATAAGAAAAGTGAAACCATGTAAATCATAGAGACTTTATACTTGAACCATACACATATTAAATAATTTCATCTTAGATGGAAAATGGTTTTGATAAAACACTTAAAATGAATTCTTAAGGAAAATATACTTTATTCTCCAAAATCAATTTCTTTTCAAAAATGTCATGAAATTTTAAAAGAAAAAGATTTTTTTTAAAATAGTCATGAAATCTTTTTGAGGAATCTTCATGAAAATAAGGCTTTATAAAACCATAAAAACCCATTCGTGCCGTATAAGTTTAAAAAAACATTCTTCTCATACTTTTGTCGAAAAAGACAAAAAATACCTCGTAACGTAAACAAAAGAAATATTTCTTACATACCATGTAGTAAAAGCCAAAAATGGGTAAAAATGACTTTAAACATACATGAAAACACTTTTATAAAACATGGACATGGACGATAGAAATAACCCCAGTAAATACTTACGAATAAGCAATCAAGGATAAAAATGAGATTTACAAAATTATCCCTTACCTTAGGTCCGATATGCTTCGTACGTATCCAAAACTCCTGTAAAATGATTTAAATATTGTCATTTACTTATTACAGAATCATATTCATTGTTATTATATCATATATGGTTCACTTATGACTTTATATTACCCATTCTTTTGTAAATTCCATGTTAAAGAGAGTTTTGGGTAAAATCGTTTCATTTGTCGTCCGTGTTTCAACTTTTAATTATTCATATGATTACGTAGATCATGATTACTTAATTGAATAATATAAAACATTAGTTATATATAACATATATTCATAATATACATATATATAATTGATCAGTAAATGGAAATAAATACACCGTTCAAGGAGACGGTAGGCCGTACGTACGCATGAACGCTGTTTTCATTTCCTTATTAAGTTGAATGGAATTAAGTAGATGACATAAATATATATAAACATAAATCTAGTATCATTATTATGTCATATATTTCATTATTACTTATTATATAAACTTTAAAATCATTCATGAATGGTTAATGTGGAGAATGAATCTCATCGCGTCATGGAGACGGTAGTCCGTACGTACGCACGAGCGATGATATCATTCTCATGATCGTGGAATTGTATTGGAGTGTACGTATACTATTTCAGAATCAATATCAATTTAAAATAATCATATATAGTTATTATATACACCATTATACCCATCCAAGTAAGGTGGTGGTGGAAAATAGATTACACCACAGCGTGGAGACGGTATTCTGTACGTACGCACACGCGGTGATTTTGTTTTCCGTAGGATGGATAGATGGTGAAATAGGGTTATTTCATACTTATAATAAAATATAAGTATATGAGTGATACTGATTTTATTACTTCATAATAAAACAACCTAAGAAGAAGAAGTGGAAGAATAAATAAAGTTGAAAGAATCGGTAACAGACATTACCTCTTCTTTAAAGCGCCTGTTTGAGTCATCCTATTAGGGCACTAAAATTGGAGTTTGAAGAATACCAGGACCTCTAGGATGTTTCTAGGGAAGTGGAGAAGAGAATTTGGCAGGGGTTGGCCGAGCTTGAAGGCTAAAAGTGGTGTGAGGAAGAGAGGGAGTAGGTTCCCTTTTATAAGGGAGGAGAGGGGCACCTTTGGAAAAAATAAAAATATTATTTTATTATAAAGCCATATTCGGTTTTAAATAGCTCCAAATTGATTTATTTAGAAGCTAAGGTGGGGATGGTTCGAAAGAATCTCATCCAATAGAATTTGGACAAGTTTAGTTTACTATTTTAACCTTATCATTTAGTTTTAACTTTAAGTTAGATAATTTTACTTTTACCGTGTCTTTTTGTGTTCTTACACTATAAGGTTAATAAACTTACTATAACAAGACAAACGAACCCCAAGTTGTTTATTATTAATATATATAACCTTATCTAAGTCATATGGCTGAACCTGAGATTTTTAGGAATAAAATAACAATTAATAATTTAATATTTGTTTTAAAAAATATTTTATGTCAATTTGACACTATTTATTAATGGATTTTTGTGAAAATCATAACAGAATGATTATTTCGAAAAAAGTTACTTAAATAAATACTAACATGTAATATTAACCTATAAAATTAGTGGAATTCATAAAATGTTTCAACTTACATTTATTTGGTTATTTATAAAATCAATTATGCCAATATTTCATTAATAAGATAATTACTGCATCAGCGTTGTGTCATAAATAAATTAACTTATTTAATGTCTAAAAATTACAAATAAAATACCATTATGTAGGAAATCTGTTTATCTTTCTAATAAATATTTATAGTCGAATTTATCTTATGTTTAACCCTATATTAAAAATTATCTACTTATTAAACATTGATTTTAACTATTTTAACCCTTCTTTAAATAAATTAATAATGAATGTCCTAATCCAATCCAAGTGGTCCTAAATGGTCATATTTTATTCCTAAGGTTGTTTTTGGTCGAATTAAACTTATTAAATAGAATTATGACATGTGTTAGGGTAATAATAATATCATTTTTACCATTAATTACCCAATTTAATTTTAACCGTGGTAAAAAAAAGTAAAAAGTTACTATTCACCAAAAATTATTTTCATCTCATTGAATGAAATTTTACTAACTGAAATCAACCGTGTCTCTCAGTTTTTTGAAATTCTACTCACACAAGTGGTAAAATTATGTTTTATGAAAAATTCATTTTTTTAACTACCACTTTGTGGTTTCACTATTAATCAAAAAATGAAAGTTTCTAGAAAAATACCAAAAATTAGGCCTAAGATATATTTGATATTATGAACTCAAAAATGATGTCTATTTTACCAAATTCAAAACATATCAGTTGCATTAATTAATTTAAAAATTAATTCCCATCGTCAAAACAAATAGCGTGTTCTTAAGAGATAATAACTATCAAAATATTGACACTTGTTTATGTCTAGTTTAAATGTGAAATTACATCCAATGACCAACATTGTATTAAATTGTAAAAATATATTCTAAATATACTTTAAAACCAATCAAATTAATAATTTATCACTATTAATTATTTTGATTAAAAAGGTTGTTTTTAATTAAAATTTTTTAATTTTCACAACTCATCAGAAAATGAAATTTATCCGAAAAGTACCAAAATTTCACCCTAATATAATTTCGATATTCCGAATCCAAAAATGAAGTCCATTTTGAAAAATAAAATTTACAAAATTTTAAAAAGTGGTTATTACTATTTATAATGGCTAGTTTTAATAATATTTTAAAAGCATATCGTTGTTTAGTAAAACTCGGTATTGCGTACTACACACGCTATCGAGGAAGGTCGCGATTGCATGTAATGCAAGGAAAGTCAAGGATGCGTGTTGTGAAAGCTCCTTTTGGTGTAGCATACAACACAAGACATTAATGAAATTAAAAATAATATTTTTCATAAAATCTCGAGGTGTTACATTCTACCCCCCTTAAAAATGAATTTCACCCTCGAAATTCGTCAGGGTTATAAATGGTTTACTACTCGAAAGTTTCTTTAATAGAAACCCACGTCGTAAAAAGGAATACCAAACCCAATCTTTAAAAACAAAAGTATGAAACGTAACGGTTACCCAAATAAACTAATCACTGTGTTTCCACATAGGTGAAAATATGGATATAGAAGAGAAATCTAACCATCATGTTCTGATGGAGAGTGGTAGAGAACATGGATATGGAAAAGCCAGCAATCACAAAGCCATAAATTTGTGATGATCTAAGGTACCATCTGATTCACTGGATATAAGGTCACTAGGAAAATATTTTTGGATTTCAAGATCATTTCCCAAAAGTTGATGAATTAAAAGAAATACTTACATGATTTTGGTACAATCTCACTGTTGTTCATGAATTGAACAATTTCCACTTCATCCCTTAAAGAAATGAAGTTGAATTTGTTATTTGTGATGTGTTAGTAGGTCATGTGATAGAATGATGGGTCATTCCGTCTATTTCAATCAAAAGGTTTGAAAAAGTTATAAATCCATCATATGGTTAGATTAATCGTATATGGTTCCAAAAATGAACATATACATCATATATCATACCGCTTAATAAAATAAAACTAGTTTCTACTAACCAGGGACTTCTTGTAGGCTAGTGGTAGGCGATAAAGGCCAGTCGCACTTCAGTTGTGGGTTTGATTCCCACAGCCTTGTCCGATGCGATGGGTTGTCGCCCATCCTGCAGGTTGTCCTTTTTTAAAACTACATTACTATAACATCGCATCAATAATATCGAGAAAATTTCTATCCTTAAACAATACTAACTTATGTCCAACATAATCCATTCTAATCTTTAGGCTTATCTAAAATACTTCGGTCCAAGCTCATAGTATAAAGAAAATGATTACTTGAAATGTCACATAACAATCACGTGAATGCCATCATTTATCCTTCATATATCATAAGATATATCTTATTGGTCAAACATGTGAATACCTTAATCATGTATTCTCTTGAAAAATGAATAACCATTTAACCTTAGTGAAAACATTAATGCTGTCAAAAGTTAACTCTTTCCACATCCCAAAATTTATATATACTCAAACCATGATATCACTTAGTCCTTATATCAACTATGAACTCATGAATACAATCAAACATCTCATTGTCTTATTATCGCTTCATTATGGGAATATTATATACTTTTCAAAAATATCTGAATAACCTTCCATGGTTACCGGTACTGTAATGCCCCAACCCTAGTTACCCAGAGTCTGTGCATTATTACATTACATTGGCATGATCACAAGAAAGATCAAATCTCGAAAGACCTATTGGTTTAGTAGCCTTGGAAACACTAGATATATTCATAAAGTTTTACATTACATCATAAAGTGAAAAAATACTACAACAACATATTCTTCATATCCCACACTCATATCCCCACATACTATCCCTGCAGGTCATTCATAAATTACTTCTTCACATCCTGGGAAAAATAAAACATAGAAAAGGGGTGAGCTCAAATGCCCAGTAAGGATAACAATATAGTAGAAACTTTCATAAATAAGAATAAACATTTAAGACAATGTATAATTTAAAAAGCCTTTTAAACTTTAACTTCAACATAGTACGGAAAAAATAAAATGAAATAATTCCATTTACTTATTTACATGTATATTCTACTAATCGAATAATCACATGCAATATCAATTACCACTTTCATAATGATGGAATGCATAATGCCATACAATCATAACCACATAGCCAAGGCCTAGTTCTAAGACTACAAATAAGATTTTTCCAAGGCCTTATGCCAAGACACTAGTTTGTCTCATGAGACCTACCGATGCATTGAGGAGCTATAGTGGGCTCCACCTGTCACATATTAAGTGCAATGCATTCCCATATGAAAAGGTTTAGACATAACATAAAAATTCGTATTAAAACTAGCATATGAAATGTCAATACTTTCACTATAAACCATGAAAGGTATAAAAATATCACATCCACAGTCAAACATATCACAAAACCTTCAATACATTATAGATGTTTTGTATCATAATAAATCAACTTCAAATAAGCGTAAAATCCATCAAAGGATGTTGACATAGATGAAATCAAAACTCTTTTTAGAGAAATATCTCTTTCTATTTTGAAATCATTAAAGAGTCATATATTTATAAAATAAAACATTTTCTTTGAAAATATTCTTATAAGATTGTAAGGGAAGCTTCGACGATTTTATAACAGCGGAATATAGTCGCACCCACCGTATAAGTTAAAAAAAACATTCTTACCTTAATTTTGTCGAAAAGGTTAAAAAGCACCTTGTTTGGAAAACGATGAAAATATTCCCTTATAAACCTCTTATAAAAAGTCAAACAAGGGTATAAATGACTTTATCCCATATTCTAGTGAATAGTAAAAATGTTTTGAAATTTATTTTTAAGAAACATGGATGTGGATGATAATGAGATCCCAGTAGATTATTACCTATAAACAACCTCGGATAATGAAGAGATTGTGAAATAACCCTTACCTTGCACTTTTCCTTGGTTGAGGGTAGGTTAAACTCCTGTATAATGGTGAAATAATTGTTATTAAATTATACCAGAATCATATATATCAATATGATATCATATATGATCTTTTAACATTGATTTGTTAATAATATCTTAGAATTATCGTCGTTTCGGGTGTTAAATTACTCGTTTTATTTTATATGTTTTGTTACATAATCAGTGTTTGTTATGGATAGGTTGTATATTATTCATATCCATAATGATATCAAGTCCTTAAACATAATTTTTAAATAATCCAATGATAATTATACTTGAATGGATACGATGGAGAATGAATCTCATCGCGTTCGTGGAGACGGTAGTCCGTACGTACGCACGAGCGACAATATCATTTTTTGATATTAAAATAATATATAAATGGATGTTATATCATATATATAGAATCATTAACATGTTATATTTATTATTTACATGAGTTACACATCATTATTATACCCATCAAAATAATAATATATTGAATAACAATTACACCACGACGTGGAGAGGGTAAGGCGTACGTACGCACGTATGGTGACATGTTATTCAAAGCGTGGATAGAATACTGAATATGGTTGTACCATATTTATAATAACATCACAGTATATATATGATCTGGAGTTATTATTTTAGAATGGTAAAAACAAAGGAATAAGAAGTGGAAGAAGAAAGGAACTTGGAAAAGGGTTGTGAATTCATTACCTCTTCTTCGGGTTCTTCCTTTTGATTTGATCAAAAGCGCTCCTTAGGTTGGCTTTCTGGTCAAAATAAGTCCTCTAGGTTGTATTGAGGGAAGTTGGGAGAGTATATGGGCAGATTTTGGCCAAACCAAAAGGCTTTGAAGGTGTGAAGTAATGAGAAGGAGGAGTGCCCTTTTATAAGAGGGATGAGGGGCACCTTTGGAAAAGTTATAAATATTAATTTATAATAAATTTATATTGAGTTTATAATGGCTCCAAAGTTGATTATTTAAATTTTAAGGTGGGGATGGGTAGAACAAAACTCAACCAATATAATTTAGACAAGTTTGGGTCATTATATTAAACTTATCTTTAAGTATTAACTCTTAGTTAATTAGTTTCACTTTTACAATGTCTCTTTGTATTTTTATATAATATGGTTAATAAACTTACTATATACATCCAAGAAACTCCCAAGTGGTCCATTAATGATACACCTATCATAATATATGTCTCTTGGACGAACCTTATATTTTTAGGAATTTAATATCAATTAATAATATAATATTTGTTTTAAAAAATCTTTTATGTCAATTTTGACACTATTCAATAGTTGATTTTTGTGAAACTCATAACAGAATGATTACTTCGAAAACATTTAATTAAAGCATTTATAACATGCCATATTAACTTAGAAAATTAGTTTAATTCATAAAAAGTCTCAAATTATATTTATTTCTGTATTTATAATATCAATTAGTTTAATTTTTCACTATTATTCTAATTACTGTATCATCATTGTGTCATAAATAAATTAAATTATTTAAATTCTAAAAATTATAAATAAAATATCATTATTTATTAAATAGTTTTATCTTTCTAATGAATATTTATAGTCAAAAATTCAACATATATAACCCTATGTAAAAATTGTTTTTCTAAAAGATATATGCTTGTGTCATTTTTGTATTCATTTTAACTTAATTAAAATAAAGTGTCCCTATCACCTACAAGTGGCTCCATGGGGTCCCAAAATCGACCCAAAGATGACTATGTTCGAACATGTATAAACCAATAAGTTTAGGACATGTTTTAGGGTAATTTATTATTATTATAATATTTTTTTTAACCCTTATTTACCGGATTTACCCTGAACCATGGTAAATAAAATATTTACCGAAGTAATTATTCAAAATGTCTAAAAATAAAAGTTACCGATTTACACAATTTGAACATCCTGATTCCAAATATGGAATCCATTTTTCCAAATTCAAAACACAGAAGTGGCAGAAATTAATTTAAAATTAATTCCTGTTGTTAAAACAAAAAAGCGTGTTTTTAAGAGATAATAACTATCAAAATATTGACACTTGTTTATGTTCGGTTTAATTGTAATATTATGCCCAATGACCAACATTGTATTGAATGGTAAAAATATATTCTAAATATACTTTAAAACCACTCAAATACATAATTTATCACTATTAATTATTTTGATTAAAAAAGTTGTTTTTAATTAAAATTTAGTAATTTTCACTATTCATCAAAATATTAAAGTTACCTGAAAAGTACCAAAATTTCACCTTAGGCTAAATTCGATATTCCAAATCAAAAAATGAAGTCCATTTTGAAATATAAAATATATATAATTTCAAAAATTAGGTATTACTATTCATAACGGCCAGTGTGATTGGTTATGGTGTGTTAGAACTTGGTGTTGCGTACAACACACGCTATCACATTATTCAAAGAGAAGCGTACCGTAGAAGCTTGGGGTGTTACATTCTACCTTCCTTCAAATAATTTCATCCTAGAAATTTCTAGAATACTTATCACATGAAAAGACTCGGGTGGTTCTTCATCATAAGTTCCTCGGGTTCCCACGTTGCCTCTTCCATCTTATGGTTTCTCCTTAAAACTTTTACCAGACGCGTCGTCCGGTTTCTCAGTACTTGTTCTCTTGTATCAAGAATCCTGATAGGCTCTTCACAATAAGACAGATTGGGTTCCAGTTCTAATTCTTCATAAGTGAGTACATGCGTTGGGTCAGGCATGTATTTCCTCAACAGAGATACGTGGAACACATCGTGAACTTTGGAGAGACTTGGCGGCATTGCCAATCGGTAAGCTACTGCCCCAATTCGTTCTAGAATTTCGAAAGGTCCGATGTACCTGGGACTCAATTTACCTTTCTTACCAAAATGTATGACTCCCTTCCATAGAGATACCTTCAGGAAAACATGATCACCGACTTGAAATTACAAATTCTTCCTTCGATTATCGGCATAGCTCTTCTGCCTACTTTGAGCTTCTTTGATGTGATTTTGGATTACCTTCACCTTTTCCATCGTTTCCTCCACCAGTTCTGGGCCTACAAGTTTTCTTTCACCAACGTCATCCCAACAGGTTGGTGTACGACATCTCTTTCCGTATAACGCGTCATATGGTGCCATCTAAATACTCGAATGGAAGCTATTGTTATAGGAAAATTCTACCAGAGGTAAATATTGATCCCACATACCCTGAATGTCATGTGAGCAAGATCTCAACATGTCTTCTAAGGTTTGAATAGTCCATTCTGATTGTCCGTCTGTCTGAGGGTGGTAAGCAGTGTTCAAATGAAGTTCAGTATCTTGGGATTTCTGAAGACTTTTCCAGAATCTTGAAGTAAAATGGGGATCACGATCAGAAACAATTGATAGGGGTACTCCATGAAGTCTCACAACTTCATTAATATATATTCTTGCTAGATGTTCCCGGGGTAGATCTTCTCTTATAGAAAAAAATGTGCTGACTTGGTAAGACGATCAACAATAACCCATATTGCATCGTTCCTTCTAGGAGTATTTGGTAGCCCCATGACAAAGTCCATCGTAATATTGTCCCATTTCCACTCCGGTATGGAAAGAGGTTGCATGACTCCTCCAGGGTGTTGCCTTCTAGCTTTCACTTGTTGACAAACCATACATCTTGACACAAAATCAGCAATCTCCCTCTTCATATTGTCCCACCAAAAATGTTACTTCAAATCACTATACATGTTGGTGCTCCCAGGATGTATAAGGAAATTGGAACTATGAGCATTATCCAGCAATTCCCTTTTTAGATCAGGTATATCAGGAACACAAAGTCTCTTCCCAAATTTCAAAATTCTATCTTCATACACAAATTCTCTCAGTCTCCCATCATTCTCAACTTTAATCTTCTTTTGAAATTCTTCATCATCGGTCTGAGAACTCTTAATCCTTTCTAGTAAAGATGGTTTGGCAACCATTTAAAAATCAATGATGTTTATCCTTCCCTGGTTATTCCCATGTCCATCTTCACTAGATCCATGAAAATTAGATCACTTTCAATTCTCATATTGTTCAAAACTCCATGATCTCTTCTGCTCAAAGCATCTGCCACCTTGTATGCCTTCCCCGGGTGGTAGTGTATCATGCAATCATAATCCTTGAGTAATTCAAGCCATCTCTTTTTCCTCATGTTGAGTTCTTTTTGTGAGAAAATATACTTCAAACTCTTGTGATCAGTATAAATCTCATATTTTTCACCATAGAGGTAGTGCCTCCATATCTTCAAAGAAAAGATCACAACTACTAACTCGAGATCATGAGTAGGATAGTTTTGTTCATGAATTTTCAACTATCGTGATGCAAAGGAAATAACTCTATCATTCTGCATAAGGACACAACCAAGACCTTTCTTCGATGCATCACTATAAATAACGAACCCATCATTCCCCGATGGTAGAGTCAATATAGGAGCATTGACTAATATTCTCTTCAGTTCTTCAAAAAATTCTTCACACTCTTTTGTCCAATAAAATTTAACCACTTTACGTGTGAGCTTCGTTAATGGGTTAGCCAATCGGGAAATATTCTGGACGAATCTTCGATAATAACTTACCAAACCAATAAAACTATGTACCTCAGTTATACTCGTAGGTGCTAGCCATTCTTCAATTGCCTTGGTCTTAGATGGATCAACAGAGATTCCATATTTAGAGACAATATGGCGAAGAAAAAAAATCTCCTGAAGCCATAATTCACACTTTCTAAACTTCCCATATAATTCATGTCTTCTCAGAGTCTTTAGGATAATGCGCAAGTGATTTTCATGATCTTCGTAGCTTTTAAAGTATACCAATATATCATCAATAAATACCACCACAAATTCATCGAGATACTCCTTGAAAACTCTATTCATCAGTTCCATGAATACAGAGGGTGCATTAGTCAATCCAAAAGGCATTACAGTAAACTCATAATGCCCATACCTGGTTCAAAATGTTGTCTTCGAAATGTCTTCCTTCTTCACACACAACTGATGGTATCCAGATTGAAGGTAAATCATTGAAAAGTATTGAGCTCCATGCAGTTTGTCAAATAAATCATCAATGTGTGTTAGGGGATACTTGTTCTTTATTTTTATATCATTGATCTCCCTGTAGTCGATACATAACCTCATAGATTCGTCTTTCTTTTTAACAAAAAGAACAGGGGCTCCCCATGGAGAAACACTAGGGCAAATAAATCCCTTATTACTTAATTCCTCTAGTTGTTTCTTTAGTTAAACTAATTCTACAGTGGCCATTCTATAAGGGGTCTTTGATATAGTCCTTGATCCAGGAATTAAGTCAATGGAAAACTCAACTTCTCGTTCTGGAGGATGTCCAGGTAAATCTTCTGGAAACACATCTCTATATTCTTTCACAACAGGTACATCCTCTATTTGAACATTCCTTTCCTCACCCACAGTCATTTCATTCTCTTCCTCCCCAATAATTTAATTTATTTGAGCTACTGGGGGTGGATCTAGATAAGAATTAGGTGGTGACGATTCTTCTCTAAAGATAAGGTGTTCCTTATCATCATCATCAAGAATCGTAACCTCTTTCTTCTTACAATAAATCTTCGCATCATAGTCCGAAATCCAGTCCATACTGAGGATTATATCAAATTCAATCATAGGTATGACGATGAGATCAGCAGATAAAAAAAATTATGTGCTCTAATGGGGACTGATTCACAAAACTTTGTTGTAATGATACTTCCCTTAGGAGTTTTAACTGGAAACTCCCTTGTTAAATCAAATTGGAAATATCTAATTTTCTTAGCAAACTGGGAAGATATGAAACAATGCGATGATCCAGAATCAAATAATGCATTCACTAAACTTGAGGAAACCATTAAATTACCTACCACCACGTCTTTCAGAGCTTCTACCTCAGCAGTAGTGATAGCATAAGCTTGGCCTTGATCCCTTTGCCTTTTCTGAGGTAAGTTCTCCTGACGCTTAGGACATTCATTTGCATAATGCCCCATCTCCCTGCAATTGTAGCACTAAACAATGGTATCATCCTTCTTCCCCTTGCAATCACGAGCTTGGTGGCCTTTTCACCACACTTGCAACAGACTCCTGTTCCCTTCAAGCAAGTATCGGGGTGTTTCTTACCACATTTACCACAGGATGGATATTCAACCTTTCCCTTCTTCCCCGTATTTCCATTTCCAGATTTATCAGCAGGTCTATTAATCTCTTGCTTTGCATTAAAGTCATAAGACTTAGAGAATTCCTTTTCGGTCTTAATAGCACATGAGACAATGTCTTCGTACGATGAAAAGGACTGCGAGACTAATGCTCGACGGAGAAATGGTTTTAACCCATCAAAGAAACAATCAATGTTACTTCTTGGGTTATGTATATAATCTCCAACATACCTTTCTAAACTTGTAAAGTTAGCCTCATACTTTGTGACATTCTCATCCTCCTTTTGTCTCAGACTCAGAAATTGCCTTTCCATATCTGCTCGATGGTCACGAGGAAAGTATTTTTCTAAAAACAGATATTTGAACTCCCTCCATTCCATATTTGATACTTCATCATCTTACTTCATGTTTTGAATCAATGACCACCATTGATCAGCATCTCCAGTGAGGTGGTAAACTGCCATGATAACTTTTTCCCTTTCAATACTCCCCAAAGCCTGAAATATCTTTTCTAGGGAATTTATCCATTGCTCAGCTACTAAGGGATTTGTACTCCAATTTAACGTTGGTGGTTGTTGCCTCATGAATCGATCTAACATTGATCCTCCATGCTGCGGATCAGGGTGCTCCATACGGGTAAGGTTATTATTCATACCTTGAGTGAGTTGTCCCAGTATGGTGATTAGCTGATCGACACCGGTTGCATCACCAGCTCCACTATAATTATCTTGAGCAGGAGGGAAATCCCTACATGGAGTGAGTGCATTGATACGGTTTTCATTTCTTCCACTAGGCGCCATTTCTAAACAATGGCATAAACTAGATCAGTTTATGAATAAAAATACATAATCCCATACTTATAAAACACTTAACATAAATTGAACTTTTTATGGAGATAATCCATAATCATAAAAATGTTTTATTTGAGGAAGTATATACTCATAAACCCTTCATAATGATTTGTAATGAAAATGAGAGTTATCCTAAGAATATCCCCCGGGAGTGTCGTAACCAAGAGTGCAGCAAGGCCCATTTTCATGCACTAGTTCCCGTTCGAGTCTAGCTCAAATCAGTGTTTTCGGGTTTTACCCCTAGGTACATCTGTGCCAGTGCCACCTCTACCTGCTCGTATCCAGATAGGGATGTATTGCTCGGAAAACTCACAAAATCTCTATAATACCAAAATTCTAGGAAGTTCTCCTATACTAATCCTCAAATTTCATCTTAGGACTACATGCTCTAATCAGAGTTTATCTAAATCTAGCTTCCAAGGTTTGTACTAAACTTCCTCTGATACCAACTGTAATGCCCTGACCCTAGTTACCCAGAGTCGGTGCATTATTACATTACATTGGCATGATCACAATAAAGATCAAATCTCGAAATACTGATTGGTTTAGTAGCCTTGGAAACACTAGATATATTCATAAAGTTTTACATTACATCATAAAGTGAAAAACTACTAAAACAACATAGTCCCCATATCCCACACTCATATCCCCATATACTATCCCCGCAGGCCATTCATAAATTACTTCTTCACATCCGAGGAAAAATAAAACATAGAAAAGGGGTGAGCTCAAATGCCCAGTAAGGATAACAATATAGTGGAAACTTTCATAAATAAGAATAAACATTTAAGGCAATGTATAAATTAAAAAGCCTTTTAAACTTGAACTACATCATAGTATGGAAAAAATAAAATTAAATAATGTCATTTACTTATTCACATTGATAATCTAATAATTAAATAATCACATGCAATATCAATTACCACTTTCATAATGATGGAATGCATAATTCCAGACTATCATAACCACATAGCCAAGGCCTCGTGCCAAGACTACAAATAAGATTTTTCCAAAGCCTTGTGCCAAGACACTAGTTTGTCTCATGAGACCTACCGATGCATCGAGGAGCTATAGCAGGCTCCACCCTTCACATATTAAGTCCAATTCATTCCCATATGAAAATTTTTAAACATAAGATAAACATTCGTATTAAAACTAGCATATGAAATGTCAATACTTTCACCATAAACCATGAATGTTATAAAAATAGCACATCCACCGTCAAACATATCACAAAATCTTCAATACAATATAGAAGTTTTGTATCATAATAAATCAACTTCAAATAAGCGTAAAATCCATCAAAGGATGTTGACATAGATGAAATCAAAACTCTTTTTAGAGAAATATCTCTTTCTATTTTGAAATCATTTAAGAGTCATATATTTATAAAATAAATCATTTTCTTTGAAAATATTCTTATAAGCTTGTAAGTGAAGCTTCAGCAATTTTATAACGACAGAAAATAGCCGCACCCGCCGTATAAGTTAAAAAAAACATTCTTACCTTAATTTTGTCGAAAAGGTTAAAAAGCACCTTGTTTGGAAAATGATGGAAATATTCCCTTATAAACCTATTATAAAAATACAAACAAGGGTATAAATGACTTTATCCCATATTCTAGTAAATAGTAAAAATGTTTTGAAATTTATTTTTAAGAAACATGGATGTGGATGATAAATAGATCCCAGTAGATTATTACGTACAAACAACCTCGGATAATGAAGAGATTGTGAAATAACCCTTACCTTGCACTTTTTCTTGGTTGAGGGTAGTTTAACCTCCTGTATAATGGTGAATTAATTGTTATTAAATTATACAAGAATCATATATATCAATATGATATCATATATGATCTTTTAACATTGATTTGTTAATAATATCTTAGAATTATCGTCGTTTTGGGTGTTAACTTACTCGTTTTCTTTTATATGTTTTGTTACATAATCCATGTTTGTTGTGGATAGGGTGTATCTTATTCATATCCAGAATGATATCATGTCCATAAACATCATTTTTAAATCATCAAATGATAATTATACTTGAATGGATACGATGGAGAATGAATCTCATCGCGTTCGTGGAGACGGTAGTCCGTACGTACGCACGAGCGACAATATCATTCTTTTGATATTAAAATAATATATAAATGGATGTTATATCATATATACAGAATAATTAACATGTTATATTTATTATTTACATGAGTTACACATCATTATTATACCCATCCAAATAATAATATATTGAATAACAATTACACCACGACGTGGAGACGGTAAGCCGTACGTACGCACGTATGGTGACATGTTATTCCAAGGGTGGATAGAATACTGAATATGGTTGTACCATATTTATAATAACATCACAGTATATATATGATCTGGAATTATTATTTTAGAATGGTAATAACAAAGGAATAAGAAGTGGAAGAAGAAAGGAACTTGGAAAAGGGTGGTGAAATCATTACCTCTTCTTCGGGTTCTTCCTTTTGATTTGATCAAAAGGGCTCCTTAGGTTGGCTTTCTGATCAAAATAAGTCCTCTAGGTTGTAGTGAGGGAAGTTGGGAGAGTATTTGGGAAGATTTTGGACGAACCAACAGGCTTTGAAGGTGTGAAATAATGAGAAGGAGGAGTGCCCTTTTATAAGAGGGGTGAGGGGCACCTTTGGAAAAGCTTGAAATATTAATTTATAATAAATTAATATTCGGTTTCTAATGGCTCAAAAGTTGATTATTTAAATTTTAAGGTGGGGATGGGTCTAAAAAAACTCAACCAATAGAATTTAGACAGGTTTGGGTCATTATATTAACCTTATCTTTAAGTATTAACTCTTAGTTAATTAGTTTCACTTTTACAATGTCTCTTTGTATTTTTATATAATATGGTTAATAAACTTACTATATACATCCAAGAGACTCCAAAGTGGTCCATTTATGATACAAATATCATAATATAAGTCTCTTGGCCGATACTAATATTTTTAAGAATTTAATATCAATTAATAATATAATATTTGTTTTAAAAATTCTTTTATGTCAATTTTGACACAATTCAATAGTTGATTTTTGTGAAACTCATAACAGAATTATTACTTCTAAAAAATTAAATTAAATCATTCATAAAATTTCCTATTAACTTAGAAAATTAGTTTAATTCATAAAAAGTCTCAAATGATATTTATTTGTGTATTTATAATATCAATTATTTTAATTTTTCACTATTATGGTAATTACTTCATCATCATTGTGTCATAAATAAATTAAATTATTTAAAGTCTAAAAATTATAAATAAAATATAATTATGTTTGAAATTCTTTTATATTTCTAATGAATATTTATAGTCGAAAATCCAACATATATAACCCTATATAAAAATTGTTTTTCTAAAAGATATATGCTTGTGTCATTTTTGTATTCATTTTAACTTAATTAAAATAAAGTGTCCCTATCACCTACAAGTGGATCCATGGGGTCCCAAAATCGACCCAAAGATGAAAATGGTCGAACATGTATCAACCAATAAGTTTAGGACATGTTTTAGGGTAATTTAGTATTATTATAATATTATTTGTTTAACCCTTATTTACCGGATTTACCCTTAACCATGGTAAATAAAATATTTACCGAAGTAATTAGTCAAAATATCTAAAAATAAAAGTTACCTATTTACACAATTTTAAAATCCTGATTCCAAATATGGAATCCATTTTTCGAAATTCAAAACACAGAAGTGGCAGAAATTAATTTAAAATTAATTCCCGTTGTTAAAACAAAAAGCGTGTTTTTAAGAGATAATAACTATCAAAAGATTGACACTTGTTTATGTCCGGTTTAATTGTAAAATTATTTCCAATGACCAACATTGTATTAAATGGTAAAAATATATTCAAAATATTCTTTAAAACCACTGTAATTAATAATATATCACTATTAATTATTTTGATTAAAAAAGTTGTTTTTAATTAAAATTTAGTAATTTTCACTATTCATCAATATATTAAAGTTATCTGAAAAGTACCAAAATTTCACATTAGGGTAAATTCGATATTACGAATCCAAAAATGATGTCCATTTTGAAATATAAAATATATATAATTTCAAAAATTAGGTATTACTATTCATAACGACTAGTGTGATTTGTTATGGTGTGTTAGAACTCGGTGTTGCGTACAGCACACGCTATCACATTATTCAAAGAGAAGCGTACCGTAGAAGCTTGGGGTGTTACAGGTACCATTCAACTTATACCTTCAAATTCATTAGGAAAAACTATAGTGTAACAATCCTTAGATGATTCTTTATTCCATAGTACCATACATTATTCTTTATAAACATATATTCATTCCACTAACTTCTTAAACCAATAGCTGAGCTTAATCATTTATTTCATCTCATATTTCATTTGTAGTCTCTTCATCATCATCCACATAAATACTACCCGTATGACCATGTTGATTCTCTTCATGAGATTATCCCTTAGGGAATTGGTTTGCATAATGCCCATACATTCCACATTTAAAACATCTAATCATTTTTGATGTCGTAGCAATAGAATTATCCTTGTCCATGGTGTTAACTAAACCTTTTCCTTTGCACTTACTAGATTTGTGTCCTTCTTTTCCACACCCAAAGCATCTTCTAGTTCCTTTGAAAAAATCTCCCTAATGCCTCTTCCCACATGATTTACAATTGGGAAATTGAACTTTCTTTCCTCTATGATCATTATGAAGCTCCATCTTTCTCTTATTAGCCGAGTCAGGAAACTTACCAAATTTGAGTTTATTGATCATATTATGAGATTTCTGATTCGGCATAATAATGATGTTTGGACTTCCAAATCCCATTTCATTTGGTTTCTCATGAAGAATATCATTCCATTGTCCATTATATCCTCTATTATTGGGAATCATCTTGTTTCAAGCCATTTTCTAAAACCCAAAATAAATAGTGTGAGAGGCAAAAATCACGCTAGGGAAAACAATATAATAAAGGGGGAGTACCTTAAATACCTAACATCTTGGGTTACCGTAATTCTTGTCCTATAACCTATACTTATACATAACCTTAGGGGCATCCCAAGACATACCTCAGAAATATCTCTAGGGATCTCACTAAAGTTCTCGCATCCTAGTTTCCAAAGGTTGACTAAACCTTTCCTCCGATACCAACTGTAGAGACCCGAAGCTTAACGTACACGGAAATTACATTACTTTTGCAGAATACTTAATACATAACAAAAACGGACACATGAGGACCGTAATAGTTTAGTGTCTTTGGAAACTTGGAATATAAACATCTAATCCTGTTGAAAGATCTTCAACATCTCTCATATTGATCTTCCCCTTTTGTTTTCATACCTAAAACCTTTCTTTATATCCTGGGGAAAAGAAAACATATAAAGGGTGAGCTCAAATTCTCAGTAAGGGTAAGCATGGATAAAATAAATCAAATCATATACATTTGATCTTAAAAACATGAACATAATGTTTAAACATCAAAATTTTGAGCAATGACATAAAATATGGAAGTACGTAAGGCATAGATCATAAAGAAACATTAAGAATGATAAAATAGCATGGGATTAAAACATGTAATTGTGGAAAACATTCAGCACATGTCATGATTTCCATAGTATCCAAGGAATTGCTGCCAAGACCATCTTAGGGGACAAAGTCCCTTTCTGAATCAAGTTCACTCCTCGTTTCAGTCCTGTAACACTGAACTAGATTAACTTACCATTCCAGCCATGTCTATCTCATGAGATATAAATCTTTACCCAATGAATTGTAGGGATATATAGGTCCCACACATCTCATAATGAAATCATTCTTACTTTTTCCACAACATAAACTTAAAACATTCATCATAACCCAACGAATTAAATGGGTTTCATAAACATCATTCCATCATCACATAATCCATATAAAATAAATGGACATCATTTCATAATAAGAAAAGTGAAACCATGTAAATCATAGAGACTTTATACTTGAACCATACACATATGAAATAATGTCATCTTAGATGGAAAATGGTTTTGATAAAACACTTGAAATTAATTTTTGAGGAAAATATCCTTTCTTCTTGAAAATTAATTTCTTTTCACAAAATGTCATGAAATTTTAAAAGAAAAAGTTTTTTTTTAAAATAGTCATGAAATCTTTTTGAGGAATCTTCATAAAAATAAAGCTTTATAAAACCGTAAAAACCCATTCGTGCCGTATAAGTTAAAAAAACATTCTTCTCCTACTTTTGTCGAAAAAGTCAAAAAATACCTCTTAATGTAAACAAAATAAAGATTTATTACATACCATGTAGTAAAAGCCAAAAATGGGTAAAAATTACTTTAAACATACATGAATACAATTTTATAAAACATGGACATGGACGATAGAAATAACCCCCGTAAATACTTACGAATAAGCAATCAAGGATAAAAACGAGATTTACAAAATTATCCCTTACCTTAGGTCCGATATGCTTCGTACATATCCAAACCTCCTGTAAAATTATTTAAATAATGTCATTTACTTATTACAGAATCATATTAATTGTTATTATATCATATATGGTTCACTTATGACTTTATATTACCCATTCTTTTGTAAATTCCATGTTAAAGAGAGTTTTGGGTAAAATCGTTTCATTTGTCGTCCGTGTTTCGACTTGTAATTATTCATATGATTACGTAGATAATGATTACTTAATTGCATAATATAAAACATTATTTATATATAATATATATTCATCATATACATATATATAATTGATCAGTAAATGGAAATAAATACACCGTTCAAGGAGACGGTAGGCCGTACGTACGCATGAACGCTGTTTTCATTTCCTTATTAAGTTGAATGGAATTAAGTAGATGACATAAATATATATACACATAAATCTAGTATCATTATTATGTCATATATTTCATGATTACTTATTATATATACTTTATAATCATTCATGAATGGTTAATGTGGAGAATGAATCTCATCGCGTCGTGGAAACAGTGGTTCGTACGTACGCAGGAGCGATGATATCATTATCATGATCGTGGAATTGTATTTGAGAGTAAGTATAATATTTAAGAAAAAATATAACTTTACAATAATCATATATAGTTATTATTTACACCATTATACCCATCCAATTAAGGAGGTGGTGGAAAATAGATTACACCACGGCGTGGAGACGGTATTTCGTACGTATGCATGCGCGGTGATTTTGTTTTCTATAGGATGGATAGATTGTGAAATAGGGTTGTTTCATACTTATAATGATATATCAGTATATGAGTGATACTGATGTTATTACTTCATAATGAAACAACCTAATAAGAAGAAGTGGAAGAAGAAATAATGTTGAAAGAATCGGTAACGGACATTACCTCTTCTTTGAAGCGCCTCTTTGAGTCCTCCTCTTAAAGCACTAAAATTGGTCTTTGAAGAAGACCAGGACCTCTAGGATGTTTCTAGGGAAGTGTAGAATAGAATTTGTCAGGGTTTGGACGAGCTTGAAGGCTCAAAGTGGTGTGAGGAAGAGAGGGAGGAGGTTCCCTTTTATAAGGGAGGAGAGGGGCACCTTTGAAAAAACTTAAAATATTATTTTATTATAAAGCCATATTCGTTTTTAAATAGCTCAAAATTAATTTATTTCAAAGATAAGGTGGGTATGGGTCGCAATCCTCTCATCCAATAGAATTTGGAAAAGTTTATTTTACTATTTTAACCTTATCATTTAGTTTTAACTTTAAGTTAGATATTTTTACTTTTACCGTGACTTTTTGTGTACTTACACTATATAGTTAGTAAACTTACTATAAAAAGCCAAAAGAACCCCAAGTTTTTTATTATTAATATATATAACCTTATCTACGTTATTTGGCTTAACCATAGATTTTTAGGATTAAAATAACAATTAATAATATAATATTTGTTTTAAAAACTATTTTATGTCAATTTTGACACTATTTAGTAATTGATTTTTTGTAAAAATCATAAAAGAATGATTAGTTCTAAAAAAGTTACTCAAATCAATACTAAAATTTCATATTAACCCTTAAAATTAGTGGAATTCATAAAAAGTATCAAATTACATTTATTTGGTTATTTATAATATCAATTATGTCAATATTTCATTAATAAGATAATTATTGCATCATCGTTGTGTCATAAATAAATTAAATTATATAATGTTTAAAAATTACAAATAAAATTCCATTATTTAGGAAATCATTATAGGTTTCTAAGGAATATTTATAGTCTAATTTATCTTATGTATAGCCCTATATTAAAAATTATCTACTTATTAAACCTTGATTTTAACTATTTTAACCCTTCTTTAAATAAATTATTAATAAATGTCCTAATCTAATCCAAGTGGGCATAAATGGTCATATTTTATTCTTAAGGTTGTTTTTGGTCGAATTACACTTATCCAATAGAATTGGGACATGTGTTAGGGTAATAATAATATCATTTTTACCCTTAATTACCCTATTTACTTTTAACCGTGGTAAAAAAAAGTAAAACGTTACTATTCACCAAAAATTATTTTAATCTCATTGAACCACATTTTACTTACTGACATCAACCATGTCTCTTTGTTTTTTGAAATTCCACTCACAGAAGCGGTAAAATTATGTTTTATGAAAAATTCATTTTTTTAACTACCACTTAGTGGTTTCACTATTCATCAAAAAATGAAAGTTTCCAGAAAAATGCCAAAAATTAGGCCTAAGCTATATTTGATATTATGAAATCAAAAATGATGTCTATTTTACCAAATTCAAAACATATCAATTGAATTAATTAGTTTAAAAATTAATTCCCTTCGTCAAAACAAATAGCGTGTTCTAAAGAGATAATAACTATCAAAAGATTGACACTTGTTTATGTCTGGTTTAAATGTGAAATTACATCCAATGACCAACATTGTATTAAATTGTAAAAATATATTCTAAATATAATTTAAAACCACTAAAATTAATAATTTATCACTATTAATTGTTTCGATTAAAAAGGTTGTTTTTAATTAAAATTTAGTAATTTTCACTATTCATCAGAAAATGAAAGTTATCTGAAAAGTACCAAAATTTCACCCTAATCTAATTTCGATATTCTGAATCCAAAAATGAAGTCCATTTTGTAAAACAAAATTTACAAAATTTCAAAAAGTGGTTATTACTATTCATAATGGCTAGTTTTAATAATATTTTAATAGCATATCGTTGTTTAGTGAAACTTGGTATTGCGTACTACACACGCTATCGAGGAAGGTTGCGATTGCATGTAATTAAAGGCAAGTCAAGGATGCGTGTTGAGTAAGATCCTTTTGGTGTAGAATACAACACAAGACATTAATGAAATTAAAAAGAATATTTTTCATAAAATCTCAGGGTGTTACACGACACATGTCCATTTACACCTGCTCTTTGAGCCTAAAAGGGACCGCCTAAGGTGGTGTTGGAAATAGATCAAAGTGCCAACCATATCTAGAAGCTCCCACTCATACGGGATATCTCTTATACCACAAAACCTGCTAAAAAAGTCATCTCTTTATCCTTGATCCAGTGAATTTCTCTCCACCAGCAGCTGAGCAGGCGAGACATTCATGCTTGGGATTTTTATACACCGCACAAGCCTAACAATGTCTCACCACTAAAAAACTAGGCTTCTCTAAATTTATCCTAAAGCGAAGATTCCTCCTACATCATGTGCCTATTTTATGTGGGTCCTGATCAGCTACAACCTCCGAAAAACTCTTCCAATGAATCTCACCATACACATGTGATCCTAGTGTTCTGTCTTCCAAAACCAACATAGCCTTTTACGAATCAGTTTTCCAAGTTTATTCCACCCTAACAGTCTGTGTTGGATCTAAATAATGCATTTTGTGTGAAATATTTACAAGCTATACACTTGGAAGAATCCTTACCTCATGAACAAGCTCCTGATAGGAAACCTCTTCACTAATTAGATCATACCCTCCACCCATCTATAGAAACCCCAAATGATTTCATTTGGATGTTTTTTCTGAAAGAATATAATATGTTCTATAGTCATATAGTATATATATGGGAAATAACTCAAGAAGTACATAACTAACCACAATGTTGTATTATATTATTCTTGAAAAAAATATCCCTATGATTAGTTTTATAATGTATTAAGAAAAAATATGATTTTCACAATCCTGGTGAAGGGATACAATAGCCTCCACACTAACAGTAGATTTCCTAGCCTAAAAGATGAACCCAAAAAACCATAACACTATTGATATGAAACCCAAAATATGATCCTGACATTGTGTTCCAATAATGTAACCTGCTTTAATTTGAAAAATTCACAATCTGACCCAATGGGGATCAATCCAGAGCTCCCAATGACCACCACCACAGGCCAGGGGTAGGCATCCCACACCAAGTAGGCATATCACATACATGGGAGGAATTACCTTGAGGTACATGTATGCAAGATCCCACAAAAACCACCATTCCATAGTGTTGTGATGGTAAATTGAAAGTAAAATTTCATGCACCCATCTATCCCAAAACTGAATACAACAGAAGTACAAGATAGGGTCTAGACAACATGCCCACAAAAGAAATCTGCAAAAGCATCCAACCTGGTCAAATGAAGGGGATCACTATTGAAATATTTACCAATAATCTAATTGATCTGTCTAGATCATATGTAAGCTCCAACCAGAAACTAACCTCCCTGGAAAGTGTTATAGTAACTGTGGTTTGCACAATACACCACATGTGTAAACAAATCTTGCATTGGGCTGTGTATAAAAATACCAAGGAGGCGCTCCCAAAATCCCAAACCAAATGATAGGATCTAAAAGAAACCAGTCTATTCAACTTAGCCCTAAGGAACCCTAATCAGAGAGAATATACATTTAAAACATACTTGGATATAAAAACAATCTAGGTCAAACTACATGATTTGTAAACAACAATATGTGACAACACCACAAAGACTCCCAAAAAATCCCAAATACAATCATCCAGAACCCAAGTCTAATGTGGTTCTGACCTCATAGATAGCTACTCAAGGATCCCACATAATGATTATATAGGGAAACCTTATCCATGACCCAATCCATCCCAGATGGAATGAAACTAAGATAAGTATCATAATGTGAATCTCAATTCCTATCACATCCCCACCATCATAGTGGGGAATAACTTGTGATATGTCACTCCATCAGGTATCACTTTACTAAAGGCACCACCATAACATCGTTGTTGGTACTGATCAACAATGGAACTATCACTAGAGAACACCATATATAATTTCACCAAGTAACCCAGAGGATCTCAAGAACTCAAGTAGCAGATCCTTCTTGAGAACCATTGGGGGAAACTATGGGCTTATCTAGAAAACCGCACTCTGAAAATGGTAGTATCACAATGAAAACCTAATATATAATAACTCACTAAGATGTGGATAAATTCTTTAATAGTGTTGGGAATGCCTATTAAAAAGACAATAATGAGGAAATTATCATCAGATAATGAAAAAAACTGAGGTGATTCATTGGAGACACACAATTCATCAGACTATTACCCCATCAGAAAGATCAGATCTTAAAAAATAGATAGAGGGTCCATGCCCAAGGCTCATTGGGGGATATGTCCTATACGGATGACATCCTATAGGATAAAAGATCTATGCCTGGGTAAATATTTTTTGTAGTGAATCCATACACACTATCAGGGAAACATGAAAAGATATATGGATCGCTCTGGGACTCTTAGAGTGATATGTTCTCCATGCCACTGAGTCTGTACTTGAATCAGAATGAGACAACTCACTTTAGAATACAGGAAGGCACCCAAAATATAGAAATGAACCTAGATTTCACAAACATAGGTATCCAAATAGGATTTATAAATGTGTCACTAGGTCATGATACCATCAACCCCAAGAGAAAAATCCAATGGGATCTACTCAACCTGGATGGTTAAGGAACCACTAACCTAAATAACCCAAAAAAATAACCTTGTGAAATATCTCAACAAACCAAACTATAGACACCATTTCATTCTACATGAAATATACTCTGTGTGGTCAAATTTTAGGCTTGAATCTAAACCCTAAAGAATGAGATACATAAAATTGAAGCCTCCACCCAAAAGGACAACACGATGTGTAAGGGGGTCCACTTCACTTTTTATCTAGACAGAACACCCATACATATCCTATGAATGCTTGTGTTGGCTTCGAGTGAGTGTTTACATGACATGTACAGGTTGTAAAAAGAATGTCTTACCTCACCCAAGCCCCCGATCATTTCTTCCTTCACACATCTCTGCCAACCTTATCTCATACATGACATGTACCAATGGTAGACAAAATGGTCAAGAAAACTGGCCCCCATGACAATGTATCATTCCCCTGCCCAAGTCAAGCACCCCATGTCTTTGTACATTTTTCTTGTATATCTGCATGGTCATGTGCCATCACACGACTTACCATTCCTTATCCTATGGATAGACTATATGGGATCACTACCCGATGTATAACCCTGGTACACAATGTGTAGTGCCCAAAAATCATATTTCCAAAATTGGAAGTACACATGTTGTCTGGACCTATAAAACATGTCATTCGACTGAAAATTATAAATGGGATTCCCCTTAAAGTAGACTATTTCTCCCTAGATTTCCCCAAAACCTCAATATGGACCCTCACGGGGTCCCAAATAAGCATCAAAGGGATCAAAAAACTTAAAAAAAAGGGGATCACAATTTAAAACAATAATAATACTGGTTCATGGAGAGAATCTAATGTTTCATGGTTAGATCCACACTTGGGGGATCCTACCACTCAATCTGGAGAAAAAAACACCAAATATGGAGCTCTATGGAACCTACCCTCATTGATTTAACCTCGAGTCCATTTTTCTCCATGGGATAAGCACATCCTATATCTTCAATACATGATATAAGGGGGTGGGTGATAATATTTTTTATTTTTAATAATGTAAGATCATCAACTCACCCACCAATTTTCCTTTGAATGAAATCCCAATTCTGATGAACATTATGCCGCGCTTAGGGAAAATACCACATTATGAACTCAACCGAGGCCTCGTCATTCTGATATGAAAATCCTCTTTATATTTATTTCTCATTTCCAAATAAAAAACACATTTGTGATAAAATATGTTTTATAAGTTTCACACATCTTCAATGAGGCTCTTTGAGCCAAGGAACCACACACTGACTTGGTGTATGACTTCCAAATTATCCTTGATGAAATTTCAATGTCTTACATGGAAAAAACCCAAGTCTCTATATATATTATGATTTAAAAAATAATTTCTATTTTGTTAAATAAATTTTCTATAAGATTTAGAAATAAATTTTAACTTATGTGCATGAAGTGTTACTATACCGTCTTTTTAACAAATTTAATTTTTCAAAAAAAATTCATTTTTACTTTGGAAATATTATTATTTTATTTTTAATAACTAGATAAAATTTTTATGTGTTTTAGAGATAAATAATTTTCATGATTTAGTTAATTATATTCATACTAACAAATATAACATCTTGGTTATAATGATCATGGTGAAATAATAATTTTATTGGGTATCTCATTTCATTTAAAAATGATGTTACATTCTTCATAAGATATTAATGAAATTAATTTTATTTTAAATGAAATATATTTTAAATTAGTAGGGTGTAATATTCTTCACACATATCTAAATTTCAACCTCAATATTTCATGGAAATTACCTTCTAATGAGATGACGATAGTTCTTCTTCATAATATCACCTTATTCCCATGTTTCTTCCCCTATTTTTGGATTTCTCCAAAGCTCATTTACCACATGAGTCATCTAATTAATCAACACTTTCTCTCTAGTGTTATGAATATTGATGGTTTATTCCTAGTAAAAGAGATAAATATCCAATTCTATCTCATCATATGTGAGAACTTGTATTGGGTTAGGCATGTACTTCTTTAATAATGATATGTGGAACACAATATATTCTTATGAGAGGTTAGGAACCAATTTTAAATTATAATAAGAAAATAAAATTAATTTAATAATTTAAAAGGTCTTAATATACATGGGGATTATTATACCTTTCTAAATGAACCTTACAATACCCTTAAACAGTGATACAATCATGAAAACATGATCTCCCACATGGAATTACAAATCCTTCCTCCTAGTATCATGATTACTCTTTTACTTAAATTGAGTTGCTTTAATATGAGAATAAATATAATTAAACATTTTTTTATATCTTCATTTTTTTGTTAAAATGGGCTTCCTTTCCCAAAATTCATTCGAACAATTTAGAGTATAACATGACTTTTCATATAATGCTTCATACAACTGCATTTGAATATATTAATAGAAACTATAATTATAGGAAAACACTACCAAATTTAAATAAAATCCCCACATACCATGAAATTCAGGTGAGAATGGCCTAAACATGAATCCCATTATTTGGATTGTACTTTCAGACTTCCCATCTATTTGAGGATAGTAGGGAGTAGTCAATTGAATCTTATTAATAAGAAATTTGGAAAAGTATTTCAAACTTTAGATATAAAAAGGTGGTCTTGACTAGACAAAATTTAAATAGGTGTTACATTGAGTCTTAAAACATTATTAATATTGAAATTTTTGATTCAATCAAGAGGTATATCTTTTATTATAATAAGTAAATGTGCATATTCGGCTACGAGGAAAACAATAACCCATATTGCATCATTATTTCTTGGAGTATTTGATAGTACTATATAAATTCCTATAGTAATATCTTCCCATTTTCATATAGGAATATGAAGTGGTCTCATGAATGTTGTAGAATAATATCTCATGGATTTCACTTATTGAAAAAGAAAATCTTTTTATCCATAATCTACAATTTAACATATCATGTTATACCAACAAAAATTTTCGTTCACGTCCCTATACATATTTATGCAACCTGGGTGTATAGGGGAATTCAAGAAATAATAATTATATAATAATTCCATTTTTATCCCCAATATAAATGTAGATCATAATATATTTCCAAATTTTTGAACATCATCTGCACCAATGAATTCTATTAATTATCCATCATTAATGTCTTTAATTTTATTCTAAAATTTCTCATAATTAGTGTAGGAAGATTTTAATGTTTCATTTAAATATTACTTAAATATAATTTAAAAATTTATTATTGTATCCCCCATATTTAATAATTCCCATATTTTTCATTAGCAGATCAATTAACAAAGGATCCCTCTCAAACCACATTTGGTTCAAAATTCTGTGATTGTTACTACTCAATGCATCATATTAATTATTTTTCATCCCTAAGATTTAGTTTATTTAGAAATCATACTATTTGAGTATCTAAAACAATTTTATTGGCCACATATTGAGAAATTTCTACAAAAATTTGTATTTTAGACTTTTATTATACATATATATCTCACAAATTTCACCAGAAAGGTAATATATTCATATATTTTGAGAAACGATTGCAGTTTCAAAATCAATATTATCAATTCCATAGGTCTATTCATGAGCCTTTAATTTCCTTGATTCATATACAATAAGATTATAATTTTTCATTAGGACACTCCTTTTTTTAATGCATCATTATAAATCACTAATCAATCATTTCCTGATAGTAGAGTCAAAATAGTTTCATTGACCAATCCCAACTTTAGTTCAGTAGAACATTATAGACATTCCATTATCCAAATCTTTTTACCCTTTTACCTATAATATTATTTAATGGGATAGAAAATCAAGAAAAATTCATAGGGAAGCTACATTATTGACATACAAAACAAATTAAAATGTGAACCTCAGTTATGTTCCTTGGGGTAGGGAATAATTTGAAAACATTTATCTTCAAAAGATCAACTGAGATTCCATCCTTAATGAAAATATGGCCAAGACAGGAATCATCTAAAATCCAAAAATCAGACTTGTTAAATTTTCCATATAAATAATTCCTTCTAAGAGTCTCATGAATAATCAAAAAATGATTTTCTTGATTCTCATATCATTTTTAATACACCATGATATCATCAATGAATACCATAACAAAATAAAAATGATATTACTTTAATAATATTCTAATTAGATCCATAAAAATATAAGATTATTTAGTGAATCCAAAAATAATTACAATAAAATCCTAATTTATATAAATCATTTGAAAATCAATCATTGGAATGTCTTCCTTCATTACACACAATTGATTATTTCCATAACAAATTTCAATCATTGAAAAAAATTAGTCTCCATGAAGGTGATAGAATTATCCAAAAATACATGTAAAATTATTCTTGTTCCTTATTTTAATAGAATTGATGTCCATATAATCAATATAAATCCACATGGATCTATATTTCTTCTAAACAAGTTTAATAGGGGATCCTTATGAAATAAAACTTTGGTGAATAATTCACTTATCACCCAACACCTCTAGTTATTTATTCAACTCCACTAATTCAACAATGTCTATTCTCTAGAGTGTCTTTGATATCTTTCTTGAATAATAGTTTAAATCAATGGAAAACTCAATGTCATGCTTTGGGAGATATCCATGTAGTTCTTTGGGTAATACATCAAAGTATTCTTGTACTATAGTCACATTCTCAATTTTATGATTTCCTTCGCAAGAACTAGATTTTTCTCACTTTTTCCCCAGGATTTTCATTCAATAGATCTATTTCTGGTGGATCTAGTTATGAATCATATGATGAAGTATCTTCCCTAAAGATAAGAAATTATACATATTCCTCATAAATCACAGTTTATTTCTTCTTGAAATATTTTTTTGAATTATATTTTTAAATTTAATATATAGAATGGTTTATTTTGAATTCAAAAATATGTATGACAATAAGGTCATAAAATAATTTTTTTGGTCTCATAATAGGGATTTATTGATAAAACCTTATTGTAGTGAGACTTCTTTCTAGATGTTTTGATAGATAAATCACTTCATAAATTAAAAGTTAGAAATCTAGTTTTCATGGAAAACATGGTGGATATAAAAGATTAAAAATATCTAAAATATAATAAATCATTTTCAAAATTTGAATATCTGATTAACGTACCTTCTGCCACATCATTAGGTACTTTCACCTCAGCTATAGTGATTACATAAGTTCGGACTTCTCCCCTTGGCCTCTTTTATGGTGGATTCCATTAACACTTACGAAATTTTATATCATGGTGCCCCACCTCATAACAAATAAATCACTATATATCATTTATTTTTAATTCCTCTTGAATTATTATTTTTAGTGACCCATATCGCCACACTTTTTTCAAACTCCCATTCTTTTCATGCATTTCCCAGTGGGGTTCTTTCCACAGTTCTGACAAGGTCGGAATAATTTCACTCTCTTCTTCTTCATTGATGCATACCATTTTCCATGGTGTTTAAATGATGACCCTCATATTTATTTAATGTGAATATTTTATATATAAATAATCCATTCTCTCTTTTTGGTGGAACATAAATTATTTTCATCATATGATGGAAAATTTTGAGTCTTGTATAGTTAATAAAATTGTCTTAATGTATTCAAATAAATGGTCAATGATGAACTTTGTGTTGGTATATAATCTGTTTCATACCTATATTACATTGTAAAGGTATAATTATACTCTGCAACAATATATTATTTTTTATTTATGATAAGAAATATTCCCCTAATTTCAGATTTTTTTTCATGAGGTAATGTTTTTTCTAAAAATTCATCCATGAAATATTTCAATTCTAGGATTTTAATTTCCTCTTCTTCCATATTATTCTTGATTAGAGACCATCATTGATCATATTCTCATATTATCTAATAAATTTTAAGTGTTACCTTTTCCATTTATCCAAATCTTATGTCCATAAAAATCATCTACAATTACTTAATCCACTTCTCAAGATCCATTGGATTAAAAGTTCCACCAAATAATAAGGGCTTCTATTTTATAAAGAAATCCAACCTTAGAAAACCTCACTATGGAATAGTTTTCTCTATCTATGAATGGTTATTTATTATTACCTAATTAAGCTCTGTATATGTAGAAAAAATTTACTCAATTCCAATGAATACTATATTATATTCTTATTTAGTTAAATATCTACAGTGGCTATAGTTATCAATACAATTTTTATATCAACATTTTTAAAAAATTCATCAAATAGATAAACTAAAAAAATTATGAATTTTAAATCACAATGTTTAATTATAATTATAATGTGAAAAATAAAAAAAAATTAAAATTTATGAAATGTTTATCTCAGAATTATATAATTTGGGTTCGTTAGAGATATCTTTAATTTTAATTACTATATAATGTTTTTTAATAAAAATTTGAATTATCCTATGCATATCCATAGGGATTTTGAAATTGTGTGTGCAATATAAATCATTTTTTTACACCAGGAGATGATCAGTTCAAGAAAAAGTTTCACTTTTCATAGTTAATACCCCATGGTATTTCTGTTCTAAAATCAAGTCCACTTGTAGTATCTAGAAAAATATTTATTTTTAAGAAAAACCATGTAATATATTCCATACCAACAATGTAGGATGTTATTATATGATTATCCTCAAATTATATAATTGGTTTATGATCCATAATTTTTGTTTTATTTTTTCTAATTACCTAGTTTTCTAATGTAATTCCTTAGATACAAAATTTAGAAACCCTGTCCTCAGTAACCTAGAGTTGGTGTCATCTTTATTATAAGTGAATAGATAAAAAGGGGTCAAATACTGATGGTCTGATCAGTTTACTAGTTTTGGAGAACCACATATATACATGATACCCATTTTATATTAGGAATTGAAAATAAAACACAATGAATCTTAATATAAATTAAATTTCAGGCTTAAGAATCATTCCAAAAATTCATCTTCATATAATTGGAAAATGAATCATAATAAGGATGAGATAAAATGATCAGTAACGGTTAATTAAAGTGGAATCTATCCTAAATCAATATTAATATCCAACATGGAAATGTTAATAACTAAACAAACATGAAATTTAAATAAATTTTCTATCATAATTAGATTATAAATAATCTAGATTAAAAGGTAAATATCTGAAAAAATATGACAATTAATCAATATCATGATTATCATAATCGGATAAGGAATAATCAATATGGAAAGTCAAACAACCGAACACACATTCCATTTAATCAATAATATTAGAATGAAATAAATCTATAGAAAATATAATTTTGAAAATTTCATGAATAATTCAAAAAAGTAAATTCTCATTGAATTAAATGGTTAATTATTGGACCTCATGATCTCAATAATCATGATACCACTCCAATAATTATCATTTATAATACAATTTAAAACAACTGTTTCAAACCTGTTTAATTTGGAAAATGAATTTGTCTCATAAGACCAACTGATTAATAAAGGGACTGTATTATTCTTTGACCCACCCATAACTACTTTTCTAAATCATTCCAAATATATCAAATAATTGATTTAATTGATGAATAATATATCTTATCGAAAATATCACTATTAAGTAATGATTTTGACTATAAAAATATATATATAGTTAATCACATAACATTCAAAGTATAACCCGTATGTAAAAAGGATTTATAGTATATGATATAGTTATATATATCATACAGGATAATAGATATTTAATATAAATGTAATATCCATTGAAAATTATCCTCATAATCTGTCTGTCTTGACAGAAATTTAACAATCACAAAATAATGTGAAATTGAAGAATAAATTTTACCACATATTAATATTAAATTCAAATCACCTAGGATGAAATAACCCAAATGGAATATTAAAATACAATGAGTTAAGAATTAATCATTTTATTACAGGTAAAAGGAGAATTATATACACCATATAAAAAAAGTTAGTTACATTACATTACAATATGACTCAATGAGAGGAAATTGAAAAGAATCCCCTTACCCCATGTATACATTTCATTTAACATGATTTTAAATAATGTATATAATTTATAAACAAGTTATTAACTTAATACAGAACCATATTGATAAATATAATATCATACGTGACTATTTTATAACATATTATCACCCGTTTTTTAATAATATATCTTTATTTTCATTGTTTCTAGTGTTAATAACCTTGTTTTTCATTTGTTCTTTTTATCAATGTTCTGGTTCTTGTGAATATTTTATTTTTCCATATTTTCCAAAATAATTATCATAATTATACATAAATTATAATTTTAACACTAACCAAGAAACATGTTTTTGAAAAATGAAGTACGTTACGATTGTGGAGATGTAGGTCGTACATATGCATCGCTAATGTTTCTCTTTCTCAATGATAATTATAGAAAGGAGGTATGTAATATATTATCATTAAATAAAAATTATAATTTCATAAATAAAATATTAATTATTTATATATATTTATATATATCATCTAGATAGTTAAGTTGTGAAAATAGTGTAACATCACTTTGTGAAGGTGGTAGTCCACACATAAAGAGACAATGTTTTCATAATTTATGAGTGAATGCAAAATAAAAAAGAAATGTTATATTTAAATAATTATAAATATGTAATTAATATCAAAATTATTTTATTTTTATCAAATATATTTAATAACATTATATTTATTATATTCCATGTAATGTGTCATTGAAAAATGAATCATATCACATCATGAGGTGGATGTTCATCATACACACGAGTGACATTATCATATCACATAATGAATGGAAATAATTTTTTTATATATTATATAATGACTCCATAGGTATACCAATATTATAAATATGATATATATATTTTAGATCAATCATCATACCCATCTGTGAGAGGTGGTAATGGAAAAACAAATAACATAGTTTCATGAGGCAGTGGTCCGATGTACACACAATTAATGATTTTTCAACACATTTAATGGAAGTGAGGATGGTAGTAGTCAATAAAAATAACATAAAAAATTTCTTTATTTTTAATATAATGAGTTTATAAAATCATCAAAATTGAATAATAATTGTAGGTGGTGGAGGGTTGAACATTACCTTTTCTATGAACATCCTCCTTAGGTTTTCCCCAAAAGCATTCCTAGATTGGATTTCATTGAAAAATAAGAATTTTAGGATGACTATATAGAATTTGAGAAGTGATTAAGTTTGGGATTTGATGAACCAAAATGGTTTGAAGGTGTTAATGATAGAGTTTAGTGGATGGATTTTTATAAGTGAGGGGAATGACACACTTTTAATTTTTGAAAAGAAAAAGTGGTACCCATGTTTTTATCATGCTAAAAGGATCGCAAGTATATTTTTATCAATCCATAAACCTAATTTGTTACAAATATGTACATAAAATATATTTTATATATGTTTGTAGGTTAATCTATCCCTTTACAATTTATTTTAACCCCATGGTAATCCCAATTTAACCTTAACAATGATAAATAAGTTTTATATTTGTGTTATTCATAATGGAAAAAATTAAGTTTAACTTATTATAAAATATATATTATGATAATTAAAATATTTAATTTATTTTTTCAATTTCGAATCTCATTATTGAAACAATTCAATTTGAAATTAATCTTATAGACGTGATGAGAAAGCGGGTTTCTAAAGATAAATGTTCAAAAGTGTAAAAAGTTTTTATATCAAAATTCAATAAGGAAATAATATTAAAGAAATAAATTAGATTAATTGATATATAAATGATGTAATGTTACATTTAAAACCATCTTAAAATAAAATTTATATTTTTAATTCATTGAATAATTTTTTATATAAACCTATATTTTTTTAATATACATCAAAAAATGAATTTTTTTTTCTGAAAAATTCCTATAATTCAGAAAAAGATAATATTGATATGATAATTTCAAAAATTATTTTAATGTCATCAATTAAATTTTCAAAAAAAAACTTAGAAATTAATTTTAAATTATATATGTGAACCGTGAATAAACTGCCTTTTAGAAAATATACAGTTTTTTTGTAAAAAATTTAATTTCCTTTAAATGATTCTTATATTATTTAATTTTTTTTATAAAAATTCATATCTATTTCTCATAATTTAGTTTTTTCTATTGAAACCCACTATTTTAATTTCTATTTTATAATGGTGATATTTTAATAATATATGAATAGATTTTCAAATTTCATTTAAACATGGTGTTGTGTGTCTCACATGCTATTGATTTAATTAAACTAATTATAAAAGATTATTATTATTAATTATTGGGTTATTATAAAATTAATTAATTAATTTTTTACCACTAATTATTTCTTTAAAATACTTGTTTTAATTTTACTTCCCTCGACTTATCTACTCAAGAGATCAAAAATAGGGTTTTAAGGAAAATCAATTTCATTTATCTGTTCAACAAAAAAGACTTATTTATACATAAATTAATTCTGAAAATGTATTAAATATGTTTTTAACTATTATCCTATGACTTTGAATTACACTTTTACCCAAGATTTTCATTTTTCTAGATAATTTAAAAGGAATCTTTTTTTTGATATTTTCAAAATGAGATACTTGATGAATTTTTGATAAAAATTATGGAAAGAAAATAATATCTTATATGACATTAATGGGTATTATCAAAATCATTAATTGTTAATTATTTTAAGTTTCCTTTTAAATTTTAGAAGGATTATTTCAAATATATATATATTTTCTTTATATTTTAGCATCTTTTTTATAATAAGTTTTTTTCAAAAATAGAAAATATATTTTCCTCATGGATTTTGTAATGATATTTTATTGCTATTTTTAATCATCAAAGTCAAAAATATATTATTTCACTTATTATTTAATGTAAATATGATCCATTATACCATACTCATTATTTTTATAGATATTTTTTGTCTATGATGAAAATTATTTTATGAAACACTTTTTTTACATGGTATATAATTTGGTGAAATGTTTTTAAACCCATTAATTTTCTTTGTGTTATTCTATGAAGAAAGGTTTATAAAACCCATATACTTTCCATTGCCTTTGTTAAGAATAATGTTTTATAAAATATTTTTCTTTTCCATTTTTTATAAAATTAATTTTTTTAAATATATTTCTTTCAATTAGTTCTATTATGATGAATGATTCATGATCTTGTGGCACACATATATTTGATTTTAATTATAGTGTGGATGGGACCATTATCTTTATACAATTAATTAGATATATATATATATCTCTCTCAAGAGATATATATGTATATAATAAAGATTGAACAAGGTTTAGTGTGGTACTTTTTCACTATGATAGTCATGGGAGTGAACCTTGAATAATGTGATGGATAGGGGATTAGACCCATTCCTCTATGATAAATATGGAAATGTTACATGACTACTAAGAAAACTATTTTATATTCTTATGTGAATTCTAAAAAACAATTATGTCTAATTATAATGATATACACTCAGGAATTATGTTATTTGATTCATTTCTAATTAATATCTTAGGAACTACCATGATTTATGTCATAAAGGAATATTATGATCTATGATATGTATTTTATGTTTTCTAAAAGTTGTGATCATTTTTTGATACCCTAATATTCATGTTATTTATATATGATCATTGATATATCAAATTTTTATCCTTACTGAGAAATTGAGCTAACCATTTCATATGTATATATTCCTTAGGTTGTGATTAATGGTACTAATTAATATATGTCTAAAGAGATATCTGGTTATGAAGTTCATAATTGAAGATGATTAAGAACATTTATGAACTCGTTTTTTATGTTTCTATGTTTCCAATGTAAGTAGAACTATATGATTTTGGGATAAATCATTTTGTTATTTTATTTTATGAATATTCATATATTAAGATGTAATATCTTGTTATGAAAATATTATTCCATGTAGTGGGTTTAATAGTAAGGTTTAGTTGACCATTAAAAACTAGGATGGAAAAATATTAGTGAGAACCCTAGTGATAAGTATAAGTATGTGACAAAATCATATTTTCTAGTAATGATCTTGAATAAGTGATCATAAACCTAAGGTTTAATAAAATAATTTGTCCATATCTAAAAAACTTATAAATTATTTTTAGGGTTATGTTTTCTCCTACTAAGATTATTGTTTCCCACACTATTATTTTTTGTTTTTTTGAATGGATGGAACTAAAAGAAATATTATTAATGTTTAATGTGATAATAAATGGAATATTTATACATATGAGAAAACTATTTAAATAAGTTATTTAATGTGAATCCTTATGATTATGTATAATCATCTCTCTCATTATGTGATTAACAATCCCATCTTCGGTTAGTTTCCCAACAGACCAAATTAGTGAATAATGGAGTTTCATAAAGAATATAGAGAAAATAAGATTTATATTATAACTTGACCAAAATGAGGGAAAAATAACACTAGTGTATGTATTAGATTATCATTAAAATGTTTTCAGTGTTAAATATAAGAAAACAAATCAAGTAATTTCGAAGGAAAAATTAAAATATCAATTAAGATAATGGATGAGAATAATGAACTCCCTAATATTACCTGAATAGATGACAATTTAAACAATGGAATATAAGGGAATTATAAAAATTTATTACCTAGGGGTAAATGTATAGAGGAGAATCATCAATTTTGTACGATTAATAGTTTTAACAATAATGATGGAAATAATATGAATGATGTATAAAAGGTAAGATAAACAGTATTGATTATGTTAAAAGTAATAAGCACAATTAAATTGAGGTTGATGAATCCTATAACTTGATTCATTTGTGATATTATTTAAAATAAGTATTGGTGAATATGATGAAGAATCATAGTTAATGGTTTGATACTGATGTTAGATGATTGAATTGTTTATGAATTTGTATTTATGAATCATGTTGTATAAGTTTGATAAT
Organism: Viscum album; assembly: GCA_963277665.1. Taxonomy (NCBI): domain Eukaryota; kingdom Viridiplantae; phylum Streptophyta; class Magnoliopsida; order Santalales; family Viscaceae; genus Viscum; species Viscum album. The sequence continues at coordinate 662,590,008 of OY728130.1, read as the reverse complement.
ACTGGTATTCTGGCTATAAAATCATGAATAATCTATGGATATTTACATATTATTATTTCATTAAGAAGTATTTTGAATGGTATGAATAACCTTGAAAAATGATTTTGTGGTATGATGATATTTTTGGAGAACACATAATTAAGGGAAAGATAAGATTTAATATATTCATAATGTTGAGTTAATAATGTGTATTTTGGATGGATATATTATTTAAATTGATAGTATTTATATCATTAAAATTGGTTTGTGATTGGATAAAAAGTTATCTATGTCGTATTTTTTAATAATATTTTATTTATATTTTTTTTTGAAAATTTTAAATCATCAAGAATATATTTAATAATTAGGATTGTGTTAATTTCCAAACCATATATTCTTTTACGTGAGGTTAGTTTAAATGTTATGGACACCATCAAGAGTTTATAAGTTCAAGATTGATCATAATTTCATAGGAATCAAAAACAATGTTTATATTTATTGTGGTGGGAATTTGATACTCTCTTAGGGTTCAAATAAACTTTTAATGTTGATATATGATTTGATGATAACTTTATTATAGTAGTCTAGATAGTTGAATATATAAAAAATTGATTGTAGAAAATTTATTCATTGAAAATGTGATATTTCATTAGATATTTATGATCAATTTAACTATTGACGTTCAGGTTAGTATTTTAATTCTATTCATGATATGTTGGTGATGTTCACTACATTACATTATTATATAATAATTTTGAAAGGTATTTATTAATAATTGAGATATATTTTATTTGGTTGTGGTATTTGTAAGATTTTTTTAATGACGGATTAAACATGAAGTATTATTTGGTAATAATGAAATAAAAGCTTTTAAATATTTAATCATAAGGGTATGATATATACCTTGAATTTAAAATATTCGTTAATGTTCAGGTTATTGAGGTAATTGAGGCTTTGAAGATTAATGATGTATTTCGGTATATGAAGCTTTATTCATTTTGAAAATTATCATACCTTATGATAAACATTTTTTTATTAATTAATAAATAATAAATGAATATATTGATATACTTTTTTCTATTAGATTTTGATTTTTGTTCTTTAGTAATAAAAAATTCCACATGAATTCTCATCATTTGGAAGAATATATTATATTTTGGGGTAAATTTATTTAAGGATGAGATTATTTTTTTTAATGTAAGTATAATTTCTTTTGTTATTAGTATAGATGATAAATTATTTACTTAACTATATGTAAAGGATATAATTTCCAATTTTTTTTATAAAATTCAATTCTAATGAATCGATGGTTTTTAACACCTTATAGATTCAGTGTTTCTTGGTTGTTAACTTTATCCTGATGAAGTACTATATCACTCTCTATGATTCCTTATGAAGTAGTATTTTCATCCTTGTAAATGTATTCACATACCACCAAATTAATACTATTTGAAAAACATATTTTGTGTTGACCTATGTAATTACATTTCCCGCTTTTTAAGGTGATTTTTTATTAAACCTTTTTACGGTGTTTATTTTGACCAATAAACTTCTCAAATATCAAATAATTGATTATCTCTGACATGTTCAAACTATGAGGATGCCATTTATCATATGGTGGAGGATGTAAAACCAAAATATTTTAGAAAATATGTCTATTTAAATAATTTTATCCCTTTGATAGATTTTTTTCATGAAACACTATGTTTTAACAAGACATGATATATTATTAAAATTTTATTTTATGACCATTATATCCTTACTATTAAATTAGAAGGTATGAATATTATTAACAAAAATATGAGATATATAAAATATAACCTACTAAATATAAAATTATTTATTAGTTTTTATGAAATAAGCATTCAATCTTAAGTAAATTATATTAAGTTAAAAAATCAGTTTCCTTCAAAATAGTTTTTATTTGTTTTTTTGAGAAAAATACATTTTTATAAATTTTAACTTATAATATTTTATTTAATAAAAATACCCCAATTTTTTAAAATCATCATATTGCAATTATATTAGGTTAATTTTAGGGGATTTTCTTGAAAAGAATAAATTTTCTGCCAGAAGTAAATGTAATATTTTTAATAAAAATTGTATTTTTTTCCAGAATGAAAAAAATTACATTTTATTTTAATATAGATTAAAATTTCAATTATAACAATTATATCTAAAATAATACTAATAATTTTTTTGGAATCAATTCTATATTTGAATTTTAAATAAAAAAACATTTTTATATGCACAAGGATATTTTTCTAAAAAAGTATTTTCATGTGCACAATGATTTTTTATTAATAAATTATATTAAAATATATTGGTGAATTATTTTTTTTTAAAACAAATTTTATATTAGAAATAGTATTTTCTTTAAAAAATACCTTTCTCAGAATATGGTAATAATACATCCTCATTTATGATTAAAAATGATTTTTTTTCAAAAAAGTTGATTTTTTGCATTTTTAACACGTACATTAAACAAATTAATAAAATTTATTGTTATATAATTAGATAAAATTAATTAAATATTTATAATCATGAGGGACAAATTTGTTAAAGAGGCACCATTTTTCGGTCGATATGAATAGTAACTATCGTAAAATATATTATGTCGATAAAGGGTAAATCAGGTGAATCTACATTAAATATTAGTAGTTATGACATAATTATTTATCAAAATTATTTTTTTATGAAGTTAATTAAACAATTTAACACCTTATTCTAGAATGTGAGTTGTTTAATTAATAATGTACTAGAAAAATGTCATTTTTATTATTTAAATAAAATATAGTTATAATATGTCACTCCATTAATTTTAAATAACCCTTATATATCCATATAGGTACCAAAATTATTATTTTTTATTCTAAATATTAATTTTGTAAAAAATTAATTTATATTAATTATATTAATTTATTTAAATGTTTTAGGTCTTATAAAATTACAATAAATTCTTACACAATGCTAAAATAATATTTACTCAATAAATCAAAAAAATTAAATTAATAATTTTGAAAATATTAAAAGTGATATAATATAAGTATATTATAGTGTCACATGAATTTTATAGGTGTGTATGAAATACTATTCTTTAAAATATTGTATTTTAATTTAAAATTTATTTTTTCCTTTTAAGTGAAATTAAATAAATAATTTCAAAATTGAAAATAATGATATTTTATAAAAATGATAATTTTTAAAATTATTTATAAAATAATAAAGACCTTTAAATAAAAAAATTGATTATTATATGTTCTGAATTGTTATTAATTGGAAATTTATAGTGTAATTATCATTTTTAAAATAAAAAAACCAATACTTTTGATATGAAAAATTTGTTACCACCGTTAAAATTAAATTTTTTAACTAAGGTTTAATCAAAATGATATGGTTTAAAATGACAAAAATAGTGTCTAAATTATAATGGTTTATGGGATTAAAGTCATTCTATACATTATCTTATGATAAATATCTATTCAGAGGAATTTTTATTATGAATGAATTTACTATAATTCACCCTTTTGAGAAATTCCAAAAGTTCCCCTCACCCCAATAACATTCTTTTATACCATTATTTACCTCTTATAAATATATTTTATTTGAAATTAAATAATAATATAATTATTAAAATTATTAATAAATTCTATTATGGTTTTTATAACAACATTACATAACCTCTTTCCCATCAAATTAGAAGTTAATGTATCACTTTTTCTTATATTCAGCTTACAATCTCCATGTAGAAATACAATTAATTTTTCCACATAATATATAATGAATTAGAATTATTATGGATTAAATGTTTATATTTGATATTTATAACAAAAGTATTCTTCTATAATTATAATATCTAGTTTAACCACATATCATTCAATCTGTTGGGAAACAACAACATTATTCATTCGCACATATGGACTACCACCGGAAAAATTCATTCGGGTTCTTTTTTTATTTTAAATTTTAATTTTTTTGTAATAATAAATAATTTTATGAATATAAATGATATAAATTAAAATAATATCAATACTATAAATGTGAATTAATATTCATCTTTCGTTCATTCCATTTGTAGAAACAAATGAAAACAACGCTCAGAAATAATCATGGTCTATCGTCTCCATGAATGATGTAATTCATTTTTATTATAAGCATTAACATGACTCTAGGATAGAGTTATATGAAATATGAATTTTTTATACCAGAGGTTACAATTCTTTTGAACACAACAGAACACAAGGTATGGTTTTAATTTTACAAACTCATTATTTATCGGGATAATTTATTAATATGTTTTTGATGATAAAATCTTATGATATTAAAATTAATAAGTTAATTAATTTTATTCTTCAAAAGTTATTTATTTTTCACATACTTTTTTTATTTATTTTCCTCATATTATATACTCATGTGATCAAATTTCATTATAATGAACATAAAATTAATTTTTCTCTCTCGTTGAATAAAAAATTTATTCCATGTAAATGTTTTCAAAAAGTATTTAAATAATATTTTTAGGGTTTTCTTGTGGTTTTTAAAATTATTTTTTTTATGTTTTTTAAGTTTTAATAAAATAGCTTTTATAGAACACTGTTTTTCATTTTCCAAACTAGGTACTTTAAGACTTTTCCAAAAACAATATGGAATGAATATTTTTTATCATATACAACATTTACAAAAGTTCTATCCATAATTACTACTCAATGAATTTAATATTCTAATGCAAGTTTACATGTCTTTATTCATGGAAACTTTTTACCTTTAGAGTTGCATAATATTTTTAATAAGTGATTTGAAAAATGGAATGATTATTTTTCTGAAGAATGTTTTGATGATTTTTTATTAATATATATATTATTTAAAGACAAAACCCCCAATAATTAATTTATTATTTATTAGAGATATGATATATTGATACCATATTTATTCATTGTATGAGTGTTTTCTATTTATGATTGCATGATTTTTATGAAACCCATTTCTTTTCCACATCGTAGGCTATGCAAAATGTTTTAAAAATCCCATCAGTTTTCCATGTGTTATACTATGATGAAATATTTATGAAACCTATTTATCTTCCATGGGTTATTCAATATTGAAATATTTTTGATCCATATTTTAATTTTGTGGGTTTTTCTATGAGAAAATGTTTATTAAATACATTTATTTACCTTGGTTCAAATATGATGAATGATTTTGGCACTTTTGGAACACAAATGTATCATTTTAATTATGTGATGGGTGGGGAAAATATATCCTTCCAATTAATTGGGTATATATTTTAATCTCATGAGATAAATAATCTTTTAGTGAAGAGTGAACCCAGTTGAGTTTGTGATATTTTCATTATGGTAGTCTTAGGGTTGAACCATGAATACTATGATGGTTGGGGGAGTGAACCAATTCCAATATTATAGTCTTGAAAATGAACTTTTACTACTGGGAAAGTGATTTTACATGTTAATTTTTATTGCGAAAACCCATATCTTATTCAAATATTATTATCTCATGGCTTATGTTTTTTATTACTTTCTTATTCTTGTCTTATGAATGTTCGGGATTAATTTCACAACTCAAGAGTATGATCTATGAAATGAGAGGTGTGGTTTTAAGATGTTATGATTATGTTATTGTACATTTATATTCATCTAATGATTATATGATCATTTATTTATGTCTTTTTAGCAATATTTAGCATATGATTTCACTCTTTCTTATGTTTATATTCCTATGGTAATGAAGAAAGGTACTAAGTATGATATGTCTAATAAGGGTTCTAGTTATGATTTACTTAGTGGAAAATGATGCAGATATTTTATGATCTAGTTGTTTATATTTAAATGTTTCTAAAGGTAATATACCTATATAAATATAGTGTGTATTATTATGTTATATTATAAATATCAATTTATTAAGATTTAATGTTTATATATTAAAGTATTGGTCGGTTTGTGCTCCATGCTAAATCTTGATGATGTGGGAGTACCGCTCTTATGATAGAGGTCTCACACAGTATATATTGTGGTGTATTATTGAATCTATATAAATAAAGGATATGTGTGACCCATTACATAGTGGTTCAATGGTTTACTAATCTAAATATCACATACGATAAAGAATTCTACCCAGAATGGGAAAATCATTGGCCCATAATCGATTCCTAAAGAAGGTCATACACAATGTCAGATATTCTGGGGGATTTAAAGGATGTGACTCACTAGGAGTATACAGTGTGTCTAAAAAATTATGGTAATGCCCATTTCCATCTATATAACAAGAATTTTTTCCTTTAGAAACTAGACATGCTATTATAATACATGACATGTAGGGATCCGTCTGATACTTGGGCATGTGTCATCTACCCATGAAATTGCTCTTCCCAAAGTTCATGGGGTTTTACCTAACAAACATATTGTGTGGGGATGCATGGCCTATTGGTAATTTTCTCCATGTACACATTTTGAGGGTAGACTAAGTGTCACACTAGTTATAGACCCATATATGGAATGTGATATATAACTCTTTGAATAAACCATATCCTTTATATAAAAGGTCTCACACTAAATATGTTCGTCAAAACTACAAGCCATGTATACTGTAATTTAATATAAAATTCAATTATTTTATATGATTTTAACCCACACATTAATCAACTCATCTTCTAGTCTGACTCACAATAATAATGACCATAATTTCATTAAACAAGCATGTGTCATCACGAATGAATGGATTATGGACACCCCTTTCCCAGTAAATGCCCATCATCTCACATCATAAGATAACTATGCAATCATCCTCATTGAAATACAATCACCTGGACAAACATTAGATTCTATTTTTCATTTTCAAACATATACTCTACATCTATATTCAAAAACAGACCCACAAAAAAATCTATTTCTATAAAGAGTGATTTAAAAATGATTGGTTCTTTAGTTGTAATCAAATCATTGACAAATTAAAACTTCATTGATGAACATCAATAAAAAGGAATGAAATGACTAAAATATAAAACTGGGCATCAAATGATGTGTAAATATATTTGGAAATCATTTATGAAATATAATTAATAGGGAGGATAATATAATTATTAAATACAAATGTAATTCAAATACAAATTCCTGGTAATAGAAATAATTATTGGTCAAATCAATATGAATGATACAAACATTAAATTCTAAAAGAATTAAACGATTTTCATTTTGAAGAAAATAACATGAATTAATACAAAAAAGAAAAATCCCTAACTTCTGTATGGATTAATTTTTGTAAAGAACATATCTGTATCGATGTCATTGATGAGATCTACTATGTTAATTTTTTTCTTTATAGTTCTCCACATTCATTGGTTGTCGATCATAATTCCTGGGATCACTCTCTAAATTGATCACCATCAGATCACTCTCTTTCCTCTCAATACAGTAGGGTTATGTGTAAAATCTTATGGAATTTATTATTGAGGTGATAATAAATAAGATTACATAGTGTTGTAAAATAAATTAAATCTAAATTAATATATTAATTTAATCTATTTAATCAATCCATGAATCTACTCTGTCCAAACATCTGATGCATAAAAAACTTATTTCATGTCTAGGGTAAAACCCATGTTTCTGATTTAATGGTGTCATTAGTTTTTTCTTCTAGGACACCATTCAATAATTATTCCATTATTGGTTTAAAAAGAGCATGTGTGATTTATTTTATTTAATATATCATCCCAATTTCTCAATGGGCCTTATAAATTCACATTGAATTCACAAATATCTCTAAAAATATCTTTTGAAATATTCCAATTTGTAAAATAAAAATTTAATATTCTCTATAGTCAATCCCAAAATTAATAATTTATTATTATTAGTAATCATAATATCCAAATATCCTTAATTAATAATTATATTATCCAAGACATTAAAACCACCATCATTATATCTGAATCCTTATCTTCAAAAACATGTAGTTATTACATAGTTAAATTACTTATAATTCTATGGTATCAATTATATAAACTAGGTCAACTAATATAAACAAATATCCAATATAATATGATAAATATTTTATATTATTATCTAATAAAGAAGGTCACATAGTCTAAAACAATTTCCAATAAACATGGTCTACTATCATACTAGATTATCTAAAAAATAAGTCAATTATTTCCCACAATAGAGACACCAATCAACAGGACTATGCAGTCATCCCATAACAAAACCACCATTTACATTGGTAGATATATCTTGGGAGAAAACTTTTTAACTTCATAAACATATCATTTCAACATCCACAGTATTATATATACACAATATTATCATAATCAATATATAAGAGAATAAAACTCAATAATAAAATAATCCACATCTATAAAAGATTGTCAATGAAATATCATTCCAGTGTCATTCAGTTTTTTTTATTCTCTCATGATTACACTAAAACTCATAAAATAATATACCTCCAAATATATAATTTTTGTATCAGTAAATTACAATACTATAATAGAATATCATATGGTTAATTAATATCCTAGACTTCATTATCTTATTATAGAACAACACCGAATCTCTGTGACCATTCTAAAAAATAGAATCCTTTAATCACCAAACACCAATACATTAAATTAAAAATTTTCATGTCACAAGGTCTGTAGTATGAGTTATAAAATTATAAATGTAAGGTAACATTAATTAACATGTTAAATCAACACATCCATCATAAAACCTACAACAAACTTTATTTGAGACATAATTCTGATCAGAGGTTGTTCATGTAATGAATTTTTTTTATGTTTAAACTATTATGAAATTAATATGGATGAATAGTTTTTACTTATGGTGTTGGAATGGCTTTTGGAAGTCATTGAAACAATGGTAGTGATTATATAAAATAATATAAATATTCTATTAAACATGGGCTCAGTCTTTCTAAATCGATCTTATTATATATTAAAATATTTTTCAAAAAGTAAATATGAGATCATGTTAAATTTGAAACATGATTTTTACCCTTATAATTACATACATTTTTTCAACATTGTGTACCATAATTGATATTTGAGACATAATTATGATTGAATGTTCTTCATGTACTAAATTGTTTTATGTATAAACCATTATAAAATTAATTGGGATGACAATTGTTTTATTTTTGGAGTTGTAATGGATATTGAGAGTCATTAGAATCATAGTTGTGAGTATATAAAATAATATAATGATTCTATTAAACATGGCCTCAATATTTCAAAAATAATTTTTATATATTTAATGATTTATCCAAATGTGAATATAAGAAGATGTTTAATATGAAGCATTATTTTTACCCTTGGAATGACTTACATTTTGATGACATCGAGTACCATAATGGTGACTTGTCACTGGAGGAAAAAATAGTCAAAATACTTTTCATTGACATACATTATTCATATATAAAATCTATATTAATCTAATAACTAGGATTAGATACATAACCCTAAATATTGAAGAAAAATCATGATGTAAGATTTTTGGAGAATTATTGGGATTCTCAATGGAAAATTCCTTAGTAATTCCCAACGACAATAAGGTAGGTTTATATTTAACCATCTATTGAACCAAGTCTGGGGTAATTATTTATAGTTTTTATTTAATTTTATTCATTCTTGAATGTCATTTGAACATTGATAAATTCCTCCTATTTTGAATCTATATAATGATATCGCATGGCCTTATAAACATAAGTTTATTTTCTAGGAATTGTATTTCGATATTTTCTAATTGAATTTATTTGGATCTATCATTTCATCATTTTATTCCTTACGATAGATAGATGGATTTGAAATAACCATCAAGTAAAATTTACCATTATAGTTTCTTGGATTTCTCCCTTCATTGTTCATGTTTTTATCATCAGTATTTAATTTTGGTATGATTATTCCAACACACACATGAATCAATCAAATAAATTATTTTTAAATATTTTCAAGAATATCATTTTTTTCATTTGATACTAATAATAATAGCATGGAGGTTGAATTATAGTAAATTTTATAATATTTAATTAGTATTGCATGAGTCTAATACTATAAGGAGACTCATTTAAGAATTGGATGGATAAGGTGAATAATGAGAATCACCTTTTCAAGAGAGTGTTAGATCCAATTATTCTAGAGGTGAAGGTTCAATCAAGGTAAAGTTGGTTGAGACAAATCCATGTGAGTAATTTTCGAGAAATTGGAATATGCAACAAACATTCCAAAGAATGTTATTGTTTTTCGGAAATATATTAGTACAAAACCTGTATTTTGTATGAAAAAATACAATGTAATCAAATTTTTTACTGACATGCGTTTCTAGGAAGATATAAAATATCACAAAAAATTTGGTAATATCCAATACACTCTATATAAATTATTCATATTATCATCATTTACATGGGGGTACAAGATTGAGGAACACAATTTGTTTACATACTATGTAAACTAAGCCCAAAAACTATGTTCCCTATGTAGAAACGATGTGGGAAGATGAGGTGCACACAAATTAAACATTTGGATCATACAATACATGTGTAATTATACAAAAAAAATACATTGATTTATACTGGAAATCTAGGGTTCTAGTATTGGGGAATACAATTGACTGAGATATACACACTTTGCACATATGGACATGTTATATACCTCTAGTCGAACTGTTTGAGAGCCTAAGATCATCATTTGGGACCAGATCTAAACATAAAAGTAGTATTTTCAGAATAAAAAATCATATAAGATGAGATAATGGTATTGACATTGATATCCCATATAAAATTTATGATAGTTTTAGATGGTTGATCCCTTCAGTCAGGATTTGATGATGATAGGGTTTGGGTGTGTTCATCAATGTGTGTTAGGTAGGTACTTTTAGGGTATTTGGGAAAGATTATTCATGGATCCCTAATATCTTATATTAATATAGGTTTGATAGTCCCTCACAACCATATGGGGTGTAGTTCATCTTTTTAAAAAGTTGTATCCCCATAAAAAATGTTGATGAGGTTCAGATCCGATATTGGGATCAATACACATTATACAGATGTGTCTATCTTTTAGGTGTGGGACTCCCACAAAATATATCATGGGGTTGTATAGATTGATAATCAAATTGGATCGGCAGTCTTATATGTATTATTTAATTTATTTGATTAGAGGTGAAGACTAAGACCTTACCATACAAATTAGGTCGTTATATGATCTTATATAGGTTCTCATTTCATCATATGGGTTATGGTTCATGTCTGACTGTTCTTTTGATGATTTATTAAATTAGTGATTTTATGGTGTCCTAATAATTTTGTATATAGAATCATTTATAAGATAAATTTATTCACATATTATATCTTAAGGATTTATTTTTTGATGATAATATTGGTTTATAGGGTGCGGGTGGAGTGTAATAGTGAATGAAATAAATGTAAGTTGTACCATTTATAAAATATATAGGTTTTATACTAGGATTGTTCTTATTACATATTTCTAGTTTATAATTATTTTATGGTTAGTGAAGATGTATTTTTAAAATTTTAAATTTCTAGGTGTATTATAGTATGCTAATATAGTTTATTAGAGGTCGTGAATGGTTTTATTATTTTAGTTATTACAATTTTGTATTACTATGGTGTTTATGGAGATGATTGTGTGCCTGTAATTGTATATTAGGCTATCTTAGGACATATATGTTATATTCCTAATCAGTTCCATTCATATTTTCTGGGCTTATTTAATGATGGATTCCAGAGTAAAACCTGGATAACCCATATCTCGGGTGTGGCCCCGATGGGTTTAGTCATGCCATGAAACTTATTATCATAATTGATAACATCATATATTTTTTTGAATGATAATTTAATGGTGGAAAAAATTTACTATAGCTATTTTCATGATCTCAGTTCCCATTAAGATCTCATCTTGTTCTGTAATTGGTATATTTGTCAATGGAATTCCCATGTTCATACCTACATCCAAAATTTATTTCTGATATTTTATCGACATTGGAGCTCCAAAACACTTAATAGAGAGTACCATCATTTTCATGTCAATAAAAGGTGTAAAATGGAACACTCGAAATTTTTCATGGATAATACTCCATCAATAATCATATATATTAAATAAAAATATCTATAATATCTTTTAAATTACCCATAATTTTCTTGAGAATATTGTCATCATGATCTATGTTAAAAAATAATTAATATCAACTATTTTTAGTATAATTATGATTTCAGTGTGAAAATAATAAGACATAGTAATTTAAATATATTTGAATAAATAATTTAATAAAAATACAAATATATAATATTAAATATAATCACAAACATAATAATTATGATATTTAAGAAGGTATGTGGGCTCATTTATAGGAATATGCAAGGTTAGTAGGTCGAGTTGCTCATACCCAACACACCTTCTTTCCCCACATGGATGAAAAGGATTGGTGTAATTATTATGAATTATGTTACTTAACCGGATCTCATCCTTGAAATATAGGATATCCACACCTTTCCTTCCCTATATTCCATATTCCACCAATCATAGTTTTCCTTTATGGAACCAAAATATTTTTTTAGATTTCAGCTCTCTCAAAATTCATAGGTTCCCCACTCTCACTAACCCTAACCACTGTAATAGCATCATTCTCTAATCCACTAACCACATTATTCAGTCATTGTTTCAATACACCAAAATATAAATTACCAAAATTCTCATAATCACCCAAAATAATCAAATCATCATTCTTAACCATCATAATAAAATCTGAATTTGATATAGTATAATCAAACTATGAGGAAAATGTAATGTTTTCTCATTCACATTTTCCATAATTTCATTCTCCATTATTACCCATAGGAATTTTATAATGATAGGGGTTTCCATATAAATTTAATATTTCCCATTTTCTTTTCTGACTATGTAACACCCCGACTCCAGTTACTAGAGTCGGTGCATTATTTTAATACATTTGCATGATTACAAGTAATCAAGTCCCGAAGGACCGATCAGTTTAGCAGTCTTGGAAAATATATTACATACATTAATGTTAAATTACAAATTATAACAAAACAAAATAAATAATCATTTATGAACTAGATTATTCCATTGGCTTAACCCAACATATCAATCACAATACACTTCTTGGAATCCTGGGAAAAATAAAACATAGAAAGGGGTGAGCTCAGATTCTCAGTAAGGATAACAATATAGCAGAAACTTTCATAAATAATAATAAACATTTAAGGCAATGTATAACTAAATCAAAAGACTTTTAGACTTGAACTTCAGAATAATATGGAAAATATAAAATGAAATAATGCCATTTACATATTCACATGGATATTCTACTAGTCGAGTAATCACATGCAATATCGATAACCACTTTCATAACGATGGAATGCATAATTCCAGACTATCATAACCACATAGCCAAGGCCTCGTGCCAAGACTACAAATAAGATTTTGTCAAGGCCTCATTCCAAGACACTAGTTTGTCTCATGAGACCTACCGATGCATCGAGGATCTATAACGGGCTCAACCCATCACTTACTAAATCCAATGCATTCCTCATATGAAAAGGTTTGAACATAACATAAACATTCATATTAAAACTAGCATACAAAATGTCAATAATTTACCCATAAACCATGAATGGTATAAAAATAACATATCCACAGTCAAACATATCATAAAACCTTCAACACAATATGGAAGATTTGTATCATGATAAATCAACTTCAAAAAAAGTTTAAAATTTATTAAAGGATTTTGACGTCGATGAAAATGATTTGTAAAACTCTTTGAGAGAAATACCCCTTTTTCATGAAAAAATTTAAAAGTCACAGAATTTAGAAAAGAAGTCATTTAAAGATATTTTTTAATCAAAGTGTCCCATTCCACTTTGAAACATTTGAAAGGAATTAACATTTTAAAAACATTCATGTCCATATAAATAAATCCTTAAAACCCATTTTGAAGACATGGAAATTAATGATAAAGATTTAGAAGAATAAATATTTAAAACATTTGAAATGACGTTTTAGTAAAAAGTGCCTTAAAATAATCCCTTTGAAAACTCTTTCATAAAACATGGACATGGATAATAAATATGTCCCAGTAGATACGTACGTAAAAACAACCTCGGATAATAAAGAGATTGTGAAATTAACCCTTACCAATTTGGTAACTTACGAAACATACACCCCTTGAAAGAGGTATCATACAATGAATATGTAAATACACATAAATTAAAGTGTGTTAGTTAAATAATATAATTATGGGTTGTACATACACCACACAAAAGGTAATAGTGGAAATATGGCACGAATCTCACGTGAATAAGGAGTGAGATGAAAACCCCCTACCTTGCACTTTCCTTTAGTCGAGGGAATGTTTAGCCTCTTGTATGAAGACTATAGTATGTTATTAAATTATACCAGAACCATATTAATATTTATGATATCATAAATTATTCATTTATGACTTTATACAACCCATTTAAAAATAATTTCTATTTTATATTAATATTTCGGGTAATAATCGCTTTCTTTATCGTACATGTTTTAACTTGTTACTCTTGATTGTATCACTTAGATCATGATTTAAATACTTCCAGAATATAAAACATTATTTATTTATAATATATATTTAGAATATAAAAATTTATAATAGACGTATATATGAAATCGAAAACACCGTTTACGGAGACGGCAGTCCGTACGTACGCAAAAATGTTGTTTCTGTTTATATATAGTATTGAACGGAAGTAAGTGAATAAGATATATGTAAGTGCATAAATAGTTAAATATATAAATATATATATCTTTAGTAGCATTACTATGTCATATATTACATACTTTTTTGTAATATATATTATTATAATCGTCGATGAATGGTGTACTTGGAAATGAATCTAATCGCGTTGTGGAGATAGTAATCCGTACGTACGCACGAGTGAAAATATTATCTTTTGATATTAATATAATATATAATTGGATGGTATATAATATATATAAAATCCTTATCATGTTATACACATAATTATTATAACCATCCAAATAATTATGTATTGAATAACAATTACACCACGACGTGGAGATGGTAAGCTGTACGTATGCACGTATGGTGACATGTCATTCAAAGGGTGAATAGAATAATGAATTTTGTTGTACCATAATTATAATAACATAATAATATATAGAATATATTGGGGTTATTAGTTTAGAATAGAAACAAAAAAGAAAAAATAAGTGGAAGAAGAAAGGAACTTGGAAAAGGGTGGTGAAATCATTACCTCTTCTTTGGGTTCTTCCATTTTATTTGATTAAAAGGGATCCTTAGACTGGCTTTCTGATCAAACTAAGGACTCTATGTTGAAGGGAGGATAGTTGAGAGGGTATTTATGTAGGGTTTTCCCCATCCAAATGGCTTAGAATGTGGGAGTTAGAGAGAAGGCGGACTTCTCTTTTATAAGAGGGGTGAGGGGCACCTTAGGAAAAACATAAAATATTATTTTATAATAAATTAATATTCAGTTTCTAATGGATAAAAAGTTGATTATTTAAATTATAAGGTGGAGATAGGTCAAAAAAATCAACCAATAGGTTTTAGACATGTTTAGGTTACCATTTTAACCTTATCATTTAGATTTAACTCTAAGTTAAATAATTTTACTTTTACTGTGTCTTCTTGTATTCTTACACTATATGGTTAATAAACATACTATATACTGCCAATCGATCCCCAATTGGTTCATTAATGTCATATATATTATTATATAATTCTTGTGGACCAACGTTAAATATTTAGTACCATTATATCAATTAATAATATAAAATTTGTTTTAAAAACTATTTTATGTCAATTTTTACATTATTTGGTATTTATTTTTTTGTTAAATTAATAACAACATGATTAATTCAAAACAAATACATTTAATATATCCTAACATGTCATATTAACCTATAAAATTCGTGTATGTCATAAAAACATTGAAATAATATTTATTTTAATATTTATAATACAATTTATTTGATTCTTTCATTAATAAGGTAATTACTACATCATCATTGTGTCACAAATAAATTTATTTATTTAATGTATAAAAATTATAAATAAAATAACATGATGTAGTAAATCCTTTTATATTTCTAATTAATATTTATAATAGAATTTATCTTATGTAAAACCCTATATTAAAAATATTTTATTTATTAAACATTGATTTTAACTCTTTTAACTCTTCTTTAAATTTAATAATAATAAATGTCCAAATCTAATCCAAGCGGACCTAAATGATAATATTTTATTCCTAAGGTCGTTTTTGGTCGAGATAAACTTGTCCAATATAATTATAACATGTGTGAGGGTAATATTAATATCATTTTCACCTTTAATTACCCCATTTACTTTTAACGATGGAAAATAAAAGTAAAAAATTACTATTCACCAAAAATTATTTTCATTTCATTGAACCACATTTTACTCCTTCATATTAATCATGTCTCTCAGATTTTCGAAATTCAACTCACAGAAGTGGTAAAATTAAGTTTTATGAGAATTTTTAAATTCTCTTAGGAGTTGGGAAAAAAGCGGTGAAAAGTTCAATAAAATTTTTATATATCTAAAATTATTATAAACTAAATCCAATGAATTAAAATTATCTTATATAAATATTATGTATCAATTTTGACATAAATTAATTTATATAAAATAAATAATTATTTAAATAAAAAAAATCGGTTTTGACCAATAACTTACTGATTTTCACTATTCATCAAAAAATGACATTTCTCAGAAAAATACCAAATATTAGGCCTAATCTATATTTGATATTATCAATTAAAAAATTATTTCTATTTTACCAAATTAAAAAAATATATATTGCATTAATTAATTTAAATTAAATACCATTGTCAAAATAAATAGCGTGTTTTTAAGAAATCATAACTATCAAAAGATTGACACTTGTTTATATCCGGTTTAAATGTGAAATTCTTTCCAATGAACAACATTGGATTAAATTGTAAAAATAGATTATAAATATCATTTAAAACCACTAAAATTCATAATTTATCACTATTAATTATTTCGATTAAAAAATTTGTTTTTAATTAAAATTTAGTAATTCTCACTATTCATCAAAATATAAAAGTTATCAGAAAAGTACCAAAAATTCACCCTAAGCTAATTTTGATATTCCAAATCCAAAAACTGAAGTCCATTTTGAAAGATAAAATGTACAAAATTTGAAAATGTGGGTATTACTATTAATAACGGCTAGTTTGATTGGTTGTGGTGTGTGTTAGAACTCGAAGTTGCGTACAACACACACTACTGTATTATTCAAAGAAAAGTGTACCATGGAAGATTGGGGGTTACATTCTCCCCTCCTTAAATAAATTGTGTCCTCGTAATTTATGCTCGGTATTGGAAAATGGGGTTGACATTTGAAAATATCATAGTTGAAATCCCACATCGAAAAATGGATTAATGAGGCCTCTATTTAAAATAAAGAGTGGTAAGTATGAAGGTTACCGAAAATAACACATAATAGGGTTCCATGTAGGAAAATATGGATATGTAAGAGAAATCTAACCATCAATATCTGATGGAGAGTGGTAGAGAACATGGATATGAAAAGGCCAAAAATCCCAAAGCTATAAATTTGTGATGATCTAAGGTTCCATATAGGGCAACATTTTTGTTCTAAGATCCTTTTTTTAATGTTGAGTAATTTATTTATGAGATTGGCTAAGATCATAATGAGATATACTTAATTTATAATTAGAGTTTTATCCATTAATAAATTTCTCCCACAAACTTATCTTTCACCCCAAAACATAATTCAACTCAAAAATACTCTATTCATCCTAATCATATAGGGTTCCAAATATAATTAATTTATAAATCACATATCAGACCCTTTAAAAAATACATTATACCATCCAGGAACTTCACGTAGTCCAGTTGTAGGTGATAAATCCCAATTTCTCTATGGTTGTGGGTTCAATTCCCACAACTTTGTCTAATGTGACGGGTCGTCACACGCTCTGCGTGTTTTCCTTTTATAAAAATCCAAAAATTAACCTTTCAAACTTAATCCATTACAACCTTTAGACTTATCCAAAATACTTCTGTAAACTCTCAGTCCAAAATTTATATGAAAGGTAAACATAATGTAGATCCTTTTTACCACGTAATAGCATGTGAATACCTTCATCATGTATTCATTTAAAACACTGAAGCATCCTGAATTACCATAAACCCTTATTGATTACATTCATCCTCCCTTATTCCTTATAGAATACTGAATATACTTCATCCATCCAAAAATTTTGTAAGCTCCAAAAATGATGGAATATACAAATCTTTAATCAGTTTTAAGGCAGTCAAGAATATCCAATATAATTTACCCAAATCAACCATATCTTATTCCAAAATTAGTACCTCAATATTAGGACCATATTAAGGTTTATCTTTCCTTCAACAATGTAATTTCCAAAAAATTTAACTCACTGTAGATTCACTTTTCTTAGTACAATAAAATCTCAAATCCTCAATGGAATAGTACTGCAGTACAATCCTTATTTATTTCCAGTACATCATTGACACAATACTTCAATGAAATAATTCCAAAATAACAACATAAGAACAATAGTCATTCCTCTTCATCTGTGGTAGTATCATAACGTGATTATTATCCAATAGCATCATTTGGGGAATACTTTTATGATTTAAACACTGGTTTGTGTAGTGTCCCAACTTCTTACAGATGATGCATTGTACATTTGAAACCTTTTTCTTACCCTTGCTGTCACGTACTTAGTGTCCTTTTTCTCCACACTTATAAAAAACTCCCATTCCCTTCAATCAAGTTCTAGGTTATTTCTTCCAATAGTCATCACATATGGAATAAAATTTCTTTTCCCTCTTCCCTTTATCCATCTTTCTCTCTTCCATACTTTTATTCTTTTTCTTCCCTTCAAAGCCATAGGACTCAGAGAATTCTTTACTTTTATTATTAACACATGATACTATTTCTTAATATGTTAAAAAAACATGAGATACTATTTCCATTCCAAATGTTGGATTAATACTATGGAAGATATGATCCTTCTTACTCTTTGGATCATATGTATTGCTAGAGTTCACATTCCTTCTACTGGGCACCAAATCTATAAAGTGGCATACACTAGGTTAGTTTATGAACTGAAATGAATAATTACAAACTTGTAAAATACTTAACGTAAATTGAATAGTTTATAGATATAATCCATAATCATAAAAATGTTTTCTTTGAGTAAGTATACACTTATAAGCTCTTCATAATGGTTTGTAAAGAAAATGATAATTATCCTAATAATATCCCACAGGGGTGTCGTAACCAAGAGTGCATCAAGGCTCATTGTCATGCACCAGTTCCCATTCGAGTCTAGCTCAAATCGGTGTTTTCGGGTTTTACCCCTAGGTACATCTGTGCCAGAGCTGCCTCTACCTGCTCGTATCTAGGCAAAGATATATTGATTGGAAAACTCACAAAATCTCTACAATACCAAAATTCTAGAAAGTTCTTATATACTGATCCTCAAAGTACATCTTAGGGTGATGTGATCTAATAAGAGTTTATCTAAATCTAGTTTCTAAGGTTATTGATAAACTTCCTATGATACTAACTGTAACGCCCCGACCCCAGTTACCCAGAGTCAGTGCATTATTTTAATACATTGGCATGATTTTAAGGAATCAAGTCCCCAAGGACTGATCAGTTTAGCAGTCATGGAAAATAGATTACATACATGAATGTTACATTACACTTTATAACCAAACAACATAAATAATCCATTATGAACTCCACTATTCCCTTGGATTAACCCTGGATATCAATCACAATACACTTCTTTGAATCCTGGGAAAAATAAAACATATAAAGGGGTGATCTCAGATTCTCAGTAAGGATAACAAAATAGCGGAAACATTCATAAATAATCATAAACATTTAAGGCAATGTATAACTAAAACAAAATCCTTTTAAACTTGAACTTCAGAATAATATGGGAAAAATAAAATGAAATAATTCCATTTACTTATTAACATGGATATTCTACTAGTCAAATATTCACATGAAATATCAATAACCACTTTCATAACGATGGGATGCATAATGCCAGACTATCATAACCACATAGCCAAGGCCTAGTGCCAAGACTAAAAATAAGATTTTGTCAAGGCCTCGTGCCAAGACACTAGTTTGTCTCATGATACATAGAAATGCATCAAGGAGCTAAAGCGGGCTCCACCCATCACTTACTAAGTCCAATGCATTCCTCATATGAAAAGGATTGAACATAACCTAAACATTTGCATTAATAATAGCATACGAAATGTCAATACTTTACGCATAAACCTTGAATGGTATAAAAATAAAACATCCATAGTCAATGATATCACAAAACCTTCAACACAATATGGAATATTTGTATCATGACAAATCAACTTCAAAAAAAGTTTAAAATCCATTAAAGGATTTTGACGTTGATGAAAATGATTTGTAAAACTCTTTGAGAGAAATACCCATTTTTCATGAAAACATTTAAACGTCACACAATTTGGAAAAGAAGTCATTTACAGATTTTTTTGAATCAATGTGTCCCATACCACTTTGAATCTTTTGAAAGGAATGAACATTTTAAAAACATTCATGTCCATATAAATAAATCCTTAACAACCATTTTGAAGACATGGAAATTTATGAGAAAGATTTAGAAGAATAAATATTTAAAACATTTGAAATGATGTTTTAGTAAAAAGTACCTCAAAATAATCCCTCTGAAAACTCTTTCATAAAACATGGACATGGATAATAAATATGTACCAGTAGATACTTACATAAAAACAACCTCGGATAATAAAGAGATTGTGAAATTAACCCTTACCAATTTGGTAACTTACGAAACATACACCCAGTGAAAGAGGTATCATACAATGAATATGTAAATACACATAAATTAAAGTGTATTATATAAATAATACAATTATGGGCTGTACATACACCACAGAAAAGGTAATAGTGGCAATATGACATGAATCTCACGGGAATAGGGAGTGAGATGAAAACCCCTTACCTTGAACATTACTTTAGTCGAGGGTACGTTTATCCTCCTATATGAAGATTATAGTATGTTATTAAATTATAAAAGAACCATATTAATTTTTATGATATCATACATTCTTCATTTATGACTGTATACTACACATTTAATAATAATTTCCGTGTTATATTAATATTTCAGGTAATAATCGCTTTGTTTATCGTACGTGTTTTAATTTGTTACTCTTGATTATATCACTTAGATCATGATTTAAATACCTCCAGAATATAAAACATGATTTATTTATCATATATATTTAGAATATAAAAATTTATAATAGACGTATATATTAAATGGAAAACACAGTTTATGGAGATGGTAGCCCGTACGTTCGCATAAACGATGTTTCCATTTTTATATTGTATTGAACGGAAGTAAGTGAATAAGATCAATGTAAGTACATAAATACTTATATATATAAATATATATATCTCCAGTAGCATTATTATGTCATATATTACATACTTATTAGTAATATATATTTTTATAATTGTCGATGAATGGTGAACTCGGAAATTAATCTCATCGCGTCGTGGAGAGGGTAATCCGTACGTACGCTCAAGAAAAAAAATCATTCTTTTGATATTAATATAATATATAATTGGATGGTATATAATATATACATAATCCTTATCATGTTATACACATCATTATTATACCCATCCAAATAATAATGTATTGAATAACAATTACACCACGACGTGGAGATGGTAAGCCGTACCTACGCACGTATGGTGACTTTTCATTCAAAGGGTGGATAAAATAATTAATTTGGTTGTACCATAATTATAATAACATCAAAATATATAGAATATACTGTAGTTATTATTTTATAATGGAAACAACAAAGAAAATGGAAGTGGAAGAAGAAAGGAACTTGAAAGAGGGTGGTGAAATCATTACCTCTTCTTCAGGTCTTCCTTTTGATTTGATCAAATGGGCTCTTTAGGTTGGCTTTATGATCCAACTAAGGCCTCTATGTTGAAGGCGGTATATTTGAGAGGGTATTTGGGTAGGTGTTGGTAGATCCAAATGGCTTAGAATGTGTGAATTAGAGAGAGGGGGAGTGCCCTTTTATAATAGGGGTGAGGGGCACCTTAGAAAAAACGTAAAATATTATTTTATTATAAATTCATATACGGTTTATAATGGCTCCAAAGTTGATTATGTAAAGTATAAGGTGGGGATAGGTCTAAAACAAATCAACCAATAGGTTTTAGACAAATTTAGGTTACCATTTGAACCTTATCATTTAGATTTAACTCTAAGTTAAAAAATTTAACTTTTACCATGTCTTCTTGTGTTCTTACACTATATGGTTAATAAACATAATATATACTTCCAATAGAACCCCAATTGGTTAATTAATATAATATATATTATTATATAATTATTTTGACCGAGCAATAGATTTTTAGGACCATTATATCAATTAATAATATATTATTTGTTTTGAAACTATTTTATGTCAATTTTGACATTATTCGGTATTTGTTTTTTTGTTAAAATAATAAGTACATGATTACTTCAAAAAAAATACATTGAATCTATCCTAAAATTTCATAATCACCTATAAAATTCGTGGATGTCATAAAAACATTGAAATTATATTTATTTTAATATTTATAATACCATTTATTTGATTCTTTCATGAATAAGGTAATTAATGCATCATCATTGTGTCATTAATAAATTTATTAATTTAATTACTAAAATTTATAAATAAAATACCATGATGTAGAAAATATTTTTTAGCTTTATAATGAATATTTATAATCTAATTTATCATATGGAATACACTATATTAAAAATGTTTTAGATATTGAACTTTGATTTTTACTCTTTTAACTCTTCTTTGAATTAAATAATAATAAATGTCCTAATCTAAACCAAGTGGACCAAAATGATAATATTTTATTCCTAAGTTTATTTTTGGTCGATATAAACTTGTTCAATGGAATTAGGACATTTGTTAGGGTAATATTAATATCATCTTTCTCTTTAATTACCCTATTTACTTTTAACCGTGATAAATAAAAGTAAAAAGTTACTATTCACCAAAAATTATTTTCATCTTATTGAACCAAATTTTACTCCTTTATATTAACCATGTCTCTCAGATTTTCAAAATTTAACTCACAGAAGTTGTAAAATTAAGTTTTATGAGAATTTTCAAATTCTCCTATGAGGTGTGTAAAGGACGGTGAAAAGTTCAATAAAATATTTATATATCTAAAATTATTATAAACTGACTCCAATGAATTACAATGATCTTATATAATTATTATGTATCTATTTGACATAAATTAATTTAAATAAAAAAATTATTATTTCAATAAAAAAATCTGTTTTAACCAATAACGTAGTGTTTTTCACTATTCATCAAAAATTGATGTTTCTCAGAAAAATACCAAAAATTCGGCCAAAGATATATTTGATATTATGAATTCAAAAAATGATGTCTATTTTACCAAATTCAAAAAATATAATTTGCAGTAATTAATTTAAATAAATTTCCGTTTGTCAAAATAAATAGCGTGTTTTTAAGAAATAATAACTATCAAAAGATTGACACTTGTTTATGTCCTGTCTAAATATGAAATTATGTCCAATGACCAAAATTGGATTAAATTGTAAAAATATATTCTAAATATAATTATAAACCACTCAAATTAATAATTTATCACTATTAATTATTTTGATTAAAAATGTTGTTTTTAATTAAAATTTAGAAATTTTAACTATTCATCAAAATATGAAAGTTATCAAAAAAGTTCCAAACATTCACTCTATGATAATTTCGATATTCTGAATCCAAAAATGAAGTCCATTTTGAAAGATAAAATTTATTAAATTTCAAAAAGTGGGTATTACTATTCATAAAAGCTAGTTTGATTGGTTGTGGTGTGTGTTTGAACTCGAAGTTGCGTACAACACACGCTACTATATTATTCAAAGAAAAAAGTACCATGGAAGCTTGGGGTGTTATATACTAGTTAGATGGATTCACTGAAATACTTATCCTTTTTACATGAATATCACTCCCCTATTATCTCATATCACTAGCTACGATCACGATAAGTGGTGAAAATGTTTTCATGGCTATAAATGGGCGAAGGCTGTAATATAAATTGTCAATGGAAATGAACCATGGTGGTTACAAGAATAACCAACCCCCATTAACCCAAAATTAAGGAATATTTTTTGTTAATTCTTTAATAATATTAATTATAAAAAACAATATTTATATAGTCAATTATGAATCATAATTCTACAAAAATGATTAAGATACACTAATGGGAATAAAAAGGGCATCTAAATTCTTACCTTATATGACCGTTGACACATTTTAATGATCCTTTAAAATATATATCCTTGCTTTTAATGAAGAAAATGACAATTAGTGGTTTAAATTTAATAATTTTATAATGACGATCCTATTAAATTTCAAGGGCTCGTTATCATTATGTAATGATGTTTATGGAAACACCACCTCCTATGTAATACTATGCTTATTTTATTCTAATACAAGGTTCCATTTATGAGATATCTAATTTTATAATATAAAACTAAATAATAATATTGCATTATTTAACTAAAAAAATAAATATATTTATTACAAATGTTGTAAAAATTACTAATTCTATTCATTCCATATTTCCTCCCAAAAGTCAATAATAAAATTTAATATCAATGAAACTATTAATTGTTTATATAATTTTTATCACAATAATACAATTAATTTTTTAATATATGATGTGATGTTTATAAAATACCACAGAAATTTTATGAATTTCATAAAAAATTATATTTTAGTCCTCTCTAATAGATGGACATTGGAATATTTTCATCCTCAAGAGCCTAAATTCATCATTATAACATCAAAACATTAATCACATGAACTCCTATAATTTAAATACATGAATATAAGATACAACATCAAGAATATCAATTTATAATTAAATGTTTTATTCACCCATGAAAAAATGAAAAGGAATGAAAAAAATTCCATTTACATGTCAATAAGAAAATAACTAATCAATATTTTCATTTAAAAATGGAAAATAATTGAAATCATGAAGATAATTTATAATACTATATGATTATATTTCATTGGTTCTCTCCTCACCACCTCTTAATTTTCATGACATTTGAACCAAATGAATCATCCAGCCTTGCCTATCATAGTAGGTTATAAACCAATAATTTTTCCATTGAAACCATATAATGAGGGGTCTAAATGTATAATGTTTTCCTTATAAATGTCAAAACCAAATATAAATTAACCTCATTCCATTCCATACATTGGTAAGTGTTTATCATAAATGACAAAAATGAATTAAAAAATAATCTATGCATCCCTCCTATTGAGATAAATGCAATATATGATATTCCAAATTCACTACAATTCAATTTATTAAGGGTTCCTATAAAAAATGATAACATGACCTTCTTTAAAACATTAAATTCATATTTTCTATAATACATACACCTATATTATACACAATAACTACCTAAACTCTATAAAACCTTATTGTATCATCTATAAATAATATTTTCAAATTCAAAAACTAATAAAAAATTATACCTGATAAATAAAACATTTATTTGGGTAAACTGAACAATAATTGAAATCCATAAAGATTTAAATATTGGAAAGTTAAATATCCATTTAAACAGAATTAATCCCTTAAAAACATAATTCAATTGCTCAAAATTTCCCATGTATTATTTTTTGAAATAATATGGAATGATTTCAAGACTAGGTTCTAATACGTGTGATTCCGAGACCCATTTTTACAAAACAATTACTTGAAAAGTTTTAAAATTTTATTAGAATGCATGTAATTTTTCTAAAAAAGTGGAATTTATCTTAAATGGGTGACCGAATCAGAAATATGAGGACACCATTGAGTTCATAGTAGTGGTTTTATCTTAGGAACGACATTAAATTTGTCAGCACAAATCATTTGTAGGAAAATTCATGGAGGGCATAACTATAAACAAAATAATTTTAATAAAAAAATATTTTGAAATTGTGACTCTCCTTTTTGTTATGTGTTTTTACGAAATTAATGGTTAGCCTATTAACCCTGTAATTTTTATAGGTATGTGTACAAAGACCCAGTGGACAATCCATTGGCGGACGATGATAGATCTATCGAAAAACACTCCTCAAATTCAACAAATCAAGGATTGGACGATGTGTTGATTGTTTTTTGTCAATAACCAATCCAAATTGATTTAAAGTGGTTGTTTATTTCTTATTTCCCCATTTATAATTTCTAGTATGAATAGGGGTTAATCCCTGAACTATTTGATCAACAGTTGGATCACAGTGTGATTTTTGATAATTTTTTGGATTATATAGGGAGATTTTAATACTCTTATTCAATATTAATTAAAAAAATGAATTTAGGATGAGAATAAAATATAATGAGGTTCATTCCTCATGGTGTTATTGGTGATTTCATTTTCTCCTCTCTTCGCGTTCATCACCGTTTGACCCCATGGGCATGGTTCAATTTTCAAGGTAGTATTGAACACTATCAGAAAACCTGATTGAAGAAAATAAAAAAGGAAGGCTAGGTATGTGTAGATTAGGATTTCAGAAGCATGTATATTTGACCATTTTGAGTTTCGGTCATTATAGGTTGCTCATTGATTTATATAATCTATCATTAATGCATGTCCAAAAGGATTGTTCAAAGGCCATGGTGTCAATGACTATGGAATTGGTGATCGGGGCAGTGAGAAACGGAGGTTGTAGCGGTAAAAGTGTGGAATGTGGAAGGTGGCCACATGGGAAATAGAAGAAGAGGAATAAAATAGAGGATGTGTGAGATGTCAGAAATGGAATTTTGTGATGGAGTCAGCCGATGTGTGGAGAGGAGGCTGCAGATGCGACTAGGCATCCTTCTTGCAATGGCCTAGGAGGCTAGTATACAAGTGGGCTAGGCAAGGGGAAATGGGTCGGGCCAAGTAAGTGTGGGCCGAGATCGGTGGTACGAGCCAAGAAGTTTGGATGTGGGGGCCACCGGGCCAGATTCGGGCCATGGTAGTCCATGAAAGATGATGGTGATCGACAATCGATCCATCTTCCACAAGGCCCTGACAGTTGGGGTTTTGATCAACCATGGTTGTCGACTACAACAACTTTAGGCTGGCTGGTTTGGGTGGTCGACCACCATAGTTGGTGGGTGGATCGTGCGGTTGGTCCACATGCCTTATGAACCCCCTGAAATTTTACACTACCATAACATGAAATTGGTATGTCTGTTTAAAGATCTTTCTTCAGCCTTGAAACCCAGAAATTGAAAAGGTATGTTTGGTATATTGTGGGATTTTTATGTTGGACCTATATTTTTTGAGAGATTTACCTATTTCCTTTCATTGATTTTTTAGTGTGACATTACATCTTCATGACTCGACTATAGTACTGTCTTGTGGAAGAGTCCCAAACAGAGTTATGATATCCCTCTATGGGACTAGAGAAATCCTCTATCACAGATAGTAATTTTTTGTGAAATTGAAATAAACTCTGAGAGCATGGAATTTTTCATCCATCTAGTAGGGAACATCAGTTGGGTTAGTTGTATTACCCAATGTCTCTCTGTAGGATCCCCTATTTAGTGGGTAGAACTAAATTTTCTTAGTGGTATTCCCCTGCATGCTTTGGACGGATCCCCTCTCCATGTATAATAATCTTCCTTGACTAATACCTTCTCTTTGGGTGGGTCCCAAATAATATAGACCTCTTCAAGAGTATCTCTAATGATATCATGGCTTGTGAAGTGAGTTCTCCCGGAACAGGAGTTCTTCATGCATAATCATGTTACTGGTAATTTGAAATGAATTACCTATAAAATGTTTTTTATAGACTGGTTATGTCTTTATATTGATGAAAAATGTGTTTCAGACATATACCTATATAGAGGTGACTGTATTTTCCTTCATGGTATTTCTTTAGTTGTATTTTATTCATCAAATTTCCTTTGTGGTGTTTTTATTGTATTTCCTTTGTGTAATTGGGGTGTCCTACTGAGTATTTTTGTACTCTCCCATACACTGTCTTTGTCGAAATGTTTTTTCTAATGTATAGATGGTCAACCCTATGATATCCTTGGTGGACCGGGACTAGGTTGTTCATAGAAAGGCTATATAGATGGGGTGTGTTTGTATGGTTCAAATAGTAGTCCCAGTACCTCATTTATTACATGTGGGACATGTGGTTATAGAATCATTAGGTGGGATTTTATTCTATCCATTTTACTTTATAGTAATTTTTCTACTGTACTTTGTTGTGTGATCTTAGTGGTATGCATGCATTATTTTCATAGTGTTTTTACATATCTTCATTTTGTGGATTGGATATCTGTTCGTGTGTGTAGGTACTTAGGCTAATTCCTCTCATTTTTGGGATTATCCTAATTGGTGAAAGACACTGTAACATGTCCAATTAGAGGCAGGCTTGGGGTAGTCATGTCGAGAGAACCTATAGGATGGGTTATGAAAAAGTGGTATCAAAGGAGTTTGGTTCTACATTTGGATTGGGAGTCTGTGAAATAAGTTTGGGGTAGCAGTGTTAAGTGTTTTGAGTTTGGATTTCAGGTCAAGAAATCTAGTGTTAGTGTGGAAGCAGACATATCTATAAAAACACTGGTTTTATGGGAGAACAATGGTACATGCATAATATAGTAATGGTTGTGTTTACTATGTCCTTCATGATCCAACTCAACCAGATATACTCAATTGACCATGGTATGTATTGTTTTATATTAGTATTCCTCTACATGGAATGATGTAAAATATTCCTTTTCCTAATCATGAGTATGGTTCACCTAGTGACGAGGCATAAGTACAAGAGATTGTAACAAAGAGAGAACCTCTGTGTGGTTTAACAACTATACCACCACTCGTTAAGAAAAAGATACTACCAACACAATAATATGAGGATGCATGTAGACTGAGTATGTCACATGATTTTTAGAGGTAGTGTCCTCCCAGAATTCGGGGTGAGACAGACCCTGATATGGCTTATGATTGGCTAGAGGCAGTCACCATGTTTTATGCCTTATGTGGGCCTCTACCGACCAGATAGAAGTCCTCACTATGACACTTCTTCAAGTCTCCCTGGGGTTTTTGTGGATCTTGGTGACACAATATCATGACAAGAACACTCTATCATGGGATGTATTTGAGAATCTCTTTATAATGTAGTTCTGTTAGACCACATTATGATGGGTAAGCATAATTGACATTCTGCATCTATAGAATAGAAGTATGACCATGATAGAGTATTCATTGAGGTTTAATAATCGTTCATGCTACTCCATGGTTATGTTATGATGAATGTTATTCATGGAATAGACTTTCAATTATAGCTTATATAAGGATATCAGGGCTTCATTGGTAACCCTTATGATTCTTACCAAGGCTGCGGTAGTTGAGCGAGCCATACTAGTTGAAATATTTCTTGAGAATCAGACATAGATAGTGGGAACTAGCATTGGGAACTGGGTATCCAATACCTTAGCAGCGGGTAGTTGATGGATGTCGTAGGGAACTAGGTATGTTAGTAACTTTGGGAGATGACCTCACTATGGGTCAGCGGTGGAAGGCTCTCGTGGTTTCTAAAATTATCCTATGGACATATGGTTTTACCTAAGTGGCAGTCAGGGACATCTAACACAATATTTCTTGACTGATCATAGATGATCAAGGGACGGTCGAGGGATTTCCAAGGTAGATACAGAGATGGAGAATGGTGTATCATAGGGAATCATATTTATATTAGAATAAGATACGGACAATTGAGGTGGATGGAGGTTCGACCTATTTGCACCACCACCCCCAGGTGGTCTACCTCTGGCAAAGGAAGTTCGTGGCTAGGGATGAGGCCAGTTGTAGGTGATGGAGGCTTATGAACCTAGGGATCCAGGGATTATATGGGGTATTATCAAGGTATTTTCCATTTTATCTATAGTTTCTATAGACACAAGAGCTATTCATTACATTATTTAAATGAACCCTGTTCATGACTCGGAGATTCTGTTAGAACTGTTAACTCGATCATAACTCTTAGAGACTCCTATGGGAGGAGATTCAAAGACCAAAAACTAGTTCCAATAGTGTAACTGGAACCATGTAGGTGATGGTTTGACTAGGATCTCTTGGTTGTAGCATTGATGCCTTATGATTGCATTCTTGTTATAGACAATTTATTCCCAATTGAAGAACAAATTGACTATTTTAGGCACAATGTGCACTGTGTTTGCATTGATAGAACTAGGTTTTCCTTTTTGTTGAAAAGGAAACATATAAATCATAGGATGGAATCCCACATATGGGATCTTAGAGGATCACTCATCTGTTGGCCTGCCTCACCCCCACTGTAGTGGATGATAGGATTCTGTGGTTTCTAGGAGTTGTGGAAATGTATGGTAATGCCTTTCTTGATGGTGTTCTAGGTTTACCTCCCCATATGGATATGAAAATCTACATTGATTTACATGCTAGGATGGACTCAATATATACACCTGCATATTGTATGGCTCCCGTAGAGCTTCATGACATAAGGCTGATGTTGGAGGACTTGTAGAGGAAGGTCTTTGTGAGACCCAGAGTTTCACCCTAGGAATCCACAGTTTTGTTTTCCATGAAGGAAGACACCAATTGAGGATATGTGTGAGTTACCAGTTCTATAACCAGGTTACCATAAAAAACAATTATCCACTTTTAAGGATCAACAACCTCTATTATCATTTGAAATGGGAGAAATGGTTCTCGAAGATCGACCTCAAATCAAGCTATCACCATTTGCGATTACGTATTAAGGATATACAGAAGATGACCTTCATATGTCGTCATGGTTACTATGAGTACTTGAAAATTCCATTTGGTTCAATGAACACCCCAACAATGTTCATGGGGCTCATGAACTGGATCATTCAGCCTTACATATACTGGTTCATGGTGGTATTCATCGATGAATACCTAGTGTATTCAACATTTGAGGATCATGTGAGACACTTTAAGATGGTTATAGACACTCTCTAAGAGAACAAGGATTATGAAAATACCTCCAAAATTTAGTGATTAATTCATGAGATATTTTTTCTAGGACACACATCTTAGTAGCAAGAGTTGTAGGGGATCCACTGATGGTTGAGTCATTCTTTTCTTGGGAGCCACTCGAGAGTGTTACCGAGGTGTGGAGTTTCCTTGGGTTGGAAAGATACTATTGAAGGTTTGTTCACAACTTATCTAGAGTGGAATCACCCTTGATGTAACACCCCAAGCTCCCACGGTACACTTCTCTTTGAAAAATACAGTAGTGTGTGTTGTACGCAATTTCGAGTTCTAACACACACCACAACCAATCAAAGTAGCCATTATGAATAGTAATACCTAATTTTTAAAATTTTATCTTACCAAATGGACTTCGTTTTTAGATTCGGAATATCTAAATTAGCCTATTTTGAATTTTTGGTATTTTTCTGAGAACTTCCAATTTTTTATGAATAGTGAAAAATACTTAAAAACAAATTTTTTAATCAAAATAATATATAGTGATAATTTATACTATTCAGTGGTTTTAAAGTATAATTAGAATATATTTTTACCATTTTATCCAATGGTGGTCATTATAATTAATTTCACTTTGAAATTGGACAAAAACAATTGTCAATATTTTGATATATATTGTTTTTTAAAAACACGCTATTTGTTGTGACAACGGGAGTTAATTATAAAATTAATTAATGCAACTTATATGTTTGGAATTTTGTAAAATAGACATCATTTTTTACTTAGGAATATCAATTATAGCATAGGGTGAAATTTTGGCATTGTTCTGAACAACTTCAATTTTTGATTAATAGTGAAACCACTAAGTGATAGTTAAAAAACTGATTTTTTGTTTAAATAAAAAATTACCACTTCTGTGATTTGATTTTCAAAAATCCGACATAAATGGTTGTCATTAGTAAGTAAAATGTGGTTCAATGGGATTAAAATAAATTTTTGGTGAATAGTAACTTTTAAGTTTAATTAATCGCGATTAATGGTAATTAGTGAAATTTAAGGTAAAAATGATGTTATAAAAATATGAAAATACCTTTACACTTGTCCTACCCCTATTGGATGAGTCATTGATGACCAAGACAATCCATGGGTCAACTTGGGGACCCCATGGAGCCAATTTGGTAGGAAAATGACATTAAAAACTTTTTATTTAATGTTAAAATAAAAATGTCACAAACATGAGTTGTTTTACTAAAAAAATTTCAAATGGGGTTATAAAAGTCATATTTTTTACTATAATTATTCATTAGAAAGATAAAAATATTTCCAACATCATGATAGTTTTTTTATAATTTTTAGACATTAAATAAATTAAATTATTTATGACACAATGATGATGTAGTGATTACCTCATTATATATGTGTGGGAACTTTAAAATCCGAAACTCATTATATAATAAAGTAACATTTCATGACTTTCCAAAAGTGCCCCTCCTCTCCTCTTATAAAAGGCCCCCACCACTACCACCTTATTCACACCTTCAAATCCATTTGGCACAACCAACCTCTGCCCAAATACTCTCTAAACTTCCCTATCTTACTCCTAGAAGCCTCACTTTGGTCAGAAGTCTTCCCAAGGAAGCCTTTGGCTCAAATCAAAAAGAGTTACCCGATTTTAAGGTAATGTCTTCCCTTATGTTATTTTGTTTAATTTTGCTTCTTCAACCCCTTAAACTCATTTTATTCATTTCTTTTGTAACAACACCAGTATCCTCAATATACTAGGTTGTTTTTATAATAAGGATTCGAGCTACACTTACACACACCTACATCTAATGGTTAAAGAACATACTGTTTCTGTAGATGGTGAATTTCTGCCTCACGAAACGATAATTGTTCAACACTCATATAAAACCTCTCATGGTGGCCATTATGATGAAACTATTTTTATATATGATATATATTATGTTTTTTTTTTCATTAAGACTTTGTATTTTTCATTTATGGCATACCTTTAAGATTTCCATTATGGGTGAACACGATAATTTCATTTTAGGAAGTGCGGACTACCGCCCCCTCAAAGTGATTTGAATCGTTAATTCCATATGTGGGACGTATAAAGTATGGAGTAAATGATATTATATGTGATATTATATGGGAATTATAATATACCATTATATCATTGTGACTTCATTCCATTAAATATGAAATAGAAATGAAAGTAGCGTTCATGTGTACGTACGGCTTACCGTCTCCATGAACGGTGCATTTCATTTATTACCTCTAAATGTTATGTAATATTATAAATGAATGTATATACTAGATATATTTGATGTATATGATATCTACATCATGAATATAATTATGGATATAATGGATATTTTACCACATGAACAACTTGTAATTTTAAGAAGTTAATTTTTGACTCAAGTACCAAAGATCGACAAAACGACCGTTATTAACATAAATAATTAAATAATATTCATAAAATGGTAATAAGTGATATAAAATGAATAATAAACTTGAAAAAGGTTCTTAAGCAACTATAAATTAACTCTAGTTTATTATTCAGGAGGTTAAAGAACGGTCGAGTCAAGTCGGACACGAGGTAAGGGATCTTCTTAACCCAATTTCCGTTCTTTGGGTTAATCTCCTACTTTCAAATTATGTCATGATATTATTATGTCCTATATTGTATTTTTACATTATTTATGTGTACTTATAGTTAATACACATAATAGATCTATTTTATTTAATAAAACTATCTTTTAAATTGACTTTGTCTCAATCTCCTTCCATTGAGGCATATTTTGTTTTATACACGACTTTCTTTTATACGGTGTATAAACCCCTTTGACTTTTACTTTTATTCAAAAGGAATCCTTTTATAAGAAGCATTTTACTAAATGACAAAAAGGAATGTTTTTTTGTCGTACATATGCGGCAACAACTAATTCTTCACCGCCAGGACCATTATTTTAGTTTCAGCTTCCTCTGCAAGCCATAACTTTTTTTAAATGATTTAAAAAAAGAGAGAGATATTTCTCTCAAATGTATGAAAATCCAGTGAAAATGTATACGTATTTAAATCAAGTTTAAAAATGTTTTCAGAAAACCCAAATCTTAAGTGTTGTAGACAGGAAGGGATTGGGAGTGGACCCATCATGGCCTGCAATTAGTCGAGCAGTCTCAGAATTAGTTATTTTGTTTTCAGAAGCTTGCATAATGTTTTTAGAAAAACACTAGAGTATATTTGAGAAATTTTAAATGTAATTATATTCTAAAAAAAAATTTCATCGGTTGGTCTCATGAGACAAACTAGTGTCTTGGCACGAGGCCTTGACAAAATGTTATTTGTTGTCTTGGCACGAGGCCTTGGCTACGTGGTTATGATAGTCTGGCATTATGCAATCCATCAATATGAAAGTGGTTATTGATATTGCATGTGATTATTCGACTAGTAGAATATTTATGTGAGTAAGTAAATGGCATTATTTAATTTTATTTTTGCCATATTATGGTGAAGTTCAAGATTAAAAAGGCTTTTGTTTTAGTTATACATTACCTTAAATGATAATGT
Source organism: Viscum album (assembly GCA_963277665.1). Classification (NCBI taxonomy): domain Eukaryota; kingdom Viridiplantae; phylum Streptophyta; class Magnoliopsida; order Santalales; family Viscaceae; genus Viscum; species Viscum album. The sequence goes on along the minus strand of OY728130.1, from coordinate 662,555,269 downwards.
TTATTTATGAAAGCTTCTGAAATATTTTTATCCTTACTGAGCATCTGAGCTCACCCCTTTCAATGTTTGAATGTTTTTCAGGATGTGAAGAAGTATTTTATGAATGACCTGGAGGGATGGTTAGAAGAGGATACGAGTGTGGACTATGGAGACTTTGTTATTGTAGTTTTTCACTTTATGATGTAATGTAACATTTATGAATGTATCTAGTGTTTCCAAGGCTACTAAACTAATCGGTCTTTCGAGACTTGATCTTTTGTGATCATGCCAATGTTATGCAATAATGCACCGACTCTGAGTAACTGGGGTCGGGGTGTTACAGTTGCTATCAGAGGCAGTTTAGTACTAACCTTGGAAGCTAGATTTAGATAAACTCTGATTATAGCACATATCCCGAAGATAGACATTGAGGATTAGTATAGAGGAACTTCCAAAAATTTTATATTATAGAGATTTTGTGAGTTTTCCGAGAAATACATTCCTGTCTGGATACGAGCTTGTAGAGGCGGATCTGGCACAGATGTACCTAGGGGTAAAACCCGAAAACACCGCTTTGAGCTAGACTGAAACAGGAATTGGTGCACGACAACGGGCCTTGCTGCACTCTTGGTTACGACACTCCCGGGGGATATGCTTAGGATAATTCAAATTTTCTTTACAAACCACTATGAAGGGTTACGAGTATATACATCCTCAAAGATTTTTTTTATGATTATGGATTATATCCATAAATAGTTCAATTTATGTTAAGTATATTACAAGTAGGGAATTATGTATTTTGATTCATAAACTAATCTATTTTATGTCATTGTTTAGAAATGGAACCTAGTGGAAGGAATGGAAATCATATCAATGCACACACTCTATGTAGGGATTTCCCTCTTGCTCAAGATAATTATTGTGGATATGGAGATACAATTGGTGCTGATCAACTAATTTCCATACTGGGACAACTCACTCAGGTTATGAATAATAACCTTACTCGTATTGAGCACCCTGATCCGCAATGTGGAGGATCAATGTTAGACCGCTTCATGAGGCAACAACTTCCAACATTTAATGGGGGTACAAATCTATTAGTATCTGAGAAATGGATAAACTCCTTAGAGAAAATATTCCACGCCTTGGAGAGTAGCGAAAGGGAGAAGGTTGTCATGGCAGTCTACCACCTCACGGGAGATGCCGATCAATGGTGGACGCTGATTCAAAACACAAAGGAAGATGAAGAAGTATCAATTATGGAATAGAGGGAGTTTAAGGAAATTTTCTTAGAAAAATACTTTCCACATGACCATCGAGAAGATATGGAAAGGCAATTTCTAAGTCTGAGGTAGATGGAGGATGAGAATGTCGCAATGTATGAGGATAACTTTACAAGGTTAGCGAGGCATGCTGCAGATTATATACGTAACCCAAGAAGTAAGATTGATCGTTTCTTTGATGGGTTAAAACCATTTCTCCGTCGAAAATTAGTCTCACAAACCTTCTCGTTGTACGACGGTATTTTCTCGTGTTCTATCAAGACGAAAAAGGAATTCTCTAAGTCCTATGACTTTAATGCAAAGCAAGAAAATAAGAGATCTTCTGATCAATCTGGAAATGGAAATAAGGGGAAGAAGGGAAGAGTTGAATATCATTCTTTCAGTAAATGTAGAAAGAAGCACACTGGTACTTTCTTGAAGCGAATGGGAGTCTGTCACAAGTGTGGTGAAAAAGGCCACCAAGCTCATGATTGCAAGGGAAAGAAAGTTGCTGTCAATGTGGAATTCTATTATTGTAGAGAGATGGTACATTATGCAAATGAATTTCCTATGCATCAGGGGAACTTACCTCAGAAGAGGTCACGGGATCAAGGACAAACTTATGCTATCACTACTGCTGAGGTTGAAGCTCCGAAAGACGTGGTGGCAGGTAATTTAATGGTTTCCTCAAGTTTAGAAAATGCATTATTTGATTCTATATCATCTCATTGTTTCATATCTTCCATGTTTTCTAAGAAAATTAGATATTTCCAATTTGATTTAACAAGAGAATTGTCAGTAAAAACTCCTAAGGGAAGAATTATTGCAACAAAGTTTTGTAAATCAGTCCCCATTAGAGCACATAACTGTTCTTTATCCACTGATCTCATTTTCATACCTATGATTGAGTTTGATATAATCTTTGGTATGGATTGCCTTTCGACTATGATGCAAAGATTTATTGTAAGAAGAAGGAGGTTACGATTTTTGATGATGATGATAAGGAACACCTTATTTTTAGAGTAGAATCGTCACCACCTTATTCTTATTTAGATCCACCTCCGGTAGCTCAACTAAATTCAATTATTGTGGAGGAAGAGAATGAAATGACTAAGGGCGAGGAAAGGAATGTTCAAATAGAGGATGTACCTATTGTGAAAGAATATGAAGATGTGTTTCCGAAAGATTTACCCGGACATCCTCCAGAACAAGAAGTTGAGTTTTCCATTGATTTAATTCCTGGATCAAGGCCTATATAGAAGACCCCTTATAGGATGGCCACCATGGAATTAGTTGAACTAAAGAAACAACTAGAGGAATTGAGTAATAAGGGATTTATTCGCCCTAGTGTTTCTCCATGGGGAACCCCTGCCCTTTTTGTTAAGAAGAAAGATGGATCTATGAGGTTGTGTGTTGACTACAGGGAGATCAATGCTATAACAATAAAGAACAAGTATCCCCTACCTCGCATTGATGATTTATTTGACCAATTGCATGGAGCTCAATACTTTTCAAAGATTGACCTTTGATCTGGATACCATCAGTTGTGTGTGAAGAAGGAAGACATTCCGAAGACAACATCTCGAACAAGGTCCGAGCATTACGAGTTTACAATAATTCCATTTGGATTGACTAATGAACCCTCTGTATTCATGGATCTAATGAATAGAGTTTTCAAGGAATATATTGATGATTTTGTGGTGGTATTTACTGATAATATCTTGGTGTACTCCAAAAGCTATGAAGATCATGAAAATCACTTGCACATTATCTTGAAGACTCTTAGAAGGCATGAATTATATGGGAAGTTTAGAAAGTGTGAATTCTGGCTTCAGGAGATTTCTTTTCTTGGCCATATTCTCTCTAAGGATGGAATTTCTGTTGATCCTTCTAAGACCAAGGCAATCCAAGAATGGCCAGCACCGACGAGTATAACTGAGGTACACAGCTTTATTGGTTTGCCAGGTTATTATCGATGTTTGGTCCAGAATTGTGCCCGATTGGCTAACCCATTAACGAAGCTCACACGTAAAGGGGTTAAATTTTTTTGGACAAAAGAGTGTGAAGAATGTTTTGAAGAACTGAAGAGAATATTAGACAATGATCTTATATTGACTCTACCATCAGGGAATGATGGGTTCATTATTTATAGTGATGCATCAATGAAAGGACTTGGTTGTGTCCTTATGCAGAATGATAGGGTTATTTCCTATGTGTCACGACAGAAAAAAGTTCATGAGAAGAACTATCCTACTCATGATCTCAAGTTAGCTACTGTAATCTTTGCCTTGAAGATATGGAGACATTATCTCTATGGTGAAAAATGTGAGATATATACCGATCACAAGAGTTTGAAATATATTTTCTCACAAAAAGAACTCAATAAGAGGCAAAGGCGATGGCTTGAACTACTCAAGGATTATGATTGCACGATACATTACCACCCAGGGAAGGCAAATAAGGTTTCAGATGCTTTGAGTAGAAACGATCATGGAGTTTTGAGCATGATGAGAGTGGAAAGGGATCCTATTTTCATGGATCTAGTAAAGATGGATATGGGAATCACCATGGAGGGTGAAACATCAAAAATATTTCAAATGGTTGCCAAACCATCTTTACTAGAAAGGATAAAGTGTTCTCAGGCCAATTATGAAGAGTTGAAAAAAAAGATTAAAGCCGTGAATGATGGGCGATTGAGTGACTTTGTGTATGAAGATGGAATTTTGAAATTTTGGAGGAGACTTTGTGTTCCCGATATACCTGATTTAAAGAGGGAATTGTTGGATGATTCTCATAGTTCCAATTTCTCTATATATCCTGGGAGAACCAAAATGTATAGATATTTAAAGGGAAATTTTTGGTGGGACAACATGAAGAGGGAGATTGCTGATTTTGTGTCAAGATGTATGATTTGTCAACAAGTGAAAGATGGAAGGCAACTGCCTGGTGGAGTATTTCAGCCTCTTCCCATACCTGAGTGGAAATGGGATAATATTATGATGGATTTTGACATGGGACTACCAAAGACACCTAGAAGAAATGACGCAATATGGGTCATTGTTGATCGTCTCACGAAGTCAACACATTTTCTTGCTATAAGGGAAGATCTACCACTTGAACTTATAGAAAGACTATATATTAATGAAGTTGTGAGACTTCATGGAGTACCCCTGTCGTTTGTCTAGGATCGTGATCCTCATTTTACATCAAGATTCTGGAAATGTTTTCAGAAGGCCTTGGATACTGAACTTCGTTTGAGCACTGCTTACCACCCTCAAACAGATGGACAATCATAAAGAACTATTCAAACCTTAGAAGACATGTTGAGGTCATGCTCACTTGACTTTCAAGGAATGTGGAATCAATATTTACCTCTGGTAGAATTTTCTTATAAAAATAGCTTCCATTCAAGTATTCAGATGGCACCATATGAAGCGTTATATGAAAAGAGATGTCACACACCAACCTGTTGGGATGACGTTGGGGAAAGAAAACATGTAGGCCCAGAACTGGTGGAGGAAACGATGGAAAAGGTGAAAGTAATCCAAAAGTACATCAAAGTAGCTCAAAGTAGGCAGAAGAGCTATTCCGACAACCGAAGGAAGGATTTGGAATTTCAGGTAAGAGATCATGTTTTCTTTAAGGTATCTCCATGGAAGGGAGTTATACGTTTCGGTAAGAAGGGTAAATTGAGTCCCAGGTACATCGGACCCTTCGAAATTCTAGAATGAATTGGGGTTGTAGCTTACCCTTTGGAAATGCCGCCAAATATCTCCAAATTTCATGATGTATTCCACGTATCACTGTTGAGAAAATACATGTCTGACCCAACGCATGTACTCACCTATGAGGAATTAGAACTAGAACTCTATCTATCTTATTGCGAAGAGCCCATCAAGATTCTTGATACAAGAGAACAAGTGCTGAGAAACCGGACGACTCGTCTGGTAAAAGTTCTATGGAGAAACCATAAGATGGATGAAGGCAACGTGGGAACCTGAGGAACTTATGATGAAGAATCAGCCAAGTCTTTTTATACAGTGATATTATATTAAATTTTTAGGACGAAATTATTTTACGGAGGGGAGAATGTTACACCCCAAGCTTCCACGGTACACTTCTCTTTGAATAATACAGTAGCGTGTGTTGTACGCAGCTTCAAGTTCTAACACACACCACAACAATAAAAGATGCCATTATGAATATTAATACTGATTTTTTAAAATTTTATCTTTCCAAATTGGCTTCTTTTCTAGATTCGTAATATCGAGATTACCCTATGTTGAATTTTTGGTATTTTTCTGAGAACTTCCAATTTTTTATGAATAGTGAAAAATACTTAAAAACAACTTTTTTAATCAAAATAATTTATATTGGTAAATTATACTATTTATTGGTTTTAAAGTATAATTATAATATATTTTTACCATTTTATCCAATGTTGGTCATTAGAATTATTTTCACTTTGAATTTGGACATAAACAATTGTCAATCTTTTAATATATATTGTTTCTTAAAAACACGCTATTTGTTGTGACAGTGGGAGGTAATTAAAAAATTAATTAATGAAACTTATATGTTTGGGATTTTGTAAGATAGACATCATTTTTGAATTCGGAATATCAATTATAGGGTGAAATTTTGGCATTGTTCTGAAAAACATCAATTTTTGATGAATAGTGAAACCACTAAGTGGTAGTTAAAAAACTAATCTTTCGTTTAAATAAAACATTACCACTTCTGTGATTTTATTTTCAAAAATCCAACATACATGGTTGTCATTAGGAAGTAAAATGTTGTTCAATTGGATTAAAATAATTTTTTGGTTAATAGTAACTTTTAAGTTTAATTAATCACGATTAAAGATAATTAGTGAAATTGAAGGTAAAAATGATATTATAAAAATATGAAAATACCATTACACTTACCCTAAACCTATTGGATGAGTCATGGCCGACCAATACAATCCATGGGTCAACTTGGGGACCCCATGGAGCCACTTTGGTAGGAAAATGACATTAAAAACTTTTTATTTAATGTAAAAATAAAAATGTCACAAACATGAGTTGTTTTACTAAAGAAATTTTTAAATGGGGTTATACAAGTCATATGTTTGACTATAAATATTCATTAGAAATATAAAAATATTTCCTACATCATTTTATTTTTTTCATAATTTTTAGACATTAAATAAATGAAATTATTTATGACACCATGATGATACATCGATTACCTAATTAAATAACGCTTTAAATAAAATAAAAAGATAATGTAAACTCTAAGACTTACACTAGTCAAAAACTAATTTGATGAGTATATTTCGAACCCTTATCAACTTATCCTAGAATTATATATGTGTGGGACCTTTAAAATCCGAAACTCATTATATAATAAAGTAACATTTCAGGACTTTCCAAGAGTGACCCTCCTCTCCTCTTATAAAAGCCCCCCCCCCCACTACCACCTTATTCACACCATCAAAGCCATTTTTCTCAGAAAAACATCTTACCAAATACTCTCTCAACTTCCCTCTCTTACTCCTAGAAGCCTCACTTTGAGTAGAAGTCTTCCCAAGGAATCCTTTGGCTCAAATCAAAAAGAGTTACCCGATTTTAAGGTAATGTCCTCCCTTATGTAATTTTGTTTTATTTTTCTTCTCCAACCCCTTAAACTATTTTTATTCATTTATTTTGTAACAACACCAATATCCTCAATATACAAGTATGTTTTTATAAGAATTATTTGAGCTACACTTACACACACCTACATATAATGGTTAAATAACATACTGTTTCTCTGGATGACGAATTTCTGCCTCACGAAACGATGATTGTTCAACACTCATATAACACCTCTCATGGTGGCCATTATGATGAAACTATTTTTATATATGATATATATTATGTGTTTTTTCCTTATGACTCTGAATTTTTCATTTATGTCATACCTTTACGATTTTCATTATGGGTAAACACGATAATTTCATTTTAGGAAGTGCAGACTACTGCCCCCTCAAAGTGATTTGAATCGTTAATGCCATATGTGGGATGTCTAAAGTATGGAGTAAATGATATTATATAAGATATTATACTGGAATTATAATATACCTTTATATCATTGTGACTTCATTCCATTAAATACGAAATAGAAATGAAAGTAGCGTTCATGTGTACGTATCGCATACCGTCTCCATGAACGGTGCTTTTCATTTCTTACCTCTAAATGTTATTTAATATTATAAATGAATGTATATAATGGATATATATGATGTATATCATATCTAAATCATGAATATAATTATGGATATAATGGATATTTTACCACATGAACAACTTGTAATTTTAAGAAGTTTATTTTTGACTCAAGTACCAAAGATCGACAAAATGACCGTTATTAACATAAATAATTACATAATGTTAATAACATTTTAATAAGTGATATAAAAGGAATAATAAAATTTAAAAAGGTTCTAAATAAACTATAAATTAACTCTAGTTTATTATAAAGGATGTTAAAGAACAGTCGAGTCAAGTCGGACATAAGGAAAGGGAACTTCTTAACCCAATTTCTGTTCTTTGGGTTAATCACCTAATTTCAAATTATGTCATGATATTATTATTTCCTATATTGTATTTGTATATTCTTTATGTGTACTTATAGTAAATACACATAATAGATCTATTTTATTTAAAAAATGATCTTTGAAAGGGACTTCGTCTCAATCTCCTTTCATTGAGGCATATTTTGTTCTATACACGACTTTCTTTTATACGGTGTATAAACCCCTTTGACGTTGACTTTTATTCATAAGGAATATTTTTATAAGATTAATTTTACTAAATGACAAAAATAATTTTTTTTTGTCGTACATATGCGGCGACAATGACTTCTTCACCGCCATGACCATTATTTAAGTTTCAGCTTCCTCTGCAAGCCATAACTTTTTTTAAATGATTTAAAAAAAAGAGAGAGATATTTCTCCCAAATGTATGAAAATCCAGTGAAAATGTACACTTATTTAAAGCAAGCTTAAAAATATTTTCAGAAAACCAAACTCTTGAGTGTGGTAGACAGGAAGGGATTGGAAGCGGACCCATCATGGCCTGCAATTAGTCGAGCAGTCTCAGAATTAGTTATTTTGTTTTCAGAAGCTTGCAAAAAGTATTTAGAAAAACACTGGAGTATATTTGAGCAATTTGAAATGTAATTATAATCTAAAAAAAAATTCATCAGTTGGTCTCATTAGACAAACTAGTGTCTTGGCACGAGGCCTTGACAAAATCTTATTTGTAGTCTTGGCACGGGGCCTTGGCTACGTGGTTATGATAGTCTGGAATTATGCATTCAATCATTATGAATGTGGTTATTGATATTTCATGTGATTATTCGACTAGTAGAATATCCATGTGAGTAAGTAAATGACATTATTTAATTTTATTTTTTCCATATTATGCTGAAGTCCAGGTTTAAAAAGGCTTTTGTTTTAGTTATACATTGCCTTAAATGTTAATGTTTATTTATGAAAGATTCCGCAATATTGTTATCCTTACTGAGCATCTGAGCTCACCCCTTTCAATGTTTTAATATTTTCCAGGATGTGAAGAAGTATTTTATGAATGACCTCCAGGGATGGTCAGAAGAGGATATGAGTGTGGACTATGGAGACTTTGTTCTGGTAGTTTGTAACTTTATGATGTAATGTAACATTTATGAATGTATCTAGTGTTTCCAAGGCTAGTAAACTAATCGGTCTTTCGAGACTTGATATTTTTTGATCATTCCAATGTTACGCAACAATGCACCGACTCTGGGTAATTGGGGTCGGGGTGTTACAATTGAATTTTGTGACATGAAAGGGTATTCCTTTCATGTGGATAAAGAAGTTCCAGTAGTGCGTTCAGTAACTGATTCAGAGGTCAATGAGTGCTCCCATCCTGAAGTTACTAGAGGATGTATTTAGGTACGTGGAGTTCTGTGATGCATTATGTATTAGGCTCGTTTGTGTCTTGATGTAGGGTAATGTGATGATTGTCTACGAATTGTGCTAGTTGAGACCTCATGAGAAGAATTACACAAGTCATGATATTGAGTTGGTAGTGATATTCTTCACATTGAGGTTGTGGTAACACTACCTGATGGGAGAGTAGATTATCATCTACTCTGATCATGAGAGACTCAAGAATATCTTCTATCAGATGGATCTAAAATTGAGATAGAGGATATGGATAGAGTTCTTAAAAGAATACAACTTTGAGATTGTATATAATCCTTGATAGGGGAATGGGGGTAAGATTCTCTCAGTAGAAGATTCAGTTTGTATTTTCTGAAAGAGGCATCATAGTAGTTGGCCTCATTGCAGATATCCATTATGGATTGAGATGGACCAGCATACCTCTAGTCGATTATTTTCACCCCTACACTCTTAAAACAAGTTAAGGGGTACAACTTGGGGACACCGACTACTAGACCTTATGTGCTCAAATGTCCACTGGACATGCTATTGATGGATATTCTAATGGTGGGGATCATGTCATTATTTTCATAAGGTGCACAGTTTTACACTTTTCATGGTGGGAGTAGGATTTGTGGGAATTCCATACATCCCCATTGGAGGTACATCCAGATGAGGAAAAAATGTACCGGAACCTCCAATGTCATTTTTTGTTGTTGGAGATAAATAAGGGAGTTGTAGAGTCTCTCTGTCGATGCCTCACTTGTTAAAAAGTGAAGGCTGGGCACTAGGTTCTAGCAAGTTTAACTCATCCCCTTCAGGTTCCAGAATATAAGTGTTATGGGATATCAATGGACATCATTAAGGGTTTACGATGTAAATTCATGGGATGTGATTCCATCTAGGAGATTGCTTATCATCTCACTACATCTTCCCACTTTCTGGCTAGGCAAGAGTGTAGTTCAGTACGGTGATGGGTCACCTGTATGTACGAGGGATAGTTTGAAACCATGGATTCACTTTGACAATTATTTTGGATCATAATTATTTCTTCACATACCATTTGTTGAAGGGATTACAGGAGGTGTCTGGGACCCATTTACACTTGATCGCAATGTTTCACACATAGACAGATGACCAGACCGAGCAGACCGTTTAGGTTTTAGAGGATATGTTGAAGTCATGCATGTTAATCTTTGGCCATAGTTTGTAGGATCTCTTAACACTTGTTGAGTATTTTTACAACAAAAGATACCACCCAACCACTGGTATGGCACAATTCAAGGCCTTTTACGAGAAAAACTTGAAGTCATCACCTTACTGGACTTACCTAGGAGAGTCATACTAATGGTCCCAAAGTTAGTGAGAGAAATTATAGAGAAGTTATAGATCATTAAGGAGTGGATGAAGACTGTATAGATCCAAAAAAAAATCCAATGATGTCATGTGATAGGTGCCTTTGTATTTCAAGATAGGAGATGATGTTTTTATTTTGGTTTCACCTTGATGGGGATTATAGAGATTTGGCCAGGGAAACAAGTTATCTATGAGGGTCACCAGCCCATTCTAGATAGAAAATTGAGTTTTTCTGGTTCCATACCTTATATATCAACCACAAATGTTTGATCAGGTACACAACTTCTTCCACATTCTTCCATTTAGGTGGTACATGCATCACCCATCGAATGTCATCGACTGGGGAGAGATGGAAATCATCGATTGGGAAAATTATGTAGAGCACCTTGTGCATATTAATGATCAGTACGAGGGGACCCTTAATGGGTGGTTTATTTCATTTGTGTGTTTCATGTGGTGACATATAAATCTCTATGAAAGCACATGGTAGCGGGAGGCTCAAATTCATATTCAATACCCTTGTCTATTTGAGTTTCCATTTATTTGTATTTTTGGGGTTTTAAGAATTAAGGTGAGGAGAATAAAACATATATTAGTTTACTATATATTATTTTTATAAATTATATGGAATGATTTTTAGACCAGGCACTAATATGACATGTGATTCTGAGGATTTGTTTTCATAGAATAATTATTTGAAACTATTAAATATATATATAGCACACACGCACTGTTTAAACAAAAAAGTATAAAAACCCTTAAATGTTTCATGGATTATAAATCATAATGAATTGTTGAGTTTATTGATGTTTTTTTCCTAGGATGGACATAAATATTTTCAGTGTGGGTTGTCTGTAGAAAATTTATCTAAGGACATAACTGTAAATAAAATATATTTTGTAAAAAAATAATTTTGATGCTAAGAATATCATTATTTGTAAGGCATTGTGAAAAAATAACTGTTATCCTCCTAACCCTAGAATTCATACGAGGACATGGAGAAATAACCCATGGATAATACATTGGAAGAAGGCGACAGAAAAATTGAAAGAAGACCCACAAATTCAATGAATCGAGGATCGAGAACGATGCGTCGAACATTATTCATCATCGATCGATCCATATCGAGGTAGGGCAGTAGTTTATTTTCCATTTTTCTATTCTTAATTTCCATGAAGAGCATGGGACAATTCTTGAATAAATTGATTCATGGTTAAATCATTGGGGATGGTGGCTAATAGTGTGGATTATTTCAGGAGATTTCATTATTCTCCATCATTCTTTATTCTGACATTAAAAATTGAGGTCGAAAATAGAGAACTCTGAGGCTCATTCCTTTGGATATTTGTTGTTATTTCATATCCCCCAATATCCATGTTCATCACTATTCTACCCCCTTGTCTATGGGTTGACTTTCCAGGTGGATCTGAACATGACCTGACCCCCGAATTGGAGGCACATCAATAACTGAGGAAGAGTATACTTAGATCGGGACTTGAGTAGTGTAGATCTAGGAGTTTTTTGGATTTCGAGCATTATAGGAGGCTTAGTGGTCTAACGAGGGGACCACTAATGTAGGTCCGGCGTGGCAGTCTGACGATTTGAGGTGACATTATCGGCTATCCGGGCGACGATGATTTGGGATGCCATGATTGGGGTGGAAGTGAACGGAGTTGGTGGTGGTGGCTACATGTATGAGGTGGGAATCCTTGTGACATGTGGCCACTGGCTGTGTGGATCAAAAATCATGGACGAGGTCCTACATGTAGCATCTGGTGATACAGGCTTCTCACATGTGAGCAGCCCATGCTAGGTGGGATGTATTGGGCCCATGTGGAGTGGTTCCGAATGACCGAGCTCGGTCAGGTAGTTCGAGCCGAGAAGGTCATACTCAAGTTAGACATAGAGGAGTCTTGGCCAAATCCAAGCCAGAGTTGTCTGTAACGGTCTATTGTGAGCCACTATCTCTCTAGCTGCTGTGCAACCATAGCAGTTTGGTGCATAACTAACCATGTTTGTTGACCGCGACAGACGTGAGGCAGTTAGTTGGGGTGGTCGACCACCATGGTTGGTGTATAGACCATATGGTCGGTCCATAGGTCCGGTGACCCCCCTTTTAATATTCAAACTAGCATAACTTTCAGAAGGTTCATATGTTTGACAAGCCATATAGGGAATTGATACCCTGAATTTGAGATGAATATTTTTAGATAATGAGGTTAGTTTTTAGTTTCGACCAGTATATCTTGAAATAGATCCCTTGTTCATTTTTTCATGGGTTCATTATGAAATTACCTCTACAATACTTGATTGTAGTCCCATCAAGAGGGAGTATCCCACGTAGAGTTATTGTATCCATCTGTGTGATTAGAGGGATCCTATATCACCCTAGTGTATTTTTTTGTAATCAACATAACCTCTAATAGTAGTGTATTTTTCCTCCATCTAACAGTCCAAATCAGATGGGCTAGTGGTATTCCCAGTGTCTCTAGGTGAGATCCCCAAATTGTGGGTTAATCCAGATTGGTTTCATGGTATTCCAAAGCATGTTTGGGAAAATTACCCTGTCTATGTATCATAATGTTCCTTGGCCAATGCATTCTCTTTTGGTGCGGACCAAATGAGCTAGACCACTTCATAAGTGTATTTAATGATATCTTGGCTCGATGAGTGAGTTCTTCCAGAATAAAAATTCTTCAAAAAAAGTCATGTGGTTGGTAATTGGTTGTGGAATTCCCTTAGATAGTATGTATTGGACTATTTATATCTAGATATTCTTACTACATGTGTTGTAAAGATATATTTATGCGGAGTTGACTGTATTCTCCATCATAGTATTTCATTTGTATTATTTCTTTCATCGAATTTCCATTGTGGTATTTACTTTGTGGTATATCCTTTGTTGCTTTGAAGTGTCCTGCTGAGTATTTTTTACTCGCCACTACATGGGAGTTTTTCAATCATGTCATGTGTTGTGTAGATGATCGACCTTTTAAGGGAGTCCTTAGTGGACCCGGGATTAGGTGGTTCTTAGCGAGGCCATAAAAACAAGGTGTGTTCCTACAGTTCAGAGAGGAATCCCAGTTTCACTTTTCTTAAAGGTTGGACATGTGGGTACATACTATTTTTGTGGTCTTCTATTGTATCCTAGTTTACTTTCATGTGAATTATCTAGCATACTCTATTCTATGAGCATAGTGGTATGCATGCATTGTTTTCATTGTGGTTTTACATTTCTGTATTTTGTGTCTTAGAGATGTGTGTGTGTGGATTGGTACTTAGGATAATTCCTCCCATTTATGGTACATGAATGCTCAGTTCTAGTCATTTTCCCCTTTCTTATTGGAGGTAAGATTAGGGTAGTCATAGAATGGGACCCTCTATAATGGGTCATGACACATATCGTTCCTGATGGTTTTTGTGTCAATGTGAAGCCCTTGACAGTGAAAAAGTTATCTTTTAATATCTTTACTTTGAAACTAAGGATTAAATATTTAAAATAAAGTAGGCATTCCTCTATATGTTATGAATACTTATACAAGAAAGTTTTCAATAACAACTCAATACCATATATCTATTTTTCTATAAATAATCATAAACAGTATGATAATCTATTCTATATATATATATTTTCTTTTTTATTGATAATTGGTTTTAAAGAGGATTACTACCCAAGAAACCAATTTTAAAAAATTTATTGATTCCATAATTAAAAATTTTTAGTAGCATCACTCATGGTAAAACCTCATGATGTATGTGTGTTCAACCAATCATGAAAATGTAGTACATTCAATACACCTTTCCTTTATATAATGATTATAAATTGTAAAAATATTATTAACATAATGGGGTTAGTTTTATCCATATATTTTATTCCAATTATAGTGACCCAATCCTTATACATAAAAAATTTCATGATTTTAAGCATAATTAATCATCATAGTATAAGCCAAGGATTGTTAAGTCTAATGTCTTGGAAGAATAGGTACATATAACATAAAACACGGGGCTAAAAAAACATTTTTATTTAATCTCCATAAATAGATTCTAACTTCCTTTGAGCCCTTATATCTATATAAGGTACCCTTGGGAACACATGATCAAAGGGATGAGCTAGAAATCCCAATAAGGGAATGAACATAAGGATACATCTCAAGCACATGAGTTAGGAGGCATGACCTAATGATATCCAAAGCATGAAACTTATAAAATCATTTAATATTAGCATGGGATCATATAAAAAGTGAATCATATAAATGATTAAGAACCATAAAACATTTCTTCAGTACGAGTCAAGGCTAACCACCAATCTCATTTCCCATTTCAGTACGGGTCAAGGCTAACCGCCAATCCCGTTTCAGATCGCATCTCATGAAACTTATCCATACCCAATGCATTGGAGATCTATTTGGGCGCAACCATCTCCAAATTTTCATGAATATTCATGACACATAAATTTTATTACCACATATACAATCATACATAATCAACCATACCTAAACATAAGGGTACCCATGGTAAGAATTGGGTACCACAATCATGACATAAATCATAACCAAAGCGCGTATCATGAAAGTGTCCATGAAGGAAAAATATTATAACATACATGGACGTTAATAAGGTATTATAGGCATATAACATGTTAGTTTTTTTCAAATATAAGCGATAACATATGAGAAATGTATTTTAGAAACCTTAGCATTAAATCATTTTTGTGCTGTTTTAAGGAAAGTAACATAGAGATTTTAAAATAGTAAAGAAGACATTATTTTATATAAAACCAGAATTGAACAAAGAAGTTCTTAATCATAAAAATACATAATTTAAAAGGATAATGGTGTATTAAAATAGAAGATATAGTGCACTTGAAATTGGTTAAAAGTTCGGGAAGTTTCTTTAAAACGAGTGTGCTTATTGGGAAGTATCGAAGAGAGATTCACTTAAAAGCATGCATATACCCAAAAGAGAATGATCGATGGATCTGGGAACATGATTTTGGAGCATATAAACAGAATATAGATGCTCTACATAAATTAAAAGACAACAAAATTTTGGTAAAAAGAAAGATAGAGCAACCAGATCGAATAAAAGAAGTTTGGGTAGAATCCATCATGGTTTATTGGCTAGGTATCAGGTGTAACTAAGAGGTCTGGATGAGAGAGATAAGGGGTTTATCATCACATATAAAACATTATGTCAGTATGGGGGAGGTGTATAAACATACCCCATCACTTGGTATTACACAAAATTAATATCATAGAGAATAATATTGATTAAGAGTGAAAAGGGGAGGGTCCCTTACCTTAAATCCATTGGTGTTCTCCACTTGTTATTAAATATCTGAATAAACAAATTTAGGCTTATTCATTAATAATTACAGAACCATTTATATATGTAATTTATCTATTATAACCCTTTTATCCTTCTTTATTAGTTACGAGGTTCAATTTTGTTGTTCTGGCTCGTTTGTTTACATTGCTTTAAAAGATCGGTTCACTTATATTCAAGTTTGGATTATATGCAATATGGAAGTGGTTGTATAGAATTGAAGTTAAATTCTTTAGTTCATATCCAGTAGATTACATGGTTTTAATTTTAATTAGTTTACTTAGAGTGAAGTTGAATTATTATATAAATAACCATAGTGATAACCTTTTTTTGTTAATCGGTGGATTTGATTACAAAGAACATGTTTTTCTTTATAAATTAATACCATTTGTACAAATGAATTACAAAAAAAATAGGACATATTAAATATATAATAATCTGTTTCAACCATAACAAAAATGGTTTCATGGACATAATTAAAGATTATAATTGAAATTGATAAACTGTTGTCCTTGAATGTACTAAATTAGCACATTTCAAATGGTGCTTTCATTTATTTCAAATAAAAGGGATAGGAAAGGATAGAAGATAATGAAATAAAACACTAGAATGAATACATTCCTATAAAAGTATATTACTAGATTTATCATACTATTATTATGAAGAGAGGCGAGGAAAGAAATAAAAAGAATAGAACATAAAAGAAAAGAAGAAATTTGGAATAGGAATTTACCTCTTGAGACTTCCTCCTTTGAGAACCTCTCAAGGGGAGAGGTTTTGGTAATTTGAGGAGGCTGAGAGATTTTGAACGTGGGGGAGGACCTTGGGGAGAGATTTGGGAAGAATAATAGTAGGGAACAAGGCTTGATAGGAGTAGAGAGAAGAGGGAGTGAAGGGGGGTTCTTATAGCGGAGGAGAGGAGGGATTTCATAATATTATAATCAGTAATTTATTATTTCTTCCCAAGATAAGGAATAGTAAGTATTCCATGACCAAGAATAGTAAATGGGTCATTTGAATTCTAACCATGGGTGGTGACATCATCCGTGATGCTAGTAATAGTCTATTTAGCATATAATGTATATATACAGCAAATTACCATATTTTACCAATCAAAAAAACATCAAGTATTTCAGAAACATCCCAAAATTTCACCCTGACCATTTTTCGACATGTTTAATCTAAAAATTATGTCCATTTATCTAAAATAATTTTATAAATGTGATTTTTTTAATATTTTATTAAAATCATAATTTATTATCAAAATTGAGTTTTAAAACACTCATTAACTCATTCTAAAATATAGGTATATCATACCTTCAACTTGAATATTATTTTTATAATATCATAGGTGAGGTTAGTATTCATTAGGTAATATAACTATTCATAAGGGTAGGTGACTATTCACAAAAAAAATTATGTTTTTAATCGGACTACCAAAAATATCTTGAACACAATAGTGTGTGTCAGATTTTCAAAATTTATAACAAAGATGTGAAAAACTTATGTTTAAAGATTACTTAAAACTTAGTAGATCATTATGTTGTGTTTTCATTTGATTTTTTGACATAATTATAAGAAGGTAATTTCCATTGAAAAACTTTGGGTAATTACACCAATACACATTATAATTGATGATGTTTATATAATCGAAACACCTTTACTTAAAATTATATCCTCAAGCTAGAGTAAAATCTAAACTTATTTAATGAAATTGACATTTTAATATAATCATACTAGTTTTAAAAATACACCATTCATTAAAATATATGTTCATCTCTCATTTATTCCTAAAAAACAATTCCAATTCCACAATTCTTTGTATCGTGATCTCTATATATGTGTAATATCTCCCATATATTATTAATCATCAGTATATGATAAATATTATAATGATAAAAATCTCATTATCAATATACTCCGATGTAATTGGATACAATGAAAAAAAATTTAAAAATAACACGAAGGAAATATTCAGCATCACATCTAAAACATGATCCCAACATTCTTAAATATGTACCCCAGTAAGGATTTGTGATTCATGAAATTCAAATAATACAATTTCATGGTCATCCTAAAGAAATCAAACTATCTTCCTTAGGCCATAAGAATGAGCAAGATTGATAAATATAATTTTATTCAAAAAAAACAAATAATCTATGAGTATAGATTTAATTCAAAACATTTAATCTCTAAGAAAAATACCTCGAGACTAGTTAATTTTAAATTTCATGCACAACTACTGAAGGTATAGGTAATCCTTAATTTTTTTCCCCTATATATTGATATAAGAAGACCTATATAATAACTATTATCAATTAATCATTTTTTATTATTCATACAACTGTTAAGAAAATTCCAGTCAAAGACTATCTAAAATGATATTAATTTTGATTATATATTATGACGTGTTGAAATAATTAAAGACTTGATATTGTTATCCAATCACCTTTAAAACCCATTTTCACACATACATGTTCTCTAAATTTCATTACATAATACCACATGAAAACTAAACAAACATAATTATGTAATCAAAATATACTAAATACACTGCAAGAGGTTGGGGGTGAATTAAGGTGTGAATTCAATTTTCTAATAAACTATCATTGGATATTGTATTCATATTGGAAAGAAAAATGTGATCCTATCACTATCAATTATGAAAAAAATAATACCATTGATAAGAAGTAAATACAACACCTTCATAGTACTTATTTCACAACCAAGAGATGTATATAAGGTGTATACATTAATAGTGAGATAATGTAACAAAATCATGACAATACTATATTCAATTACATGATTTTGTAAAGACCTAATATCTATCCATGGGTCATTTCATCCTCTTATATGGTTAGTTATTTCTTGGAGATAAGTTTTAGAAAAACATAAAATCATTTTTCACCCATATGTTTTTCCAAAAAAAATGAATAAAAAAGGGTGTTTTCATTGGATCTATATATCCTCTATTAAATTTGAATCTTCAATGTATTTTATTAGAAATGAAAATGATTCTCCTCTAAAATTTAGATATTTAAACTCTCTCTTATATTTTTTTTCATCACCTAAATTACTTCCTCTTTATAAATTCCTTTCAAAATATCCTATAATAGGTTTCAATAGTACATACATTGACTAGAAAAAACCAATCCATTATGAATTGCTTAAAAACAAAAATTAATAAAATAATCACTCCCATTCTCAAAAAAAAATCATCCCTAAAAAACATCATCATTACAATATGACACCATCCATTTCTGCAGGACTGGAAAAATTGTGAACTCATTCAAAGAACACTATCATCTATTGTATGGAATGAAATGAATGACTGTGTCATTATCTACATCAATCATCACTCACCAGTGTTACACCAAATTTTCATTGGCTTCACAGGTTTCATCATTTTTACATTGTAATGCTAAGTAAATTCTGTATTGTGGTGTGATCTTACAAATTTTTTTGTTAAAATTTATACTAATCTAGTCATTTCAACACTATGTTAGAATGGGCTAGATTTTTTGGTCTCTATAATAAATAATCCCATTGAATCTCACACAATATCTCACATAGATCGATCAAAATTATTTTACCGTAATTTTTTATTATTTAAAATAATCACCAACATTGATTCTTTCACTATTAAAATATCCCATCAAACCACTAAAAATTCAATAATAACATCAGAATGCTTGATTTCTAATAACTTCTTCATTTATATGATCATTTAAGATAATTTTATTACATCCTTTTCATTTTTTAAGACATGGTAGGATATTCTATTATATAATTTATTTAGTTCCAATAATAATCAATCCTATTTTATTTATTTCCATCATTATCCCCCTTAGGGTTTCCCATAAATCGATAATATTTTCAAATTCCCTTCATAGAAACTCAACATCACCAAAAGGTAAAATAATAATAGAATAACTCATCCATTATAATAATTTTTTAGAGTAACAGTTTTCTCATACCTTGATATTAAATAATTTTAGATGAATATTAAAAATATTAGACCACCACATGTCATAATATCGTAAATTTACAATGTCATTGGAAACATGGAAACATAAACATCTGTTTCATAGGTGAACTAAATTATATCTCACTAATTTACTAATATCTAGCACACTTACTAAAAAAATAATTCATAAATCCTATCTTGATAAGATGGGTAATAGAAACATAAGAAAGTGTGAACTTAGATACTCGTAAAGGGTAAAGAAGAGAGATACGTGAGCCTAACATGTGTGTAATGGTCTGAGAACATGGGAATGACATTGAAAATATACCCTTGATACCAAAGGCCATAATCATGAGATGAGGAATAATGAATGGTATTGCAAAAGACTTGAAAAAAATGAAATAAAATAACATGAGCCCTGGGATAATAACATTATAATAAGATATAGAATTGTGGAACAATCATAATTATAGAAAATTATTTTCATTATAGTCAAGTAACAATAACACAAATACCAATGTGGTATGGTTTCACTCTTCATACTATCATTGTAGTCATAGAAAACACCAATACCATTATAGAGCATGACCATTCCTTAATAAATCAGGTTTACTCCCTATTCCAGTCCTATATATTAGATGAGATATAAAACAATACCTAAATCCTTGTAAAGAGATATAGTTCCCACCATTAACATAATAAAAATCATATCAATGTGTTTCATAAGATCATGAAACACTAATCATATCATAAACCATAAAATAAATTTTGTTTTATAAAAAGTTCATCATATGAAAGCCTACGGAAAAAAGATAGGTTTCAAAATAATTTAATAATTTTATCAAAACATTACCCATGGAAAAGAAGTGGGTTTGTATGAATTTTAATATATCATAACCCATGTAATATAAATGAGTTTCAAAAAAATATTGTAATAATAATCTACTTAGGAAGATTATTTGAATTGTGTCCTTGGTTGATATATATAGAAATTTATATGTTACATCTACGAATTTCAATGTAGATGGAAAATGATTTTGAATGATAAATCAATTGGATGTTCTCCTAAGGAAAATAAAATTTATTTTAAAATAACATTTTAGAAATAAAAATTCATAACATATTTTGATATAATATCCTTTGAAAATAAACATTAAAATTTATAAGGGATGATTTAAAAAATAAATTAAATCATTTCTTGAGGAAAATATCCATTTCCCATTGAAAAAAATTTAAAACATAAACGTTTTTGAAAATAATTTCTTTTTGAAAATAAACTTGATATCATTTAATGGAATATTGAGAACAAAAATAGTTATAATTATGGGAAATTCCATTCATGTAATACATATTAAAACAAACATTCCATTCACTATTTTGGAAAAATTCAAACAAGCATTGTATGGAAATTATAATGATGAATCATTTGAAAAAAATAGTAAAGAAATTTAATCATGGTTAAAAGTATCTTTAATAAATCATTATTATAATAATAAAAAAAATTGAAAAATATTTAATAAAATATGGTTTTTGAAAGAAAATGGTTTCTGATCGAAGTGAGAAATAAAGACAATTTTCTAAAAAATAGATTTTTAAACTCTTGAGTACATAGAGGGAGTAAAATTAAGGGACAATATTTATTCTCAAAATATTATATTAAGAGAAGAAAATAAATTAATTTATTATGATAAAGATAATAATATTTCATTATCAGAATCTTAATCATAAACAATCCTGAAAAACAATGTGATTCTGACATAACATCTTTACCACTTTGGTAAAATTGAATTGTACGTATCTAAGAAGGAATAACATTAAATTAACATAAAATATCAGGGGAAAATATAAATTCTTGAAATTAAATATCAAAAGTTTGTATATACACATCATAAAATAATATAGGTTTATAGAATTACATATGTCCAACAGAATGAAAATTGAGGGAAAAATCCATCGTCTCATTTGTAACATCGGAACTATAAACCCCATGAAATTGATATCCAAAAATGGAAATGTAGATAAATTATTTTTCAAGGGAATAATAACCAGAAAAATTCATGTGAATTATATGCACCACATTAAGAAAAAACATGGGGAATATCGTATGTGTATCACAGAAATTAAAGTGATACAGAAATCCCTTTCTATCAGTCTTAGCTTCTTTCAAACATTTTCAAACATCCATTATAAAAAATATAAGTTTATTTTAATTATATTAATAAACTATAATTCCATATTTTCATTACTTATGAACTTTTCTTAACCATTTATCCAGAATTGTTAATTTAAATCACGCTTTGGGCAATAATTTCTTTATATTTCATTTATGTTGTTTACTGTTATTCTTAGTCTTATTATATTAATCATGGTTTAATAGTCACTATATATTTTACAATGATATAAATATAAGATATATTATGTATATTTGTTAGCGTAATCCATAAAATTTATAGATTGAAAATGAAATTCACTTTTCATTGATATGGTTGGTCGTACGTAATCATGAAAATTGTTTCTATTTTCTAAAAAAATGAAATAATAAATTTTAAATAATATATTACATATATATAATAATTATAATTTCATATATATATATATATATCAAATATGATTATTTAAACATATACTTATTACCTTCCACATAAAGCATATTTGATGAATGAATCACATCGCTTCGTGAGGGAGTATTCCAGCGTACAAGTGAATGTAATTATTGTATAAACATGAAATTAAAGGTAAAAAAGAAATTTTTATATCATTATTAAATAAAAATATAATATAAGAAATATAATATATAAAAACTAAATCCATCATTATATTCAGTCATGACTAGTGGTGATGGAAAACGAATAACATTGGTTTGTGAGATGGTAGTCCGTCGTACACATGAATTATAATTTCATAAACAATTTTATGTTAGAGGAGATGATTGTAGTTAAAGAACATAACCCAAAAATATATCATTATATATAAAATAATGAGGACATTATGTCAGCATGGTATAGTAATAATTTAAGGAGGTGGAGGATGAGATTAAATGAAATGCTCGGTTATGGGTTTTACCTCTTCTTCAAAAAATATATTTTAGTTTTCTAAAAAAATATTATTAAGTTGGAATTATAACCAATATATGGATTATTTTATTGGATGATGGAATTAAATATGTAATTTTGTATGGGATGTGTCACAATCCAACCCGGGTTGGCCCAGAATCGGTCACCCAAATCGGTCTGGGACATGGCCCGAGGGGCGTTCCTAATCCCTCAGGCAAGCGACAATCGCCAGTGCATAAAAAGAGAGCAAGAGGGAATGATTTCTCCGGATAAAATAAATAAAGCAGTGAAAAGAAAATAGAACAAAGAAAAGTAAATAAACAACACGAAAAAAGAATGACCAACAACAACAAAATAACCTGACCACGACCAAGACTCCTTGTGACCTCGAGGGTCACTCTCCAAACCACAACCAAGTCTCTCCCACGACGAACAAGCTCATGTCAAGCATGCAACAAAACTAAAAACAGGAAAACATTAGAGGTGTGAGTATTAAAACTCAGTAGGAATGCCCAAAAAACTATTCCCAATGAACTACCTTTAAATAAAAAATTCACTAATTATAGATTTGAACTGAATTTTATAAAAGACAGGTTTCCACACACACAATTTCACTCCTAAAACAAGTAACATCCCATTTCACTTTTTAATTTAAAAACAAGTTTAATGTTTGTAAAAAAATAGGTGCCTTGCATTCTTAAAACATTTTCGTGAACAATTTCGAAATATGAATTTCAGTTGTTAGTAAAAAGGAAAACCACAAAAAACACACAAAACACGCTAATCGCAATGGAAAAAGTTGTACACAAGGGCCAACAACTGAACTAGACCTCTCAATCATCCTCCACATACAAAAAACACTAAAGGAAACATGAGTCGAACCTAGGAGATCTTGAACAATCCATACCGTACCATACATGTGACTCATCCTGAAGGCATGCTTACTCTCGATGACGTCATAAGGGCCTAATTCCCGGTATTTCCCTATATGGCCTAACCGAGGGGCCCAATCCCCTAGCAGAGCATAATCCATACTAAGGGCCACTAGCCAATGCATAATCTAAATTAGTTTAGCAATCGTTTTCAAAAGATTCGCTTACAATTCCAGGTTCCCATGTCAACACACATAATAAATAGGAAAGGGTTGAGTCAACAAAGTCAATCAAGTAGAAAAAACATCACAAACAAATCATGCAGTCAACGTACACCTAATATCACCCCTGAGTAACCCCAAAGAGAGTTTTCCAAAATAATTTATTTTATTAAAGTGTCAAACGTTCCTTTACCTATTTCGAAGGAAATCCTCATTTCTAAAGAGACCCAAAACACTTGTTCACGCTTCAAAATAAATCATTTATCAATTAACGAGAACTACATTTGAAATTCTGCGAATTATTTTTAAAGTCCAAACATGAAATATTTCAATACTAGGTGTCCGTTCATCAAGAAAATGTTTCAACTGTTGTGTATAAAATAAACGACTCTTTTTAGACCAAATAATCATTTAAAAATTAATTATCTTATATTATTTCCCATTTATTAAAATTAATAAAATATCAATAATTTAATAAATTCTGAATTTAAAGGAGAGTGTAGTAGAGGACCTACCTCGACTTGTTGTCCAAACACAATGTTGTAACACGCCTCACACAGGCGTACAAGCAAGCAAAAACTGATGATCGTAATATCGCATGGTTACCTTGAAAACACGCTGTAGCAAACGTAAAATAACTAAAATAAGACAAAAACAGACTTAAAACAATCCAAA
Organism: Viscum album; assembly: GCA_963277665.1. Lineage (NCBI taxonomy): Eukaryota > Viridiplantae > Streptophyta > Magnoliopsida > Santalales > Viscaceae > Viscum > Viscum album. The sequence goes on along the minus strand of OY728130.1, from coordinate 662,530,605 downwards.
TTAGATAACAACATTAAATAACCACCTCAATATGTTTTCAAATCATAACTCGCACCATTGACAATTTTTAATAAACCACTTTAAAATTTATTAAACAACTCCAAAGATAAACCCACAACAGTACACACCCAAAAAATGATCAAAATGACTCCTTATAAATAAACGCGCATTCGAAACACCCCATAATAGAATGCGCACCACATGCATGGTCAAATAAACTAATTTCATAATTTATAAAAATAAATTAAACAACATAGGATTAGTTTTCATAAAAACTCATCTTAATCCACATGAGTATGCTATAAGATATAAAATGCAAACTAAGTTCATTTAAAAACTAAACTTCACAGTGGACTAATTGAACACAAAACCTTCCAAATCAATTATGCAGATAAAATAATTATCCAAAAAATGTTTTCCTACTGGAAAAAAAATTCCTCCCAGAACAATTATTCTTGAAATCCAAAATAACATTTAATACCAATGAAGTTGAAAATAAAAACAAACCATCAAAGTGATTCTAAATTTAATAGGGAAAGGCAAGGTGAACCTACCTTAACGATCAAAGAAACCTGGAACCCAGTAATAAACACCGATTGCACAATAATTGCATCCACAAGATGATGAATCTGACCCAATGCACCAAAATTTGTAATGACATTTTAGTATGGAGCACAAAATTTAAACTCTAACAACAAATAACCTTATAGCCAAATAAGTGGAAAAAGGTTACCAAAAATGGGAGTCTATCGGACGGGGGTTTAGCGGTCTGATGGTAGAGGATGCGACTCAGCTGGAAGGGTGTGTGGCAGACAAACAACACTTGCGAGGGGGTTAGTGAGATGGAAGGTGGTGCACAGCTAGGTCGGACAGCACTGGCGAGGGATCGAATATATGGGAGGCAAGTCAGGGGGTCTCGCCAAAGGCCTCGCAACGCACAAGTGGGAGGTCGGGTGCGAGTTTGGGTGGTGCACCATGAGTAGATGGTCAGAGTGTGGGATTCTTCGGGAGGACTGTCTTATGGAGAGGGAGGTCCAGCTAGCCGTGATTCACTCTAGAAAGAGGGTCATCCGGACAGGGGTGTACCGGTGAAACACATGGATGGCTGGGTGCGCACGTCTGCCGAGGTGTGTGCAAAGGGGGAGGCATTGCTGTAGGTCACCAGAGATGGCCGGAAAGAGGAGTCACAGGTCATCTGGTGCACGCTGGAATAGGCACCGATGAGGGGCATGCGAATTGGGCGGGTTTTGGTCATGGATGCACTGCGGTCAGGCCATTTAAACGAAGGGGAAGCTGTCTAGGTCAGGTAAAAATTGACAGGTGGGGAGGGGGAAAGTGGCGCTGGTGGAGGAGGGTTATTCGATGATGGAGGTGCGCCAGGATGGGTCGTTCCACAATCGTGAGAGGGTTAGGAGGGAGAGAGAGAGCATGGGAGGGAAGAAACCCTAGAAAAAAAAGATAAAAAGAAAACTAATATCCTAATCCCAATAATAGAAATAATAATAATTATAATAATATATCGATTATAATAATAATAGTAATAATATATCATTAAAATAATTCACAATGATAACTTTAATTAGCATTAATTTAATTGTAATATTAATAGTAAAAAAATAATAATAACAATAATAAGAAGAATATTATGATGATAAAAATAAAAATAATAAAATTATTCATTTCATTTTAACAATAATAATAAAATTATTAACAACAATAAATATTTTAAATAACACAATAAATCACAACTTCACCCATCTTAATTCTCTAAAGGCAGGAGGATCATGTTGATATCTAAGTGGACCTATGTGGGGTTTCCAAAACGTGCTCTGCCCATATTCCCAACAACCACAACTCAAAAACATGCACCTTTAATATAACTCAAAAGTTTTGATCAGGATTCAACCCAAACCTCAACAAAGACTTCTTCATTTTTTATGACAAAAAATAAAAAAAAAATAATGTAATTAAGTAGGTCGGGGTGTGACAATTCTCCCCACCACAATGATTTCTTCCCTCAAAAAGCCACGACATGATCTATACCCAAAGATAAAACTTATCAAGTGTCACCCACCCACAAAGTTTTAAGCGCCTCCAGTTGATCGATCCAAACAGCCTCAAAAAACCCATGACACCTAACTCATCCTTAAAACACGATCACCTTAACCATCCCCAATTAGAACTAAAACCATCCATCTCAAACATGGTATGAACGAACTTAAACTACCTATGAAACTTATTTTTATAATCCCAGTCCAACGAAACCACTGTATGTACTCTAATTCTAACGATTACTCAAGAGGAAGAACCTAGGAATAGGCAGCTCCACACAAGACCACCCACCACCAAAACGATACCTAAAAAGAAACTCTGATACCAACCCAGGGAGGCCCAAACAAACTCCCCACCATAAGGATTGAGATAACTCTAAATTACTTTAGGTGTAACTTTGCGCGACCCGCTGTGGTTCTCCCCACCGTAAGAACTGAAGAGATTAACCGAGCTTGAAAACATTCTGCATAGACCAAAAACCCAACCACAAGGGTATGAGAGGGAATTACATGACCATTAGAGCATAAACAATACTCTCACCACTACCTCAATGATGTTACACCCTCATAAGAACAAAAACCATTCCAAAATAAAGAAAAAGATTAAACCTGGGCCTTTTTTCACCACTCGGGTTCTCCTAACTACGCTCCAGCTTCACTCCAAGACCTATGGATGGAGCACCGATGATTGAAGCATCTCCTACCTCACAATTAGGATTCAAAAATTCTTAAACATAACACATGAACGAAAATTTTATCAAACACACTTATTATAAAATAATAGTTTCAAAGAGGTTCGACCACAACCATTTTTACAACTGGAAGAAAAGAAACACCGCAAAATAATACAAGAGACGATTACTACACCCCAAAAGCACTACAAAGAGAACACCTCAAACTGGTCCCCAAAAATCACCCTACTCCTGCTGATGGGATGAGGTATCCTTTGTTGAGCTAGGTTTTGCTCCAGTGTGCTTCTTGGAAACACCTTGGTAGAATCGCTACAATTGACCCAAACGTCCACAGGTGTGGCAGTGTCTCAGAGCATTCGGGCACGTCGGCCTCCTGTGACCCCACCTACCATACTGGTGACAGATCATGACATTACATTGTGAGGAAGATGACTAAAGGTCAGAAGGTCTCTTGATCCCTCTACCAGCACCACCAGCATTAGGTCGCTTCCCATTCTTCTTATCACCATCCTCTTCACTTCTTCCCAAAGCTAGATTATTCTTAACATCATGTCCTCCTACTAACCCAGCTGTAGCGAGAAAGGATTTCCCCAAAACATCCAAGAAGGTGGTTAGTTTGAGATCTTACACTTTCGATCGCATTTTAGGTTAGAGACTAGACTCAAATTGTCGAGCCTTCCTACGATTGTTTGCAACAAACTAGTGGTCTTAGGGAACTAGGTCTAAGAAACATCGATAGTATTCTTGTACTAATTTATCACCCTACTCAAGACAATACACCCCAATCTTCTTCCTCATCCTGGTCAACTCAGAGAAGTATTGTTGGATGAATAAAGACTTGAAGAATTCCCAGGTGAGATATTCTCGAGGCTTTCATTGAGACACAAACTCCCACCATTTCCAGGTTGAACCTTCCAGCATAAAGGTAGCCAACTTCACCATCAATGAATTAGAAAACCCAATGAAATTGAGGTTTATCTCAATCTTCTGCTACCACTCTTCCACCTTAAGTGGATCTACTTGACCCTAAACCAGGAGAGGGTTCAACTTCCGAAATTCCAGAACATAGCCTATTGGCTAATCAACCAGAGGATTTTATAAGGATGCACCACCCAAAGCCGCACCTTGGGCATCCATCGAACCTTCATGGGGGAGAACACCAAGGAACAAGAAAACAAGGAGCTGGATCAAAATGTGGTCACTTCCATTTCAAATTCAATTGTTCAAAATTTCTAAAATAAAACTTTGAAAAACAACTCTATGAAATAAAGAATACCCCAAAATATCATCAAGGAGAAACTAGCGCTGATGGGTGACTCGGACATATGGTTGCCGACCATATTCCAGGCATGCCACCATCACAAGGAGCACTATAGGGTAATGTCCTCAGCTCCACATGGATTTCCAGACCATGCAACCTCACGAAGGTCCCTTGCCCAACTCCTGTTCCATTTCCCAATACCATACAAACCATAAGAATCAAAGGATGTCGACAAACCCGAACATCCCATGGTAACCTGAGGTTCGGAATGAGAAAGGCTTCATGACATAATTACCATTATAACACTCAAGTCTCATCAATTCTACTCCTTATACCATGACAACCAAAAATAACGATGGGTTCTCTGAAAAACATGGTCCACTCAAGAGCCAACCCCCTCTGATACAATTATTTTACAATCCAACCCAGGTTGACCCTGAACCATCACCCAAGATAGTCCACGAAATGGCCCGAGAGGATTTCTTGATCCTTTCGGGCTAGCGAGAAGCACCCGGTAATAAAAAGAGAGTAAGAGGGAATGATTTCACCCGATAATATAAATAAAGTAGTGGAATGAAAATAGAATAAAGAAAATAAATAAACAACATGAAAAAAATAACAACCAACAACAACAAACTAACCTGACCCTGACCAAAAATCATTGTGACCTAGAGGGTCGCTCTCCAAACCACAACCAAGTCTCTCCCATAGCAAACACGCTCAAGTCAAACCTGCAAAAAAATGAATAACATGAAAACACTATAGGCATGAGTATTAAAACTCAGTAAGCATGCCCAATAAACTAATCCCAATACACTACCTTTAAATAAAGAATTTGCTAATTCCCAATTTGAAATGAATTATATGAAATAATGGTTTCCACACACACAACTTCATTTATAAAACAAGTAACGGTCCATTGCCCTTTTTAATTTTAAAAACAGTTTAATGTTTGAAAAAAAAACTACTGCATTGCATTTTTAAAACCATTTTGGAAACCATTTAGAAATCCGAATTTCAGTGGTTTGTAAAAAGGAAAATCACACAGAACACAAAACACACACTAAGTTCAATGGAAAAAGTGTCACAAAGGGGCCTGCAACTGAACTAGACCTCTCAATTATCCACCACATACAAACAAACACTAAAGAAAAAACGGTTCGAACCTAAGTGCTTGTGAAAAATCCATAACATACCATACATGTGACTCATCAATAAGGCATGCCTACTCTCGAGGATCTCATAACGCCCTAACACCCAGTATTTCCCTACATGGCTTAACCAAGGGGCCCATTCCCCTAGAAGAGTATAATCCATAAAAAGGGCCACTGGCCAATGCATAATCTAAACTAGTGCAGCTATCATTCTCAGAAGATTGACATACTATGATAGATTACCATGTCAACACACATAATAAACAGGAAATGGGTGAGTCAACAAAGTCAATAAATTAGCACAAACATCACACACAAATCATGTAGTCAACGTACACCAAATATCACCCCTGAGTCACCCCAAAGAGAGTTTTCCAAAATAATTTATTATATTAAAGTGCCAAATGGGCCTTCACCAATTATAAAGGAAATATTAATTTCTCAAGAGAACCAAAACAATTGTTCACAATTCAAAATATATCATTTATCAATAAACCATAACTACATATGAAATTCCATGAATTAGTTTTAAATTCCAAGCATTCATTCCTTCACTACTGGGTGTCAATTCATCAAGAAAATGTTTCAAGTGTCGTGTATAAAATAAATGGCTCTATTTACAACAAATAATCATTTAAAAATTAATTATCTTATATTATTTACCATTTATTAAAATTAATAAAATATCAATAAATTAATAAATTAATAAATTAAAGGTGAGTGTAGTGGGTGACCAACCTCGGCTCGTTGTCCAAACACAATGGCGCGACACGACTCACGTATGCGTACAAGCAAGTGAAATTTTATGACCAAAATATCATGGGGCCACCATGAAAATGTGTTGTAACAAATAAAAAATAACTAAAATTAGAAAAAAAAACATACTTAAAACAATACAAATGAGCAAAAAACATGAAAGAAAGAACCACCTCAATAAATTTTCAAATCACAACTTGTACGATCGACACTATTTAATAATCCACTTTAAAATTTGTTAAACAACACCAAAGAGAAACCCACAACTTTACACACCCAAAACATGTTCAAAACCCCTCCTTATAATTAAATTCGCATTCAAAACACCCTTAAATTTAATGCGCACCACTTTCATGGCCATGTAAATTAATTTCATAATTTATAAAAATCAATTAAATAGCTCAAGATTAGTTTTCATAAAAAGACATCTTAATCCACATGGGTATGCTATAAGATATAAAACTCAAACTAAGTTCATTTAAAAACTAAACTTTGCACTAAACTAACTAATCAAAAAACATGCCAAATCAATTAAGTAGGGAAAATAATTATCCAAACAATGTTTTCCTACATGACCAAAACAATTCCTCCCACAACAATTATTCTAAAAATCAAAAATTACATTTAATACCAATGAAGTTGAAAATAAAAACAACCAATCAAAGAATTTATAAATTTAATAGGGAAGGGTAAGGGGATCCTACCTTAACCATCTAAGTAACCTGGAAACCAGTGCGAAACACCAATCACACAATAATTGCACCTATGGGAAGATGAATCTGACCCAACACACCAAAATTTGTAATGAAATTTTATAATTGATCACAAAATTTAAACTCTAACCACGAATAACATTACACCCAAAGACAGGGAAATTTTTTTCCATAAAAATAGGAGGCTATCAGAAGGAGGTTTTGCAGTCTGCTGGTAGAGGACGCGACTTGGCTAGAAGAGTGTGTGGTTTCCGAACAACACTAGTGAGGGGCTCAGTCAGATGGAAGGTGGTGCACAACTAGGTCGTACAGCACTGGCGATGGATCACCTATATGGGAAGCGGGTCGGGGGGTCATGCCGAAGGCCTCACTACACACTAGAGGGAGGTCGGGTGCGAGTTGGGGTGCCGCGCAATGAGAAGATGGCCAGAGTGAGGGATTCACCAGGAGGACAGTCTGACAGGGAGGGTGGTCGAGCTAGTCGCGAGTCACTCAATAAAAAGGGTCAGCCAGATAGGGGTGTACCGGTGAAACACACGGATGGCTGGGGGGCACACAACTGCTGGGGTGTTCGCAAAGGGGGAGGCATCGCTGTAGGTTTCCAGAGATGGCTGGAAAGAGGATTTACAGGTCATCTGGTGCATGTTGAAATAGGCACCAATGAGTGGCGTGCGAAATGGACGAGGTGTGGTTGTGGATGCGCTTTGGTCAGCCCATGCCAGTAAAGGGGAAGCAGTCTAGGTCAGGGAGAAAATTCCGGCCAGATAGGGGGAAATCGACGCTAGTGGAGGAGGATTAGCCGGTGATGGAGGTGTGCCGTGTTTGGTCATTGTGCAAGGGTGAGAGGGGTTGGAGGGAGAGATAGTGTGTGGGAGGTAAAAAACCCTGGTAAAAAAAATAGAAAAGGAAACTAATAACCAAATCATGATGATAGAAATAATAATAATTATAATAATATAACCATAACAACAATAATAGTAATAATATAGAATTAAAATAATTCCTAATGGTAACTTTAATTACCATTAATTTAATTTTAATATTTATAGTGAAATTAATAATAATAATAATAATAACAACAATATGATGATGATAAAAATAAAATTAATAAAAGTATTCATTTCATTTTAACAATAATTATAAAATTATTAAGAACAATAAATATTTTATATAACACAATAAATCACAACATTACCCATCTTTATTTTTTGAGGGTAGGTGGATCGTGTCAATGTATAAGCAGAGGCATGCAGGGTTTCCACCATGTGCTCCGCTAGTGCGCCCAATGATGTCAACTCAAAAACACACACCTTTAACATAACTCAAATGTTTTGTTTAGGATTCAACCCGAACATCAACAAAAACTTCTTCATTTATTTAAATCCAAAGAAATAATAAAATAATGTAATAAAGTTGGTCGAGGTGTGATAGGATTTCAACGAAAATGGTTTTAGAAGTGTGAATTGGAGAGGAGAAGGTGTTTCCTTTTATTAGTGTGGTGAGTGACAAACTTGTATGTTTTTGAAAAGAATGAGGTGTAACAAAATTTTTCACATTATAAAAGGATATAAAATAGACTATTATAGATACTATAATATATAAGGTCTAAATATTTCATTTAAATTGGTGTTGGGAATGTTTTGGGTCATTTATTACCCTTATCATTCTAATTCAACCCCCAAGAAACCGATTTTAACATTAAAAACTGTAAATTATTTTAACTTTTTTTACTAATAATCATGATAAAAAATTAATTTACCATTATTAGATAATATAAAATTATTCTTAATAAAAATTTGGAATCCATTTTTCCAATTTCCACTTACATAAGTGGGAAAAACAAAATTAAAATTAATCTCACAAACGCCATGAGAAAACATGTTCTTAAGAGGAAATTATCAAAATCCTAAAACATTATTATATTAAAGTCATTATAAAAGCTATTATAATGAAAAAATTGTATTAATTGATTTATATTTTATTTAATTTAACTTTTAAACCCATTTTGAAAAAATAAAACCTTATAAATTCATTGAATTAAAAGGTATCTTTAAATAAAATCATATATTTTTTAATATTTGAAAAAATAAATCATTTCATAAAAATAAAAGAAAAATCACACTAAGATAAGTTTGAAATGATGATTAATTTTTCTTATCGAATTTATTTTCTATAAGTTGAAAAAAATAATTATATTATTTCACCCAAGAGGAAATAAAATCATCTATTTTTTAAAAAATTGTATTTTAGATACATATAAGGACATTAAAAAAAATATGTACTTTTTTATCAATATGTTTCCTTTATATAAAACTATTATTCATAATATATTAAAATTATATCTAAAAATTTGAATAACTATGATTAAAAACTAGGTTAAAATTCTTGTTTTCAAATAATAATAGTAATTATATATCAGTGTTCGTTAAAATTCAATGTTGACTGTCGTGGAAGCTAAAATCACCATTGAATAAAATGAATGATATCAATGAAATTTATTTTATACTTAAATAATAATTCATAATAACTTGTGGTGTTACATTATACTCCGCTTAAAATTGATTTCTCTTTAAAAATACATCATTTTAACAAAATAAATGTTTGTAGTTGTATCCTCATCATTTCTATAAGTTCCATTATAAATTCTTCACATTTGTTGTTTCAACAAAATAAATTGAAACTGTGATTGGAGTTGTTTAATATAAATTTCTCTATATGATCTAGAATTTTTACACTCTATTCCTTATATGAAATATCCTGCTATAGAAGTACAACCTCTAAGTTTAGTACATGTCAACAATCACCTATATACTTCTTCATGAGAGATATATATAACACAACATTAAATCGAGAGAGATTTGGTGGAAGTTCCCAATTAACATGTACCAAATTGATAAAAACATGAAATTAAAAGTGATTGATATTACTAGTGATTAATTTCAAATTCATTCTATATATTAGAACATTCTTCTGTGGAGAAATTATTAGAAAAACCTTATCACCAACTGAAAATTCTATATCATGCAAGATATTTTCACTAAATCTTTTTTACAAACTCTCATATTCATTGATGTGTTACTGAATGGATATAATATTATCCAATATATCAACCTCTATCTCAGGTTCTAATAGATATGAAACAGTAACTTTATTCTATTATATTAGAGACTTAAACTTCTTTCCATAGAGGGATTCATAATGAGCCATCTAAAAGATCGAGTGAAAGTAATTATTGTATGAAAACTCAACTAGAGGAATGTGTTGATCCAAATAAACTTTTAAATCCAAAAAAAATAATCCTAACATATTCTATAGGGTATAAATTTCTCTCTCAGACTAACTATCTATCTGAGGATGATGTGCAACAAAAAAACATAACTTTATATCTACCTCCATTGAAGAATTTTCCAAAACAATGACGTAAATATCAGATCCCAATCAAACATAGTAGATTGTAGTAGTACCTAATACCTTAAAACTTCTTTAATTTATATTCTAGAAATATAATCATGAGATAATTATTATCTGATAGTGATGAACTGTGCTAAAATTATAATGTGATCGACTAAAAACCATAAAGAATTATTCCCTTTAAAAATTTTGATGAGTCTAATGATAAAATACATAGAGATGTTTCCCATTTATATTCTAGTATATTTAGTGTATGTAACATTCCCTTATACCACTGTCTCTTAACCTTAAATTACTGAAATACGAAGAATTGGGATACAAATTCAATGATATCACACACCATATCATTCCACCAGAAATAATATTTCAAATATCTAGAAATTGTCATTATTTTAGGATGAATAAAGAAGGGAGGAATATGATCTTCCTCTAAAAAATCATTAATTAAAATTGTTATGGATGAAATATATACTCGGTTCATTAATATTATAATTTAATAACAATAATGGTTAAAAATAGGAAAATTTCTATCCTTATTTTATAGCTTTATATACTCCTTCTATGACTCTTTAATATTTTCCTCGATGGATGGATGAATATTCAATTGAGAATGATAATATTTAACCCATTCCTTTAGAATTTCTAGATCCATGTAAGTCAAATCTAGAAATATTGGATCTTTTGGGATCTGAATCATGGATAAGACTGAATGAACATTTTGACACAAATATTTGGACACCCTGTTAGCTTTCATAGTATTTTTATGTCTTGAGAAGTTGAAATCATTAATCAACTCTAACCATTTTCTATGGAACATATTCAACTCTATTTGTGTTAATATATTATTTAATTTTTTTGATTGGTATATATATCACTGAATTTTGTAAAAATATAATTCCTAAATATCATTAATAAAAAAATTAGCTCAACTAAATTCCAAACATGAGTTAATTTTTTTCTCTCATACCTTCAATTTTCATGAGTTATAATATACAACAATTTCATTATTCAAAGGAACACTTACCAATCCCCTAATAGAGGGATCACTATTGATTAAAAACCCTTCTCCACTACCGGGCAATGTAAACCTAGGTGCAATGACTAATATTCTATTTAGTTCCTTGATATTTTCCTCAAACTCATCTTAATTGGGGATCAGAGATCCCTTTTTAGTTAACATGGTGAGATTATTACACATTTGTAAGAAATCACCCAAAATAACAAAAAATATATAGAAAATCCAGGAAAATTACAATCTCATTCACTATGGTTTCCGAGGCCAACTCTCAATAACCTCTACCTTTGATGGATCTACCGATATACCCTCACATGAGATTACATGATCCCATAATGAAAAAATTTTAAAAAAATTCACACTTTAAAAATTTATCATTTGGTTTCTACTTCCATATTCACTTTAGTAGAATTATCAAGTGATATTCATGCACTTACTCTTTGAAAAGATAACAATATCATCAATAACAGAAAAAAAAACTAATAAAAGTAATATTTAAATACTGTATTCATTAAATATAAAGAAGAAATTTGGGGAATTATTAAGACTAAATGGAATCACTATATATTCATATTATCTATACCTTGTATGGAACTATGACTTAGGAATATCGTCCATGTCGAACTTAAATTGATGATATCAAGAACGATGGTCAATATTGTAAAGGTATTGAACACCACATTCTTGATCAAATTGGTCATCAATATGGGTTAGAGGATACTTCTTCTTGATCATGACCTTTTTTGTCTACAAATAATCAATTTTGTGATAGATGGATCCGTATTTATTTTTATCAAAAGGAACAGGTTCCCCCCAAGCTTATACATATGGATGAATGAATCCCTTGTAAAGGTTATCTCGGATTATCTTCTTCAACTCTAGTAATCCAATTGGGGGATTTCTCTAGGAAGTCTTCCAAATATGTGTAGAACAAGGTATGAGTTATTTTGATAAATCATATTCATTTTAAATTTTAATTATATATAAAAATTCAGAAAAATCATAACTAAACTCTACCACAAAATTCACATATAATTGATTTCTTGTTACTAACTAACCATTTGAGATATATATCCTTTCTAAATTGTAATCAAGACCTAAATAATCGATGTGATTTCAATAATATGTTCATATATATTTTCATAATGATATATAATCATAATTTGGTTTTGAATCTCAAATATAACTTCATTTCCTAAATAATTATTGTTGTGTTTATATAGTTAAATCCAATCCATTCCAAAGATAACATCAAATTAAAAAATAGGAAAAATGAAAATATTTATACGATGTGCATTCAAAAAAAATTCAACCATAGAAGAATCACCGACTTGATATATGATCATCATAAAATTAGTGGTCTTCGCTAACTATAGTGATGTGGTCTTAATGTACAATGATATTAAATAAATTATGGGGAATACATAAAACATTATACAAACAGATTCCCAAATACCATATTAGTTTATTGTAATTTGAAACATAGGAACATAAAAAATGGCATATAATCAACCGACATTATCTACCACTAGGTTCTTTATAACTACCAAAACTTCTTAGACACATCATAAATTATAGATATCTTCATAACCTAGGGATGGAAACATAGAACTTGGTGAGCTTAGATGCTCGGTAAGGGTATACAAGGTAGTAATGTAAGAATAAATATTATAATAGGGGTACGAGAACATGATCATAAAAATAGATGATCATACCCTGTATATCAAAAATCCTAAACATGAATCATGAAATAAATCTTTGTAGTTAAGAATACATGAATCAAAAGGAGAGAAATAACATAATACATGAAATAATAACTCATGTAATTATATAAGACATGTGAGCATATAAAATTATTTCTATATTTGTCACAACCCATCCCCCAAGACATGTGCTATGACATACCCCATGCTCTCCTCCCGAAGGCTAGGGGATTGTGACTAGCACTGAAGGCATCAACTGGGATGTGGGAGAAATTTTCTTGAGTACCTGTATGCATGCACACACAACCACGTATCAATGATTGAAAACTAAACATGCATGACACAACAAAAACACTAAGTAAAAGTAAAAATGGCAGGTCAAAAGGGCCAGAATACAAACCCAACCAAAGATAAATAGAAAATAAGAATTTACAATGAAAACATAGAAAGATGTCCTCTGAAAATCCCACCTAATAGGTAACTGTAGAGTGGATTTTGGAAGCTCTATAAATACGACCCACCTACCTGGTCACATTAGGTACCATTGAGTCCTTGTCCATGATGTCCTCCATCAAGGCAACCGTCATCTGCATCAAACACAACACGTGCATGCGAAGCCCATGTAGGGGTGAGTTACAATATACTCAGAAGTGGCAAAAAAACCAAGAATGAAAAAAAATAAATCCACATAAAAACCACAAAGCATGATCATGTGAAAGACAACTCACACCAAGTATATTCTAGAGTAGGGATGTATGAAAATTAGTTATGTCATCAAACACCTTGGGCTCATGGAGAACTCATCCTCAATGAGTACAGTGGGCCTGTCAGGTCACACTAATGCCGATTCACACTACCCTTAGGATATTATGGTAATCATCCTAGATGAGTAACTTGGTTATGCTGGGTCACACAAAAGCCTCTCCCAATTGTGTCCATGTCATGTCACACATAAGCCACTTCCCACAATGGCCATAATGATATACCTCTCCTATCGAGTACTAGGGTTCTTCGTGTCATACAAAGATGCTCCCTAATGTTTGCCTACAGATTCACACAAAAGCTAGTTCCCACTAGGTCAGAGTAGATGATCCACAAGGGTCGCTTGTAAGCAGTCTTTAAGTCTCAGCCAATAGTAGGGTTTCCGCATGTAGTGCACTTTATTCCGAGAGAACCACTTCTAAATCCATTCATCAAATTTCAACTTATGGGAAATCATACATAGCGTATTCCAAAATATTCGCCTCATATTTAGGGTTCCAATACCACAAAAGTCTCATCAATCAGAAGCATGATTTGAATGATTCTGGTGTTTTTCGGAAAAGGGGTTGGTGGGGGTCTCAGTCTGGTCCAACCCAGTTAGAATGACCCTACTCGACAGAGCCTAGGGTCCAAAGACCCGACCTAGGTCCACCTACCGATCCCAGACTAAACCCATCCTAGGACCAGCCTAATGGGCCACAACCAGAAGCCACATCAATCTCCGCCTCACCCTGTAAGTCACCCGTGGGGCCAATGCCTATACTGAGGTCAGATGAACATGGTCAGTCGAATGCGATGAGGTGTGGTATCGTGTCTGCGGTGCACCGACGTAGATGGATGGCCACATCCAACCACCGCTAGCTATTGGCACAGAGGCCAGCAGCTCCTACCACAACTCCATAGTGCGAGACGGTCATGACACTTCTCACAGCACACCATCCTGGCATGCCGCCTCTTGCCCACAACCGATGGTGGCACCATTACACTCTTAGGCTCTTCTGCAGGCCACCAAGTCTGCACCAGTGGTTCTTTCTTCACACCGCCTATGTCTCTAGCCTTGGTGAGGTATTGAATTCTCTACTAAGGCATTGGATTTTACTTTCTTCCAATTTGAGTGTTCATCTGTGAAGAACACAGAAGGTGGAGGGGCTCATGCCTAGTTCATGTCAGCCTGCCCCTCTGCATTTGATGTTTCAAGATAGGGGTGGCATGGGATCACAGTATTATCATATAATAATAAATCCCATTTCAAAACCTCAAAGGAAAACACCCTTCTACAAGAACACATTGTCCACAGATCATCCTCTTCATGGGTTGATCTGTGTTCATTGTTTTAGAATAAGAACGAGGATATCATAACACAACTAAACCCTTACCATGAAGCAGTTTCACATAGAAGCCGTCCACCCACAAAGACTCAAGAGGTTGAAGGCATTTTTCCATCACTGGTCCCATTCGTTGTGATGTGTCTAAGTCATTAATGATTCATCGTCATTTGTCGCTCATCATTGGAGAGAGTTTTCACCGTCAGTTCATCAGAGAAATTTCCACCCTTTGATTCTAGACACCCCAATGCAGTAACATATTAAAGGAAAATATGTAGCAATGTCTCTATTATGCTATAATGTCACATCGTTACATTATTTCATTTATGAAATTACGTATCTATTATACATCATTTAATGCATCATTACACTACACAAAAAATGGACCAGTTATGAGTTTCTTTTAATGCACCTTGCCATCCCAAATCAACATTTATGTCCACTCACCCAATGGTTTCGAATAATAAAATAAGATATCTTTCATGTTATTTTAATTTTTTTTTTGAAAAATCCAAAAGTTATATTTTCCTTATGACCCTTGCCGGTGAAGTTATGTACTTTCTAGGAGAATCTCGACATTCTGATTTCAATGGTGCCCTAATATTTTCAATCCGAGCAACAATTTACAAGTTAGAAAAACCCTCTCACACCTTTACATAAATGAACATAAAAAAGAAAAAAAATTCTATTCCAGGCTAACCGGGCCTCGAAATTAGGTTCTGTCAGAATTTATAGACTTGTAATAGTTCCATATAATTTAGAAAAAATTTACATTGAAATTTCATGACATTACATTAGACCCCCATATTCGGGAATCACATCCTCGTAGGAAAAAACAACGCTAAACAAACAAGTGGGGGTACTGAACACAAATCTGGGCCTTCCGCTCCCATGTGCTCTATTAGAGGTCCCCGTTATACCACCAAACGTGCACTAGAGGAATCACCCATCCAGGAAGAACCTACTCATGTTAATCTTCTATTTCTATCGTGAACTCCGCAAATGTCAACATTTCATCAATGTTTAGGTCGCCCCCAATTGATGATTTGTGATGGGTCATACAAGTACCTCCTCAGCTGGGACACATGAAAAACATCGTGCACCCGATGCATCTTTGGGGGAAGATCTAGGTGGTATGCCACCTCACTAACTCTGCTAATAATCTTAAAAGGTCTGATGAACCTTAGTGATAACATTCCACCTTGACCAAATCTCCACACTCCTTATGGAGGTGGAACCCAAAAGAACACATGGTATCCCTCCTCGAACTCCAAGAGTGTCCGTATCTTATCAGCATACGATATCTTCCTGCTCTGTGTAGTCATGATCCACTCCTGGATGATCTACACCTTCTTAGTGGTTTCCATTACCAATTCTGGACCAAATAGTGCAGACTCCCCTGGTTCTATCCAGCATCGAGGTGATATGCATGGATACCCATAAAAGGCCTCAAACAGTGCCATTCCAGGGGTGGAGTTATGTCTTTTGTCGTATGAAAACTCCACCAGTGGAAGTTCCCCCCCCCCCAACAAAGACAAAAATTAATGACACTAGCACGAAGTTGGTTTTCCAAGGTATGTGTGGCTGACTCTCTCTAACCATAAGTCTATGGGTTAAAGGAAGTGCACTAGTGTAGCTGAGTGTAGAAAGCCTCTTGAAATCCCTACCATAATTGGTATGTGAACCAAGCTTCATGGTCTGAGACAGTCATTGAAGGAATCCCCTGAAGTTGAAATATCTCCTGGATGTAGAGGCATCTCATGTCCTCTACTGTTCCCAGTTCCTGGATGGGTAGTAAGTGAGCCAACTTGGTGATTCGTTAAACGATCCCCCAAATAGAATCATGACTCTAGGACATGCCTGGTAACCCCATCATAAATTCCATTGAGATACCATATGATATCCACTCTATTTCTATCAGTTGGATGGTCCAAGCCTACTGGAACTTAAGGCTCAACCTTCACTTACTAGCAAGTGTGGCACTGTGAAACGACCTCTTCCAATTCTTTCTTCATCCCTAGAAACCAGTACTAATGTTAGAGGTCATGGTATATCTTCTCCACACTAGGATTTATGACTAAAGAGGATTTATGGAACTCCCACAACACCTCCTACCAGAATGTCACTGTTACTACAATTCACCCTATTGAAAGGTTGACGTGGTCTCCACCAATTAAAAATTGATCAGGAGCCTATAGTGAGGATAAATAAGCCTGTCGGGACTCACGGTTAACATCCAAAATTTGTGCCTCACTAACTTGCTATAAGATTAGAAGAGTGACAGTCATAGATTGAAGGTAAGCTACTCCATCATCATACATAAAGGATATCTACCTCGTAGCTAGTTTCCCTATCACCTTACTAATTATATGTAAACCAAACCTCTTACTGAGTTCATCTTCAACCACATTCCCTTTCATAGGAGTATAGACATTCCCAAAGTCATAGATCTTGAGGAATTCCATCCATAACCATTGTATCATGCTCAAGTACTTTTTGAGAAGATATACCGAGACTCTTGTGGTTGGAGATGACAGTAAACCATTCACCCATCAAGTAGTGGAACCTAATCATCAAGGAAAAGACCACTGTTTCTAACTATATGTCAAGGGTCGCATTGTTCTACTCATAATGCCTCAACTTCTGTGAGTCGCAGGTAATCAGTGCATGCTACTACATCAAGACACAACCCAGTTCAGTCCCTCATGCATGATAGAAAAATACAAACCCAACACCCAATTCATGTAGTCCAAGAAGGGGGAAATCGACAATCTCCACCTCATCTCTTAGAAACTCTACTGGAACTTCTCTGTCAACACAAAGGGTTTTCCCATCCATGTCAAATATGATGATGGCGCTGCTACACTAGAAAAGTCAAGCATGGACCTCCGGTATTATATCGCAAATCCCAAGAAACTCAACACCTCAGTCACACTCCTGGGTGGCTCACAAGAAAGAACTTCCTCTATCTTTGATGGATCCCCTGCACTCTAGCCTCCGAGATGAAATGTCAGTGAAAGTGGACCTCCAAAATCCTGAACTGGCACTTTGAGATATTACCATAAAATTTGTTCTCTCAGAGTGTATTAATGACTATCCATTGTTGTGTAGAGTGCTCATACTCCGACTCCAAGAAGACCAAGATGTCATTAATGAATACTATGAAAAACTATTAATGGTATGACTAGAATATCCCGTTCATGATTCCCATGAAAACTGTTGGGGAATTGGTTACACCAAAGGGCATTTCCAAGAACTCATAGTGTCCATATCGACAACTAAAGGCAGTCTTCGGTATGTCCTCATCCCGTACCCCATGCTGGTGATATCTAGATCTGAGGTCAATCTTCAAGAGACACCTCGATCCCTTCAGCTGGTCAAAGAGTGCATCAATCCTCAGTAGTGGAAACTGGATCCTCACGATCCCCTGGTTCAGGTGCCAAAAGTCCATGAATAGCCTCATTCTCATGTATGCCTTCTTGGAAATCAACACTAGGGTTTCCCATGGTGAAACGATTGTCCACAAGAAGCCCTTATCATGAAATTCCTATAGCTTTACCATCAATTCGTGAAGCCTCGTAGGTGTCATTCGATATCCTGGTGTGGATATCAGTGTTGTCTCAGGGAACATGTTGATGCCAAAGTCAACCTCTTTGCGAGGAGGTAGTCATGGAACATCCTTAGAAAGACATAATCATAATAATCGTCCACTACATGAATGTTTGGAATCCTGTCATACACCGCACCAAGGGTGAGCCTATACAACTGGTGAGTGATCAGCTTCAACCACCTCTGAAAAAGTCCATCTTGTGCTGCAAAAGTTCCCTTCTTTCCGGTGAAGGAATACCGTGTCCCATCCCTGTAGACAGACTGAACATTTCCATAGTGGTCCCTCGACCGCCTAAAGATCATTTGTGCTTTGGGTTGGGCAGTCAAGATCCATGTCCCTGGCCAATGAAATTCAAGAATAGCATGGTTCCTAGCTGACTCTCTCTACTCTAGGAGCCTCACACTACCAACCATGTGTCCTGGGGTTATCCCCTGAAAGGTCTAACCCGCATGGGTCCTCTTGGATGCTGCCTACTACTCACTACTAAATACTCTACTTCCTAATGTCTATTAGTGGATTTAGTTGTTAGTGCTTGATATTCTAGGAAGCTATCCACAAGAAGGGCTCGCTCAAGCAGTCCAACATAAGTGGTGATTCTGAGAGACACCATGGATGAACAAATATTCCATTTGAGTCCTTTCTCAAAGCTTTAGTCCTTGAAGAATGTGTCCCTCACTTTGTCTGTGGAGTAGAGAGATAGGTATATTAACCTCATAGAGTACTCAGCCACTGACATGTTGAACTACTCTAGGTGAAGCATCTCATGTATGCGAACTGAGTGCAAGGCCGTGAAGAAGAAATATTATAGAAAAATCTTCTTGAAGTATTCCCAAGAGAGGGTCACCACAACATGAGTCTGAATCATAAAATATTACCATCTCCATGATGATACCTAAAGAAGGCTCATATATATGATTTACATCTATTCAAGGGGCATCCTCACTAAGGGGAATACATGTGTCACATCCTCTAGCCAGTCCCTAGAGGCATGAGGATATGTCTCTCCCTTGAACTTGGGAGGTCTCTATCTCTAGAACTAATGCAAGGTGTTGAGCCATTGTGCATACTCTACCGGTGAAATTAGTAGTAAATTACAATCCATGAGTAGTGGTAACTCTGTTGCACCACCCTATGGGGTTATCTCTTGCCCTGGTCTCTAAAATGACACCTTATTGTTAGGGGGTTGTCCTCTTGGTCATGGTTAAGAATCTGAGCTGGCCATCTCCATGGAGGAATCCAAATACCGATCAATATGTAACATGCTTAATAGATTATACATTGTGAGATAACTGTAATTCAAGAAGAACATAAGAAAATGCTCAATTCCAATATGATTCATGCAACTATAATTTTTATGTATATAGACGAAAATAAGAATTCATAGTCCTTTTGTATGGTTACGTCAGCGGCTACAACAACACTAGAATCCTCGAATCTGAAACTATTACATGAAACATTTAATACAAGTTCCCAACAAAAAAAAACAAACTCCCAGTCTTTGATGTAGAACCGACCACCTCTAATACCAATTTGTCATGACCCGTCCCATGGGACCCGTGACGTGACATACACCAACCATGCCTCTCGAGGTCTAGGGGTTTGTGACAAACATTGAAGGCGACAAACTGCATGTGGGAGGAATTTACATGAGTAACAGTATGCACATATACATTACCAGATACCAAAGATAGAAAATAAAACATGCATGCCACTAAACAACCACTGAGTAAAAGTACAAACTATAGGTCAAATGGGCCCGACTACAAACCCAACAAAAGAGAAACAGAAAAAATTAATGTACGAGGAAAATTTTGAAATCCATCTGATGGAAACCCCTACTGATGGTTATGTGTAGAGTGGCTATAGGCTGCTATAGAAGTTTGATCTATCTTCCTGTTCTAAGTGAGCGCCATTGGGTCCTCGGCCACCAAGTCCTCCTTCAAGATGGCAGTCTTCTGCATGAGACATAACACGTGCAAGCGAATCCCGTGCAAGGGTGAGTTACAAAATACTAAGTTGGTACCCCAAAAAACAAGGAAAACCACCAAAAAATCCAAAAACATACCAGAAATCATGATCATGAAGCATGATTGCGAAACAACACACCTCACATCTAGTAAATTCTAGGGTAAGAATGTATAACTATTAATCATATCATCAAACACCTTGGGCTGCTGGATAAATCCTCTTCAATGAGTAAAATGGGCCCGCTGGGTCACACAGAAGATGCTTCCCACTATCCTTTGAATTCTATGCTACTAATCCCATATGAGTGCCCTGGGTATGCTGGGTCACACAGTAGCTGCTCCCCACCATGGGAATTCATGGTCACATAGAATTTGCTTCCCACAATGGCAAGACTAAGGTACTCCTCATGTCATGTACAATCAGAATACCTGGTCACATAGAGCCACTCTGCACCGTGGTAATTCCAGGTAACATAGAAGATGCTTCCCACTAGGGCATAATAGCTTATCTACACAGGGCTGCTTGTAAGTATACTTTAGGTCCCAACCATCAATAGGGTTTCCGCACATAGTGCGCTTCATTCTGTTAGAATCGATACTCAAACCATTCTTCAAAGTACAACATCCATGAAATAATATATAGAGTTTTCCAAAATATATACCTCATAATGAAGGTTCCAACACTGCAAATGGCTAATCAATCAAACACCTTGTTTGAATGATATTGGTGTTTTCCAAGAAGGGGTCGGTTTGGTCCTTGTCAGACCAACATGACCTGATCCGGCATGAGATGCACCAACCCGGGTTGCTGACCTAGGTTGGACCTAACACACCCCAAGATTGGCCAGGCTCGATGGGGTGAGTCTGCGTCGCTGTGGCGGGCCACACCATTCCTGGTCTACCTAGCTAGGACCTGGCTAGGAGATGCATCCGACTCCCACTTTCCCAGCGGGTTGTTCATAGGGCCATCACCTTGGTCAATTGCAATGCGGAATGGTGCAGCATCGGCGGTGCACTGATGTGGCCGGGTGGCCGCATCCACCTGCCTCTATCTGCCGAAATGGATTCTCGCAGCTCATGTCACACAGCTGTGGCCTAAATTGGCCATGGAACTCCTCTCGATGTGCCATCGTGGCACTACTCCTCTAACCCACAGCCTCTGTTTCAGACCACTATCGGTGGTCGGTTGGGCCAACACCCTGGCAGGAACTTTTACAGACAACTAAGTTTGCACCGGTTTTCTGTTATCACACCTCCTACAACTTCATCCTCCATGGGGGTGTCACCTTCTTAGTGAAGGAATCAATTTTTCTTTACAACCAATTTGAATGTTTGGACCTGAAGAATGCTGAAGGCAGAGGGTATCATGTACTGTTCATGATGGGGTACACCCTCTATGTTAGAATTTTAAAAACATGTGGGGCTTGGGATCACAATTATATCAGATAATCATCAATCCTAGTGAAAAAAAACCCAAAGGAGGACATCATACCATAAGAAATCATGATCTATAGATCAACATGTTCATGAGTGGATCCACATTAATTTTTTTAGAATAAGAATGGGGAAAACTAAAAGAATTAAACTCCTACCATGAAATAGTTCAACGTTGAAATGGTCCACCTATGAGGATTCATGAGGTCGAAGGCGTTCATCACTCAACTGTCCTGTTCTTCAAGACGCATCAAAGTCTTTAACGATCCACCAACATTCTCCAACACGTTATACCATTTAAAGAAAAAAAATCGTAGTGTTTCCATTATGTTGCGACGTTGAATCGTTAATCTATTTATTTTATCAAAAAACATATATATTATGATTTATTTAATTTGCCTTTATACTACACAAAAATGATCCCTTAAATAGCTTAATTTAATTTTCCATTCTATCACACTGCAGTGCTGCCGTCTGCTCACCCAGTGGTTTTGAAAAAAACTATATTTTAAGTTATTTTAATTTTTCCTGAGAAGTTCAAAAATTACCCTTTCTATCTACCATTTTCGGTTGAAGTTAGGTCCTTTCTAGGAGAATCCCAGTGTTCTGAGTTCAATGATTCCCTTTTATTTTTGATCCATTCACCGATTTACATGATATAAAAACCCATTCTCATGTTTATTGAAATGATTTTAAAAAATGTTCAGAATTCTATTTTGGGCATATCGAGCCTCGAAATCAAGTGACATCAGAATGTTTGGGCTCAGAATAATTACATATAATTAAAAGAAAATTACACAGAAATTTTGGGACAGGAAAATATTAGTCATGGAATTACTACCTAAACTATCATAGTTACATTGGTTAGCTCCCCATACCATCTTAGAAGTCACGGTGTACATTGACAACCATTTAGTAGTACGAGTTCATAGATCATACCATCTTCATAGTCATGGGACACACCCATATTGATATTAGTAGTCAAGGTTCACTCTAAATGATATATTAGTCATTATCATGAGATATAAATCATTACCCAGTGCATTGGAATGAGATATTTTTCCAACCCATATCATAATAAAAACATACATACATGAAATTATGAATCATAAACAGTCATATGATAACCCATGAAATGAAATTGGTATCATAATCATGTAACCATATCCTAACCATTTGAAAAGGATACATGTTTCATAATAATTTCATAAAAATCATAAACCATGAAAAGAAGTAGGTTCCAAAATCAAATAATCTGTGAAATACAATTTGGTTTCACAAACATATAACCCATAAAATAGAAACAGGTTTTTTGTTTATATAACACGAGAAAAAGAAATGTGTTTCATTATCATCGGGACATAAAAATAGAAACAACTCAGAGAAATATAATTAATGGAACAGTTAAATAATTTCACATAAAGGCATGAGTAATATCAAATAATTTCATTTGATATGGAAAATAATGTATAAATATGTTTCAAAAAAATTATAAAGCAAATTATCTTTTATAGTTTGATTTTTTTAGAAACATTTTGAAAACGAAATCCATTTTAAATAAAATCTATATCTTATTGAAGAATCATGAAAATATTTTTAAAACAATTTTCCTTGAAAACCATTAGAATAATAATGAAATTTTTTCCCAAACCATTATCCTTGAAAACATATAAAATAAATTTGAACATATTTTGAAATAAATTTTAATAGAAAATTATATAATAATATTGAAATCATTTTGAACCCATTTTCATTGAAATAATTTAAAATAACCCTGAAGACATTTTGAAAACCATTTTCCTTGAAAAATTATAAAATAATTTTTAAAGCAATTTTCCTTGAAAACTAAAAAAAGTATCCGGAAAAAATTTTGAAAACCATTTTACAATAAAACTTATAAAGGAATCATGAAAAAGATTCCCTTGAGAACCTATAAATGATGATTTAAAACAGTTTTATTTTTTTTAAAAAACATGGTTTTGAATGAACATATATTTCCAGCCGAAGAGGGAGATAAAGTTAGAATTTCTTAAAAAAATGTTCTTTATTATCTAATGTACCAATAGTAGGAAAATGGTAAATATACTTGAATGTATCATAAATATATATAGGATAAGAAATTTCATGAGTTATTTTTAGTTATGAATCACAATATTTTATATATAGAAGAATAATCATAAATAGTCTCGATATAGGATAAGATTGTTTTCAATAAAATCTTACTAGTTGGTTACATTGTATTATACTCCCCATATAAAATATGAAATCACATGAAGCATAAAATATCATTAGAATAATAATATTCATGATATAAAATATCAAATTTAGTATATATACCTCACGTAAAAATATATGTTCATAACATGACACGTATCACAAAAGAGGAAAGTAGAGTCAAAATAAAATTACTAACTTTGTGACTTCTGAAACATAAAATACATTAAATAATGATCATAAAATGAATATGAAAATAATAAAAAATTTATTTATTATATTCATATAATAAATTCATGAGGAGTATATATACCACAAAAAATAAACGAGTGTTTTAAGAGGCATGTATCACACAGAATTCAAAAGTGAGTTGAAATTCCCTTACCTTGTGTCTTGAATCTGATTATACACATTAAAAACTACTATATAATATATACCATTTTATTATAAATATATCAAAAAACTATATTATTATAACTAAAATCATATATTATTTGATTAGGACTTTACATCACACACTTGTTAACAATTTAATGTTATGATTACACTTCGGGTAATATTCTTTTTCTTTTTTTTCACGTGCCTTATTTTGATATATATTTTGTCTGTATACATATATCATGATTTGAAAAATGTAAATAATGAAAAAAATATAATTTATATTCACTATATTTTTATTACAATAATATGTATAATATTTATTTGTAAAATATAATACAGTTATCAAGGAGACGGTAGGTCGTATTTTCACATGAACAATGTTTCTGTTTTATTGTTGTATTGAAAGAATGAAAGAAAATGACATGTATGTATATGTGTATTTAATATAATTAAAGTAGAATTATTATTTCATATATATCATATAATATCACTAAACAAATCCTTAATACATTACATTTGTGTGTGAATGAATCACATCTCTTTGAGGGCGTGGTAGTCCACACTTCCTCAAATGAAATTATTATATATACACAGAACAGAAAGTATAATGATATTTTTTATAAAAAAAGAAGATTAAATAAATAATAAATATAATAAATATTATATATATATATAGTGTGTCTATCATATTTTCAAACACTGAAAGTGGGTAAAGGAAAAATGAAAAATCATCAATTCCCGAGGTGATAGTTCACCATACACATAAATAATATCTTAATTAACCATTAGATGAAAGTGTGTGTAATTGTAGGTATAACCCTTAGTTTAGTAAAATATACTAATATTTAGGATACTTGGGTAATTATATTATCAGGGAATAAAGAGAGTTTAGGGAGTGAAAAAATAAAATAAAAGGAGATTGAGTATGTATGTTACCTCTTCTTTGAGTAACACCATTTTGTTTTCACCAAAGGGATTCCAGGGAATCAATTCGTCACAAAATGATTATTCTATAAGGGAGGTAAGGATTTTTTTTATTGGTTAATTTATGTCCAAACCTATGTTCTTTGATATATATGAGGAGTTGGGAGGGTACTTGCCTTTTTATAGTGGAAGGGGAGTGTTACTTTTCTAAATTCCAAAAGTATTCACTAATGGGAGGTATAACATATTGAATATAACTCAAAAAATAAAACACAATGGATTAGAGGTTAATTATTGTGAATAAAAATCTCAAACACATAAAAATATGTTCATTTTAATAAATTGGTTCCTTAACATCTATGTTACCCAAATTTTATCATTTTAATTTTTAATAAAGACACTAGTTTTGTAACCAATATAGTTCAACCATTAAGAATAAATTAAGTTATATTTTTAATGAAAATATAATGACAACTAATTATAAAAATTATAATTAATTTACAAAATAAAAAACCAATGTGTTTTGGATGTTAATTTTTAAATAATCGCTTGTGATGCATATAAACATTACTTAAAACCAAACCGTGCTAAATTTGTTTTACAATATATTGATCAATATGTTATTTATAAAAGATCAATTTGTCCATTAATAGACTATATTTAATATTAATTAAAACCTAAAAAATCACTTTGTAGAATATATGATTTTTATTATTTTTAAACCATATAATAAAAAATAATTTATTGTAAAATAACATTAATGTCCATTTTGACATTATTTGTTTAATTTTTATTTTAAAAATATCAAAACACTACAGAAATTAAAATATAATAATTTTAAACAATTAAACATAATATATCATTCTTCAGGAAAAATTATTTACAATAATTCAACCAATTTAGTTCTTTTATTATTCATAGTATCATTTATTTTAGTTAATTATAAACTAAATAATCAAAACATTGGTGTTTCTTATGCATTTTATGGAACTAAATCATCTGTGAAAATTAATGATAAATTATTATGTAATAATAAACCATTTATCATGGAAAATTATATTTATAACTTAAAATATGAAGTTTTTTACATATATAAAAACACTATAAATGTAATAGGTAAGAAAAGTGCCTTTTCTGTCCTTTTTATTACATAACCTTTTATATATGGAAATTCCATTTCATAATGTGCAAATAACACCTAAAATAAGATCCAAGAGTGGATATTGTCAAATTATTATAATACAATCTCATTTGGATAATTTTCCAGGTCATTTTGGTCCTTAGGATTATTTTTAAGTCCCTTATTAAGCATAATTTTATTTTAATCACTATAATTAATTTTATTCACATTAAATAATATTTGGGGTAAAATATTTAGTTAATAATTTTAGAAAACAAAGATTATATTTGTTACAACCATTTATTTACATTTTTTAAAATTAAAACCATTGAACTGGGAAAATTAATTTTAACACAAATTCTGCAAACATGGCGAGGAAACAGGTTTTTAATGTAAAAATATTCAAATTTTTAGTAAGAGTTTATATGTAATTTCAACTTAAAAATGATTATAATAACAAAAATTATATTAATTTGTCTATAATTGAACTTTTTTGACTTTAGAAATCAATTTGAAATATATTTAAACATTAATAATCATTTAATTGAAGAGGAGGTTTTTAACTAAAATATAGTATTTTCACTATTCATCAAAAAATGATATTTCTCAAAAAATTCCAAAAAATCTACCTAAACTAATATAAAAAATATATATTCAAAAATGATATTTATTTTCACAAATAAAATTCATAAAAGTGGAAAAATTTATATTTAAATTGGTGTACCATTAAAATGTGGTAAAACTCAGTCTTGCGTACACCACATGACAATATAAGTGTTTCATGTAGAACACAAATAACATGGGGTTGTGTATAATGAAATACAAAATAAATTTAGTTTTCATTAAATGAAAAATAATATTAAAAAGAATAAATTAATTTGATGATTTTTTTAGAAAATATCATGGTGTCACATTCTACCCCCCATTAATGGAATTTTTCCCTCAAAATACTAATGGGTTATCAAAGGTTTAATACTTGTAAGTTCTTTAAATAGAAACCCTCATCTTAAAAATGAATACTAAAACTTAAATTTCGGAAAATAAAGTGGGAACCATAATAGTTACCTAGAGTGACACATAGTTAGGTTTCCACTTGAGAGAACATTTGGGGAAAGTGAAAACAAGGGCATGGAAGAGAAATATAATTATCATGTTCTGTAGGAGAGTGATAGAGCACATGGTTAGTATAATTTTGATAATCCAAAATCCATAAATATTTTTTTTCTATGGGATCATTTGATTAATCAAAAAACAAGATACTAGGATATCCTTTTTGGTTTTAATATCCTTTCCCTTAGGATGAATAATTTTCTTAAGGAGTTATACTTCCTTGATTTCATTCTATTTGTTATAAAAAATGTCACCATTTGGTCATTTTGTAGCCAATTTCTACCTCACATATTTCTCCAAAATTGAAGTTGTATTTTTCATTCCAGAAGCACTAACAAATCACACTATCTGTGATATTTCATACCATAATTTTTTGGTTACCCAAAAAAATTACTGTACATTATCAAATATTCATAAATCATCATGTCTTGAGATAATATATTAATATCACAATCCTCATATGATGTTGAACATTAATATCTCATAAATTGTTAACCTTATAACCCCTATGAGTGAATAAAATCCAAAACATTATAATTAATAAAACTATATCCAATTTACATTGATCCCAAATATATCAAAACGTATCTCTTGGTTGTCACAGTACAATCATGGGAATACCATAATCCTATATTCTCTAGAAACAAGGTAATAACCTGAATTACTATAAATATTTTTTTCAAACATGCATTCTTCCTTATTCCAAATGTTACTGGATATATTATTTAAATCCATGAAGTTATAAATTTCATCCACGATGACATAAACCAAATTCTAAACAAATCAGTTATCATATTTAGGGTAACCTGTCCTATATAGTTTAGTTTACCCAAATCACTCATCTCATTATCAAAGCTAAAAATATTTTTCTGAACATCGAGATGTAATTAATTGTTACCATACATTAATAAAAATATCACTTTTCTATGTCATTATCACCATTCAAAATATAATTTTAAATATTTAATGAAAACTTATATTGAAATTACTTATATTTTTAGTTATTCATATAACATAATCTTTTAATTCCAAAACATAAATTTTTTATTCATCCAACTTTATTATGAAACCATTGATTATTATTTATAAACTTATTCCTTAATAAATATTTCATATAATATGAAATATGGAGCATTTTTATTGTTACTAAACCTTAATCTATCCATGATTATTATGTAAAAATATTAGAAGAACATCAGATAACTTTAGCATGTTATTTGTGGTCTCTTTATCTTCAGAAGTATAAACAATACACATACCACCATAATGATTCTCTTTATTATATTTACACATGGTAAATAATTTTTTTATAATACCCATACATTTTATATCTAAAAATAAATTATAACCATGTTTCGTCTTATTATCTCCATTTACTAAAAGCCGAAGGAATAGGATGAGAAACACATATCGTAGATGAAGACCACATAATCATGAAAAGTTACTAAAAAGTTGATTGAATCAAAAAAAATAATTTTTAATTAAAGAAACCATAATTATATCATTGATTATTTATAGACTTATTCTATTCAAATCCTTCGTTATGGTCGATAATGAATTTGTAAATTTCAAAGCATATCCATTAGGAGTGTCAAACTATGTTTGAAGCAAGGCTAATTTTTGTGTACTAGGTTACACCGAGGCAGTCCTAACACAACTTTTTAGTGTTTTTACTCCTGGGTACAACTATTACAGAGCTACACCAACTTATAGTATCCAGTCATGGATGTAATTCTAGAAAACCAATCACTCTCTATTTTACCAAAATTTTCAGATATTTTTCCTAAAACATTTCTCATCCTTTGACTCAACCTTAGAGGAATCCCTAGACATATCCGTACAAATATACCATGATATCTTACTAATGTTTTGTCATTAAAGGTTCAAAAAGGTAACTAAAACTTACCTCCGATAGCAATAATAATGACTCCCTCTTAACGTACATCAATATTAAATTAAATTTGTGGAATACTAAAAATATTTTACAAACGGATGTCTAAAGACCATATTTCTTTAGTGCCTTTGAAAACATGCTAGTATAAAAACATATATATATGATATATAAATTATCTCCCACTAGTTTCATCAGGAATTTCACCCTTCTTATATAAAACATACTTATTAAATATCTTCAAATACTAGGGAAGGAATCATAAAAAGTTAGGATTGGTGATGCTCAGTATTGGTAAAAAAGATAGAAATGTAAGCATAAACATGAGAATTGGGGTATGGGAACATGATCATAACATTTGAATATCATATCCTACATATCATAAGATTATAAATAAGAATCATGGAATAAATCATGGTAGTTCAAAATTCAAGAATCATAAGGAAATAAAGAATAGAATCCATGAAAGCATAACACATGGAAATGTGGCTGACACATGAGTATATAAATTTTTTTCCATAGTAGTAAGGGAATTACTACCAAGGCCATCTTAGTAGTATGGATTCACTCCTCATACCATCTTGTTTGTCAAGTTTTACTC
The DNA here is from genome assembly GCA_963277665.1 of Viscum album. Taxonomy (NCBI): domain Eukaryota; kingdom Viridiplantae; phylum Streptophyta; class Magnoliopsida; order Santalales; family Viscaceae; genus Viscum; species Viscum album. The sequence goes on along the minus strand of OY728130.1, from coordinate 662,500,510 downwards.
CCATGGATATATTAGTAGTATGATTTGACTCCTCATAGCATCTTGGTAGTCATGGTTCAATCCCATTTACATCATAGTAGTCAAGGGTCACTCTAAAGACCATCCTAGACTATCTAATGAGATGTAAATCATTACCCATTGCATTAACAGGAGATATATGTCTCACCCATCTCATAATTAAAATGTATATATATGTTCCAAAAAATTATAAATAATCATATCATAACCCATGTAATGAAATGAGTATCATCAAACATTTTATCATATCATATCTTATGAAAAAAGATAAATGCTTCATAATAATTTCGTCAAATGAATAACATGTGGAAAGAAGTTTGTTTTAAAATCATATAACCCACTAAAGAGAAACGAGTTTCATAAAAATATTACCGGTGAAAGATAAAAAACATTAATAAATATTTAACTCATGAAATGGTTTTCATAAACATCATAAAAACTAACCATACTCCATTCAAGGAAGAAATATAAATTGATTCTCTAGATTATTTCCCAAAAATGGATGAGTAACATTGACAGATGTCATATTAGATGGAAAAAAATTACAAATATCGTTCAAAAACATTTCTTGAAGAAAATATCAATTATTATTTCAAAAATTACTTTTTAAACCTAAAAAATTTTCAAAAAAACATTATTTTAAAATAAACATGAAAAAATGTAATAATTTGTTGAAAATATTAGGAAAACAAGTTTCATTGAAAAAATAAAATTTAATAAAATTTAATTTTTTTGAAAACCATTAACCTTGAGAACATATAAAAGAAGCTTCAAGAGATTTTGAAAACCATTTTCAATAAATATTTATAAAAGAATCTACAATATTTTTTAAAACCATTTTCCATGAAAACTCATAAAAGAATATTGATTTTTTTTTGAAAACCATTATCATTGAATAATTATAAAATAAGGTTGAAATTTTTTTTACAATCAATTGTTATTAAAACTTATAAAAGAAGATTGAAAACATTTTAAGAACCATTTTCATGGAAAATTAATAAAATAATATTGAAAAAAATTTGAAAACCTTTTTAATATAAACTTAATAAATAAATATTGAACATCTTTAGAATGATTTTTTGAAAACTTGGTTTTGATAGAACAGAAATTTCCGACTGAAGAGAGACGTAAAGACAGCCTTTCATAAAAACATTTTTTTAATTTTATTATGTAATAATTAGATCTAAAATGGTACCAATATAGGAATATATCATCAATATACATCGGAGAATAAAATTCATTAGTTCTATTGAGATATAGATCATAATATTTCATCATTGGAACCGTAATAAAAAATAATCTTGATATATGATGAGATTGTTTTCGATAAATGCTTACCACTTGTTAACATTTTATTATAATCCCTATGTTAGAAAAGTAAATTAAATGAATATTATAATATAATAAAATTAATGATATCCATTATATAATTTTTAAATTGCAGTATATACACCTTATGAAAAAATATAGGTTCATAACATTGCATGTGTCTCAAAGAAGGAAAATTGTGACAAAATTACATTAATAATTTGGTAACTTTTGAACCATAAAACCCATGAGAGAATGATCAGAAATTGAATATGAAAATAACCTTAAATTTGATTATAATATTCAAATAATAATTTCATTATCATCATTTATACCACATGAAATAAATTAGTGGTGTAAGAGTCTTGTATCACACAAAATTCAAAAGTGAGAGGAAATTCTTTTACCTAGTTTCATGAATCTCATCATAATCATTAAAAAATACTATATAATAAATATAAGTTTATTATACATATATATAACAACAAAAGTTTTATATATAAAATTATATACTCTTTATTTATTACTTAATACTACCCATTTGTTAATAATTTATTTTTAAGGTTACGCTTTGGGTAATATTCTCTTTGTTTTTTGCATCTATATAAATTTTTTGTGTATTTGGTCATTCTATATATATTATTATTTAAATAATATAAAAAATTATTTAAATATCATTTATATTCATTAAATTTTTATTATAGTAATATTTATAATATATAATTTTTAAAATGAATATGCAGTTCATGGAGACGGTAGGTCGTACGTACGCATGAATGTCTTTTCTATTTTATTTCCATATTGAATGAAAAAAATAAATAAATAAATTATATGTATATATATATGTATATAAGATAATTTAAGTACAATAATTATGTCATATATATCATATACTTTCACTAAATATATTTTTAATACATTCCATATAGTGTTTGAACAATTCACATCACTTTGATATGGTAGTAGTCCACACATCCCCAAAAAAATTATCATATTTACATAAAATATAATGGATCAATATATTCATTATAAAATAATAAATGAATATTAATTTCATAATATGTATCATATATTTCATATAAAAACAGAATTCCCTTTATAATTCTCCACAATGAATGCGGGTAATGGAAAAATGAACCATCATTGTTTCGTGAGGTGATAGTTTACTGTACACGTAAACAATATGTTTGTCACTTAATAGATGGATGTTTATGATAGTGTAGGTAAAAACCTTAGTATAATAACATATAAATATATTTAGGATACTAGTTTTTTTATATAATTATTATATAAGTATATTTTTGGAGATGTAGAAATAAAATAAAGGAATAGTGCTCAAGGAATGATGTTTACCCTTCTCTAGGTAATTGTGTTTAGTTTTCAACAATTGGAATACTTGGATTTCGTTATTCAAAAAGGTAGGGTTTCATGGGGAATCGGGGGATTTTGGTATTTGTATTTTATAGATCTTGTCAGATCCTATGTGAGTTTAGTGGTGTGAGAAATTTGGAGAGTTTTTTCCTTTCTTATAGTGGGAGGAGAGTGTTACTCTTGTAAATACCAAGTGGTATTCTTAAATGGGTGGTAGAACATACATAATGTGACTCAAAAATGGAAAGTTAATGTATTAATGGGTAATAGTTGTTGATTGAAACCAAAACCACACAAAAATTTGTAAATTTTAATAATTGGGTTCCTTAACTTCTAAGTTTCCCCGATTTTATCATTTTGTTATATATTAAAGGCACTAGTTTTCAAACCTATTTTTTATCCATTAGTTTTAAAATAAAGTCATATTATTTTTGAAAATATATAGACACATAATTATAAATATTAAACCTCATTTACAGAATAAAAATTTTAGTTGTTTTGGAAAATAATTTTAAAATACAAGTGACTCTCAAAAACACCTTTTAAACTCGGACCATGCTAAAAATGTTTATCCAATCTAGGGGTAAATTTGTAAATTATAAAAGACAAATTTTCCTATTAATGGACCATATTTAGTATTTTTTAACGCATAAAAATATCTTAGTTGAATATAGTTATTTTTAATAAAGTTTAAAATCATTTAATAAAATATCAGGTTTTATAAAATAACATTAATATCAAGTTTTCCCTTAGTTATTTAATTTTAAATTTAAAATTTTCCAAAAAAAAGGAATTAAAATATAATAATTTTAAATTGGTGTAACATTATATATTCTTCAAAATGAATAAATAAAGGCAATAATTCAGATAACTCATTTCATATTCATTATTTGTAGTATCATTTATTTTAGTTAATTGTTAACTAAATAAGCACTACATCCGGGTTTATTAAGAGTTTTACGTAACTAAATCTTATATAAAAGTTAATGATAAATTAATATGATAAAAATAAGCCATTTACCTTTACGAATTTATAATAATAACAGGAAATATGATTTATTTTACATATCGAATTTTTTTATAAAGGTAAAAGTCAAGAAATGTTACTTTTTATCATTTTATTTACTTATACATTTATAAAGAAACATAAATTTAATAATATTAAAATAAACTATAAAATTTGAACCATGTGGAGATATGGTTAAATTATAAGAAGCTAATTTCATTTTTATAAGCATCCATGTCATTTTGGTCCTTATGATTATGTTTTAATCCCTTATTATGCTCCATTTTACCTTAATCACCAAAATTAATTATAATCATTTCCATTAGTATTTTTTGTCAATAATTATGTTGATATTATTAGACCACAAATATTATAATAATTTAAATCTTTAATGCATATTTTTGAAAATTAGATCATAGAAGTATGAAATTTATATGTAGCTCTAATTTTGCTAGCGTGATGAGAAATAGACTTTTTAAAGTAAAACAATTCCAATGTTAAATAAGTGTATATATCCAATATCAATAGAAAAATGATGAAAATGAAATAAATTTGATTAATATATGCATTTTATTTTTATACTCACTTCAGAATCCAATTTAAATTTAAATTTAATATTAATAATTATTTAAACAAATGAGCGATTTTTAACTAAAATATATTATATTTTTACTATTAGTGAAAATTGAAGTATCACATAAAAATTCATAAAATCAAACTATTATATTTTTTCAATTATTAATAATAAAATTATGGTTATTTTTAGAAATAAAATTAATAAATGTTTAAAAACACAGTTTTAAATATGTGGTCCCTTAAAAGGTGGTAAAACCCAGTCTCACGTGTACCACATGGAAATATAGGTATTTTTTATAGGACAAGATTAACATAGTGTTGTTTATAATGAAATACAAAAGAAAATATTGTTTTATGAAATGAAAAAAAGAAAAAATATTAAATTAATTTGAAAAATAATCACAAAATATCGAGGTGTTACACTAATAGTTCTACAGGTGATAATTTTGGATGCATCCTAATATCCTTATAAAAAATTTTAGATTTGAAAGATTTGGTATATCCTATGTTAAATAAGACATTAAAAGTTATATAGTGCACGGTAAATGCACCTTTCACCACTTCATTACAACACCCACATTATAAATAGTGATCACTTGAGATTTCCCCTTGTCTCTCGTCTTAAGAGGTTGGTAAATTCAACAATAATAATTAACCATTATATTGGGGTAGTTTTTACCATCATTCCCATACTCATTCAATTTGAAATAATGGAGTGTGAATAGATAATTATGTGTATCATTTCTATATTTTCATCATTATGAAACATTATTCCACCACATCAATATTTTTTGGCCCAATTTCCTTCCCCAAATACATAAAACATTTATTAGTACACTTCTAAAAATTTCCGTCATGTTTAATCCAATAAATTGATCATAAAGGAAATATAATGTTCTTCTCCCCATGGTTTTTATATTTTCCTTCGAATTTCCTTTTTCCATTCTTATTAAAAGGATGATATTGAAATGTAACTCCAACCTCTATTTCAAACTTTATTGAACATTGATAAATATATTCATAGAAAATGAGGTCATTTACAACCAAATCCCTTTGGGGACATGGTTTTGAGACACTGAATAATGGATCAATCTCACTTTCACGTTGGAAGACAATAACAAATGTATGCAATGAATGTTTAGGAAATTTTTTCTTTATAGGTACTAATTGATTCGTGATCATTTATTTTTAGCTCAAGGAACTCCTTATTGATCATCATATATAGAATATTAGGAATATAAATATAAAAAAATGGTTATCGAAATCATCCCAGGCCCTGGAGTCAATCTTATAATGTCCCCCTGTATTCTTGATGATATTTCACTGTTGGTCTACTTCACCAACCATGTTATAAACAATGGAAATGAAATTTTCTTGTCCTAAACACTAGGGAATGAAAAATATAAATTCAGTGGTATTAATCCAATGTTCTGAAACTATAGGATTAATGGATCCACGGAAGGAATGTTTATATTCCCTCATCATGTTATCAAGATAATGTCGTTACCTCCTTTTCTATTTTATAAGTAAATCATTATTCTTGGATAGAGAAAATTTTATTGAAATAAAAATGAGATTTTAAATTAAAATCATATACAATTTGGCTCCTTGGGAAGAAAATAATTTCATTGTTCATTTTAATCAACATTAACATAGTTTTTTGTTGGGTTCAAAAATGAAAAAACAAATCCCTTTTGTGTGTAATAATAATAATATTAGGGAACCACATAATCATGAAAAAAACATATAGAATTTCTAAATCACAAACCTTCTTTTTAATCTATAAAACCTTCATTTTATCTTAGCCCATTAATTTCTATTATTTATTTAAATCATTCACAATGGTTTATAAATATTTTGTTAATTTTCTATGAATACCCACTAGGAGTTTCTATAATATTATGTATTAATTCCTAATGTCATGAATAAGGTGCTAATTGAGTCTATCTCAATGTGCCTGTTTTGAAGTTATACACCCTAGGTACCTCTATACAAGAGACACATCTCGTTGTACTATCCATACTGGGCTGTTCTTTCGAGGAAAACAATCTATCTATCAATTACAAGAATTCTATGAAAATTTACTCTAATTTGAATACCCCTAAACTTATTTGTTGACATGTACATAGGGATCTCACTAAGGTTTTCTCAGAATAGTTTTAAATGGTTAACTAAACTATTTAAATAGTGATAACTATATTATTGATCGATATTTATTCAAGGAAATTACATCTCTTAAGATGAATATTCATTACAATATAAAAATACCCTCTTGAAGATCATAAAGGTATAGTGCATTTGGAATCATTGAAGCATAAATTACTTTATCATAGGTTTTCTTCATCATCTCCCACTAAGTTATTCATATATAGAACCCATCATAGAAATATCATACATAATAAATTTTCTCATAACCTGGGGAAAGGAAACATAATAATGGGTGAGATTATATACTAAAAATGTTAATAAAAAGGAATATACAAAAGTATAACATGAGTATATGTGTATGTGAACATGAGAATAACATTTTAAAACTATTCTTTTCTTATCATATATCACAATTTTGAGTCACGAAATAATTATTTTCATTTTAGAACAGTATAATCATAAAAAAGTATAATAAAATGAGCCATGAGAGGATAAAAGTAAAATAAATAATATGATTGTGGCATACACACAAGCAAAGAAAAATATTTACATAGTAGTAAATGATCTATTTTTGTTCTATCATAGTGTAATTAGTTTACTCACCAAACTATAACATTAGTCAAGGTTCACCCCCATGACCTTATTAGTATATAAATTCCCTTACAGAACTAGCTTTACTTCCCATTCAATTCATGTCAATATCATGAGATAAAAATCATCAACCAATTTATTGAAGGGATATATAAGTCCCAACAATCACATAATGAAATTAATGCATATATGATCTAGAATATCATAAAACAGTCATCCTGTCATAAACCATGAAATGAAATGGGATTCATAAGCATTTCATCATATCATAAACTGTGTAAAAGATACAAATTTTATAATCATTTTATCATTTAATCATAGAAAACCCTATAAAAAAGAATAAAGTTTCATAATAAGTTTATCATCATATAACCCATGGAATAGAAATGGGTTCATAAATATATTCTCAAAATAAACCATTTAGATACATAATGAGAATGGTATCCATGGTTCATATCTCTAGTAATGTATAAGTAACATTAAAGGATGTAATCATTTATAGAAAATAAATTTGAAATAAATTTAAAATTAAATGAATATTGAGGAAAATAAAATTCCTTTAAAAAAAATTTAAAACAAAAATTCATAAAACATGTTAGAAGTTATTTTATTAAAAAAATAACTTGAATAAAAATAATGAAAAATTCAAAAGTCATTTAAACCATTTCTTGAGAAAAATATCTATTCCCCAAGGAAAAAAAATAATAACACATAAAAAAATGTAAAAATAATTTTAGACTGTATTCAAAATAATTAGAAAAAAACGTAAAAATGGGTAAACACGAATTTACTTATTCATTTTAATAATTTCAAAATCATTTTTTAATTTTTCATATAAATAAATGTTATATAATAGAAATAGTTTTTTATAGAATAGAAAAATAAGGAAGGTTTTTCTAAAAAAATTCTTTTGAAATATTAATTACATAATCTTTGAAAAAAAAATGATAAAAAATTTTAGTATAATTAAATAACATGAGGAAAATAAAATCACCAAGTTTATTGATATATAGACCATAATATTATATCATCGAAAACATAATCAAAATTAATCTCGAGAAATTATTAGGTTGCAACATAAAATATTTACAAATTTAGTTACACTGAATTATAGGCCCCGAAGAAGGAATAACATTAAATAGAACAGATAATATGATGATACTAAATAAATTAAAGATATTAAATATCAATGGGGATGTATCAATATACCTTATAAATTATGATATTTCAACAAAAAAACATATTTCTCTTGGAAGGAAAATTGTGATAAAAATTTCTTACCGCTTTGGTTACTTTTGAACTGTCATCCCCATGAATGATAGATACTCAAATGGATATTTAAATCAAAATAATATTTAGTATATGAATCAAATAATAAATAGGTCATCATATAAGTCACATAAAATAAACATGTCATGAACATGGAACGTGTTTCACTAAAACTAAAGTGAGATAGAAGTATCTTACCTTAAGTAATGACTTCCTTTGTACAAGGTCGCAAATCATCTATAATAAATATATTATCTTATATATATATATTAAATAAAAATAACTATATATATTAAACCATATATTATTTTTTATGAACTTTTATTATCCATTTACAAATTATACTTTGTTAAAATAACTTTTTATGTAATAACATCTTTGTTCTTTGTGTAAGTTTTGATTTATTATTTCTAATCCTCTAACATTGAATGTGGTTCCATAATAACTAGAATGTTAAAATAGATATAAATATCACATATATTCCATATATATATATATATTGTGATCCATTAATGTTATATATAGAAATTGAAATATACAAATCATGGAGACGTGATGTCGTACGTACGCTTGAATGTTGTTTCAATTTTACAGATTGATTGAATAAAATTAATTTAAATAATATTTTAAAATAATAGAATAATAATTATTTAATATATATATATATATATATATAATATTTTAATTTAAACTCATCCTTTTTAAAATCCATGTAACGTATAAATTAAACACAAACCACAACACCATTAAAATATTACCACAGAATGAAAAGAAAGAATTTGTATGTGATATAATAATTAAAAAAACATAATAATATCATAATTATCATATATAAACAATAAATACATTATTATATCCAACTGTGAGATGTGGTGGAGGAAAACAAATAACATAGGGTTGTGAGGTGATAGTCCTCCCTACATAGTAATAGTGATTTCATATCCTCCTTGATATTGGAGTCGATGGTTAAAGACCTAAAAATAATATAAGAATATATTTTTATTTTTAATATATAAAACTTATTATTTCCAAATTGTTTAATAAGAATTGAATTAGGTGGAGGAAAAAATAAATTTAAATATTTTATTAGGATTGTTACCACTTCTTCAGAAAACATCTTTTTTTTTTCAAAAAGGATTTATAGGTTTGATTTGAGAAAAAAATAAGTATTATACAATTGGAGGAGGGAATATAGGAATTTATTTTCATAGATCCTATATGATCAAATTAGTTTTTTATGGGTAAAGAGTAGAGGAGAAGTGTTGTTCTTTTATATGTGGGTCGAGGGTCACACATGAAATGTTCTGAACATAAAAAAGCATACCCATAATTTTTTTAGGAATATAGGGTCCAAGAAATATCATTATTTAAACTAAAATATATATTGTTAAAATATTTCCATCTAGTGGATGGAAATGTTTTGATTCATTTTTAACCTTTATCTTTTTGGTTTAGATCGAGGTGAATCCATTTTTACCTTAATAGAGGTAAATAATTTTTTCTATTTTTATTATTCATCATATTATAAAATTAATCTTTAATTGTGAGATAATATAATTTATACTTATTTTATCTATGTACCCCATATTTTTAAATTCCATTAACATAATTGAAAAAAAATATTTAAAATTAAACCCATAGACGCAACGAGAAATTGATTTTTGAAAGATAGAAAGATCAATATATTAAAATGATTTTGTATCGAATTTCAATATTAAAATGATAATTATTAACTAATGAATATTAATTGATATATATTTTTTTTAATTTTACTTTTAATCTCATTTAAAAAAAATTCACATTATAAATTCCTAAAAAATAGGATGTTTTTAATAAATACAAATATTTGCATTATTCATCAAAAAATAAAATGTTTTTATAAGAATAGCAAAAACTCAACCTAATATAATTCTGAAATTAATATTTTTAATATTTTTTTATTATATTTAATAAATTTTTAAATCTCTTAAAAATTAATTTTTCTGATGTTCGCAAGAACAAATACAAATCACATTTTTTTGATAAAATAGTATTTTAGAAACATATAAATGCTTCACAAAAAATTAGTTACATTTTGTCAAAATGAGTCCTTTATATAATACCATTATACATAATAATTAAAAAAACATATTACTATATATATCGTAATGTTTAATGTTGATGTTATAATGATAATATTTAGATAATTATATTAATAATATATCATGGTTTGTTAAAAGTCAGTGTTGTGTGTAACAAAACCTAACATAAACCATGAAGAAATATAATTTATTTGAAAGAAATAATCTATAAAATCTTCAGGTATTAAAATTTTTACATGATAAATACTCTATTTAGGAAGATAGAGAATAAGATATAATTATCATACACCCTATAGAATGGTTTAGAATCCTGGGGTGGTGAATATGACATTGCTTATTTTTTTAAAACTATAAAGGACCTCTTTATTCCCTTTTGTAATTTAATTCATATTTTTTATTAATTAAATTTAACCAATTAATATTTTAACAAGAAATAATCAACTATAAACATGAAATTAAACAATAAATAGAATTATTTTTTGAAAAGGTTCAATTCAAAGCCCTTGTCCTTACCTTGATTTGTCATTCTACCCAATCAAGGACTCTATAATACAATCTGATGTTGATTGAAATGGATGGTGTTTTCCACATACCAAAATGATCCTTATATTTCTTATATCACATGAGTCTCATATGAATTACCCTTCCTAAATCCCATTAGTGTTTTTATAATTGTTTTTTTTCTATTTTCATAGCTTCACCTATTGATCTCCCCAGATTCCATGAGTCCCACAAGTTATATAGTGTCCCATCATATATATGAAAGTGTTTATTTTAATTTATCCTATGATTTTTGTTCTGCAGTTCTACACATGATGATTCTACACCAATATAATGGGTCACCTTCAACTCAAGAATATCTCCATCAAATGACAAATACTTTTTTCAAATACTCATCAACTAAATAAATGAATGAAATTTCGATTCATAGAACTTGAACATTTTTTTATTTGTATTCCTTACACACCAAGAATTTATGTTTTCCAAACATAATAGTTTCTCAGTGTTCTAAAATCTCAATACTAATATTTGATCACATGAACATTAGGTCAACTTCACATTATATTTACTTCTTGAAAAACTTCTTCAACTAATAATATTTCAGGAACCACTTTCCTTTCATCAAAATTTGATACCCTGATGATCAAACTCCTCTTAATTGGCTAGAATCCTTTTATTTTTCTTATTATTTGAGATTTCATTTAATTATTTTTATAAAACAACATAACATATCTTGGTTTATGTATTATCTATCTATTTTCCCTCACTTCCTAATTATCGTTTTTACATAGGTCACCTAGATTTTATTTTCAATATTATAAAATAAAAAATACCATAAATTCATTTTCTTGTACTATAATACCACTAAAATATCTATATGTGTGATTACCCCATAATCTACACTTTTATCGAGGTGTCTAAAATCATTCTATTTGTATTTCCACCTATCATAATGAATAAAAATATTGTAATAAATTTATTAAAGAAATTTTAATGCATTGGTTTCACCAATTGATTATCATGATATGTTTTTCAATGACTCTCCCAATGTAAATGACAATGATTCCCTCAACATTATATCTTTTATTATTTTTCTTAGATCACCTAGAAATGTATTTAGATAAAATCATTTGTAGGCTTAAACATTTATAAAAAAAATCCCCTCACAAATCAGGATATTTTATTTTCAATTACAGTAATAAAATATACAAAAAATTTTATTTTAGGTTGGAACCAAATTTTAATCATTATAAATTCAGTAAAAATATTAAAACCGTAATCGTAGTTTTTTATACAATAGTTGATTCTCAACATCAATCACATTTAAAAAGTATTGGGTCACAATAATTTAATGATTTCATGACTATCTAGGATTTCATCGTTCTTTATCAAAATTATTCATGAAATGTGATAAATTCATTTTCATCATCAAAAAATTTATAATTTTTTTTATCCAACAATGTTCCTAAATACTGCCTCAGATCATATATTAAATAATCTTCATATTGTTTTGATCTTAAATTAAAAACCTAACCATCAACTGATTTGATTTTTTTTCATAAGAATCGACAGTTTTGGTGTTCTTTAATATTCATCCACTAACTATGGGAACTCACTCACCTAAATATATACTTAAAATACATAAACTCTATATTGTGATTGATTCCCATAAATGTTCCCTCACATATCCTATTTTAGATATGGGTTTCCGCACTCAAATTTGTGGTCTGTATTAATATACATGGATTTCACTACACAACATCTAGCTGAGTCTCAATATTTAGATACATGGAGTACCATTCAGGTATATAGTTCTTTAATTTGAAAATATAGTATCCCGAATGGCCCGAAGTTCTTCTGTTGTTTTAAAAAAAATTTATAATCCTCTCTTTAAGGGTTAAAGGGGAAACATTACATGACCTGTAGGCCCATGGCACAAGGCCCATACACAACCCAACACATGAGCATAAAGGCCCAAGAACTGAAAAACAAGAAATAGTCCCTCCCCAGCATCTACATTGTGAATCCAAAAATTTCCCCACCATGCTTGGCTGATCAGTTTGCATTTCCCCATGCTGAGCTATACACTCCCTAGTCCGGATGGAAAATTTCACACCCTATCATTGTTTCAATCTAGTTAGTTCTGCTCTAGTGGTTAATATTTTTGTGCTAAATCCTTATCTAGGCTTGATACTATGTGGTATTCAATTCATATGTCTTTTCTGTGGCCTGGAAAACTTGTGGACCAAATGCCATTGGTGGCCCAAAATCCCTACATCCTGAAGGCCCTATGGCCCAAATTCCATTGGTGGCCCAAAGGCTCTGAGACCCATAGGTTGAAACCGGTGACCTGAAGGCACCAATAAGATAAATAGTGTCAGTTAAAAATGTACTAAATAGTACCTTCTATATTAACTATTACCTTACTTCTATCGTAACCTAAAAAATCACCCTCTCCCAGATTTGAACCTTGGTCTCTTGGATTCTAGGCAAGTGCCTCTACCATTAGGTTATAGGATCGTTGGAAATTTGGAAATATAGCAGATTTTGGATATACTGAAATCATCTGTGGTCCAGTGAGCTACATTTATAACCTCGTATATATATATTTTCTATTATGAAAGCATTAAAAAGCAAGCTGACATAATCTACATGGATTGGAATGTGATAATTAAATTTTTGTAGATGGAAGATGAAATTTACATAAATATTTTTGTTTAAAACATAGTTTCTTTATATCTATTTCTACCATTATTTCCAACTCATAAAAACCTTAAAATATATATGGGGATTTGATAATCATTATTATACCTTAATAAAAATTAAAATGGTATCATCCGACATGTATAGTCATGTGATTGAATATTCCAAAACTCTATTTAATGAATTCGAAATACATTATAAAACCATCACTAATGTTTTTAAATAGAAATATCAGTAATAAATAATAATAGTACATAGGTATGGCCATCTCATAACTCATGGGTATTCGAATCTTCCAATAATAAATCCTCTTCAACAATAGTCATAACAATTATTCATGTTTTTCATTACTATAACCACTCTTGATATTTTAACCTCTTATAGATCGTACTAGAATTCATCCGTAGTAGTTATAATGTTTTACCTAGATGTTTAGCTTATTCAATTGTGTGGTTTATGGGATTACATGATTAATATTTCCAACCAAGTATTTAATGGTGGGTGGATTATCTATCCATAACCTCACTTCTCCTTGAATATAGACACTTTTAATTATTTAAATTGATATAAATATAATAATAGAATAAAAAATATAATTGGTCACTTCATTCACCTTATAAAATTTATTTTAAAAACTGCATTAATTTCAAATGAAACATTTTCTTAATCCATATTATTAGAAACAAATTTAATGGATGGAAAAACTGTACTACTTATTATTATATGGTTTCTCATATAAAATCAACATTTTATTCCCCTATTTCTCACTAATATGTCATGAATCACTCTTTAGAGAAGATTAATATGTCAAATTTTATATCCATGATCTATAAATTAATAATTATAAGTCCCCAATATAAATCCTATTATAAAAAAAGTTCACAACCTAGACATAAAACTATCCAAAATCTCTCTAAATATAATATCAACTATGATATTATTTTATTTTGGGGATATACCACATGATATTTTTAAAAATTTTCTATAATCATGTACTAATATTTACCAAATACATTATAAAGGTCAATTGAAAGTAAAAACCTTCAAGTTTTTTTAAAAAACACTCCCCATGATTAATATAACATTTATATATCATAAATAGGAACGGAGTTCACATAATACTACATCAGTATCAGATTTGTATTTTCTAAATAATCTTCATAGAATTATGAAAACATCTAAAATTTTTACCAATTATAATTTCCAATATAAATATATTACTTTTTTGTATATAAAACATTAAATCACTCTCATATATACAATAATTAAAATTTGGGAATGTGGTGTAATTTATCACCTCCTCAGTTGAAACATTTCGGTAGAGACTTCATTCTAAATTCAGTTTCAAGTCACTTTGTTTCAATTTGTTAACTTATATTATTTTTTCTTTTATCCTTTTTAGGTTTCCAAAAATATTTCTTTTATAAATTTTTTTTCTACATGTTTTCATATTTTATATTTTTAAGGAATGGACATCATTACTTTAGCTAGCATAGTGATTTATTCATTGCTGCTTTTTCCAAATATCTTGATTCTTCATATTTTTATGTCTATATTATTTATATATCATTAGGTGTTGAAACATAATTCATCATAGGTATGGGATTCCAATTTGAATCATATTTTACACTAGGTGACAATTATTCTTTCTTAATTTTTCTAGTATCTCTATCTATACTGGTGGTGTATTCATACCATTAGCTAGAATGTTTCTTATTAGATTATAACTACCATACACAATTAATTTCCAAAATTATTCACAATCCTTTGAAAATTTTTAGTCAATATTCTATTTCATTTTGGGAGATTCATTCATAGCCACATTCTACATAGGATTCTTCCCCAAGGTGGACTCATGTAACTCCGTATTAATCTATGATGGTTAGTTATTTTCCTCATCAAATGAGTTAGTATTGTATCAAAAATTTTCAAAGTAATGACTAAAGTTTTTAGAAACTCAAAAATATAATCAATATACATAAAAAATATTTAGAGATATATTTTTCATTTTCTGGGATTCTATATTTTAACTAATTAATTTCTTTTCATATTTAACTTTTTTCCCTTTATTATGTATAAGGACCAATCCATTAAAATTACATAATATTGAGTAAATTCAAGAATTTGACATTGAGGATCTTTCCAGCTTTAGGTTTTTTGATAATTTGGCCATAAATTTTACATAACAACTTGAATATTACAAGTAGACACTTCTATTAACTATCTATTTTTTCAAAATACAAATAGTCTTTAAAATGAAACATGAAATATTTTCATGTTTTAATAAAGTAACTTTTCATTGATCCAATCCTTTACTCTATTCTTCCATATATCATATGAAAAACATTTCAAAACTTGTGATGACCATTGAAAATCTCAGTAAGGGATACATAAATAAAGAAAACAATTATTCTTGGGATAAAATGAAAACCATGAATACTTTTAAAAAAAGAAATACTTTTCACCAATAATAAGTAGTAAATATTATTCAATGAATATAATCTCATTACATACCGTTTTTATAACCAAATTATTACAATAAATCCCATAGAAAGAAAAATATAGCATATAAAGGTAACATGGGACATAAAAATACATAAATGGAATAACCATACTGTTGACTTCCACACATATCACTAAATGGAATAGCCATACGGCTGACTTACAAACCCAATACATTGGAGGTTATAACATAACCACTTGTCCTTGGTTTCCCACATAACCACCTATAATTTGGTTTATCACGTAACCAATTTTAATTGGTATATCACATAACCACCTTTCAAATGTCTATGTAACATTATATAATCATTACACATAAAATATTTTAAATATCAACATTTCACTAATAAAATTTCATTTGAAATCACAAGAAATAATTTCAATATTTTGAAATACTCATTCCATTATAAAAAAATTTTGAATAAAAAAATATGTAAAAAAGGTATATGGTATTTATTTACCATCTAAAAAACATTACTGCTTGTTAAGGAATCCAAATATAAATAATGCTCGTGGTGGTGGGAAGGTCGTTGTCACCACATATGTTTGATAAATTCACATAGTATTTATTAAAATTATTAATATAAAAAATATTCCATTAGAATGAGAATAAATGTCAAATGGTTTTATTATACACCATGTAAAAGAAGAAGGTGTATATTATCAAAACATTCTTCAAAGAAAGGAGATTGAGATGAAGTCCCTTATATTTAGTTTGATTCATCAAGAAGGTTCCTTGTTATTCCAAAATAATAAAAATAGGTTAATTTATACTCTCTTAAGAACCCTTTTTAAGTTTATTGTTCATTTTATATCACGTATTACCTTTCTATAATAATCATATAATTATTTATGTTCATATCTGTCGTTTCGTCAATGTTCGGTACTTGAGTGAAAAATGAACTTGTAGTAATTAAAAAGTGTCCATGTGGTAAAAATTACATTATATAAAAAATATTATTCATTATTTAAATATTATATATATCTATTATATATTTATTAAAAATATTCCATAACATTTGGAGATTAGAAATAAAATGCACATTTCATGGAGACAGTAAGTCGTATGTACGCATGAACGCTACATTCATTACTTATCATATTAAAGAAATAAAAACTAAATGATACATATGTATATTATAATTATAATATAATATCCTCTAATATATATGTTAAATATGTTAATTAACTCTATACTTTATACGTTCTATTATTTTCATGAATGAATCACGTCACCATGGGGGGGGGGGGGGGCGCTAGTCCGCAATTCTTCAAATAAAATTATCGTATTTACACTTCCTGAAAAGAATAAAGGTATGTCTATAAATAGAAATTAATGTATCATAAAGATAGTATAAATATAATATATTTCATATATAAATAATGTTCTACCATAATTTCCACCATTAGAGGTGGTAGGGGAAATTCAAACAATCATCATATCGTGAGGCAGTAGTTCGTCAAACACTGAAACAGTATGATCATATCCATTAGATGGAGGTGTGTGCATGTGTAGTTTTAATCCTAACCATAAAAAAATCCTGGTATATTGAGGATACTATTTTTTCATTTAATCAAGTAATTTTAATATAACATATAGTATAGAAATAAAATAAATTAAAGGAACTTTAGAGAAGACGCTACCTCTTAAAACATGTAACTCCATTATATTTGAGTCAAAATGATTTCTTGAATTTTTTTATGACTAAGGTAAGGCTTGTAGGAAGATGTAAGTGATGTTTTAAGATTATTTTAGTAGAGTTTTGAAGATTCAAGGGCCTTGATAGGTGTGAATAAGGGTTATAGTTGGTGGCCTTTTATAAGAGGGAGGATGGGTACTTTAGGAATGTCTTGAAAGATTATTTTATTGTAAACTGAATTTAGATTTAAAAATGTAAAAAACTAATTTAATTAGAATATAAGATGATTATTGTTCTAAATAATCTCAACCAATAGGTTTTAGACATTTTTTCTTTTCAAATTTAACCTTATCGTTTAGCTTTAACCCTTCGTTGACTAATTTAATTATTACCATGTCTTCATGTTTATTCATACTATATAGTTAAACATTTTACCATAAAATTAAAATAGAACCTCAAGTGATTAATTAATGTAAATTTCAACATTATCTATGTAATTTGGCTGAATATTATATTTTTAGGACTATTATATCATTTAATGAAATGGAATTTCTTTTAAAAACACATTTATGTCAATTTTTATACTATTCATATCATGACTTTTTAAAACTACATAAAAACATGATTCTTTCAAAAAATATTCATTAATTCAAAAATAACAAGTCATACACATCTAAAAAATTCATGTATGTCCTAAAATTATTAAATGTAAATTTATTTTAATATCTATAATATCATTCATTTAAATAATTAATTAATAAAGTAATCATTACATCCTCATTGTGTCATAAATAAAGTTATTTATTTGATTTATAAAAATTATAAATAAAATACCATGATGTAGGTAATATTTTTATATTTTCATTGAATTTTTATAGTAAAAACTATCACTTATATAACCCCATATAAAAATTGGGTTAATAAATGATACTTGTTTATGTTACATTTTCCCTTAATTTAAATTAATTCTTATAAAGTTTCATTTTCAAATCAACGTTGCTCCCTATGGTCCCAAAATCGACACAAGGATTACCATGGTCAGACATGTCTCATAAAATAATATTAGGACATGTGTTAGTGTAATTTAATATTATTATAATATTATTTGTTTAAAGTTATTTAACAGATTTTCCCTTTAACCATGGAAAATAAAATAATTAACAAAGTTACTATTCTTAACATCTAAAAATAAAAGGTACCTATTTAAAAAATTTGGACATCATGATTAAAAATATGGAATCTATTTTTCCAAATTCAAAACACATATGTTTCAGTAATTAATTTAATATTAAATCACCTTGTCAAAACCAAAATATTGTGTTTTTAAGAAGTAATATCTATCGAAATATTGACATGTATTAATGTACAATTTCAGAGTGGAATTACATACAATGAACAAAATTGAAATAAATGATAAAAAATAAACATAATTATACATTAAAACCAACTAGTATGACTATCTAACTATTTAAATAATTTAGATGAAAAATCATTTTTGAATTAAAATTCAGTATTTTTCAATATTCATTAAAAAAAGAAATTTATCAGGAAAATACAAAAATTTCTTCCGAAGTAAATTCTTATTTCCTATTTCTATAAAAGAAGTTTATTTTTTCAAATATGACATTCAGAAATGAAAAATAAAATTTATTTAAAAAGGTTTCTTCATCAAAAGGTGGTAAAACTACACTTATTGAAAAATAATTCATTTATCCAAAAAATTGATTTTATTCTTATATCACATCTAAAAAACATATAATATGAATTTAAAACATTACACTGAATATATATAATATATTTTTCAGTAAATAAAAATCCATAAAGTGTGATATGTAAACACAATTATTCCCTTTTAAATAGGTTTTCATAAAAACACATCCTTTATATTCAATTGGTTTTTATTTCCATTTCTAGTAAATTTTGTAACCAATGAATCATTATTAAAACATGTGTAATCCATATTTCAAAATTTAGTTGATACTATTCATTCTTTCAATTTCTATAGTTAGGCATTAACTACCATTTAAAATAACAATATTACTATTTCTTTATATTTTAGAATAATTCAAAGTTGTGTGCAAAGTAAGATTTTCGAGTAACCCATTATTGTGTGTTGATTACGCTATCAAAAGAAGCATATTTTTTAACTAAAAATTAATATCATATTCATAAGAATTAATAGAATTAAAAATTAATTATTCTATAATTACTTGGGTCATTAAATCCTCCGATATTTTGGAAATTGTGTCCTCGCAATATTAAAATTGGGCTCTGAAACTTCATTGAAAGTCCCACATTGTAAAAAGAGTTAATAAAATATCACATTAAAAGAAATATGGAGTAGTACAAAGGTCACTTGGGATAACACATACTATGATTCCATGAAAACGTGTTTAGGGAAGAGAGAACTAACCATCACATTCTTATAGAGATTGATAAAATAATAATTAGGAGAAAGTCAACCACAAGAAAACCACAAACTTGTGAAGGGTTAAACGGACATTGATTCCCCAGTAGGAAAAGTAAATGGACAATGATTTTTTTAAGTTTCTTTTTATAAATTTAATGAATTATTTTAATACATAGATTATTAAAATAATTAAATATACTTACCTTTGAAGTAGTGTTTCATACATTAATAAATTTCTTCTCCAACCTCATTTTTTCTCCAAAGGATGAGTAAACGAGATGTCTTAGTCACATATTAAGTAAAAGAATCCACTTCTAAAGAATCACATAATCCAAAAAAGATGAACTATATATATTTCACCAATCTTTAGACATTAACCAAAACCAAAATGGTTATTACTAGATCAGATAATCCCCAAAAAGTAGAATATTTTATAGAAATACTACTCATAATCTCCAAAATTTAAGAAACTATACACAATGTTCATCAAATACTATTTGATACACAATTATCCCTAACATTATTTAATACAATCCAAACTAATATTAAAACCAAAATTTCATAATAATCTGATCACTTAGTCTGCCATGATAAATCATAACATTTATAACATTGACTAATCTTAAAGTATCATTCTTAAAAGTAATTATCCTAATCAAATATTCTCAGAGATTGGTAAATCATTTACATAAATAATACAAATAATCATATTTTTATAATAGAAACATATTTTTTCTAAAATAATATTCAACCATTACTACCCAAATTAAATCCAACTGCATTCTCTAGTCCTTAGGCATATATTGTCCCCAAAAGAGAAAATGCCTTCTAAAATAGCGTTTTCACTTAATCACCACATCATTTTCCAATAACAAGAATATCCATTTGATAAAACATCAGTTCCCAAAATATACTTTTTCTTGATATATATGATTTTTTAAATAAAAATAATAAGTCATAATAACCATGGAATTCACGTATTACAGTGGTAGGTTATAAATCCCAACCGCACTGGGTTGTGGGTTTAATTCCCAAAGCTTTGTCTGATGTGACAGGTTGTCACATGGTCTTCATGTTGTCCTTTAAAAAAATGTATAATTCTAATAACATTAAAAATTGATATAAAAACATCCATAACATGTTCTATCCTAAAAGGTTATCTCATACCTCACTTTTTTTATCCCAAAAACTAATAACCCATAATTGCCTAAAATTCAGGGATCATATAAACCATAATCGATTTTTATAATTATATCCACAAAAGAAAAGATAATTCTTCCACAATTAACATGTTTATATAATAAAATTAAGGGTTACAAATACTTGAAGTCTTCCAAAGAAACCCCATCATTAATACATTTAAACATATCATCACCTTAGATCTGACACAACTCTTCAATTCCTAAAATGATGACATCTTAATAATCGAACATTCTTCAAGATCCTTTATCCCTGTTTTTTCAGCTAATGTTTTATACTTCAATCCTATAAACAAAATCATTCATAATTTCATAATATTTAAATAATGTAAAAACCAGAGCTGTGAAATAATCCATACGTTTCATAGGTCATTTTAAGTACCCTCAACTTCAATTGGAATGGAACTAGGTATTGGAAAACATATATTTGTAAGGTCATGCTGATCCCATTCCTTAACCTTCTTCATAAGACATCTGTTGAATAATTAACATGCACAACATGTTTAAAAAATTCAATTGATCCCTCAAAAAGAACTTCATTCCCTTTCCTAAAGTGAACTTAATGCTTCCTTTTCCATGGAAGGTTATTTCTTTATGAACATCATTACCACATCTATAACATCTCCCCATACCTTTGAAGTAATTTCCTATGTGTTTATTTCCACATCATTGGCACATAGATTTTTGAATATAACTACCCTTTTGATTATTTCCTTCACTTCCATATGGATTTGTTTCTCTTATAGATGATGACTTTGAAAAATCCCCAAGGGTCAAGTGGTCATTCATTACTCCAGATAGTTGGTTACGAATAACCACAAGAGTTCTTATTGAAGCAACCATTTCATTTGATATCTCATTCAAAAAATGGCCAAAACTTCCTTCAAATTCATTGTTATATTGGTTCCTTCTAGATTAATCCATTTACTAAAACCAAAAATATCAGTGTGAGTGTACCAGTAAAATCATCATATACTATCTTATGAGGAAGGAAAACAATAAGATATACTTATTCATTTTTTAATGAACTCATTAAATTTATCTAAAATAACTATGACTCTCTATAATATTCTAAATATTATGGTTATGTAACTTATGCTAAAATAACACCCTAACCACTAAAGGTATCTAAACTGACCTCTGATACCAATAATAAGGCCCCAACCTTAAACAATACATAATCTTGAGTTATGTTAAGAATTAGAAATTGAGTATCTTTTAAGGTTTAGAGTTTTAGATAATTAGGCCACAACCTTTACACAACAACATGAATATTACAAGTGAACACTTCTACTCACTATCCGTTATTTTATAAAACTAAACTATTTAAAATGAAACATGATATTGTTTCATGCTTTAATAGAATAACTTTTCCTGGATCCCATCATTGACTATATTCTTCCATATGTCCTATAAAAATCATTTCAAAACTTGGGATGAGCATAAAAATATATATAAGGGATACATAAAAAAATAAAACTGTAATTCTTGGGATAACATAAAAACAATTAATAATTTATAAAAAAGTAATGATTTTCACATTTAAGAAGCAGTAAAAATACTTCACAAAATATAAGATTATTTTTTACCCTTTTTTAAACAAAAATATTACCCTAACTCCCCTAGAAAGGTATATATATCATATAAAGGTAACATAGGACATAAACATACTTAAATGGAATAACCATACAGTCAACTTCCTCAAATATTACTAGATAGAATAACCATATGACCGACTTCCATACCCAATGCATTGGAGGTTATAACATAACCACTTATCCTTGGTTTATCATTGAACTACCCATCGTTTGGTTTATCACATAAACATCATTCATTGTTTTACCATGTAACCATCTGTTAAATTTATATGTACCATTATATAATCCTATCACATAAAATATTGCCAATATCATCATTTCACTAATAAAATTTCATTTGCAATTCCAATAAATAATTTCAACAAATTGAAATACTCAACCCTTTTCAAAAACTTATTTCAATACCAAAATTCATAAAAAGTTTTTATGGTATTTTTTCGTTTTAAAAAATAGTAAAACTTGTTATGGAATCCAAATATCAAATAATGATCACAACGACGGGAAGGTCATTGTCACTGCATATGTTAAAAACATTCCTTTGGTCGTTAGTAAAATGATTTTTAGAACAAATATTCTCTTTGAATGAAATTAATATTCAAATGGGTATATTATAAACTGTCTAAAAGTGGGAGGTTTATATTATTAAAACAGGCCTCAATGAAAAGATATTGAGATGAAGTCGCTTACCTTGAGTCTGATTTGTCACTTAGATTCCATGTTCATCATGAATAACAAACTTAAGATAATTTATAATTTTTTAAGGACCTTTTTTCATTTTTATTATTCATTTAATATTAATTTTTACCTTGATATAACAATCCTATAATTATTTATGTTCATATCGGTTGTTTTTTTGATGTTTAGTACTTGAGTAAAAAATGAACTCGTTATAATTAAAAATTGTCCATGTTTTCAAAATTACTTTATATCTAGAATAATATTCATGATTTCAATACCATATATATCATGTATATATATATTTATAATATTCCATAAAATTTGGAGAAATGAAATTAAATGAAAAGTTCATGGAGATGGTAAGTCGTACATACACATGAACACTACATTCATTTATTTATCCTATTAAAGAAATGAAAACTAAAAGAAGCATAAGAATATCATAATTCCAGTATAATATAATATTATATATATTTTAAATAAGTTCATTAATTATGTCTTTTATATGATCCATGTATGGAATGAACCAATCATACCACTTTGTGGGGCCGGTATTCCGCACAATCTCAAATGAAATTATCATTTTTACAAATCTTAAATAGAATAATGGTATTTTTTAAATAAAAATTAAAGAATCATAAAGAAAATATGAATATTATATATATCATATATATGTATAGTTCTATCATAATACCACCATGTGAGGTGGTAGGGGAAAATCGAATAGTCATCGTTTCGTGAGGTAGCAGATTATCGTACATAGAAACAGTATGTTTGTATCCATTAAATAGATGTGAGTGTATGTGTAGTGAGAATACTTCTCAATAAAAAAATCATAGTATATTTAGGATATTGGTGTTGTTATTTAATCAAATAATAATAATAGAATTGGGAGTGGAGATGTAAAATAATGGAAAGGAACTTTAGAGAAGACACTACCTCTTTAAATGTGTAACTCCCATTGATTTGATCCAAAATGCTTTCTTGAATTACCTTAAGCCTAAGGTAAGGCTTATAGGTGGAAACAAGGGATGTTGTAAACTTACTAGATTACAGGATGAATGATCCAAGGGGTTTGAGAAGTGTGAGTAAGGGTTAGAGATGGTGGCCTTTTATAAGAGGGGGGAGGGGTACATTAGGAATTCCTTGAAATATTACTTTATAATAAACTGAATTTCACTTTATAAATGACGAAAAATATGTTAATATGAAAATAAGATTTTTATTGTTTTAAATAATCACAACCAATATGTTTTAGAGATTTATTGGATTCATGTTTAACCTTATCCTTTAGCTTTATCCCTTTGTTATCTAATTTAACTCTTACAATGTCTTCTTTTATATTCATATTATACAGTTACAATAGTTTCCATAAAATGAGAATAGAACCTCAAGTGGTTCATCAATTAAATTTTCAAGATTATCTAAGTCAGTTTTATGAATATTATATTTTTAGGAATAATATATCATATAATAAAATAGTATTTGTTTTAAAAACTCATTTATATCAATTTTATACTATTCACATCATGACTTTTTGAAAATCCATAAAAATATTATTCTTTCAAAAAACATCAAAAACTAAAAGATAATAAGTCATAATCAACACTAATTTTTTTTGCATTAAAATTTTAAAAATGAATTTATTTTAATATTTATAATCTCATTTATTTAAATCATTCATTAAAATGGTAATCAGTACATCATCATTGTGTCATAAATAAATTTTATTATTTGAAGTCTAAATTTATAAATAAAATGCCATGATATAAAAAATATTTTTATCTATTTAATTGATATTTATATTCTAATATATCAATTATATTACCCAATTAATTTTTTTACAAAAATTTATAGGTTTATGTTACATTTACCCTTACTTTAAATTATTTCTTATAAAATGTAATTTTCAAATCAAGGTGGCTTCATTGGGGTCCCAAAATCCACCCAAGGATGACCATGGCCGGACATATATTATCAAATAATATTAGTACATGTGTAAGGGTAATTTAATATTATTGTAATATTAATTTTTACCTTTATATACCAGATTTACCCTTTAACCATGATAAATAAAATAATTTGTGAAGATATTATTCACAATTTCTAAAAATAAAAGGTAAATATTTAGACAATTTATACCTCCTAATTCCAAAAATGGAATCCATTTTTAAAATTTCAAAAAATAGATGTTGTAGTAATTAATTTAAAATTAATTTCCGTTGTCAAAACCAAAAAGATGGTTTTTTAAGAAGTAATAACTATCAAAAGATAGACAAGTGTTTATATCCAATTTCGAAGGAAAATTACTTCCAATTACCAACATTGGATTAAATAATAAAACCATAATACAATTATAATTTAAAAATAATTAAAATGAATATGTACCTATATAAATTAATTAGATGAAAAGATGATTGTGAATTAAAATGTATTATTTTTTTCACTATTAATTAAATAATCAAATTTATCAAAAAAATACAAAACTTTCATCCAAATTTTTTTTGATATCCCGCATCTATAAAAGAAGTTTATTTTTTTGCAATAGAACATTTAAAATTGAAAAAAAAATTGATTTAAAAAGGGTTCTCCATCAAAAGGTGCTAAAACTGCATTTTTAGAAAAATACATCTTTTATGAGAAAAATTGAATTTATTCTTACATCATATCTAGAAAACTTATACGATGAATTTAAAACATTACATTGAATCTATATAATATATTTTTCATTAAATAAAAAACCATAAAGTGTGATATGAAAACACAATTATTCTCTTTTAAATAAGATTTCATTAAAACACATCCTTCATATTCAGTTGCTTTTTATTTCAATTTATAATTCATTTAGTTTCCAATGAATCATTATTTAAACCCATATATACAATATTTCAAAATTCATTTGATACTATTCATTCCAACCATTCCAACGTCTAGGTGTTAAATATCATTTAAAATAATAATAATATTATTGTATTATATTTTGGTATAACTCAAAGGTGTGTGAAACAAAAGATTTGGGAGAAACCCATTGTCACGTGTTGAGTATGCTATCCTAAGAAGCTTTCCCTTTGACATAAAATTTATTTATTATTCAAAAGTTTTAATAAAAATAATAAATTATTATTCTATAAATACATGGATTAATACATTATGTCCTTAAACAACTAGTGTATAATGATATTTCATGAAATCTATCAATTACTGTATACAGAATCATTGAGAAACCCCATAACCTTCCAATTAATATTTATTTCATACTAGTGAATGTATTATATCCATATTTTTATACTCACTAAATTTTAGTAGAAACAACAAAACATTTAGATCTATTTTTAGGAGATTTGTTTGATACACTCACCTTGTTCCTTTATATATTATTTAGTTTCCTAATTTTTTAGATCGTTAGAATTTGAATAAAATTTTTGTTTTTTCCCACATATTCAGAATGTTGATATTTATCTTTAAAAAAAGAAATTATTTATGGGAAAAATATTTTTTTATTTGGGAGGCATCTCCAGCTAGTATCAATAATTGATACCACTGGTATGGGTCCATTTTGAGGAAAAAATAAAAAATAAAAATTGAATGGAAGAAAATTTATTTTCATTTCTTAGATTCCATATTTATTTTAGGTGGTTTTATAGGTCAAAATTTTTCAATTTTGATACCTATTTTATTGTCTCAATATTCCAAAATATATCTTACATGTCACTATTTATAGTGAACTAATCATTTTACACTTTTTATTACATGATTTCTTACTTAAATTACCATTTGTTACCAACCAATGATTGAAGAAACTTGTGTCTTTGGAAGAATAAGTTCTAAAACCCATAACATGATACAAAAATAAATATTATTTATTTTTATCATCATAATGAGATCCTGTACTAAATTGATATCCTAAAACATAATATGATATCCTAGGGAATACATAGTCAAAAGGGGTAATCTAAAAATCTCATTAATGGAATAAAAATGGAAAAAAGAATGTCATATAAGTTAGAATGAATAAAATGATAACATGAAATGAATAGATCAAGAATAATAATATGGGGTCATAATATAAATAAAATGGAATTAAAAATTATGAATTTGATAGTAATATACATCAAGATACAATCATATTTCATGGTGAACTGCTAAGACAACATAATCTGGCGAACAGAGTCCCATCAAGGATAAGTTTCACTCCATATTCCCAAACATATCACATCATAAGACTAAAAAATTACACAAATAATTGAATAATTATATGGACACACCACTTATACCATGTTAATTCATATATATGCCACAAAAATATAGCGAACATAATGAATAAACATAAGTATTACCCATGGAATTGATGGGTTTCATAATTAGAGGGTGTACCATATTGTTTTTCCAAAAAGAAGGGTTAAAATGTTTTTAGATAATTAATAATGAAAACATATGTATATATTATGAGTATCTATTTCTAACTAAAGGTATTATGTTAAAAAATATATAAATATCTTTTAATAATGAAAGTCTTAAGAGAGGCTTTAGGAAAATGTGTAACATTTATTTAAAAAGGGTAAAGGAATACTAATTTCAATAAATCTATGAAATTATATAAACTAATTTTAAATTATAAATGATTTAATTTAGAAAACAAGGGTGGATTAATAAATTTTAATGATTATACTTGAAAAGGGGTAAGAAAGTGAGAAGATACCATTAATCATGTTTTCTTATAGGGATGAATTTAGAACTGATCCTTGTATAACATGTATTTCCACATTATGTAAAGATGATATAAGATATATATGTGTGTGATATATATATATATGTTATTTAATAAGTAATAAAAAAATTAGTGTATGGAATTGATGTAAGAGAGATAAATCAAAACCCCTATGGAAATAGGGAGGTTCAGAAGGATCAATTACCTTATGTTCAAGAATCATTCTGTCTTTATATTAAATAACACAAATAACCAAATTAGATACATTAATTATATTAATTTCAAATATTTATATTAATATATTATTTACTACAATATTATTTTATTTTTCATAGCCATTTTGAGCCAGATATATTGTTCAATTCCATTATTCTGTGAGAGTTCATTTCAGGGTTTAAAGGCCAGGTCACTTATGGATAATTGTTGAAGTTTATTTTTATGTTGGAAAAATAATAAAAAGTTAAATTTAGTAGAATTGATTTAAATATATAAATATAAATGGTCCCAAAACATAATTTATGTATCAATATATTCATGATCCATTTAGTAAAAACGTTTATGCAATATGGTTAGTTTATTTTTACGGGTTGACCGAACATGAAAAAGAAGTTTTTTTAATTGTCATGTATATATTCTAATTTAAGAATATAAAATAAGTATTATAAAACTAATTATCATATTTTTTAACCATGATAATATTTTTTACCATCCTTGATAGTATTAAATGAAAATTAAAACCCATTCAACTGGGAGACGATTAAACGAAATAATATAAAAAATGGTTTCATTTTAAAAAAAAAGAAGAAAAATGAATAATATGAGGGAAGATATACTTTTAGAAAATCTAAATTACTCTTTATATAAGAAAAAAGATCCATTAATTCTTGTTGCATAAGAGATTTTAGGGGAAGGTAGTAGATGAAAAGAATATAAAATATGTAAAGTGAAAATATTACCTCTAAACTAATACCTAATTTAAATAATCCTTAAGGAACAAAAAAATTGGTGTTTTTGGATACCATAATTAAAATTAAATTGTAGATATTTAGGTATAAATTTGGAAAGATCCAAGGACAAGGGTTGTGAGGATAATGGTTCACAAGTGATAGTATTTATAAGGGGGTAGAGGGGTTTTTTTGGATATTATATTCAATATTTTTTCATTTTATCTCAATATTATCAATAGTATTGATTAATATGACTATATATAGTAACTATATCACATGAGTTAGAAAAAATTGTTCTTACAACATTCATGGATCAAAAATATACGTATTTGGATTATAATGTAAATTATCATAATTAATAATATTTCAAAAATCCCCCAAAATTCAACTATTTGAGAAAGATCTAAAAAAACTATAATAATTTTATGATGTTAATATTTCATTTAGGAATTCCATTTTATGAAATTATTTTCAAAATATTAAAAAAATTATTATTAATAAAATCATAATTTATTGGAACAAATACCAATTTTAATATTTTAATCAAATTTATAACAAGTTGAAAAATCACTTAAAGTTTTAAAAAATAATTTTATCACTATATTACACTATAATATTAATTTATACCCAAATTTTATGAAAAAATAATTTTTAAAATCACAATATTTGTTTAAATAATCATTTTTTTCAAAATATAAACATTTAATTTTCAATTTGTAAATCATTTATCTAATTATAGTATGATACAAAAAATACATTTTTATTTTATAAGCTCCTTAAATATTATATTACATGTTAATTTATCAAGTTAATATTATATTGCTCGTGTAACTATTCAAAATGATTATAATACTATTCCAATATCCTGGTTAATATTCATACCATCAGATTACTATTCCAATGGTTCGATTTTTAATTGTCATATGAGTTCCCAAAATCATATAAATACCTCTCATTTAATTCATTATTATTTCGAATCTATTTTATATAATATATATATATATATATATTTATTTATTTATTTCTAAAATACATATTTCATTAATAATATTTTTTTTCATTGCTGCAGTGTCATTTATGAGTGAGATTATTCTAGGGGATCTATCTGATCCAAAATTTTATTCTCAGTGTATTATTTTCTAGAAACTATATAATTATAATATATTAAATTTTTATGTGCATATGTTTTCAGATAATTTAATATTAAAATTATGATAATAAAATGGTTTTGGTTTCATCATGTAGAATGTGTGCATTACATAAGATTATATTACAAAATGCATCAAATTATATTTTTAGAAGAGAAATTCTCTTTATAAAATTTTGAGTTCTTATATTCTTCTCCCCTTATAAATTTCAATCTTGACATATTATTTTATATACTATGGTGAAAAAATGTAAGGGTACTTCTCCTTCATAGTTTTATTTAGTTCCAATTTTACTTCCTCATACTGATGGTTTTCCATAATACTCTATTTGGATTAGTTTATTTGTCTCTTAGATCTTTATCTATGTGATCCAAGATAATCTGTGAATCATCCTAATAAGGAATAATATTTTTTAGATGTACCAACTATGAATTTGATACATGTGAGGGGTTTGATATTTAATTACATAAGAAGGATACATGGAAAACACATGTATTTGAGACTAATTTGGTAGAAGTGACAATCGATAATCTATAGCCTTGATATAATGAATAATTTCAATGGGGCCAATGTACTTGGGACATAAATTTCCATTCTTCTGAAATTTATTGACTATATTCTATTTATATATGTAGAGAAATAACTTTTTTTCAACCTAAATCACATGTTCTTGTTGATGATTATAAAAATGATTCTTCTATCAACTCTGAGTATCCCTAATGTGTTATTGATTGGTCTTAAACATTCCAACAAATTCCTAAAGTATTTCAGGTTCATCATATTTCACTACCTAACATCATATAAAAATGAATGCGATTAGAATATTTTACATTAAATATATTAATATGGATCCATTTGGATGATTGAGTGGAAGCTATTTCACTAATAGAACTCATCTAGAGGAAGATGTTGGTCTCATCCTCCTTTGATGTCCATTGAGCATGTACTCAAAATGCCTTCCTATTTATTAATAGTTTACACATATTGGATATATTTTTGGGGGTGATAATCCTTAATTATGTTCAACTCTATGTTTAGATCTGGTTGGGGATTCTAACAAAACATGGAGGTAAATATCAGATCACAGTCAGATACAATCAATTATGATACTCAATAAAGCCTCAAAACTTCTCAAATGTATATATGTACATGTTGATCGCTTGAGAATTTCTATGAAATTTAAATGAGGTGATTATTCTTTGTATGATTATCCAAAAAACCATATAAAATTATTATCACAAGATGTATTTGGAGGACCATTGACAATGTCAATAGCGATTTTTCCCATTCCCATGTGGTTACGGGTAATTGTTGCGTTATCTATAAATAATTGTTCCTTTGATCCTTCCCCTCTTGGCATACCAGACACGTTGATGTATATTCTGAGATCTCCAACTTTATATTTTCCCACCAATAACACTCTTAGCAATCTCAATACATATTCATTCTCTATGGATGGATGGATAATGTTGAGTTATGTGCATTTTTAATAATTTTCTTCGTATTATTTAGATTTTATGGTACACATAGTAGTGATCCATGTCTTATAACTCATTCCTCTTCAATATTTATCGTTACATTTTTCCCATTTCTGATAGCTTACAACAAATTTTCAATTTCTACAATATCTCTTTGAGAATAATTTATCACTTCTATATGGGATGGTTGAGAAATCATTTGTGAATGAAAATATTGTGTTCATTATTTTATTATTTTCATATCAATTTTTTGAATGTATAATAAGATTAAATCTTACTCAACATTCATCATTGATAGAGGTATATGATAAATTATACATAGATCAGTATCTAGTTTATTTTCATTACAAGGATAGTAGTGTATTTAATATTAATAATCCATGATTATATCTAACCATGTTTACTGGGGAATATTAATCTCGAAATGAGTGAATATATATCTAAGTCTCTTGTGATCCATATATATATATATATCTAAATTCTCCCCATAGAGATAATATATCATATTTTTTCTGTGAATATTATTTAAGCTAACTCTAGATCATGCATTGGATTATTCTTCTCATGAGAATTCAACTACCTTGTGGTGTAGGTTATAAATTTATCTTTATATAATAGCATGCAACCCAAGATCTACATTTAAGAATCACTTTATACCATGAATATTTTTCCACTTATGGGTAGTGTAAGTATTGGTGTAGTGATAAGCCTCAATTTCATGTCTTTATTTCTCTCTATGAATTGAAGGCTATATAAAAACATTAATCTCATTAGAGTCAGATTAGATAGTGGGTTTGATAATTTCAATAATTTTCTCAAAAATAATCGGTAAAAAACAAATAGTCATAGAAAACTACATATTTCTATTAAAAATGTCGGAATGGGTCATTCCTCTACCGACTTTGTCTTAGAATCATCCATATATATCCCTTTATTGGTAATAATAAGATTCAATAATCATACTTATTCCATCTAGAACATTATTTTTAAAAACATGTAATATAATTCATCATTTTACAAAATCTATAACATATTATTCAAATACCTCTCATGTTCCTCATTTATATTAGAGTATATCAGATTATCATATATGAATACTACCACAAATATATCTGGGAAATATCTAAAGACAATATTTATTTAATCAATAATGATTTTTGGATAACTAGTGATTCTAGAGATAATAAAAATTAACTCATAGTGTCTATACCTTATTTGAATGGAAAAAAGGATAATATGTCCCTTCTTCACCTTTAACTGGTGATACCCCAAAATAAATACAACCTTAGAGAAATATGACTCCCCATGTAGTTAATAAAACATGAACTCTATCCAGGACATGGGTTAAATTTTATTTATTTTAATTTTTTAATCTCATGATAATCAATAAATATGAACATTTATCCAAACATATTTTTGACGAAGAGTACTAGTGCACCCAATAAAGAAGAACCGAGGATATAAAACCCTTTTATATTTTCTATAATATCTAAATATTCTTTTATTATGAATCAATAGTTAATATTCTATAAGGAGTCAATGATATGGGTAAATATCTAGATATATGTTAAATTTGAAACACAAAAAATTGGTCAGGAGTCAGGCCAATAAATTATTCTTGGAATACATTAATGTACTCCCTCATAATGGGAATTTCATCAACCATGATTTCTCCATTATCTCAACCATTTAATTGATATATTATTTCTCATATGGAAAGAATATCCCCACTAGATATAAAGGTTTACAAATAGATTCATCCTCCACCATACACTTATACATAATTAGAGGGTGAATAGTGATGTAAAGAGTGATATCCCACTCTTGATAGTTGATGATTTCATCACATAAATAAGAAAACTCACGGCCCACATAATATCAAAAAAGTCTAAATGAAATAAGAAAATATTATTTGGCAGGTTCAATCTATAAAAATTGATTAGAGAGTAGATATAAACTTGCTATGGAATAATTACTTCATTTTCTATTCTTATATATTTCCTAACAACTATATCTTAAGGTGGTGTTTGAATAGTTATACTTAAAATTAATGATATGATATAATATATAGAACCACAGTCATGAATTATTATTTCTATTCTTGAACGAATAACTAGAATACCCTATAAGTTGTAAGGATATAATATTCTCTTCATTACTCCTTAGGACATTGAGGTTGTCAATGTTGATAGTATCGAACAACCCTTGGCTTTGGAAATTGGTTTACATAGTTCACATGTCCCTTATAGTTGAAACACATGACTACTAAAATAAGTTTTATCTAATATTTATTATCTTAAATAACATTTATCATCTTCTTCATCCATCTTTGGTATTGACTAACCTATTCATTTTATATTACACATTTTTTGCATCTTCTGTTTAACTTTAGAAAGTTTTGAATATGGTTCTTCCCACATTTTAGTCATGCATGTAGTTTTATTTTTATTCACCCATGTTAATTATCCACTGATCCACTCAAATAAAAACAATTTTTATTCCTTTTTTCTCTAGGACTATGAGACCACTCAGAGTCTCTAATCTCTATCTCATCATTTCTGTCACAATTCACAATTTCATCAACGAGAATGAAATATTGTCCCAACATGTCTTTGTGGAATGTTTTTAGATGACTCACAAATCCCTAATTTTATTCTTTAAAGTTTACCCTAAAGTATATCAGGTTATGAATATATTAAGTTTTGTTTCCAAGTCATTATCATACTCTATGAAACTATTTTATCTTATAAGAATTGACTAATTTCTTTATTTTCTTAGAATTTTAAAGTTATATATAAGATATTATCCTAAAAGGTTTCACTTCGGTGCTCAAGACATATTCTTTAGTTAGAATGAAATTATAAAAGGAATTTGTCTCCTTAAAATAATATTTGTTGTCAAATGAAATTGGAGAAGCTAAATCCAATAGAACAGTACTAATTTATATTTTTTTCTTTATAATTATTATATGATGCGTCGAAGCTAGTTTATCTTATGAGGATGAGTTTCTTTATCTTATGAATGTCATCTTAGGGTTAATATATATTTCATTTGATGTCTAAAAAAGATATGTTATTATAGAACATGATGATTACATTGATACTATATTGATAATTCCCTTTTTTCATTTAGATAACATCAAATGTATATTATCCATTTAAGGAAATATTAGTCTGCGCAAGACATTCTGGAATTGGATGATCCAAAGATTGAGAAGTTCTAGGATATCACTACAACAAAATAAATTCCTATATTTGTAAAGTTCGTTGACAAATCCTTGATATCCTATCTCATCAAGATCATTATAATAGCTCCCTCGAACATTAAAATATATCTATCACTGAATATTAAATAAAATAGCAAAAGATATGGTTGCCACAAAAAAATAGATGAATAATGATAGCTGTTCTATTTTTAAAAATATTAAATAAAAAAACTAGCGACCTATACATAGTTAAGAAAAAAATGTAGTGTTTTTCGTATCAATTATATTAGTTTCACTAAAGATTATATATAGATATACTGTTAATTGAACCTTTCTCTTATGGATAATATTATTTTATGGTTAGTTGTGGCATGAAAAAATGTTCTCAAAATGTTCCTCAAATAGTTTTTTTCTCCTATAATGTTTTCACATAGTGTATGAGCGTTATTTATACCATGTATAGGTTATGTAAAGGGGATCCTAGTTGTATACTCTTGAAGATTTTTGTTAAGTGACATATTCATGTAGTCGACTGGGAGTCCTTGGTAAAAGGGGAATTTTAGTGAAAATCATCGAACTCCTAGAGAAGAGTATTGGGGGAGTGTGCTAGTGGAATTATATTAAATAAATCAATATAAATACTGATATTCAATTTTATTTCTCTTATTTTCATATTTTTTAAATAGATTTTCTTAAATAAATAATTTAACTATGATTATTTGAAAAGGGTTGCAAAATATTTAAGAAACTATTTTGAACTAAATTCACACCCTCTTGATTTATTTAGTCTGTCATTATAATGAAAAAAAACTAGTATCAGATCTTGTGACTCTCAAGTTCATATATTTCAAAGATTTATTTCCAAAGACCTATATTCAAATGGATTATATGGATGCTAACTGATATTGTATATCAACGGTTAGAGATTCAAAATTCAATGGTGAGGAAAATGTATGCTAGAAATATCATATGATAATTTATCTGAAAAACCATGTTCTAAAAGTATATCTCAATTTTGTAAATCCCTATAAAATTCCTAAGTCATAACCTTAAACATGGTATGATATAGCTCATGTAAATTATGAGTTGAACTTCAAAACTATGAATGTTATCATCTGTAGGTTAGGGCCCAACCAGTTTAACATGATCTAAAAATGTCAGATAGCTATGAAATTTTGAACTTTATAGTAGATTCTTAGGAAGGAATTGAAGACATGAAAATCTCAAATATGGTACAATGAAGTATTTATTTAATACATTCAAAATTTCTGAAGTAGAGAGTATTACTCAACTAAATAGAATACTCCCTAAGATTGTGAAAAACATTATTGTTCTAGGATTTCATATAACTAATCTTAGACAAGAATTTAATGTCCTTAATGTATTATAACCGTAGTTGAGAAGAACTCATCTCCCGTTAGACAATCCATAAAAGTAAAAAATAAAAAATAAAAAATATCATCGGAACTCTTATGGTGTATGAAGCTGATATAGAATTTTGAAGTGGAGAGAATAAAATGATCAATATGAAAAAGTTTCATTGATGGATTATAATTTTAAAGATGATATAAAGATAAAAATTTATAAAATTTACTAAATTATATAATTAAGAAATTTTTTTCAATAAAATATGACTTAAAATTATGAGATAACTCAATTTTTTAAAAAGTTCAAAACATTCTATAACAAGAGGCCTGATTTTAGACTATCCATCTACAAGAATAAGAATCATTGGGGGAAATATAAGAATTTGAGATGCTATGAGTGAAAAAATGGGACACATCTAGCATGACTATATGATAATTAAATATGATAAGAAGAAAATAAATAAATACTTCTATAATACTAGATATAAAAACATATAAAAGCTATGAAATCCATCTTGAGTGATTCTTAAGATTATAGCAAACACACATTGTTAGAATCGAGGGATGAAGATAAAAACCATAAGTCCAACATATATTTTATGAAACAGTCATATGGGGTATACTTTTACTACTCATATAAGAATGAATTTCAATCAGAAAATAAAAATTGATCACACCAAGAAGTAAACAAGTACTACACCATGTTTAAAATCATGTATGAAATCTGGAAAAAATAAAAATAAAAAACTACAAATTTATTATAATTATGTTTGTAGTGAAGAAGAAAACCTAAACCAAGAAATATTAGATATAAAAATTCAAATACAGAAATCTACTATCTCAAATACTGAACAAGTCAAATCCATTAAAAAACATCCAATTGTGGTTAAAAGTTTCAAAAATGATGTAAGTTTCATTACAAAATGGTATGATTATTAGTGAAATATTCATGGTCAAAATAAATATAGAAAATAAAAATTCCCAATTATAATCCCACAGGAAAGGCCCAAACTGTATTGAAAAACTTTTGTGCCTTTCAATAAAAATAAAAACCTTACAAAAATAACATTGTTTAATTATTGTGAAATAATACAATTTTCTAATTTTTTTGATTTTAAAAATACTAAATTTTTTGGATTAAAACATATTTTCCCATAAAATGTATTTTCAAAACACGATGCATGATTTTATGGAAAAAAAATCAGTTCTGGATTCATGGATCTTTTATAGAAAACATTTCTGGACCGAAAATAATTTTGTTACCAAATAACAATGTTAATTTTTTTTCATTTTAGGGAACTGTATGTGTGGAAAAAATTAAAAAATAGTTTATTTATAGTGAATACTCGAGGAATATGAGTGTTTATTAATCAACATTCATTCTCAATCTAAACTGGATGGAGGTTATGTCACATTTAGTGATTATTTAAAAGGAAAGATAGTTGGAATTATATCTGTTGGAAACTCTCATTTGATTTTCATCAACAAACTACAATATGTTGATGGATTGAGGCATAACCTAATAAGTATCTCTCAACATTTTGATGATAACTATTATGTTGATTTTTCTGATAATTCCTTTTTAGTTTTTAAATATAAATATCTAAAATTGAAAGCACCCATAAAAGAAAATTCTTGCATACTAATGATTTATTTCATGTGTAGATATAATTTAAACTATTTAAATATTGAAATAGTGGAATCACCAATGTGGAATTTTATTATTAGACATTACAATGTTTATTACTTGATAAATTTTTCTTAAATACTTTAGATTTCTGACATTCCAGATCTCATAATTGACAAAAAGATGCTATATAATTCATTCCAAATGGGCAATCAACACAAGTCATCTTTCTAACCAATTAAATAATATTCCACCTATAAAACTCTTGGTATAATCCCTATGGATATGTTCAATGCAGTTAGAACTAAAAAACTTCCTTGTAAGAAATTTTTTATTTTCAAGTTGATAATATTTCAAGGTTTACATCAGTTAACTTTTTAAGAATAAAAACTAAAGCATGTTGCATTTCATATTTATATATGCTTATGGAAAATGAAAATGTTGTGAAAATCATGTTTTTGAGATGTCATAATGGAGGTAAATTTGAGATCATGAATTCATTTCTTATCTCTCTATAAAAGGTATTAAACATACATTTTCTACACCTAGGACAACTCAACAAATTTTTTTTCCCAAAGATGGAATATGAAATTTTATGAAATATCTTGGACTTTGTGATGTGAATATAACATGGCCACTAAAATTTGGGAAGAATCTTTCAACATAGTGTGTTATATCATTTACAGTTTTGTAATAAGTTATAAATTAAATAAAATTACATAGGAGTTGTTTAATGATAGAAAACCCAATATAAGAAACGTAAAAATATTTGAATGAAATGTTAACATCTTGAACATCTAGTATATTCATTGAATGTTCAATCAAAAGGTCAATGAGGGTATCTTAATTGGATATTTGTTTTACTTATAGAGCTTTTATAGTTTTCAAGAAAAGGTTTAGGATTGTTGAATAATTTTCAAACATGATGTTTTATGAAATTTATTCATTCTATCAAAAAATGATTTAAATTAAAGATAAAAATGATTTATTTAAAATTATAAAACCTAAACCTCTATTTAATGAAAAAAGATATTTATTTGGAAAATGATTACATTAAACCAAATCCAATAAGGGTAGACAATAGTAAACCAGAATTTGGGTTGCTTAGAATACCTAGAATCCTTAAAGACATCCATTTGAAATATTTATAGAAAATCTAGATGAATGAGTAATAACAAGAAAAAACATCAAAATTATAGAAGAATTATTTTTTATCCTAATTAGAACCAAAATATATAAAATAAGCCTTATCATATGAATGTTGGTCTGTAGAAATGAATTAAGTGATTAATCTATTCAAAATAAATAAGGAATGGGAATTAGTTGAAGGAAACTCAATCTATACTATAACTGTAACCAAATGGATTATTAGAAACAAATAAGATGATCACAATGTAATAATTAGAAATAAATCTAGGTTAGTTTCAAAATCATATAATCAAGAAGAAATAATAGATTACAATGAAACCATTTCGCTTATAGCTAAATTAGATTTTGTTAGTTTCCTTATAGAATATGAATCATATATGAATGTTAAATTATATCCAATTGAAATTAAATTTTCCTTGTGAAATGTTTTTTAATGGAGGATGATTTCGTAGAAAAATAATCTATTTTTAATGATCCTTATTTTTAAAATTATATTTTTAAACTTACCAAATCTCCATAAAGATATAAATAATATCCAAGGGCATTGTATGAAAGCATATGTTCTTTTACTTTATTAAATGGTTTTACTATAAGAATCAAAGATCTTATTTTATTTAATAAAAATTCATTCTCTGATATTTTTTATTAAAAATATTGGTATGTGATGTTGTTTTCAGATAAAAAACAAATAATTGGACATTTAATTTTCAAAACATGTTCAAAAATTATTTTAAATGAGTATGATTGGTGAACTAAACTATTTTCTAGGATATGATGTTTATGAAAAATATTTTTGAAATATTTTAAATAAAAAACAAATAATTGATTTACATATTATGTTTCTACTTGAAAACACCAAGGACTACTAAACTCCTTTGAGTTTTAATATCAAATTTACTCATATGAAACTAAAAAATCCGTTGACAATATGTTTTATAGATAATTAATTGGACATTTATTGTTATTTAATACTTTTATAACAGAATTTATGTTTTCTGCATTCCCTTATTTATGATTTAATCTAATCCAAAATAATCCTATTTAAACAATGTAAAAATAAATTTATGATTTCTAAAAGGTATTGTATATCATCCAATTATATTTCAAAGAACTATTGGAATTAATTTAATTGATATATACATGCTATTTTTCTAAAAGGAGTATTATAT
Source organism: Viscum album (assembly GCA_963277665.1). Classification (NCBI taxonomy): domain Eukaryota; kingdom Viridiplantae; phylum Streptophyta; class Magnoliopsida; order Santalales; family Viscaceae; genus Viscum; species Viscum album. The sequence continues at coordinate 662,460,113 of OY728130.1, read as the reverse complement.
AGAAAATGAACCTTAGGAACATGTCATTTTCTTTGTAAATCCCTAGTGTATTGATAAAGTATAAATAGACACTCTATATTATTATATCCTATCGAAAATAACTATATTTTTGAAGGATGTAATTATGTGAAAATTATATAGATGAATCATGCCACAATGGATTTTAGATTTGATTTTAATTTTGTTAAAATCAGGTTTGATATCTTGAGTTCTATAAACATATCAAAGAATCCAATAAAATATTCATGAACAAAACACATTTATTTTAGACATCATTTTAAGAGAGATCATGCAAATAAAAAACAAATCTCATTGAAATTTTGATCCATGGAAAATAAATTAGCATAAATTTTTAAAAAACCATTTCCTTCAGATAGGTTTGATTTATTTAAATCAAAATTTGTTATGTTTAATTTTAGTAATTAATATTTTATAACATATTTCTCATATGTAAAGGAAATTGGTTATTTTGTTTATTTAATTTTTTTTGTGTCGCATTCATGAGTACTATTAATATACAATGGGCCACACATCATACTATTAGTAATAATTACCCTATAGATCACCATGATACCCCTCAATTACTGTGGAAGAAAAATATTTTGTATCAAATCTATGTATGAAATGACATTAAAACCATTAAAACCATTGTCAGTTTTCTCAGACCTTTGTTATCCAAACCATATGACACTACAACACTTTAAACCCCTTGTAGATTGTGAAAATTAAAAGAACTATTGATGCCTCATCCACTAGGAGAAAATGAAAAATAATATCACGGAAAGTGTTGAGTGGATGAGCTATTGATTTTCAATGGTCGGACAATATAGATGTATTATTGAAGAAAGTCATAAATCATCGATGTTAGGAATACATTTTTTGATAATTCATAAACTATGTTTGTTTTCACAAACGATGTTATATAGTTTTATAAATCAATATTATTTCATTATGGAGATTATAAAGCCTTTGTTACATCAATGGTCAACTAGAAAATATATTTTTAACCTCAATCATTTTAGCTCAAGCAATGATCATCCCCCGTAAAAGGAATCTATTCTTCAGTAACTCTTTATCTTTGAAGGATGCAGTAACCCCTTGAAATAATGAATTTTCTATTCTAAACCACTGTCATTGAGAAGATGGATGTAATGAATTTTGTTTATTGAAAGTAAAGTTTTATCCAAATTCATACAATCAGGGATAAAGCAATGAAATATTGAGTTTGAAAAGATTAATTTTTAGGATATCCACATGCCTAATTTATTTATATTAGAAAAGCCTGTGAATATACCACGTTATATTCTATAATAAATGTGTCATTTTGAAAATTAGTTTCTCAATTTATATCCATTTAGATGAATCTTAACCCATGTTTTTCAGAATGCTATAGTTTCTTTGTATGAAATTAATGAATATATTTTTCATGGATTTAAAACATTAAGTGAATGTGTATTATGAAAAATTGGTTTTTTTCAAACCAGATGTTAGGAATGTTGTCACCATTGTCCTCAAGTGCTGGATAAAACACTACATTGACTCATGGAGAGTCATCTCAATTTAATGAGACATCAGTGATGGTAGAATAATCATTTTATAAGAATAAGATTGTGAAAATTCTTTATGATAATGAAACTCTTGAACTATAGTGATGATGAATAGTAATTGGCATTCAAACTTGCCAACCCACTAATTGGAATGAGAGAAACCCTCCTTCCAATGGTTCAGTAACTATCCATGTTTAGAAATAATGGATAGAATCTACTATTAATCATATATTTTTAGTCTGTTAGGACAATCAAGTTTTCTATAAGACCAAGAATATCAACTCTCATAACTATGTCTCATTGTCACAAGTTGTAAAGGAAGTGTGATAGAAAAATTGGAAGTATATAATTGCAAGAATCACATCATGTAGAAGAATTAATTGATTTTTATGAAACAATATCAATTAGAGAAGAAACAATTAATATACACTAAGAATGGAATACCTCTTTTCTTCAAGAATCTAGAAATAATTAAGTACCAGAAATTTTAAAAAAAGTATTTATTTTAGAGCTCCATAGATCTACTCAAAGTTACTTTCTGATGTCAAATCTCTAAAATATCACTTCATTGAATCCAATCATGAAATAAAAGTTCATCATGATAATATGGTATTGAAATTTAATATTTAGGATGTGAATTTTTTGGTTTAATCTATGATAAAATAGTTTTTAGTAAAACACTTCATAAGAACCATGCATGGTTTTGATGTTTAATTGAAGTCACTATAATTATCCAAAGATTTCGATATATTTTCTGCAGCTATTGTTTTCATACAATGGGAAACTATATCAAGGGAACTATTTCAATATCTTTTGAAATCTTTTGTTAATGATGTTAGAAGGACTCAAATTCCTCCAAAGGTGACTATTGAATCGGTTATCAATCAACAAAGGAGACTATTTGTACATTGATAAAAAATCTTAGACATGTAAAATAAAATTTCATTCAAGTACATAAGAATATAAGTTTCATTATCCGGGGAGAACAATGATTGGATTTCATGTTATAAAATAAATTTAATGTTATATATAATAAAGTGGAAGAGTTGAATCAAGTAGTTGATAATAGTATCAATATAGAATTATCATATGATGAAGAAGTAGAGGATGATCTCTTTATATAATCATCATAAATAACTTTTCTATAAAAGGAAAAATGAAATCGATTCTATAAATTTTATTAAAGGCAACCAGTTCCATGTGTGGAGAAATCTGATTTCAAATTATTGAAAAAATGTAGACTTATTGAAATTTGTTGGTAATTTATTTGAACATGTGATGAATGGTTTTATATGTCTTATGAATTATTGAAAACAATTGATATAGTTAAATGATGTGATGCCTATACTAATTCGCATTTTCCAATTCAAGGTAGATGGCAGCTTGGACCACAAATGTGATAAAAAACACTTCCTATATCAGTGCTTGATGTAAATATTTGTTCCTTAATAGGTTCGTCAAATTTATAATATATGGTTTTCCAAATATGTTTCATTATCCTTACCTAACCCATAAACAAAATAATACTTTTCCCATGAATATAATATCAAATTAGAATGAGAAAATAAAACTTCTCTCAAAATCTTGTAGATGCCCGGAAAGTTTTCTCATAAATATCATGTTGATCATGTATAATCCTTATTAACATTGGGTGATATTATTAGAATTATAGTTGATGCACCTCTACCTTCTTCCTCATTACCTCCTGATCATCCCTTATCCTTCAATAAGCTGCATCCAATAAATTGTTTTCTGAAAAGAAGTTGATACACTCTCATTTTGTTCATAGAATGGTTTCCCATTGGATGTGGACAATAAAAAAAATGAATTATGCCTCTTTGATCACATTCAAACATTTGAATATGTTTATTTTAACATATCTTTGCAATGATCACAATTATTTTCCTTTCCCAAAGTATTTACTATTTAAAATAACTTTATTATTTTTAACTTTCTAAATTCATTACCTTTAAATCATGTTTCATGATCTATTTTATTTATATTTCTCTATCATTCCCTTAATCTATACTATTTTAATATTTAATTATAACTATTATTTATGGAAAAATCTTTTTTATTTGCAATAACGTTAACTGATTACAACCAATTGTGTTCAAAATGAACTCTAGTACTTATTATATTTATTTTTGATATCCCAAAAAGGGTGTGATGAAAAGGAAAATAAAAAAATATACTTCTTGAATAGTTCAAAAAGGGTTTAAGGAGAGGAATATTTTTGGTGTAAGGAATGATTTATATATGTTTTGAGTTTTATGTGTAAAATAATTTTCTTCCATCTATTGGGTTTTGTGACCATCAAAAAGGGTGGCATGGTTGGATGAAATTTTTTTTCCAACATATATTACTGTTATATCTTTTAATGACTCACAAAATGTGTAGTTTTTTTTCTAAAAATTTTATGCTAAAGTATTTTAGGTTATTCTTATCTTACAATGTGTGTCTAATTGTTTATCTTATGATACTCAAGAATTTTATCTATAAAGAATTGACAAACAACATTAGATTCTATGAATTAGAATGTTCCATATAAGAATTTTTATTACAATGTTCGACTTTGGTTCTCATGATAGATTCTCCAGTAAGAATGAGAATATAAATAGAAATTACTTTTTTAAAAAGAATATTCATAGCTAAAAGAAATGGATGATTCCAAATGATTCTTAATAGTAACACTTTATATTTTATCTTATCGAATTATCTCATGCTTCATTGAACCTAGTTTATCTCATAAGGAATAGATTCTTTATATTATGAAAGATATTTTATCTTGAAGAATGGGTTCTGTTGATATGTTATGAAGAAATTTTATTACATAACATCATGAGTACATTGATAATATCATGATAAGAACTTTAAGCCTTTAGAGGACATCAAAAAGAGATTATCCATTTATGGAAATATTATTCTCCTTAATAATTTCTTGAATTTGATGATCTGAATATTGAAAATATGACTTATATAACAGCTTCAAATGGAATACCTATATTTTGAAATATTGAATTCATATACTTAATAACCTATCTCATCAGGATCATTTTAGATGTTATACCTACTATTATAAATTATATAGTGACATGTACATTGTTATGAACAAAATCTCTCATGTTATTCTTATCAGTTATATCATTTTTACTAATTATTATCTATTATTATAAATTGAAGTCTACCATTATCTTAGGATGAATCATTATCTACTGCCTGTTGTGGCTTTCAACTGTGTGTTACAGATTCTCCTATAAATGATTCTATTTATTTTATCATGTTTTCTCTTCATGTAATAGTGTGAATATATAAGTGGATTGTTCTTATAAAGGTAATTCATAGATGAAAGATCTTGGACCTTTATATAAAGTGATAGAATCTTATACTCAGATTGGATCCCCCATTAATAGGGAATATTTAGTGAAAGTCACCACACTCATGGAGAAGAGTTATGGTGAAGTGGACTTGGATTATTCTATTCCTTGAACTAATTAAAATCCCAATTTTAAATTTTCATTCCACATGTTTTAAAATTGATGTTTAATATATTCTTAATAAACAATTTAACATGTATAATTCAAAAAGGGTGGTCCAAAATTAATGAAAATTTTAAGAACTCAAATCACCCCTAATTTAGTTATTCAGTCAATCAATTTTTGGGAAAACATATCCAGACCTTTTAATTCAATGAACTGCCATCACATTGTATAAACTCATATTTCATCCACTGATGAAGCCATCCACCATACATTTAGTGTTTATGATGATTCCAGAGGCATATCATGCAATATATGATATGTTTTCCTCATACACATGAATACTTTCATCTTTATTTTTTTGTTAGTGTGAGTAACTCCATCTATATTTTAAAAAATATTTTAGGGAAAATATTTATTGAGAAATATTTTATTTATTGATTCGCATTCAATAGAATCAATTTATTCCTTGGAATTCATGTTATTGATCACTCTCCACAACTAATTGGCTTCACCATCCAAATAATATATATTAATCCCTAATTTATCTTCTTCTAAGAATTAATTGATATATATCATATAATCAATGGTGTTAACCTATTGTTTTCTGATGTGGGGATCATATGATCAACTAAAGTCAAGATAAATTTGTAACATAAAGGGTTCAACCACTACATACACTTTTTTAGGAGAAGTATAAAGTTAAAAACAGTTATATGTATTGTTAATAACATGATATAGTTGATCTAATATTATTTTCATGTTAAAATATTCCTCTCCCATAATGCTATGAATCTCAGTAGTTCAAACATTACATTTCCTATCACATTGGTTATTGGAATGGGTTCTTATATTTCACACCATTAAAAAAAACAAAAATTAACATTATGGTTTCTAATATGTCACTAATGAGAATATAAAAGGAAATTGTGAACTAAGATAGAATAACATATAAATGAAACATATAACATAACTTATGATTCAAAAAAATACGAATCTTATTTATACATGGCATATTTTTATGTTCATAGAATAATACCAAGGGTTCTCACTAAATTTTTGTATTCCTAATCACAAAAAATAACTACACCATTTTTTGATACCTACTATAATGACCCAAGCTATTTAAAAAAATTATTACATGAGTTCTGAAAGAAATATCCATTAATTAAAAATTGATGAATGAAAATATAAGGGTCTATATAAGACATTTTTAAAAATAAAAACATATTTAACTAGAGTAAAAATAATATATTTTAATATTTATAATTATCTTATATATCCCTTTAATAACATAAAGCATCTTTGTGTAACCATTGGAATACATAGACAATATGGGTGAGTGAAAATCCCAGTAGTGGAATAAACATGGAATCGAGTCATTTAATATGAATTAGAAGGCATAAAATTATAAAAACCGGTATTGGATCATGTATATTACTTTGGAGGCATAACATAAAGAACATTTAATTTCAACTTGTTAATGTGGTAGCAGAAAAAACATGAAATAAACATTAGACATGGCTAACCACCAAGATAACATCATATGGGGAACATAGACTCATCCTTGATTAGGTTGAATCCCTATTCCCTTACATATATCCTACTAATACTAAAACCATACCAATAGATTTGGGGAACTACCTATGAGAATAGATCATATATTGTACATCCATCATTGTTCTATATAGATAAATCAAACATAAATCATAAAAACAATTATTTTCAATGGGAAACTATTTTTATTAATTATATCATAACGCCTAATAAAATGGAGTATCAAAATAGTTTGAATGATAGAAGGGGTTATATAATTTTATGATATTAATAAATAAAATATAATTACATTTAATGATCAATTGTGTTGAACTAAAGTGATGATGTGAAAAATGAGTAGATAAATCTCTTTGGAAAAGGTATCTCTTAGGCGAGGATTTAGGAAAATGTGTCAGAAGTATTTAAAAAGGGTAATGGAGTATTATTTTATATAAATCGAGAAAATATCCTAAAAATAATTTATATGATAAATGAGTTATTTTATAAAAAATGGGTGGCTTAAACCATTTTAAAGATTTTACATCAAAAGGGATAAGAAACAGAGAGGTTCTCATTAATTGGGTTTTCTTATCGAGATGATTTGAGAAGGGAACCTCTTAGAACATGTTTTTAAAATATTAGAAATAATATCTAATCTAGTAATATATATTTTTAACATATATATATATATATTATTTGGTTATTGGGAGTATAATTACACTAAACATAAATATACACCACACACACTATCTAGAAATGTAGGTCATAGCCCCCATGGGATAACCGACAAAACCCACTACTTTTTTACATTATATATTTTTGAACAAAGGCCCAGTGGTTTTTAATCCTAATACATAGCCCATAGGCCTGAAATAATGACCTGAGGCCCATTATTTGAATAATACTACTATAGTACCCTGACTGCTACATTATACACTGCATTACCTCCACCACTACTATACCCACCGCTGCTACAATACCTCTACTCCATGGGATTTAAACCCCCAAAATTTGATGATGAATTATGAGGTTATTACCACCAATACAAACCCTAACTACCTTGGAACATATATATATATATATATAATATAGTAATTCATTAATAAAACTAGAGGTATAAAGTGAGATAAGATAGAGGAATCATAACCATAATCGAAATAGGGAGGTTTGGGAGGATCCTAAATATTATATTACAGAATCATTATATAAATGACCTTAATGTTAAGAACAAAAAAATTTGATCCATTAATTATGTAATATGAACCTTTTTTATTTATATATTATTTAATATAATGTTATTATTTTTTCCTAGGGCCATATCAATGTTATATAAAGTTTAATTTTTTTTTCTTAAGCATATATTTCATAGATTCATTATTGGGACACTTATAGATAATTATTGACGTTTACGGTAAAATAGAAAAAAATAATGTATAAGTGAAATTAAATAGTGTCGATGTCTTTCAAAAACCTAAAGTGGCCAAAAACAATTCCTTCATAAATATGGATCAGCCATTATGTAATAACGTTAGTTTTATAGGGTTAGATAATTTTTTGGTAATAACAACTATCATGAATTTGTTTCATTTTATTTAATATTATGTAAATATATTAATTTAATAACATGAAAGAAGTTTTAATATACTTACTATCATTATTTTTATCAATAGTAATAGTTTTATGAGAATCCATGAAGGCAGTAATGGAAAATGAAAACTCATTATCCATGTAGATTGTTAACTGACATAATATGGACAATGGTACAGTTCCTAGAATAAGAGGGAAAAGAAAATGATGGATGCTTGATATTACATTTTAACCATGAAATTATAATATATATATGATAATGGAGTCATTAATTCTTGTTAGATGTGAGAGGTGATATGAATGTATAAGAATAAAATTATTTAAACGAGGTAAACTGAGAATATAACATCTTAAATTAAGCCACCTTGAAATACTACTTAGGGAATTTGGAATTTGTATTTGTTGAGAAATAGTACACTATGACATGGGGGAGAAGTTTTTTAGAGATTTGTGTAGAAAAATGTAATGATAAAAGTCATAGATCTTTAGGGAGAATGGTTGATGATGGTGGTATTTATAAGGGTAGGAGAAGGGTCTGTTTTAATAATATATTCAGTAGTTTATTATTTTTGGATAAGAAATATATATAATATTTATTATGGTAACTATATGAAATAATTAGTTCATTTTATTTCTAAATAAGGAGTTATTAAATCATCATTTACTCCAAAATTCATGTATTTACCTTATAAGGTAAAATATGATAACTTATTATATTGTAATTTTTACTAAACATTATATACATTAAAATGATACCAAAAAATTCACTCTAACTTTTTTAGATTGTTTATATTTGAATAATGAAATAAAATTAAAATAACTCATTTCAAAATATGAAAATTTTTATTATTAAATAAAATCCTCATTTATTTGATAACAAATTATTGTTAATACTATATTCAATTTAATGAACCATTGAAAATGTACATAATGTTTCCTAAAATTAAATAATAATTATTGAAAAAGATGTTATAAAATTATAAAACCATTTTATAAAAAAACTTCTAGATATGTATATTTTTTCAATGAAAACATTTTTTCACAAAAATATGAACACATAATTTTAATTTTATAATTGCCTATTTACCTATATCATGACATAAATATGTTGTATTTTCAGTTTATATGATATGTAAATATTTTTTTACATTTTAATTGGTGGGGTTGTTATTCTAATGGTTAGGTTACTATTTCTAAATTTCATATTACTATTCAATTGATTAATTTAATATTTTAATTGTTTGATTATTAATAAAAAAATTACATTTAAATTGATCACATATGGTGCCAAATTCCTTTAATACCTATCATTTTATTCATATTTCATTCAATTATATTATCTATCATGTATATATATATATATCAAAATGGATATGTCATTAGTAAATTTCTTTCTCATTTATACAATATTTTATGTGATTGTGATTATTATTTGTGATCGAACAGATCAAAATTTTCTTATTATTATTTTATTATTTTATATTTTTTTCTATTTGTAATATTTATTACTTATATCGATATTTTTTATGTAAATATAATTTTCATTTTATTATAATAATTATTTTATCATGTGGTCCATGCACTCTATATAGTAATATATTAAATAATTTAAAACAATTTTAATTTTAGATTGGAAATTCTATTGATAAAATTCTAGGTCATTGCAATATAAAACATATAAATATTATCTTCATGAAATTTTCACGATTCCACCATTAAAATCTCTATTTTTTAACCTCAGAGCTTTCATATCTTGTTTGTAATATTTCAAATTCATATAAATTCAAGGATTCACCGAGGTTTATTGAAACCATCATCAATAATAACATTACCACAAGAATATATGTTAAATTTTTTATATTTTTATGGAATTATTTGATGGAAATAATTAACTAATTAATCCATTTTATTGACCAATATTAAGGGATTGATGGATTTAATATCAAATTTTTCAAATGTATCATCCATGGCATCAGTCTCTATGTCCAGTAATTTATTTTCATTATATATTCCAATTATATAAATAATTATACATAAAAAAATTCAATATGGATTATTTAAAGATACTATTTAATTTGGAAATAAAATTCAATGATTTATTTATCATTTTTCACAGAAATAATTAACTAATTCATCCATTTTGTTTTAATTATGTTCTATTTTGTTCAACGAGTGTTTGAAAATAGATATTATTATAGAGAAACAACACTAATAAAAATTTATATACATTTTATTTTGATGGGGAAACCTAAGGTAAATCAAGTGTCACTTATTTTTAAAATAAATTCACAATATCCCAAAATATATTTAGAAATTAACCCATATTTATAATTTATAAATTGGTTGTATTAGTGTTTTAACAAACAAAATTTAACAGTATAAATGAAAGTAAAGAAATAAATATGTGCTCAATATTTTTATAAGGCTCAGTATGAGGGTCTACACCTTATATTGATTAGTTTCCCCCAAAAAAAGGGTTCTAAATTTTGATAAATAAGCATTTTGTACATAAATATTACATATTTTTAAATGAATATTCAATATATTATACAAACACATAGATGAGGAACATAATAGTCTAGTTTCATTGCATATTAGTTGTACTATCTTCTAATTTGGTAAAATATATTCAATGTCTACCACAAATATATTCACATTAAGTACTATTCATAGAAAATAAAACAACCAGAAGTTTTGTCAATGGGAATTCCCTTCATATAGTTATGGTATTTGGTATATACACAAAATATAACATAATTAATGATTTATATGTGATGAATGAATTAAATAAGAAATGTTTCTAGAAATAATGAACATATATCGATGAAATAGTAACTTAACCTCTGGAATAGTAATGTTACCCTTATTAATAATAAACCAGCCAATTGAAAAGTTACATCACTAATGAATGTGTAAATAAAACTTATGAATCCTATAACTGAAAATATGATATAATTAAACCATTATATAAGTAAAAAAATATTTTTAAAAAGAATTAATTATGTCTTGGTATTTTTAAAGGTAATAAATATTTGATTACATTTTTTAATTAATTATATAATTTAAAATATTTTTTAATAAAATTTATTCAGATGTTTTTATTTTGATACATTAGGATTATAATATAATTTTATGAGGCCTTAATTAATTTGTCAATGCGATAGAAAATAATTTTTTATTTTAAAATTTCTATTTTCCATGAAAATGATGATTTTAATTAAAAATAATATTTTTCTTATTTAGAAAATTATTTTCATAAAATGGAGTCAATTTTTAAATTCTAAATTTTTAAAAATTGTTAGAGTGAGTTTTTTGGTATTTTTAGGAAATACTTGATTTTTTCTCAAATAGTATAATACTATAATTTATGTTATATAAACATTATAAGTTAAATACACTATTCATTGAGTCCTGGATAATTTAATCAAATTAGATTCGAACTCACATGATATAATTAATATATAATAAAAAATATTTAATATCTTGAGAAAAAATAATAATCTAATTAATTAAATAATGAGAAAACTCTCCCTCATCTACTATAAATACCACCCCTCACCACCTCTCCTCCTCAAACATCTCAATCATTGAACCTTGTTTAAATTCTTCACAATAATCTTCCAAATCCTATCCCATATTTACAAGATCATTTTTATTAAACAAAATTAGAAAACCAATTCCCAAACGAGGTTTTCCGAAAGAAGGAATTAGAATTCAAGACCCTCTTCTATTGTCTTTCAATTTATTTTTCAAGTTCCTTTCTTTTATTCTATTTTCCTCCATTATCTATGTCCTAGTGGTATTAAAACACTCATATCTCATATATATTAGACTGCTATCTTGTTTATGGAATAATTCGTCATAAAATATCTTCTCACTCTTTTACTTTAAGAATGAAAACATCATTCGTGAGGTTGTGATTTACCACCTTTATAGACGACATGGTTTCATCATTCAATTATGTCCTCTTGACTAGTCAAGAAACCATTTTTATGGTTTTACCAAATTATAATATAAATATTATATCATATTTAATGTCCTATTATATTTTTTTACCCCTGATATTTATTTATAAAACAAAATTATTTCATCGTGCTAAAAAAAAAACAAAATTAATCTAAATGATTATAATTAATTATTTATATATTGAATCAACATCACTTTGAGAAAAATGGTATTTTAATATTCTGTATGTTTATTAATAATAGTTAATTACATTTTTGGATAACTATCCTCATTCTACAAGACTTTCTGTACACTTATACAAGTAAACCGATCATGAAAATCATTGAACTCAACACACCATAATGATAAATTAAATATATTGACCAATAAAAGGCCATAAATTAGCTTAATAAAGTCATAATAAATAAAATACTTGTATAAATCATTCTGGAATTATTAATTAATGAATCTAATTTTAGTATTCATGAAATTAAGTTCATGTACAGAATCTTTTTGGACATAAGGTATAAGATTCTACCCAAACATATATTATTCCTTCATGTTACTCTTTCTATATTTATATCCAAATGAAATTATTTTTTATTTTTATGTAAATATTCTAAATTCTTTTTATATTTTCCAAAAATCATTTTTTGGTAACCTTACATCCTTATTTTATAAGGATATACATGTTTTTAGAAGGTACCCTATACAATTCTCCCCGATAAGCAAGCCCAATTTAAGGGGACTTCATGAATTATAACCCATTTTCATGTGTTCCCCATAATCTATTTTAAGCCAGAAATATTTTTCTAAAATTAATAATCTCATTAATAAGAACCTTCTTGGTTTACTACTAGTTTTATATAAAATATTTTCCATATTTCACCTTTAAATGCTCTTTAATATTTCCCTTAAATGAAACTAATCTGTTTTTTATTATAAAGTTTCATAAATACTATATTTCATGTTATCACTTCAGTATGAAATATCTTATTAGGTTATTTTTCTATTTTACTATATTAATGTCCATGTATTATTTAAATCCATTCATTCAAAGAATCTATTCTTACATTCCATTATGATATTTTTTTAACAAGATTATGATACCCAATTTTTAACATGGGTATCCCTAATGTTTATGTTTGATTCCATATGTATGATTCTTCATGTGTCACATAAATTCATAAACATGTTATGATGGGTGAACCTAGAAAGTGTTCCAATTAATTATGTAATTTTTCATCTTATGATACTTTTTGTGCAACTGTATTTGTGGTTAGCATTGACTCTTGCTCCTCTATGTTCAATAATCCTGGACTCTTGCTCTGACATGGGGAAGGAGCCTTGATTCATGCCCCCTTATGTGTTACAAGACATTTATTACACTGATGAAATGTTTTATGTTTATTACAAATTACTATAATTCAATTATTATATGATCCCATGTTCCATATGTTATGAATTCATCTGTATAATCATGTTCCATGCCTTTTAATATCATTATGTCATTACCTCTAACCCATGTGTTAATAATTATTCTTATGCTTATTCATTTAATGGAAATTTTAGATCATCCTTATGATCACGTTATCCCTAGGGTATCCTATAAAGATGTTTGGGTTTAAAGGATGTTAAAATCTCATAATTGATTATAAATAAAGAAATGTTTTATTTAGTCCCGTGTTTTTAGTTTTACGTACATTGTCTTCCAAGAAACTAGACATTATTATCTTTGGATTATAAATTGATGTTCAATTATTCTTTAAATCATTCAATGATATGTGTAAAATGATAATGTCTCTATAGAAATTCCCTACTTAAAACTATTCTCCGTAACGCGTGAAGGGAAACATAAGAAAGGGTGAGATCAGATTCCAATTATGGATAAAATAGGGATATACATAAGCTTAAAATGAATTGAAGGGAATGAAAACATGAATATAAAATTTGAAAAACATACCTTTCTTTTGAAGTATTAGAATCATGGGTCATGGAATAACTATTGTTATTTCAATATATATGAATTATATGTACTAAAAGCAGTTCATCATTGGGTTCAGAAACCAATGACTCCATAAATTTATTAAAAAAGTGTAAAGGTACAACAAATAGAAGAAAATTCTTACATATGAAACACCAAACTCATATAGAAAACTAGAAAGACCCATCAGAATCCAAATTATTACCTTTTTCCGGGCCGGCCTCGACCTCGAGATCCTCCCTGAATAGCTGGATGTCGCCCTCTTCCCCATTGCATGACTGGTTCATCATCCAACTCAAGAACCTTTATCGTGTGAAAATCAGCTTCTTCATGAGGATCTTCTCTATGCAGCATTGTTTGCACAACCTTAATAAAGGATCTTAAATACTGGTGAGTAGAATCATGAGTAGGCTCCTCATGGACATGAGAATCCTCCTATACATCCTTGGAGTCCTGCACTGCCACACAAACAGGTAGGTCCACCTCTTTTGGGGTCTCCAAACCATCCACAACAGCAGGTGTTGAGGATAGGCACGATCGGTTACTAAATCCTGCATTTTTAGGTCCTTCAAGATTAAGAAAATCAAACTCAGGAGTATTAATAGACTCTAACATTGAATAAATATTGATAGTTGGCTTTGTAGTTCCTTGCAACTCTACAATACTAGTTGCATCCATTGAGAAGAAATTCATATAATACATAGAATTATTGGATACAAATAATCATAAATAATCTTATGTCAATGTTACCCACCAGAACATTAAAACAATTTAGGATTGGAGAATAACCCATGTTCCATATTTGGTCTTCGGATGAATTCACATGTAATCACTTTCCATCATGGGAAACATTATGTGTACCCTTTCCATCCAAATATCCTTTTTTTCATTTTCAAATAAAACCACATTGAGGCTGAGTGGTAACCAGTTACAAGAATACCAATTCAAGGATCACAATCTATTAGACAAACCGATTAACGACAAACCGTCTAACAAAAAGCAAAACCACCCAAAAAAACAAAAACATCAAAAAATCAAACTTAAAGTAGCTGCCACTATGCTACAAGACAAAAAAACAAATTATCTAGATTAAAAATTCAAAATAAAACAACAGAAATGATGACCTGTGGAACCTCCCATCACACCTTGATCCGTGAGAAAAAAACATCCATTTCATAATGAATTTCTTTTCCAAAACATAAAAACATTGAAAATTAATTTCTTATAAAAAACCTATAATAATTATAATAGAATAATCTAAAGAAATAATATTCAGGACAAGATGAATTATTTTTCATGTTATAAACGTTAAAACATTGTTTTCTTTCACATTTTTAGTAAACTAGAGAAGGTAATTTTTTGGAAAAAGGCATGATGATTCTTCTTGGTGTTTTATTAAATTAAAAAATGGTTAAAAATTTCATTAATAAATTTTTTTAGTATTATAGAACGATTTATGATTTTTTGTTTAACCATTTCTTGGACAAAATACAGCTTTTGACTGAAAAGATGATTATTCTTAAAAATATTATTTTTATTTCTATTAAGTATATAAAGAGAGGAAAATCAAGGGAAAACATGTATAATCTTAAAAAACAATAATAAAATATTATCAATTAGTTTTTTGATAGATATATCATATGATTATATAGTGAAAACCTAATCATTAACAAACTCAATAAATGTTGAGATTGTAACATACAATCATTACCACTTAGGAATCTTCAAAACATAAGACCCATGATAGAACATCATTAATTAAACCTAAAAAATAATTAGGATAATTAAATGGATGATATTACCTGTGATAGGATATGTATATAATCCCCTTAAAAAATGATAGGTCCATAAAATAATTGTATGTCTCAAAAATGACAAATTGAGACAAAATCTTTTACAGATTTGTTAACATCTGAACTGCAAAACACATGAAAGAGGAATCATAAAATTGAGAAGTAAATAATAAAAATTTTCAGGATAATAATAATAAAATAAATTCATGGGAATTATATTTACAATATAAAATTAACATTGTTGTCATATATGATTTTTCTCAATGAAAATAAAATTGATATGAAATTCTATTCCCATAAGTCTTGAATTTATTCATGCACATTCAAAAAACTAAAAAAATATAATTTTATTATAAATCTATTAAATATAAATAATTATATATATCATACCACTTATTATTTAATTAGTTTCCTTTACTTTTTATTTATTTACTATTCTAGGTTAAAGTCATGTTTTGGGTAATAACCGCTTTGATTTTCATATATTATTTGATTTTTTATTTTTGGTCCTACTAAATTGATCATAATTCCATTATATAAAAAATAATAATCATGAAGTAATTATAATATTTACACATAAACTATACTCTTAATTTAAATCATTAATGATGGTTTTGAGAATTTAAATATATTAAGATGAGAGAGATGGTTTATCGTATGTATGCATTAGTAACATTTCCATTTTGTAATGATATTTATGTGAAGTATGTAAGTAATATATTATATTTATATCAGAATACATATATCATAAATAAAATATAATTTCTTTAAATATACATATATATATATATATATATTATCCATGTGGTGGGGTGATGAAAAAATAGTCACATCATTTCAAGAAGGAGACATTCCACACATACATGAACAATATTACCATCTCTCAGTGACTGAAAATGTGAGAAATAAAAAAGAAATATTAACTTCTAATAATTATAAATATTTATATAAAATCGTAATTATTATATTTATATAAAATATATTTATCCTCATTATCTTACCATGTAAAGATTTAGTGAGAAACAAATCACTTCTATTCATGAGGAGTAGTCTGCCGTACACACGCCCGACGTTATCATATCCAATATGAAACGTAATGTAAATATATATATATATATATATATATACAATATAATGAATCCAAATGTATAATTATGTTGTTAATATCATATAAATACATTATGACCATTATTAAAAACAACTGTTAGTGGTGGTAATGGGAAAAATGCATGACATTACTTTGCGTGGTGGTAGTCTTCCACAGAAACAAATAATGGTATTATAAGTAATTTGGTGGAATATGATATGGTTTTAGCCCATAAAAATCAGAAAAACATATAAGTATAAAAAGGATAATTTTTTTATTAAATCATAGTGTCTTTATAAAAATTTAAGGACGTGGGGTAATAAATAAAATAAAAAACACCATTTGGAAAATGCTACATTTTCCTCAGGTAACCTCATTTGGTCTAAACAAAATTATTACTAGGTTGGATTTATTTGAATAATAATGATTCATGTATGATATAATGAATATTATAGTTTATTTGTCTTTGTATTTTTGAACCATTTTTTATTGTTTTACAAAGAGATGATAGGTGGTGGACTTTATTAAGTTAGTCGAGTGGAAAACTTGTAAATTTTGAAATAAAAAAGGTATAACCTCATTTTTAACAATAAAAAATAGTCTAAATGGATTAATATTAAAAATTAGAAATTATAGGGTATAAATATGTCCATAAAAATATTTTATACAAGTTTTTAGGTTACACTAACCCTTATGTTTAATATTAAACCACGAAAAACCCATTTTACCTTAATCAGAGTAATTTTTTTATTATTGTCACAATTCATTTAGGTAAATAATAATAAAGAATATATTAGATAATATAAATTATTATTATTTCAAATAATAAATCTACCATACAAATTCTTTTCATATATGTGGAAAATTTTAATTTAAGATTAATCTCATAGACGTGATGAGAATGTGGGTTTTCAAAAAGAAAATGTTTAAAAATTTATAATGTTTTTATATAAAAATTCAATATAAAATTTTTTACTTTAACCAAAATTTAATTACTATATAACTATATAATTGAACATATTTTTAATATAGGAAAATATTAAATTTAACACTAAGTTCAATAGCTTTCTCATGCCACAATAGCTTTCTTTTTACAACACCATTCTAGTATATTGGAGCTCTGTAATTATTTCCATAATGGGAATAATTAGGATCTATATGTCATATTTTTAAAAGATATTGATTCATGAAAATTCAACTATAGGGTTCCATTGATCCCAAAACCATTGAAATATATTGAATAAGATATTAACACACCCCTAAGGTCTTGAATTATTCCCTCAAAATGACCATTCAACTAAGGATGATATAAATTGATGCAACTCCATTATATATCAAGATCTTGCTGAATATATTGCTAAAATATCATAGTAAACTCCAGATTCCAATAAAATAAAATTTATTATCGTAATCCTTATAACCTCACCACCTCCAAAATGCATATTGAATCAATAAAATCCAATGTGAAATCATATATGAATGCAAAGAAGTGTACTGACTTCATATGGTGATGGACTATAACCCATAATTATCTCGAATGCAAAGATAAGATAAACCCTAACAATTACTAGATCCATTAATAATATTACCACAATGTTGAATTACTCCCCCAATAACATTGTCACAACATACAAAAAAGGGTTGCATTTCCATAAATGTCTATTAAAATATTTTTAATCTAGATAAAATTGAATTACATAAAACCTAAAAATGGGTTTCAATAACATTGAATTCTTAATCAACCATAAACCAATAATACCATGTTGTTATCCCGAAATCTTATGTTAATTTTACCTAATGACAAAAATGATTCTAAAATATAATTAACCCTTTATTCCTTAAATAATATATTATCTTATACAATAACATTTACACTCGATGCTTAGGATCAACGTTGTACTAATTTAATATCAAATGAAATTTCATTATTATATAATTCATTTATTGGTAAATAATCACATTATATATCAATAAAGTATGAACAATAAGTAATCATAATGCTCATCCATAGAAAATCAAACATGAAATTATGAACTAAGGAGAAGAGGATTAGTGTGCCCTAATTTTTTGGATTCACGTCATCTGTCATGATTGCATTAGATTTAACTTTTTTAATTTTATTTAGAGGTTCTTATGGCTTATCATACTCTTTATACAATGGATTATTTAATTTAGTCATAGAAATTCTATAATCCATTCATTAGAAAGAATAGTGTGTGGGTGGCTCATTCAAGGAAACATTAAATCTATTCACATCAGTGGATAACTTCTCCCAATCACTTCGATAATAGATTACAAATAACCTTAACTTCGACAATTATAATACTTACTAGTTCCCTTTAGATAATTTCCTTCATTTTATTTCAACAAATTGAGCATAACAGAAACAAAATCTTCTTCTTTCATGATTTTTACAAATTTAAGGGAATTCTATTTCACTCTTCATGTCTAAACCGTGAGATTGATACATAACTATATCATCCACTTATATCATAATAAGACATTGAACAAACTCTTCACATCCACTAAAAACTTGTATGGGGAATGATCATTGGATACTTGGTTTTACGCCACTAAAGAGTCAATAAACCATAGTTTTAGGTTGGTTGATAATTCCAGAAGCGTACCCCACATGTGTTATATAATTTTTATCTTAGCCACCAATAGATTAATTATCCATTTCTATTAACCACATGAAACATAACTATCTATATTTGTATAAACAATATGAATAAATTACATATTAAAAAACAAATTCTTAAACTAATCCCAATCAATGCTATAAATTTCACCCAAAACCCTTGTATTCTAGTTAATAACACACAATTGATTTTCTTCACCTTCTGAATAGTATAAATCAAAAATGAAAATCTCAGGCTTTAAACACAGGAGGATGAGAAATATAAATTCATTCATACTGATCCACTCTCAAGAAGTTATTGTATTAGATGACCCATTGAATGAAGGATGGAATTTTCTCATAAAGGACCCAATAAAATTTTGTTCCACCATTTAGTCATTTGGATGTCCAA
The DNA here is from genome assembly GCA_963277665.1 of Viscum album. Taxonomy (NCBI): domain Eukaryota; kingdom Viridiplantae; phylum Streptophyta; class Magnoliopsida; order Santalales; family Viscaceae; genus Viscum; species Viscum album. The sequence continues at coordinate 662,440,123 of OY728130.1, read as the reverse complement.
TATGATTTATCACTTAATATAGTTTTATGAGAATAAAAAAGTATTTTTTCATTCCAACTCCCATAAAATTCAATTTCTATGGAGGAAGATTATTTCATTTTACATCACACTCATGATTTGAATGGTTTCCCATGGTTCCAACCATCAAATAAAACAAAAGGCAGAAATATTTGATGACTAATCTTTATGGGGAACCACCTAGTCCTTAAAATAATTTATAGGGTGTCTAAATAATTACATATTTTTTTTAAATATATGAAATATTATTCTTAATCTAGGTCATTAATGTGCATTATATTTTTAAATATGTCCTGATTTTGTGTAAAGAGTATATTAATTTGTTAAGCATGTCCCTCAGGAGTATAAAACGAGGTGCATTGTAAGGTCTATTTTCATGCACCAGTTGATGATCGTGTCCAGCTCAATTTTCCATTCATAAAGTTATTACCCTAGGTACCTCGATACCAGATCTACATCCACTTATTGTTTCCATAATGGGATGAAATTACTTTGAAATCACATTCTCTAATATTTACCAATATTCTAATACATTTTCCAATGCACTGACACACCCATATAATTATCCGAAGAGACATACCTATAAATTATCTACGAAATAACCCTATGGATATCACCAATGTTTTCACCTCAATTAATTTTTTTTCCAAAATATTTCCTCTGATACAAACTATAGTTATATAGGATTCTCACATATAGATATTAGATCATTCAAATGAATATTCAATGTGTTAAACAAACACACGCCTAAAGATCATAATAGTTCACGATCTTTAGAGACACGGTACACAATATTTTTATTTAGTGAATGATAATTAATAAATCCCATAAATATATTCTCATTATGTGTCACGACCCAACCCAACGGGGCTCGAGCCGCGACTCCCCAAGCCCGCCTCCAATAGGCCAGGGGCTGGCGACCAGCGCCGAGTAGGCTATCACACACATGGGAGGCATTAGCATAAGGTACCTGTACACACGCACCCACAAACACCTCCATGCAATAGTGTAGAGATATAAAAACTGGAAAGTAGATGCATGCATACACTATCCCACAACCAGAGAGCAACAGAAAAAGTATAAAGGGCAAAACAGGGCCCACCAAAAGAAAACTACAAAGCGCGTCCAACCTGCTCTGAAGAAGGGGAATGCTGCCACAAACACCCGCCGGAAAGCTCCCTCGGCACAGCTCCGGTAAACACCCCGGTCAACCCGCTCACTAAGCTCCGCCTGCTCCGGGTCCTCCTGGGACTCCATCAAAAGGCATGTGGTCTGCATAAGACACAAACATGTGCGGGCAAAGCCCGTGCAGGGGTGAGTATAAACATACTCAGTAGGCACCCAAAAAACCCAAAACCCAAGGGAGCAACTGAAAGACAACAGTCCGCTCAACCCAGCTAGAGGGAACCCAGACGAGAGAGAAACTCCATCTCATGACCATCCTCGGCTAAACATAACTAGTCAGCTCAGCTTAGCTCAGGTGTATGCCCATACATACACCTTGAACAATCCAGATATACACAGCTCACGCCACAAAGCCACAATAGGTACCGACCTCATCACCAGCAATTGTCCACAACCAGAAGAGTACACCTCAAACACTGTCATACCAGATGACACTCATCCGAGAGATACACTCCATCGGTTCCCAAACAAACATCTCAGACGCTCACCCGAGAGACCACGCTTGTCGGATAACATCACTGAGGAAACATCGCTGAACCACCATAACCACCAAACTCCTCGGATAGGGGATCGCCGCTAGGGTCCGCTAGGGGATACCAAGACCCACTCCGGTATACGTAACTCACAGATAGGGGATCACTCCCAGGGTCCGCTTGGGGATACCACGACACGATCTAGTATACATAGTTCTCATAGATAGGGGATCACACCCAGGATCCGCTGGGGGATACCACAACCCGATCTGGCGCTCGACAGAAGCTCCACACTCAGATAGAGGATCATCGTCCATATAAATATGGTCACGACGATACCGGAACCCTATCTGGTATAACTCGCGATGTAGGGGATCGAACCGACGATGCCGCAACCCTACCGAAACCACGCGTAGGGGATCATATTTCCGATGATGCCACAAACCCTATGGGGTTAACCTGCTAGATAGGGGATCGCCGCCCGTAAATAAGCGGTCACAGCGATACTAAGAACCCGATCTAGGTAAAGATGCTAGAGGATCCACTCCGGGCCCACCGGAGGGATACCACAACTCTAACAGTTTAAATATCTCATCGAGAGGATCATAAACGCATACGATGGTTGTGATACCACAGGAACCCTCGTAGGAACGAACCAAGGGAGCACCCTCAACCACTGCTGGTCCAAACATCGCTTACCCGAGCGACCCACCACAACGCCGCACTGCGCACCTCCTAAGCCAAATCCGAGGCCACCATCACGTTCCACGTGGAAAAACACGCAGGATAGGCTGTTTACTCGCCCTAAATGGAGCACCGCTGAAAAATGCACTATTCACAGTAGATAGCTCGTGCGGGGCCCACACAACGATCCCAAAATGCATCGAGCATATCACACCACGGTGATCCCCTCGGAAAAACAAGCGGAATCGACTACTCGCTCGTCCAAAACGGACAACCGGTGAAAACAGTACTATTCACCGAAGGCCAGCTCGGGTGGGGCCCACGCCTAGATTCCGAAACTCATCGAACAGATTGCACCATTGCCATTCTCTCAGAAAAACACACAGGATCGACTATTCATCCGCCAAAATCGGACTCCTGGTGCAAAAGCTGCGTTTCTCCGCAAACGCCAAAACCCGGCCTCGTGGGGCCCACACCCCGTTCTCAGTCCCAACACCCAGAAACCATCTCAAAAATTCCGTCATACCATCAAGGTCTCAACGCCACTGACGGCACGTCAATCAGACGCTCCGGGCAGAAGTTACAACGGCCCAAAGTCGTAAAATAATAAAATAATATTATTTTATAAGACATTTCTAACTATCGGGCCACGATCCCGAACCCTTAAACCCTCAAAGTGAGTTCAAAAGGTCCGTCTCGACGCAAGGAGCGCGTCGCCGCAAACGGCTCGCAAATTGGAGTTACGGTTTGCGAGTTACGGGGGTTTAAAGAACCCCCAGAAAATTCTGGCCGGACCACCGCCAGCCTCGCCGGAAACCACCGCGCCGCCGCCGGATTCCGCCGTGCCGCCGCTGCCTCCGCCGGAAACCGCCGCCCCGCCGCCGTGCCGTCGCCAAATTCCGCCATGGCCGCCGCCCCTCGTCGTCGGAAAAACGGGTTTTCGCCGGAAAACTTCCGGGAGCCACCGGGAGCACCCCGGTGCTCCAAATTCAGATCCGAAAAAAGATTCAGAAAGCTCAGGACCCGAACTATACAACCCATATGAAAATTTGAAGAAAAAAACACAAAAACGGGATCCGAGATTGTAAAACTCAAACCGCCTACGTCGCGGGCAAAACGCCGACGTTCTGCCTCAGATCCGCGCTCCAGAGCTTCCGCTGCGCGCTCCTGGAATGTCCGCCGTCGAATTCCGAGCTTGTGGGCGCTTCGTTTGCTCGATTCGGCAGAGCGGCGGCGAAGAACGGCGAAGAACGCCGAGTTGAACGATAAAGGGGGGGGGGGGCTGATATTTATATCAGCCGCCCGCCAGCGCCAAAATCGCCTCGAACCCGACGCGCGATGCGAACAAAATTAAGGTCACCCCTAGGGTAAACACGTCGTTCTGAACGCAACGACGGTCTCATATTTTCCTTCTGAGACTCCACTCAGAAGTTATTTGAGCCGACGCTCGCAAACTAACTTTGCTACTTATTTACGGAAACGCCCCTGGTGGCGTTTCTCACCGCAGGCCTGCGCCCGAAAAGTTTACACCCCGCCTAGGGTAAACGGCACGTTCCGGACGCAACCGTGACCTTGGATTCCCATTCTGAGCTACCGTTTAGGAGATATCACACCCCCACCACGTGCATAGTATAAAAATACTTAATATTTTTATAAAATTAATTCCGGGCACACCGGTCCTCGGAATCGCACGCCGTCTTCGCGTCTAGCTCTGGAATTATTCGTAGAAATATTCCAAAGTCTGACAGGGCCAAAAACCAGAGTCGCTACATCCTCCCCCCCTTAAAAATTTTCGTCCCCAAAAAGCCCTAAGCACAAGGAATGCGAATGGACTCTCAACTGGGTCTCCCACACCAGCGAGCTCACCAACCAACACCCACACAGGGTCTTACCAACGCCCTGAACAAAACTCGAGCAAGAAACAAAAGGAAACAAGGCGTACCTCTACTGCAGTAAGTAGAAAAGACACAAGGTGTACCTCCATCCACCTGCGGTGCCTCTAGGTCAACAGCCTCCAGGGCATGAAGCTGTCCTCGCCCTCGGCCACCAGCTCCTTGAGCTTGGCGTGGACCACCTGGGGGTGGGGGTGGTGGCAACTGGTACTGCCTACCACCGCCTCCTGCTGCACCAGCTTCGCCGCCACGTCCGCCGCCCTGCTGACCTCCTTGCTCAAGACGCTGCCTCTGCCAAGGCGCTCTATCGTCCGGCTCCCTCTCAGCAGAACATCGGGTTGGACAATCTCTAGCAAGATGACCCCAAACATCGCAAGCGTAACACTGCCTCTCCTACGGCTGACCAAAACTGGCCTGCGAGCCCTGAGGCTCAGATCCTCCATCCTGGGGTCGCCTCCTGAAACGTCAGCCACGTCCTGACCCCTGAGTCTGTCGTCAGCTACCAGATGCCGATCTGACTGACAAAGTCTCAGCTCTCGCGTGCCCAGCACTAACAGGCGAGATCTGCTCAGCCAAAAAACTCTCCATCACCAACGCGCGCTCCAGCACTCCAGCATAGGCGGGCAGGCACAAGGAAACCACACCTGCTCGGATTTCCCTGCGTAAGCCCTGTTCGAAGGTCCGAGCCCTAAAGAACAGGTCTCGAACAATATCTAGGGAGTAGCGCGACAGGTCTGTAAACCCCGCTGAGTACTCCGACACAGTAATGCTCTCCTGTCGAAGCTGCAGAAGCTCCTAGATCCGCACTGACCTCAGCGTCACCGGATAGAACTCCTCCCTGAAGAGTCGCTCAAACTCTGCCCACGTGAGCGTCTCCGCATCATGGGACTGCGTCACCAAACTCCACCATCGCCCGGCAGAACCATGCAGCAGGTTCGCCGCTAGGACCACCATCTGATCTGGAGGTGTCCTCACTAGGCGGAAAACTCGGGTGACTACCTCAAGCCAGTCATCAGCTGCCTGGGGGTCTGGATCACCCTGGAACCTCAGAGGTCACTGCCTCTGGAACTCATGCAGCACACTCAGCCAATGTGCAACCTCGTCCTGCACCGACGGCACAACCAGCTGCTCGACAGGTGGTGGCTCAACTGGCAGACCACCTAGAGGTGCAACCTCAGAACCTGCGCCCTGCTCCACAGCCACTACACGGGGCGGGTCATCAGCACAATCCTGTTGCGGAATCCTTGCTGGCTGTCGTCGTGGAGGCATCCCGAAATACATTCAAGACGCACCACAGTCAAAGAGTATATCTGGAGAGCTGACTCAAGAAGGACAAGGAAAAACCAAAAACCTGGTCCTATATGATGCATGTACCATTATGTCCCTGCGACCAATGTACGAATGTCCCGAGACGAAAGGCAGGTTATCAGAGTCCTGGTGTATAGATACGTCGGCCGCCACACCAACACTGGAGTCCCTGGCCTGAAAGCCGAACTCGAAACATCCTAACACTACCGCTATGCAACCCAAACCAAGCTCACAGCTAGACCAGCTACGCTCTGAGATCCCAAAGGTGGAACCTCCTCTGATACCACTCTGTCACGACCCGACCCAACGGGGCTCGAGTCGCGACTCCCCAAGCCCACCTCCAATAGGCCAGGGGCTGGCGACCAGCGCCGAGTAGGCTATCACACACATGGGAGGCATTAGCCTAAGGTACCTGTACACACGCACCCACAAACACCTCCATGAAACAGTGCAGAGATATAAAAACTGGAAATTAGATGCATGCATACACTATCCCACAACCAGAGAGAAACAACAAATGTACAAAGGGGAAAATAGGGCCCTCCAAAAGAAAACTACAAAGTGTGTCCAACCTGCTCTGAAGAAGGGGAACGCTGCCACAAACACCCGCCGGAAAGCTCCCTCGGCACAGCTCCGGTAAACACCTCAGTCAACCCACTCACTAAGCTCCGCCTGCTCCGGGTCCTCCTGGGACTCCGTCCAAAGGCCTGTGGTCTGCACAAGACACAAACATGTGCAGGCAAAGCCCGTGCAGGGGTGAGTATAAACATACTCGGTAGGCACCCCAAAAACCCAAAACCCAAGGGAGCAACTGATAGGCAACAGTCCGCTCAACCCAGCCAGAGGGAACCCAGACGAGAGAGAAACTCCATCTCATGGACATCCTCGGCTAAAAATAACAAGTCAGCTCAGCTTAGCTCAGGTGTATGCCCATACATACACCTTGAACAATCCAGATATACACAGATCACGCCACAAAGCCACAAGAGGTACCGACCTCATCACCAGCAACTATCCACAACCAGGAGAGTACACCTAGAACACTGTCATACCAGATGACATTCATCCGAGAGATACACTCCATCGGGTCCCAAACAAACATCTCAGATGCTCACCCGAGAGACCACGCTCGTCGGATAACATCACTGAGGAAACATCATTGAACCACCATAACCACCAAACTCCTCGGATAGGGGATCGCCGCTAGGGTCCGCTAGGGGATACCAAGACCCACTCCGGTATACATAACTCACAGATAGGGGATCACTCCCAGGGTCCGCTGGGGGATACCACGAGCCGATCTGGTATACGTAGTTCTCACAGATAGGGGATCACACCCAGGATCCGCTGGGGGATACCACAACCCGATCTGGCGCTCGACAGAAGCTCCACACTCAGATAGAGGACCATCGTCCATATAAAGATGGTCACAACGATACCAGAACCCTATCTGGTATAACTCACGATGTAGGGGATCGAACCGACGATGCCGCAACCCTACCGAAACCACGCGCTGAGTAGGGGATCACATAACCAACGATACCGTAACCCTACTATAAACCACATGCTGAGTAGGGGATCGTATCCCCGACGATGACACAACCCTACTGAGCACGATCCACCGCGTAGGGGATCATATTTCCGATGATGCCACAAACCCTACGGGGTTAACCTGCTAAATAGGGGATTTCCGCCCGTAAATAAGCGGTCACAGCGATACCAAGAACCCGATCTAGGTAAAGATGCTAGAGGATCCACTTCGGGCCCACCGGAGGGATACCACAACTCTAACAGTTTAAACATCCCATCGAGAGGATCACAAACCCATACGAAGTTTGTGATACCACACGAACCCTCGTTGGAACGAACCAAGGGAGAACCCTCAACCACTACTGGTCCAAACGTCGCTAACCCGAGCGACCCGCCACAACGCCACACTTCACACCTCCTAAGCCAAATCTGAGGCCACCATCATGTTCCATGCGGAAAAACACGCAGGATAGGCTGTTTACTCACCCGAAATGGAGCACCGGTGAAAAAGGCACTATTCACCGTAGCTAGCTCATGCGGGGCCCACACAACGATCTCGAAATGCATCGAGCAGATCACACCACGGCGATTCCCTCGGAGAAACAAGCAGAATCGACTACTCGCTCATCCAAAACGGACACCTGGTGAAAAAGGTACTATTCACCGAAGGCCAGCTCGGGTGGGGCCCACGCCTGGATTCCGAAACTCATCGAACAGATCACACCATTACGATCCTCTTGAAAAAACACACAGGATCGACTATTCATCTGCCAAAATCGGACTCCTGGTGCAAAAGCTGCGTTTCTCCGCAAACGCCAAAACCCGGCCTCGTGCGGCCCACACCCCTTTCTCATTCCCAACACCCAGAAAACATCTCAAAAATTCCGTCGTACGATCAGGGTCTCAACGCCACTGACGGCATGTCAATCGGACGCTCCGGGTAGAAGTTACAAGGGCCCAAAGTCGTAAAATAATAAAATAATATTATTTTATACGACATTTCTACCTCCCGGGCCACGCTCCCGAACCCTTAAACCCTCTTAGTGAGTTCAGAAGGTCCGTCTCGACGCAAGGAGTGCGTCGCCGCAAACGGCTCGCAAATTGGAGTTACGGTTTGCGAGTTACGGGGGTTTAAAAAACCCCCGGAAAATTCTGGACGGACCACCGCCTGCCTCGCCGGAAACCACCGCGCCGCCGCCGGATTCCTCCGCGCCGCCGCCGCCGCCGCTGGAAACCGCTGCCCCGCCGCTGTGCCGTCGCCGGATTCCGCCATGGCCGCTGCCCCTCGTCGCCGGAAAACCGGGTTTTCGCCGGAAAACTTCCGGGAGCCACCGGGAGCACCCGGTGCTCCAAATTCAGATCCGAAAAAAGATTCGGAAAGCTCGGGACCTGAACTATACAACCCATATGTAAATTTGAAGAAAAACAACACAAAAACGGGATCCGAGATTGTAAAACTCAATTCGCCTACCTCGCGGGCGAAATGCCGACGTTCTACCTCAGATCCGCGCTCCAGAGCTTCTGCTGCGCGCTCCTGGAACGTCCGCCGTCGAATTCCGAACTCGTGGGCGCTTTGTTTGCTCGATTCGGCGGAGCGGCGGTGAAGAACATCGAGAGGAACAGTAAAGGGGGGGGGGGGGCGCTGATATTTATATCAGACGCCCGCCAGCGCCAAACCCGCCTCGGACCCGACGCCCGATGCGAACAAAATTAAGGTCACCCCTAGGGTAAACGCGTCGTTCTGAACGTAACAGCGGTCTCAGATTTTTCAATCCGAGACTCCGTTCAGAAGTTATTTGAGCCGACGCTCGCACCCTAACTTTGCTACTTATTTACGGAAACACCCCTGGTGGCGTTTCTCAACGCAGGCCCGTGCCCGCAAAGTTTACACCCCGCCTAGGGTAAACGGCACGTTCTGGACGCAACTGTGCCCTCAGATTCTCATTCTGAGCTACCATTTAGGAGACATCACACCCCCGCCACGTGCATAATATAAAAATACTTAATATTTTTATAAAATTAATTCCGGGCACACCGGGCCTCGGAATCGCACGCCGTCTTCGCGCCTAGCTGTGGAATTATTCGTAGAAATATTCCAAAGTCTGACAGGGCCAAAAACCTGAGTCGCTACATTATGTACTATTAATATACACTCCCAACTTGAAAATTTTCATCATAACCTGGGGAATGTAAATATATGATAGAGTGAGATTTGAATTCTAGTAAGGGTAAACAAGGGAAATATGTAAGCATAGCCTGCCCATAAGGGTTTGAGAACATGAGAATAACATTTGAAAACCATATCCTTCATAACAAATATCATTATATTTAGTCATTGTATAAGGATTTGTAGTTCATAAGTCATGAATAACACATAAATGAAAGAAGATGTTCTATGAGAGTATAAAACTGATAGAATACATAAAATTTATGAATACACATAATCACATAAAATTTGTTCCATAAGCATTTCATCTTATCATTACCCAAGTAATTAAAATGAATTTCATAAAAATTTCAAAATATCCTAACTTGTAGAATCTAGACTAGTTTTATAATCGTTAAATCGTTTTGTCATATTATTAATAGAGGGAATAAGAAGGATTCATTATTGTTTCATCATGGACTATACCATAGTAAAGGAAAAAATTATAAACAATTTTTCATAATAAACAAAATCCATTAAGATTAATAATAAGAATGGTATCCTTGTATCTTTTCCTCATTAAATAATAAGTAACATAAAATTATGCCATCTTTTGTGGAAAATGATTTGGAAAGATCGCTTGTAACATTTCTTTAAGAAAAAAACAACAACTTTATTTTTATTTTTAAAAAAATATATTTATGGAAAGTTATTTTATTTTAAATAAAATAGAGAATATATAAAGGAATATTCATTGAAAACAATGGTCATGATAATGGTAATATATATTATAGTTGTACATGTTTAAACAATGATTCTATTCCCATTTTGAATTAAATCCAAACATACATTTTTCTTGTAAACTGATAAGAATATTCCTTTTCAAAATTCTTCCAAATAGTCACACAAAGGTAAAAATGAATTTAATAAATAATTTGGTTTATTCTAAGAATATTTTTGTTTTTTGTTGGAATCATGGTTTTGGAAGAAAAAGGGTTTTCGATAGAAAAGTCATTTTTTCTAAGAAACATTTTTTATCTTTTAAAAACCTGAAGAGAGGAAAATTAAGTGAAAATTTGTATCCTCATAAAATAACCATTTAAGAATAAGTTTTATGTGTTTATTGAGATATTAATAATAATATTTTATCATTGAATATAAAATCATAATTTTTTTATAAATATTGATATTTTAACATAATATTTTACCACATTGGTAACATTGTAATGTAATCCCCATGAAAAAACATCTTTAAAAAAAACTCATAATATCCAAAATATAAATAGATTTTTGATATTACATATCAATTGTTCTATATATACACCTCATAAAATATGTTATATTTATAACATTATCATATTTCTCAAAAACAAATTGAGACAAAAATAAATTACAGATTTGTTAATTTTTTAACTCTAAACCCCATGAAAGATGTATCCTATAACATATATGTAAATAAAAAATAATATACTAGATAATAATCATACAATACCTTTTTTGTTAGTACATACATGATATAAAAGATACATTTGGTGAATATATCATTTTTCACAAAGAAAATAAAAGCGAGATGAAAATGTCAAACACTAAGTCTCAACATCCTTTATAGACATAGAAAAATCATATATAATAAAATTAATTTTTTTATAAATATTTTAAAAAATATATAATCATATATATATATCATTTAGAATTTAATTACATCCCTTTATTACCCATTTATTAATAATTCCATGTTAATGTTATGTGTGTGGTAATAAATGATTTTCTTGTTTATATGTTTTGATTTGTTATTTATGGTCCCCCTAAATAAATCGTGGTTACATTATATCTAGGATATTAATGGTGAATTATTTTTAATATTTTTATATTATTTAAACACCAATGTCCAATCATTAAATGGGTTCATCAAAATTGATGTATGTTATAGTCATGGAGACGATAGACTGTACGTACAAAAGAGTAACATTTCTATTTTAAAAATATAATTATTAAATAGAGGTAAATAATATATTGTATTTATATAATTATCATAATATATTTAATAAAATATTATTTATTTAAATATTGTTATTCCTATCATCCATGTGGTGTGGTGATGAAAAGGGTTACATTAGTGCATGAAAATGATAATCCACGCATACACGAACAATGTTATCATCATATAATGAGTGAAATAGCAATAATAGAAATGATAAATTTTCTTTATATAATTATAAATATGTCATAAGTATCATAATTTTTTAATTTTTATCACATATGTTTATTCTAATTATCTTTCATGTAAATAGTTTGGGAAAAAACAAATCACTTCGCATCATGAGGTGGTTTCCCACCGTACACACGAAAGACGTTATTGTATCCTCAACGAAATGCGTAGAAAAAAATTTATATATTATACATTTAGTTAGAAGGTATAATTATGTTATAATTACAATATATATACATTATGTTGATAATCATATCCAATCGTGATATGGGGAAATAGAAAAATGAATGAAATTAGTTCGTGAGGAGGTAGTCTTCCATATAGACAAATTATTTTTTCGGAACCCATTTGAGGGAAGTAGAGATGGTTAAATTTAATTAACTTAACTTAACAACATATAAACATATGGATGTAAGATGTTATTTAATATCATAACAGTTTAAAAATAATTGGATTAGGTGGAGGAAGAAATTAAAATAAAAACTATTGTTGAGGAATGTAACCTCTTCTTTGGGTAACCCCCCTTAGGTTTCCACCAAATGACTTCTTTGGTAGTATTTATGCCTAAAATAAGAAATTTATAATGATATGAAATATTTTAGGATGTTATTTGGGTAGTTATTATCAGATCCAAAATCTTATTCATATGTTCATATAAGAGGATAGAGGGGGACCCTTTGCAAGTTAGATGAGTGGCATACTTGTAATTTTTTAAAATAAAAATGTTTACCCACATTTTGACACAATAAAGTGTAAAAATGTTGTATTATCTTTATTTAGATATTATAGGGTCTAAATTTTCCATAAAATTATTTTTATTAATGTTTTAATTCATTTATCCCATATCCTTTTAGTTTGACCCCCAATAAACCCATTCTCCCCTTAAACAAAGTAATTAATTTTTACTATTTCACATTTAATTTTGGTAAAATGTTAATTTGAAAATTTTATAAAATATAAATTATTCTTATTAAAAAATATTAATCATTTTTATTAATTCAATTCCAATAATGGGTAAAGTATAATTTAAATATAATCCCATATACGCGATGAGAAATTGTGTTTTCAAAGAGAAAATGTTAAAAATCTTACAGAGTTCTAATATTAAATATTATTGTGAAAATGATTCAAATGAACTAAACTGTATTAATATATACATATATATATATAATTGTCTTTTTTTAATTAAAAACCATTTGGAAATATAATTTTACAATATAAAAATTTTAGGAAAATGTAATTTGAAATTAAAATTCACTAATTTTTTATACTCATAAAAAATTAATCATTTATGAAAATTAACAAAACTCACAAAATGATAATTTTTAGTTTATGATTTAAATATTGATTATTATTTTTTCAAATAATGTTTTTAAAACAATCAATTTTTTTTTGAAAATTAGTGAGCACAAAGGGAGACAAAACAATTTTTTTATAAAAATACAATTTTTATATTTACAAATAGATATATTATTATCTATTGTCTAGAAAACACATAAGATGAATTTTTATTTTTATTTTAAAAATATAATATTTAAATTTTATTAAAATAATTCACAAAAAGTATTTTTTTAATTTATTTTTGTTAAATGAGATTTTTCATAAAAAAATAAACAAAGGCTTTTATTTTTTTCATTTTTAAATAACTTTTCAATAAAGATTTAATTTTTTATATTTCTATAAAGCATATATTTTTATAATTTATTTACTCATATTAATACCCTCCATTCCAAGGGATATGTAATCAATATCATATTAAATAATAATATTTTAATCATATTAACATTTTTTAAACTCATTGTTGCATGTAACGCAATGTAATCATTGTGTTACATGTTTATGTGATAAAAATTCGTCTTTCTTGTAATTAAATATAAAACATTTTTTTTGAATTTAATGATTAGTAATCTCACTATTTCATGAATGAAAAAATATAGAATATATTAATTTTATTTTTAAAAATATATTTTATAAAATCATGGGATGTCACACTATAATATAATATATTGTTGATTTCAAAGGGTGGAGTTTCCCATGCCAAATCTAAGTCTCATAGTTTTTATAATTCATCTGTATCACATGAATTATCATGTTAGAATTACACTGGACTACCCTTCACAACTTCCAACTATGATCATAACTACAAGTCATGATCTCCTTGTACACCCTACATCACATAGAACATATGGGGTCCCACCACATATATGAAATTATTTCTTAGATGTTATTTCTCTCAGTCGATCATTGGTATCATACATGATTATTTTTCACCAATAAAATGGGTTTAGATTAACTATAAATTAACTCATTTGAATTTCTCACAAGCCTAGATTATGAGTTATTCAAACTGAAAAGAATCTCAATTTTCTACAAGGTCAACCCCAATATCTAAGAACACTGAAAATATGTTATATTCAAATTTTGTTTTCTTCATCCCAATCATCTATTACCATTAATGTTCTTATAAACTCATTATTCACTTGTACATCAACAAATTGATGAGTTAAATCCTCTCCACATTCTCAAACCAATCTTATTATTCTTCTAAATATTATTCTTCAGTGTGAAATTCTATATTTTTTATATAATAACACCACAACTCTAAAATTACCCATTATCAAACTATTTTTATCTCTGGTATAGTTTTATTTTTATATGCTGGTCATAAGTATTATATTTTTCATAATATATTTTAAAAAATAAAATAAAAAGTAGTGCCAAATAATATCACACATCTCAATAACCTGCATATGGGTTTTCCCCGAGATATTGATATTCCTCTTGGTGGCAACAAAATTTTGGTGGGTGTCAAATAATATTTCAATGAACTGAAATGTTTTAGAAAAATATTGAAAGATAATGTCTTTCTATGGTCACATCCATCAATTCACATAATGTCATTTTTATTCCTGATTTACATTCTCATATAAATGAAAATTTTTAATAAATGTCTATTTTTTATCATTTTCTTGTCCAAGATGAATATATTATTTGATATAAAATCTATTTTTACCACCATATACTTCTTCAAAATATCTTCACTCAAATAAAAATGTTTTTTTTCAATATTGTAAAAAAACTATTCTAGGAAAATAAATCATTCTTTTTTGAACTGAAATTATTGAGTGAGACTTTCATAAAATATTGATCAACATTAATATCAGTTATTTTCATAAAAAAATCTTATTATCTTCAATATCATCACCATTAACTAGAATACTAATTATTTAAATCTTTGAAGAAAAACATGGGTTGGTGGTTCTTAAGCATTATTATTTTCAAAAAAATTGAATAATTGGTTTTGTGCTTCAAATTATATATATATATATATATACTAGTTATTCTCTTACAATATTACTCAATATAGTATTAGTTCATGTCTTCAATAATAATTATTTTGTTTTTATATTTAACTCATACAATAACCATTAATAATTTTGAATTTTTTATTCCAAATTTTTTATTCTAGAGTTCCGTAATTTTTATCATGAATGTATAGGAAATTAACATATGTTAATTTTATATTTTCATATGTGGCCTAAACTACATAATGTATTCCCATACATGGTGCCCCATATATATAAATTTATAACATGGCGATCCATTAACTTAAATTGGATGAATTACATACTTGTATTGACTTTGTAACATTAAGTTATGTCAATAGATTTGGCTAAATGGAGCTTCATTAGCATATAATGTTCCTGATTTAGAATATGTAATAAATATTATCTACATGGAATACATACATGGATCATTTTTATACTTAATTAAAAAAACATGCACCTAAAATCACATTTTAAGATATTTTCATACATGGGGTCTTGATCTATATGGATTCACAGACATTGCTATAATTCATATATGTGGAACATAAAATTTATAGAATTAATTAATTTTGAATAAAGGAATATAGAAACCATTTAAAAAATTCTTATGAACTAATAGAAAAAATAATAAACCATTTTTAATTTACATATTCTTATTACCCATTCATCCTAATTCATAAGGACTCATGAATCATGTAGATACATCAAAGAGTACGTTCAATAAATTTACTGCTTACATCATCCATTAAAAATAATATGGTAAAAAAGTTATAAAAGTAATAATTTAACCAATCAATTAATTTATAACACATGGGTGGACTTATCTTACTTATTTTTTGTTCAATCCTTCTTATCAGTTATCCTATTTTACACCAGTTAAAACAACTCTTCATGATATTCACTATTGCTAGGACTGTTAATATTCAAATTTTTTTAGAATATTTTAGATTTTTTCATTATAACATGTCATGTTACTCCATGAATTTAAACACATTATATAATCTGATATTGGGATTGTCTACTGGAATCTATCTAGTTTGGTATTTGGGGGTAGACAATTGTTCTTCTTTGGTGGTAGGATAGATAATCTATCACCCATATTTTCTTTATAGATAAAAAATTGAACTCTTCGCATTGACAAGAAATAGAATAACAGAAACACAAATATCATTTCAATCATTACATTATGTTATAAAAATATAAAATTTAGTTCTTTGGAACATTTTTTATAATAATCTAAATCCCCATTAAAAAATATAATAATCAATCATTTTCACAATTTTTGATCAAATCTAATCTTATATTTTATACTATATTCTCTTAAATAAACAATGGGATATGGATTCTATATTGAATTTTACTAATTCTCCAATTTTTATGTAATTAATTTATCCACAATAACAGCAAACCAAAATTGGAAATTTCATATAAAAAACTTATTCTCCATGTCATGAAATACTATTGTATAAGGAGAGGGGAATTTCTAATCATCATCAAGTTTAGTATGGTGGTTGAAATCCACTGATTAAATGATTCATTTAAAACAAAACTATTTTCAAAGGTTTTATTATAGTTTCCAATAATTATTAGTTTATTTTAACATACTATATCTAAATAATCACTTTCTTTATTTTCTATTAAAAAAATGATAATAAAACAAGATTTTATTCATATTACTCTACCATAATGTTTTAATTGTCTTCTTAATTGAACTCATGATGTCACAATTAATCACAAAAAAACCTTAATATCTTGGCTAAGATATTATAGTTATTTCTCCCCTTAGAAACTTGGTTATATGTATTTTTAGCTAAAATATATTATTTTTTTCAATTCTATGATATGATATCTCTTTCCTCTTGATAAATCAACCAAAAAAATTTCTTATTTAAAAAAATTCAATTCCTCTTGTAGATTATTGAAGTAAATATATCTATCCTAGTAAGCATCTAAATATAAAAAAATTCATATTCTTTACCTATATAAACTACCATACCATAGTTTGGAGTAACAAGAATTCACCTATTAGGTAAGTTCAAAGTACTTTTTTGTTTTCCTTCAAATTAATTTTAACTAAGTAGTTGAGCATATTTTGTTAATGATTATAAATTATATCTTCATCAAATATAATAAACTCCAAAATAATTATTTATTATAATGTGGAATAAATAGATCTACCATCATCATGCATTTGAGTTCGGTTCCAACTACATTTTATAAACCAATTTTTAATATTTAGTCTCTGACTTATTTGGGAAATCACATACATATATTTGTTTTCAGAATAAAGGTATATTACTTCATCTGATTTAATTTTATTCTAATAAGATATTATAAGATATAAATTATAATTATCTTAAAAATAAAACATATCTATTAAATAATAATTTCCATTAAATTAATCATTCCGCACCTAAAATTGATAAAATAAATATATAAATGAAGCTTAAACTACTCATTATATAGTAATTTCAAATAGTAGAAGTAAAAAAATTTCCCTCCTAAAATATTACTTAATTATTACATTTTTCTATAAAAAAAAGTAATCATAAGGTAATTTCGTTAAGACAAGTAATGGATTCATCAATTTACACACCATTGTTTCATCATGCCTGATTTGGATATTTTCTGGTTTTTCAATGCTTATATACTCAATGATTACCAAATTGAAAAATCTATTGTGAAAAATATTTGTTAATGAATTAATACTATATTAAATTCAATATTCTAGAAAATTTTAATTTAATAATGAATTACAAAAAATTTTATTGTTTCCTTTATTTAAATTACTTTAAATTTTATTTATCACATTCATATGAATCATTCCATATTCTCAATCACTTTTCTATCCTCAATAAACTTTTTCTAAAAAACCCCTTTAGTACTAATGATTTTTTAATCATGAAACCTCTTCAGAAGCTACCATGTTTAATTTTAATATATCAATTGTAATTAGTCATTTATATATTTATATAATGACCCTTTGGTTTTGAATTTTTTAAATGATGTTTTTTTAAATATGATAGTAAATAAATGTAACCCACAGTCCTCATCTGTCATATTTTTATCATGTTAGTGTTTTGGGTGATGATATTTGATTCATCAACCGCAAATCTTTTAGTTCACCTCTAATTCAACTGTTTTCTTTCCATAGTGAACTCTTTAGAATTGGAATCAACATCTAAATACTTATATCTAATTGGATCTTTTACAAAATATAATATTTACCCCAAACTCTTTAAATTATTTATGTTTTAGCTTCCTTCCCTTTTACAAATAGTATAGTGTTTTTTCACAATGAGACTTAAAATAACAATTTAATTTATAGGAAAAAATGTTTATTTCATAAATCCTACAGTTCACTAGGATATAATATTTTAAGATTAGTGTCTTTGATAAATTATTCACTATCTAATTCCTCCATTCCACAACAAAAATTTTTATGATGTTACCATAAATAAATTTTCATATTTGATTCCATGTTTCCTAAAATAATTTTATAATAAAATTCATTTCAACTAATTTCCATTATATCATCCCAATATTTATATTCATTTTTATTTTCATTTCATGCTTGTCTCCCGAATCATTTGACTCACTGAGTGAATTCATTTATAAATTTCATAAACATAATTAAACTCATTGTAGTATAATCTTTAACACGTAATATACATATCATATTTCTATATTTTAAGATGTTTAGTAACACAACACATATATCTATGAATTATTTCAATTAAATGTGATTATTCATTTTTAGTATATATTTTTTTGGCCATATTCCTTCTCATAGAAGTATCATAAGTTGTCTCTCTACCAATTTCAAATTAAAAATATAAACCAAAGACATATATCTTGGTTTCATAATTTTGTCTATTTAATATACATTTTATATCAATTGTAACTATTTATATAGGAATTAAATAAATTATTTTTATCATTTCCATTCAAAAAGTATCAATATTGGTTGAATGTGACATAAAATTACAAGTCACAAATTTGGGTCACACTATGGAGATTTTTTAAATGTCCATCCACAAAAAGAAATAATCTCTTCTTCAATAAATAATTATTATGTATCTTAATAATAATTTTTTATCTTCAAATGAAAATAATTTTCAATCCAAAAAATACCACCCATATAGACATTAACAATCTTCAAATTGTTCATATTTTGAATCATGTTAAATGAATATACACTTTTGAGAATCCATTATAGACTATTAATTGACTCATTTTTAGAAATTATTAATAAATTAGTATTCAAATTCTACCCTATTTACTTCAATGAAATAATAAATTAAATAGATAGACGTAATTGTATCTCCTTGTTTTGTTTTTTATACCATGTTTTTCAATTGTCATCTTTATCTAATGGAAAAAAATATGTTTCCTAAAAGAATAGAATCCATAGTAATTATCTCCATACATCATAGTCTTCTATAAAAACTTTTTATCTCAATAATTTTTTTATAATCAATAGTTATTTGGTTCTGGTTAGAGAAATAAAAATAGTATCCATAGATATAACTCATTCATTGAGGAGTACAACATGTTTTCATCATATTTCATCAAATACCATGTGTTTCACATTTTGTTGTAAATTTTTACCTCTTCACAAAAGGTTATTATCTAGTCTTGGTAACCATAAAATTGATACTATATCACTAGGGATATTATTACATTTTCTCATCTCCAAAAATAATAAACTATTTAATAACATTGTGGTATTTCATACACTCTTAATTTTTATGAGAAACAATTATCATTTTTCATGCATTTCTTAATTATATGCTATTTCATATTATTTAAAGCCATTTGAATACTTAACAATCCTATTTCAAATATTTATCTCATCAAAAAGAAATTATAAAAACTATATATCATTGTTTCAAAAAAATATTTATTCTTTAATATTTGAATTTTATCCATAGAGTGATCACATAATCTATAAGGGATTCAATCCATTTTATATTATCTATGATAGAAGAATTAAATTCATAAATTACTTTTCTTATTCTTAAAATCTTATGTTGAAATCCATTACATTATCAAAATGAAATGTTTTATCTTTGATTTGAAAATTGTTCTTTGATGATTCATTGAATAGTCCATCTATATTTCTATTATTTTTTGTTCCATTTCAAGATTCTACAGAGTGCCTTCATGTTTAATTTTATATTAACAAAACATTTAGGTTGAACTTATTTCTTTTGGTGGATTGATATTTCTCAATATTTTCCCTTATAAGGTCCTTCATATATGATTTAAATTTAGTTTCACCACCTTAAACCTATATATTCTTATCATTATTGTCTCTCTTTCTCAGATTTTTACTGAAATATTTTTTAAAATGGGTTTATAGATTGATTTTTTCTTTTAGGAGGAAATTTTTTTTAATTTTTTATTAGTAATAAATTTCAATAAATTTTATTTTTTTCAACCTTGTACATCATATAAAATATTCCCACATTTTATGAATAAAAAATCCCAATGGTAAATAACACTGAAATTTCCATTCCCTTCACATGAAATATATTTATACATGTAATAAAAATTCATCACAAGCACCCTATTATACATATATATATTCTCAAATATAAACCTCATCTGTAAATTTATATGTTATATCTTTGGTTGAGTGACCAACTTTTTTATTATATTTCAAGAACTTCCAATATAAGACCAACTTTTTAAATAAATTTCCAATAGGTAACCGCACACATTTTTGATCTTTACCAATGTATGACTAGATACATGACTCTTATAAGTTCACACGTTATTACAATCACAATCCTTTTAAGGACTTAATATTATAAAAATTCACAATAGATAAATAAATTTATTATAATGGCCCAAAATAGTTCTATAAAACACATAGAATCATTTAGAAACACTACAATCCAAAAACATCAATTATAGTTATATAAAAATAAGGAAAATATATAATATGGATAGCTATTATGAAAATAATAAATAATGTAATTTTAATATTAAATGAACATAATCACATAGATTAATGGTATTATATTTTAGAATGATGTTTTTATATATAAGGTCTAATATATTCTTTAGAATCTTTACAAGACCATTGAAATAATAATATCCCAATATGACTTTAGTAATAGTAATATTTATTCATGTGTCATATAAAATACAAAAAATAATTGGGTAAGAATATAATTAATAAATATAAATAATTTGTTTCGAAAAAATTAATTTTTTTAATCCAAAAAATAGATCTTGAAAAATTTTATATAAAGAATTTTTTTAACATTTTTTGACCCAAACACATGATTTTAAAATAAACAAAGTGTTTTATATAATAAGTAAAATTTTCTTGTATGGAAAATTATTTACAAAAAAATTAAATTTAATATGGAATCTTCATGTGAAATTATCTGGTTGTTATTTACATATAATCTTTTTAAGTGAGTAATATTTTATCGAACAAAGTAAAATATAGAAAGTATATTGAAGTTCCCTGAATAGTGTGAATCACTGAGTGGGAGGGAGGGTGAATGAGGGATCCCTTTAAATATTTTTACTAATTGATTATTTTCAATTAAACCTCTATGAATGGTTAAAGCCTTGATCCACTCTTATTTTAAGTGGCATCACATGTGAATGTTCATGGATGCATGCATGAAAAATTCTTTTCTTCATTGTGTTAAAACTTGTAAGGATAAAACAATTTGAGCACACACACTATCTCTCCTCTATCTTTTTTTTCACTTTCTCTTATTTTGGTTCTTAGCACACACACACTTGTTA
The DNA here is from genome assembly GCA_963277665.1 of Viscum album. Classification (NCBI taxonomy): domain Eukaryota; kingdom Viridiplantae; phylum Streptophyta; class Magnoliopsida; order Santalales; family Viscaceae; genus Viscum; species Viscum album. Next base: position 662,418,575 of record OY728130.1, on the reverse strand, counting down.
TTTTTAATTAGGATTCAAAGGGTCTGTTTTCTCTTTATTTCTTCTTCATTCTTCACTTGTGCACACACAATTTGCTCTTATGTTGTCATGCCCATGAACTCCACCAATTATGCACCCCCTTCTTCATCATGTAAAGCACACGCAACCCGAATGGGTGTGCAGATGGTATAGGTGTGTGTTTTTCTTCTCAAGATGTTATAAATGCATTGGCCTCAAGAATGTGTTCTTTTTTGTGAAAACTCAAGGCCTCAGGTTCTTCTTCTTCATGCAAACCAGGAGGTCACATTTCATCTTCACATAACCAAGAATGGTTCTTGGCTCAGAATTCACGAAGGTGCAACAAGGGTGTTGAGGAACCCGTTTTTTTTACCGCGGGAGGCTTCTCCTAAAACACAACATGGGTTTATAAAACCTATTTCAGGTTTTTGTTTTTTTCATTCCATAGAGGTTGCATATATTCTCTTTAATGATCCAGGATGGTTCATGGTTCTCCTTTGCACAAGGGATGCACATAACGCTTTCATGTAGCTAGGATTTGTACAAACCTTTTGTGCAGTGCTCTGTTTATCAGAGAAATGAGATCTCTCTCTCAATGATTGCAACACCCAAGACTCGGTCTTGGTCTCCCTCTTTATTGGAAAAGAATAATGCGTATATCGACTTTCAAATCTTGTTCAAAACCTCGATAAAATTTATTCATTTAATTAGTCAAGATTATCGGCTTTGAATTCTTCAAACCCATTCATTTATTTGCCACAAATCTCAGCTCATTTCCATTAAACAAGGTTCCTTCTATCTCAGTGATAACATCACATGCATGTAGTTAAGAACACATGTGAATCATAGTTCTGAACATGTTGAGATTTGTGACGTGTCCGCCCAACTTTATTTTCTTCAACCAAGATCTATCTCTTTATATCGGTGCATGCATGAAAATTAAATTGAATTCTTGTGTTTTTTACATAAAAAAGATTATCATGCAAGAGACTTGAGCTTCAACGGTGTTGAGGAGATAAATAATGGAGGATCGACATCCTTGCAGGATCTTGGAATGTGAGAGAGCGTCATAGGATGTCCGGAGTTTAAAGATATACTCATGGTATCTCGTTGGTCGTTGCATCAATCACTGAAGTTTGAGATTATAATGCGGGATACGGGAAGGATCATGCAGCTGAGATCAGGCATGGGATCAGATGAGCAACCATGATTGCGTCTGTGTTTTTAAAAACCCAACCCACATTGAAATAGAGGACTTATTTATAATAAAAACTACCACAAACGCTTCCTCAAATTCTCCTCCTCCATCTATAGTACTTCCTCGTACCATTTCCACCTTACGGTCACACTCTAAGTGCCCACTCCGCTACTCGGGTGCGCTCCTAGCGCCCATGCTGCACGAGTTCACCACCATGCAGTACCTGCAGGCTTATACATGGCCCACATGCGCCTCTCATGGGCTAGTTTCGAGGCCTTCTCATTTGGCACGGTAGACCCTCAGGTCTCGCATATGCATTGGTTGAGGTCTTCATCTAGCCTTTAATATTGGCTCTAATATTTTTGGTAAAGGAAACTACTATGTAGTTATTATAAAAGCTGAGTATGAATTCCTCCTTAAAATTTCAAACCAGCCTTCTTCATTCACAGCCCATGCATGCTTCCTTTCTTCTTCTTCAACTTCAACCATCATATATTCAGTTTTAATGGGTGAATCATCAACATGACATTCACTTAGTGACTATAGATGGATCATAACCTCCTTCCTCATGCCATACTCAAGTGCATTGACTTTTTTAGGTGTTGTAACAATGTATCACCTTGATACAAGTCTTAGAACATAAGATCATATCTTCAATCATAATATTTTTATCCTCTTAGAGAATTGATCATATATAGTATTCAATGCTTTGAATCAACAACAATTCTCCAAGTCCATACCGACTTCTTCATTAATAAAATTCATTCATATATTGACTTCTCATTGAAAATAAATGAAACTCTTTTGTACTTCGTTCCATATTTACAACTAATGAAACTCTTATGAACTTCACTCCCCCCTTTTTATTTTGTTGTAAATATCACTTAATCATACTTTTAATGGTTTAATATATGTTCCAAAGGTTTATACCCCTTATTGGAAACCAAATACAAAATTGTTAGAGGGGTCTCTTAAAAAACATATTCTCCTCCCTTTAAAAAATATCTTTTCGAATGTTTCTAAGAGCGGGATGATGTCACATAGTTCACTTAGAAAAGATCCTTTAGTTAATGTACTCTCAGTCTACATGGCCTAATCCAGTTTAAAAAACAAGAGGTTCATGACCAAGGTTTTCAGTGGTGTCCATAAACAACTATATATGTGATATCGTGCAAGGAATGGTTCAATTCTTGACCAAGTTATTGAAGATAATCTGATTTATCAATGAAATGATAAATCAAAAAATACTTCTCAAAACATATTATTAAGTTCATGTGCAAGAAAAATATCCCCCTTTCATCCCATCATATAATCAATCAAGAACTCCCCCTTAATTGACATGATAAATAATTTAAGAGCAAGGGATAAAATTTTTATAGGAATACCTTAGTTTCTAATTCTTTATATGATATGAATTTCAATGGTTAGACTTAACATAGTCCTTGATATCTTCTCCTTCACCCCCACCTCAAAGGGTGCACTCCCTTTGATATTCTTTCATGGACAATAATCAACAGATGATCTTCATGATATTCATATTAACAATATTCCACAACGGAACACTTCAAGAAGTTATCAAATCATGAATAATGAGTCTAAATTAGAGTTCTCCACTTTATTCATTCAGTTTGAATTTCACAAATGACCTTAATCTTCAATTTCCTACAATTTAATCACACATATATAAAAAAATATAAGGGAATAGGACAAAACACTTGTGAGATTCATAATAGAAGCATTGGGGATGAGAATATTCTCTCAACCCAAGAACTTCTTTCCTTGCAGTGCTAAAGTGTATGATACTCATCATGATAGTATTTCATATCTAATTGACGTTTTGATAATTCTATGTTAGCATGTACCCTTTACTTCCATTCATCTTCAACTTTTGTGGATTGTTTATATTTACTTCAGTTAGTAGTGAAGTAGATTTTATAGGTGCACGTTGTTCTATTTTCTACATTTGGGCTGGTAAAATAGTTAAAAACATGTTTTCATGATGTACAACATTTTTTCACCTTCGATACAGAAGTTTCAAGACACTTGGGATATCATGTTCTGCTAACCTCTCATGAAATTTGGATTTTCATTCATGTGGAATGACTTGTTTCCCCTTTTCCTGTTCTTTAGCTAGAATTTCATCTTCATCTCTTTACAATTCTCTAGAAATTTTCAATTTATTAGGATAGATAAATAAACACTCCATATCATTTTTTTAATTGGAGCTTCCTCACATCTTCAACATTTTCTTCGTGTTACCAATATTAGGAAACTTATTTCGATTTGGAATGTCTTCAGTAAATCCCATATTCTTCTTGATTGATTATCCTTTTAGTTTCAAATCTCTTCCATTCATTTCTATGGTTTCTTTACAATGATCCATTGTATTACATTTCATTCCACAGTATAAGAATAGTTTTGTTTTGATATTAAATTCTTGGAATCTAGATTCTTCTTCTTCTTGGTAATAGTTTGTTTCATAGTTTTCTTAAATTTAGTGTTTTTCATATTCCCAATAGAAGAATTTTCAAATACCTTTTCATTCTCCTTCCCTTTTTGTAGTGTGTGATTCTTATGAAATACATGAGGCATTTAGGACTAAACCAGAACTCAACACAATTGTAACCACTTTTGTTACATTTATCACATAAATATTCAAGATAGTCAAATATATTCTGGATAGATAGATTCTTCTTCATCTATGTTTTTTCTTTTACTTTGTAGGTTTCTTAATTTATTCACATATACATTACCTAAATATAAGCCTTCTATAATTTTCATATACTGACATATTTATTCTAGCAATCATTGTCTTGATGCCCAAAATTCCAACAACACCAATAGTTGACAAAAAATCTCTTTATTTTTCATGTAGTATCAGTATGGATACATTTAGGTCATTTTTGGTTTTGTAATTGTATTTCTTTCTTTAGAGAATCCTTCTTTGTATTTCTATTATTATCCATTCCAGTATCCACCCTTGCTGTTTTGATAGATTTACTATAATTTTTATAAATCCAAATTTTCCCATATTTTATCTTTGGACCTGTACATGCAGATGAAACTTCATTAGAAGAAACTGAAATAACATGGGTATGGGATACCTTCTTTATGGAGGTTGTTTCCATTAGATTATAGGATGATCTTATGTTCCTTTTATAATCATATTACACAATGGAAACTTGAGTGGAATTATCTCTCCTTTCATCTCATTGGGATGTTTTATCTTTGTGTATTTGTTGATTTTTCAATCTCACCTCCAATTTCAAGAATTTCATGTTGAGCGAGTTCTTCTCATCCTCAACTAATCTCACCTTATATTCCCAATTCACCTTCATCATTGTTATTTTTTCTTCATGCCCATTTCCTATATTTTACAAAGATATGTAAACCACCTTCAACTTGTTATCTTTTTCTTCTAGTTGAGAAAATTTTTCAACCATAAAAACATTGTGAATATTTTAAAATACATAGAAAGCTTCTACAAAAACAATATCAAAGAATTATTTCTCACAAATACTTCCATGCAATTATTTAGTAATATGATCATGTCTTTCATGGAAAAGAGAAATTGTTTCTTATTTTTCCTTCACTGGTTTTGTGAGAGTGTTGGATATGTCAACCCTTTTAGCCAATGCTTCTTCCATAACATTAACATCTTCTTCAAACTATAATTTTTCAACTTTAAGAGCACTAATTCTTGCAGTAATGTGTCTTTCCACTTCTCTAGGGACTTTTTTCAGACGATCCATGAGTGAAGTCTGAAGATTAATAATTTATATATCATCATCAGATCTTTATTAGACTTTATCATAATAATAATGAGTATTATCACATGTTGTTCATTTTATATTACCTTTAGTAAATGGTGTCTCTCCATTAGTAGTATGCTTCCTCTTTATTTTCCTTGCATGTTTCTTCTTTCTATTTTTCTGAGTCTTGGTAGAAATCACTATTTGAGGTTGATCATTCTTCTCCTCAAATATGTACTTCATAAAGACTCTGTGGATATTTTAGAGGTAACCTTCATTTGATACCAACTAAATTGACCAAATCAGTGTGAATCACTGAGAGGGGGAGGGGTGAATCAATGATCCCATTAATTTTTTTTACTAATTGATTCTTTTCATTTAAACCTCTATAATTGGTTAAAGACTTGATTCACCCTTCTTGTGCCTCTAATACTTTCCTCTAATGATGCTATAAATGTAATGGTAATGAACACAAGGATTTACAAGGTTCGGTTCAATGACCCACTCCTTGCTGTGTTGGTTATTCAACCCAATACAAATTACCCACCATAATTTGGTTAGTAATTAAAATGGTTGATATAGAGTCCCACTATATCTCTCCAGAGTCCCACAGGAGGTTCTTTATACTGATTCCCATAGTGTTACTAGAGTCCCATTGGCCTAGTTCAGAGTATCACTGAAGTCTTCTTATCCTCCCTGAATCTCATAGGGTTCTTCTAGCTCTCGAGTCACATGTGTAGCTTCCTTCTTTATGTTATTTCTTGATTCAATGTAGATGATGTTCTGATCTTCCCACACAAGATTGCTGAATCACATTGCCTATGTATGTATTCAATAATCTTCCACAACATTTTTATGGTCTGTTGGCCTTGCTCAATAATTCTGTTCACATTATTGATCAATGCTTAGTTCAACAGTGATTAGTTAATTATTTATTCTCCCAATGAAGACCTGAACTCACTAAGATGTGTGAAAGTGGTGCACATAACTTCTAAAATAACATTAATAAGAAATAATGATATTTTAAAATATCAGCACATTCTTCTTTATGGATTCTCAATTACATTAAACTTAGATAGAAGAGATTCTTTAATTCAGTCCAGCTTCAGTCTCAGTTATCATTCACTTTGTGCATGGATTGAATGGGATCTAATACCTCTTATATTTTGATATCTGAATTTCCTCTTCTAATTTTCAAAACTGAATGTACTAAAACATCTCCTTGTTTTCATGGAAACAATCACATACACTTATGTTATAATTCAAACACTACGGATTATCTCACTTGGCATCTTCTGAATTGACTATGCTTCATGCATGAGTTTCATATAATTTCATTTTATTGTTTACACACGTTAATTAACAATATTGATTCTTCTTTTATGTGTTTTCACATGTGAATGTTCATGCATGCATACATGCACAATCCTTTTATTTTATGTGTGAATACCTATAAGGATAAAACACTTTGAGCACACACACAATATCTTCTCCTTCTCCTATTATCATTTACTTCTTTTGGTTCTTAGCACACGCACTTGTTATTTTAAATTACGATTCAACGGGAGTGTTTGATTTTTATTCCTTCATCCAGCTTGCACCCTCATCCTTCTTCATGTAAATAACCCACAACCTAAATGGGTATGTTGATGGTGTGTGTGTGAGTATTTATTCACAAGATTTTATCAATGCCTTGACCTCATGCATGTGTTCCTTTTATTGAAAGCATAGGGCCTAAAGTTCTTCTTCTCTGTGAAAAACAGGAGGGAACAATTATTCTTAACGGAACAAAGAATAGAAAACAACTTTGTCTTCGTGAATTTTCAACAAGGGTGTTGAGGAACCTATTGGCTTACTAACGGGAATCTTCTCACAAAACAAAATGAGGGTTTATAAAACCTATGGAATGTTCATGTGTTTTTTTACACATAGGGTGTATATATTCTCTTTTGTGAACTAGGATGGTTTTCTATTCTTCTTTTCGCAAGTGATACGTGAAACTCCTTCACATAGCTAGGCTGCATGGAAATCCATCATGCAGTGCTCTGTTTCCCAGAGAAACAAGATATTTCTCTCAATGTTTTCAACATCTAAGCCTCCATAGAGGTCTCCCTCTTTATAGTCAAGTAATAACACGTACAATGACTTTCAAATCTCGTTCAAAACCCCGATAAAATTTTATCCATGAATAAGTCTAGATCCCCGACATTGAATTGTTCAAACCTGTTCAAATATTTACCGCAAATCTAAGCTCATTTCCAATCAACGTGGTTCCTTCTTTCTTGTTGAGAACATCATGTGCATGAATTTAAGAATGCTTCTGAATCATCTTTCTGAACACATCGAGCATCATGATGTAGGATCATGACTTTGTTTTATTCGACCACATGATATCTCATTATTTTGGTGCATGCATGAAAAATAAATTGCATGTATGTGTTCATTATGTAGAACTGATCATCATGCATAAGACATAATATTGAACGGTGGTCGAGAGCTCTATCAAGGTGGATCGGCATCAGCATTGGTTCTAAGAGGGGGGAGAGCATTGTGGGTTGTTAGGATGTTGTAGATAACCTCAGGGTCTCTCTTTGGCCTTTGGATCAATCAAGGATGGCTGAGATTATAATGTAGGATGCATGATGAATCTTGTTGTTGAGATTTGGAGTGGGAGTACATGAGTGTCCAGAATTGCCTCCGCGTTTCTAAAAAGCCATCCCACATCAAAACAGAGACGCAAACGCAGATTATTTATAATACAAACTACCAAAAACACTGTATATAATTATCCTCCTCAATCCATGGTACTGCCCAGTACCATGTTCACCCTACATGAATTCTCTAATCACCCACTCTACTCCCTAAGAACACACCTAGTGCCCACGATACATGGTTTCATCACCATGCGGAACCTGCGGGCTCATACACAGCCCGCATGCACCTCTTCTGGGCTGGATTCATGGCCTTCCCCTTGGGCACGGTAGACCCTCAAGTCTAACATATGCCTTCGGTGTGGGCTCTACCTGGCCTTCATGATTGGCCCTATTTTTTTGGTAAAGGCGAATACTAATTAGTTAGTATAAAAACCAATTAAGAATTCATCCTTAAAATGCCAAACCACCCTTCTTCATTCAAGGCCATGCATGTTTCCTTTCATCTTATTCAACTTCATGCATCGTCCATTCAGATTCAATGTGTGAATCTTCAACATGGCATCTACTTAGTGATTATGGATGGATCATCACCTCTTTCCTCATGCTATACTAAATTGCATTGACTTCTTTATGTGTTCTAACAATGTATCACCTTGATACAAGTCTTGGAACATAATATCAGTTCTATAATCATCAGTTTTTTTCCTTATAGAGAATTGATCAACTGTATTATTAAATGCTTTGATTCATCAACAATTCTCTAAGGCTTCACCAACTTCTTCATCAATACCATTCAGTCACATATTAACTTCTCATTGACAAAAATGCAACTCTTTTGCACTTTAATCCATATTGAAATCAAATGAAACTCTAATTCACTTTATATACAATAATAATTATGATGAATTTATGATTTAAAAATAAATTAATAATAATATAAGTATATCCAGGACCAAAAAATTTATCTTATAAATATAATTTAGTTTACCGAATTGAAATAAAATTATAAGACCAAAATGTCCATTTTAAATTTAAAAATGCTTATTTATGTGCCATAAAACCTATATTTTTTGAGGAAATAAAATGTTCATTTTCTAAGTATTAAAAAATGAAAATTATGTATATGGAGTAAAAATGTCAAAAACTAATCCAAAAGAGTCAATATAATGAATTGAAATTATGAAAATTCTAATAGTATCACTTTACCCACATCTAATATTTCTAGTGTCTAAAATAAAATGTTAATAAAATGTTTAACCTTATTTTTTATTAATACACACCAAACCTCCCATTTATATTCAATGAATTGTTTTTAAAATCTTGATAACACATTCCATCTCATGAATCCCAAAAGGATTTATTAATATTGTAAGGTGTTCTTTCTCATTTAAAAAAAATCGATTTTACCAGACAAGGTTACTTAACCTTGTCTCTCCATTTCTTATTTTTAATAATTTTAATTCATTTATACATCCATATTAAATGATTTTATTCTCACTTATAATTATTCCATTATTCTATAGAAAAATAGAACTATTAATTCCTATCATTATATGATATTTATAATATGTGATTGCACGTAATAATTCATCAATATAATATCCCAATTCTCCAAATACCTAGATATTTCATTTATTTATTATAAAATGGGAATATTATTTGATATAGGTGGTATTTTTCTATTAAATTATGATTGGTATTTTTATAGTTGAGTTAGTGATTAGTTCCATGTTTTTTAAGAATAATTTTATCACAAGTTATAATTTTCCATCATTGTGTATTTACATAGAAATATTTCCTTTAGAAACCTTTATCTCAATAATGATTGTCAAATATATGTGACACCTAATTTAATTTTGTAGTCATATTTTACAATCCATTATTTTGGATTCTTTCATTACATACAATCATATTCAATGAAACTTTATTATCAATATCCATTTACTATTAATGTATCCTTCACTGTTACTTATTTATCATTCCTTGATAAGGTTTTTCCCAATCTCATTATGAATTTACTATAGTTTCAAAGTTCTTTATTGGATATCTACCTATTTTTCCATGTTATTACATAGAATAGGTAAATATTGATGGCTTTTATATCCATTAATAATATGTAGATAATTATTTGTTACATAGAAATTATTTTATGTGAGGTTCTTTATAGAACATTATGATCTAATTTTTCTATTCATTCTCTTCATAAATTGATTCTTGGACTTACTCTATTATAGGTGGGTCTAAAAATTAAATATCTCTTCAATTCATTGTTAGGTATCATAAAACAAAATCACTTTTCTATTTGGTACATGCATACCAATTTCAGTATGTTTTATAGGCTGAGGCATTAGTGGTATGGTTATGATATATGTTATTATGCATTATATAAATATGATATCACTTATTTTTTCTATGTTAATATTAATTTACATTATTATATTAGCAAAAGATACAATATGTAACATGTTGACATTTTAAAAGATGAACACAATATTAGATAGCATATATGAAAATAAAAAATAAATATTAGAGGAGAATGTAGCACCCTAAGGATTTATGATATATTTAAATTTAAAAAAATTCAATTTCTTGTATACATTGCGATGAACGCAATACTAGGCTCAAATGAAACACAATAATCAATTAAAATATTATTATTTCAATATAGACATTATAAACAAGCCATTAAGATTGAGGTTATGCATTACACTAACTAAAATATGAAAATTATATGATTTTAAATTGTATAAAATAAATCCTATAGGTAACTATTTGTTATAAATAAAATAAAAACCATTTGAAAGAAAAAGATATGTTTTCCTAAAACTATGTTTTTCTAAAGGAATAATATTTTCATGATTTTCACAACCCAATTTAAAATACATTTTTAAATATTTTTGATACTTTATGTGAAATAATAAATTTTATTTTCTAAATATTCATGGAGAATTTATCCTTTAGTGAATTTTTTGAATTTGTTTTGAAAAAATAAATTTTAATGAGGAGTAGTGAAGTATATTAAATTTTACTAAACACTTCGTTTTCATTTAAATTATTGAAAATATAAAATTGAATATAAAATTGCGTTTAATGTAAAATTAGATAAATTGTATTGCAATTTTACTGAATTATTTAATTTTAATAAATTCTATATTTAATTATAATATAAAAGCATTTTACAGTTTTGAATGTTTTTCTTTGAAGATACCATTCTATTTGACGTATCTCCTGGTTTAATTTAAATTTGATTCTTAAAATGTAATGAATTTAATTTAAAAAAAATGAATCATTATTTAAAATAATAATTATTATATTACATAATTATTTAAACATAATTTTTCAAAAATTAATTGTGGAAACAATAAAAATCATTTTCACATAGTTAAGGTGAAAATGAGTTTAATAGGAGGTTAAATTAAAAGAAAAAGGGTTAAATACAATAAAATATATCCAAAACACATTGGATGGAAATATAGGTACCATATAATCTTTAAGGATTCATAATTACCCACATATGATAATAGTTTCATTAAAAAATGTGGGTATTACATTATATTTTAAAAAAGTACATTTGAGTTCTCTCCCCAAGTTATAAATGGCTAAACCCTTTCCTCACCTCAACACACATCGGAAAAAAATTCAGCCATTAATTGAAAAAATATATTAAAAAATTCCCTCCCGAATTCTGAAAGGCATTATTTTTAGTAAGAAAACATCCTAATAATTCTATTGGTATAAACTAAAATAGGATATTTAAAGACGTGGTAAAATTCGTAAACATGCATATTTGTTTAATTTGATCTTTAACGTTCTTCAAATCATCTCTAAATATTTTAATATAATAAATCATAAAGCATATATGTAATAATATTAAATTATATTAATTTAATAATATTTATTTATGTCCTCTTTAATCAAATGGGAAATTGAACTATCGATCACGTGTATAGTGGACTACTGCCTCGCAAACCGATTAAATTTGTTTTCAATCACCACAATTTAATGTTGGATATAATGATGTATTGAAGAAAATTATATGATATTAATTACATTATTGTAATTACCAAATTATTTCATCACATATACCTTTTTACTTCCATACTATGGTTGAAACAATAACATCACTCTTGTGTACAATGGACAACAACCTCTCAAAGAGATGTGATTCATTCACCTCTTACACACTACATAGAACATGTTAAGAGTTTAGTTAGAGAAAATATGTGATATTTATAATCTAAAAACACATATGGATATATAATATAAAATCTATTCTCTTACAATCAAATCTATTTGAATAAAATAATGTCCCTCATGCATACATTTGGACTACTGCCTACACATAACGTTGTAAAAATTTGTTCATTTTATATTTACACTGATGATAATAATGACATATTAGATTTCTATAAATGAATAATATGAAATAATTGTTATTATTTTTTGTTTAAATTTAATTTAATTTCATTTTAAATCAGTCAATATATTGGAAACAATGATCAAGGGTACATATGGTATACAATCTCCATGAACAGTGTAATGCATTTTTATCAATAAAATAAAAAGTTTAATAAAAATAAACATATAATGAAGATATATAATATTTATACCATTTTTCATATTTTCTATATGATTTAATCATGATAATAGTATAATATATAAAATTAATGAACCAGGACATAAAAGTAAAATGAATCAATTATCAACCGATAGAGTGATTTTTAGAATAAAATGTCAATAAACAGGCCATAAAAGACTATAATTAAAAAAATATGGTAATAAATATATAGGTATGGATATTTAATAGTTTCATAATAAATTTTTATTTAACATATATCAGGTATTTAGATGTATGGTGGAAATTTGATCTAAGGTAATGGTTTCTAAATTCACTTTTACTTCCTTGAAATGTATGTCAAATTCTCCACATAGTTATTTTATGTGGTGTATATACATACACATTGATATGTTATATCGTAAATTTATTTAAAATCATGTTATTTAATGTTTCATTTGATTTTATTTCTTCCATGGGGAGTTTGATACTAAATATACAAAATTGTTAATGCTTTATTTTACAATCTCATCATTTATCCAGATTGTTAAATATTTTGATTTTTATAATGGAATTTTATGATATATCATGAATGAAAGTCATTGATTATTTTCCTAAGGTTATTAATGAAAATTTGAAGAAATATGACCATTTTCCTCAATTTGGTTCTTAAAATTATTGTTAAATTGATTTTAAGAATATCTTACTTTAATCCTGTTTTTGGATAAAAACCAGTTTCTTCCAAAACTATGTATTGAAAATTGTATTAAAAAATATTTCAATCATTCAAAAAATTATTTATTAAATTATTTTATACCATAACATGAAATTTTCATTAATTTTATTTGAATGTAATATTTATGTTGTTTGGAAATCAATGACCATTTTTATTTTTTAAAAAATATCAATGTGATAATTAATTTTACAAGTACCATATGAACCTAATTTTATAACTTCAGGATTAAAAAATGTTTTAAAGATTATTTTAAATGTTTCCAAATGTGTTTTAAAATAATATTATTTTATAAAAATTTTGTGAACTTTTAGTTTAAGAAGTTGATTTCCAGAATGGAAATGATAATTTTCTCAAGAATGTTTTAATGGAATTTATATGTCATTTATAGTCATCAATGAGAAAACCCTTATTTTATCCTATTATACATTGATAATAGTATGTAGTAATTAAATCATAATTATTTATCTAGTTTTTGTGATCAGTTGACTGGGATTTAATATTTTCATATTATTCCCATTTTCTACATTAAATTTTTTATGATTATTTTTATTTATTTGTGAATGTATTAACATTTCGTATGCTAGTTTTCCTAATATAGATTTTAATGTTTTCATGTTTCACCCATTGCATATGAGGAATTTATTGGACTTATTAAGTGTTGTGTGGGTTTTAAAATTACACAACCCCTTGATACATTAGTAGGTCTAATGAGACAATGAAATGGGACAATTTAAGTGGGGTTTTTACCTATAGTTTTGAAATTTCATTTGATAGTTCTTAACTGTATGTTTCAGATATCAATAATTATGCATCACCTCATTATGAGATTAATTATCGATGTCCATGTGATTATTAAAGAGTTATAATTTCCATGGATATGTTTCAAGATCAGGACATTATTTATAAGGAATTATGTGATCATCATTCATTAAATCCATATTATGATCAAGTAATTGATTGAATGTAATGTGTTTCAGTTATTTACTTTGACATGTTGATTATGATTATTTATTCCTAAAAGCTTCCATTTCATGATTACCCTTAATGTGTATCTGAGATCACCAATTTCTTATCTTTTTTCCCTAGAATACCAGGAAGTGTTTTGTAGTTGATATGCAAGGTATGATAAGGGGAAATATGGAGTTATGAAATAAAACACATTTTCTTATGTTTTCAATTTTATTGTAAATTTGATTTATGTTTAGTGTTCGGATACTAAATGTTGATGTGATTCTCAAAAATATGTAACTATGTGTAATAAATTCTAAAATGGCATATTGGTATTGACTTGAGTGTTACCTGGTATATTAAAATGGGTCTTACTATGAAACTATTTTGACACTATTAAGGGGTGTTATTTGGATAATTCCTATTTTATTTACAAATCATTATGTTGGATTTTGAAATATTTTCTTGATTTAAAAACGTTTCCAAATAGAAAATGTTTATAATTATGAAATTATATATGAATAAATATTTAAATTAATGTTAAACATTTCAACAGTTATGGGATTATACATTATGTTTCATAATTTTATGATGTGATCTAGTGTATTCCATTATTTAGAAAGGGATCCTAATAGAATTAATGATAACCATAAAAATTCATATACCCCATGTTGAAATTTCCCTCGGAAATATAATTAAATGGATCTAAAGCAAGAACTAATCAATTTAGAACAATCTTATGCAATCTTAATGATGTTATGATCAATAAAGAGTCACATATAAAGGATTATACTAATCCACAACGTGGTGTAATAATATTAGAAAAATTTACTTTTCATCCACATATTTAATTTATGGTGACTCAAAATATATTTATATATAGTAAATGGATAACTTCTTTAGAGTATATATTTCTCCCTTTGAGAATAATGAATGGAAAAATATTGAAATTTAATTTTATCATATCTATGGAGATGTAGATAAATTGTGTTCTTTGTTTCATAACACTAAGTAATAAGAAGAAATAAAATTTCATTGAACATTAATATGTTAAGTTAATATTCATGGAAAAGTGTTTTATTTGGTAGAAACAAGTGGTTATGGAGAGAAACATTCTAAATATTATAAAAAAGGAAGATGAAAATTTTTCTATGTATTAATCCTTCATTACATGGTTAGAAAGACATGGAATGGAAAAAATGTGTAATCAAAAGAAAAAGATTAATTTTTTCAATGATGGGACTAATAAAATTCTATGAAAGAAACTAGTCTCCCAAATATTTTCATCACATAGGGAAACATTATAATCTTGTTCCCTTAAAGAGAATGTGATTTTTCTAAATGTGTCGAGAGAAAGGCCACCATGATCAGGATTATAGGGAAACAAATGAAAGATCCCATTTTTATTATTTATCTATAAGGGGATGGGGAACTACAAAAATTAATTCCCAAATAATCAATGGAATATACATTAGAATATTATGAGGGATAAAGGTAAATTTTTTGATATTACTATAAATGAAGTGGAGTGATTAAATTACAAACTTATTTGTATTTGGGAATTTTGTTATAGATGAACTTGACCAATGATATTCTCATTATAAGAATTATGAAATGTATAAGGATTGTACTGGATAAAATTTTCGTTATATATTGGAGAATACATGTTTAATGGATACAGTGAAAAAGATTAACGATTAATTGGAAAGTTGATCTTTTCTGGAATAAAGCAATATATTCCATAATATAATATTAAACATAAGGAATATAGGGTTGAATAATTTTTATAATCCAGAATTTTTTTATTATAGTTTTTTTGCGATCAAAGTATTAAAATATTTTAAATTCTATATTTAAAGGAATAATATATTTTTTAGGGAATATAATGAAGACATCATGGCCTCCCCTATCAATTTCTGGACCATGAATTTCATCAGATGTAATCTGGATGAGTGTTATAGTAAACCGTTTATGAAATGGATTAAGATGAATTATGAGGGTTACTATTGAGGTATTAGATATTAATTTATTAAATTGAAAAATTATTTATAACCATTGTTATTTTAAAAAATATATGAGGAATAACTTTTTAAACTTTATAGATATTATGATATGATAAAAGTTATTTTAAGTGTTTTAGACTAAAAAAATTAACTTGTATATTCGTTTACTGGAGTATTAAATTAAGTACAAACTAAATAATGAAATTATTCATAAAAATATATTGAGTGAGTATATAGTTTTTTATATCATTATAGTAATATATTTAATCAACCTTAAGAAAAGGATCATAAAAGAAATTTTTTCATATTAAATTTATATCATATGAATCAAATTTCAGTTTTAAATCCTAAAAAATATATGTTTTTATTCATGTCAACCTTCTCTGGATCACCCATATTGTTGTTATTAATTACTTGTATCACTCTTAATATTTATTTATGTTTACTTCTATGTCTATATCATCACATCTAATAATTATTATCATATTTTGAAACCTAATTATATATTATTTTAGATGATTTTTCTAAATACATTTTTCATTTATCATGACATTTTTTTATTAACCCTTTTTTATTTTGGTTTCCATCATTGTTTTTTTAGATTTTGGACCCTTAATTTATTTTTCAAAACTATGAGGTTACAATTTATTTAAGGGATATAATTTATTCAATGATTTTTTAGAAAAGGAAATTATTATTTCATTGGGTACATGACATGGAAAATTATGATTATAAGTGAATTTATCACCCTGAAATAAAATCATATTTTAATTTTAAATAAATTAAATCTCTTACAAATCTTGTGATGCATTCACCACCTTGAATACAGGAATCACGATAATCTATTATGATATTATTATTTAAAAAAGACTATTATTACCTATCCATTACGTTGGCATGTATATATAAGAATAATTAAATTTTAAAAATAATATGGTTTCAATTGGTATAAAATAAATTCAATGGTTAGCTATTCCATAGAAATAAAATAATTACAATTTGAATGAAGAATAAATGTTTTTTGAAAAGCTTTATTTCACTAAAAGATTATTTAGTAATAATTTCTGAGCATAATTTAAAATTATTTTGTTCCATAGTCAGAATCATTAATTGAGAAAATAAAATTTATTTTTTCAACCTACATGTTAAAATTATAATTTTATGAATTGTTGATATTTTTCCTGAAAATATAATTATTTTGATGAATAGGGAAAACTAATTATTTTTCATGAAAACTGAATTTTTTGAAAATATTTTCATAGGAAAATTATATGGTAATTTTTCTTAAACGTAAAATGCAATAACTTGTAAAAATATTTAACTAATTTATCTCATTTAAACCAATTTCACATTGAATTATGATATAAAAACATTATAAAATTTGGAAAGTTTTTCTTCAAAAAATATTTTTTTTGCATATGCATGTTCAATTTTAAATTAGGGTCATCCACTACTGTGGATTCAATTTGTATAAATGTAATCCATATTTATATTCACAATAACCTATATTTGATAAATATTTCAAAGTAATTTTTTACACAATAAATATCAGGAACATGATAAATTATCTACCATGATAAATGTTAAAACATGTTTATAGGGGGTTAAACTATGAGGAGAAGATTAAGAAATAATCAAAACCATTTACAAAACAAATTATATGGATATATTAATACCGTATAACCATTATTTTTTGATAATAAACCATACTTTATGCTTGTGTAATGTGAAAATTATGTGTATCATGTTATCTTATAAAACATTCCACTTGTGTCCCCTCCCACAATTATAAAAGGCCATCCCATCTACTATTCTCTTTATAATTTGGAAACAATTTCCCTAGTACTTTACATGATGAAATATCTTTCTCAATTAACTCCCCACATCCTATAGTCATTATTTTTTGTAGTATTACCTTCTAAGATTTCTTTTGGTATAATCCTAAATAGGCTATCTAAAGAAGAGATAAATTTCTAAAACATGCATATTTGTTTAATTTCTTCTTTAATATCCTTAAAATAATCTTAAAATATGTAAATAAAATAAAAAATGTGTATAATATTTTGTTATATTATATTATTTTAATATAATAACCTTGATCCACCTCCATATCTCCCAAATGGGAAATGAAATCTTCGATGATGTGTACAGAGAACAAGTTACTCTTGAACCGATGAAATTCAATTTCCATCACCAGCATTTAAGGATGCATATAATGAAAGATTTAAAATATTTATATGATATTTAGGATATTATAATACATATATGATATCACATTACCGTGTGCAGGGAAGACTACCACGTTGCAAAGTGATATGTTTCGTTATTTGATTATTCTTTACAAGTAAGGTTGTAAGGATAATGTTAATGAATATATGCTATATTTATCGAATAAGAAAACTTCTAGAAATATAATATCACATCTAATTTCTTAGCTTAAAATTCATTTAAAATCTATAATGTCGCTCGTGTGTATGTGTGTACTATCGATTCTACAAAACTATGTGAAATGTTTTTCATTTTATTTTTACATGGATGGTAATGAGGATATAATTTATTAATATAAATTCTATATATGAAATAATAATTAGTCTATAATTTTTAGTTAAATTTTATTTTCCTTTCTTCCCATCCATTTCAAAAATGGAAATAATTTTCATGCAGACACACGACCTACTATCTCCATGAACCATGTAACAAATTATCTATCTTCAAAAAAATATGGATTTATATAAATAAAAATATAATAAATATATATGAAATTTAAATCATGTTTAAAATTATTTACGTGATTTATCAATGACCAATGTTAAATTAACAATATAAACAAATCAAAACATACATAAATGAAGATGATATTATCACCCCAAAAAGTGATTTGAACAAATAATTGTTAATAAAAGGGTCATAAAATATTATAAGTGTCATCCAGAATATGTTAAATACCATATGATGGGGGGGGGGGGGGTTAATCAGTGTATAAAAATCTGAAACTATTTCCCCTTCAAATCTTATTTCACTATTAAATAAAATAATTTACTCTCTTTTTTCATAGCAATGTATGAAGAAAAAGGAATAAATACACGAGGCATATAAATTTTTGTTAGTTCACCTGAAATGGGATAACCCAATGATCATAAAAAGGAATTGTGACTATATCAAAAATACACTAATGTAATTTTATTCTATATATTTTAGAGTAGACTCACATTCCATCCTGGTTTAAAACCAATCACAATTTGAAATCTCATTGTTATATACTATTGTTTTATTACTACTCCTTCTAATGAATCTTCTTTTGATTGCTTGAATCCTTAAATTTTAAAAATCTTTTTATTCAGAAATTCTTTATGCATTCATACACATAATAAAAAACACTTTCGCACAGTTTTACTAGGAAATACCTTTTAAACACATTTGCGATGCTTACTTCTTTGGAAAAGATCCCTACATTCCTAAGTCTCACACTACCTTCACAAAATTACTCAATTATTAAAATGAATTCACTATAATCATGAACCACATAAATTTCATAAAAATTATTAATTTTTTTAAGATCATCCATTTTTCAAAGAATATATATCCTTCAAAAATCTCAATACTTTTTAATTACTAAAACATTCCCTTAGATTATATATACCTCACAAAAATCCTTCATGAAATTTTTCTCTTCACAAACAATCACAAATCGCCTTCAAGAAACCAGATTCTTTTTAATTTCATTATGTATTACCCATTATCTTATGATGGGGGTAGAGTCATATCTATAAGTGTTCCATTGTTTTACTAAATCACCCCTAAAAGAAAATACCTTTTTGGGAAGCATGTAAATCTTATTTACAAAAAACTTATTTTGGAGAAGCTCATGGAATATTTTTCCATTTTTGAAGTTTCTCATAGAAACACAGACACCATATTACCATCATGTATCCTTGAACCATCAACCCTTCATAATACTATCTCCCTTCATGAAACATAAGTCTTTGTAAAATCCATCCCTTTACCATATAAATTAAAAGTCATTCCTTGGAAAAAGTACCACATTATATAATCAACTTTCTATTCATGATATAGAGAATACATTCCTTTGTATTACATATTTGTAACAGATCCAGCCAATAACAATTGTTTGAATCCTCAACTGACCTTATCTATATTCTTTGTTAACAAACACAATGTACCCAAAAACCACGCAAAGTTACATTCATGGAGTTTTCAAAATAATAAGTAAATCATATATGGTGTAAATATATGGTTATATTTCAATAATACATTTATAAAAAAAATCTATATATATTATAAAAGAGGTATGGAAACATATGAAGAAAATTGGATATAAGGTAATTGTTTTTCATATCACTTTCACTTCCATGAGACATATGCCATATTCACTACTTTGTTCTTTTGTATGGTGTATATACTAACCCAATGGTATGATATATCATGAATTTATTTAACATCATGATATTTTATATTTTAAAAGAATTTATTTCATTCATAGGGCTTACAATTCAAATGGTAACAATGTGGTCATGGTTTATTTTACAATCTCATCATTTATTAGGATTGTTTAAGATTAAATTTACGATGATGAAATATTTTTAACTATCACTCCAGAAAATTATTAATTTTATTCTCTTATGTTTATTCATAAACATTTATGGAAAAATTACTATTTACTAGTCCTTACTAATTAAAATTAATGTGTAAATTCTTTTAAAAAATCTCGATATTATTTATCTTTTTGGTGAAAATCCATTTTATCCGAAAACTATGTTTCCTAAAAATGCTTTCAATAATGATTTCAAAATTAAAAAATTCATTTATTCAATAAAATTTTATCCATTTTTTTTACAAAAAATATGAAAGGATTCTTCATGACATATTCATAATAATGCATGTATAGATTTTACTGAAAATATTAAAGGAATCGTTTTTTAATATATACATACTAAATTGAATTGTCCTCCCTCAAGACGCATCGATATTTTTAAGAATATTTCTCATGTTTCAAAAGTTATTTTCAATGAATAATTTCTTAATTTTTTTTATAATTATTCAGTTAAAAATATTATTTAAAAAATGAAGAAGATATTTTATAGAATAATGTTTTCATTGGAAATTCAATGGTATTTATATTCACCAATTGAAAAACCCTAATTTTACTTTATTCTATATTTAGTATATATTGCAATTATTCCATCCTAATTATTTTTCTGTATGGTTTACATTATGTCAAATGGGATGTTTTATTTTGATATTATTCTCCATAATAATTCGGATGGTTTATAATGGTGTATATTGATTGGTGAAAGTATTAAAATTTCATATGATAGTTATTACAATACAAATTATTAGGTTTATTATATTTCACCCATTTGATATGAGTGATTCAGTGGACTTATTAAGTTAAAGGTGGGACCCAAAATTTTAAGAGAACATAATCACATTGGTAGGACTCATAAGAATAGTGAGTTACCCAAATTAAATGAGTTTTACTAATAGTTATAAACTTTCTTGTGAAAGAACATGACATTATGTTTTAGATTTACATCATTATTCATTCCCTCATCATGAGATCAAATATTGATGTCCATTTGATAATTATATTAGTTATAATATCCATGGTTATGTTTCATGCTCTTGTTAATATTTATATGACATTATTTGGTCATAGTTTAATCCTATTATGTTATGGCCATGTGTTTTATTGAATGAAATTTGTTTTAGTAATTTACCTTTCAATATAGATTATTCTTATTTATTCAGGACAACTTCTATTAGACACTTACCATAATAAGAATATAATCTCACTAAAATCATAATATTTATTTATCCTAGGATTCTATGAAGTGTTTTGTAATTGATATATAGGGATATGATATGGGGAAATATGTCATTACCAACTAAAACGTTTTATTTCATTTTTTGTTTTTATTTAAAATGTTAATTTAAATTATTTATCTATTTTAAAAGGAAAACTAAACTATACAGATTTTTTGGATGTTATTATTTGTATCATATTACATTTTATTAAAGAATCCATCGACCATGTTCTACTAGTGTTGGTGTGTTTACATATTATACTCATTGTATGAGTTATTATGGATTTTTTTATTCTATACATATTATGTATACATTTTTTTATTCAAAAATAGTTTCAATTGTTTTCTATTAGTTACTAACCCTTTATTATGTTTTCTTAATTATTTTATGTCTCCAATGTAATTTAATTTTAAGGAATATATTTAGTCACTTAATATTAATAATTTATTGGTTCCCCTGTATTTTGATCTTCTGTTTTTAATACCAATATAACAAAATGAAAACCAGATCTAGGTTACTAATGATTGATTTATAAAAGTTTTTGTTAGAACTTATTTAGTAAAATTAATTTTGAAGAACATACTGAAAAATAAAACCCTAATAAATACACTTAGTAAACTATAAATAATTTTCTTGAATAGATCGAATAATTAAAATTAATTTCTAATAAATACATATAAATTGCGTACTATTATTCATTTATTATAGTGTTATTAAAGAAATAATTATGTATATGCCCCTATTTTTAAATGGGGTGTAATAGAAGAAAATAGAATTATTTCAACAACCAAAATTTTTGTAGGAATTCAAAATTATATACTATGAAATGTGTTTTCAAATAAAAAAAATTAAAAATATTATTTCTATGAAACTATATTGAGTTATTTCAATTAAATGGCATGAAGGTTGTTTAGTGGAAAACCAAGGTTTTATATTTAAGGTTTAATTTGAAATAATTTTTGGTATGTATTTTCTCATAATGTTTAATATAGGATTTTTTCCTATCTATGGTGATAAAAATTTTAGGCTAGAATATAAACCCTTGTTGCTATATTAGAGGCTTCATTACCTCAGTATTATTTGGAACAAACTACAATGGGTAATCATGATGAAATTATTTTTGACGATGAAAAAGTAAATAAGAAAGATAGGTTAATAATAGAGACTTTAAAAATTATAAAGGATTATACTGATGTACTTGTTAAGGAATTACCTAAATATCCACTTGATTGTGAAGTGAGATGATATATTTATATCAAACCTAATTAAAAACCCATATAGAAGCCGAATAATAAAATGACCCTCATGGAATTGTTAGAATTAAAGAGGAATCTAAAGAGTTTTGTAATAAGGGATTCATAATATAAAGTGTTTTACTTTGGAGAAAAGCTAACACATTTTATTAATATGCTCGTGTCTATAAGGTTATGCCTTAACTATTGGTAAATGAATGTCACTATTAATAATAACAGGTAACTATTACCTCATATTAAAGATTTTATTGACTAAATTAAGGGTCATTGATTCTTCTTAGAGATTGATATTAATTTTTGTTTCTATAAAATAACATTCAAGAAGTATCTCATGCAAAAAGGGAAATTTTTGTATGATGTGTGGACATTATGATTTCATAGTAATAAATTTTGAATAAATATATATAACCTCAATATTTTGGAATAAGATTAATATTATAGTCACAGATTAGAATGATAAATTTTGATTGTATTTATTGATGACATATTGATATATAATAAAATCTATTAATAAATCAATAAATATTAAAATATTTTCATTAAGAATCTTAATGAAAACTGTGTTTTAATTTAATTTAGAAAGCAAAGAATTTTTATACAACGAGATTATTTTCATAGAAATATTTTCTATTGTGAATGAATATCTATTTACCTTAGAAAGATAAAGGTGGACAAAAATGTCCTAAAAAATTAATATATCTGACATATATAGTATTCTTTGACTTGTTGGTTACAATAATCAATTTATTGAAACCCATTCCAATTTTATTGGCACATAATTCTTGTTGAAACATAATGGGGTAAAATTGACATGGAAAAAGGAGGATGAATAATTTGTAGAGGAACTGAATATAAGATTAATCAATTCACTTGCCTCAAATATACCACCTATGATGGAAGTTTTTTAAATATATATTGATGAATCAAAATAATGAAGATGACGTGTTTTTATATAAAATGATTAATTTTTTATATGGATGAAAATAATTAAATACCAACAAAAAAACTATCTATCTTATGATCTTGAGCTAGAAACTATAATCTTTACCTTGAATATATCAGTACGGTATCATTATACTAAAATACATGACATATATAAAAATAAAAAATGTTTGAGGGAAATATTCAAAGGGAGAGATCAATATGAGATAAAGTGTATGGGTGGAACTACTCATAGATTTCACCATGAAATAAAATTTCACCTTGGGAAGGAAAACAAGGTGGAAATTTCATTGTGTAGGAAGGATCATGGATATCTTTACATAATTATTGTATATAAGGATAAATATAATATATATTTATTGATTTTATGCGTAGAAATTATTATAGGAATGAAAAGCTCAATTATTTTCTATTTAAATTCATGAAATTATTTACTGGATAAAATAAATAATACTCGTTAAGAAGGAAATAGTTTATAGAAGAAGGTAAAATTCAATGAATATGATAATTTAATAGAATCTATCTATGAATTTGTGTTTTGATGTGTGGAAAATTATTATATATAACAATTTTACACAATCTGATGACAGAATTTTTAGAAAAAGACTATATATTAAAATTCTCTATAAACCCTTGTGACTCCAAATTGCCTTGTGTTATGATTGTTTCTCTATCAATCTGATTAAAGGTTAAATTTAATGAGATAATCAATCTTAATAT
This sequence comes from Viscum album, assembly GCA_963277665.1. Taxonomy (NCBI): domain Eukaryota; kingdom Viridiplantae; phylum Streptophyta; class Magnoliopsida; order Santalales; family Viscaceae; genus Viscum; species Viscum album. The sequence goes on along the minus strand of OY728130.1, from coordinate 662,393,991 downwards.
TGTAAATTTTCAATTTTGGATTCTAATTAAATGATTTTTTTTAAAATTGATACTCATACTTGAATATTGAAGGGTTATGATGATATTTTAGATGTTTTTATTTGTAGATATATGTTCGTAAGGTAGACCAGGTATTCCAAACGGATAAAAGGAGGTTTATTATGTATATTATATTTGAATATGACGCTACGAACTAGGTGGGACATAATCTTGTACATTGGGGAATAACTTTGGGCCATCGCAAACTTAATGGTCCTCCAGAAGGTAATTAGTTAGAATAATTAAAATTTCTCTTTTAAGAACATCAATTTTACCTATTCCAATGCTTATGTATAACACTAATTGGGGTTCCATTGATTTTATTCCACTTCAGGAAGTCAGGGACCATTATTATCTCCCACTAACTCTCCACTTTTCTGCTTCATGGACCATTAATCTAATTTGATTCAAATGAGTTGTCAAGTAAAATCCAAGGTATTTCCTTCCTTTAAACATTCTATCACACTCAACACCCCATATTAAATGGTTCCCCCAATAATTCATTGGTATTTTGAATTACGAATTAACAATTACAATCTGAAATCACTCAAAATCACGTGACTTTCATTTCGATTACCTAAATGATTTCATTTTGATTTAATTCCACCTTTTATAAGTTCAAAAATAATTTATTTATTTTTTTGAAATTCTCATTTATTCAGGAATCAAGGATATAACTAAAATTTCTATTTTTTAACTAATGTTTTTTATATAGGTTGTTAGGATATTTAATATATTTTAATGGTATTCTTCAAAATTTTCAATAAGTGTTTGTCATTATTAAATTATAGTACATACTTTATTGAAATAATTGGATTATATATTTTTACAAAATCCATTATAACGGATGTTTTGAAGTATTTAGAGAAATCCATAATGATTTATATAATGTTAAATCACTCTATTTGTTAAGGTAGTGAGTTCTCAAAACCATGGTGAATTCCATAGCAATGCTAGGTAATTTCCTTCCAATAGTTTTCCAAATATAATATTATATATAAAGTACTATTTTTTGAAATATTACATGATAATTATTTTAGAAAATGTTATAACACAAAGTAGAATATTTTTTATGGAATTTTTATGGGATTTTATAATTATTTAATGATAGCTAAATTTTTACTTAATCACCTGATTTATGGTTGTAGATTTATTAATTGTATAAGATAAATTAACTATATTTAATATTGTGTTTGGATTCTATAGAAAGACCAAAAAGCAAGAATGATTGATTTATTTTTAGGGTATCCTAAACATGAGTACTCCTTTTATCTTGATAAATAATTCTAGGAACATTGTTATAAATGACCTTTTATATGAATTTTATGGAGCATTATGATATGATAAAATTATAAATATTTGTGTTTTCCAAATATTTCAATCATTTTTTGCTCTTGAGGAGGAGGTGTGTCACTGATGATTGATTCTCTAAATTATCCCACTTGTTGGGCAATTCATACCAAATTTGATATTTTCTATTTCTTACCCAAGAGAATAGTCTTTTCAGTGGTTACCTATGTGAGTTATAAGTCAATGATCTAATCATAACATCTATTAACAATTACATCCATTTCAAGTTGATGAATTTTCTAGTTAAGTGGGAGGAAATGATATTCTTTTCTCACACTCCTCGTTTCCAAATTCAATTTATTTTAAATAAAAATCTATATTTTATCCAATAATAAATAAATATCCCATTTAATAGTGATATTAATATTTTATTAGATATTTCAAATAATTTGGAATTAAAATTTCTTTTACAAAACAATATTTTCTATGAAATGTTTAAATTATTTTCATCATATTAATAATATATTAATTTTACTAGAAACATTTAATGAATTCATTTATATAATTAATTTTTCATATGTGAGGGTTTCATGATTTATAAACACATTTTAAAGTATTTTTCTCATATATTGAGTTATTAGAATAAAAAAATTATTTTCAGATAAAATGAAATCCTTGATGAATGGTTACATTCATATTTGGAATCTTACTATATTTATCATTAAAAAATAAAAAATATATTAGTCATAACTAGTGAAATACCAAAACTCTTACATAGTTTAACAATAGTTCTTAGTAGGGACAAATATTCTATTTCCAATGTGTGGGCTATATTTTTATTTAAACACTACAAGAGATATATCCTTAGATAACATATATCATGTTTTTCTTGCAAGTATTATAATTGGTTTTTAAATTTTGGTTTTTTATTTATTATATATTTTCACATCACATTCCACACATAAAACATTACATTGGAATACATGTGACATCATTATTATACGTACTTCATTATTTGGTTCAGAGAAAATAAAATATATAATTTCAATTATATAATTATTTTTATTTGGGTATAGTGACTTGTTTATTATGTTAACTAACAAGGGATATTATAAAATTGTAGATTGTATTTTTGTATAAGTTTCATAATATATTTTTCATTGAAAACACACGTATTTTTCTGTGTAATACGAAAGATGAAAATGTTACCTTGTTGATATTTTATTAGGTTCATTATGGAATAGAATGTTTATATCTAAAGTTATATAGAGAGATCGTTGTAACATGATATATTTTTATACAACCAAGTGAGTATGAATATATACTTGTTATATAAACTAAATGTGGGTACCCATCATATGGATTTCTAATATAATGGAAAGGGACATGATGTAATATTTCTTTAACCCTTCTATAACCCTTTCCACTATTCTGAAAGTCACAAGCAACAATATCCACCCAATTCAAGTATATACAGTCCATTACCTCTATAGGATGGTTATTAATATTGAATTTAATAATTAATAATGAGTAAGAATTAATTAAATATTAGTTAGTCTTAATAATCTTAGATAATGAGGTGATTATCAAAGATGATATGATAAGAATAGATCATACCATTATAGAGGATTATCGATTAGAGTAAATATTATCAATGAATTTTTCAGCTAAAAATTTTTAACTCGTAATTTTTTCTAAATTCAAAATAAATTTTTATTATAACTATATAAATGAGTGATCATGTTTTTACACACACCTTGTTATTAAATATTAATTTGAGACACATTCATGGTGTCTTATGAAGTGTGTAAATACATAAATGATTCATAGTTACCTAAGTGGATTTAAAGATTCATGCATTTCATTTCATGTACCTAAATTAGTGATTGTATTTTCATGGAATTTTTTGATTGCCCCCCATAATATTTAGATTATATTTTTTATAGAAAATTTGTGGCATTTTATGGACATTTTTTGTAGACATAATGTTTATATGTGTGGGGTCTAGGTATTATATTATTCTTAGTGGATCTCTAAATGAAATATCCTCTTTTAACCCAAAAAGAAATTTTTTAAAAATATATTTTATTATAGTTAGTTAAGGATTATTTTATTTATATGTTAGATATAATTTGATTTTTTAAGTCAATTGTTATATATTAATTATTTCATATTGGTATTTTATCTTTTATTATTTCATTAATTAAATGAGCATGCTATTAATGTTTGTGGTATTTATGGTAAATAAGTTTGAAAAGTTATCGGGGTATATTTGATTTTAAATATTCCCATGTATTATATGCTTTAGTTTACTAAGGAAGAGAATAAACTACCATTTGATTTTTTTAAACCTCAAGAATTAACCCTATAATATAGAAACTATGGGGATTTCAAAAGATATTATGATGTAATAGGCCCATGAAATCCAATAAATAATGTCATGGTTATTATATTTCGGTATTTAAGTGAAACATTATTGTAAAAAAATCATGAATTGTTAAATATTTTACTACATGTCAACATTATTGGTATTCAAATAAGTAAAAAATGATATAAAACTTCCAAAGGGATCAATATAACCCCTCCATATTCTAATTTTAGAGTTAGACAATATCAAAATGGAATTTTTTTACATTCTTATAAATATAATATAAAGGATCCTATATACATGTTGTTACAGATATCCTTTTAATGTAAATAAATTTCCTAGAACAATTATATATTACCATTAACCACATTTTATTTAAAAAACATTATGGAGTCATTAGAAAGATATAAACACTTAGATACACATAATCTATAAATTTCATCCTTAATCTGATGAGAAGTATAAATGGATTATGACAAAAATTGAGGATATATTGAGTTTATACTAACATGAATTATAAGGGATATGGGATTGGTATCATTGTTTGTTAGAATTATCATACAAATATTTATTTCACTCCAATAAAAAATCAAACTATAAATTTTTTTATATGGGAGTAGATTTCATAATTCCTCCGATTCAGATGAATTTTAGGAATGCAATGTTATTTAGAAAAAAATAATTAATGAGGTAACTAATAAATGGTATATTATCCCGAATTATATTAAGGGATATTAATGAAGAAAAAAATTATATGCATATAACTAGATGAAGGATATGAAATTGATATTATGGGATCATGTCTTCTTTAAATTATTAAAATTTAATGTTGTGATAACATCTTATTTGAAGGGAAATATCACTCCAATATAAAATATCCCATTTTATAATTTATAAATTACTTTAAATTTGGATTAAAATACATATTTTGATGGATTCTCTCAAAAATGAATTTCTACTTCCATGCAACATTGTTGAGGAAGTGCATTTTATATCTATTGTACATAAAACCCCTGGTAAAGTAAGTATATGTATATAAATTTACTATAATAAATAGAATATCTATAATATAAACAATGGATGGAAAGTGTTGTGGAATCAGAAAAACTAGTCACTGATGTTACAATAGAAGATTTATGATATGATCTAGGTTGAATAGGAACCAAGGGAATAAATTGGGATGAATTGCCCATATTTTTTCATGGGTGGATGTATACCCAATCCTTTCAGGATGCAATTATTTATATGGTAAATTGTTTGACCAAATAAATAACTATAATAAATTGATATCATATTATTTTCATGATACTTTTAATGGAATAAATATTTATAACACAGTGTAGATACCTAAATTCACTATAACAACCCAAACTAGTTCTAACAAACACATATCAAAATTTCATTGCAGAATGATCTTAAACTCTATAGGATTATAATTAAAAAATAACAACAAATATATATATGATAATTTACGATTATATAAAAAAATGAATAGGCATGATATCCAAACTATGGGAATGATAAAAATTATATAATATCATTGACTAAAGTGTATACAAATAAAATGTAGTATGAATAATGAATGGGTAAGGTGAATATTTGAGTAGAAGCATCCAAATATGAAACTTGTAATAGTAATGTAACCATTATACATATATTTTCCAATAAAATATAAAAAATCATAAAATCATAAATTAATTAGAAATTAATAATAATATATATTGATCAATGAAAAGAAATAAAATGACACACATATAAGTTTCAATTAAAATAAAATTTACTTAAAAATGATTTTTTAGGTTTTTTGGAGAAAAAACATTGATTTTGGAATACAAATAGAGTTTTATTTAATAATTTTTTTAATATATTTAAATAATTTCTTTAAAAAAATTTAATTTGGTAATTTTCATATTAAAATTATCTGGCAATTATTTTTCTTAATTTTTAAAGACAGTTAAATTTCTAGGTAAATAGTAAAATATAATAGTCATATATGGTACCTATTATGATCTTATTATGTTGTAAAAATGATGTATTAAAAATTAATGTAAATCCATTTATTTTTTTATTAATATAATTATTTTTAATTAATTAACATCAATTTTCATTGAAATAATTAAATTTGAAAAGCCTAAATTGGAAATTAGTGTTTTGAAAAAAAACTGAAAAATGAAAATTTCTTTTCAATTGAAATATTAAAATATGAAATTTATATTTTTCGCTTGAATATAAAGACATTATTATTAAGTGTCTAATACCATGAATTATTATCTTAGGGAATGCAATGGTGTTTTATTTTCCACACTATATTAACAAGATAAAATCCAAAAATTGATATATAATCATCACTAATTTACTATAAAACCTTACCCAATTTCCCATTGATTATGCCAAATAATTATTACAGGATGGTTTTCAACAAGGAATTTTCATCAAATGCATACTTATAAACCATATATTATGAAACATGTAAAGCGTATTGTAAATATGTAATATAAAGAGATGTCACCATGCATAGATTTAGATAAAGTGTTGACATAAATTTATGGAGCACTCTTTATAGAAAAACAAGAATTAGTAATAGTGTGACATCTCACAATACTATTATATCCTCAATATATTCCATTATAATTACAATTTTATCCTATAATTCTCTATATTAATTGTTTTCTAAATAATTTTAAAATTTTCTATGGTGTTTCCTCTCTATATTTAATAAGATATTTTTTAATGTAAATGGGGTGACTCAAGAATTTCGTACTAATATATTATGCCATTTTAAATTAATATTCCATACATATCATAACAAAACACTATCTAGAACCATAAATGTTTAGATAAATTGTGTATTAGATACATAATATAATTATTTAAAGAAATATATTAAAAATATCATATATTTATCTTTTCACATAGTACACCTCATAAAAATACACTTCTTAAAATAATTCATCATAACCAAGGGAAAGGAAACATAACAAAATGTGAGTGTTGATTATCAGAAATAGAAGACATAAGTGATATCAAGTAATTATAATAAGTCAATATAATTTATGAATATGTTTATAATAACAAGATCAGAAATTTAAAAAAAAATATCTTATAATTTAAATATCATAGATCAATAATCAAGTCATAATGATTTTTCATTAAATTACATATGTCATAAGTATGTGGAATAATAAATAATAAATCATGATCCTTGAGAACATATAATAAGTATAACTAGTAGTTTTATAATATACACATGAGAATAAAAAATCATTTCCTAAGTCTGGGATATGTTCCAAGACTATCGTAGTAGATTGGATCACTCTACATTCCATCATTTCCTTATTCATTGATCACCCCCAATACAAATATATTGGAATAAAGGAATTTATCAAACTATGTTTTGTCCCAATTTGAATGATTATTATCCCATTATATATTTACATTTATCCAATTCAGTAGAGGGATATATTATTCTAGGACCACCCAAAACATAATGGAAACAATACATATGTTTACCAAAAAATAATAAAACATTCACCAAATTATAACACATTTAAAGTGAACATGTTTCTTAAATTTTTTATAATTTCATAATAATATATACCATGGATTATAAATTAGTTTCTTAATTGTTCCATCATAATATAATTAACCTAAGAGAATAAAACATTTTTTATATAATAATCATTTAATCATCATCCTCATAAACCATTGAGATAATAAAAGCTAATGGTTTCATAATATAATATATCCAATGAATCATAGAAATCCAAAATTGTTTATGAATATATGAGAAATAATTTTAATTTTCATTTGACCCTTTCTTTGGAAACATGATAAAATATAAATTCCTTTCGGTAACATTTTAAATAAAAATTATAATAATATTAATAAAAAAAATTCTTTGAAAATAACATGAGAATCGGGTAAATGGATCTTTAAATAGAATAATGTGTATGAAGTTGGAAAAATATGTTCATGTAATATCCATTAAATAATATTTTCACATAACAATTCTGTAAAAATTTAAAAATTACATACTCAAAAATATTTCATTATAAAAATTACTTTATAATCCTTTGTAAATATAGTCAATTGTAGAGAAAATGACATTTTAAAAGATTTCATGGTAGGGTAATAACATTAGTAAATTTTTAAATAAAATTAAAAATAAATAAATAACCATAATATAAGAAAATATATGGGGTTTAAAAGATAATACTTATATAATTCCCCAACATAGAATTTATTACAAATAATCTTGAAAATAATTTCATATTATAACATATTCTCCTTTCCTCATGTTATATATATCTTCTTATTAGTTTAAATATACTATATAAAAATATATATTTATTATATATTTTTCAAAAAACTATGTTCATAAATAACATACTGTGTATCCTTCATTTATAATTTTTGATTTTCTATTTATTCATAATTTCTTCAATAAAACATACATCCGAGTGTAAAATGCTATATTTTTATGCATGTTTATATGTGATGTTCATGGTACTTGCACCTTGGTCATTTATTAATCATATTCATAAAATTATTGATGACATGATTGTCATATTTATTCATTATAAAAAAATTATAATTATTCATAAAAAGAGGTGATTAAAATAACCACATCTTTGCATGGATGTTGTTTTGGTACATATGCCCGAGCGATGTTATCATTTTCCAGAACATGGAAATATAGGAATGTTGAAAATTCATTGTTATTATAAAAGAATAAAAATTTCATAAATATCACATATAAACATTAAATACATCATAATGACAATAAACTAATGTTGGTGATGGGAAATTAGTCATATCTCGTCGTAGAGATGATAATCTACTCGTACTAATGAGCTACAAATTAATTAATAATTTTTAAAGGAATTTTATTTTTTATATATAAATAGTCATTACAAAAATAAGTATATTGATTATCTAGATTTAATTAATTATAATTTATACCATTTATTTATTTTATTTTGAAGAATAAATTAAATACAATGTACTCGATTATGACTTAGACTTATTTGTTGAGAAAGCCCCATTAGCTCATAATATTAGCCTAAAATGATGGTAATATTAAAAAAAATGGCATAAAGGATATAGAGAGAGATGAAATAAATTTATTAGAAAATTTATTGTTCAGGATAGATGGTACATAGAATTCAAGGAAGAGATGATAGGTGGTATCCTTTTGTAAATGATTGAGGGGATACACATGGAAATTTTCAAGAGATTAAGAGAATAATATATCACTAAATTCATGTGTCATAAAAATAATAATAAAATATAGGAAATAAAATTTCTAAATCATATACAAAATCCAATTAAATTTTATTTTTTTATTATTTAAACCATATATCTTAGGTTAACCCTTGTCAAACAGGTTTTAACCCTTACCACAAGAACACATTTTTACCATATTAAATATTATTTACGAAAAAAAATTTGTTGATATTATTATATTATATTAAGAATTTTGAATTAAAATATTTAATCAATATTGGATTATTATAATTATACAATTGGATCTAATTTATTTTAAAATATCTGTGAAAAATACAACAAAACAATCCTTAGAAAAAATGAATTATTAAGAATAAAACAAAATTTACCAACATTTTAGGAAAATTAAAATCTATTTGAGGATTGTTAAAATATTTTATTTAATATATTATCTAAACATATCATTAAAATTTTTCATCCAACAGTTGTTAATAGAATTTATTATGATAAAAATCATGGTTTTAATAAAAATACATTTTTATAAAAATGTTTGTCTTTACCATCATTTTACTTTATGTTAATTTTTATTGAACTCAACAAAATTTAATTATTTTTTAAAATAAGTAAAAAACATTTTTTACAATTTTCCTTTTCCAATTAATATTCCCTAAACTGATAGCATGGAAATAAATATCACATTAAATTATTATATTTATATCATAGTATATTAAAACCCTAAGATGCATATAAAGAAAACTGTCATTTAAATCAAATTTATTTAAGGAGGAATATATGAAAAAATAATTTTTGAGATCAGATCAAACAAAAAAACCCTATATAATAATTTTCCCCATAATTTCATCATTTTGATATAGAAAATGAGGATACTTCTACCTCATCACATATTGGTATTCATGGGTAGTTTAAATAAATTTTTTTCTTCCCCACAAATATTTGACAGGGTGTGTGGTCTTATTCGATAACACTTTCTATCTTCAATAAATAATATATATCGGTTTTACCTTATAATAGAGATCATGTTCGTGTGGTTTAACCCATATGTTTAGTTCAAGTGAAGGATTATAAATGAACATTCTCAAAAGAGATAAATTGTATAAGTATTGAACTTGAGAGATATTTAGTGGAAGTATAAATTAATAGGAAACGGTCCTGGTACAATTGAGAATCTAAATGGGACCATTATATCAAGGGATTATATTTCCATTATTTCCAAATAATATAACCTTAGTCGAAATATAAGTTCATCGGAATACCTTCTCACACATATTGAATTCCAAATATCACTAAATATGGTTTGAATATCCATTCATTCGACTTTGAGATGCCTTAATGTGATTATGACTGGATATAACCACATATTTTATATACTAAATTTGCTAAGTTCCTAATATCTTTATTTATAGAACTCCATTCCAACATGTTGGTTTTCTACATGTCCTACTATATGGGACTTCATTGGTATCCATTAGAATGCTCAAGATAAAGCTATTACTCTCTGAAATTTAATCCAATTATAGGTGTTAATCCCAAACAAGCCTAAAATTCATAAAAAATACATCAAGACTTATTCTAGAGTTTGAACGGTCCTCATAGATTGAACATTATTCCAGGGATGATATTTTCTTTATTAAAAATCAACTCTATAACTAGATCATATTGAAGACATCACTATATCATTGAGGTAGGCCTCATATCATGATTGTATATAATTAAATTTGTTACTCCATGAAACCTTTATTCATCCTAAATGTATATCATGGTAATATTACCAAGATATAAATATTCTCTGATGGAATTTAAATGTGATAAATTCATAAGGTGATAAATTACAATCCAAATAGTATTGTTCCATATTAATTTTTGTCTAGTTCTAAAACAAAATCCCAGAATTTTTTTTCCCATTTCCATTTTGGTAAGGAAATTGGTTTCATCATTGTCGTATACTTTTTTATCAAATCATAAACATTCTAGAATACTAGCCATAGAGATACATACTATGCAATATCTATTTTCACGTTGTCCCACCAGAAATATTCTTTCAGATATCCATACATCTTCATACATTTTGGGATTAATTTGGAATGATGAAAAATGAGATTCATATAACAACTCCTTTTTTCATATTGGTATTAAATGGAAAAATAATTAGTATTTTCACCATATCATTCCATTATAATCATTGTCTAACTTAAGAAAATTACCCGCCATCTTCAATTTTTCAAATCCCTATTTTATACACTTATAATCCTCACATAGAAGGAGGGTTGAATCTTGAACTGATAAATATATGTTCTGTCCCATTTATACATGATTTTAGGATCCATATTAAATAAATGAATAAATATTGTATCTCTTACAATACTCATCCATAAAAAACATGAATCTCCTTTCTTCCATATTGTATCTAAAACCTTGTTTTCTTTCTTGGGGTGATAGTGCATTGAGAATTCATAATACTATATTAAATCCACAAATATCCTTTAGCTCAAATTCAAATATTTATTTTTGAATATATACATAATTATTTTATGATCAATATATATATATATATATATATATTACATTGTTCACCATAATGATAATAGCTCATCATTTTGTGTGAACATTTTACTACTGAAAACTCCAAATCATGAGTCAAGTAATTTTGATAATTAATTTTCAATTTTTGTGAGACATAAGGTATCATCATATCACTAGGAATTTTTAAAACCCCTAGTACATTCTTTTATGCCTTACTATATATTGAAACTCTTTTCTACTATAGGGTACTATAGGTACAGGTTTGCTGGCAAATCTTATTTTAATCAACATGAAATATTACTGACATTCCTTTACCCAAGGTAACTTTTCCTCTTCGAATGTCACTAGGTTATAAGGTTATATATAAAGGGAAAATATCTCATAAATAAAATGTTTTATCCTTCCAATTTTATAAAATATTGTATCATAATTACTGTGGTTGGCCTTGGGTATTGTTCTATAACTTCTCTCTTTTAAAAATTCACTATTATACAGTCACAGGATATTATATTATCCAGGAAGGAAATTTTTATTTCCAAAATTTTTACATCATAGATTTTGAATAAATACACTCCTTCCCAATGGTATTCAACAAAATTATAAAATAATATTCATTCTCTTACTTGAAATATTAATATATAATAATATCATCCATAAAAATGACAAAAATTGATCAAGGTAATATATAATGAATCTATTCCTTAGAAACATGATGATAACTTGGGAATTTGTTTGTTGAGCTAGAATAACTATAAAATCAAAATGGACACACCTCAAATGAATGGATATCATGGATACAACCTCTTTCATGAATCTCAAAGTATGATATTTTGAAAGAAAATAAATTTTGAAATGTATATAGCAATGTGAATTTGATCTAATATGTCATGAATACGTCGTAGATGATTCCTGTTATTGATAGTTGATTTTATATGTTCTTAATAAACAATACGAAGACTCAGTGACCCATCATTATTCTTAATAAAAATAACATGTTCACCAAATTTTGATTATTTCATTTGAATATTCACTCATTTTATTGGAAATAATGTGGGTTTTGAATGGAATTTTGGGGTGGTGGTTGAATGAACCATTTTTTTAAATATTTCCTTTATTTTTTTTATTTTACAAGAGGTTTGGTATTGGGGCTAGTCCTATATCTAGAAACACCCAAAGGTTTATTTACTTAAGAAGTCTCAAAAACCTAGGTTTAGAAGGTAGGTGGTCATTAAGAAATGGTTTCCACAATACTTTGGGACTCACATTGAGTGAGTGGATGAGAGGTTTGGATCATCAAACCTTTTTAAGTGAAATTATTTCCTACTTTGTGTCTCTTATATATTAAAGGCATATTCGTCAATATATTATTAAATTCCATATAAGAAAAAGGTTCACCATTATATTCACAATTGATGGAAATCATGTATTTACTTTAAAATAATCCTATATGTGTCATAGGTTATCTATTAGTAGGAAAATTTTTATTCTAAATTGAGTTTATTTTGTTGTTTATTATTATGGTGTTGGTTATAATCCATACAGTGGGGTGCTCTGGAATTTATCATCATCCATGAAGATGTGAGTTATTTTGATGCCCACATTGGTCCAATGAAAATGGATTTCATACACATCATTGTTAAAGAAATTAGAACCCACATTGTTTAGTTCATAATAGTGGGACACAATATACATTTTATGTCCATTTTATGAGGACAAAACAATATAGATTAACATCATGTGAAATGGTCATCTAGGAGGATGGTCCCAATACATGTATGATGTGGCACTTATTTTGAATTAGATTAAATGACCATGAAGGGATACAACCTATGTTTTTTGATATAACCTTGAGAAGAATATATCCCAGAGATAATTAGTGTGAATTTGGTGGATTGAGATTAATCCTCAATGAGGTTTCCTACATATCCCATTTTTATAGGAATCAAATGCCAAGTATTTTAGTGTGGTTGGGACTTATACATATAGAGGATGTACAATGTTGCTTCAGAAAAAAATGACCCTTTGTATGTTTGTATCTCCATAAATATGGCCCTTTGAGAGGATGATGACATGGTTTTAGAGCTTAATCTCAGTAGGAGGTCATACAAGTTTCCTCTTAGGGAATATAGAGCATTGAGGTGGTGATATCATGGTTTTGGATTATACTGAATTGGAGACCTAATTGGGTAATATTCTATCATGATGATGGATTTTTATCACTAAACTCTAAGACTATATGATTCATGCTCTGCCTGATAAATAAGAGGAAGTAAAAGATCATGAAATCCACACAATCTCATTCATCTACTTGTGGAAGAGGGTAAGGATATTTAAGGTAGGGGAAAACCCTATAAGAATGACGAGGATATTACATCATTTGGGATGCCATAAGATAATCTTCCCTCCACACCAGTAGGTAGAAAATTGTGAAGTCCTGTTGGGGGAGTCTAATAGAATGATAGCGATTAAAAGATTCTATACCCTCTCTCATTTTAAACCCCAGTTCCCAATCATTATCCACATGTTTAGGATCCTAATTACTATAGGAAAGTATAATTAAGAAGATTTTAAGGATCCAACCTATTAGGAAGGATAAGTTTCATATAATCATTATAATGGGAATGTATAATCGAGAGGACATGCTAATGTACCATGAACTCTAATCATACATATCTAGAGGGTTCATGAATTTAATATCTTGGTCCATATTAGATAAGGCATTAAATGAATGTAGTTCTTTCCATTGATGACAAGGTATAGTGATCAATGGGTGGATCATGTAGGTGGGGGATTTGTGAGTCTAATATGGTCTAATGTATGTTATACATGGGTGAGATAAAGGTCCCTCACATACATCGTACCTTGGTTGACAGAGAGTGTATCTTTTAGGGAATTATTGGGCATCCAATAGATAAATGTTCTACTATGTCCAACATAAGAAACAAACATGGGGTGGGGCCATACTCCAGGCTCCAAGGGTCTCCTCAAATTTATTTTAATGGGTCTCATTGAAATCTTGGGATTGATTAGGTACTATCTCCCACATAATTTTTGACTAGGGAAAAAATGATCCTGATATTTGAATTTTTTCTGTCACAAACTTTAGTAACTCTAATCTCACTACCCTCCTTAGTTTCCTCTTCATTTGAGCAATTGGGAGGTACCTGGAAGGCATCAAATATCTTGGAAAACAACTATGGTATGAAAAGCATAGATGATTCATTTGGTCACCCATTTGTTTTAAATGAAGAGCCCACATGTCCTATTTATAGGAAACATTAGTCTTTAGGCAAAGGAGTTAGCTCATGTAGGTCTCTCAGGCTGGGTATCTCATTTAGGTGTAAAATGTATGAGTCTCTCGTTGAAAATCTTCAGGCCTACATGATGTCACTAGGTGGACAGTAATGAATGTAGGTGATGATGATGGGCATCCAGGTCTGACTTGCATAGTGACAAGGGTTGGGATTTACATGGGATCACATGTGATAACATTAGATATTTTCCATGTATTTTTATTTTTTATTAACTAATGTGTTTCCCTATGAAACATCTCATCCTCAAGTAAAAAAGGGGAGTTCAAAAAATTCCCCCCCCCCCCCCATTATAAGATTTGATCAGAAGAAGTACATCTAATCTTATGGTAGAATTTTTTTACATTGATAGATCATTCGTTCACTGGACACCACAAGTTCTTATACATTCATTATTAGGAATAGAGGTTATTAATACAGTTTTTTTCATGATAGAGATATGTAAATTGATGGGATGCACAGGTATGTCACATAAGTGGGTTGTATGGAGGTTTCATTTAGTTATACCATGTAGTTATATACAAATCTATAAATATCAGCGACCAGTCAACCGTTCTTCCAAGCACCATCAATATTACCTTTCTATGACCATGCTTTTTTTTCATGCTACCTGTAACACCTCGAGATTTTATGAGATAGATGTCATCTATTTTATAATACACTAAGATTATCTTCTACTATACTCAACACCGTATTATCTTTCAGTATATGCAACACTATTCTTGGCTCGTGTTACACACAATTTCAAGTTCCTTTTTTGGGAATTATTCTACACAACATTAAGTATAGATTTTGTTTAATGTATAAATGAAATATTTATTTATTGTGATATATGAAACACCAAAAAGAGCTTTCACAACATGCATCCATGACTTGGCTTGCATTACACGCAATCGTGACCTTCCTTGATAGCATGTGTAGTACGCAATATCGGGTTTCACTAAACAATGACATGTTATTAAAATATTATATAAACTAGCCATTATGAATAGTAATACCCACTTTTTGAAATTTTATAAATTTTATCATTCAAAATGGAATTCATTTTTGGATTCTTAATATCAAAATTTGACATGGGTGAATTTTTGTTATTTTTCTGAAAACATTCAATTTTTGATGAATAAGGAAAAACGCTGAGTTATAGTTTAAAACCAAATTTTTATTTAAATAATTATTTATTTTATTTAAATTTACTTTAGGTAAAAATTGATACATAATACTTATATAAGTTCAATGTAATTCATTGAAGTCATTTTATAATAATTTTAGATATATAAAAAGTGTATTGAACTTTTCACCGTCTTTTACCCACCTCCTAAGAGAATTTGCAAATTTATATAAAACATAATTTTATCGCTTCTGTGAGTGGAATTTGGAAAATCCATGAGACATTGTTAATATCAAGGAGTAAAATGTGGTTCAATAAGATAAAAATAATTTTTGGTGAATAGTAACTTTTTACTTTTATTTACCACAGTTAAAAGTAAATTGGGTAATTAAGGGTAAAAATGATATTAGTATTACCCTAACACGTGTACTAATTCTATTGGATAATTTTAATTAGACCAGAAAAACCTCAGGAATAAAATATTACCCTTTAGTTCCACTTGGATTAGATTAGCACATTTATTATTATTATATTTAAAGAAGAGTTAAAATAGTTAAAATCAAATTTTAATAACTAAAACATTTTTAATATAAGGTTATACATAAGATAAAGTCGACTATAAATATTAATTAGAATTATAAAAAGATTTCCTACATAATGGTAATTTATTTATAATTTTTAGACATTATATAATTTAATTTATTTATGACACAATGGTGATGCAGTAATTACCTAATTAATGAAATATTAAAATAATTGATATTATAAATACCAAATAAATATAATTTGAGACTTTTTATGATTTACACTAACTTTATAGGTTAATATAACATATTAGGGTTGGTTAGATGAATTTTTTTCAAGGTAATAATGTTTTGTTGAATTTAGAAAAAACAAAATACCAAATACTGTCCAAATTGACATAAAAGAGTTTTTAAAACAAATATTATTTTATTAATTGTTATTCAATTCCTATAAATATAAGGTTCAGACAAAAAACATATATAATAATATATATTCCATTAATGAACAAATTGGGGTTCTATTGGCAGTTTATAGTTCGTTTATTAACCATATAGTGTAAGAATACAAGAAGACATGGTAAAAGTTAAATTATTTAACGTAGAGTTAAATCTAAATGATAAGGATAAAATGGTAACCTAAACTTGTCTAAAATATATTGGTTGATAAGATTTATACCCATCCCCACCCTATCCTCGAAATAAGTCACTTTTGAGCCATTATAATCCGAATATGAATTTATTATAAAATAATATTTACAGTTTTCTTAAGATGCCCCTAACCCTTCTTATAAAATGGAACCTCCTCCCTCTCCTCTTCACACAAATTTGAGACTTCAAGATCGCCCATCCCCTGCCCATTTGACTTCTCCACTTCCATAGAAACCTAATAGTTATTCTTATCTTCTTCAAAGAACAACTTTACTGCCCTAAGAGGAGGTTAAGAGGAGGTGCATCGAAGAAGAGGTAATCCCTTCTACTGATTATTTCAAGTTTCATTATTCTTATACTACCTCTTCATTATTTGTTTCATTATAAAGTAATAACATAATTAAAACAAATATATTGCTATTTTATTATAACTATGAAACAACCCCATTTCACCTTCTATCAATCCTACAGAAAACGAAATCACCGCACGTGCGTACGTACGGAATACTGTCTCCATGCTGTGGTGTAATCTGTATTTCCACAACCACCTTACTTAGATGGGTATAATGGTATAAAAAATTACTATATATGGTTATTATAATTTTATAATAATTATGAGATATTATATCATCCACTCCAATTCCATTAAATAATAATGGGAACAATATCATCGCTCATGCGTACGTACGGATTACCGTCTCCACGACGCGATGAGATTCATTCTCCATGTTAACCATTAAAGAATGATTATAATGTGTATATAATGAATAATAATGAAATATATGACTTAATAATTCTACTTGATTTATTTATATATATATATATGTGTGTGTGTAATTTACTTACTTCCATGGAAGTTAATAAGGAAAGGAAAACAGCGTTCATGCATACATACGACCTACAGTCTCCATGAATGGTGTGTTTCATTTCATTTATCTATCTATTACATATATATATATACTGAATAAATATGATACATAAATCATTTTTTACACTCTTTATCTATGTAAATCATTATATAAGTAATAATAATATCAAGAACAACAAGTCCAAACACTTACGGTAAATGAAACGATTTTATGTAAAATGCATATTTAACATGGAATTTGTAACACCTGAGACTTTTATGAGAAATAATTTGTTTTTATGTTATATAAATCATAAAAGGAATCTTTCACTACACACAACACTAGCTTTCCCTTCTTTACACGCAACCGCGGCCTTCCTCGATAGCTTGCGTCGTACGCAATACTGAGTTTCACTAAACAACGATATGCTATTAAAATATTATTAAAACTAGCCGTTATGAATAGTAATAACCACTTTTTGAAATTTTGTAAATTTTATTTTTCAAAATGGACTTCATTTTTGGATTTGGAATATCAAAATTAGCTTAGGGTGAAATTTTGGTACTTTTCGGATAACTTTCATATTATGATGAATAGTGAAAATTACTAAATTTTAATTAAAAAAAAACATTTTTAATTGAAATAATTAATAGTGATAAATTATTAATTTGAGTGTTTTTAAAGTATATTTAGAATATATTTTTATAATTTAATACAATGTTGGTCATTGGATTTAATTTCAAATTTAAACCAGACATAAACAAGTGTCAATCTTTTGATAGTTATTTCTCTTAAAAAACACGCTATTTGTTTTAACGATGGGAATAAATTTTTAAATTAGTTAATGTAATTGATATGTTTTAAATTTGGTAAAATAGACATCATTTTTGAATTCATAATATCAAATATATCTTAGGCCTAATTTTTGGTATTTTTCTGGAAACTTTCATTTTTTAATGAATAGTGATACCACTAAGTGGTAGTTAAAAAACTGAATTTTTCATAAAACATAATTTTACCGCTTCTGTGAATGGAATTTTAAAAATCTGAGACACATGGTTAATATCAAGGACTAAAATGTGGTTCAATGAGATGATAATAATTTATGGTGAATAGTAACTATTTACTTTTTTTAACCACGGTTAAAAGTAAATAGGGTAATTAAGGATAAAATGATATTATTATTACCCTAAAACATGTCCTAATTCTATTGGATAAGTGTAATTCGCCCAAAAACAACCTTAGGAATAAAATATGACCATTTAGGCCCACTGGGATTAGATTAGGACATTTATTATCAATTTATTTAAAGAAGGGTTAAAATAGTTAAAATCAAAGTTTAATATCTAAAGAATTTTTAATATAGGGATATACATAAGATAAATTATACTATAGATATTCATTAGAAATCTAAAAATATTTCCTACATAATGGTATTTTATTTGTAATATTTAGACTTAAAATAATTTAATTTATTTATGATTCAATGATGATGCAGTAATTATCTTATTAATGAAATATTGACATAACTGATGTTATAAATACCCAAATAAATGTAATTTGAGACTTTTTATGAATTAAAATAATTTTATATGTTAATATGACATGTTATTATTGATTTAAGTAAATATTTTAGAACAAATCATTCTGTTATGATTTCCATAAAAATCAATTACCAAATAGTGTCAAAATTGACATAAAATAGTGTTTAAAACAAATACTATATTATTAATTGTTATTTTATTCCTAAAAATCTAAGGTTCGGCCAAATAACTTAGATACAGTTATATATATTAATAATAAACAAATTGGGGTTCTTTTGGCTTGATATAGTACATTTATTAACCTTATAGTGTAAGAAAACAAGAAGACACGATAAAAGTTAAATTATCTAACTTAAAGTTAAATCTAAATGATAAGGTTAAAATTGATACCTAAACTTGTCTAAATTATATTGGATGAGAGTATTTCGACCCATACCCACCTTAGCTTCTAAATATATCAATTTGGAGCTATTAAAAACCGAATTTTACTTTATAATAAAATAATATTTTTAGTTATTTCAAAGGTTCTCCTCTCCTCCATTATAAAAGGGCACCTCCTCCCTCTCCTCCTCACACAAATTTTAGCTTCCACGCTTGGCCAACCCCTGACCATTTCACTTCCCAACTTCCCTAGAAACATCCTAGAGGTCCTGGTCTTCTTCAAAGACCAATTTTAGTGCCCTAAGAAGTGATCTCAAAGAGGCACTTCAAAGAAGAGGTAATGTCCGTTACCGATTCTTTCACCTTTATTTCTTCTTCCACTTATTATTCTTAGGTTGTTTCATTATGAAGTAATAACATCAGTATCACTCATATACTGATATGTTATTATAAGTATGAAACAACCCTATTTCATCATCTATCCATCCTACTGATAAAGTAATCACTGTGCGTGCGTACGTATGGAATACCGTCTCCACGCCGTGGTGTAATCTATTTTCCACCACCACCTTACTTTGGTGGGTATAATGGTGTAAATAATAACTGTATATGATTATTGTAAATTGATAATGATTCTGTAATAGTATACATACACTCCAATAAAATTCCATGATCATGGGAATGATATCATCGATCGTGCGTACGTACGGAATACCGTATCCACGATGTGATACGACTCGTTATACATGATCTTCATTGAATAATGATTTTATAAATGAATTTAATGAATTAATATGATATATATTACACTAATACCATTCTGGAAATGAGGTATCTATAACCTAATTATAAGAATAATAATTTATTCGACAAAACACGCATAAGAACAAAAAGTAATAATCACCCGAATAACAAGAAGCAATGAAATATTACTAATAATAAGCTAAGAATATGACCATATATGATATCATAAAAATAATTATGATTCTGTAATAAGTAAATAACATTATTTAAATCATTATACAGGAGGTTCGGACATATACGAAGAAAATCGGACCTAAGGTAAGGGAAAATATCACAATCTCATTTTATCCGAGATTGTTTATACTTTGGTATTTACTGGGGTGTATTTTATCATCCACATCCATGTTCCCTCAATATTAATATTATTTCCATCCACCTACAATTGTTTAAATCCAATTTTATCCTTTGGTGAGTTTTTAGTAAAAGATATGAAAGGAATCTTTTGTCGTTTTTCGTACGAGGTACTTTTTGACTTTTCCGACAAAAGTATGAGAAGAATGTTTTTTAACTTATACGACATGAATGGATTTTTAAAAAATTATTTCCAAGAAGACTCCTTTACATGTTTTCAAGTTTATTTTTAATCATCTTATTTTAGTTTAAAATTGTAATACATGTTAAGAATGGAAAATGTTTTTGAAGTAGAAAGGATATTTTTCTCAAGAATAGAGTTCAAGTGTTTTATCAAAATTATTTTCCATCTAAGATAATATAGGGTTCTGTTTCTATCTCTATTATTACATTTATTTGATTATGTTGTGATGGAATTATTTTTATGAATTCCTTTATCTTATATGAATCGTTTTATGATTTCATGTTTTTTAAGAATCCTATTTTTTATTACATGGGTTATGAAATGATGTATGATTTATGATTTTGTGGCACACATAGGAATGGTATCATTATGAGATGGGTGGGACCTATATCTCCCTCCAATGCATTGGGTAAAGATTTTATATCTCATGAGATAGACATGGTTGGAATGGCAGGTTAAACTTGTTCAGTAAAACAGGACTGAAACGAGGAGTGAACTCGGTTCAGATATGGACTTTGTACACTAAGATAGTCTTGGAAACGAGTCTTGACTAATAAGAAATGATTCTCTATGATTATATGTGTATGACACAAAGTTTCATGTTTTAAGTTATGATTATTGGGATTACATTTCACTACTATGATTTATCCCATTTTATGAAATTATGATCTCTTTTGCAGGTTAAGATTTCCAAAAGTTAAGTTCTTATGTATATGATGTGATTGATATTTCTTTTGTTTACCCTTACTAAGAATTTGAGCTCACCCTTTATATGTTTTTTCAGCAGTATTTAAGGAAAGGTTTTAGGTAAGAAAACAAAAAGGGGAAGATCTTATGGGAGATGTTGAAGATCTTTCACCATGATTAGAAGATTACGTTCCAAGTTTCCAAAGACACTAAACTATTACGGTCCTTGTGTGTCTGTTTTTGTTATGTATTAAGTATTCCGCAAAAGTAATGTAATGTCCATGTACGTCAAGATATGGGTCTATACAGTTGGTATCAGAGGCAAAGGAGGTAGGAATGTATCTGATCCTTGGGAACTCTCACATGTGAGCGTTGGACGAAGCATGACTCTCCGCCCAAGGGCTTCATGAGGAAATGTTTGCCACTGGGGATGGTGGTGTGTCCCAACCAGGCGGTGTAGCCACCCATGGAGTGCCCTGATAGGTATAAATTATAGTCCACTGGAAGTAATTCCAGACCACTACAGTTACTATCAGAGGAAAGGTTTAGTCAACCTTTGGAAACTAGGATGCGAGAACTTTAGTGAGATCCCTAGAGATATTTCTAAGGTATGTCTATGGATGTCCCTAAGGTTAAGTATAAGTATAGGTTATATTCCTATAATTATGGTAACGATCTTAGAATTAAACCTAAGATGTTATATATTGAAGGTACTCCCCCTTTATTATGTTTTTTTCCCTAGCATGATTTTTGCCTCTCACACTATTCTTTTTGGTTTTTAGATGATGGCTGGAACCTGAAGGAACCATGTTGATCAATGCAATGGACAATGAAATGATTGTCCTCCTGAAAAAACAAATGTTATGGGAGATGGAGTGAGAAATCTTATTTCTATACTTACATAAGCTATGAATCATTCTGGACTTCCAAATGAGTAGAGAAGAGAACAATATTCTATTGAGCCCTTCATGAGGCAACGTCCACCTTCTTTCAGTGGGTCTTCTGATCCACTTGTTGCTGAACAATAGATCAGTACCACTAAAAAGATATTTTCAGTTCTTCAATGTTCAAAAAATGATAAAGTCATCCTAGCAGTATATCGTTTTGAAGGTGAAGCTGATCAATGGTGGAATCTTATCAACAATATGAGGCCAGGAGATGAAATTGAGTCCATGGAATGGGATGAGTTCAAGAACTTATTTTTCAATAAGTACTTCCCTCGTATTCTTCAAACAAAATGGAGAAGGATTTTCTTGAACTAAAGCAAAATGATGATGAATCTTTTGGTGTATACGAAGCTAATATTACAAGGCTTGAAAGGTATGTATCTTGCTTTATCATCCAAACTGAAAGTAAAGTTGATCGATTCTTTAGTGGCTTAAAACCAAATCTTCGAAGGGCATTAGCTATAAGAGACTTCAGTAGCTATAAAGAAATTGTGTGTTTTTCTATCAAGGTAGAAATGGAAGTTGGTGTTACTTATCCATTTCATAGTTTTGAGAAGAAACGAAAGACGAAGTTCAAGGAGAAATATCAAAAAAATGGTGAAAAGAAGATGAATGTTTCCTTATGCTCAAAGTGTGGAAAGAAGCATGGTGGAACTAGAAAATGCTTTAAGTGTAGAAAAGAAGGTCATCGAGCATCTGAGTGTCTAAGTAATGGAAAAAAGGTTTCTAATGATGTGAATAAAGAAAAGAATGCAGATAACGCACCACCAACACTTCAATGCTTCAAGTGAAAGGAAATGGGGCATTATGCTAATAAATGCCCTAATCCAAGGGTTAGTGATGATCGACATGAGCAACCACTTAAGGTAAAGGACAAAGGGAAGTCACATGCAATCACTATTGGCAATGTTGAATATGACAACGATGTGGTGGAATGATTAAGTGTTTATGTAATGGGATTCCAAAATAATGTTGTATATAGTATCGTGGAATATTGGAATATTTATGTATTGGTCTATTTTGGTTTTCAATAATTTTATGGTAACAGTAACCATGGAAAGTGATTGATATATTTTTGAAAAAAAGATGATATGCGCATAATGAAGCGATAAGGAGAAAATGAAATGTTTGACAGCATTCATGAGCTCATGACTGATATAAGGAAATAGTTATATCATGGTTTGAGGTTTTGGTATGTAAAAAGAGTTAACTTTTGACAGCACTCATGTTTTTGATATGATTCAATGTGTATTCATTTTTTAAGAGAATGCATGATTAAGGCCTTCGAATGTTTGGAATGTGACCAACAAGACATATCTCATGATATACGGGGATCAACGATGGTATTAACATGCTTGTTATATGAACTCTTTGGTAATCATTTTCACTATAATATGAGATTGGACAGCAGTATTTTGGATAAGCCTAAAGATTGGAAAGGATTATTTTGGACATAAGTTAGTATTGTTTAAGGATAGAACTTTTTTTGATATTATTGATGGGATGTTATAGTAATCTAGTTTTAGAAAAAGGACAACCTACAGGACGAGCAACAGCCCATCGTGTCGGAAAAGGCTGTGGGAATCGAACCCACAACCGTAGTGCGAATGGCCTTTATCGCCTACCACTGGCATACAGGAAGTCCCTGTTTAGTATAAAGTAGTTTTATTATATTTAGCAGTATGATATATAAAGTATAAGTCCATTTTAGGAACCATATATGATTAATCTCACTCTATATTGACTTATGTATATTTAATAACTTTTGCTAACCTTTTGTTTGAGATAGATGGAATGACTCGTCATTCTATCACATGATCTACTAACACTTCATGAATAAAAAATTCAATATCATTTCTTTAAGAGATGAAGTGTAAATTTTTCAAGGCACGAACAACAGTGAGATTATAACAAAATAAAGTAAGTATTTATTCTAATTCAAATTCTTCAACTTTAAGGAAATGATCTTGAAAACCAAAAATGTTGTCCTAGTGCCCTTATATCCGATGAATCAGATGGTACATTAGATCATCACAAATTTATGGCTTTGTGATTGTTGGCTTTTTCATAGCCATGTTCTCTACCACTCTCCATCAGAACTTGATGGATAGTTTTTTCTTCCATATCCATATTTTCACCTATGTTCTCCTACGTGGAAACCCAGGGATGAGTTAATTTGGGTAACCGTTACATTTCATACATTAATTTTTAAAGCCATGTTTTGGTATTCCTTTTTACGATGTGGGTTTCTATTAAAGAAAATTTTGAGTATTAAACCATTTATAACCCCGATGAATTTCGAGGGAGAAATTCATTTTAAGGGGGGTAGAATGTAACACCCAAGACTTTTATGAGAAATACATTGTTTTTATGTTATATAAATCATCAAAGGAATATTTCACTACACACAACACTAGCTTGGCTTTCTTTACACGCAACCGCAACCTTCCTCAATAGCTTGCATCGTACGCAATACCGAGTTTCACTAAACAACAATATTCTATTAAAATATTATTAAAACTAGCCGTTATGAATAGTAATAACCACTTTTTGAAATTTTGTAAATTTTATTTTTCAAAATGGACTTCATTTTTGGATTCAGAATATAGAAATTATCTTAGGGTGAAATTTTGGTACTTTTCGGATAACTTTCATATTCTGATGAATAGTGAAAATTACTAAATTTTAATTTAAAAAAACTTTTTTAATTGAAATAATTAATAGTGATAAATTATTAATTTGAGTTTATTTAAAGTATATTTTGAATATATTTTTATAATTTAATAAAATGTTGGTCATTGGATGTAATTTCAAATTTAAACCAGAGATAAACAAGTGTCAATCTTTTAATAGTTATTTCTCTAAAAAAACATGCTATTTGTTTTGATGACGGGAATAAATTTTTAAATTAGTTAATGTAACTGATATGTTTTGAATTTGGTAAAATAGACATCATTTTTTAATTCATAATATCAAATATATCTTAGGCATAATGTTTGGTATTTTTCTGGAAACTTTCATTTTTTGATGAATAGTGAAACCACTAAGTGGTAGTTAAAAAACTGAATTTTTCATAAAACATAATTTTACCACTTCTGTGAATGGAATTTCCAGAATTTGAGACACACAGCTAATATCAAGTACTAAAGTGTGGTTCAATGAGATGAAAATAATTTATGGTGAATAGTAACTTTTTACTTTTTTTTACCATGGTTAAAAGTAAATAGGGTAATTAAGGGTAAAAATGATATTATTATTACCCTAACACATGTCCTAATTCTATTGGATAAGTGTAATTCGATCAAAAACAACCTTAGGAATAAAATATGACCATTTAGGCCCACTTGGATTAGATTAGGACATTTATTATCAATTTATTTAAAGAAGGGTTAAAATAGTTAAAATCAAAGGTTAATATCTAAAGAATTTTTAATATAGGGTTATACAAATGATAAATTCGACTATAAATATTCATTAGAAAGATAAGAAGATTTAATACATAATGGTATTTTATTTTTAATTTTTATACTTAAAATAATTTAATTTATTTATGATACAATGATGATGTAGTAATTATATTATTAATGAAATATTGACATAATTGATGTTATAAATACCCAAATAAATATATTTTGAGACTTTCTATGAATTAAAATAATTTTATATGTTAATATTACATGTTAGTAGTGATTTAATTAAATGTTTTAGAACTAATCATTCTTTTATGAGTTTCACAAAAATCAATTACCAAATAGTGTCAAAATTGACATAAAATAGTTGTAAAACAAATACTATATTATTAATTGTTATTTTATTCTTAAAAATCTAAGGTTCGGAAAAATGACTTATATATGGTTATATATATTAATAATAAACAACATGGGGTTCGTTTGGATTGATATAGTAATTTTATAAACCTTATAGTGTACGAAAAAAAGAAGACACGGTAAAAGTAAAATTATCTAACTTAAAGTTAAATCTAAATGATAAGGTTAAAATTGATACCTAGACATGTCTACATTCTATATTATGATAGTATTTAGACCCATACCCACCTTAGCTTCGAAATATATCATTTTGGAGCTATTAAAATCTGAATTTGACTTTATAATAAAATAATATTTTTAGTTATTCCAAAGGTGCCCCTCTCCTCCATTATAAAAGGGCACCTCCTCCCTCTCCTCCTCACACCAATTTTAGCCCTCATGCTCGGCCAACCCCTGCCATTTTTACTTCCCCACTTCCCTAGAAACATCCTAGAGGTCCTGGTCTTTTTCAAAGACCAATTTTAGTTCCCTATAAAGAGATCTCAAAGAGGCCCTTCAAAGAAGAGGTAATGTTCGTTACCGATTCTTTCACCTTTATTTCTTCTTCCACTTCTTCTTCTTAGGTTTTTTCATTATGAAGTAATTACATCATTATCACTCATATACTTATATATTATTATAAGTATTAAACAACTCTATTTCACCATCTATCCATCCTACGGAAAATGAAATCACCGCGCGTGCGTACGTACGGAATACCGTTTCCACGCCGTGGTGTAATCTTTTTTCCACCACCACCTTACTTGGATGGGTATAATGGTGTAAATAATAAACATATATGATTATTTTAAAGTGATATTTATTCTGTAATAGTATACATACACTCCAATAAAATTCCATGATCATGGTAACAATATCATCGCTCGTGCGTACGTACGGAATACCGTCTCCACGATGTGATGTGACTCGTTATACATGATCTTAATTGCATAATGATTATATAAATGAATTGAATGAATGAATATGATATATATTACACTAATACCATTCTGTAAATGAGGTATCTATAACCTAATGATATGAATAAGAATTTATTTGACAAAACACACATAAGAACAAAAAGTAATAAACACCCGAATAACAAGAAGTAATGAAATATTACTAATAATAAGCTATAAATATGACCATATATGATATCATAAAAATAATTATGATTCCGGAATAAGTCAATAACATTATTTAAATCATTATACAGGAGGTTTGGACACATACGAAGCAAATCAGACCTAAGGTAAGGAAAAATATCACAATCTCATTTTATCCGAGATTGTTTATACTTTGGTATTTACTAGGGTGTATTTTATCATCCACATCCATGTTACCTCAATATGTAATATTATTTCCATCCACCTAAAACTGATTAAATCCAATTTTACCCTTCGCTGAGTATTTAGTAAAAGATATGAAACGAATCTTTTGTCGTTTTTCGTACGAGGTACTTTTTGACTTTTTCGACAAAAGTACGAGAAAAATGTTTTTTAACTTATACTGTATGAATGTATTTTTAAAAAATTATTTCCAAGAAGCGTCATTTAAAAATTTTCAAGTTTATTTTTAATCAACTTCTTTTATTTTAAAATTGTAAGACATGTTAAGAACGGAAAATGTTTTTGAAGTAGAAAGGATATTTTCCTTAAGAATGGAGTTCAAGTGTTTTATCAAAATTATTTTCCATCAAAGATAATATAGGGTTCTGTTTCTATCCCTATTATTACATTGATTTGATTATGTTATGATGGAATTATTTTTATGAATTCATATATCTTATATGAATCGTTTTATGATGTTATGTTGTTTAAGAATCCCATTTTTTATTATATGGGTTATGAAATGATGGATGATTTATGATTTTGTGGAACACATAAGAATGGTATCATTATGAGATGGGTGGGACCTATATCTCCCTCCAATGCATTGGGTGAATATTTTATATCTCATGAGATAGACATGGCTGGAACAGCAGGTTAAACCGGTTCAGTAAAATAGGAATGAAACGAGGAGTGAACTCGGTTCAGAAATGGACTTTGTCCACTAAGATAGTCTTGGAAATGAGTCTTGACTAATAAGAAATGATTCTCTATGATTATGTGTGTATGCCACAAAGTTTCATGTTTTAAGTTATGATTATTGTGATTACATTTCACTACTATGATTTATCCCATGTTATGAAATTATGATCTATTTTTCAGGTTAAGATTTCAAAAAGTTATGTTCTTATGTATATAATGTGATTGATATTTCTTTTGTTTACCATTATTGAGCATTTTAGCTCACCCTTTATATGTTTTTCCCCAGGATTTAAAGAAAGGTTTTAGGTAAGAAAACAAAAAGGGGAAGATCTTATGGGAGATGTTGAAGATCTTTAACCATGATTAGAAGATTACGTTCCAAGTTTCCAAAGACACTAAACTATTACGGTCCTTGTGTGTCTGATTTTGTTATGTAATAAGTATTCCGCAAAAGCAGTGTAATGTCCATGTACATCAGGCTATGGGTCTCTACAGAATTGACAAAATAATGGGTAATATAAAGTCATAAGTGAATCATATTTGATATCATAAATATTATTATGGTTCAGTTAAAAGTTAATAAAATGTTTAAACCCAGTATACACGAGTCTTGAAAACATACAAAATAAATTGGACATAAGGTAAGGGATTGTTTTTCAATCTCATTTTTATCCGAGATTGCTTATACATAAGTATTTACTGGGGTTTTATTTTTCATCCCTGTCCATAAATTTTCTTTATAAAGTGTTTAATATTATTCCATGTATTTTTAAAGTCATTTTTACCCCTATTTAACTTTTAATTTGTGTTATGGAAGGAATATTTTTTTTCTTTACCATACGTGGTACTTTTTGACTTTTCCGTTAAAAGTACGAGGATGATGTTTTTTAACTTATATGACATGAATGGATTTTTGCAGTTTCATAATGCCTTATTTTCATGAATCTTACTCTACAATATTTCATGATAATTTTCAACAAAATAATTTTCTTTTAAAATTGCATGGAATTTTGTGAAATGAAAATGATTTTGAAGAAGAAAGGATATTTTCTCAAGAATTCATTTCAAGTGTTTTGTCAAAAACATTTTTAATCTAAGATTACATTATTTAGTATGATTATGATTCAAGTATAATTTCTCTATTATTTACATGGTTTGATTCTTCTTATGATGAAATGATATCCATTTGTGTTATCGGGATTATGTTATGATGGGATGATGCTTATGAAACCCATTTTATTCTTTGGGTTATGATGAATGATTTATGTTTATTTTGTGGCACAAGTAAGAATGATTTCATTATGAGATGTGTGGGACCTATATCTCCCTCTAATGAATTGGGTAAATATTTAAATTTCATTAGATAGACATGGCTAGAATGGAAAGTTAATCTGGTTCAGTGATATAGGACTGGAATGAGGATTGAACTCGATTCAGTAAGGGACTTTGCCCACTATGATGGTCTTGGCAGCAATGCCTTGGATACTATGGAAATAATAACATGTGATTAATGGTTTTACACAATTACATGTTTTATTACCATGCTATTTTATCATGATTAGTGTTCCTTTATGATATATGCCTTATGTACTGCCATGTTTTATGTCATTGCTCAAAGTTTTGATGTTTAAACATTATGTTCATTTAAAAAAAAATTCATACGTATATGGTTTGTTTTATTTTCTCTATGCATACACTTAATGAGCATTTTATCTCACCCTTTATATTTTTTAATTTCCCTAGGATATAAAGAAAGTTTTTATGTATGAAAACAATAGGGGGAGATCTTTATGGGAGATGTTAAAGATCTTTCACTATGATTAGAAGATTATTTTCTGAGTTTCCAAAGACACTGAACTAATAATGTCTTTGGGCATCTAATTTTTTCATGTATTAAGTATTCTACAAATTTAATGTAATGTCCATGAACGTCAAGCTTGTGTTATCGACAATTGGTATCAAAGTGAAGGTTTAGTTAACCTTTGGAAACTAGGATGCAATTTTTTTTGAAATTCCCCGATATATTTCTAAGGTATGGCTTGGGATGTCCCTAAGGATAATTATACGTATAGGTTATAGTCCAAGAATTACAGTAATGATATTAGAATTAAACCTAAGATGTTATATATTGAAGGTACCCCCCCTTTATTATGTTGTTTTCTTAGCATGATTTTTGCCTATCACGTTGTTCTTTTTGGGTTTTAGGCGATGGATGGAACCCGAAGGAACCATGTTGATCAATGTAATGGGAAATGCAATGATTTTCCTCCCGAACAATCAAATGTAATTGGAGATGGAGTGAAAAATTGTATAGTTATACTTACACAAGCTATGAATCATTCTAGAATTCCAAATGAGCATAGAAAGATACCAAATTTTATTGAGCCCTTCAAGAGGCAACGACCACCTTCTTTCAGTGGGTCTTCTGATCCAATTGTTGCTGAACAATGGATCAGTACCATTGAAAAGATATTTTCCATACATTGATGCTCCAATCATGAAAAAGTTATTTTGTCTGTTTACCATTTAGAAGGTGAAGTAGACCAGTGGTGGAATCTAATTAAGAACACAAGGCCCCAAGATTAAATTGAATCTATGGAATGTGATGAGTTCATGAACATGTTTTTCAATAAGTACATCCCTCGTATTCTTAAAAAAAAGATGGAAGCGGAATTCCTTGAGCTTAAGAACAAGGATGATGAATATGTTTGTATATTCGAGGCGAATTTTACAAGGCTTGGAATGTATGAATCTGGCTTTATCATCCAACCTAAAAGTAAAGCTGATCGATTATTCACTGGCTTAAAACCAAGTCTTCTAAGGGAATTAGCTATAAGATAATTTAGTAGCTAAGAAGAAATTGTGCGTTGTGATATCATGGTAGAAATGGAAGTTGGTGTTACATATCCATCTCATGGTTTTGACATGAAAATAAAGATGGAATTTAAGGAAAAATTTCAGAACAATGGTGAAAAGAAGGTGAATGATTCTTCATACTCAAAGTGTGGAATGAAGCATGGTGGAGATTGTCTAAATGGTACTAGAAAATGTTTCATGTCTGGAAAAGAAGGTCATCAAGCAGCTAAGTGTCAAATAAATGGGAAAAAGGAAGCTAATGATGTTAATAGAGAAAATACTATAGAGAACGCACCACCAACACTTCAATGATTCAAGTGCAAGGAAATGGGGAATTATTGTAACCAATTCCCTAATCCAAGGGTTGATGATGATCGACATCAAAAACCTCTTAAGGAATAGGACAATGGGAAGTCACATGCGATCGCTATTGGAGATGTTGAGTATGAAAATTATGTGGTGGAATGAATATGTGTTTATGTAACAGGATTCGAAAATAATGTTGTGGAATCTCATTTATAGTATCGTGGAATATAGGAATATCTAAGTAATGGTTTGTTGTAGTTTTCGATAATTATATGGTAAAGGTAACCATGAAAATTTATTGAAATATTTTTGGAAAGAAGATGATATGCGCATAATGAAGGGATAAAGAGAAAAGTATATGTTTGATAGTATTCATGAGCTCATGATTGATATAAGGACAAAGTGATATCATGTTTTGAGTATATAATTTTTTTGGGATTTTGGTATGTGAAAAGAGTTAACTTTTGATAGCATTCATGTTTGCTCTAAGGTTCTATGGTAATACATGTATCAAAAGAATACATGATTAAGGCAATCACATGTTTGGAATGTGACCAACAGGATATATCATGTGATATATGAGAGATTAATGATGGTATTCACGTGCTTTTTATATGACCTTTTTAGTAACCGTTCTCTTTATACAATGAGTCTGGAAAGAAGTATTTTGGATAAGTCTTTAGGTTGGAATGAATTAAGTTGAACATCATATAGTGTTCTTTAAGGATAGAACCTTTTTTATTTATTTATGAAATGTTATAATAGTATAGTTTAAGAAAAGGGACAACCTGTAGAATGGGGAACAACCTGTCACATCGTAAAAGGATGCGGGAATCGATCCCACAACCAAAGTGTGACGAGCCTTTATCGCCTACCACTAGCCTATATGAAGTCCCTGGTTAGTATAAATTAGTTTTAATTTGTTAAGTGGTATGATATATGAATTATAAGTAAATTTGGGGAACCATATACGATTAATCTCACCATAGATGGACTTCTGTATATTTAATAACTTTTTCTAACCTTTTGTTTGAGACAGATAGAGTGTCCTATCATTCTATCGCATGATCCTATAGAACTAAACCAATGACAAATTCAACTTCATTTCTTTAAGCGATGAAGTAGAAATTGTTCAAGGCATGACCAACGGTGAGATTGTTCCAAAATCAATTAAATATTTCTTCTAATTCCAATTTTTTCAACTTTAGGGATATGATCTTGAAAACCAAAAATGATTTTCTATATGGTACCTTAGATCATAAAAAAATTATGGCTTTGTTATTGTTAGATTTTTCATAGTCATGTTCTCTGCCACTCTCCATCAGAACTTGACGGTTAGATTTCTCTTCCATATCCATATTTTCACCTATGTTCTCTTATGTGGAAACCCAGTGATGAGTTAATTTGGGTAATCATTATGTTTTATACTTTACTTTTTAAAATTAAGTTCTAGTATTCCTTTTTACAATGTGGGTTTCTATGAATGAAACTTTCAAGTAGTGAACGATTTATAACCCCAACAAATTTTGAGGGCAAAATTCATTTTAAGGGGGGGTATAATGTAACACCTTGAGATTTTATAAGATATATTCTTTTTAATTTCATTGATTTATTATATTGTTTAATACACAAAGATTATCTTGTACTATATGAAACACCATATTATCTTGCAGTATACACAACACTATTCTTGGATTGTGTTATACACAATTTCATGTTCGTTTTGTGGGAATTATTCTACACAACAAGTATAGATTTTATTTAATGTATAAATGAAATAATTTTTTTATCATATACGCAACACCGAAGGTAGATTTCACTACACATAGACCTAACTTGGCTTTCATTACACGCAATCCCAACCATCCTTGATAGCATGTGTAGTACCCAATACTAGGTTTCACTAAACAACAATATGTTATTAAAATATTATATAAACTAGCCGTTATGAATAGTAATACCCACTTTTTAAAATTTTAAAAATTTTAAGTTTTAAAATGAACTTCATTTTTGGATTTGGAATATAAAAATTATCCTAGGGTGAATTTTTGGTATTTTTCTAAAAAACTTTCAATTTTTGATGAATAGTGAAAAACACTGAGTTAAAGTTTAAAACCGAATTTTTATTTAAATAATTATCAATTTTATTTAAATTTATTTTAGGTCCAAATTGATACATAATACCTATATATGTTCAATTTAATTCATTTGAGTCATTTTATAATAATTTTAGATGTATAAAAAGTTTATTGAACTTTTCACCCTCTTTTACCCACCTACTATGAGAATTTTCAAATTTATATAAAACATAATTTTACTGCTTCTATGAGTGGAATTTTGAAAATATTATAGTCATGGTTAATATAAAGTAGTAAAATGTGGTTTAATAAGATGAAAGTAATTTTTGGTGATTAGTAACTTTTTACTTTTATTTACCACAGTTAAATGTAAATTGGGTAATTAAGGGTAGAAATGATATTATTATTACCCTAACACATGTTCTAATTCTACTGGATAAGTTTAATTCGACCAAAAACAACATTAGTTAAAAAAATATTACCCTTTAGGTCCAAATGGATTATATTAGGACATTTATTATTGTTTTATTTAAATAAGAGTTAAAATATTTAAAATCAGAGTTTAATAACTGAAACATTTTTAATATAAAGATATACATATGATAAAGTAGAATATAAATATTCATTAAAAAGATAAAATTATTTCATACATAATGGTATTTTATTTAAAAATTTTATACATTAAATAATTTAATTTATTTATGACACAATGGTGATGCATTAATTACCTAATTAATGAAATATTAACATGATTGATATTATAAATACCCAAATAAATGTAATTTGAGCCTTTTTATGAATTAGACTCATTTTATAGGTTACTATAACATATTAGAGTTAGTTAGATGAATTATTTTCGAAGTAATAATTATTTTATAAATTTAGAAAAAACTAAATATCAAATAGTGTCAAAATGGACATAAAATAGTTTTTAAAACCAATATTATATTATTAATTGATAATATATTCCAAAAAATCTACGGTTAGGCCAAATGACTTATATAAATATATATATTACATTAATAAACCAATTGGGGTTCTATTGGCAGTTTACTATAAGTTTATTAACCATATAGTGTAATAATACAAGAAGACATGGAAAAAGATAAATAATTTAACTTAGAGATAAATCCAAATGATAAGGTTAAAATGGTAACCTAAACTTGTATAAAACCTATTGGTTGAGATTATTTACACCCATACCAACCCTATCCTCTATGTAAGTCACTTTGGACCATTTTAACCTGAATATGAATTTATTATAAAATAATATTTTAATTTTTCCTAAGATGCCCCTCATCCCTCTTATAAAAGGGAACCTCCTCCCTCTCCTATTCACAAAAATTTGATCCTTCAATATCAGCCAAACCTTACCCATTTCACTTCTACGCTTCTATAAAAACCTACTAGAAGTTATGGTCTTCTTCAAAGACCAACTTTAGTGCCCTTATAGGAGGTCAAGATGAGGCGTGTCAAAGAAGTGGTAATCTATTCTATCGATTCTTTCATGTTTTATTAATCTTATACTTCCTCTTATTTAGTTTTTAATTATAATGTAATAACATCAGTATAAATAATATACATATATGTTATTATAAATATGAAACAACCCCATTTCATCTTCTATCCATCCTACAGAAATTGAAATCACCGCACGTGTGTACGTACGGAATACTGTCTCCACCATGTGGTGTAATCTGTTTTTTCACCACCACCTTACTTGGATGGGTATAATGGTGTAAAGAATAACTATATATGGTTATTATAACATGATACTAATTTTGATATAGTATATCATCCACACCAATTCCATTTTATAATAATGGGAACAATATCATCGCTCATGCGTACGTACGGATTACCGTCTCCATGACACGATGAGATTCATTCTCAATGTTAACCATTCAAGAATGACTATAAAGTGTATATAATGAAGAATAATGATATATATGAAATAATAATTCTACTTTATTTATGTATATATATATATATATGTGTCATATACTTACTTCCATACAAGTTAATAAAGAAAGAAAAACAACACTCATGCGTACGTACTGCCTACCGTCTCCCTGAACGGTGTGTTCCATTTCATTTATATGTCTATTAAATATATATATATACTGAATATATATTATATATAAAACATGTTTTACCATCTTTATGTAAGTAAATCATTATATAAGTAATAATAATATCAAGAACAACAAGTCCAAACATGTACGGTAAATGAAATGATTTTACCCAAAACACAGTTTTAACATGGAATTGAAAAAAGAACGGGTAATATAAAGTTATAAGTGAATCATATATGATATCATAAATATTATTATGGTTCTGTTACAAGTTAATAATATTTTTAAACTCACTATATAGGAGTCTTGAACACATACAGAAGAAATTGGACATAAGGTAAGGGATAATTTTTCAATCTCATTTTTATCCGAGATTTCTTATACGTAAGTATTTACTCGGGTAGTAATTTTCATCCATGTCCAAAAAATGTTTTTTATAAAGTGTTTAATATTATTCCATGTATTTTTAAATTCATTTTTACCCCTCTTTGAATTTTAATTTGTGTTATGGAAGGAATATTTTTTTGTTTACCATATATGGTGATTTTTGACTTTTCCGTTAAAAGTAAGTGGAGAAGTTTATCTTAACTTATACAACATGAATAGATTTTTACTGTTTCATATCACCTTGTTTTAATTAATCATAATATACAATATTTCATGATTATTTTCAAAAAAAAAACAATTTCTTTTAAAATAAAATAGAATTTTGTGAAAATAAAATAATTTTGAAGAAGAAAGGATATTTTCATCAAGAATTCATTTCTAGCGTTTTGTCAAAACTATTTTCAATATAAGATGACCTTATTTAGTATGATTATGTTTCAAGTATAATATCTCTATTATTTATATGGTTTGATTATTCTTATGATGAAATTATATCCATTTGTTTTATATGGATAATGTTATGATGGGATGATTCTTATGAAACCCATTTTATTCTTTGGGTTATGTTGAATGATTTATGTTTATTTTGTGACACAAGTAAGAATGATTTCATTATGAGATGGTTGGGACCTACATCTACCTCCAATACATTGGGTAAAGATTTATATCTCATGAGATAGACATGACTGGAATAGCAAGTTAATCTGGTTCAGTGATACAGGACTTGAACGAGGAGTGAACTCGATTCAGTAAGGGATTTTGTTCACTATGATGGTCTTTGCAGCAATGCCTTGGCTACTATAGAAATCATAAAATGTGATTATTGGTTTTCCACAATTACTTGTTTTATTACCATGATATTTTATCATGATTAATGATCCTTTATGATCTATTCCTTATGTAATTCCATGTTTTATGTCACTGCTCAAAATTTTGATGTTTAAACATTATGTTTAATTTTAAAAACAAATTATAATGTATATGATTTTTTTTATTTTCTCCATGCTTACCCTTACTGAGCATTTGAGCTCACCCTTTATATGTTTTATTTTCACCGGGATATAAATAATTGTTTTAGGTAAGAAAATAAAAGGGGAGATCTTTATGAGAGTAGTTGAAGATCTTTCACCATGATTAGAAGATTATATTCTGAGTTTCCAAAGACACTAAACTAATACAGTCTTTGGGATGTTTTTGTCATGTATTAATTATTCCGTAAAAGTAATGGAATTTCCATGTACGTTAAGATTTGGGTCTCTACACTACCCTTTTTCTCTTCTCATCCAGGAACATTGTATTTATATATGCATGATATTTG
The DNA here is from genome assembly GCA_963277665.1 of Viscum album. NCBI lineage: Eukaryota > Viridiplantae > Streptophyta > Magnoliopsida > Santalales > Viscaceae > Viscum > Viscum album. Next base: position 662,356,334 of record OY728130.1, on the reverse strand, counting down.
TTATTTCATCATCGTACATCCACTAAAGATGTATTTTCATTGAAATTCCATGTATTTTTTTAAAATTATATTTGATTATTTTGAGATAAGGCACTCAATCAACACATGATTTTGAGGCCCGATTTGATCAAAATAAGTGTTTCAACTTTTTTTTAGTTTATTTAAAATAGCACACATGCACAATTTTGGTAAATTTTAAATGGGTTCCTGGATAAAATTTATGAGCGCATTGTTGCATCCTGAATAAAGATTTTAACTAAGGAAGGACCTACGCATGAACTATGTGGATCATGAAAAAAATTATTTATCACACTTTTTTAAAAAAATTAATAAAATAATTTTCCTAATGAAAATAAAATTAAATAAACTTTTGGTTTATTTTTTTTTAATTTAGAATTTTGTGGAAGCGAAACAAAAATGCTGAAACATATCTTATCCATTTAATGGACTATCGTAAGATAGTTCATTGGAATGATTGAGGATTTCTCTGAACCCTTGGAGTTTTTGCATTGGGGAGGAACAATCAAAAAACCTCCACTAATGAAACGATGAATGGAAGTGGAGCTATCCTCATGAACGAGTGATCCAACCTCATGGTATGGGTTTTGTTCTTTATGAAATTGATTTGATGTTCTTTCATTCTAAACAATGATTATGGATCAAATCACTATCAAGTTGATCGAGATGTCATTTTTTCTTGTGGGATCTAGGATATTTCATATACATAGTGTTATGGGAAGTTGAATTAACATTTTTTATCCAATGTTCAACTCCTAACAACTTCGAATCATGCTGGCACGAACAAAGGTTGTGATCCATCTTGTATGTGTTCCTTTCACATTCTTCTTCTCCACCACTTTACTTCCCTTATTCATGATGTAATTAAAACTGCGGTCCATGAAGGAATGTAACAGGGGTGATAGAAGGTCGTTGATAAGAGGTTCACTGGATAAAAGACCGGTAGTGATTGGACATGTGGAAGCCACTGTGGGAGGTGGACCAGGGCCGACAGTAGTGTTACACGGAAACCACCACTTGTAGAAGGTGGTGCGTTCTAGCAGAGGGCCGCAATGGATTAGGCCATGACCAACAAGACACATCATTGTGGGACTTCGGTGCCACATCAGGCAAAGGTGGTTGTGGTAGTGTGAAACTATAGCAGTGCGAAACCGCAGTGGTGTAAAACCAAAATGCCAGTAGAGAATTTGGCCTGGTAAGGAGACCCATGGAAAAGATGAGGGTGTATGCTGGCACACGCTCTATGTAACTACATATGGGGTTAATAGCTGGTAGAGATGGATGCCCAATGTAGGGCGGATGTGGCACCTACCACGTCTGGGATGGACCAAATGTTCCCACAAGCCTGGTCCGGGTCAGGGGGAAATCAGGCTGCTTGGCACACAACCTTGCTGGAGTAGGAATGGGTGTCCATGACACCAAATAGACCAAGACCTTGGGTCAATCCCTAGTTCTAGGCTTGAACTGTTCATGTAAGATGGATCTGGTCAGGTCGGTCTGATTAGGTTTGACCGGGCCCCAGACCCAAACTGCCACTTTTTACCAAAATTGGCATTACATCCAATCATATGTCTAATTGTAAAATTGTTTAATACATTGGGACCATCATGATGAGGTGGTACTTTTATAATAATCCAGGTGATTTTAAATGTAGTTTTTGATATGACCGTTGGGTTGAGGATTAGATTCTTTTAAAATCAAGAATGTTATGAGCATAATTTCTATGAATGTATGTGGTGAGAAAGAATTGACGACCATACCTTAGTGGCCTGAAATATGATCATAACTCGGTTGCCCAAAAAATGAGTAGATTTGACCTTAGTGGCTCCGAATATGAGCATACCTTAGTGGCCCAATAGACAAGTAGACCACAGTGTCCTAGTAAAGGAGCGGACCCTAGTGGATGGAATGATAATAGTGATGAATGGACCTTAGTCGCTTGGTTGATTAGTAAACCTTAATGGCCTAAAATACCACATAGACATATAAGGGATGAGTCCCTCAATAAGTACATGATGTTCAGCTTTAATACTGATAATCTTGATTTCTATACATTAGGTTATGCTTGTGTGAGTTTTCCATTACATCGTGTGTAGTATTCTTTTTGGTTTGGGGTCCCTACTGAGAATTGTGTTACTTGCCACTTCACAGGCTTTGCCCACACGTGTCGTGTCTTGTGCAGACGAATGAAATTTTGACAGAGACCTCGGTGGTCCAGGGCCAGGCATTGCCCATTGAGATCAGATTGGTGATGCGTACTCCTATGGATTATAGTAGCTACATTTCATCTACCCTTGAGGTATGGTTTTCTAAAGATAGATTATCAGAGACCATATAAACCTTTGTTTACAAATTTTTTTTGTGGATTTGTACTCTAGCCCATTTTACTTACAGCTTTACCTATACTATTAGTGGTTTTCTTAATGGTATAAATGTTTTCATTTCTAGTATTATGATATGGGGTTTTGAGTGTGTGTGTGTGTGTGTACATGTACACTAAAAATTCCTCCCAATTGTAGGATAATTTCTTTGGCACAAGTTTCAAACCCTTGGCCTTTTGGATGTGGGTTTGGGGAAGTAGCGGCAAAAACCCTGGGGGGGACGGGTCATGATAATTTGGTATCATAGGAAGTAAGTTCAACATTATGGACCAAGAGTCTATGGTTTTGTTTTTGGAAACAGTGTTGAATGTTTTGAGTTTAACAATCTAGCTCGCGGAGTCTATTTTTGGTGTGGAGTTTGACATATCCATAAACTTGGAGCCATAATTTTTCTATTTGACTCGATACATCAAAACTATTGTTGGATGAATCATATAAGAATTGAGTGGTTCCTCATGTTCTTCTTGAGTCAGAGTCATCTCACCAAGTATAACATATTGATCATGGTTCATCTTGATCTGTTTTAGGATGCCACCACATAGATAGCCTGGGAGGATTTTGGGGCATGACCATGATGATGATATGCCAAATAATGAGGAATGATTATAGGGACTTGTACTATAGATGTCCCCACTAGGAGGTGCACCCGCATTGGCACAACCCACTGATCAACAGTCGCAACAGATGCAACTTGTAGAGGACACAAGTAGGCTTAGTTCCTTACATTAGTTCTAAAGGTAGAGACCTCCTTGGTTCATGGGTGAGGCTTACCACTAGGTGGGTGAGGATTGGATCGAGGTGGTTAAGCAAGTCTTCTGCCTAGTGAGGACACCTCTCGACCAAATGTCGATCTTAGTCGTGAGCCTTCTTCGAGGCTCGGTGGGATGATGGTGGAGCTCAACGATCCAAACACATGCCGAGGAGATCCTCACCTAGATAGACTTTGAGCACCTCTTCAGAGGGTAGTTCTTTCCAGCGGAATTTCACTCAGTTCTCATATAAGAACTAATGCACCTACAATAGGGTAGCATGATAATAACATAGTACTTAGTGAGATTCACTGATATTTCTCACAACTCCACAGACATGGTGCATGACCAATTTTTATGGGATTGAGCCTTTGAGTAGAGAAAACACTAAGAGATCATTTCATCCATGGTATATATTTGCATCCCTACTTGTGAAGGGGTGATGGATCAAGCCCTACTCTTATAGAGCTTCCTGGAAAAGAATTCACCAATAGTAGGAGCTACTAGTACGCACTGGGTGGTGGAATCTTTAGCTGTGGGTATCATCCTGCAGGCACAGGGGACCATGGGGGCTATGAATTTCTAGGGATTACCCTAGTATTCATGATAGGCAGTATGAGATCCCCATGGCAGAGGGAGTCATTAGAGGAGCATGGTGTGCTAATCATGCATCAGGAAGTGTTACATGTCATGTGATTTCCTGGCTCACTACACAGACGACCGACAGACCAATGAGGGACCGCTAAGGTATAGGAAGAGGTTCATGAATTGTGTTCCATAGAGAAAAATATGTGGTAGTGGATTCATTAGTGTTGTAGTTGGTGGGTAGAGGTTTAATGTGCTACCATCACCACCCTCAGGTGGTACACCACGGGCTCCTAGAGTTGGTGTATACAGGTGATGATATCCTCAAGTGATGGAGGCCTATGACCTCGATGCTTCAAAGATTATTAGAGTTACATTTTGTGTCTTCTACACCATCGAGACATGTCTTATATACATATGTTACATTCAATCTTTCATTTCCATAGACCTTGTTAGGAGCTCGGAGATTCTAGTGGAGCCATTGGAATGATCCATTTGATTAGATACTCCTATGAGAGTGTATGAAATTATTACACATTGGTTATTATAGTGGGAGATATCTCTTTTAGGCAAGAGTTTCTATTGGGATCTCCTAGTAGTGGTGTCGAGGAATTATGACATCATCTTGAGTATAGAATGGCTATCAATAGTTCATGCTCATATTGACTATTTTAGGTGTAGAGTGTGGTGTGTCCACAAAGACGAGCCTAAGTTTTTATTCTCTAACAAAAGGGGGATCTTGCAGCATAGGACGAACTTTCTCAGAGGTGGGTGTAGCCAATAACTCAGTATTTAGAGAGCCTAAACCTCAATGCGGTGAATGAGAAGAGTCCAAAATTTTATTTAGTGGTGGATGAGTACGAATACATCATTCTTGAGGATGTTTCAAGATTACCCCCTCATAGGTAGGTTGACTTCCTCCTTGATCTCTACCCCGGGATGACACTGATACCAACACCATCATATTAGATGTCTCCTGCAGTGATTCATGAGTTGGGAGTACAACCGTGGGATTTTTAGAATAAGGGATTTGTGAGACCAAGTGTTTCAATGTGGTAAGCCCCAATATTGTTTTACAAGAAGGGAGAGAGGAGTTTGAGGTGGTGTGTGGACTTATGGTTCCATAATTAGGTGAATATAAAGAATAAGTATCCACTTACATGGACTGGTTACCTCTTTGATTAGCTGAAGGGAGAAAGATGGTTCTCAAAGATAGACCTTAGATCAGGATATCATCAGCTTTGTGTACAGGATGAGGATATACAGAAGAATGCCTTAAGATGTTGTTATGGCCTTTATGAGTCCCTATGATTGCCTTTTGAGGTGACTAATTCTATAACAGTGTTCATGGGACTCATGAACAATATCTTCCAACCTTACCCTGATTGGGTTTTCAGGGTCTTCATTAATGACATCCTTGTGTACTCATCATCCAAGGAGAATCATGTTACGCACCTGTGGATAGTCCTGGGTACATTCTGAGAGAAATTTTTTTTTGGGAATATATCGAAGTGCTAGTTCTAAATTCAGGAGGTCCACTATCTGGGACACATCATTATGGAGGCTAGACATGCTGTAGATATAGCAATGATAGTGGCAGTTCTTACTTGGGATCCACCTAAGAGCGTGATTGAGGTTCCAAGTTTTGTAGGTTTTTCTAGAAACTATCATAGGTTCATGCCTAGCTTCTATAGGGTAGCATAACAATTATCGGCCTTAACATAGAAGTGCCAACCCTTCATGTGGATTAAGAAGTGCCAATAATATTTTCTAGAGATAAGGTAGATATCGACGAGTGTCCCCATATTGAGACTACAAGAGGATGATATTGGGTATGTAGTATTTTGTGACACATCTGGACTAGGTTGGGTTGTGTCTTGATATAGGTGAAACAAGTGATCGCCTATGGTTCATGACTATTGAGGTAGTAGGAGTATAATTGTGTGACCTAAGAACTAGATCTATAAGTAGTGGTCTTTTCTTTGAATATATGAAGAAACTATTTGATGGGTGAGAGGTTTACCATATATATTGACCGTATAAGTCTCATGTTTATCTTCTCCCAGAAGGACCTGAACTTGAGGCAGCGATGGTGGCTAGAGTTCGCCCAAGAATATGATTTCAAGATTTTCCACACTCTTAGGAAGGTGAAGGTGTTAGCAGATGCACTCAATAGTAGATTCAGTTTTTAGTTTCTAAAGGAGGAATTAAGGTAGTTAGTCACGGTGAAGATATAATTTTTGGATTGTGTTAGAGTATCTCATATTCAGTTAATGGCTATCACTCCCCCAATCTTACTACAAGTTAAGGTGGCACAATTGGTGTATGTTTACTATGAGGCCCGACATGCTCAGTAATCCTTAGGATTGGCTCCAGACAGATATTCGATAGGTGTGGAGAACATCATCCTTTTCAGAGGGTGAATTGTTATGCCAGTGCAATCACGTGAGGATGTTATGTGGGATTTCTACACCTCCCCTCTTGAAGTGAATACAGGAGTGGATAATATTTACAAGAACCTTGGACATTAGTATTGGTGGACGAGGTTTAAGAAGGCATTTTCAGAGTTCATTTCATAGTGCCTCAGTGGTCAGCAAGTGAAGGCAATGCACCAGGTTCCAACAGGCTTGAGTCTATCGCTTGTGGTGATGATGTGGAAGTGGTATGGTATCTTGATGGTCATCATGGTAGGTTTACCCTATACATCTAGGGGCATGATACCATGTTGGTGTTTTTTGACTGTCTCACCATTCCAGCCAACTTCCTACCCATCTGAGAGTAATGATTAGCAGAGAGATTGGGAAGCCTCTATGTAAAAGAGATAGTTCGACTCCAAGGTGTCCCATCTTTGATAGTCTAGGATCAACACACATGCTTTACATCCCAGTAGTGTAATGGATTTCCACAAGATTTTGAGACTCACCTTTGATTGAGAACATCATTCCTCTCCCAAAAATATGGTGAGGATGAGAAAACTATCCAGGTTATAGAGGACATGCTTCATGGCCATATCGGGGATTTCAGGCGTAGTTGGGAGGATCCTCTACCACTTGTGGAGTTCTCATACAACAATATCTACTACTCCACCATTGGTATTGAACCGTTCAAGGCACTGTATGGGCGATGACTCATGTCACTGTTTTGTTATACCAACCTAGTGGAGTTAGCGATCATGGGTCTAGAAATTGTATGGGCTACGATAAAGAGGGTGCGGGTCGTGAAGGAGTATATGAGGACTACACAGAGTAGGAATAAATATTATTATGATTGGAGATAGAGGCCCTTGCGGTTCTAGGAAGGATACCATGTGTTTCATAATGTCTCATCTCGATGAGGATTACATAGATTCAGTCGGGGAGACAAGCTATCTCCAAATCTCAATAGACATTTTCAGATTCTAATCAGAGTTGGTGAGGTGGTGTACTTATTATCTCCCCCCAAATATGCCCCTGGGGAAAAATATCATCCATGTATCACACATGAATACATAAGTGCATGATACAACTCACCTCATCTGTTGGGGAAAGTTGGATATTGATGATGGGTGAGGTTTTTAGATTTCCTAGTATATATTGAGAACTAAAATGAGTAGGGTCGTTGTGGATAGTCGATTCCTCTAGTGCATGTTTAGTGGCAGCATGAGAATATCCAGGAGAGAACATGGGAATGGGTGGCTCAAATTTGAGTTCAAAACCCCCATTTGGGTTTTCCCTTGTTTCGTATTATGAGGACGTAAAGCCCAAAATGTGGGGCTAATATAAGGTCCCCACAATTCCATTTAATTTTTTTTAATTATATGGGATTATTTTGAGACCAAGAACATAGTTGGAACATGATTTTGAGGTCTGGTGGACCTAGAATATGTGTTTGAAAGGTTTTTAGTATATTTAAAATAGTGCATGTCAGTATTTTAGGAAAAATCTAAATGGGTGCCCAGATTAATAATCTGAGGGCCCTCATTGCATCCGAAACGATGACTTTACCATAGGAAGTACCTAACCTCGACCAGCATGGGCTATAGGAAAATTTTAATTTTTCTAATTTTTTAGAAAATTTAATAAGATAATTTTTAATGAAATGAAATGTAATAATATTTTTTTATTATAATTTTGAATTTCATTTCATTGTTACACAAATAATATTTCATAAAGGAAACATCATAACAATGATTCAATGCAACATAATTGAAATACTGAAATGCATTTTCTCTATTTAATGGATTAACCTAAGACCAATTGTTGACATGTTCAAGGATTTCTCTAAACCCTTGGAGATTTGGTGTCAATGAGTGATGATATAAAAATATCCACCAATGATGGATTGAGAAAGCAAGAATGACATTGGTGCAATATTCATGAACAAATAATCCAACCTCGAGGTAATTGTTTTATTCTTTATGTATTGGATTCCATGTTCTTTCTTTATAAACCCCTAATGTGGATCAACCCAATAATAGGTTGATCTGAGGGTTGTTTTTTTGTGGGATATGGGATTTTTTTCATGATGGGAGTTATTGTTAGATGGATTCACTTTTTTTATCCTTCATTAAACTTCTTACAAGAAAGAATCACACTGACATGAACCGTGGTCATGATCCTCTCTTTGTGTGTTCCCCATGAATTATTATTATATTCCCCATTACTTCCATTCATCATGATGTAATGAAACCCAAAATTCAAGAAGGACCGCTATAGTTGCGACGGAAGTCAGTGGCCAGGAGGACTGTGGTGCTGGCAAGGGCTGCCAGCTCAATTTCTGACAATAGTGGTGCCCATGACAGCCACTGTGGGTGGAGTAATGGGGCCACCAAATGTGGTAAAATGTAAAAGTGGAATCATTCAAAAGTCACTACATCATAGTGGAGGAGGCTGCGGGAGTGTGGGACTACAGTGCCATATGGGCACCACTTCATGCATTGGAGGTCGTGGCAGTGCGATACTGCAACACGAGTAGGTCACCACTTTAGGTTCGGAGACATAAGAATGGGCCACAGGTCAGTGCAGGCATGAAGACTATGGGAATGTGTGTGTGGGAGGCGGCTGTCTGAGTTGTCTGAATGATGTATGGTGGACACGGTGCTTGTTGTGTCTATTCTGGACCGAACCTGCCCGCCAAAACGAGCTGAGTTATGGGAAAATTGGGCCACTGGGTGGACCAGAATTATAGAAATTGACCCGTGAATGTGGAACAGGTCAAGATGGGCTAGGACTGGTTGGTATGGGTACTCCATGTCTGATAGGGCATAGACCCAGCCGTCCCCTTTTTACTAAAACATAGATAACTTCCAAACGGTTCATCCTATTGGTGAACCATTTACGTCTTTAGGACCCTCATGATGTGGTAGTGATTTTGGGATAAAGCATGTGAGATTCTGTTCAGGATGAGAAATGACCAATGGCTTGAGGATTAGATTCTCCTAGAATCAAGCGTGTAATGAGCGGAAATCACGCAACAAGATGTGACGAGAAGGAAGTGACAAGCGGACCTTAGTGGTCCGATAGATGTGCGGACCTCAGTGTCCTAATACATGAGTGGAGCGTACCATAGGGGGACAAAATATGAGAAATCCTCAATTTCATGATAGATGAGTGGACCTCAGTGGCCTGGTAGATGAGCAGACCTCAGTTGCCCGATGGACGAGCGGACCTCTGTTTCCCGATAGATGAGAGGACATTAGGGGCCAAGAAGACCTTAATGAAAAACATACCTTAATCACTTATTGGATGAGTAGACCTCAGTGGATCGACATACATTATTAACTCATTGAGGATGAGTCCCTCAACAATACAATATGTTTATCTTTACAATTGATAATCTTGATTTCTATTATTTAGGTTATACAAATGTGAGTTGTACACAACATTGTGTGTACATTTATTTTTTGTTTGGGGTACCTACTTAGTATTTTGTTACTCACCCCTGAATAGTCTTCTCCCCCAAAAGTTGTGTCATGTGTAGATGGAAAACGTCTTAATAGAGACCTTGGTGGTCTAGGACCTAGCGGTACCCACTGATATAAAATAGGTGAGGCATACTCCTACGGCTTGTGGCAGCTACTCTTCCACTTTTCTTCTGGTAGGATTTTCTACGGGTGGATTATCAGAGACCTTGTACTCCATTGTTTACAGCTTGCCTTTTTTAGGACTATATTTTTTCCAATACTTATAAGTTGTACCTCTACTCTCAGTGGTCATCTTAATGGTATATATGTTTCCAATTTCAACATTGTGGGATGGGGTTCTGAGTGTGCATTTTTATAGGTACTAGTAAAATGCCTCCCACATGAAGGATTATTCCTTTGGTGTTAGTTTCTATCCCCTGGTCTTTGGGAGGTGGTCTTCGGGCAATCAGGACATGGTCCCCAAGGTGGGATGGTCTTGACATAACAATATAGAAGAATGAAATGCACATGGTCACTAGGGTGAGTGACCTACGTAAGGCCACATGGGTGATTGATCTTCATGATTTCCTCTTATTTGATGAATTTCTATTGAAAATATCTGAAATCAAAATCTTATTATTTAATGAATAAATTGTGAAATTTCATTGTAGATGTATCAAAGTATAAAAAAGTTTCAGATTCACTTATGATCAAATCAGTACATGTATACGGGGGATGTTGGGCACTATATGCTATATTATTACGAAGAATATGACAATAATCTCATAGATTTGGTGAATCAATTAAAGAAATGTCATCATGAATACCCATAGAGTGATCAAATTCCACTTTATGGTCATGGGATCCTAAATGAAATACTTATCCCTATGCTGAGGAATTACCTACCTATTTCCAAGATCCATGGGTGTTTTAATTTTACCATAGTAAAATACTAAAAATGGGAATATATGTAATTGATGGAATTGTACCCTCCACCTACATCATGCATCATTGTAGTTATTCTCCATATTTAAATTCCCACAATATTGAGTCGAATATACACTTCTATTCTTGTTTATTTAATTATTACATGACATAAAAATCAAAATCATTGAATGAATACATGAACCTTTTCTGTAGAGGAGGTGTGAAGCTAGAGTGGGAGTGGGCATATTGGGTGCTCCATACGTTTGAGGAATTAGAATTTGAATTCAAATCTGTTGATATCTATGAATTTTTCATGGTGGAAAAAATTTATGCATAAAAGAATAAAAATTACATTCTTGACATAATATGTTTTTCTATTCCATAGATGAATACATTACATTTTAAAAATGGATAAGTTGGTATCAATTTATCGAATGTCTATACGGTCTCTGGATCTCCAATTCTTTGTGAGGTGTTTGATGATTTTATCCCATTGAAAGTGATGTGGGATGGTACTAAACAAACAATTAATTTTACATATCAAAAAATTATAGGTATCATAGGATATAAATAAGGAAGTATCTCTCCTATGGGAAGATTTCCACTATCATTCATAGATGAATTCATTCATGGAGCCTAATAGGGATGCAACTATATTCAAAAAACCAATGAGATGTCCTATAATGGAAAAATAGAATTCATAGTAGATTTTGACCCAAATAGAATGATGACCAGTATAGTTGTTGGGGTTAATTAGTCAATATTATTATTCATACCATGAAACATTCAGTTAGGTTCATAAATATTTTGTTAAGCACATTCAAGGTATCAATTTTAGAATAAAATGATGGTGTGAGTTTGGGGACATTTTTCTGGGTTACCAAGTTAGTATATTGGAAGCATATTGGGTTGGAATCTTTGGGAATTTTTTTATAATCAATTATTATTTCATGGATATACAACTAAGGCCATCATCAGAATAAAAGGATGATTTTAGGTGTTTTGGGGGTGAATCACAGAGCAATCCAACACTTTTTTTACTGACTGAAATCTATTTCCTTGAAGTTTCTTTCCCAACATTCGTTCATTTTTTTTCATAGAATCCATCAGAAGACATTGAATTAGGGTGAATAATTAATGAAACATATTCTATTAATAGAATTTAAAATCCTTTTATATTGTGGTCCTCCCAGAGGTACGTTCACTGACGGAAGAAATGTTAATGATGAACTGTGAGTGTACATGATTTCTTTTAGGGATGGAATGATAGGATTCCGGATTTATGGTGATGTTATTTAATAAGAATATTATCTGAATATATGCAAGAAAAAATTTATTTTATTGAATAAACCAAATGTTTACCCTCCCATGCATGTTCAATCCTATAATATTCCATTGGTGGCCTATTATATTGTGGTCTTTATGGTGTAGGAGGTAACTCAATTGGAAATTAGTCTTCCTCCACTGAGTGAATCCATTTGATTTACCTCATGGTACACCAAATAAAGTATTACATCATGTAATCATGGGAAGTTAATAGTGATCATCAGCCAAGTTTCATCAGTGACAACATTTGGGTGGGGAAGCATGGTTGTATGGCCTATATGAATCTAGAGGGTGATGGTGTGGAGGCCCTGAGATCTCCCATGGGACACCGTTTATGGGCTAGTAAGGTAGTTATGATTAAAAGTGCTATACTAGTTGAGATTTAGGTTGATATTAGACTGTCTATTCACCAATATTAATTAAAAATAGGGGATTTTCCCCATCCCTAAACCACAACAAAGGTATTTGGGATGAAGGTGAATTACAAGAGTCTAGGACGACATCATAGTTGACCGAAATAACCTTAGAATATGTGAAGGTAGAGGTGGTTCAATTTTGGTAGGACCAACCTTATGAAGCTAAGGAAATATGAGAATTTATTAACATAGAATTAAATATTCTATAGAATGTGTATTTTTTAATCCACCAGAGAATCACATTGATACAAACCCTTTTGAGGAGAAGAAACATATTTGGGATTTGGGGATTCTCTATTAATCCATCGATAATCAGATCTCTACTCTGAGGCGAGCAGAGGATATAATGGATCGTGACACCATTGAGGGTCTCATCAAACCACTGATGAAAGGGATTGATTCATAGAGGTTAGGGATGTATGCTTTTTTCTCTCTATCCTTCGTCTTCTCTCGACATTTTTTTATTGCAGATTAAGGACATAAGTATAAATTGTAGAGTGGAGAGGGAATGGTCCATAAGATGGAATCACCATGTTATGAACCGTTGAACACACCATCACAGTGAGTGAGCTTTTATAGAGTTTTTAGAGCTATCCTAAAGCTAGATAATGATTAAAGTGGCCATGGTGGGAGGGGTTTTATTGACCACCACCATTAGTACCTATATTTTAGCGGGTGATTTCTACCCTTCATCCATCAAATGTGAAGGAATGGTAGAGTGTAAAGTAAGTATCCAAACACATCATTAGTTATGGATAGATTCAAAGATATAATTTATTCTTGATTTTTCATGGATAAGTTGAACATAATGATTTTTGGTTGCAAGATCAAATCACATATCTTCTCTCAATCAGCTTATAGATGGCCCATCCAGAACTAATGAGGATATTCCAGGTGAGAAACATAGTCATATTAGTGGGTATGTTCCATTCACAACAGAACTGTTAAGGGATGAGACCACATTTTTTCTATTATAGAAGTGTGGGAAGAGGATCATTATAATGATAAACACACATAATAAGGTGTCATATACCTACTAATAACTTATTTTCATTATGATATTTCAGATCGATCACATACGCTGTAGATCCTAGTGACCATGATCAATGATCAAATTACTACAATATTAGAGGCAGATAGGGACCAAAGACTATATGATGAAGGTTCTGGTGTTGGTATTTATATTTCAGGTTCTAAAAGGCTCTTACCTATCATGAAGGAAGTATAAAGAGTCGATGGAGATGCTGCATTGGGTTTTAAATTAGGTTTCTTAGATATCTGATCTAGTGAGGATTCCATGAGACTTAATGTATCCCATAAATAAATAGGTACAATGGAAGTTTTTTCACGATTTTGATTTTCCTGGCTCATTAATGGATTTTGAGTAACATAACAAGGAATTACATGGATGTGTATTTTCCCCTTTTATATTTTGAAAAAATGATATACTCTTTACATTTTATGAATTAAATAAATGATATTGACTAGGGTTTCTTTGTCTATATAATCATTTTCCACAGAATCCCACAACAAAAAATCAAGGTCCATACTACTTTTATTTAGGAGAGAGTATTTCCTTTGGGTGTTAAAGTATGAGGATACCTTGAAACTTCTATAGTGGGTCCATGAAAAACTCAGTAGGAGGTTTTGGATAACGGGAATCCATTCCATAGTATTGTAGTCTGGGATTTTTGGGAGGAGTCAATTCATGTGATTAACTCAATAATGGGTGGGTGTTATCAACCTCTTTAATACCCTTCTTCCTTCCCAATTTTTATCTTCCAATTTTGATGACTAATTTGATTCGTCCTTCTATTCCATTAGTTTATGTGGTCGAAAATGAACAAGAGGTTTATTGTCCTAGGATTCTGAAAAATTGATAGTATATATATTTTAATGAATATTTATTACATTACCAAAACACACACATTAGTACTGTAATATTTTGGTGCCTTTTCAAACATTGAACAAAATATTCTAATATGATGAAATAACATCAGTGTCTCCTATAATGTTCCTCAGATTTAGTAATCTTTATATACATATCCTAAATAAAACCGTTCATCATAACCTAGGGAAATGAATCATAAGAAAGGGTTATATTATATATACAGTTTGGGAAAATAAAGGTGATACATAAGCATACAATGAACATAATTGAATGAATGAACATGAACCATGAGATCATAAAAAGGTTATAACACAATTATTTGTGACATACAAATCATATTTAATCATTTTTAACAAGTGTAAACAGAAATAGGTTAATTAAATATGTTATGAACATTAAATCATACCCTCATATAGTGGATATTCAACCAGATCCATGCATAACATTATGTCATCAACAAAAGTATTTTTTTATTCCAAGAAAGGTAAAACATAAAGGAAAACAAGACATACCCCTCCCCAACACGGGCCTAATATAATGGAGACCAAGGGAATCCCATATAATCAATTTGACCCTCTGACGTTCAAGGTATCCATAGTATGAAACCAAATGTTCTCTACCCTAGTAAAATCCTATGATGCTAGGTGGTACGCTACTTTGATCCCTTCCTTCCACGTGTGTGATACTTTAGAATTATTTTCGGGGATACGTTTACACATTATAATGATATAGTTTATCGGCCAAGGTTTGTTGTGACTGCCATAAAGGGAGTTGTGAACTATTAGAAAATCCATTTCAACTTCCCTAATATCCAATCCCCTATGATGGAATAACCTGATCCCTATGAGCATTGCCATCTATTTCGCTTACAGAGAGGATTCCATTCTGAGCTTGATAGTAAACTCTATGAAGAACGACGTACCAATATCACACACTACCCTACCTACACACAAAATACCCAATACACAAGACCCATCCTTGGTATGCTATAAACCTTTATATATGGGAAACTATCAAACCCTATTCCTCGCTCTGTCACTGATAATGGAAAGGCCATCACATGACCTATATCTGAACTAATGTAGGGACGAGTCTTCTTTCTAGTTTCTCATCACCCATTCCAGGTCAATTAACATGCTTCTCATTAAAACGATAATAACACAAGCTGAGGTAAACACCTATTCATGCATCATTATGTTTCTGACCCTCCAATGACACCATTAACCTGTATACAAAAGAACTAAGAAAACCAGCCTCTCCAAACCAAAATCCCAAAATCTAGGTTACAATCTCTCCAAAAAGTGGGGGTTTACCATACTACTGATAGAAAAAAGAAGTGAATTCCCTAATGTAATCCCAAACCTCACGTGCCCATTCACTTTAAAAACAAATAGTTCATGATCTCTTCAGTATGGGTCTTACATCATGCACACCTGGAAGAAATATTAATTCCTCATTGTGTGACATATTCTTATGTCAGAGGTACCCCATTCCAAGTCCTCTAAGTGATAAAATTAAATTTGGTTACTATTCATTTAATCTAGAGGACCTCATCCCACTCATCCACATGAGTCTGAACATATAAGGCACAATAATATTCTTTCAACAAGAATATCCCTAAGGGTGACAATGTGAACACACATCTATCAAGGTCTGATGTGAGCTCAGTAATATAAAAATACTCATGTTTTCACGTATTCCAAACTACTTTTAAATATGTGATGGACCTACTAGAATCCTGAATGGATATGTTTGTATAATGTAACACAAAGAATACCATTGCTTCTCTACACTAGTTCTGATGCAAAAACGAGAGGAACCCATTCCCCACAATCTATAGGGATTGTGTCCTCAGCTCCTAAATAAGGGGACTAAAAATCTGACCAAGCAGTGAGGTTTGTCCCCCCTAAAGCCTGGTACCCTAAAGTGAGGTTGTTCATTGATAACCCCAAAAAAATGCTGCTCCAGAATACTCCAATCATGTTTAGCATGAATTCAGTGAAGGGTATCATTAAAACTACTTATATTGATACATATTTCTCAATCCATTTTCTCCATCTTGTTCCATGAACAAAATTATGTAGATGGAATAAAGTCCCATACCTAACATTATGTGAATCTAATTAGGTTCTCACATAACATTGAGAACATATAATCAGGTTCATTCATAATAATTTGATCATATAATTAGTTTCATGCTTAACATTATGGAATTCAATTATTGGTCATCAAAATGCATCATAGTAGTTATGGTTCACTCCCATGACTAAAAATGTGTTAAAATACCCATATTGAACTAGGCTCAATCACCAATTCAATCCTATAAATCTCATGAGATATAAATATTTACTAAATGGATTGTAGAGTGATTTAGGTATCACTTGAAACATAATGATAACCACATCTATATATTCTATCATATCATAAACATTTATTGTACCATAAACCCTGAAATGAAATAGATATCATAAATATTTTTTGATATCATGACCTTTAGAAAAGTGATAGGTTTCCTGACCATTCCAACATATCATAACCCATGAAAAGATTTAGATTCCTTAATCATTTTACCATTTTATAACATTGGGAGTAAAAATGTGATTCATAAACTTATTTTCATTATAAACATAAACTATTTAGATAAAGAATAATAATTTTATCTTTGGATACAATTCCCTTTAAAGGATAAGTCACCTAAAAGGATGTTATATTATATGGAAAATAATTTTTAACGAATACATGTGAAATATCATTAGAATAAAATATCCTCATTGAAAAAATAAAATAAAAAAAATCATTTTTAAAATCATTTTACATTATAATAATCTATAAAACATATAAATTAAGTATCTAAAAATCATTTAAAACATTTATTAAAGAAAATATATGTTCTGTTATTAAAAATGATTTATTAAACATAAAACATTTTTGAAAACCATTTTATTTGAAAATAAAATTGAACACTTATAATGTAAGCTTCAAATTAATAATTGGTCATGATTTTGGAAAAATCTATTCATTTTGTACGCATTATTCATTTCAAATTTTTGTTAAAAGGATAAAAACATTTTTTTAGAAAATGACTTAAATTCTACAGTCATCTTAAAAATATAAAATACGAACAAGGAAAAAATTTATTTTAAAAATCCTAAGAGAGTAATAAAACATATTTTTAAACATATTTTTTAAGAAAATATCGATTTTATTAAACATAAATTTTGGCTGAAGAGTAAAATGAAATTATATTTCTAGAAAAATATTTTATAAACTATTTTCAATACTAAAGGGTTGGAAAATTGAAAAAATACATGAAGATATCATGAATAAATATAAGAGAGTAAAATTATTGAGAAATCCTAGTAGGTTGATCACCATATTTTAGTATTGGAGACATAATCATAAACAATCCCAATAAATGATGAGGGTGTATCATAAAATCATTACCATTTGGTGAAATTGATTCATAAGTCCCAAAATGTAATAGCATAAAATGGAACATAAAATATCATGAGGATCAATAAATTCAAGGTATGTTCTGTAAAAGGAGTTATACATACACCTCCTGAAAGAATAAAGGTTCACAACATAATGTATATCTCAAAAATGGAAAATTGAAACAAAAACCTATGATCATGTTGGAAAATCCCAATAATGTTTAGTGATATAATCATAATATACATTAATAGGAATTATATAAATCGAATAAGAGATTTATGTGGTGAATATATAATTTGTCTCATGAAAATAAAAAAGTGATATTGAATTCCCTTATAGATTTGGTAACATTGAAACTGTCAGCCCATGAAAGTGATATCCTCAAAGGGTTTGGTAAATACTAATAATTTTATATTGAATAATTATAAATTGAATTAATTGGTATTATATACACCACATAGAAGAAATATGTGGTGAATGTAGCGTGTGTCTCACAAAAGTAAATAAATGAGATGAAAATATATTACCTTATGTAATGACTTATATCATAGTCATTAAATCATCCCTTATAATAAATATAATTTTAGATTAAATTTATTTTAAAATAATATTAATAAATATCAGGCCATCTATGATTTTATTATGACCTTTTATTACACTCTGAATATCGATTTATTTTTTATGTTATGTCTCGGGTATAACAACATTGTTTTTTGTATATGTTTTGATTTTTCAATTTTGGTCTTATAAATTTGATCATTATTTAATCATATAATGAATGATAAAATTGATATAAAGATTATATATATATTCATTATATAGTTATTTATAGTAATCCATAATATTTAGTGATGTGAAATGAAATTCACCATTAATGGAGACAGTAGGTTGCATGTACGTATGAAGGTTTTCTTCATTTTTTATCATTTTAAAATAATGATAAGTAAATGATATATATATTACCCTTATAGTATAATTGTTTTGTAAAATATGTCACTAATGATCACTAAATACAACCTTAATGCATTCATTCTAATGTGTGAACAAATCACTTCGCGTTTCAAGGTGGTTGTCCTCCATACACATAAATAACGATTCTGTAACCCGTTTGATGGAAGTGTCTGAGGTTGTAAGTTAATAAATCTATTTTTTAGAATTCTTATATGTATTTTTATATTTATTATCATTTAGTTTTTTTATTTAATAAAATATACATCCCTAATAGATATTTTTGTGAAATCTTATGCAGGGTTGACATTTTGTGCAGTATAAAGGAAACCGTGGGAATTGAGGGAAAAAAATACTTCAAGCCATGAGAGAATCAAAGTTTCCTCACACAAGAATTTTATAATAACCACATAGAACTTACAGAAACTGATTATTTTGCAAGTAATGTTGAGATAATTTATTTCAAAAACCCACCCATGAAAACTAATTCCCCTATCTTTTGTTTCTCCGTTATAAATAATTTATTTTAATTCAATAATTAGTTTAATTAAATAAAAAATAATTGGAGAGACCTAAAAATAATTCAATATTTTTCATTGAGTTATCCCATGCTCTCTGTGGGCTTGATCTCATACATAAAATACATTGTTCCATTGTAGCTAGGACAGTTCAGAATGATATAAATTTATTATTTGAGTCACACTCGGAGCAATTATCGATGCCTTTTAGGCGTGTCATAATTAATAACCTCAACATGAAAATATATCAGTATATGGAATATTCAGAAGTTATTATATTACTATGATATAAAAACAGTTCAATGGGTTAGAGAAATAAATAAAATGAACATGCTTATTAATGAATGTTACATCTTATTTGTGTATATTCATTATGTTTTCACTAAAGCCTTGATAGGATGAATTTCTTCCCAAATTAAGGTTAATATAATGAGTGGAGGTAATTTTATAACATATCTATTAATTTATTGGTTGAACCATATGGATTCATATCTGTGAAGTAGTGGACAGAGTGAGTACCCATTTAGAGTTGAGGAGGATTTTCATTATTGAAAATACTCAAAAGTATTCACAAATGGGAGGTCAATCATACCTCTAATGGACCAAAATTAGATAATAAAATTTGTGGAAGGATTATATGGTATATTAACACCTCCAAAAAACAATGAAAGACATTTTTTAATCATTTCATTCCTTATCATCTATGTATCACTATTTTTACTATTCCAGTTTTTCAATATGGTAACTAGTTTACATTCTTTGGTATTTTATCCTTTAAGAATAAATTAGAGTTCTCCCTTTTAGATGATTTAGACCCAATGATTATAAATACGATATATTATCAATAAAATGTAAATCCTATGTTTTAGTGAATTTAATTTTAACATAAGACCCTATAACATAAAAAACAATACATTAAACTTAACCACCTTAACTATGTTTTTACTATTTAAAGTTCAATATATAATTTATTAAATAAATTATTTTTCATTAATGAAGAATATTTTATATTTATTAATATTAAAAATATCTACTATGAATGTATTTTTTAGTAAACTGAAATTATTTTAATAAAATATCAATTATTATAAACTAACATTAATGTAAATTTTTTAATTTTTCATTTAATTTTAAATTAGAAGTATCAAGACCATGATGTAATTATAATTTATTATTCTAGTTTTTTTAAACTATATATTCATCATGAAAATTAATTTTTTTAATAATTCATTTCATTTTTTTCTTTTAATATTTTATTATTATTTTTTAATCAATTATTAACTAAATAATTAATATTTTGGAGATTCTTAATCAATTAATGTAATTAATTTATTTATAAAAATTAATATTATTTATAATTATAGAAAATTATAATTTATATTTAAAAATTATATTTATAACCATAAAATCTTTTCTTTTTTCCCTATCCTAATGAATTATAGAAATTAAAATTAATAAAAATATCTTTTTACCTTTTTCATTACATAACTTGGTATATTGGTCATTTTCAAAGGAAACTTGAAATAAATGTTGATATTTAAGATATTTATCTGTAAAATATAAAAATAAAATCATTATAAAATACTAATATTAAATTATAATTCATTTCACTCTTATCAATTTAGTTTAACCCCCGATAAACCCATTTTAATGTTTACCAAAATAATTAATTTTAACACCATTGAATATTAATTTAAGATCATTATTAAGATGAAATTATTAGACATTATAAATCATGTTGAATACAAATATTGAATAATATTTTCTAAATTTAATTCTAAAAATTATAATAAAAGAAATTAATATTAACCCCGCAGACGTGACACCGATATGGGTTTTTAAAGTGAAAACAATCAAAATTTTACAATAATTTTATAAAAAAAATATAAATATGTTTTTTTTAAATAACCTAATTAGGGTTAATATATGTAAGGTTGATCAGATTATACTTTTAAAAAAATTTAAATATAATTTAACATTATAAATAAATTAAATAAAAAGGATGTTTTTAATTACAATTTAGTATTTTTCACTACACATTAAAAATGAACCTTTTAAGAAAACATCCCAAAATTCATCGTAAGTTAATTATTAAATTTTTATTTCATAAATGAAATTTATTTTATGAAATTAAATTTTTATAAGTTTCATAAATTCATTATTTTATTTTTTATAAAATATATCTTCTTTAAAAATACCATTTTTGAAAAATATATAATTCTTTAAAATATATATATATATTATTATAAATATGTTTTCATTATATAAAGAAACTATAGTTAATATTTAAAAATTACTTATTACTATTCATCTCACTATGTTTAATGGCTTGGTTATAGTAGTGTCATTATTAATATATCATGGTTTTATTAAAACTCAGTGTTGTAAGTATCGAAGGAAAAACAAAATTTGCATGCAGTGCAAGCATAAAATGGTGTTATGTGTAACAAAATCCATAAATTAATTTTAATTTTTTAATTTTTTTTGAAATCTCAGGTTGTGATATTAAACCCCTATTATAATGAATTTCTCTTATGAAATTCGTCTTTGTCATCATAGGTTTCATACCTAAAAGTTTCTTTCATAGAAACCAACATTATAAAAAAGGTTAATAAAAATAATCTTCAAAACTAGATGTGAGAAGATAATTTGGAATAACATATTGGTTTCCAAATATGATAAAATAGATGGAAAGTGTGAACAATAACATAGAAGAGATTATTGTCACCAAATTAATAATGTAGAGTGATAGGGAACGTGATCAAGAGAATGTTGACGATCACAAATACATAATAAAATGAATTGAAAATTTTCATTTGATATCATAAAAAAATTTTGATAACATGGAAATTTTTTTCAGGACCCTTTTCCTAAAGTCGATTAATTTTTATGAGAAGATATGCAAAATTTATTTCATTCTATTTCATAAGAAAAAACTCACCCATTAGTTTTTCGTTCATCATTTTCTACTACATTTCTTTCTCTAAAAAATGATGGTTAGTTTTTTCTTCCTGAGGCACGAATAGATCATAATATATACATATATATCATAATAAGTCATTATATAAATATTTTTTATTCATAAAATTGGTTATCACATTTTATCCAATATCCATAATTCCTTAAAAAGTTAATTCATAAATTAATATATAAATCCCCATACAATGTTCAACTTAAACTATTATATAAATGGTTACACTTTTACCCATTCAAAAAAATTATATGTAACATTACTAATATTTTCAAATCATCATATCATTGAATCACAAAACAACATAAGGTAGCTCTGGATTATCACAAACCAAACATGGGAATACTATGACAATGTATTCTTTTAAAACATGTTAATAGCTGGAATTAGTATAAAACATTTTTGAAGTCAAACATTTTTCCACATTCGTTAAATAAAAACTAGATTATTGGATATATAAATTAAATCCAAAAATGTTTTATACTTCATAAATGAGAACATAATAATATTTTCCAATGAATACTTTATCAGTTATGAGGTCATTAATATTTAAAATTTACTTTATACGTATAAATCGTCTCTTCATCCAAACTAAACGTCATTATATCATACATTGGGACATTATAAGGGTTACCTCCCTTAACAATATACTTTTCATTAATATCACCTTTATATTAAGTCACATTTCTTGTTAATCAGTATCATTCAACATATCCTTTTAAATCCTTAATAAAAGACATATTCTAAACAATACATATATATTTCATGATTCTTTTTTAATTATATTTTAATTCCAAAAAATAAATACTTCATTCATTCAACTTCCTTCTTAGGTCATTATCTGTTCTTCATCATATTATTCCTTAATACCACATTCCTTTAACATGTCATCTATAGTTTCTTTATCAATAGTAATATAACCATTACTCATAAATCCATTCTAACTTTATTCTTCAGAATTACCTTTAGGACAACGATTTTCATAATTCACATTATTTCCACATTTGAAACATTCATCTATTATAAATTAGGGGAGGCAATTATTATCATCAATTTCATTAAACAATTTTCTCATTTCTTCCTTTACAAATGCTTTCATTATGTTATTCATTTCCACTCCCAAAACATCTTCTTATCCAAATGAGACATTTCCTTGAGTAAATTTTCCCAAATTATTTAAATATAAAAAACTACATATTCCATCCACCATGATCCCCAATACCCAAAATCTCAATTAAAACCATTATTCTATTTTTTGGTGATTTAGAGAGTTTGTTAAGGTGAATATTGTTTATCAGGTTCTATGATAACTAATTATGCATAATCACAACATTGTTCAATATAGTTATCATAACATTTGAATACTCATCATAAAATTTTCTATCACATTCCTTGTTAAACCAAACCTTATGGTCCTAATAATTGACTAAAACAAAAAAATCATAGTACGCGACACACTAATCTTAGAGTAATACCACGAAATTAAAAATAACTTATAATATATATAAAATGTGAAAACTAATTTTAAAACTATGACACATTAGACTTAACCTAGGATATCCATGATTATCATCTATTTAAATCCTCCTTAATGTTTTGTAAAGAGATTTGGAACTTCCAAAAGTATATCGCTCTAGAATGTCAATCTAGGTGTGTTTTGAATCCCGTTATCATGCATTAGTTCCCTATTGAGTCTTGATCATTATGATTTTTTGGGGCAGTTACCCCTATTTATATCTATTCTAGAACCAAATCCACTAATAGTATCCCTATAAGGATGAAATATATTGGAAACCACTTTCTAAATCATTTACCGAAATTCGAAGATATTTTCCTATACTTTGCTTCATTCTTAGACTTATCCTTACACATATACTTAGGGAAAACACTCTTGTTTTCTCTTCCTTGATTTTTAAGGTTAGCAAAATATTTCCTTTGATACCAACTATAATGAACCATTCTTATCATACATGGATATTACAAAATTTTTAATGATCATTCAATAAATTAAACTAACATATAATCAATGACTATAATAGTTTTATTCCTTTGGAAATATAGAATCATAATATTATGACTCAGTGAATTTTATTCATTATTTACCCCATAGATCATTCCATTTTTTAATATTAATAAAAATATGCTAGATAAAAATTTATTCATAGCCTTGGGAAAGGAAACATAAGAAAGGGTGAGCTCATTTTATCATTAAGGTTAAATAATGATGATATCTATGTATGAAACACACATAGTGGTTTTTGAACACATTCATAACCTTCTAATACCATAAAATGAGCATAAAATATAATAATCATGAGTCATATATTAAATATTAGAAATTCATAAAACAAGAATCATAATGGAATTAAAAAAAAAAGTAAGCATGAGTGAAAAACATTGGAATAAGACATATATTTGTGGCATAAATATCAGTTTTAACATAGTTATCAAGTATAAATATAAATGTTTTCACTCATTTTGTTGACGAAATGAAATTAGGCCCTCTAAAAAACTTATGTACATGCAAATAGGTCCATGAATAACATTAGAGATATGAAATATTTTTCCATGAATAATATTTGGAACTTGTAATATGGTTCACACATAAGATTGTGAACATGTAATTTGGTACACAAAAAACATTGTGAACATATAATTAGGTTCACACTTGACATTATGGATCAAAAATATAGGTCCACACATTAAATCAATGTATTCAAGGTTTACTCCCCAGACCGTCATTGTTGAAATTGTTTCATACTGAAAAAAGTTCAATATCCATTCATGTAATGTTTATCTCATGATATATGAATCTTTATCCAATTAATTAGAGGGAGATATAGGTACCATCCATCACATAATTAAAACCATATCTATATATTCCTCTAAATCATAATAATTTGTCATATAATAACCCATGAAATTAAATGGGTTTCATAAAAAATTTATTAGACAACAACATTTGGAAAAGAGGCAGGTCTAATAATCATTTGATCATAGAATAAATCATAAAAATAAGGGGGTTTCACAATCTCCTTATCATCAGCTAAAAAATGTTTGAAAAAAGGGATTAATAAATATGTTTTCATCATAAATATAAACCATTCTGAGAAATAATATAATTGGTATCCTTGGATCATACACCCAAAGAGTCACAACACACATCAATGAATGTCATCTTATATGGAAAATAATTATGAATGATTACATGGGACATTTCATGGTGAAGATTTATTTTATAGTAAAATAAATATCTAATATATGAAACATTATTATAATCCTTTCCATTAAAAATGACCATTAAAAATTATTTAAAATTATTCTTGTGGAAAATACATTTTCCTCTTTGAAAAATAATTTTTAGAACATAAGAAATATTGGAAAAAATGTATTTGAAAATAACATTGAAAATTAATAAAGATTCATTAAATCAATGATTGGTTATAACTTCAGAAAAATCAATTCCTGTTATACACATTCAATCAAATAATATTTTTGGGTAAAATATAAAAAATCCTTATTTTGGATAAGTACATGAATATTCCTTTCATTTTTTAAAAATTAAAACTTGGGAGGATTTTTTTTCAAAATCATAAGTGTGTAATGAAATATTTTTAATATTTTTTTTGAAAACATGTCCTTTTAAGAAATAAAATTTATAACCAGTAAATAAATAAAGTTATAATATTGTGATTTTTTCATAATTTTCTAAACTACCAAAGAGTGTAAAATGGTACCACTATATAATGATATCCTGAATAACTAGAAGTTAATAAAATTAATTATAATTCATGATATTTAGATCGTCTTATTTCAACATTGGAGACATAATCATAAACTATCCCGATAAATGATAATATTGTAATATAAGATTCTACAATTTTAATGAAATTGAATAATAATCCTCAAAAAGATACAATGTAAAATAGAACATAAAATATC
This sequence comes from Viscum album, assembly GCA_963277665.1. Classification (NCBI taxonomy): domain Eukaryota; kingdom Viridiplantae; phylum Streptophyta; class Magnoliopsida; order Santalales; family Viscaceae; genus Viscum; species Viscum album. Next base: position 662,330,346 of record OY728130.1, on the reverse strand, counting down.
ATGATTATAAATAAATTCATTATATTGAAATTTGTATGGGCCCTATATAAACCTCAAGAAATAATAGAGGGTCATAACATAACATGTGTCTCATGGAATAAAAATTGAGATAAAAAAGGCCTTATCGATTTGGTAACATCTAAACAATACACCTCATGAAATATATATCACAAATGGATATATAAATCCCAATAATTTTCATTATATGAATAATAATATATATTCATGGGAAGTATATGCACCACATCAATAAATTTGATGTTGAATATTTCATGTTTCTCATGAAATAAAGTGGGATGGTATTCCCTTACTGATTTGGTAACGTCAAAACCATAACCCCAATAAAGTGAGATTATAAAATAGTTAATTAAATAAAATAACATTAATTAAAATAAACATAATGTAAATTCATGGGAATTATATACACCATAAAGCATAAAGTGGTGGTAAATTTGATATTTGTCTCACAAAAGTATAAAGTTAGATAGAAATCCCTTAGTATAAGTTTTGATTTTTGGTGTACTAATTCAAAACTTCTATATAATAAATATTAGTTTACTATAAATATATTATATAATATTATTCATATATATTATAACATATATGATTATATTATGACCGTTTATTACATTCTTATTGACTATTTCTTGTAAAGGTTGCGTCTTGAGTCATAACTGCTTTGTTTTCTGTATATGTTTTGATTTTTTATTTTTCATCCTCTCAATTTAATCTTTATTTAATCATATACATGATTATAAAACTAATATAATAAATATATATTTTCTATATATTTTTATTTACTATAATACATATTATTTGGTGATAGTAAATAAAATTCATCTATAATGAAGATGGTTGGTTGCACGTATGCTTTAACATTGTTTCCATATAATTATCATATTGAAAGAAAGAATGATAAATTATACATACATAAATACATACATATATACATATATATATATATATATTATAATTCCAGTAGAAGTTTTATGTCATATATTCCATAGGATTTTATTAAGCCCATCCTTAATAAATTCCATGTAACATTTGAATAAATCCCATCGGTTCACATGGAGATAGTCTACCATATAGACATTCAATGATTTTGTGTCCCATTAGATAGACGTGTGGGTGATTTTTAGTGGTAAACTTAATATTAAAAAAATCTCATAGTACAGAATATACTGATGTTATTATATAATAATAGCATAAAATAATTTAAGAGGTATGATAATAAATAAAACAAAAACGCTCACTTATGAACGATATCGCATTTTAGAAATCCTCTATAGGATTATGCTAAATAATTTCTTGGAAGGATTTAGGCTTCATTTGTTAATTCTACCATTAAGGGAGTTAATTTATTAATTTATTATGGTAGATATTGGTTGATCATAATGTCTTGAGAGGTGTTAATTTTTAGTGAGAGTCGGTTTCCTATTATATTTTAGGAGGAGTGACATTCTTATAAATACTCAAATGTATTAACTATTAGGAGGTAAATCATATATCAAGTGGATAAAAAATTGGTAATTTATGGTTTTTATGGATGATATGGTATAGTCACACCTAATAGACATAGTGAAACACTTATTTTAAACATTTAATTAATTGACATCTATCTATCACAATTTATACCAATTCAGGTTTTCTTTATGTTAACTAATTTTATAACATTTTTAATTTATCATTTAAGACTAAATTATGTTGATCTATATTAGAAAATTTGGAACCAGTGATTATGAATATGATATTTAAATAAAAAAATATATCCAACTATTTTCAAAACTAATTTTTACATAAGTCCATTTAAAGTGAAAAAACACCCATTTAACCTTTACCGTGCTAACATGGGTTTTTATATTTACTGATAAATATATTAATTATAAAACAACCATTTGACCATTAATGAAACAAGCTGGATATTTATTTACATTTTAGAACTACTTTATATGATATAAATTATACTAATGTCAAGTAATTTAAAAAATATAAATTAATAAAAAGTAACAATAATGTCAATTTTTACATTAGTCATTTAATTTGAATTTAAAAATATAAATAGAACAATAAAACTTGAATATATAATTATCACATCAATTTAACAAGATATATTAATGAAAAAATTATTTTAACAAAATAATTCAATCAATTTTACTTCACTTTTAATATTTTTATTATCGTTTATTTTAGTTAATTATTTTTTTATAATTATAGTGTTTGGGATTTTGAAGCATCTAAATTAGTTAATTTATCTCTTAAAAATAAAAAAACAATGATATAAAAAACTCATCTATATTTAAAAATAATATGAATAACCTGACCACTGTTTATTTTTTCCCTATCCTTAAGCATTGTTGAAATTAAAAGTAAGAAAAATTTCTTTTTTCTCCTTTTCATTACATAAGATATTATATAGGTAATATTTAAAGGGAATTGGAATAGAAATCCTTATTTCAATGATATCGACAAAAAATATAAATATAAATTATTTTAACAAAATTAAGATAATATTTCAGGTTACTTTCACTATATTAATTTATTATTTACCCACCCTCCCCTTAAACCCATTTTTACATTAAATGAATTAATTAATTTTTAATACATTAACTACTAATTTTGGTCAAATATTGAGTTATCCATATTTGAAATTATAACAAATTATCAATCCAAATATGAAATCCATTTTTCCAAATTAAAATTCAAATATGTGGAAAAATTAATTTAATATTAACCCCCTGATCTGATGAGAAAGCTGGTATTTACTGTGAAAATGATCAAATATTTAGAATGTTATTATATCCAATTTTATTGTAAAATGGAATAAGATTACCAAAATTGGATTAATTGATGTATAATCGATCAAATTATACTTAAATAAAATTAATATATAACTTATCATTATAAATAAATTTAAATAAATTGCAACATTCATTTAAAATTTATTAAATTTTCCAAAAAAATCCTGATAATTGAACCTAAGATAATTTTGAACCCAAAATACAAAAATAAGTTCATTTTATCCCAATCATATTTGAAAACATTAGAAATATTATTTTATTATTTATTTTACAAACATTTTATTGTAAATATTATTTTTGAAACATATAAAGACTTTACAAAAATTATGTATTTTATTATCAATATGTTATATATATATAAATCCACTATAAATAATATTTACAAAATTTATACTATGATTTATCTTATTGAAATTAATAATTATTTTATAATTGGTGCATTAATAATATATCATGGTTTTTTTAAAACATAGTGTCTAATTTAATGAAATTTAAACCTAAGTTTAATGTATAAAAACAATAACCTGATGTATCATGTAAGGAATGAAATTAAATAAATTTATTTTATTTGAAAAAAAATTATTTTATGCAAAATTAGAGTGCTAAAATATGCCTCCATCCTATCTCAAATTTATATTCATGGCACGAGTGAGGTCACTCCACGAAGGAAAAAATAAATCACTTCTATATCTGATCTAATTCCGAAGTAGACATCTTCAATTGAGATGTGATCCACCGAAATCTAGGAGGACCGAGACACTCTCGGGGTACATCCTTGGTTTATATGGTAGGAGATTTTGGAGGTAGTTTTTAGGACACCTATGGAAGACCTACCTTCAGAAATCCATCATCTCTATTGTGTGTTTAACAAGTTTTGGTATGGTGGATTTCACTACTTCATGGTCAAATTTACTCTAAAGGTTATAATTTTATGACCTATTAAATGGAATGAGTCATTACATGTCATTATCAAAGTATTTTTACTCACTAAAACTAATGATCTCGAAGTTTTATTGTCTGATTTGGAGCTCAAAAATTCCACAAAATAGGAGTTCATAAAATGGGTTTACAAGAAATCCATTAAAATATTTATCCTATAATAAGATATTGATAAAAACAAAGGGGAGATCATAAAACATTATCATATGATATAAGATGTTCATAATGATGGGAATATACACATTATGACCATGGTAGAGGAGATCTTCCATCTTGGACTGATACTATCCAGCCACCTAGACATTGATAGGATGTTAAAAATTCCCTTGAGGACCTCCAACATTTAAAAAGTTATCTTGATGGAATTTTGTAAATTATAATAGAGATAATCCAAGTATTTTATTGTCTCCTGACCTTTTTTGTGAGAATGAAAATATTTTCATTCCCCACCATTTTTGTATTCATCCCAATTTTCCTTATAATTCTAATACAACACTGAAGCTGGTTTGTCTTGCTAAACGTCCAAATATAAATGTGTTGAAATTAAAATTAAAGGAACAATATGATTCCATAAGTATTTCCAAGGCATTTATCACATGTGAGTATAGTTTTACTAAATCTAGAATAACATGAAACACCCTAAAAATGTTATATCATTTTCATCATCAACCTAATTTTTTCCTATTTCAGATATAAGAGTGAATTAAAAAGTGCAACTTTGTATTTATAGGCCTCCATTTTATAATTTTCCACATATCCAGATTTATTCATTTTCTTTTATAATTAATCACTTTTTTTCTACAACATGTTGGGTGCACTTATAGTGAGCTGATAACCATATTTTTCACAGGGTTCCGTTTTTTTAGGTTTCATATATGCGAGATTATGTTTCCTTTCCTTAGTAGTATTGATTCTTTCATGAAAGACTAATTCTTATGGTGTTTTAGGTAGAACATCATTGCCCATGAAATATGGTAGTAATAACTCCAACCTGGTTTGATATCCAAGAATGTTCCAAGATTATTTTGTGTACACAAAAGGAGGTTTTAAATCATGATATCATAATTTTAAGGATTTTCATATTGATATGAAAAAATTATGATAAGAATAAACCAATATCATGATTGAAAATCAATTTAGAGAATTTTGTCTAGTATATATAGTTGTATAAGAGTATTCTCCTAAAGTTGAAGGTGACTTTGTTTATAGGACATGTAGAGGTATACTAACACAAATCAATAATGGGGTGTATAATGCATATTAAAACAAAAGAGTACCACTTATTTGGATTTATCAATCACTGATGGCCAAGAGGGGTTTATGAGTATCCATATTTGTCAAGTCTACAAAAAATGTTCTGTGTATTTAATATAATGAGAATAAATAAAGAATCATGGTTATAATAGACTATGGATGAGAAAAACCTTTTACAAATATCATTTGTATGTAATTAAGGGGATTTAATATTTTGACAAAGTGCTTAAAATTAAGGGGTATCATAAGAAATTCAAAACATCCTACCAAGATCAGGGTTGTGTCAATAAAATGAGGAACACCCACATTTTGGATACTGTAGTGGTTGATCTGGGATTGGAGGATCCCGATGTAACTACATATCTAACTGAGATGATATTCAATGCATATATAGTTCTTATTAACTTAGTCACTATATTTATATGACTTGAATTCTGAGAGGGGAGTCTTCTAGATATATGTATGGGCCACGATGATGGATATATACACCACATTGTGTGTTGATGAAATGATAATATAGTAAGACAACATTATTTAGGGAGATGTGGTTTATTACTCACACCAAAAGGAAAGCCTCCAACCAAAAAGGGATGAAGCATTATCTAGTTTAATATCATGTGACCATGTTGTGGAACTTTCTGTTTAACATCATTCAATAAAGTTTTTGATAGATAAAATTTAATTTAATTGATATCTAAATAAATGATGATTTATTTTCCCTTTCATGGTGATATGAGAAAGAATGATCTATCTTTTTTTAGGGATGAAGAGTGTAAGTTGTAGGCCACAAAATTAGAGATTCCAGATCCAAAACATGTTATGGGAAAAGTACACTGGTAATAACCATAGAGAATATTTGAAAAGTGGATTCTATTATATTGTTTTCAAGGATTGTAGGGATAGAAGATTATTCTCCTGGGGATGATCATGCCTCTTTTTGAAAGACCCTAATGGTGGTGCTAATGCAAAGTAGGCCTTAAGAGAATCATGCATAATCAAAACAAATTTTTTCCTATTGTATCAAAAATTATATTAATAATGGTATACAAATCACGTGAATATCATTATTTCCAGATAAACTGTGTTTTATTTGTTCATGGACGGTGCGTAAGTGTGGAAGGAGTATTTTTATGAAGGAATCGAGTGATAATTGGAAGAATGTTCCCCACGAAAGTCTGAACAATACACTGGGAAGGGATTTTTTTTATATTGTGGATATGATCAGATATAGTGTGTGGGTTTCCATCTGTATCTCAATTGGAAAAGATTCAATTCACACATAGTTCTTTGAATAAATATTCCCTACTTGCGTCTGATCCACATATAGAGAGGGGGAATTTTTTCATATTGTATTTTGGCTGAGGGAAAGAGTCTAAGAATTTCTATGCCTCTCATAATTATGAGAATAAAACAACACAAAGTTTTTGAATAGAGGTGTTGTCGGAGGAAAATAATAAGGATTATGGTCCTCACAGCTGACATCCATAGAAATAATTCGGTTTACTTCATGCAAGATACAATGACCAAATATTTTAACATATTGAGGTAATTATGTTTAGTTTTCCTTTTAAGTTCTACCATTATTTACAATGAAAACCCTGATGTGAAGTGATATGTCATGATCATGTGAGGAATCCCCGACCAAAATTCACTAGCCTACACAATCTCTACTCAGTGTGAGTAAAAAGCATTTTATGATATATTTTTTAATAAATATATACTATAAACAAAAATCATTGGGTCATTTTAATTATCTCGTGATTAAGTCAAGATGTAGGATAAGAGTGTTGCTACATGTCTCATAGGGGTGAGATTCATGTGTTATGTATTTCTAAGAGAAGCTCAATGTTGAATAATTGGGATTCTGACTATATAGTTAATCATAATGTTTTAATGAAGAATGTTACAAGAAATGGAAAAGAAGGTACGAAGTTCAATAAATAATTTCTTGGTGCTCAGGGAATCATCTAATGAGTGGAATACCATATTTCTTACATGATTTTTCCTATGTTATTTGACCACAGAATTATATCTTTGTTACATAGGGTAATACTATATTTTAACATCATATACTGAAGATGTTGTCATGTATTTTAATATCTTTTATTTAGAACAATATGGGTCATTCCTTTTATGATCATGTGATGAGGACCAATCTATGTAGTTTAAGATTGTAGGATACTGGTAAATGGGGTATTATTGTTATGGGTCATATTATGGGGAACATAAATCTTGTAAATGAAAAAATACATATGGATTACAGGACCATGTTTATTTTGAAAAACATTGGGCATTTAAAATTAAATGGTAAAACATGATCTTAGGGGTTGTCAAATTGAGAGACGTGATGTAGAAAAGTAAACAAGGAGTTCCCATGGAGAATGTTTGAAAAGAATATTCTAGAAATATATGTTTAGCTTATAAAGAGATAGTATTGTTTTATCCTATGGATGAAGGTGCCCCTGGTTGAATGGCACTACTCAAAGTGACTTATGGAAAACAAGACTCGGTTGTATCATGCATAGTCAAAACAAAGGTGTATAATTGTGTCAGAAAATGTATTACTAATTATCAAGGATAGATTATGCAGATTCTAATTTTTCTAGATTATGGAATATAACATGTGGAAGGGATGTGTCTAAGAACAAAGGAAGCATTTGTACTTTCATTTTACATAGAGCATGAACTTCACATAATTGATCTGGATCACAATTAGGTATGGGTATTTTTTTTCGATGATGGGATCCTGAATGAGGGGACCCAACATAGGATCTATTTTATAGAATAGGGTCATATGTAGAAGTAAAGAGACAAATTTTACTATTTATTTAACTATGGCTGGGCATAGGTAAACTGAACTAGGTGTCACTGCATAACCTGTGTATATAAGATTCATGAAACAGTAAGTTCTAAATACATAGCATGGCCAAAATGTTTAAAGGACCCATAGTGGAGTTCCCTACACAAATCTTGGATTTTATAATGGAGGGGGAATGTTTTACTTACGTCACATATGGACATGGGATGTAAGGTCTATGAATCACTACATATCTCATTGAGATGCGAATAAAGCCAAATGTAGTTCATGAATGGATGTGTGGTGGGAGACCGACACCAATAACTATGATACTCTCATGTAAGGACCAAAATGCTATACATTTTAACATCATGTAACAAGGATGTGAACCATATAGTTTTATGTCATTCAATAAGGATGTTTCCATATATTTTAACATCATGTGACTAGAATTTCATGTTATATAGATTAAAATCATACATATTGGAATGTATTGTCTTTTAGTATTAGGTCATATAACTAGGATCATAATTAATTCTTTTTATGTTCATGTTATAGGGACTGTGTTTACTGATTACACAATATATTTCATGATAATACTTTCATAGGTATAGGCCATAAAAATCCCTTCATCTATTTTGATCATTAAATAATATCTATTTTAGTATACCTTGATTATGGAATATGGTCCCACCCACATTGGTTAACAAATTGGTGGTTTCTTCTTTAGTATCATCAGTGTCCAGAGAACCAATATCAGATCTTTTTAAAGGATGAAGTATAGGAAAAACCTATTATTAGAATCACACACTATCTGATTTTGGTTGACATCCAAATGATGAAATGTATGCAGTATTTTCTCATCAATTATCTTCAATTAATACAAATTTTTTTTGTATTTCTTGTCTATGCATAGGTGATCCCTGATTTTAAAAAGCAGAAAGTTTAATTGGACCTCAGAATGAAATATTTATTTTGTTATGTACATCAGTGAATATGCGGTCACCTATGTGGTGGTGCCTGTTTGATTATGATAAGACTATATGATATTCAAAAGAATTTTAAGAAAACCATTATTTTATTTTTCTACCATCTTCTATAGTATTCTTATTAATGAAATTTTGAAGTCTACTATATATTTGTTAGCTACTTCAAGATATCAAGTTGAATGGATCGATTTGATAATACACTCCCGAAACAGCCTTTCCAACTCATAAGAGTAGAAATTTATACAGATTTACATCAATATCATATGAGGGACCCCAAATATAGTAATTATGTTGGATTTTATGAGACAAAAAAGTCTTTTATTCTTGAATTTTTTGATGTGTATTTCTTTATCCCATTTGGTGAATATGTCATTAGTAGTGAGGATACACTTGAACTACTAATATTTAGTAGTAGGATATGGCCGTATAAGCATATGAAAAATGGATAGGTGTATTTCTTAGTGTATTGAATATCAAAGGATTTATGGATGACATTGGAATTCACATGGAAGTAATGTTTTTTTTGAGTTTTTGGTAATCCATTATTTTTGGAGGGTTGAAGAATCTAACCCTTTAGATTTGATGGGAAATACTAAACCCAGATTTGTTATCACCACATGCCCCTATATTTAATTATTTTATTAATGTAATATTTTTATATCCATCAATGGACCTGATAAGGACTCCATGGAATCTTTACTTCTGATTATTTTCTCATGATTTTATATTTATAAAATATTAATGTTAAATACTGATCATCGGGTTGTCTATTTTATAGATTTTTGCAATGGGAGTGTTGTATTTAGAATTAATTCAACAATGATGATCATACAAATGGTTATATGACATTTTGGTTTGGAGATTTATGTAACCTCATTGATCTTTTCAATGTTAAAAAAACAAAAGGGGACACCATTTGGAGTTGTGAAATGATGATGACTATTTCAGCCCTGTTTGGATCAGCTAATATCAAAACCATATTATATGATGAATCTCTTTAGTAATTTTTTGATCATGGGAAGTGGTTTGATGTAGTCTTTAAGGGGAATTATACCATTAGCCCCCATCCTTATTCAATAAGTGGGATTATCTCTTTTTTTCTGATATCATAATCACCATTTATCTGCTTGGTTACCAATTATAAATTTCCTTTTACCATATAGGGATCTAGTAGGATTTTAATTGTTTAGTCTTGACATGTGATGAATGATTTATATTCTACCTCATTTATGGTGCAACCATCTCACAATGGGAAATAATAAGGATAGACTACCATTAGGGCGATATTATCATGACTTCCAACCTAAAATTATTGAGCACATGTTTTTCCACTATCACCCATGTCGGGATTTTGGATACTCCATATAAATATTTATCACATATCATATGATCCTCTTGATAAATGAATATCTCATCATCATGTAGTTAAGTTTTCAATAAAATTGTTTCTCTATAGGGGTGTTCTGTAAGGAAATTAGTTAATGTCTATCCTTCTACACTTTTATAATGCATGTACAGAATTTCAAACTACTTTAAGATGATTAGCCATCATCCAAAGCATCATGTCAACTTAGGTTATATATAGATGAATTTTATCAGGTTATTACGATAGACCAAGTGGAATTATGGTCTTACCGGTAGTTACCCATCTTCATAACTGTAATGATTTTCACCATACATTTTTTATCAATATCTAAATAATGAATCGTGGTATCATGCACAGTTCGACTGAGATAATAGAGATTTTTTACATTTATATCATCATTATTTTATGTATGAAAAGAAAAAATCTATCATTATATGTATTTCACATAAAAATGAGTGAATTCTTCACAATAGGATGCATCATCAATGGTGTAATAAAAAGATATTTCCCATGACTATCGAATGATTCCTAATAGTCATTAGACCACTGATTTTGATACCCTTTATCGTCATCCTAGTGATGGGAAGACACATTCTTAGATGGTTTTCAATAATTATATTCTTATAATAAATGTTTTCATGTAATCCTATCAACTCATTTTGGTTTTTGGGAGGTTACATATCATGGATATACATTGTCCTAGGAGGGTTGAATTTTATTTCGTGATGGCATACTATGATGCTGAAAAATATTCATGGGGATACTCTAAAATCTCATTTCAAGGGGTTCATATTTAGGCCATTATGGCATAGTTAATTAAAGATGATCAAAAGATATAAAATTTAGTCCAAAAAATTCTTAGATTTATCCACTATATCATCAATATAACACTATAATGTTCCTCCCAAAAAAGGTTTTATGATGTGATTCATGACATGTCAGTATGCAGCTCTAACATTTTTCAAACCAAATGGAATTACCCAATATTAATAGACCACTTGGGGTGATATAAAAGTGGTGGATTCCTCAACTTCAGGGGCCTACCAGATTTTTTATTCCATGAATAGTCAGACATGATGGAATGAAACTAATATCAATCTATAGAATCAATCAGTAATTTTGTAATCTTGATTAGGAATTCATCATTCATAGAATTTTTATTGAGATATATGAAGTCAACTAAATCTCTGATATGTAAATTCTTTTACTTTACTATGAATATAATAGAAATATATTTCATATAATGAACCTACTAAAAGAAGTTTTCATTGATGGTATTTTATACTTTAGCATCAATTTTGGTGGCATGGATTAGCTGTGCTATTTTAGAATCCTACAAGTAACCCATGTTATTTTTTGGAAGGCGCAGCTAGTGAGTGTCCACCACAGGTTCAAGGCTTTGGTTTCTATTAAATTCTTGGAAAACATTCCTTATTATCATATTAGAGTGGAATAATATACCAATTATTATTCAGAAGGCATGGATTTTCTAATGAATTTGGGTGTTGGGACCTCTTTCCAAATTAGGCTTATGTGTCAGTGTCTGTCAATAGTTGTAAAGACACCTTCCTCAAATGTTGGAGCAGAATACTTGATGTCCCCTTCCTCTTCCTCTTCTCATTCCTCTTCCACCTCACTCATTGGTTATTTTGGTAATGAAATAAATTTCTTATAGTTATTATATGTTTCAATATTTATTCACCTATAAGACAAAGTAGATTCTTCCAATCGACTTTTGAGGGGGGATTCATTAAAATTATGAATGTGACATGAGGGGTGGAGGGATAATATTTACAATATATCCCTATTTTATTGATGATTTTCTAATTTATATAATATGGTAGGTATTAGTGCAACCCCTGTTAGATAGAATGTTAGAATTTTCAGCCAAACTTTTACAATTGTTCGGAGGGTTGATGACATTTTATGTGCTTCTATGATTAGTCTTTATGATAGATATAATTAAGGTTATTGAATATGTCAATGAATGAATACTTATATTTTTGTACTAACTGATGGGAAAAAAATATTATTCACTGAGGGTTTTAAAGGTATTGGATGGGGTTATTTGTAGACCATACGGGGAAGTGACCAAAGTTACACTATCAACCCTGGGTTGTTTCCTCTCCCTATGGTAGAATCCTATATCAGAATATTTTGATTATCAAGATTAAATGGGGTCTTCATCACCATTTAAGGTCCTAATTATACCATTAATTCATTACATGTTTAATTTATTTTATGTTTATGTAATATTCATATGATTATGAAAAAATACATCCTTGAAAAATATTGATGGCCATATCATTTTGTATAACTAGAAATTTCAATTCAAAAATGTGGTCCCAAAATTGAGTTCTGATCTTGAATATTATAGGGAGATTTCCCTGATCTTTTTCATAGCCTCTTAGCATTAGATAGGAATGTGGCATGTTGTTTTCTCTTTATCCTAGTAATAATGGAATTCTAAATGGGATGAGGTTGAATCATAAGACTTTATTAATGAATGCCTGTCAGATATCAAAATCATTTATCTTTCAAGAAACATATTAGTGTCTGATGTGTCCCTGTATAAATATTTATTTTTATTTCTCTATGAAAAAGATAATTGTGCGAAATTCCATAGGATCAATCTCTTAATGATGTACATTACAAGAAAAATCATTATATTAAATATCAGAGGGCTCAATAATTCCTATATGTGTTCTTACCAGTGTTCATTTGATAAAATAGGAGAACTAATGAATGATAAACCATCCAGAAGAATATCTAAATGCTCTTAAAATCCATATGTATGGGATAATGTACTTTTCTTCCAAGAACAAGGATTCTCTTTCAGAGGTTAATTAAGAGAAAAGGTACTTTATATTGGTATATCATCCATTGGAATATGATATGAAGGTGATCATGTCTGTAGTTGGTTAGGCTGAACATGTCCTCCTACTCACCAATGTTGATCGAAATATTGCACCCCATAATGTTTACCATCTAGGATAATCAAATTAAGGTCTTACTCAAAATATATGGTGGAACTTTTCTTCTCCTGTTGGGCCTTAATGAGTTATCTCCCACATATTATAGTATTATAGACAGTTGTGATTGGTACATATCCATGGAAATGATCCATTAAATTAATGGAATTAATGGAACAAAAGGTTAATTATTTATATGCTGAGGATTCCACTTGGACTGTCAGATACGGTTGTACCATTTTTGTTATGATTCCCATGTCATTTGGGATAATGGAATATTTTTTTAGAGAGTTAGGGATGGTTTTTGCATTTTTATAGGCTCATCGTTAGATAATTGAATTTTTCTTCTTTGATTTCACCACTTCTTAAGGACCAATTCTGAGAGTACTACAACACTGATGAAGTTGATATTATTGTGAATGGAGAATATAGTGGAACATATTTTTTATTTAACTTCTCCATGTGTATTCCATGAGTTAGATAGAATTTTTTCTAGTTATCCAATTTTCTATATTCTGTGAAACTTTTGTCGAAACTTCTTTTAACCCACCTACTACCTCTAGGGTGGTATTGGAAACCCATGGAAATTATCCTAGATGCATTCCCAACATCACATTCTTAGATTCCACAGTTTATTTGAATGTATTTAAATACCAATGATTCATGGATAGTGTGACCTAGTGTATGATTAATGCGAAAATAGTTAGGTAGATTACTGAGACCAACCTGATCAGTCCCCATGGGAATTATCAACCAGATTAAGATATTTTAAAATTATTATATGAAGTATTCCTAGTATATATAATTTCTTATTGAATAAAGATTTATACCATCATTCCTAAAAATTAATTTTCCTTTGTCCCTTTATCTATTCTTAATAAGGAGGGCATTTTTGCTAACAGTCAGGATTGATTTACCAATGATATGGTGTTGTCTTTTGAGAATTAGTTGGTGTATGGGATAAATTGTATATGACAACATAAGCCTCTACATTACATTTTATATTACCTTCATTTGATGGATTTAGTTTGAAATTAGCCTTGTTTTTTAATATGTAAACTTACAATTTCTATGAAATGAAGACAATATATCAAAACATGCGTATATATATTTCATAGCGATGAATAGTGTAGGAAACCTCTTACGAGGAGTCTTTTTGTAGAGGGAAAAACAATCTTTTTAGGGGAAGCTATAGGTTTATGGAGTAATTTAACCCATTTTAACTTGAAATGAAGTCTAAGAACCTATAATTATATCACTCTTTGATGATTCATATGTCTAGGATCATTATAATCTAAAATGTTGATCTGAATTTAAAAATAAATTATCGATGTAGTTATTCCTGATCATATGATTGACTGATCAAGTAAATTGGTATACCATACACTAATTGAACCTTGTAAATATTATATAAAGTACTTCATTTTCACTATTTTTTTAGGGATTCCAATCATTGGATCAAAATTAGATATGAAATATTTTAGATGCTACTAAATATACCCAGATCCATTAAATGTTGGAAATATAGGGCATCCAATGTTTAGAAGGGGAGGTGTCACGTCTACCCATTCAGGGTAAGTATTCCTTTTCTATTCTACTTGTGCACACTATTTCACCACATCTTCACATTGAGCTACCAAAAACTCTATAGTTTGAACCCCCCCCCCCCCACATGGTTTTTTGGCTAAATAGAAGCTTGAAAAGGAGAAATAACATGAAGGTCCTAATGAGTAGGATCCACCATTAACTATGTTTGACACCCAAGATGTTCTAACCATTAATAGATTTTCCAAGCTTGGTTCTGGTTGTGTTAACTAATAATGCAAATTACTAATACCATACTATAACTGGATCCATATAAATAGGTTATCTAGTGTCATATCTAAGTTGGTGATCCAACTGCATTCTTGTTGATATGATGATAACTTCTTGTTATGGGGTACATCTCGGAAGGTGATAAAAGGATCTTCTTAAAATTCGTACATAGTTGGAACATTTACGATGAATATTTCTTCGATTAACATCCTTTCCCCTGACACTTCTATCTCATATTGCATGAGCCTTCCTTCGATAATGATTAGTTCAACACATTTTGATAGATGATAGGACATGCTAATGATCATACCCTTTCATTTGGCGGATTCTTATCAATTGGGATTCCATTTAATATTCACCGAAACCCCAAAATATATTTTTATCAATATATTCATTGCACACATGCGTTCTTCATTTATTTCTATATGGCCCATGTTCTAAACAAGAACATTGTCTTCTCACTCTTCTATGTTTTGTCATCCTCGAAGGGATCTAAAAGATAATTTACAATGATTATCCACAACTCATAATGCATTGTCAGTGTTATATTGGATGTAGAGCCATATGAGTGTTGATTTAACCATAAATATTTGATTAATGAACTGAGATATTCAATATTAGTGGAACCCATGATAAATGTCTTTTGTGATTTATGTTAAATGCGTCTCTTACCTACCATTCAGGGTTCCATTAGAACTGATTGGAAAATAATGAATCAAAGGAAATCATCATAAAAAATCATCATATACACTCCTGATGAGGAAATAGGGTCGCTAGATTAGAAGAACTGAGAGGATGCACATTTTGGTTTTCATCATAAATGGGAAAATAATGATCTCCATTAGAGATATGGTTAATGTAAAAATTTACCCAGTACAATAGAATGGGGATACTCCTACTCAACTTTTGACATGCCTCAATCTGAATATGTTGGTTGTAAAGGGATCTTCAAGCAAAAAAATCTCCCATACCTATGGGATAGGGAAAATATATGTTTATATGGATGTGTTGGTATCCAATTCACTCTTGAAATTATAAAATATCATTCAAAAATGAGTCACGTACAATGCATGTTCTATACCAGAGCCACTATCGTCAAATGGAATCAGTGGTTTCCATTGCTTGGATTACCTTAAGTAAGAAGCATTGTCAAAATTCTCATATGCCTAGTGCAAGATTAATTTGATACCACACATTACTCTATCCTAAAATAATTATGAAATATTCAGGGTTGATTCATACTAATAAAACCATATTTTATGTTTTGAGGATCACATATGGGAAAGTACTTGAAATAATATCACTGAAAAATGTTAGTTCAAGTGTATTATATTTATTAGATTGTGTCGTGAAATGAAAATAACAGTAGTCACCCCAACCCCTGATTTGGAAACCATATAGGGTGTTGGAAATAGTAAAATTTAATACATGTAATGTAATGTGGAACAAAAGTTATATATCCCTCCACTGATTTCTTGATTTTTAGTGATGTGCTTCTGGAAGGGAACCAAAATCAATTTGGTGAAGAAATTATCTTATTAAAAAACATGTTCTACATAGCCTTTGTAAGGTAATGACTTAATTTTCATGTGATAGAGTGTTTTATAGAGGTTTAAATTGATGTGGTGCATCCATTTTTCTGATGGTGTAATAATAATGTCAAAATGAGATGAGAGAGATTGTATAAACATGATGTTTATGATATCCTTACCCAATTTCCTTATTATAAGTAACATATTATAATATTCATTGTCTTATGAATCCTCCACTTGAGCACCCCAAAGTGGTTGTTCCTTATATTTGTTATTGAATATAATGGGGTTAGTGGGGATCTCATTTACCTTTCAATAATGGAAATATTCTAGAGGTGGTTTAGAGGATGACCATTTTTTCAGACAATCCTATGCATGAGAAATGATTTCACTTGTCATTGAAAGTATATTAGTCAAGAAGTTCACTTTCTTCCCTTGTACCTTAGAATATGTGGGGATTATCATAACTGATCCATGAAGGGGTGTACCTCCTTTTTGAAATTAAATGTCATTATGGAGAGCGCTGATATAGTAAATTCCATCATGGGGAAGAATACCATCACGGGTTAACATCCAATTATGAGGAGAAATCCCAATGCATATACCCTTATAGGAAATTCAAGAAGGATGATAGTAATGTAAGGGCCATCATTATATTTGATATTAGGGCCAGGATGTGGGTTGTCATGACACTCATTAGGGTATGGTTTCTAATGATCAATCAGATTATGGGAATGAAGTAAGATTTCTAGGTGGACCTCTAGAATTTCTAGCTGAAATGTTGCACAGAGGACCTTCACAAACGAAAGTACAAAATCCATAATTTTTTAATGGGAGGGTTTTATCTTGGAATAACATTGAGAAATATTTGATGGCTTCAAGATCATCATCATATATTAGAGATGGATTATAAACTGTCTCATCATTTTTTAATTTTATTTGGTTAGTGTTAATTTTGGATTCTCTATTATGGTTAACTAGGGCTACATGTCCTAGATAGGAGATTTCATATATTGGGGGGGGGGGGTTATTGAGTAACTACCATGTTTTTGATTAATAATCTAATATGTTTATATAATTTTGTTTTGGGACATATTCCTTCCCTTTTGTAGTAACAAGTATGGATCAATGAACTCTGGTTGGAATTGGGATATGGGCCCAATAAGTTTTTCCATTTATTATGGTATTTTTCCAATAACCCTATTAAGTAGGAGAAGGTAAATTCATTTTATACTGAGTAACATCATATTGCATTGATTATTCATTTCAATTATTGGCATAGAATTTTGTATCTTCCCTTCACCCAATAAAACTACCATCATTATAAAATAGTAGCTTTATAGGATTTGGTTATCAATTTTCATCTTCTATTTCATCATTTTCAAGATATGTTTGAGTTTATTCCACATCTGGAATGGGGATATATTACCTTTCTGAGTTTAGAGATGCAATTGTGTCCTACTCTTTTCATACATTTCATATTGGTGTATATCAATAGTCTTCATGTATGGGTGATTTGAAATGGTTCTCCTACTATTATGTTGTTATAATTTTCAATATAGTTTCTCTATGTGTTTTTATATAATTCTAGAAAGCATGATATAAATACTAAGGGAATTAAATTAACTTGTTGGTTCTAAGCATAGTTTTTTATGGGTTCCTTTTTTTTCTTCCAAACTAGGTTGGCATGTTTGAGGGGTATAGGTTGGAATTTTTATCCATAAATAAGTTTCATTCAGGGTTTATCAGTGATATTATTTTGTGAAAACATGGATTTTATGATGTCACCAATTGTTTTATCTACACCATAAATGATCTTCCCTTGGTTATTGGTTTGAAGTGACCTTATATGGGGTTGGTGGGTTAGTGTATTCATCATGCTGAGGGCTTCAAGTCGTGTGGTGTTGATGGAAGTCAATGTTATAAGGATCCCATTTGAAAGACCCCTATATTATCAGGATATGACTGTTATAGAAGTATTGACCAACCTCCCTAAACCGGGAAGAACTTTTTTCTATATTCAAGGGAATTAATCTAGAAATAGTTCAAGGATGTAGTGGGGGCCATCAACTTCTAGACCACCATCAATCATTGAATGGATGATCTATAGGGCTTCATATTCTATAGAGACTGTAAATATAACTCCAATGTTAGGAATATACCATTCAAGTGGTACCCCTGAACTAGTGAATTTAAATTTTTTTTGAAGATACTGGTATGGATATAATTTTTTCAAGTTATACAAGGATCTAGCTTCAGTAGTAGTCAATGTAAATTTTCGGATCATCGGGAAAGGAGAAAATAGATTTAATGGAGTAATTATTGAAAGTTCTTACATATACATATAAAAAAACAAGAAACCTCCATCAAAGAATCATCCTAATAAATGAACACATGGTTAATCTATTTATTTATTTAAATTTTTGTCCATATTTTTTTTTGAGAATATGAAATGGGCTTATCATGTGTGTGACATAGTCCTTTTTTATGGATTCACATCAGGTTCACATTTTTTGTTTTTTCAGAATGTCTTGCATTTGTTTTGGGAAATAAAGTGGGGTATGAATAGAATTTTTCAGCGATGGTGGAATGACCAATCATGTAAATCTAATTTTTTTTATTTATGAGTCTTTTAGATAATTTTATAATTGGGTTTATTCATTGAAATAGAAACACCATGCCGTTACAATATTCATGAAACCTCTTGAACCTTGTTTCCAAAGGATGATTGTCCTTGGGAAATGGTTTAAAAAACAATCAGGGATTGCTATTGTTTGAGAAGATGTTAGGTCGGGCTCATCAAACTTTTTGGGGAAAATAATTTCCTACATTGATACTCTCATATATATTTATGACACATTCTTGAATATATAACCAAATACCAAATATGAAACAGTTCACCCATATATTAACAATTGATTAATAGCATGTATTGTCGTTAGAATCATCTATATATTTATATGATGTTGTCGAACAATATACCATTTGTATATATATTAGATACTATTTTGTTTTTATTATAATGGTAGTTTTAATCCACATAGTGGGATTATCTTGAATTTATCTACATCTAGGAGGTTATAGTTACTTTGATGTTGAGATCAATCCCATGAAAGGGACTTTTAAAATTTCATTGAGAAATGAATGACAACCCATATAGATTGGTTCCACTTAATGTAACACATCATACTTTTTATAGTTGTTTGATGATGAGTAAACCATATAGTTTAATTTCATGTGTCATGAATGACTTGGAGGAATTTTCATAGACAATAACATTGTGGGATTTATACTGAAATAGATTGGGGACCAGGAAGGGTTATAACCATTGGACATAAACCTTCTTGGAATATAGACTAGAGAATATTTGGTAGGATTTCGGGGGTTAGGTTTGATTATCATGGACAATTTTTATGTATTCGAAATAGATAGGAATCAAACCCATGAAGTTTAGTGTAGATGGGCCGTATACCAATATAAAAGTTACCATGTTTCTTCATCGATAATAAGGACCTTTGATTGATTTTTACTCAAAAAACATGTTTATTTTAGGGTATAGTAACATGGTTTTGTGTCTTGAACCTAGTAAGAGGACATAATGCTTTACTAATTTAGAATTTGTCCCTTTATGTTAGTGATATCATGGTTGGGGATTATTCCAAATAGGACCCTTAAGGGTTGAATATTTTATTGTTCTAGTGAAATTGACACTATTATCCATTAATCCTAGGAGATTCATGCTCGGCATAAGAAAAAATTGTAAGTGGAATATCCTATAAGGGTGGAAGAGGTTGGGGATATAGATATGGGTTAACAAACCATAAGAATATCAAGTGATTTAATCTAACAGGGATTCCCAAATGTTTCCATAACTCCTCATGTGTTTGTATAAGAGGGTAAAGTCATGGTGGGGGAGGTAGGGAGAGGGACAAGGCTTAGTTGCTACCATTTCCTCACTTTTTTTCAACCCCAAGTAACTATCATTATCTTTAGGATTAGGATACTCATTATCATGGGAATTAATAATTGATAACATTTAGAGGATTTTACATTTTAGTTAGGATACATTTGTTACCATCATTAAAATATTAATTTATAATTGATATGATATGAAGATGTTGCCTACACTATGATCATTCATATTTAATGGTTTTGGGGAAGATCACATCTTGGTCCCCCTTAAACAAGGGATCCATGGGATGAAGTGACATGCCATCGATGAAGCTAAAGCGGGGTTAAAGGGGTGTCTCATGAATGTGAGGCTAGGGATAGATGAATAGTTATTGTTTAAGGTCAACCTAGCAAAGATAAAGGTATAATGTACAAGGTGGACCTTAGTGGATTTATAGAACTCCTTAAAATGATGACCTAGGTGATCTGGAGAATACATATGGAATAAATAAATAATTGGAAATAAAACATGAGAGGGTGCCTTCTATAGTATCCTAGTGTCTACTAGTGTGTCTTTAGATGGTTCTCTCACATGTCATGGTTTTTTAAGGGGACATCACCCCAATACTTTTTAAGAGGGTAAAAAACATCTTTAAAAATGTATTTTCTATTTCAGTCAATGGAGGATGTGTATTCACACTAGAAACCTTAATTTTCTTTTTTTAGTGAAATGGAGAGATACGTGGAAGGTTTCAAGGATTGGGGAGAGTGACATTGGGGATAAATTCTATGAAGCTTCTTCTAGTGTTCCAGTTGTTTCCAATAAGGATTCCTAGGGTCATTTTTTAAAAAAATTTGAGACCCCAGGTAAAGGGGTCTATTCATATATGTCTCTCATGCTAGGTATCTCATGTATACATGACAAGAATTAGCCTCCAGGAATTAATGTATTAGACCATATGATGATATTTAGAAGGTTGGTCGTGGCCCATGGGATAATGACTGGAATACAAATTTGACATGTGATATAATGTTTGATGGGATTTCTATAGGATCACTTGGGAAAGAACATATGATCAATGATGTATTTCACTTCTCCACTACATGAGGTATTTCTTAATAAATAAATTCTTCCTTATGTTAGAAAGTGAGTCTCAACAGTGATATACTAGTATGTATGAATCCTTTATCATGATTATCCTACCTTTTCTTGTTCAATTATTTCAACTCAATATGGGCTAGTCAATACGGAGTCTCTAAAATAGATTTAGCACCGTTTTTTATTTCTATAGAAAAAACAACTTTAGGATTTAAGAAATATCTAGAGAATCCTTCATGATATACATCATCATAATCCCAATTCATAAGTATATCATAGGTTTTGAGTTTATGCCTAATAATTTTTGATAAATATCCCATATAATTATGTTCTAATACCTATATAATAGAAATAAAATCATTTTTAAGTTCATATTATTTCTCAAACGTCAGTAGCATGATATAATTCTTTATAATATCAAACATGACATCCATTACTTATATATTTACATAGGTTATATATAGAGGGTGAATGTTAATTCCAAAATCACATAAAATTCAACCACTAGGAGAATCACATGATTTTTAGGAAGAACATTACCATAAAATTCTATCAAATAGTGTCTATAGAATTGAGATTCAATCATCATAAAATTATGAGTTTTTATTGGTAACTCATCCTCTAGTAATTTATTATATGAATGAAAATACGTATAAAATTTTCATAATATTATGGAAATCATTTCACTAATCTAAATTAATTTTATTCAAAATTTGAGCATGCCTATCACCACCTCAACATCATAATTATATATTTATTCCCTTATTAAATCAAAAATGGATAGTATGAAAATTTGACACCATAGTTATAAATCTTAAATTCATAAAAATAATTCCTATAAAGATTTAAATATTGAAACTTTCTTAGAAATTTATGAGACCTTAGTTTTCACCAAGGTCATACAAGGTTATTATCTATTTAAATCCTTCAAAATGGTTCAAAATAAAATTTTGTATTATCCCAAAAATAGCCCCCATGAGTTTGTATATATATATATAGTCTTTGGCCCAATAATAATTTAGAGGTGATGATTGAGTTAATAATCAATTTACCCCTCTCATATTTCTTACCACTAGGTGAATTTATGAAATAACCTCATAGACTAAATGCTATTCATATTGGGATGTATATGGTAGGAAAACTAAATAATATCTTATTTACCAAAGTTATAGGATATCATCATATACATGGAATTGTCCCCATGTATTTGACACAGTTCTGTAAAATTATTTACAAAATATTTACTAAACCCTTCTCTAAAACCATCTGAAAAAACCAATAATTTTATACTAATATATTACATCATTTTAGAGTAATATTCATTACATGTCATAAGGAAACACTCCCCAAATCTATAAAGCTTTATCACCTTTGGAGAATAGTTACATAAAAATATTATTTAAGGAAGGATATTCAATATCACTTATAAATATATTCTCACATAATACAATTCCTTGACACAACATACTTATAAACATTTTCCTTAACATTGTGATTCCAAACAAAATAAATATTGAACTCAAATGATCTTTTTGGGTAAACATAAGAGATATAAATCATTGATTATATGTGGGCATATGATATGCATAAGGGTCTTTGAACTTGATCATAACTTACAATAATCATTCCTAATCATTCAAAGGATATTATTCAAAAACCATAGAATGTTGATTTTTCAAAACAAATTACATAAGTCATAAGTGTGAGGAATTACCAAAAAAACAATCATGATCCATGATAACATATAATAATATATAATATATAATTTTTTTCATACACATATATACCTAAATCATTTCCTTATAAAATCTTCACTACCAACACTATCATAGTGGATTGAGTTCACTACTCATTATATCATTTTTTAGTAAAGGTTAACTCCCATGAATATCAAAGTTTAAAGAGTCCCTTAAATTATTGGGTTCACTCCCCATTCCAATATTTTTATCCAATGATATATCTAAATTTAAGCAATGAATTTTAGTGATATATAATTTTTCTCCTACCCACCACATATTGAAAAACATTCATTTATTATCCACAAGGATATAAAAAATAATCATCACTTTATTAATTAAAATTTCAAAAAATGATATTTCATAAACATTTAATCATTTTGACATATCATGACCCAGGATGAACCACTCATATATAGGCCATATGTTCATAAAACCAATATTATATCAATATATCTTAAACCATTTAAAGGAATAATGTTTCATAACAAATCCATTATTTCATCATAGCATAACCCTTGGAAAAGAGATGATTTTCATAAATGTTTAATGTTAATATAATTAACCCTTCTGAAATAGACTAGTTTCATAGAATTATCCTAAAATAACTATCACCACTAGCCATATAGGAAATAAAATTTGATGTTATCATAAGTTCATTTCCCAAGTGAAACATAAAAATCCTAAAAGGGTGTTGGAATAAATAAAAATACTTTTAAATGTTCATATAAACCATTCCTTGAAAACATGAGAAAATATAGTTTTGTATTGATAAAATTTTAACTAAAAATTCCCTTAAAATTGTGGAAAAAATATTCTATGAAAATAATCATGGAATATTTTAAATTAAGCTTCAATTAAAAGAACTATCCTAATGTTAGAAAAATCATTCAGGTCTTATACATTAAAATAATATATTCCTTTATAATTTTTATAATTAAAAAATTAATTTTTTGGAAATAAATTTATTTAAATAGATTACTATTTAAACCATCTTAAAAATTTTAAATGGTAAAAAAATAAACTATTACAAAAAAATTGTATATGTAATAAATTTCATAAAATAATTTTGATGCTTATGAAAAGGAACCCAAAGGATAGTAGAATCATCGAAAAAATATAAAATATCAGGATTCGATTAATGTTATGAAAACTGAATCTAAAAAAACCCCTCCTCATATATCATTATAGATCACATGTAGTTCAGTTTAATCATGAATTGTGACATCGAATAAAGGTGTGAATAGTACATTGTTTGTTTTAAAATGAAGGTATTATTTTCTCACTGGAAATATGTCTTGGCTTAATGGTTTCATGGTTTTTTACCTCTAGATCATAAACACATATTCCATAGATATTTTCTCATCGATATATGATTAATAGGGGTGCTATCTTTGGAAATTATTGATCTTTATGATGTCCCTTAGATCATGTAAAAACCCAAACTTTATCAAGAATATAAAATATATCCATCCTTAGTATTACTTAAATATATATATATATATATATATATGAGATTTAGAAGAGTGGAGAGAAGATATTATCTCTCTAAATTATTATAAAGGTGGGAATTTTCTATTCATGGTGTAAAATGATAATTTATACCTAGGTTATAATTTCTATAATTTCACATTTTTTCCTGTAACTAAATAACCTAAATTATAGATGAAGTTTTCACACGCATATATCATACTAAACGTATCATAATTATCAAAAATATTTTATCATTCACTTGAGAACATTAAAACGTTACATGATAAAATAGAAACCAATAATGTGATATATAAGCTCACCAAATTTATTAATGAACCATGAACATTCTATTTTAGTTCATACAAATTATGTTTTCATGTATAAAATTTTATGATCAATCTATATGCGACTAACATCAGAAATAAATAAAATCATTCATATTCAAAACATAAATAATATAATTGAATTATTTTTACTTGTGATCAACCACACTCATACGTTTACTACCCCCCGAATATGGAGCACAATTTCCTTATTCTCATATTCAACCAAATTGGTGTAACTAGTCGATTAAACTAGTGTTTGGTTCTTTAGGTAGTTATATAAATTTCAATTACTCCAACCAATAGTCTTATATTATATACTATTAACCTATTATTTACCTTAATAAGATAAAAAAATTCATATATACAACTACCTCCTATGAACATGTTTAGTGTAATATAATCTCTTTGTGTCATTTAATGTTATAATGAGGGATAGAGACTTATATCATCGCCCTTTTATGGTTATTTTCATGACCATACCAAATGGGAATACCATATTCTACCATGGGAATATAATTAATTACAAAACTAACAACATAGTAAACTATGCCCAATGAGATATCTCTTCCTCAACTCAGGCGTGACAAATTTTATCGTGATCGTTAAACCAATGACTTACCATAAATGAAGCAAATATTGTAAGCTAACTCATCACACCATCAATGATTTTTTTCTTTATTTCTATAAAAGCGTTCTATAAAATGTAACACATCAATAAAGATATCATTTCAGAAGATCAGTACTTATGATGATCATTACGAATAACCAATGAAACCCAAAACACATGATGTTCCATTTGGAGGTTTAGTCCCCATGATATCTTATAGTCAACATCAACAAGTTTGAACTTTATGAGAATACGTCTGAATTATTATTAACCACTATCACTTGGTAGTTAGACATCATACGTGGACCATCAAAAGAATGTATCTAGATAATATGAAATAAGATTAAGATTTCTATCATAATATCTCAATGTTCTTATTATACGTTGTAACTACTACACCCTTTTGACACGCCATGTAATCTATGTATATTACCATATATAATGATTATGTATATGTATCAACAATTTTATATTATGGATAAACACATGTATTTGTCCAACTATATACTTGTAATGATATTCAATGTATATAAAGAAGCTGGGTATAGGGAACCCACTCTCAACACTCCCACTTTCACTAGAGCCAACTGCTAATAATTATCAACCTACTAGAACCCACAGGTGTATCATTATTTTGATGATTATGACTTCATTTAAGGGATCATCCAAATTATCCTCTTTGGCTACGATACTAACCATGAATTTACCTCCCTTAGTAAAATCCCCCAAGAGAATATATCTCCAATTATATATCGTCCATCCACTATCAAAGACACGAAATATTATATAATAATAGTAATATAATTATAATAATTATGATCTAAAATTACTTACAAGGTGTAAATCCAAGAATTATAATAAATATTTTCATTTTATACACTACTTATTTGACTACACCTGATGTCACAACAACTTAGAATTTGTAGATACATCTACCACTTGCTTAAATAATGTATATATTGTAAATGTAAAATCTTATATATAGTATAGAATGTTTTATTGATCCATTGTAGAAGTTTATTAAATTCTATATACCTTTTTAATATCCTCTTATATATCATTAATGTCTTATTGGAGAGGTTATGACATGTGACAATTGTAACAGTTCTCTCTAAAATTTTCTAGTGGTTATTTTTCAATACAATGTAATTATATGTACATTATCTTGTTATAAAAATCCCATCAGATATACCATAGTATATCTCTTTTCCTAATACTTTGGTTTCTACATTAAGTCAATATTAAATGATTCTACATTGTAACAGTTCTCTCCAAACATTTCAGGTTACATCATATAGACACCATCTAATATTGGAGAAACTTTTATCCAATTCCCAATATTAAATGATTATATAATGTAGCTATGAAAAGTAAATTATAATGGATTTAGGCATTAAGTCTTTTTATAACCAATCATGCCTTATTGGTACCACATTTGTACCACCCTTGTAATGTTTCCATTTAATACCACCATAGTATAAGGATTTATAACATTAAATTAAAAATAACTTGTAATATAATACAAGGAATCAATTATTAATTTTTAATATAATTTCAATCTTAGATTATTTACATTTAATGCTTTTATTTTGTATTTATTTTTCTTAATGATAAAAGTATCACTATCCATGGTAAATTTAGAACTACCACTATTGTTTTGAACTTCTTATGCATATGTGTCTATTGAAAATTTCTTTTCTCAAGATCACTTGGAAATTATTTCCATGACAACTATTTTTTCATCTTCTTCATTGACTAAATAAGAGTCAAAATTTCTTCCATAATATCAAATATATTACTTCTTCCTTTTGTAAAAAAAATATATAACTTGACTTTAATTTTCTTACCTCAGGTATTTATGAATAATACGTAGAATCCATTAGGAATATTAATTTATATACACATTTTTTTATTGACACCTGTTATTTTATGTGTTATCCTACACATTCAATATAAAAACATGTTGTTATATCATTTTGGATTTATATCATATTATTACTCATATGATGTCAATTTTTCATTATAGTTGGCATATGTGATAACACAACTATATTAAAATAGGAATAAAATTAATAGATGTTTCTGTAAAAAAAAATTTATCAACATTGATGCTCCTTTTAATTACATGATGAAACTGATGTGTATAATGAAATGTGCATTTAGGAATTTCACAATCTTATATATTTAATGGATCAATTTCTTTATCCAAGACCCATCATTAGTCCTCCTTAATAACAGCATGTCTTTATTGTGTATAAATAAATATGAGTTTTGGAATAAATCAAGTGTACTTTTATGATCAATGAATTCATGGTCATGATTTTCTTTAGCGCACGCTCCCAAATAAACACATATCTTCTAACCAATCATATATTATACATCACTTTTACACTCCTTAATGAAAATATATATAATAAAAAATATACACATTGAAAATAATAGAGGCCTAAACCGGTGGAGTAATAAGGAATCTTATCTTACAATGTTTATACATTCGAAGGGAAATGACCCTACATCTAAATATATAATATGTCTATTTCCCTAAGACCCCAATGAAGCTAAAGAATTTTTTCCCTATTGACCTCCTTCTAAGCTTTCTGGATTTATACAAACTCATTTAAGAATATTTTTAATGGATGAATATGATAAGTGTAAGATTAATGTAGGGATAATTGACCTATTTTAAAACTATGAATAAAATATGTTCTAGTTTCAATCTCTCGATGATTGATTCTATAACGATGAAAAATGATAAGTCCACTAAGAATGTCCTTTTCCTCAGTAACAAGATAGATTTCAGGACAAGAAAATCCACTGACCACCACCTACACATAATCCAGAATATTTATAATTAGAAATCTTCCTCTTGAAATACCCCAAATTATATACCTATAAAAAATTATTATTTTTTTCACAACTGGGATTTTCTAGTACACACATGGAAAACTCCCAATGATAGTATTTTCTTATGGTAAAAACTGTTTTGTGAGGACTTAGTGGTTAGTGGAGATATTATTTCATATAATTACACAACCATGTTATAAGATGCAAGACTATGCTCCAATAGTCATTATATGGATTGAGAACCACTGATTATTAAAATTTACATTTTTTCATGCTTTCAAAATAACTGAGTATCCCATAATAGGAAACCGAAAATGGGTGGTTAAAATATTAACCTAACTATATTCATGCATCCATTGTTCAATAATTCCATGAAAAGTATCAAAATGTAAAACAATACTAAAAAATACACCCATTATATCACACATGAATATCATCAACTCAAGTTGACCAAATAAATAAAATACGATTTCAGTGTTAGAAAAAATATACCAACAATATCCAAAAGCTAAATGAAGACCCATCTTCTCCATCACCTTGTCTATGGGAAAAACAATATTTTTGGATGCACATAACCAAGAAATTAAAATTTTCAAAGATTATTTTTCACCATATGTTTGTTGTCCCAAATGTTGGGACTTCATGGGAATATAGACCATTATTGAAGACCATCACCCTAAATTATCTAGGACTATAAGAAATAATCATGAAACAATTATGCTCCTCAGAAAATATTATCCTCATAACTATATTTATAATAATTTCATAAAATTGTGTTGATGAAATTTGGGAGATTAATAGATTTCTTAAGAGATTAGTTTAGCATAGGACGTCTAGGGAAAAAATGAAACCTCCCTATCCAAATTACTTTTCAAAAAAATAGACTCACCTCAATCATAAACAATATTAAATAATTGTATAGAATAATAACATATTCATTTATGCATCACTAGAGTTTCATTGAAAAATAGGGAACCTATGTGGAAGTAGATTCACTAAAGTTGTATTTATCTTGCTTTAATTTCTACTAAAGAGTACACCGGTCAATGATTTCCAAATAGTGTTTATCCAAAATACAAAAAAAAATCTTCAACATTCCTCGGATTGATCCCGCCCCCACTCTATAATGGGTTTTGTCCAATATCCCACAACATTCCCAATGAGCACTCAATCATTTATATTAAACCCACAAAAAATATTTAATACAATTCCAATGGATCTAATATGTAACACCCCAAGACTTCGTAGAATGTTATTTTATTTAAAGTAATTCAATAGCTTGCACTACACGCAACAACAAGTTTGGGCGCACCATGAATTACCAAACTAGCCATTCAAAAAGAAGTTATGAATATTATTAACTAAATTAATAATTTTATATAATCCATATAATTTCAGAATCCATATTATGTGTTTCTTAGACGTAATATAAGAACAAATACACTTTTTTCCGATAAAAATAATATTTTAAAAAAAATGCAATTTTACCACCTTTTAATAGAAAAATCCTTTTTAAAACCAATATTTGACACTTTTATATATTCAATTTAGTGAAATTAAAATTTTCTTTAGAATCAAGAAAATAAATATTTATTTTGGATAAATTTTTTCTACTTTTCTGATAACTTTCATATTTTGAGCAACACTAAAAAAAATTCTAAATTTAATAAAAAAACGTTTTTAATAAAAATAACTTATTGTGTTAAATTATGAATTTTAATGCCTTGGAAGTTTAACTAGATTATATTTTTATCATTTAATAAAATTCTGGTCATTATAAGTAATTTCACATTTATATTTGATGTAAACACATGTCAATATTTTGATTATTTTTATTTTTTAAAAACCCGTTTTTGGTTTCGACAATGGGAATTAATTTTAAATTAATTTATGAAACTTATATTTTTTTAATTTCGTAAAATTGAATTCATTTTTTAATTTGGAATTTCAAAATTATCGTAGTGTAAATTTTTGGTATTTTTCTGAAAATATTCAATTTTTGATTAATAGTGAAAAACACTTTGTTATTCTTTAAAACCAACTTTTTATTTAAATAATTATTTATTTTAAGTCAAAATAGATATATAATACCTATATAAGTTCAATATAATTCATTGGAGTCATTTTATAATGATATTAGTTGTATAAAATTTTGCTGAACTGTTTACCATCTTTTACCCATCTTCTAGGAGCATTTCCAAATTTGCATAAAAAATAATTTTTTCTGCTTTGGTGAATTGAATTCCAAAACATCAAGAGACACGGTTAATAGAAATATGTAAAATTTGGTATAATAAGATGAAAATAAATACTGGTGAATAGTAACTTTTTACTTCTATTTACCATAGTTAAAAGTAAATAGGGTAATTAAAGGTAAAAATGATATTACAGTTTCCCTAACACATGTTATCATTCTATTTGATAAGTGTAATTCAAACTAAAACAACTTTAGTAATAAAATATTATCATTTAGGTCCACTTGGATTAGATTAGGACATTTATTTTTATTTTGTCTAAAGAATAGTTTAAAGTGTAAAATTCAATGTCTATTAACGAAAACAATTTTAATTTAGGGTTATACATAAGCTATATTTGACTATAAATATTCATTATAAAGATAAAAAATATTTCCTAAATAATTTTTACTTTTTTTATAATTTTTAGAGATTAAATAATTAAATTTATTTATGACACAATGGTGATGCAGTTATTACATTCTTAATGAATTATTAATGTATTTTATATTATAAATATTAAAATAATGTTATTTTAAATGTTTTAATGCCATTGATGGATTTTATAGGTTAATATGTTATTTTTAGGGTTAATGAGATAATTTTGTTTCAAAGTGATAATGTTGTTATGACTTTCACAAAATCAAAATACCAAATAGTGTCAAAATTGACATAAATTAGTATTTAAAAAATACTATATTATTGGTTGATATAATATTCATAAAAATATAAGGTTCTGCCAAAGTTCTTTAATAATATTATATATTTCATTAATGAAAATCATTAGGTTCTCTTGGTTGTTTAAAGTATTTTTATTAACCGTATAGTTTAATAATACAAGAAGACACGGTAAAAGTTATTTTAACTAAGAGTTAAAACTAAACAATAAGGTTAAAATGGTAACCTAAACTTTTATAAAACCTATTGTTTGAAAGGATTTATACCCACACCCACCTTTTCTTCAATGAAAATCATTTTTAAGAAATTGGAATATGAAAATGTTTTTATTATAAAATAATATTTCAAGCTTTTCATAAAGTGACCCTCACATCTCTTGTAAAAGGGTACTTCCCCTTCTCACAATTTCACATATCCTAATCCATTTGGATCATCAAACCCTGAACCAAATAACCTCCCAAATTTCATCCCATTATTCTAGAGGGCTTACTTTGGACAGAAATCCAACCTACGAATCCCTTTTGATCAAATCAAATGGAAGAACTCAAAGAAGTGGTAAATACTTCATCACCTCTTTCAAGTTCTTTTCTTGTTCCACTTCCTCTTTCTTTGTTATTTCCATTGTAAATCAATAAATATAGTATCTTACATATACTGTGATGTGTTTATAAAAATGGTATATCCATATTAATTATTCTATCCATCATATGAATGACAAAGTCACCATACGTGCGTACATACGGCTTACCGCCTCCACATTGTGGTTTAGTTTGTTATTAAAAAACTACATTATTTGGATGGTTATAATAATGAGTATAACGGATTTAAACAACAAATATAACATGTTAATTATTCCTTATATATGATATACAATCCAATTACATACAATTTCACCATCAATATAATGATATTGTTGCTTGTGCGTACGTACGGATTACCTTCTCCACGAATGCGATGAGATTCATTCCCCATCGTAATAATTAAAGAATAATTTTCATTTTATGATTAAAAATAATGTTTAATAAATTAATCCTATCCATAACAAACATGGCTTACATACCCATGTATATAATGAAAATGGATCAGTTAACACCTGAAACGATGATACTACTAAAATATTATTAAAAAACAAACATTAGAGGATCATATATGATATCATATTTATGTATATAGTTCTTGAATAATTTAATAACAGTTAATTAAATATTATACATGAGGTTAACGTACCCTTTTCCAAGAAAAATTTCAAGGTAAGGGGTTTCTTATCTCACTTTTAATTCCGTGAGATTTCCATTGTTCTCCACTTATTTATTGCATGTGGTTTATTGTGTGCTTCCATTTGATATATATTATCATGATTATCATTATGTTCATGGTATTATGTGATTAATTTTGTGGTTATTAAATTTTTTTCATATGACTCAATTTATTACAATGTGTTAAGGGTTTTTCATCTCAATTTTATTCCCGTGTGATTCATGCTATATTTGCCACTATTACATTTTTGTGTGGGGTTTTTACTGCCCCGGATTGTATTTTTTGAGTAATTTAATTTAATTTATGGGTGTTTAAATCATCATTAGATGATAATTCTTTTATAGGGTGTATATTTCATATGTTACTAAATCGATAATGGAATTTCAATTTTCAATTTCCGCTCATTCCACTTTACGCAAAATTATTTGATTATTTTACTCCAAGATTTTGTGTGAAATCCCTATTTATTTACTTATGTATTAATTTCCACTCCCATTTGTGTGGATATAATTTTGATACACATAATCACTCAATTTATGAATTCTCTTGTCATCGATATGAACTGGATAAGAGTAATTTTAACTCAACTTATATTCAGTGAGTTAAACATCCAAGTCATTGGTGTTGTTTTTACAAGAATATGTGTGAATGTCCTCTGATTTATTTACACTGAATATCCAATCATATTTTGTGTATATATATTTTTCACACATATTTATGTCATTGATTTATCCTTAACCTATGAACATGGTCTTTATAAAGTAATTCATCTCAACTTATATTCCATTGAGACTTGTTTGTTGTTACACTCTAATTAACTTTTATGTGGTGTATATAATGTACACTAACATAGTATATCATGAATCCCTTTATTCTCATGATATTATAAAGTTTTTATTACCTCAATTATTTCCATTCAATTTTCTCCCATTTTTTTAGGAACACTAACTAAAATATAATTATAAATGTTTTAAAAATTTATCCTTCTAATTATTACTCATTGATGTCCATGTTTTAAAGATGGTTTTAAGCTTTTATTTATATTGACATTAATGTTATAAAATTGAAATTCCTTTTAACATTTTTAAAATGGTATGGGACACTTTGATTCAAAAATATATTTTAAACATCTTATTCATAAATAGTGAGACTTTTAAATGTTTTCATGAAAAAGGGATATTTCTCTAAAAGATTTTTACTGATCATTTTCAACTGTGTCAAAATCCATTAATGGATATTATTCTTTATTGAGGTTGATTTATAATGACACAAATACTTCATACTAAATTGAAGGTCTTTTTATATATTTTAATGTGGATGTTTTATTTTTATACCATTCATGGTTTATGGATAATGTATTGACATTTCGTATGCTAGTTTTAATATGAATGTTTATGTTATGTTTAAAAATTTTCATATGAGGAATGAATTGGAATTAGTAAGTGATGGGTGGAGCCCGCTATAGCTCCTAGATCCATCGGTAGGTCTCATGAGATAAAGTAGTGTCTTGGCATAAGGACTTGAAAAAATATTATTTGTAGTCTTAGCAGAAGGCCTTGACTATGTGGTTATGAAGTCTGGCATTAGGCATTCCATCATTCTGAAATTGGATATGGATATTGCATGTGATTATTCAACTAATAGAATATCCATGTGAATAAGTAAATGGAATTATTTGGTTTATATTGGCCACATTATATATAATATTATATGTAAAAGGCACATGTTTTAGTCTTATACATTACCTTAATTTTTTATGCTTATTTGTGAAAGTTTCTGTTATATTGTTATCCTTACTGAGTATCTGAGCTCACCCCTTTCTATTTTTTATTTTTCCTAGGATGGGAAGAAATATTCTACGGTTTAACTATAGGAATATGATAAGGATATAAGTGTAGTCAATGGGGACAAAATATTGTTGATGTTTTTATTTCCTGATGTAATGTAAAACTTATGAATGTATCTAGTACTTCCAAGGCTATTAAAATGACCGTTCATTCACGATTTGATCCATTGTGATCATGAAAATGTTATATAGTAATGCACTAACTCTTGGTAAATGGGGTCAGGGTGTTACAGTTTGTATCAGAGGAAGCTTAGTAGAATCATTTGAAACTAGATTTAGAAAAACTCTGATTAGAGAACACTACCCAAAGATATAATTTGAGGATTATTATATAAAAACATTCTAGAATTTTGGTACGACAGATATTTTCTGAGTTTTACAAGAAATACATGCTTCTCTACATACGAGTAGGTAGAAGAGGCTCTGGCACATATGTACCTAGTGGTCAAACCCTAAAACACCATTTTGAGCTAGACTCAAACAGGAATGGGTGCACGACTACAGGCCTTGATGCACTGTTGGTTATGATAGCACTGGGGGATATGATTAGTATAATTCACATTTTATTTACAAAATGATTTAAAGGATTTTAATATAATATGATAATAAATAACCTTGGTTAATCCTATGGTGTTTTAGATTGAAAATAATGTGTTATGAAATTCACTAAATTATTTTATGACTCACACTATGCTTTCTTATGTTAGTCAATGGATAGATTCCAAGGAATTATTAGTAACTTTGAACATGATGTACAAGGTGGGAATGGTAGTGGGAATGAGAAACAAAATAGAATGTTGATAGGTGTAAAACATATTGTCTTCATGTTGAATCGGTTTTCCAAAAATATGATCAACAATATATATATTAACCAACTCATGGACTCAATGAAGATGAGAAAGGTTGGGAATGATTAGAGACCTAGCAGTGGAGACCATGGAATAAAGAAAACTCAATTTTCATCATGCAAGAAATTTTTATGGAGACACCTTGGAAAGTGTGTCAATGGAACAATGAAATGATTTATGTGTGGGGAAAATGGACATAAAGAAACGAATTGTCAAGGAAAAATGAATAGTACTATGGAAGAAAATGAAAATGATTCAAATATTCCATTTAGAGTCATTTGCTTTAAATGTTGGGGACCTGTGCATTACCCGAGTGAATTCCCTATTCTTTAGGATAACCTATTGGCCAAGGAAGAAGCTATGTGGAAATAAATTGATGGAAAAATATTTAAAAGTATTAATTCTCTTTGTTGATGGGATTACATTCGATGACTTTTCTCTTGTATGTGTAACCTGGTAGTTTGTTATGTGAAAATTCCATTTTAGGAAGAATTATCATTTCTATTGATGATATAGTTATAAATAACCATTTCGGTTTATATAATCCTTGAATTTAATGAAATTACATGTTATTAAATTTTGGGATGAAAATGTGATGTATGAGATAACATTTGTGTTGAAATTATGTTATGGTTATTTTGAGGAATTTATCTCATTTTTGGAATGTTATAAAATATTGTTTTTGAAAAAGGACAACATAGAGACCATGTGACAACCCATCGTGTTGGGAAAAGATGCGGGAATCAAACCCATAACCAGAGTGCGATATGGATTTTTCGCATAAAACTAAACTATGTAAAGTCCGTGGTTAGTGTGACTAATTATATTTAGTAAAATAATTTTATTGATAATTAATATATTGATTTGGGATATTATGTCCTATCAAATTGATTTCCTTAGTATAGGAAAATGATTTGGTGATTAAGTGATCAATGTTATTTTGTAATACGTTTGCTATGTTGGGAACACTATATGCCAAATGAAAATAGAATAATAATGGATTTCATTTGAGGAGTAATGGATGATTTTTTATCTATGTTTTAATTGTAGATTTATATCAATTTGGATTAATTATGGAAATGATTGACCTATCATAGGAAATATGTGATTAGGTTAATTTTTTTAAATTATGTTACTTTAAGGGTAGTCGATGTTATTTGGAGATACAATTTAACGTGGAAGACTATGTAATCAAATTCTTCTATGTTTTGGGTTTCAATATTAGTTTGTATTATATTGAAGGATTTTAAGGAAATTTTTTTATTGAATGGTATTTATTGAACTTTGGGTATTGTTGGTTTCATTTTAGAAATTAATATTAGTATTTCTTTCTCTAAAGGAATATCATTTTTTGGGATCATCCGATCTTGTACTAACCATTTTGGTTTTGGTTAATCTCTAAAGACAAGGTAAAAATATAGTTTTTCCTTTGTGGATCATGTGATTCTTTTGAGGATGATCTAATGCTTTAGGTGTCACCAAGTCATCTTGAATACTCATCATTTGAAAAAAATATGAGTTTGTGGTAATAATTTATTAAAGGATGAAACTATATTTAAAAAGTAAGTATATATCTTTATGTTCTTAGTCAATCTGATAAATAAATTCATCAACTTTATGAAATGGAACTTAAAACAAAAAACGTTATCTGTTTAATTTTCCTACTGGGAAACTAATGACCATTTATCTCATGATAAGTTTATGGTTTTCTTATAGTTAACTTTCTCCTGACCACGTTTTCTGTCACTCTCTATCAAAACATGACATGTCATTTATCATCTATATCCATATTTTCCTACATGGAATCCCAGTATGGGTTATCTTAGGTGACCTTTGTACCTCTCTTTATATCTTTTAAAGTGATAGTTTTATTGAATATTTTTCAAATGTTGGAATCTTAAGGAAGTTCCCAAGCCTGATTTTAAAATTGTGAGGATGAAATTTCCAAAGGGGGGGATGAATGTAACTCCCCAAGATTTCTTAGTAAGTTATTTTCTTTAATGTAATTCAATATCTTGCGCTACATGCAACACCAAGATCTAGTGCACCATGACTTACCAAACTAGTTGTTCATAAAGTGGTTATGAATAGTATTAACAAAATTTTGAATTTTAAATATTCCATTTAATATCAGAATCCATATTTTATGTTTCTTAGAAATAAAATGATAAGAAATTCATTTTTTAGTTAAAAAAATTATTTTTCAAAAAATGAATTTTTACAACCTATTAATTGAAACCCCTTTTTAATACCAATATTTTACACTTTTATATATTCAATATAGTGAAATTAAATTCTTATTTACAATAAGAACATAAAAATTTATTGTGGAAAAAATTTTGGTACTTTTTTGATAACTTGTATATTTTAATGAATACTGAAAAATACTAAATTTTAATTGGAAACAACTTTTTAAAAAAAGATTATTTACTGTGTTAAATTATGAGTTTGAATGGTTTGTAAGTATAATTAGATTATATTTTTGTAATTTAATATAATTTAGGTAATTATAAGTAATTATTCATTTAAATTTGACATAAACACATGTCGATTTTTTGATAGTTTTTACGTTTAAAAAAATAGCTTTTCGGTTTTGACAGCGGGAATTAATTTTAAATTAATTAATGCAACTTCAATGTTTTGAATTTTTTAAAATAGAATAAATTTTTTAATTCAGAATATCAAAATTATCTTAGGGTAAATTTTTGGTATTTTTCTAAAAACATTCAATTTTGGATGAATTGTGAAAACACTCCATTATTGTTTAAAATCCACTTTTTCTAGAATAATTATTTATTTTATTTAAATTTATTTCAAGTCAAAATAGATTTATAATACCTAAATAAATTAAATATAATTTATTGGATTCATTTTATATTAAAATTAGATGTATAAAATATTACTGAACTTTTTACCGTCTTGTACCGATCTTCTAGGAGCATTTGGAAATTTACATAAAACATAATTTTACCACTTCTGTAAATTTAATTCAAAAATATGAGAGACATGGTTAATACCAGTAAGTAAAATATTGTTCAAAAAGGTGAAAATAATTTTTGTTGAATAGTTACTTTTGACTTTTATTTACCACGATTAAAAGTAAATAGGGTAATTAAAGATAGAAATGATATTATAATTTCCCGAAAACATGTCCTAATTTTATTGGATAAATTTAATTTGACCAAAAACAACATTTGGAATAAAATATGATCCTTTATGACCACTCAGATAAGATTAGGATTTTTTTATTTAAAGAAGAGTCAAAAGTGTTAAATTCCATGTTTTTTAACTAAACTATTTTTAATATA
Organism: Viscum album; assembly: GCA_963277665.1. Lineage (NCBI taxonomy): Eukaryota > Viridiplantae > Streptophyta > Magnoliopsida > Santalales > Viscaceae > Viscum > Viscum album. The sequence continues at coordinate 662,291,734 of OY728130.1, read as the reverse complement.
GGGTTATACATAATATAAATTCGACTATAAATTACCATTAGAAATATAATAAATATTTACTACATAAGGGTATTTTATTAATAATTTTTAGAGATTAAATATTTAAAGTTATTTATGAGACAATGATGATGCAGTATTTACCTTATAAATGAAATTTTAAATTAGTTTATATTATCAATATTAAAATAAATATAATTTAAAATTTTTGATGTCGTACTATAATTTTCTAGGTTACTATGACCTGTTAGGGTAGATTATATAATTTTTTTTCAAAGTGATTAGGTTGTTATGACATTCACAAAAACAAAAGACCAAATAGTGTTGAAATTGACATAAATTAGTTTTTAAAACAAATACTATATTATTGGATGATATAATATTCATAAAAATATATGGATCAGAAAAAATAATTGAATAATATTATATATGTCATTAATGATCCACTTGAGATTCTCTTGGAAGTTTAGAGTAATTTTATTGACCATACAGTTTAGGAATACAAGAAGACACGGTAAAAGTTAAACTATTTAACTAAGAGTTAAAACTAATAGATAAGGTAACAATGGTAACCTAAACATGTCTAAAACCTATTGGTTCAGAGGATTTAGACTCATCCCCACCTTATCTTGGAAATAAATAATTTTTTATCCATTATAAAATGAAAATGATTTTATTAAAAAATAATATTTCAAGCTTTTCCTAAAGTGACCCTCACATCTCTTATGAAAGGGTACTTCCCCTTCTCTTAATTTCACACCTCCAAATCCATTTGGCTCAGTCAACCCCTATAAAAATATCCTCAAAAGATTCCTCCCTTCATCCAAGAGTCCTTACTTTGGTCATAAATACAAATTAAGGAGCCCTTTATATCAAATCAAAAGGAAGAACCCGAAGAATAGGTAAATATTTAATCACCTCTTTCATGTTATTTTCTTCTTACACTTCCACTTTCTTTGATGTTTCTATTATAAATTATTAAATTCAGTATCTTATATATATTTCAAAATGTACAACCATATTCATTATTCTATACATCATATGAATGAAAAAGTCACAATATGTGCGCACGTACGACATACCGTCTCCACGTTTTGTTTGTAGTTATTTTATTCAAACAATTCATTATTTTTATGGGTATAATAATGATTATAACTGATTTAAATAATAAATATAAAATTTTAATGATTCCTTATATAGGATATACCATCCAATAAAACATTATTTCACCATCAATATAATGATATTGTTGCTCGTGCGTACGTACAGATTACCGTCTCCACGAACGTGATGAGATTCATTCCCCATAATAATCATTCAAAAATAATTTTCATTTTATGATTAAAAAAATGATTAATAACTTAATATCATTCTGTATATGAATAAAATACATCCTATCCAAAACAAACATGTCTTACGTAACCAATCATATAAAGAAAAATGGACCAGTTAACACCTGAAACGATGATACTACTAAAATATTATTAACATAGAAATATTAGTAGATTATATATGATATAATATTAGTGTATATAAATATTTTATAATTTAATAAAAATTATTTAACTATTATACTAGAGGTTAACGTACCCTCAACCAAGGAAAAGTAAAGGTTAAAGGGTTTCTTATGTCACTTTTAATTCTGTGATATTTCCATTGTTCGACACTTATTTGTTGCATGTGGTGTATTTTGTACGGATGTTTGATATATATTATCACTATTATATTCATTTTCATTTTATTCTGTGATTCATTTTGTGGTTATTATATTCTGGTCATACAACTCAATTGATTACAATGTGGTAAGGGGTTTTCATCTCACTATTATTCTTATAAGATTCATGTTATATTTGTCACTATTACTTTTTGTGTGGTGTTTCTATTGACCATGATTGTATTTTTTGAGTAATATAATTTAATTTATGGGTATTTACATGATCATTAGATGATCATTCTTTCATTGTTTGTATGTTTCATATGTTACCAAATCAGTAAGGGAATTTTAAATTTCAATTTCTACTCATTCAGTTTTACACAAACATCATTGATTATTTTACTCCAAGATTATGTGTGAAATAAAACTTTATTTACTTATTTATTAACATACACTCCCATTTGTGTGGATATACTTTTTATACACATAATCACTCCATTTTTAGTTCTCCTGCCATCGATATGAACTTGATAAGAGTAATTATAACTCAATTTCTGTTCATTGAGTTAAACATCCAAGTCATTGGTGTTGTTTTTACAATATTATATATGAATTTCATAAGATTTATTTACACTGAATATCCAATATTATTGAGTGTATTTATATTTTTCAGACGTAATTATGTAATTGATTTATCCTTGACCTAAGGATGTAGTCTTTATAAAGGAATTAATCTCAACTTACATTCTATATAGACTTCTTTGTTGTAAAGCGCCAATTCATTTTTATTTGGTGCATATAATAGACTTTGACAGAGTATATCAGGAATAACTTTATTATCAGGATATTATACATTTTTTATTACATCAATTATTTCTATTCAATCATCTCTCATTTGGTTAGGTTCTCTAACTAAAATGTCATTTTAAATGTTTTAAAATTTTATTATTCTAAATCTTTCTCATTAATTTCCATGTTTTAAAAATTTGTTTGAGGTTTTTTTATATGGATATTAATGTTTTAAAATTGATATTCCTTTTAAAAGTTTTATAGTGGTATGGTACACGTTGATAAGAAATTCTATATTAAACATCTTATTGATAAATAGTAAGATTTTGAAACATTTTCATTAAAAAGGGATATTTATCTCAATGATTTTTACTGATCATTTTATACTATCTCAAAAATCCTTTATGGGATATTATTCTTGATAGAGGGTTATTTATTATTATACAAGTATTTCATAATGTATTTAACTTTTTGTTATATGTTTGACTGTGGATGTATTGTTTTTTAGACCATTCATGGTTTGTGGATAATGTATTGACATTTCGTATACTAGTTTTAATACGAATGTTTTTGTTATGTTTAAACCTTTTCATAGGAGGAATGCGTTGGAGTTTGTAAATTATAGGGTAAGCCTGATATATCTCTTAAATACATCGGTAGGTCTAATAAGACAAATTGGTTTCTTGGCACAAGGCCTTGACAAAATCTTATTTGTAGTCTTGGCACAAAGCCTTGAATATGTGGTTATGAAGTCTTTCATTATGAATTACATCATTATAAAATTGGATATTGACATTACATGTGATTATTTGACTAGTATAATATCTTTGTGAATAATTAATTGTATTATTTGATTTATATTGTCCATATTATGCACAAGTTTATGTTTAAAAGGAATATGTTTTAGTATTATAAATTTTCTTTAACTGTTTATGATTACTTAAGAAAGTTTATACTATATTGTTATCCTTACTGAGCATCTGAGATCGACCCTTTCTATGTTTTATTTTTCCCAATATGTGAAGAAATATTTTATGGGGGACCTGTAGGGATAGTCTAAGAATATAAGTGAGGTCAATGGGGACAATAGTTTTTTGATGTTTTTATTTCATGATGTAATGTAAAACTTATGAATGTATCTAGTACTTCCAAGGCTACTAAAATGATCGGTCTTTCGAGTGTTGATGCCTTGTTATCATGCCAATGTAATGTAATTATGCACTGAATCTGGGTAATTGGGGATAGGGTGTTAAATTTGGTATTAGAGGATGTTTAGTAAAAACCTTGGAAACTAGATTTAGAAAACTCTGATTAGAGAACACTACCTTAAAAAGTCATTGAGTATTAGTATAAAAGAGCATCCTAGAATTTGGGTACTATAGAGATTTGGTGAGTTTTCCAAAAAATACATCCCTCTCTAGATACAAGTAGGTAGAGGGGGCTCTGGCATAGATGTACCTAGGGGTAAATCCCGAAAACACCACATTGAGCTAGACTCGAACGAGAATAGGTGCAAGACAACGGGCCTTGCTAGACTCTTAGTTACGACAGTCTCGGGGTATATTCATAGTATAATTCACATTTTCTTTAAAAAAAGATTTCCAGGATTTTAATATAAGATGAGAATAAAAAACCTTGGATAATCCTTAGGTGATTTAGAAGGAAAATAATGTGTTATTCTATTCTCTAAATGATTTTATGAGTTACAATATGCTTTCTTTCTTAGGAAATGGCTGGATTCCATGGAAGTTATAATTACATAGAAAATAATGCACAAGGTGGGAACAATTATGGGAATGAGAAAAAAATGGAATATTGATATGTGTAGAAGATATCATGTTTATGCAAATAAGTTTTAAAAAAATATGATCAACAACATATATATTAACCAACTCCCAGACTCAACAAAGAAGAGAAAGGAAGTGATTGATTAGAGATCTAGTATTGGAGACCATAGAGAAAAGAAAGCTCAATTTCCATCATGCAGAAAATGTGGAAGGAGACACCTAGGAAAGTGTCTCAATGAAACAAAAAAATGCTTTATGTGTGGGAAAGAAGGAAATAAATAAATAATTACCGAGGAAAAATTAAAATTACTATATAAGAAAATAAAAATGATCCCAAGAATCCATTTATAGTCATTTGTCGTAAATATAGGGGACCTGGGCATTACCTAAGGGGATTCCCTATTCTATAGGATAACCTCTTGGTCAAGGAAAAACCGATGTGGAAATAAATGTATGGAGAAATATTTAAAATTACTTGTGATCTTTATTGAGGGGATTACATTGGAAGACTTTTATCTTGTTTGTGTAGCTCGTCAGTTTGTTATTCAAAAACTCTATTTGAGGAAGAATTTCCTTTTCTATTGTTGATATATTTATAAATAACCATTTGGGTTTATATGATGCTTGAATTTGGGCCAATTACATGTTATTAAATTTTGGGATGAAAATGCGAGGTATGAGATAACATTTCTGGTGAGATTATGTTATGGTTATTTTGAGGAATTTATCTCATTTTTGGAATATTATAAAATAATGTTTTTGAAAAAGGACAACACATAGACCATGTGATAATGCATCGCATCGGAAAAATTTGCGGGATCAAACCCACATCTAGAGTGCAATTGGGATTTATCACCTACCACTGAACTAAGCGAAGTCCCAGGATAGTGTGACTAATTATTTTTAGTTAAACAATTTTATTGATCAATAATAGATTTATTTGGGATCTTATGCCTTCTCAAATTGATATCCTTATTATATAAATATAATTTGGTGAATAAGTGATAAATTTTGTTTCAGAAGAAGTTTGCTCTGTTGGGAACACTATATACCTAAGGAAAATAGAATACTATGGGATTTCATTTAAGTAATAATGGTGGATTTTTTTATCTATTTTTTTATCATGGATTTATAGAGATTTGGATTATTTATTGAAATGATTAACCATTAATAGGGAATATGTGATTAGGTTAATTACTAAGTATGTTACATTTAGAGTAGTTAATGTTATTTGGAGATACAATTTAACATGGAATACTACATAATCAAATTCTTCTATGTTTTGGGTTTCTATATTATTTTGGATTATATTGAAAGATTTTAAGGAAAAATGTTTATAGAATGGTATTTATTGAACTTTGGGTATTTTTGGTTTAATTTTAGAAATTATGATCAGTATTTCTTTCTCTAAAAGATTATCATTTTTTGGGGATCATCTAATCTTGTACAAACCATTTTGGTATTGGTTAGTTTCTAAAGACAAGATAAATATATTGTTTATCTTTTGTGTATCATGTGATTCTCTAGAGGTTGATTATAGTGCTTTAGGTGTGACCAAGTCATATAGAATACTCATCATTTAAGTTAGTGGTAAAAATTTATCAAAGGATGAAACTATAAATAAAATGTTAGTATATCTATTTCTGGTGAGTATTCCCAGTGCCTATCCTTGGAGTATATCCCATTGGAAATTAAATATATGGGGTGAGGATATCAACAAGTAGGAGCCTCCTATATTCCAATTAAGGCCATGAAGGTGACCCTTTATTATGTTATTTAATTTATATCTGGGGGATCAAATATGAACATTCAAAACTGGAATTCATTGTTGTTATTTCGGCTCTGCCAAGCTAATGGGGAACTAAATATAAAGAAGGTTACACATAGAGAGGACCATTTAGTATATATGGGAGAGACCCTAGTAGATATGGGTGATGTTTTGGATGCCTCTGCTAAGCCAAATGAAGTGACCATTGTGGAGGAATATCTCAGATCCTCCTCATGGAATAGAAAGTTTTCAACAATTGATTCAGATGGATTTATTAAGAACAACTGGAGGAGCAAACAATTAAATGAGTATATTGACCTACCTTTTCCTCCTATCAATAGATTTTCAATTAGGGGAAATAATCCCCCAAAGGGTCCTATTACTGTGAGAAACTCAGATGCAGTGGCCAACCCATATAGCAGCATGGTGTCAATAGGAGGTGAGGTTGGTGTCCCTACCACTCCCCCGACGAAGTCGAGGGATCTTGGATAGTAATGTGAGACATGCTCCGTCGGAGACCCTCAGTGATAGATATCCTCAATTTTGGAATTGATGGGACTTCTTTTTCACTTTGATGAATAACTGGAAGAGAAATCTATAGATATTAAAGAATTGTAGAAGATATTAAGAACACTTCATGTGATCACCACTAAGGAGAAAGGTGTGTGGATTGACAATCAGACTCGTATTCTGCTCAGAGGCATCAATATAGGGAAGATTAACATGGAGGAATTCTTGAAATCATGGGATGACTTGGCACAACAGTATGAAGGCATCTTAAAGGGCTCCCCTAAATCCTAGGTAAATTCTATTCCCTGCATATTGTTTAGAGAATTTGATTCCAATCTTCTCAAACGGATCATAAACAAATTTAAAGTTTATTGTGTTGTTTAATGTAGTGAGGGTTCTCACTATCCCATTAAAAGGGTTTGAAAATAAAAAAAAAGTAATGTTTTATGGATACTACTGTGGGGATTCCTAATCATGTTGAAATGTATATTCCACCACATATTCTCTATCGCGTACCCTCGTATGGATCAATTTACTGCCTAGTTTCCTCTTGTTTCGTAGAATGATTAGGAATCGGGAGATCTTAGGGAAACTATAAAGACACCGAGATCAATGTAATTGAGTTGCATTAAATTAAATGATAGAGAACCAAATATTAGTCACTTGACATTAAACTACATCATAATGTAATATTCTCTTGATTTCAAATTAAATGAAAAGTTTTCTTCACATTGAACATGTCATCCTATTAACAATTTTGTACTCAAGAATTTCATGGTTTATCCCTTTATCATGAATTTTTTTAATACATATTTTCATATAATTAAGGTTGATATAACTCTTTTTAAATTATATGTTCTCTATGTTAAAACATAATAAATTTAATATTTGAGTTAATAAAAACTAGTAACATGATTTTATATACTTATCTTGTAACATCATTGCCCTTGTTACCACATATTCTTGGTTACCCCTATATAAATTTGGTAACAATGACTGTGTGACCTGATGGGACCCAAAATGTTTTTCTAGCGATTAAAAAAATTCCCCAAATCTTTTTCTTAGTGGAAGATTTGGTCCTAGAACCCCCCCCCCTTGAATCAATTAAATGATGTTGATTCGGTGTGATATAAGCTTCCACAATTATTTGTGATTGACCAATACACACCCACATCAACCTCATGTTGAATCTGATATTCATGTATTATGACTTACAATTGTTATAACTAAAATATTAATGATGATCTTAAAAACAATTATGTTACACTTTTGTGACGAATACCCATTTTTGAAGATTGATTACAAAATTATATCCTTTCACCCTTCAATTTAAGGGTATTGAACTACTTTGAATACTAAAATTCTTTGATTTATTCAATTCTATTGGTGATACATCCTCTTAGCATGAAGATAAACTATATGAAATATTATCCATCCAATAAAGACCTAAAATTTTGTAGAGAGAGCACCATATCAATCTTATACACAAATCTATTATAGGGATGAATGATTCACCTCCACAATATGATAGGATATATAAGTACCCGTTAACTTTGTATGATTTTGATCTACATAAAGGAACCTTCACACATCTATAATGTTGATGTTCACTTAGAGAAGCTAAAAAATACCCCTCCAAGTATATGATCTTGATCAATGTGGTGTGTATATCTTATAAATGTTGTATGTTTCTTTATTCCTCTTATTTTAGGATAATTAGTGATGCCCATGTTTCTTAATCATAGGCACATCCACAATATTCAAAACAATAATTCCTTATTCCGTTCATATAAGATAATTTTTCTCACATACCCTTCTTTTATAAAGACTATTTGTGGCTCGATTCCATCCCTATTAAGATAAGTAGTGATTAATGAGTATGATGTTCTATGAACATCCACCAGTTTTCCACCCTCACTACCTTCCCCAAATATTGATCCATATTTAGTGCTACCAAACATGTTTTTCCCCAAGAATATAATGATTCCCCCACAAGTGAAATCCTCTCCCAATATGAGATCCCTTCTCTTGGATGGTATCACCATTGATTAGAGATCATGCACTAATGCGATAGGGATTGAATTATCCTTCAGTGGAAATATACCCCTCTCCCAATTATACGAGTCGGGTCTATGTAAGGGGACTTATAATTTCTCTAAAACTATATGTTTCTTGTTTCTTGTTGTCATAGGATACATATTTATACTCAAGAGCATTCAAAATAGGACCTAAGTACATGATAAAACCAAAATTGGAAATTCCCATTTCTTTTGCAATCCAAATTTGTGGAGGGGGCCTAATTAAAAAATTTGATTGTGGCTTGATTCCTTCCCTTAAAAAATTAAAAGCTAGACTATAGAATATCTAATTGATAAGGAAAATAATTTCCAAAGTAGTTTTACACCTTATAGGAACATAATATACTTGATGATGACCAATTTTTAAAATATTGGTTTGCCAACGCATGAATTGGATCAATATGGGGATTTTTGGTTCATGAATTAGTTCTATGTAAATCGTACTCCATCATATTTAAACCCAACAGTAATAATATACAAGTACATGTAATGATTCTCACATTCATGTTCATATGAACACCACATGGTGTCTCTAGGGATATATTTCCAAATAACATATCAATCTCAAATCCATATTACATGATGTTAAATTGTAATGAATATGTTCTTACCATATTATGTTAAATTTCAAGGTAGATTTCCTTGTCACATGAAGATAAATTGCATGGTAGTCTTGTCTATAGTGTAGGATGTTAAACCATGAAAACCATCACCCATTGTAAATCCATTTCAAATAACCACAAGGGTCTGACCATATCTAATAAATTTTAGGGAGCATCCACCATCCTTTGGATAACCATAATCAATAAATCACACTTTGTGTATTGATAATCCTGTGTTTCATAAAATCATTTATATCCCCTAAAAAGGTTAAAATATAACTTTAATGGAAAAAAATACGAGTCATATTAGTTAATGTTTATATACCATTCATTCAAAGGCATTTTTGTCTTGAAAGAAATAACATATAATCCTTCTAAAACATGTCATCAACACATTGGAACTCATCACCATAGTCAATATGGAGGATGCGGATAAACCCTCATCCCTCAGTGGGGGTTGGGTTGACCTCATACATCCAAGAAGCGTAAATCTTTTCACATATGAATCTCATCGCCAGCACGCCTCTCCGACGGATTCGACACAAGTTCAGAAATTTGAAGCAGTTGATTTCTCTTCTTCAGGGATCCCCACTGGATCTTTTGTCGTTCCGAGGAATTGGGTTACACAACTCATTTTTAGAAAAGGAACTACAGCTCATGTCTCAGCCTCCGATGGTGAAATCCTTGAATGGTTAAATCTTTACAAGAACTCATTTATCTCTCGAATCTATTTATATAAAGGTATGAATCCTTGGAAAATCTCTGATCTCTTCATGCGAGTATCTTCCATTTGGGGTTTCAATAATTTTAAATGCATTTCTCTTGGAAGATGTTTCTAATTTTTTTATTTCCCTCTGCTGATTTGAAGAGTTGTGCGTGGGGTTTTGGTTCTGTGAATCTAAAGCCAGGAACACTTATGGTTTATGACTGGAATCTGAATTGTAGTCTTTATGATTTTAAGGATTCTTTTGATCAAGTATGGATTAAGACCTATGGTCTAAACTGGGTATTGTGGCACTCTGAAATCTTATTTGAAATTGTATCTACAATAGGTATACCAATCCAAATGGATTTGGCTACTGGAAAAACTTCTTTTGGAAACTTTTCCAGGATCCTAGTGGAAATTGATTTAGGTTTGGCTCTAATTGACAAGGTGATTCTTTCCACCCCTCAAGATGAAATCAGCCTGAGAATTGTATATGAAAAACTACCTTTGTATTTTGATATGTGCTGCATTATTGGACACTCTAGGTCCAACTATCGTGCAAACATCATATGTGCTAGGTGCAAGTTGAAGGACCATGAGGAGACATATTGTAGGAGGAAGGAAGGATATAAAACTTCTCAAGGGACTGGTCTATATTCTTCAAAGCAGGAAGCAGATGATGAGCAAACCAGGGGTTGTAGTAAAATTCTCAGGCATGATATTACTCATGAACCAACAAATGAAGAGGAATTCCCAATCTCCCTTAAACATAATGTCAATGACAATCATAATTGGGCTGAAATTTCAGATGAGGAAGATGCAACTGAAGTACATACTTTTTCAAGGATGTGCTAACTAAGCACATGGAGGAAAGTCATTCTGATACAGACTCAGTTGATATCCAAATGGAAAAAGAATACTAAGTGCAAGAAGATGCAGATGATAGATTTAGACAAGAACATCATGCAGTAAATTGCAGAAAGGGAAAGAACTTGTAGGAAGCTACAATCTCAGGGCAAAGAAGGAACAAAAACACTCATTTAGGTTAGGAAAAAAATTGACTCATGTGAATGGACTTGAGAAAGCTCCATGCCTCGCCAGAACAATCAAGGATGCCGGTGGCCCCTCCATGGAGCTATTGTTGACAAAATAATGGAGTATGTCAACAATAAAAGGATTTGAAGCCAATGGTATGCAAGAACTGGATAACTCAAAGGTGGTTGTGTCTCCCTCTAAGCCAGTGAATTTACTACAGAGCAACCTGCTTGCAAAACCACTGCAGGATTCAGGTTTGCTGATCTCTAATGCTTCACAAAAGCACTCTGCTCCCTTTACAATTACTGGTAAATAGGTTATTCAATCTCAAAGGTATGTTGGATCTAATATGAATGTGGGGGAAACTGTCCAGACCACTATTGAGGGTTCTAATGAAATTTTTAGAAAGGCTAAAAATCTTGGTTTGAGGTAGGACTCTCTCATCTAGGTCTTGGATGATCTGTATTCTCGATCTTCTGGGAAGAAGGTTAAGATTTCCAGCCCAATGGAATGTATGCCAATTAATTTTACCCCAACACCTATTGGAAATTGGGATGACACTCTGAATAGTTCTGATCTTAAGCCACATGTGCCTACTCAAGCTTTCTAGGTGATAACTAAACTGAAAGTAAATACAAAAAATGCATTTTCTCTACTTACATCTGTAGGTAGTGAAGATGAGAGACAACATAGCAATGGCATGCCTAAAGCCATTGAGATGGAAGAGGATGTTGACACTAGGGCTCCAGATGAAGGAGGTGAGACATGGACGCTAGTAAATACTGGAAAGATGGGTCGTCATCCTCATGGTAGGGGTGGAAGCTCCTCTTGTCATAGCATGCACACTCGTTCTCAAGGGGCATGAAGTCTCTTTTTTCTACCCTTGTGTTTTTGGGGTCTTTTGGAATGGTTTCTTAATCCTCCATTGTACTTTGTTTATGTTTTTAATAATAAGGGACCCTTGCGCCTCCACTTTTTTTAAAAAAACTCATTACTATAGTGTGACTCACAATGATCCCTGACATGAATGTATCATATAATTTCCTTGGATCATATAATCCTGAGCCACAATTTATGATGTTTTCATCTCCCAATCAAAAGTGTTTTGTATTACTCTTGACCTTGAGGATCAAAATTTGGAAATCATGTACCACTCCCATTATACTAGATCATTAGTAATTAGGAAATTAAATTTTCTACACCTTGTTCAATGATTTATGACATTAAAAATCATCCCTTTGTGGCCCAATTCATAAGACCTTAAACTGTAACAAAATGTGACACAGAACATTCTAGGATGAAAACATTTAAAGGTAAGACTCTTAAAAAAATAAAGTCTATAACTTTTAAAATATTCATCACTAGGGTTTAGGAAGAATTTATGATATCAAAAAAATTTAATATGATCATACATCCCATATTGTCTCTATAATAAAATATTATCCTTGTTCGTTGGACCCCTCTAGTTTAGTAAATAATTAGTGTAATGATTTCTCACATTTCCATGACATGATAATGTGTTCACTAGGTTGTAATATAACCTTTTGGGATCGAAAACCATTCTTGAATATTCTATCTTCTATAAAAACCATCATGTTTTTTAATTTTGATTTTATACCCCTTAATTCTTCTACTTCTCTTTCAAACCCATACCCTTGAGTCATTTCTCAATTTTTATTTTATGTAGTATGTTAGTAATAGGGACTTATTTTTTTAAATTGATCACACATGGATTTTCTATTAAATAATAGAATGACTAAGAGCTTATTCCTAGGGTATTATTTGATCCTTGAGTAAGGGTCCCCCTTGAATAAATGATCTTTTTCCTGAAATATTTTTTATTTTAATTTCTATTGTTACTAATGGTCAACCTATACACATTATCCTCCATTTTTAGTTGATGAATATATTCTTATATTATGATGTACAATACCCCCAACCATAGTATTCAAGTTGAATTGACATCCATGATGTTATGTTAATATCTATTTTACATGTTATAAAAATTAGAAAGTGGAATCTCATTATTAAAACTTAGGGAAGTCTTCATCTCACGACTAGAAATAAGTGATGTGGGGCCCAAGATTCCCAACCAAAAACTAAAATACCACTAAAGTGAAAGTAAAATACTTAGATACCATTTAAAGGACCCATATATCAACTACCCAATTAGATTTTTTATCCATAACATTACATTAGTATATGCCATGACCATTCTATGTAAGGATAAAAATTATTTGAATCCTTAATGAATATCCATAAATAAAATGATATTGGGTATCCAAACCCTTCATGAATATCTATCCATCAATGGATGTAGGGAATCTAAACCCTTCATGAATGTCCATGCTTAAAATGAGGATATGTTTATTAACCCTTCATGATACACATCCTTCATAACCCGTGCCTTGTATTAATAATATCAATGAAACATCATGTACCACCCATAAGAACTTATAATATAGCCACCACAGTTCCATGCTAGAAGACTCTAAACTACATCTACATGAGTTCCAAGCAAGACAAACCTAAAATACAATAATAAAATGTCTGATCTAGATATAACTAAAATATTGATAAATAATTTCCATTTTATTAGACCATAAACTACAAAAATAGTAGGTCCATGCAAGAAGACCCTAACCTTTCACAGCATCAGGTCCAAGCTAGAAGTCCTTACACTCCAAAAACAGTGTGTACGAGAAATTCTACCTAAAAAATAGCACCTCATTATTATGACTTGAAATACCATATAAATCAAATGGAATGCGATACAACACTTTCTCGGTTGACATCCCATAATTGGAACCCTAGGAAAATGTTGAGGCTCTATTCTCTAGACACGCAACCTATGTGATCTGGGAAAAACTGAGTACTGATGAAATGAAAAGGCATGAATACTTGTCATAATGAAAACCCATAAAATGTGTCCTAAAAAAATCTATTTCCATGTCTCATAATAATCTCCCTCATTTTCGTTGGAAAAATTTAGTATAGTAAATATATATACTTATATTGTAGGGGTCTTTATATGGACTTAAAAAATTCAAGCTATAATTTTCAGGTCCATTGTCCTATGAGAGAGTTATATTGAGTCTATATTATTGGGACCCTTATGAGGGTTCCATGTCCAATCATATTATAAAAATACATGATACTTTATCTATACTATAATAACATAAACTGATTATACTATCCCAAATTGTGTGGCCTAAAATGTGTCATGAGAGATTGATTTGTGAAAATTTCCAATTGAATCATGGGTTTCTACTCATGACTCAGTTGGAAAGTGATCTCACCCCCACTCAATGTATGACCTAGAAAAGTATAGGATCTTTCATCATAGAGTATATCATCCATAAACCTATTATTTTATGAGTTATTTGTATCATCATGGGATTATTTTCACAAAAATACTAATGAATTGATTCTCATTCCTTTTGGATATGTTGCAACATATGGTCCCCGTATCTTAGAATCTACAACAAATTCCCTTCAATTCCAATCCTTTTCTATATTATGTTCTTACCGATTCTATAACATAGGTCAGATTTTCCACAATTTTGGTATATTCTTGTTGGTAAAACTTATTCCTTGACAAGACTACCCATCTTGTAAATCTATAGGTTATCTATTTCAGTAACACAGACACATTGTGTCGTGATTCTCTTGTTTTTGGTTCTCAAAATCCCTTAGTCAACAGACTATTAATAGCTCTAATTGAGTTCAATATCAAACCCCATATTATTTTCATTTACATTGAAATGTGATCTATGTTTAGCTTATAATAAAATTCATTTTTAGGGATGTAATATTATTCTACAAGGGACATATTGTTTGCACCAACAATTGTGTACTACACACTAATGCATTAATGTTTCGAGAAGTGTGAGTCTCGTGAAAAAATAATACATATATATTTCACATTAATTATTTTTATTGGTATTTATTTTTTAGGATCATATATTTTGGACCATATCATTTCATTTTACTACAATTATTTCTATTTATTTTATGAAAGCACATATCTGAATGAAAATTTCATAGTCATTGCTAGCTAGCCAAATATCTCAACTATGGAACATGTTGGAGTCACCAAACCACTCCAAGGATCTATAACATCCATATATCATTGGAGGCTGGATGTTTGGTTTTGCATTCACACACACTCTAGATTATAGGGCCACACAATCGGTCAACAATATAAAACATGATCATGACGTCACGGTTTGGGGACATTAAAGACCAAGAAAAGACCTCAACACTCACATCTGGCATGCTAAGGGAGCGATTTATCTTATCAGTAATGGTTCATATTAACTATAATTTTGATGCGAGTTCTCTATATTAGAACATTTATTGTTCCTATATAAAAACAAATGAATAAAACCTCATCTATATGATCACATCAATCTTAACTGCATGATTGCAACCCCACAACATCTTCAAAAAATTCTTATCCACCACACTTTTCCAACACCCCTAGATCAATGCCATGACCGGTGCCTAACATCCCCTAGACACTAGTAACAGATAAATTTTGTTTCATCATCTCTTAATTCATGTCCATTTAAAATTTATTCCTGATCCCCAGAGAACTGGTTCTAATACTCCATCGATTGACATCCTCTACTCAACATTCATAGATGACACCACATGAAGTTCATCAGTATCATTAATGATAATGGATCACAAAATTGTGTATCCATATATATATCATGAAATTAATATATTCCATTAATTAATAGGTTTTTTTGATGGATATAATTATCATTATGGAAGGCCTCAACCTCATATGTTGAACTTTGTGAAACTATCATGAGTGGAATCAATGATAATGCAGTCATGTGATGAAGATCATGTGAATCCAATATGACTTCACCACAACATCATAAATAATAACCAATATAGATTCACGAGAGGCTTCCATAATTTAAATATTTCACCACATGATGTCTCGAAGTTTTTTTGTTCATTTTTTCATGCACATGTCAAGAGATCACGTGAATCCAATTTAGTGATATGTGATGCCCCTAATGGTTATCAATATTTGTTATATAGACATGTCGTAGATCAATAACATGAAACCATTCTTGTGAATCTGCAGAATCCCACTTACATGAAATCATGTATCTACGCTAGTATTAAGAGAGCACGACATGTTCTAGGATCTTTGGTGACTTGATGATACACTTATCACCTCCTCAATTCTATGGACACAGAACCAATACCATACAATGTGGTGGAAACATTGGAACCCTTTGCCTATATAAAACCATTGTATCATATTAAAAAGTAAACATACATACATGAACATATAGATAAAATATGTAATGGTGGTGGAGCAGGTTACACCCTTCAGAGGGATGATCTTGGTAATAGTGGGACACAGTTAAAGTACACAATCGTGGGAACCCATCTTGATATACCTTTGAGGTCACATGATTTCCTAATCAATTATACATTATGGGATTCTATAATTTGGAAAACCTCACCCACATAATCTCATGACGCCTCAACATTCATGTAATGTGATTATATGGCTTGGGTTGTTCACCCTTTCAGGTATGCTTAAACTTTGACCTTGTTTCTAATTATTTATACATAAATGATGAAAAAATATCAGTATTTGTGGATCAATTTTAAGCCCTTGTACATGAACAATAGACATGTCTTTGATATCCTATAATGATACCCCATTTTGTGACACCCTTATCATCAATTGATCACAACCTCCCTTTCCATTAGACAACATTTAACTTGTTTCCTTGACAAGTAGATAAAACTGTGGACACTCACTACCCATTGTCAAAAATATCCTACGATTCTTAGCCTCAGCATGATCCCTATATCATGACCCCCTTCAATAAAACACTTTAACATTTAGAAACATTCATGTTAAATTCTTATGTGGTCACATAAATCTTTACAGGTCTTATAATTCACTTACACGGACTTCAACATGTCATCCATGTCATGTGGA
Source organism: Viscum album (assembly GCA_963277665.1). NCBI lineage: Eukaryota > Viridiplantae > Streptophyta > Magnoliopsida > Santalales > Viscaceae > Viscum > Viscum album. The sequence goes on along the minus strand of OY728130.1, from coordinate 662,274,825 downwards.
AGCCATCTGACATGTCAGATTCAATCACATGACATCTTTGGATATGTCATCTGAAATACATGAGAACCGCAAGACATTTCATTCTTTTCATAAAACATCCCTCTAAATTTTCATATTTGTTTACATGGAACCCATAGACATGCACAGTTTGATCATTATAGTTCCCCTATACATGTCGAGCTTGCTCACACGAAATCCATTATAAATGTTGGACTCATCCTATGATATCCCTAAGACATGTCAAGAATAATTCGCCAGACATGTCATCCTTGTCTGGAAGACACCCTCGGAAATGTGAGACATTTCAGCCTAACACCCTAGGACATGTCTGTCATGTCAAGATGATTCCTCAGGACATTCTAACATTATCACCTAATAAATCTTTAATATTTACCATGTGAACCTCCAACCATGTACTTTTGGTCAGGAATCCCCTTTATATGTGATATGTCCTTAATGGGCTAGGGGTATGAACCCTTATAACCAAATTCATGTTATGATCTCAAAATAACTTTTATTCTATACAAACATAGTTGACAAACCTCTCATGATCCACATTTATCCTAATTTATCAAAGGATATAGAATAATTATTCCTCGCTTCATCTTTTAGATTATAAAGAGTGAATATGTGATTTTGGAATCCACCTCAGTGTAATTCCCACCAACTTCCAAATAATTCACGCCATATGACCCAAATTACCTTATTAAAATATCAACCTTATTAGTAAAAGTTACGTGGGTTCTTAATGGGGAATATTTTTCTATAAACCTTGTCCAATTTCTAATTAACCTTAAAATAATCTACTAGTTATGTAAAAAATGGACTATGAGGACTCTAATTTCTATTATAAACAATATATGTAGGATACCTTACTAAGGCCCTATATTCATACTATTTTCTCCATAATTATTTTAATAAAATAAAAATTCAACCTTAGTGTGTAATACACATGTTATTTAAATATTTTTTTCTTAGGAAATGCGACTAATTTTCCACAATCCCATGTTTCTCATTCCTGCCATGACACATTTTCTCTTTTAAAATAGTGATGATTGTACCAATAGTATGATATGGATTCCCAAAATAGGTTAATCCTTTGAAATTTATATCTGATTACATCCACCTTCAGATCATGGTCCATAGTCTTGATGATATATATCAGGTTTATATTACATGCATTAGCCCCTCACAAAACCTATATTTTCACACCATTTATGATGAACTCACCCATAACGTAAACTACGTGGTCTTTGATTTCTACCCTAATAGGATACATGTGACACCAATATAAGACTTAATCTGTAGAGACCCGAAGCTTGATGTACATGGACATTACATTACTTTTTCGGAATACTTAATACATAACAAAAACAGACACATGAGGACCATAATAGTTTAGTGTCTTTGGAAACTCAGAATATAAACATCTAATCCTGTTGAAAGATCTTCAACATCTCTCCTATCGATACTCCCCTTTTGTTTTCCTACCTAAAACATTTCTTTATATCTTGGGAAAAATAAAACATATAAAGGGTGAGCTCAAATGCTCATTAAGGGTAAGCATGGATAAAATAAAACAAATCATATACATTTGAGCTTAAAAACATGAACATAATGTTTAAACATCAAAATTTTGAGCAATGACATAAAACATGGAAGTACGTAAGACATAGATCATAAAGAAACATTAATCATGATAAAATAGAATGGGATTAAAACATGTAATTGTGTAAACCATTTAGCACATGTAATGATTTCCATAGTATCCAAGGCATTTTTGCCAAGACCATCTTAGTGGACGAAGTCCCTTTCTGAATCGAGTTCACTCCTAGTTTCAGTCCTGTATTACTGAACCGGTTTAACTTGCCGTTCCAGCCATGTCTATCTCATGAGATATAAATCTTTACCCAATTCATTAGAGGGATATATAGGTCCCACCCATCTCATAGTGAAATCATTCTTACTTGTGCCACAAAATAAACTTAAAACATTCATCATAACCCAATGAATAAAATGGGTTTCATAAAAATAATCTCATCATCACATAATCCATATAAAACAAATGGATATTTTATCATAAGAAAACTGAATCCATGTAAATCATATAGAAATTATACTTGAAACATACACCTATGAAATAATGTCATCTTAGATAGAAAATGGTTCTGATAAAACACTTGAAATGAATTCTTGAGGAAAATATCCTTTCTTCTTCAAAATAATTTTCTATTCAAAAAATGTCATGTACTTTTAAAAAAAAGGGTTTTTTTAAATAATCATGAAAACTTGTAGAGGATGCTTTATGAAAATTAGGCGTTATGAAATCGTAAAAATCTATTCACGCCGTATAAGTTAAAAATAACATTTTTCTCGTACTTTTGTCGGAAAAGTCAAAAAGTACCTCGTAACGTATACAAAAGAAAGATTCCTTACATACCATGTAGTAAAAGCCAAAAATGGGTAAAAATGACTTTAAACATACATGAAAACACTTTTATAAAACATGGACATGGATTATAGAAATAACCCTAGTAAATACTTACGAATAAGCAATCTCGAATAAAAATGAGATTTGCATAATTATCCCTTACCTTTGGTCCGATATGCTTCGTACGTATCCAAAACTCTTGTATAATGATTTAAATAATGTCATTTACTTATTACAGAATCATATACATTGTTATTATATCATATATGGTTCACTTATGACTTTATATTACCCGTTCTTGTGTAAATTCCATGATAAAGAGTGTTTTGGGTAAAAATCGTTTCATTTGTCGTCCGTGTTTTGACTTGAAATTATTCATATGATTACTTAGATCATGATTAATTAATTACAGAATATAAAACATGATTTATATATAATATATATTCCAAATATACATATATATAATAGATCGATAAATGGAAAGAAATACACCATTCATGGAGACGGTAGGCTGTACGTACGCATGAACGCTGTTTTCGTTTCCTTATTGAGTTGAATGGAATTAAGTAGATGACATACATATATATATATATACATAAATACAGTAGCTTTATAATGTCATATATTTCATTATTATTTCTTATATATACTTTATAATCATTCATGAATGGTTAATCATTGAGAATGAATCTCATCGCGTCGTGGAGACGGTAGTCCGTACGTACGCACGAGCGATGATATCATTTCCATAATTATTGAATTGAATTGGAGAGGATGATACAATATATCAGAATCATTATGATGTTATAATAACTATTTATAGTTATTCTTTACACCATAATACCCATCCATGTAAGTTGTTGGTGGAAAAACAGATTTCACCACAGCGTGGAGACAGTATTCCGTACGTACGCACGCGTGGTGATTTCGTTTTCCGTAGGATGGATAGAAGGTGAAGTGTGGTTGTTTCATATTTATATGAACATATCAGTATATTAGTGATACTGATGTTATTACTTTATAATGAATCAACTAAAGAAGAATAAGTTGAATAAGAAAGAAGTTTGAAAGAATCGGTAGAAGAAATTACCTCTTCTTCGATACGCCTCTTTGAAACCACCTCTTAGGGCACTAAGATTGGTCTTTGAAGTACACCAGGACCTAAAGGATGTTTCTAGGTAAGTGGAGAAGAGAATTTGGAAGGGTTTGGCCGAGATTAAAGGCTTAAATTGGCGTGAGGAAGAGAGGGATGAGGTGCCCTTTTATAAGGGAGGGGAGGGACACCTTTGGAAATATAAAAAATATTAATTTATAATAAATCTAACCCCACTTAAAAAAATCCAAAAAATGACTAATATTCGAATATTATATGATATATGGTTGTAATACCACCAACAAATAGAATTTATACATGTTAGGAATTTATTTTAAACATTATCAACTTGATTTATCCTTATTTAATCAATTTAATTTTATTTGTGGTAATAAAATTCTAAATTTGAAATTATAACAAATAATTACTTATTTGTTAGTAATTTTCCATAATTTGTTACTTTATAACATTATAGACCATATAAAGTTAAATTTATAATTTTTAAATATTCTTGTGATTTTTAAACAATTTTATAATATGTTATTTTTATAAAATAACTATAGTGTCAATAATGACACTATTAATTTATTTGAATTTAAATAAAATATATACAGAATACATGTTCGAAATTAAGGCTTTAATAGCTTCATGAAAGGTCATATTTATCTATAAAATTAGTGGATCACATTAAATAGTTCATATAATATTTATTTTATTATTTTTAGAACCATTTATTTGGTTTATCTCTTAATAAAATAATTACTACAAACTTATTGTATAATTATTTAATATACTTATATGTTGCATATAAATTAAAAATAAAATCCTATTATGAAGATAAATCTATTAAATTTCACAAAAATACTTTTACTCGAATTTATCATCTTAAAATCACAATATTTAAATTGTTATATTTATTAAATTATGAAGGTGACAACTTTGGCATCATTTAAAATAAAATAATATAAGTCTCATAATCACTTTTATAAGACTCAAAACGGTTATATATTAGGTAATTGGATTATTATGGTATAGATATATACTACTAATAAGTTTTTTTCAGGTTTTTGGGGCTATTAATGGGTATTATTATTTCAATAAAAACTATATTACTGATTTTTCACTTAATAAATAATTTCTGCATCATTAATGTATCACCATTAATGATAATTATTTAATCCCTAAAAAATCAAAATAAATTATCATGATGTAGATAATTTTATTAGATTTTTGGATACTATTCATGTTTTAAGTTTTAGGATGTTTATCACAAAATAAAAATTATTATACTTATAAGATTTAAGAGAGTGACATGTTGTCACTTTCTTTGGTTTTAATAATAATTAAATTATTTTCATGGTCAAAAGTCCATAAAATTAATCTAATCCGACCCTTAGGTGATATGGGTCTACTTTTAGTCATCAAATAGAATTTTGGCATGTGTTAGGGTAATTTTATAATATTATATTTACCCTTAATTACCTGATTTACCTTTAACTATGGTAAATAAAATTTACCATAGTTACTATTCATAATTCCCAAAAATAAAAAGTAGCTTATTAACATAATTTGGACCCAATGATTCCAAATATGGAATCAATTTTTCCAAATTAAATACACAAAACTTTCAGAAATTAAATTAAAATTAATCCCATTGTCGAAAGAAAACAATGTTTTTCTTTAAAACATTCCAGAAGATTGAATTGATTTAACCTACGAATTCAAGGTAAAATAAATGCTAATGACATAAATTATATTAAATGGTAAAAATATATTATATCTATACTTTAAAACCATTCAATATTATAATTTAACCACATAAGTTATTACGATGAAAAAAGTTGTTTTTAATTAAAATATAGCGTGTTTTTCCTATTCATTAAAATATGAAAGTTATCAGAATAATATGAAAAATTTATCCAAGGTAAAATTTTATATCCTGATTCCAAATAATAAATTTATTTTGTAAAATTAAACTTATAAAAATGTCAAAAACTATATTTAATGTGGGTGCGACAACAAAAGGCGACAAAACTGCATTTTTTTAAAAATACTTATTTTACCCGAAAAATTTATTTTGTTCTTATACCATGTTCTAGAAAATATGTAAGATGAATAATAATGGTATAAAATTAAAAATTTAGTAAATAATATTCATAACGGCTAGTTCATTATAATATTATAATAATATATCGTTGTTTAGTAAACCCCGGTATTGCGTACAACACACGCTATCGAGGAAGGTCGCGATTGCGTGTAATGCAAGCTAAGTCAGGGTTGCATGTTGTGCAAGAATCCTTCGTTATTTTGTATTACAGAATCCATACATATTTCATTTATACATTGAATATATATATATATATAAATACTCAATGTTTCGTAGAATAACTACTATCACAATTGTGTGTAACACGATCCAAGAATAGTGTTTCGTATACTGCAAGCTAATACGGTGTTGCGTATAGTGCAAGGTAAACTTGGTGTAGCATACAACACAAGACACTAATGAAATTAAAATAATATTTTTCATAAAATCTCGGGGTGTTACATTCTACCCCCCTTAAAATTAATTTCACCCTCTCAATTCATCGGGGTTATAAATGGTTTACTACTTGAAAGTTTCTTTAATAGAAACCCACATCGTAAAAAGGATTACCAAAACCAATCTTTAAAAATGAAAGTATGAAATGTAATGGTTACCCAAATAAACTAATTACTAGGTTTCCACATAGGTGAAAATATGGATATGGAAGAGAAATCTAACCATCATGTTCTGATGGAGAGTGGTAGAAAACATGGCTATGGAAAAGCCAGCAATCACAAAGCCATAAATTTGTGACGATCTAAGGTACTATCTGATTCATCAGATATAAGAGCACTAGGACAATATTTTTGGTTTTCAAGATCATTTCCCTAAAGTTTATGAAATTTTAATTAGAAGAAATTCTTTCGTTATTTTGGTATAGTCTCACCATTGGTCGTTCTTTGGAAAATTTCCACTTCATCTCTTAAAGAAATGAAGTTGAATTTGTCATTCGTGATGTGTTAACAGATCATGTGATAGAATGATGGGTCATTCCATCTGTCTCAAACAAAAGGTTAGAAAAGTTATCAAATAATACAAAAGTCCATATATATTGAGATTAATCATATATGCTTCCTAAAATGGACTTATACTTCATATATCATACTACTTAATAAAATAAAACTAGTTTCTACTAAACAGGGACTTCCTGTAGGCCAGTGGTAGGCGATAAAGGCTAGTCGCACTTTAGTTGTGGGTTCGATTCCCACAGCCTTGTCTGACGCGATGGGCTGTCGCCAGTCCTACATGTTTTCCTTTTTCTAAGACTACATTACTATAACATCCCATCAATAATATCAAAAAAATTTCTATCCTTAAACAATACTAACTTATGTCCAACATAATCCATTCTAATCTTTAGGCTTATCTAAAATACTTCGGTCCAAGCTCATAGTATAAAGAAAATGATTACTTGAAATGTCACATAACAATCATGTGAATGCCATCATTTATCCCCCATATATCAAAAGTTATATCTTGTTGGTCAAACATGTGAATACCATAATCATGTATTCTCTTGAAAAATGAATACCCATTTAACCTCAGTGAAAACATGAATGCTATCAAAAGTTAACTCTTTGCACATCCCAAAATTTCTATGTACTCAATCCATGATATCACTTAGTCCTTATATCAACCATGAACTCATGAATACAATCAAACATCTCATTATCTTCTTATCCCTTCATTATGCGCATATCATCTATATTCCAAAAATATCTGAATAACCTTTAATGGATATTGGTACCATTAATCATACACTTTCAAAACTCAAGGAAAGACAACAGTGTAACAATCCTTAAATGTCTCTTTATTCCATAGTACCATGAGATTAATTATACAACATTACATTTGATAAACATGTAATCATTCCACTACCTTCTTAAACCATTGACTGAGCTTCAACAATTCTTTTATCTCACATATCATTTGTAGTCTCTTCATCATCATTAATATAAATACTACCCATATAGCTGTACTGATTCTCTTCATGAGACTTTCCCTTAGGGAATTGGTTTTCATAATGCCCATACATTCCACATTTAAAACATTTAACCATTGTTGATGTCGTATCAATACCATTATCCTCATCCATGGTGTTAACTGAACCTTTTCCTTTGCAATTACTGGCTTTGTGTCCTTCTTTTCCACACCCAAAGCATCTTCTAGTTCCTTTGAAACAATCTCCCTGATGCCTCTTCCCACATGATTTACATGAGGGAAATTGAACTTTCTTTCCTCTATGATCATCATGAAACTCCATCTTTCTCTTATTAGCCGAGTAAGGAAACTTACCAAATTTAAGTTTATTGATCATATTATGAGATTGATGATTAGGCATAATAACGATGATTGGACTTCCAAATCCCATTTCATTTTTTGTCTCATGAATAATATCATTCCATTGTCCGTCATATCCTCCATTATCATGAATCTTCCTGTTTCCAGCCATTTTCTAAAACCCAAAAAGAATAGTGTGAGCGGAAAAAATCATACTAGGGAAAACAACATAGTAAAGGGGGAGTACCCTCAATATCTAACATCTTAGGTTAAATTCTAATATCGTTAGCTCAATTCTAGGACGATAAATTATAATTATACTTAACCTTAGATACATACCTAGACATACCTTAGAAATATATATAGGGACCTCACTAAAGTTTTCGCATCCTAGTTTCCAAAGGTTGACTAAACCTTTCGTCTGATACCAACTTTAGAGAGCCGAAGCTTGACATACATAGACATTACATTACTTTTGTGGAATACTTAATACATAAAAAAATAGACAAACGAGGACCATAATAGTTTAGTGTCTTTGGAAACTCGGAATAAAAACATCTAATCCTGTTGAAAGATCTTCAACATCTCTCATATTGATCTTCCCCTTTTGTTTTCCTGCCTAAAACCTTTCTTTATATCCTGGGGAAAAGAAAACATATAAAGGGTGAGCTCAAATGCACAGTAAGGTTAAGCATGGATAAAATAAAACAAATCATATACATTTGAGCTTAAAAACATGAACATAATGTTTAAACATCAAAATTTTAAGCAATGACATAAAACATGGAAGTATGTAAGGCATATATCATAAAGAAACATTAAGCATGATAAAATATCATGGCAGTAAAACATTTAATTGTGGAAACCATTCATTACATGTCATGATTTCCATAGAAGCCAAGGCATTGCTGCCAAGACCATCTTAGTGGACAAAGTCCCTTTCTGAATCGAGTTCACTCCTCATTTCAGTCCTGTATTACTAAACCGGTTTAACTTGCCATTCCATCCATGTATATCTCATGATATATAAATCATTACCCAATGCATTGTAGGGAGATAAAGGTCCCACCCATCTCATAGTGAAATCATTCTTACTTGTGCCACAAAATAAACTTAAAACATTCATCATAACCCAAAGAATAAAATGGGTTTCATAAAAATAATCTCATCATCACATAATCCATATAAAACAAATCGATATTTTATCATAAGAAAATTGAATCCATGTAAATCATAGAAACATTATACTTGAAACATACACCTATGAAATAATTTCATCTTAGATAGAAAATGGTTTTGATAAAACACTTGAAATGAATTCTTGAGGAAAATATCTTTTCTTCTTCAAAATCATTTTCTTTTCAAAAAATGGAATGAACTTTTAAATGAAAAGGGTTTTGTTGAAAATAATCAAGAAAAATTGTAGATAAATATTTATGAAAATGAGGCGTTATGAAACCGTAAAAATCCATTCATGCTGTATAAGTTAAAAATAACATTTTTCTTGTACTTTTGTCAGAAAAGTCAAAAAGTACCTCGTAATGGAAACAAAAGAAAGATTCCTTACATACCACGTAGTAAAAGCCAAAAATGGGTAAAAATGACTTTAAACATACATGAAAACACTTTTATAAAACATTGACATGGATTATAGAAATAAACCCAGTAAATACTTAAGAATAAGCAATCTCGGATAAAAATGAGATTTGCAAAATTATCACTTACCTTAGGTCCGATATGCTTCGTGCGTAACCAAACCTCCTGTATAATGATTAAAATAATGTCATTTACTTATTAAAGAATCATATTCATTGTTATTATGTCATATATGGTTCACTTATGACTTTATATTACCCGTTCTTTTGTAAATTCCATTTTAAAGAGTGTTTTGGGTAAAAATCGTTTCATTTGTCGTCCGTGTTTTGACTTGTAATTATTCATATGATTATATAGATCATGATTACTTAATTCCAGAATATAAAACATGATTTATATATAATATATATTCATAATATACATATATATAATAGATTGATAAATGGAAAGAAATACACCGTTCATGGAGATGGTAGGCCGTACGTACGCATGAACGTTGTTTTCCTTTCCTTATTGAGTTGAATGGAATTAAGTAGATGAAATACATATGTATATATATATACATAAATCCAGTAGATTTATAATGTCATATATTTCATTATTATTTCTTATATATACTATATAATCATTCCTGAAAGGTTAATCATTGAGAATGAATCTCATCATGTCGTGGAGACGGTAGTCCGTACGTACGCACGAGCGATGATATCGTTTCCATAATTATTGAATTGAATTGGAGTGGAAGATACAATATATCAGAATCATTATGATGTTATAATAACTATGTATAGTTATTATTTACACCATAATACCCATCCATGTAAGGTGTTGGTGGAAAAATAGATTTCAGCACGGCGTGGAGACGGTATTCCGTACGTACGCACGTGTGGTGATTTCGTTTTCCGTAGGATGGATAGAAGGTGAAGTTGGGTTGTTTCATATTTATAATAACATATCATTATATTAGTGATACTGATGTTATTACTTTATATTGAAACAACTAATGAAGAAGAAGTTGAAGAAGAAATAAGTTTGAAAGAATCGGTAGAAGAAATTACCTCTTCTTCGATACGCCTCTTTGAAACCTCCTCTTAGGGAACTATGATTGGTCTTTGAAGTAGACCAGGAACTCTAGGATGTTTCTAGGTAAGTGTAGAAGAGAATTTGGCAGGGGTTGTCTGAGATTAAAGGCTCAAACTTGTGTGAGTAAGAGAGGGATGAGGTGCCCTTTTATAAGGGAGGGGAGGGGCACCTTTGGAAATCTTAAAAATATTAATTTATAATAAATCTAATCCCACTTAAAAACCTCCAAAATGACTAATATTAAAATATTAGATGATATAGGGTTGTAATATCATCAACCAATAAAATTTAGACATGTTAGGAATTTATTTTAAACCTTATCAACTTGATTTATCCTTATTTAATCAATTTTATTTTATTTGTTGTAATAAAACTCTAAATTTCAAATTATAACAAATAATTAATTATTTGTTGTGAATTTTAAATAATTTGTTACTTCATAACATTATATACCATATAAATATAAATTTATAATTTTTAAATATTTTTGTGATTTTTAAACAATTTTATAATATGTTATTTTTATAAAATAACAATAGTGTCAATTTTGACACCATTCATTTATTTGAATTTAAATAAAATATATACAGAATAAATGTTCGAACTAAAAGATTTAATAGATTCATAAAAGGTCATATGTATCTATAAAATTAGTTGATCACATTAAATTGTTCATATATTATTTATTTTATTATTTTTAAAACCATTTATTTGGTTTATCTCTTAATAAAATAATTACTACATCATTTTTCTATAATTATTTAATATACTTATTTTTTGCATATAAATTAAAAATAAAATCCTATGATGAATATAAATCTATTACCTTTCACAAAAATACTTTTACTCGAATTTATCATCTTAAAATCACAATATTTAAATTGTTATATTTATTAAATTATGAAGGTGATAACTTTGGCATCATTTAAAATAAAATAATATAAGTGTCATAATCACTTTTATAAGACTCCAAACGGTTACATATATGGTAATTGGATTAATATGGTATAGATATATACTACCAATATGTTTTGGTCAGGTTTGTGGGGCTATTAATGGGTATTCTTATTTCAATAAAAACCATATTACTGATTTTTCACTTAATAAATAATTTCTGCATCATTAATGTATCACCATTAAAGATATTTATTTAATCCATAAAAAATCTAAATAAATTATCATGATGTGGATAATGTTATTATATTTATGGATAATATTCATCTTCTATGTTTTATTATGTTTATCACTAAATTAAAATTATTATACTTATATGATTTAAGAGAGTGACATGTTGTCACTTTCTTTGGTTTTAATAATAATTAAATTATTTTCATAGTCAAAAGTCCATAAAATGAATCTAATCTGACCCTTAGGTGATATGGGTCGACCTTTAGTCAGTCAATAGAATTTTGGCATGTGTTAGGGTAATTTTATATTATTATATATACCCTTAATTACCCGATTTACCTTAAACTATGGTAAATAAAATTTACCATAGTTACTATTCATAATTCCAAAAAATAAAAAGTAGCTTATTAACATAATTTGGACCCAATTATTTCAAATACGGAATCCATTTTTCCAAATTCAATACAAAAATGTTGCAGAAATTAAATTAAAATTAATCCTGTTGTCGAAAGAAAACATGTTTTTCTTTAAAACATTGCAAAAGATTGAATTGATTTAACTTACGAATTCAAGGTAAAATAAATGCTAATGACATACATTATATTAAATGGTAAAAATATATTATATTTATTCTTTAAAACAAATAAATATTATAATTTAACCACATAAGTTATTATGATGAAAAAAGTTGTTTTTAATTAAAATATAGCGTGTTTTTACTATTCATTAAAATATGAAAGTTATCAGAATAATATGAAAATTTTCTCCAAGGTAAAATTTATATCCTGATTCCAAAGAATAATTTTATTTTGTAAAATTGAACTTATAAACATGTCAAAAACTAGATTTAAAGTGGGTGCGCCATCAAAAGGCGGCAAAACTGCATTTTTTGAAAAAATACTTATTTTACCCGAAAGATTTATTTTGTTCTTATACCATGTTCTAGAAAATGTGTAAGATGAATAATAATGTTATAAAATTCAATATATAGTTAATACTATTAATAATGGCTAGTTCATAATAATATTATAACAATATATCGTTGTTTAGTAAAACCTGGTATTGCGTACAACAGACGCTATCGAGGAAGGTCGCGATTGCGTGTAATGCAAGCCAAGTCAGGGTTGCGTGTTATCCAAGAATCATTCGTTGTTTAGTATAACAAAATCCATACATATTTCATTTATACATTGAATATATATATATATATATAAATACTCAATGTTGCGTAGAATAACTATTATCAAAATTGTGTGTAACACGATCCAAGAATAGTGTTGCATATACTGCAAGCTAATAGGTGTTGCATAAAGCGCTAGGTAATCTTGGTGTAGCATACAACACAAGACATTAATGAAATTAAAAGAATATTTTTCATAAAATATTGGGGTGTTACATAATCCATTTACTCAGTGATAAAATACATCATAAATTTTCTTTCTTCATGATGTTAAAATAAAGTGTGTATTCTTACCATATGATCCGAACAAATTTCAAACAAACTATGTTTGTTGTTTTTTATTGACTCATAGGATATGTTTGACACTATTATAGGGTTATATCACATCCTCAAAAATCAACCCCCTACTTAGTCATTGATAAAATCCAGTGTTCATTAATATGGTAATATACTATAGCACTATAAATATACAATAGAATAATATAAATCCTATAACACATGCTGTAGTTCTCAAAAAAACACATTGTTTTGATTGGGTCTATGGAAGAAGGGGTAACAAGTCCCATATCAGGGCCTGAGAAATATTTAAGAACATATCATAAATTTATAAGATATTCAATGTGTTGAAAATAATCCGCCCAAAAAGAGTGTGATATGACCAACCTCCCATACTATTCACCAGTGAGAATTCTTAATAATTGTTTGGTTTGAATTCACAATTATTTCCTACCCTTCGAAATTCAGCCCATAATTAATCATGAATGTGGGATCCCTATTTGAGTTTCCAATAAGGGTAAGAAATGATTAAATTGAAAAAAAAATATGAAACCATACTCAATAACCAAAAAAACAAAGATCAAGCATGACACATATCATTTTATTGGAAAAAAACGGTAAACCTAATGTGGAATAATTTGGTAATAAATTATAGGAGTTTCAATTGACATCTAGAATCTTTTTTCCAAGACAAAATAAACAACATAAATTCCATTGGACATGATTTCAAAAAATATATTGGGATTTATACACCTAAAAAATGATGAAATAATAAACTAATAATGCCACTAATTAAAGATCAATGATCAGAACCACCCAACCCATTATTTGGAATTGACTTTGGTGATCATTATATTGAGTATTTTGAAATATTATCTCTTTGGGGAGAACTGTAGAATATATATGTATCATAAAATCATTAATTATATATCCATAAAAAATAAACTCAATGTGATCCAATCAAAGTGTCCATAACATATTTATTATTTTGAATATTCAATTCATTACCATCCTAGGTAGGTGAATAAATTTATAGTTGCTCTATTTATAAAGGATCCCATAATCCTATCCATTATTATGATTGAAAGTGATTCATTATTGAACAAAATTAAATGTATGGATGTGGGAATCATATTATAATTTCATTCAAAATTTCTCAAAAAAATACTCAACCATCCAATCCTAAAAGGTTCAAGGGAGGATAAAAATGTGATAATGTGCTACAAAAAAGGTAACAAATTTTCTAGAGTTCAACATTAATAATAATAGAATACTATGGTATGAAAACTAGATATATGACCCATAAAAATAGTGGAACATGTATATTATAAAAATATATCACCCTCCTCTATTCATCTATGAATAAATATGGTGTGTAGATATTTTTAGAAAAACTTATGATGGGAAAAAGAGGAAGATTATAGAATTTGTTTCTAAAAAAATATATTTAAATAATTCATGGATAAATGAAAATTATAATTATGTGATGCAACCATAAATCAAGACAATATGTAAATGGGAAACCTAACCATGTATTTTTTATATGATTCTATAACATTTCAGTGGAATTATATCACCTTACAAATTCATTTCCATTTATTGTTTTCAAAGATGATTTTTCTCTTGACCAACTCACTAGGAAGTATATAAGAGATATTGTAAGACTGAATAGTATTCCACTCTCAATTATATCTAATCATGATATATGGTTTATATCTAGGTTTCATAGAATCCTTGGGGAATAATTTTATATATAATTTATTTTATGTACTTCTTGTCACCCCCATATGGATGTCAATACATAGAGGAAAATTCAAACTCTGAAAGATATTATTACATATTAGTCTATGGATTTCATATGATTTTGGGATCATCAACTTCCCCCAGTACTATTTTCACATAAAAAATTTTTCTATCAGAGTATTCAAATGGATCTTTATGGGGCTCTGTATAATAAGAGGTTCTAAAATATATTATGATGGGATGAAATTGTAGAGATGAAGCCCATGAGACTTCATATTATTCATGAAATGATATAAAGGCTTCAAACCATGTAGTATCACATGAAATATATTCCAATTCAATAAAATTTATATGTATAAAAGTTTTGACATAACAAATTTTTTGAAGTTAAAGATCATGTTTCCCTTTCCATATCACCAATGTTAAAAGTCTTGTGGTTCGGGAGGAAGGGAAATTATTATAGGAGAAATAGTGACCCCTTTGAGATCCTAGATCTCTTTAATGTTTTTTAATATGTACTAGAACATCTACCTAACCTATCTAAAGTACATTTGGTGTTCCATGTATCTATCGTAATTAAATATATATTGGATACCTCGCCTATACTAAATCCAAATGTGATATCTTTGGATTATATTATTTCATATGAGGAGAATTTTTTGAATATCATAGATCATAGATAAAAACATCAACAAAAAATACATCTTTTATAGGTGAAAGCACTGTGGAGTAACCGCATGTATGAGCATGAAATATAGAAACCATAAGAGGTGGGGAAATAGAAGTAAAATCTTCTACACTAATTTATTAAATGAAATTTCGAACCGAGAAATTTTAGATGTGGGTAAAAATGTAATGAACTAATATTTAATAATTTAAATTATATTATAAATGAATAATGTATTATAAGAAAACATGCATTATATTTTTCATTTTTTTGGACCATTAAAAAATATATCCATATTTATACTACCAGAAATAAAAATACATTTGATCATCATAACCATTGAAAATATAATTTTTATATAGTTAAAATTATGATTATATAAATTAATGGTTAAGATGAGATCTAATTTCCATCAAAGGATGAAGCTATGGCCTCTGTGAGTAGTATAATATACCGTTAAACCCATTTATATGAGCTCCAAATGGAGAGAGTATCACTAGTTCTTTCCATTAACCAATCCAAAACTGGGAGTCAACAATGGAAACTCAATTGAAACTATTTATGGGTGAAATTTAAGCTTGTCTATATCATGACCAAAATGATGTTCACCGAAGCACCTCATGCAAGTACCACCACTACACACCATACCCTTAATGTGTGCGCTAGTATAGTTAGGGGTTATGTATCTATATCCTAGTAATAATAATTTTTATATTTTCTTTGTAATAAATTTTTTTTATATTTATCCCCTTCCATAATTACTTTATATGTAATCATTTTAATATAAACAATATTTTGATATAAACAAATTGAAATTTTATTTTTTAGAAATACATAGCGTCAATTAAAATAATCATTTTGGTCAGTTAAAAAATATACAATAACATATATTTCTGAAAAATATTTTAATTAAATAATTTTTATTCAAATATTAATGATAAAATAAATTAATGAGGTCCCATATAATTTTTATAAGGGTCAGTTGTTTATGCCATAAAAATATTATTTTTCAATAAACATGTATTATTATTTAAAATAAATAATTTTCATTCATATAAAATAATTTTTCTAAAATAATTTTTTTTAAATCAACTTGTTGAAATTAGTTGATCTTCAATTTTTCATAATTTTATAAAACAATATATTTTTTTTGTAAACATTTAATAGTATATAAATATACAGAGTCTATTAAGACATCAAAATAGCCCAAATGTGATGTAATAACATCTATAAATGGATATACGAAATCAAAAATAAGATTAATATTAAAAAATATTTTTTTCTATATGTTTTTTGATTTATTTTACATACCTATAATGAATCCTCCAAAATATATATTATATTTTAGTTTTTTACATATAATCATTATTAAACATTACTCACATCCACAACATTAGTGGTATTATTTTAAGGTTTTTGTTATTTAAACTAATATAATATTTTAAGAAAAACATCTTTGAAAAAAATAATTGTAAAAAATATGGTTTGGTTTGCTATTTTTTATTTAATAATTTATATTCGAAAACCTAATATTAGAAAATAATAAATAGTTCTCATCTCTTTTTTTATATAAAATCACCAAAAAACCCATTACACTTTAATAAAATCCTACTAATAATTAATTTTATCTGCCTCTATCTCTATAATCCCTCCCACAATGTTCCCATGATATTATAAAGCTCATCTAATGCTTTTCAAAGAACTATCTCATGGTAAGGTAATCTATTTCTCTCCCTTTTAATGATGTACTTTATCTATATTAAGCCCTTAAATTTAAAATTTATCTTAGTTTAATGTATTTTTGAACATATATTAACAATAATTATTAATCTCATGTAATGATTGACTACCATACACTCTCATTAAACCCTTCCATGAACCTTTATGTATGACTGTTACTCTATTGAAATTATCAAGTCGTTTTCCCAACCAATTATTTGTGATGTGAATACCTATCCAAATTTCTACTCAATGGTACTCGGATATATTTCCCTATCCATAATGTATTTCGAAAACTCATGTTTGTAACTCAATCTCGTTAATCATGTGATTAAATGTGATGAATTTTTTACTTACGACGTAAAATCTATGTGATATAGAAATGCATGTACAAGATATTAGGGTGACAAGTGGAACTGAAATTACATATCTCTCTAATGAATTGGGTATTATTCTTCTCCCATGATATAAAATTTATGATTCTTTTAAGGTTATATTTATCACATTATGTTATGACTTCTCATCAATTATCCCTGACATATTCTGGTGATATCTTGTTTTACATTGTCATAAAATTTATGTAATTCAATGATATTATAATATTATTTAATTTTTAAATATTGTTGATTATTATTCTCACCCATTTTTTCATCACATTATGCTCCTGACTAATGTTAACTACCTTAATTAAATCTATACAATCATTGTTCGATTACTAGGATTTATGTCTCACCAATTTCATATCTATATCCTTGTGTCCTTCAATGAAGAATTAGAGGATCAATGGATTATAAGGGAATGTTATGGAGTTTTAAATAATATCATTGTATCCCTATTTAATTTTATTGTGATATATACAAAATAAAAAATAGGCCTCTTGATCTTTTTGGATTGTAATATGAGTATAATTCTGTAATAAATCATGAAATAAAGTTTATAAAAGTTATGGGTTGTAATAATAGTAGTCTTTATGTCTCTGTTGTCCTCTACTAGTTCATCCATGAAAAAGTTTGGAATTTTATGATCCACTACATGCCTCATTCTAAACATAGAGAAAATAATAGGTTTGAACTTGTATCTATTTTCTAATGTAGTGTGTGAGAAATAAAGTTTTTGAATGCCACCCCCACGATGACCTTATAATCCAATATCTTATGAAAGTTCATGCACATGTGATATAAAAACCAAGTTAAATAATAAATTAAATATAGAGATAAGTAAAAGAATAAATGTTTATCCTCAGGTTTTAATGTAACACCCCAAGATTTCATATTGTGTTATTCCCTCAAAATAATTCAACTACTTGCACTACACGCAACACCGAGTTCGAGAGCAACATGACTTACCAAACAAGCCGTTCAAAAGCGTTTATGAATAGTATTAACTAAATTTTAAACTTTATATAATCCTTGTAATTTTAGAATCCATATTATGAGTTTCTTAGAAATAATGTAAGAACAAATTCATTTTTTTTCCGATAAACGAAGTATTTTTCAGTATTTCACTTTTACCAACATTTTTTATTGAACCCTTTTTAAATCCAATATTTTAAACTTCTATATATTCAATTTGACTAAATAAATTTACTTTTTATATTAGGGACATCAAAAATTTACAATTAAACACTCCAAGCTTCCATGGTACACTTCTCTTTGAATAAAACAGTAGTGTGTGTTGTACGCAACTTCGAGTTCTAACACACACCACAACCAATCAAACTACCCGTTATGAATAGTAATACCTACTTTTTGAAATTTTATAAATTTTATCTCTCAAAATGTATTTCATTTTTGGATTCGGAATATTGAATTTATCATAGTGTGAAATTTTGGTACTTTTCGGATAACTTTTATATTTTGATGAATAGTGAAAATTACTAAATTTTAATTAAGAACAAATTTTTTAATAAAAATAATTAGTAGTGATAAATTATGAATTTTAGTGGTTTTAAAGTATATTTAGAATATATTTTTACCATGTAATATAATCTTGGTCATTGAACATAATTCCACAGTTAAACCGGATATAAACAAGTGTCAATCTTTTGATAGTTATTATCTCTTAAAAACAAGCTTTTTGTTTTAACAACATGAATTATTTTTAAATTAATTTCTTCCACTACTGTATTTTGAATTTGAAAAAATGGATTCCATATTTGGAATCAGTATGTTCAAATTGTGTAAATAGGTATATTTTTTTAGACATTTTGAATAATTACTTCGGTTTATATTTTATTTACCATGGTTAAAGGGAAAATCCGGTAAATAAGGGTTAAAAAATAATATTATAATAATAAAAAATTACCCTGAAACGTGTCCTAATCTTATTGGTTGATACATGTCCGACCATGGTCATCTTTGGGTTGATTTTGGGACCCAATGGAGCCACTTGTAAGTGATAGGGACACATTATTTTAATTAAGTTAAAATGAATACAAAAATGACACAAGCATATATCTTTTAGAAAAAAAAAATTTACATAAGGTTATATATGTTGTCTTTTCAACTATAAAAATTCACTAGAACTATAATACGATTTCCTACATAATTGTATTTTATTTATAATTTTTATACATTAAATAATTTAATTTATTTATGACACAATGGTGATGTAGTAATTACCATAATAGTGAACAATTAGAATAATTAATATTATAAATACCCAAATAAATATAATTTGAGACTTTTTATAAATAACAATAATTTTATAGGTTAATATGACATGTTATTATTGATTAAATTTACTTTTTTTGAAGTAATCATTCTGTTATGATTTTTAAAAAAAATAAGTTATTGAATAGTGTCAAAATTGACATAAAGGAGTTTTTTAAAAGAATATTATATTATTAATTGATATTAAATTCCTAAAAATCTAAGGTTCAGCCAGGAGACTTATATAATGATAGGTGAATCATTAATGAACAACTTGGGGGTTGTTTGGATGTATATAGTATGTTTATTAACCATATAAAATAAAAATATAAAGAGACATTGTAAAAGTGAAACTAATTAATTAAGAGTTAATACTTAAAGATAAGGTTAATATAGTGACCAAAACCTGTATAAATCATATTGGTTGAGTTTTTTTAGACCCATAACCACCTTAAACTTGATATAATCCACTTTTGAGCCATTAGAAATCGAATATGAATTTATTATAAAATAATATTTATAGATTTTCCAAAGGTGCCCTTCACCCCTCTTATAAAAGGTCACTCCCCCTTTCCATTAATTCACACCTTCAAAGCCTTTTGGTTCGGCCAAAACCTACCCAAATAATCTCTCAACTTCTATCACTTCATCTTAGAGGCCTTCTTTTAGTTAGAAAGCAAACATAAGGATCCCTTTTGATCAAATCAAAAGGAAGAACCCGAAGAAGAGGAAATGTTTTCACCACCCTCTTTCAAGTTCTTTTCTTCTTCTAATTCTTCTTTATTTGTTATTCCGATTATAAAATAATGAATCCATTATCTTATATATACTGTGATGTTATTATAAATATGGTACAACCATATTCAGTTTTCTATCCATCCTTTGAATGACTTATCACCATACGTGCGTACGTACGGCTTACCGTCTCCACATCGTGGTGTAATAGTTATTCAATAATTTATTATTTGGATGGGTATAATAATTATGTTTAATTCATGTAAATAATAAATATAAAATTATAATTATTCTGTATATATGATATACCATCCAATTATATATTAATTTAATATCAAAAAAATGATATTGCCGCTCGTGCGTACGTACGGACTGTCGTCTCCACGAACGTGATGAGATTCATTCTCCATCGTATCAATTCAAGTATAATTATCATTTGATCATTTAAAAATAATTTTTAATGACTTTATATCATTCTGGATATGAATAAGATACAATATATCCATGACAACCACGACTTACATAAAAAATCATATAAACGAAAATGAGTAAGTTAACACCAGAAATGACAATGATACTAAGATATTATTAACAAAGCAATGTTAAAAGATAATATATGATATCATATTAATGTATAAGATTCTTGTATAATTTAATAAAAATTATTTCACCATTATATAAAAGGTTAACCTACCCCCAACCAAGGAAAATTACAAGGTATGTGGTTTTCATTTCACTCCTTATTCTCATGAGATTCATGTCATATTGACACTATTACCTTTTTTGTGGTGTATGTACTACCCATAATTGTATTCTTTGTATAATACACGTAGATTTATTTGTATTTACATATTCATTGTATGATACCTCTTTCTTGGGTTGTATGTTTCATAAGTTACCAAATTGGTAAGGGTTTACTTCAAAATCTCTTCATTATCTGAGATTATTTATACGTAATAATCTACCGGTATTTCCTTATCATCCACATCCATGTTTCTTAAAAATGTATTTCAAAACATTTTTACTATTTACAAGAATATGGGTTTAAGTCATTTATACCATTTTTTGAATTTTTATAATAGTTTTATAAAGGAATCTTTTCATTGTTTTCCAAATAAGGTCCTTTTTAACCTTTCGACGAAATTAAGGTGAGAATGTTTTTTAACTTATACGGCGGGTGCGGCTATTTTCTGCCATTATAAAATCATTGAATCTTCCATTACAAGATTAAAAGAAAATTTTCAAAGTAAATGTTTTATTTTATAATTATGTTTCTCTTAAATTATTTCAAAATAAGAAGATATGAGTTTTGATTTCATCTATGTCAACATCCTTTGATGGATTTTATGCTTATTTGAAGATGATTTATTATGATACATAAATTCTATATTGTATTGATGGTCATGTTATTTGTTTGACTATTGATGTGTTATTTTTATACCATTCATGGTTTATGGGGAAAGTATTGACATTTCTTATGTTATTTTTAATATGAATGTTTATGTTATGTTTAAACCTGTTCATATGAGGAAAGCATTGGACTTAATATGTGATAGGTGGAGACCGCTATAGCTCCTCGATGCATCGGTAGGTCTCATGAGACAAACTGGTGTCTTGGCACAAGGGCTTGAAAAAATTGTATTTGTAGTCTTGGCACGAGGCCTTGGCTATGTGGTTATGATAGTCTGGCATTATGCATTCCATTATTATGAAAGTGGTTATTGATATTTCATGTCATTATTCGATTAGTAGAATATCCATGTGAATAATTAAATGGTATTATTTCATTTTATTTTTGTCATACTATGTTGAAGATTAAGTTTAAAAGGATTTTGTTTTAGTTATACATTGCCTTAAATGTTTATTCTTATTTATGAATGTTTCCGCTATATTTTTATCCTTACTGGGCAATTGATCTCACCCCTTTTCTAGGTTTTATTTTTCCCAGGATGTGAATAAGTAATTTATGAATGACCTGAAGG
Source organism: Viscum album (assembly GCA_963277665.1). Taxonomy (NCBI): domain Eukaryota; kingdom Viridiplantae; phylum Streptophyta; class Magnoliopsida; order Santalales; family Viscaceae; genus Viscum; species Viscum album. Next base: position 662,252,175 of record OY728130.1, on the reverse strand, counting down.
GATAGTATAAGTGTATAAGAGTGTGGACTATGGAGACTATATTGTTGTAGTTTTCATTTTATGATGTAATGTAAACTTTATTAATGTATCTAGTTATTCCAAGGCTACTAAACTAATAGGTCTTTCGAGACATGATATTTCTTGTGATCATGCCAATGTTAGGTAATAATGCACCGACTCTGGGTAACTAGGGTCAGGGCGTTACTGTTGGTATCAGAGGATGTTTATTACAAATCTTGGAAGCTAGATTTAGATAAACTCTGATTAGAGCACATAGATTAAAGATGGAATTTGAGGATTAGTATAGAATAACATCCTAGAATTTTGGTACTGTAGAGATTTTGTGAGTTTTATGAGCAATACATCCCTATCTGGGTATGACTAGGTAGAGGAGGCTCTGACACAGATGTACCTAGGGGTAAAACCCGAAAACACCGCTTTGGGCTAGACTTGGACGGGAACTGGTGGATGAAAACGGGCCTTGCTGCACTCTTGGTTACAACACTCCCGTGGGATATGCTCAGGATAATTCTTATTTTCATCACAAACCATAATGAAGGGTTTATGAGTATATACATCCTCAAAGAGACATTTTTATGATTATGTATTATATCCATAAACTATTTAATTTATGTTATGTGTTTTACAAGTTTGGGATTAGGTATTGTTATTCATAAACTAATCTAGTTTATGCCATTGTTTAGAAATGACGCCCAGTAGAAGGAATGAGAACTCCAGCAATGCACATGATCCAAAGAGAAAGAAGGATCACATCTTTCATAGTCTTAAGCCAGAATTTATAAATGAAATAGTCTCCCATGTATTATCACAATATGAATAAATAATATCATGTGTTGATAAGATAAGTAAAGAGTTTACTGAGTCCTATGGCTTTGAAGGGAAGCAAGAGAAGAAAAGGATGGAAGAGAGAAATATGGATAAAGGGAAGAGGGAAAAGAAGAATTTTTCCATATGTGATAACTGTGGGAAGAAACACGCTGGAACTTGCCTGAAAGGAATGGGAGTTTGTTATAAGTGTGTAGGAAAAGGGCACAAAGTACGTGACTGCAAGGGTAAGAAAATGGTTTCAAATGTACAATGCTTCATTTTCAAGGAGTTTGGACACTACGCAAACCTCTGTCCTAGTCATCAGACTATGCCGAAAATGATTCTATAGGATAATAATCAAGTTATGATAATACCAAAGATGAAGAGAAATGATTAGAGTTCTTATGTTGATTATGTCATTTGAGTGTTGTATCAACAATGTACTTGTTATAATAATTATGGAGTATATAAGGATTGTACTGCAGTACTATTTCATTAAAGACTTGAGATTGTGTGGAATGAATAAAATGACTCAATAGCAGGTTAAATTTTTAGAAAATATATGGTTGAGAGAAAGTTAAACCATAATATGGTTCCGATACCGAGGTAGTTATTTTAGAATAATAGATGATTGATTTGGATAAATTATATTGGATATTCATGACTACCTTGAAACTGATTAATGATTTCTATATTCCATCATTGTTGGGGTTTACAACATTTTTGTATTGAAGGAGTATATCCATTATTATTTAAGGAATAAGGGATCATGAATGTAATCAATAAGGTTTTATGGTAATTCGGGATGTTACAGTGTTTTAAAACAATACACGATGAAGGTGTACACATGTTATTATGCAGAAAAAAGGATCTTCATTGTGTTTACCTTCCTTATAAATTTTGGACTGAAGTATTTTGGATAGTTCTAGTTTGGATTATTTTGGATTTCCATAAAAGGAATACCCGGAGGTCGGGTAGCAACCCGTCGCGTCCTTCAAGGCCACGAGACTTGAACCCAAAACCGAAGGGCGACAAGGGTGTATCACCTACCACTAACCCACGTGATGTCCTGGATTGAATAATGTCGTTTTTTTAATGGCTCTGTTAGATGAATTATAAATTCATTTTTTAACCCTATACGAATAGGGAAAATAGAATATTATTTTTATGTTCTATTATCTTTTAGTGTGAAAGATGAGTTTGTGGTAGAACATAGTTAAAGGATGAGATTCTACTTGTCATGATTATATTTTTCTTCTTCTCTAATTCAATGAAGAATATAGTTCTTATAATTTAGTGAAGGGATCTTAAAACAAAAAAATGTGTTATCCTAATACTATATGTTTTTCTGAATCGATGGTATTTTAAATCATCATAGATTGATTAATTTAAGGCCCTCAATTTTATACTTGTTTGTGATTGATGACCTCAATCACTACCTATAAATATTTTCATTTTCCTATAATTATATGTATCTAATTACCACCAATTTTCTCTGAATAGAGATCATAATTTGGTGGTGACCCTTTCATTTCTCTTTTTCTCTTATTAAGACTAAATTTTATTAACCCAATTTCCGATATGGGTTTTCCCACAAAGATATTTTATATATTAAACATTTTATTTTTTGAAGAAAATTTTCAAATTGCGAGGACACAATTTATTGAAGGAGGGGAGAATGTAACAACCCAATAATTCATATTGTGTTATTTCCTCAAAATAATTCAATAACTTGCACTACACGCAACACCGAGTTCAAGCGCAATATGACTTACCAAACAAGCCGTTCAAAAGAGTTTATGAATAGTATTAACTAAATTTTAAACATTATATAATCCTTATAATTTTAGAATCCATATTTTGATTTTATTAGACATAATGTAAGAAGAAATTCATTTTCTTCAGATAAAAGAAGTATTTTTCAGTATCGCACTTTTGCCAACTTTTAATAGTGAACCCTTTATTAATCCAATATTTTAAACTTTTATATATTCAATTTGACTAAATAAATTTACTTTTTAGAATGGGGAAATCAAAAATTTACAATGAAACACCCAAATATTCCATGGTACACTTCTCTTTGAATAAAACAGTAGTGTGTGTTGTACGCAACTTCGAGTTCTAACACACACCACAACCAATCAAACTAGTTGTTATGAATAGTAATACCTACTTTTTGAAATTTTATAAATTTTATCACTCAAAATGGAATTCATTTTTGGATTTAGAATATTGAATTTATCCTAGGGTGAAATTTTGGAACTTTTCGGATAACTTTTATATTTTGATGAATAGTGAAAATTACTAAATTTTAATTAAAAACTACTTTTTTAATCAAAATAATTAGTAGAAATAAATTATGAATTTCAGTGGTTTTAAAGTATATTTAGAATATATTTTTACCATTTAATACAATGTTGTTCATTGAACATAATTTCATAGTTAAACCGGACAAAAACGAGTGTCAATCTTTTGATAGTTATTATCTCTTAAAAACACGCTTTTTGTTTTAACAACGGGAATTAATTTTAAATTAATTTCAGCCACTTATGTGTTTTAAATTTAGACAAATGGGTTCCATATTTTGAATCAAGATGTTCAAATTGTGTAAATAGAAAACTTTTATTTTTAGACATTTTAAATAATTACTTCGGTAAATATTTTATTTACCATGGTTAAAGGGTAAATCCGGTAAATAATGGTAAACAAAATAATATTATAATAATAACAAATTACCCTAAAACGTTTTCTAACCATATTGTTTGATACATTACCTACCATGGTCATCTATGGATCGATTTTGGGACCCCATGGAGCCACTTGTAAGTGATAGGGACACTTTATTTTAATTAAGTTAAAATGAATACAAATTTGACACAAGCATATATCTTTTATAAAAATAATTTTTACATAGTTTATATATGTTTTCTTTTCGACTATAAATATTAATTAGGAAGATAAAAAGATTTCCTACATAATGTTATTTTATTTATAATTTTTATACATTAAATAATTTAATTTATTTATGAAACAATGGTGATGTATTAATTACCATAATAGTGAAAAATTAGAATAATTGATATTATAAATACCCAAATAAATGTAATTTGAGACTTTTTATAAATATTAATAATTTTATAGATTAATATGACATGTTTGGATTGATTTAATTAACTTTTTTGGAAGTAATAATTCTGTTATAATTTTTTAAAAAATCAATTATTGAATAGTGTCAAAATTGATATAAAAGAGTTTTTAAAACAAATATTATATTATTAATTGATATTAAATTCTAAAAAAATCTAAGGTACGGAAAAAGACTTATATAATTATATTTGTATCATTAATGAACCACTTGGGTGTCTCTTGGATGTATATAGTATGTTTATTAACCATATAATATAAAAATATAAGGAGACATTGTAAAAGTGAAACTAATTAACTAAGAGTTAATACTTAAATATAATGTTAATATAGTGACCAAAACCTATCTAAATCCTATTGGTTGAGTTTTTTTAGACCCATCCCCACCATAACCTATAACTAATACACTTTGGAGCCATTATAAACCGAAAAAGAATTTATTATAAAATAATATTTCTAGCTTTTCCAAAGGTGCCCCTCACCCCTCTTATAAAAGGGCACTGCCCCTTCCCATTAATTCACCCCTTCAAAGCCTTTTGGTTCGGCTAAAACCTGTTCAAATACTCTCTAAACTTACCTCACTTCTTCCTAGAGGCCTTCATTTAGTCATAAATCCTAACTAACGATCCATTTTGATCAAATCAAAAGGAAGAACCTGAAGAAGAGGTAATGTTTTCACCACCCTCTTTCAAGTTCCTTTCTTCGTCAACTTCTTCTTTCTTTGTTATTTCCATTATATAATAATAAATCCAGTATTTTATATATATTTTGATGTTATTATAAATATGGTACAACCATATTCAGTATTCTATCCATCCTTTTATTGAGATGTCACCATACGTGCGTACGTACGGCTTACCGTCTCCACGTCGTGGTGTAATTGTTATTCAATAAATTATTATTTGGATGGGTATAATAATGATGTGTAATTCATGTAAATAATAAATATAACATGATAATTATTCTGTATATATGATATAACATCCAATTATATATTATTTTAATAATAAAAGAATGACATTGTCGCTCGTGCGTACGTACAGACTACCGTCTCCACGAACGCGATGAGATTCATTCTCTATCGTATCCATTCAAGTATAATTATCATTTTATGATTTAAAAATAATGTGTAATGAGCTGATATTATTCTGGATATGAATAAGATACAACCTATCCATGAAAATCATGACTTACGTAACAAAACATATAAAATAAAAGGAGTAAGTGAACACCCAAAACGATGATAATACTAATATAGTATTAACAAAGCAATGTTAAAAGATCATATATGATATCATATTAATGTATATTATTTTTGTATAATTTAATATGAATTATTTCACCACTATATAAGAGGTTAACCTAACCCCAACCAAGGAAAAGTACAAGGTAAGGGGTTTTCATCTCACTCTTTATTCCCGTGAGATTCATGCCATATTGCCACTATTACCTTTTGTGTGGTGTATGACCACCCATAATTGTATTCTTTGTGTAATACATGTAGATTTATGTGTATTTACATATTCATTGTATGATACCTCTTTCATGGGTTGTATGTTTCGTAAGTTACCAAATTTGTAAAGGTTTATTTCGCAATCTCTTCATTATCCGAAGTTGATTATACGTAATAATCTACCGAGATTTCTTTATCATCCACATCCATGTTTATTAAAAATGTATTTCAATTTTTTTACTATTTACAATAATATGGGTTAAAGTCATTTATACCCTTTTTTGACTTTTTATAAGAGGTTTATAAAGGAATCTTTCCATCATTTTCCAAAAAAGGTCCTTTTTAACCTTTCGACAGAATTAAGGTAAGAATGTTTTTTAACTTATATGGCGGGTGTGGCTATTTTCCACCGTTATAAAATCGTTGAAGCTTCCCTTACAAGATTATAAGAAAATTTTCAATGTTAATGTTTTATTTTATAATTATGTTACTCTTAAATTATTTCAAAATAGGAAGAGATAAGTTTTGATTTGATCTATGTCAACTTCCTTTGATGGATTTTAGGCTTATTTGAAGTTAATTTATTATGATAGAAAAATTAAATATTGTATTGAAGGTTTTGTGATTTGTTTGACTGTGGATGTGTTATTTTTATACCATTCATGGTTTATGGAGAAATTATTGACATTTCGTATACTAGTTTTAATACAAATGTTTATGTTATGTTTAAAGTTGTTCATATGAGGAATGCATTGGACTTAATATGTGACGAGTGGAGCCCAGTATAGCTCCTCGATGCATTGGTAGGTCTCATGAGAAAAACTAGTGTCTTGGCACAAGGCCTTGACAAAATCTTATTTGTATTCTTGGCATGAGGCCTTGTCTATGTTGTTATGACAGTCTGGCATTATGAATTCCATCATTATGAAAGTGGTTATTGATATTGCATGTGATTATTCTATTAGTATAATATCCATGTGAATAAGTAAATGGAATTATTTAATTTTATTTTTTCCATACTATGTTGAAGTTTAAGTTTAAAAGGATTTTGTTTTAGTTATACATTTCCCTAAATGTTTATTCTTATTTATGAATGTTTCTGCTATATTGTTATCCTTACTGGGCATTTGAGCTCATCCCTTTTCTTTGTTTTATTTTTCCTAGTATGTGAAGAAGTAATTTATGAATGACCTGTAGGGATAGTATAAGGGGATAAGAGTTTGGACTATGGAGCCTATATTGTTGTAGTTTTCATTTTATGATGTAATGTAAACATTATTAATGTATCTAATTATTCCAAGGCTACTAAATTAATCAGTCTTTCAAAACTTGATCTTTCTTGTGATCATGTCAATGTTATGTAATAATGCACCGACTCTGGGTAACTGGGGTCGGGGCGTTACATCTAACATGACATATGATGTAAACCATACCAACCTTTTATATGAAACAACTCAAACTGTTAAAAATAAAATTTCAATTATTTTATAATTAAATTCATTAAACTATATTGTGATTATAGAAAAAAATAAATGAATTTTGTTTTTTTATAATCAATCATATTTAATTGACCATTATGAATCATTACCCTTGATAAAATAGTTGATGAATAGTGGTAATATGATTATTTAAAATATATGGTTTTAACAAACCCAGTGGACACAACCAAAGTGAAGGCCTCAACAAGGCGGATCATACCATATGAATACCTTTTATCATTTCATACAAGGGACAAATATTTACTATGATTTTACCTTGAAAAATAACAAGTGTAGATCTATCAAATTTACTGTGAGAGAAACTGTTTATGGGAGAATATCAAGCTCATCGATATCAAGGCCAAAACGATGTATACTGAAAAACCTCATTAATGTATCAATATCTCACACCATACCCTTAAAGAGTTTTCTTGTTTATTAAAAATATATGTATCAATAACATTATAATATTAATATTTATATAGTATTTTGAATAGAATGATGTTCATATTTTCATCCTATCATTACCTTATTAATGTTTTTTGTTTTTATACAACCTAAAAAAAGTTGTATTTTTAATTAATATTCAATTTCAATTAAGAATTTTATTTTGATGAATTAATATATTTTCAAAATAAATAATATCTTAATAAAATATTATTATTAAATATTTTTTATAAAATATCAAAGATCATATAATTTTTCTAAAGTCAAATGAAATTTTTATAAGGGTTCAAAAACTATTATTATAAACAAATAAACATTCCGAAAAAAAAAAATTTGACATTATTTTAAAATAGAAAACTCACATATTTAGAAAAATATTAGGTTAAAATAATTATTATTTTTAACATCATAATGTCTAAAATATCCAATGGTTATTTTAATATATTTTTTGATACTGTCGAATGTTTGGGGAAAAATTAAATACCATAAAAATATACGGTGATTATTATGACAACATAATGCCACAAAAGTAGTTTAATAAATATTATAACAGGTATACCTGACCAAATCTAGTTTTTTACGCAAATATAATGTTATTTTATGAATTATATGAAGCCTTTATAAATCATCCAAAACCATTAACAAATTTTATGGATTAAAATTAATTTCTTTAAGAGTTTGATACCCACATACGAAATAATATTATTTTATAATGTTCAGCCATTTTACTTATAAATAATAAATCCCACTCCAATTTGGATGAAATGATAGGAAAACTATAAGAGATTTTGTGGTTTTGGTTATTTAATTAGAAAGATTCCTAAATCTATATTTGAAAAATGATAAATAATTCCCAAATAATTCATATATAAACCCACAAAATATCCCATTTCCCTCCACTTAAAATTATTATACTACATGTTTTATCTACCATCCCATCAACAGAGTCCTCCCAAGGTTCCCCAAAGTATAAAATAAGCTCCTCCTAATCATTTGGAGCCTCGCCCTCAAGGTATGGGATCTTTAGCTTCTCTTCTTTATTCTAGAATCTTTATTATCTTATTCCATCTATTTAAAATTCCTATTATTTTGATATATATTTCAATGTATTGATTACTTATCTTTTTATTCCCAAATGATGAGATGCCACTTTATCTATCATCAACCCATTTTATGAATTTTTATATTTATGTTGTTATGCTTCTAACATTTCACCTCGATTCTATATGCCAAAAAAAGGTGTAGTGAATTCCATAACCATTTCTTAATGAGGGTGATCACCTTTATACACTTTTACTAATTAGAATCAGGACTTACATGTAATTACAAAACACTCTATAATCGTGGAATGAAAATATGATGAAGAATGAATCCATATTATATGATCTATGTGGAACACTTAAGAATGTGAATGAAATGAATGTGACAGGATCTTTCGGTATATAGCACTCTAAAGAATTTTGTAATATTTAGTCCCATGAGAATTCATGTGGGGATAGGTAGTAAACCTGATTCATTTAACAGAATTTTTCAATCATGATTTCTGGGATGTTATCCTTGACCTATGTTTATGATGCAGTGTTTTAAGATGATTCCACATTCCCCATAATGACTTTATGATAATCATGTTATATCATGCCTCATTATTCATGTTTGTTATTGTTAATCCTCTTATTCCCCACTAATAGGTCAATTTTCTATTATGTATTATTTTTTTCATGTTATTAGATTTTTATTTCATTACTGGGCTTTGTATTTCACCCATTTCTTATATATGTCCCCAGGTTATCATATGCAGTTTTTAGTAAGATGAAATATTATGAAGATTCTAATGAGGTTTTAAATAAAGTTGATGTATTACCTTTTTTAAGTTGTTTTATAATGTAGATAATTCCAAAATACACTATAACTATTAATAATTTAGGTTGTATTAAGTGTAATTATATGTAATAAATCATGATTTAATATGAAATAAAGACTAGGGTTGTTAGAGTTGGTGTCAAAGAAAGCATTTAGTAATTTTTTATATTGGGATTATAAAGCAATAAAAAAATTCTTAGATATAAGATGAGTTATAATAAAATAACCTGAAATTTTGGAAATTATTGATTATGTGATTTATCACGAAAATAAATTCCCTTCTGAATACTATAAGTAGTTGTCGCTTTGGTATATATTTATATAGGGGTAAAACCCAAAAAGACCACATTAATATAGACTTGACTAGGAACTAGTGCATGAAAATTGGTCATGTTTCACTCCTGTTTTGACACTCCTAGGGGAATTCTTCATAAAATTTATAACCTCATTACAAACCATTATTAACAGAATAAAAAATAACCATAAGAAAATATGTTAAGAAATAGACCACGGATAACATAGATTGAAGCCTATATTTTCATATATTAATGAAAGACATGTAATTTATACGTTATCTCTTTAATTCCATTGTATTCTAGTTTATATTATAAATATTTTAGAAAACACATCCATAAATTTCCCTTTATTCTATCCAATAGCTGGAAATTGGAGGGATTGAGTAAAAAAACAATGTGTCAGGCAATGTGATGAATACAATAATTAGACACCCAACTAGATATTAGGTGGAATTATAAACATTATAAAGATTCTATCCTAGAAGACTCAAGTTATGAATATAAACCTAGTTCATGAGGAGTTCCAAAATCCACCTACAAAAATTACATGCTAAAATACGGAGCTTTATGCGATAAAGGGATCCTATTTTCAATGAATCGTCTCATATATTAAATGTTTAATAATAGTTTATATACCTTGGGAATATAATTTTCATCCATGAATATTCTGAGAAAGAAAAGGTTCTATTGGCTATTTATCATATATATGGAGAATTTAAACAGTGGTGGAAATTGGTCAAGAATATGATTCCTAAGGGATAGATCAAAGATATGGGTGGAAGGAATTTTATAAAATGTTTTTCGATAAATATTTTCATTGAACTCTCCAAATTAAATTTTAAATGGATTTTCTTCCATATAATAAAGAATATGATGAATCAATATTGGATTATAAGTCAAACATCACATGGCTTGCACAATACCCCTCTAGTTTTTTCATAACCCCCATGTGAAATTTTGACCACTTCTTTTGGGGGATAAAACTTTATATATGAAAAATACCAGGGATCTGAGAGTGTGATGGCTATATGGAAGTTTTTTATATCCCCTCAAAGTGATGATGGTGATTAAAAAATATCAAGGGTATGATGGAGATAATATATGAAAAATAGTGTTTCATTCTATCAGTATGAGGGATATATGTAATGGTTCTATGAAATATCAACATCCTACATGACAAAGGTGTGGAAAAAATAACACTATAAATTACCTAAGGGGGTGAGGTGATTTTTTAGGTGTGAGAAGGAAGGACAACTAGTTATAAATTTCATAGAAGATAATACAACCAATAAGATAGAGTATATTAATGTTGTTTCAACTCTCAATATGTTTTCCATTTCTTAAAATGTAAGGAAATGAAGCACATTACAAACCAATGAAATAAAAAAAATTTAAAACAACCCACAACTTCTTAGGTAGAAAGAGAGAACTTTTTATAACACTTTTACTGAGGTGGCTTCTGAAGATTATGTTGTGATAGGTACAATAGGTATTCATTAAAAAATAGTGACCATACATTTTGATTTTGGTTCTATGAATTTCTCCATATCATGAAATTTTAGTATAACTATTCAAATAGAACCCCAAATCATAGATTTTGAGCTCTCGGTGAAGATAAAAACATGGGAAATTATTGTATCCTGAGTATATTTTTCCTCGGATGTAAAACTTTTGGGCAGAATTTCCCAAAAACATTATAATAATAACTTTCAATTAATTTGATGAAATTATGGTGATGGATTGTATTTACCTATATAAATCTAACCTAAATTTCCATGAGAAGAAAATCACTTTCCATTTTTTGAATCATCCCGTTATTATATACAAGTACAATGATGATGATGATGAATATTATTTTTCACAAACATATCAAGAATTTATATCATTTTTCTATGAGAATTCACATTCATATCAAATGATTTATTTTAAGGAAAATATAATCCTTGAATACATCTTTATTTTGAGGAAATATGTAGATGTGTTTCTTGAGAAATTTGTTGGTGTTCCTCAATTCCTAGAGGATTAATTTTCAATTGAATTTATACAAGGGGTGTTTCCATTAACCATGACTCCTTATATAATAAATATTGTGGAACATATGGAGGTGATGAAAAATGAAAAATGAATCTAGATAAAGGGGTTATATACCAAAGTGCTTAACCATGTTGTGAATCAGTCCTCCTCGTCAAGAAGCAGGATGTGTCATTGCATATTTTCAATGATTATCATGATCCCAAAAATATCTTAAAAAGGGAAATTATCCACTTACATGGATTGATGAATTGTTTTATCAATTAAATTACATAGAATACTTCTCTAAGGTGAATCTGTGGTCAGGATATTACTATGTTAGGTTGAAGAAGTAAGATACCCCCAAGACTAATTTTTGTACATGGTATGAGCACTATGGGTTCATATTAATTCCATTTGGTCTAAATAATAATCTATAAATACTCAAGAACAAGATGAATATAGTCTTTAATTATTTCCTCAACAAATTCATTGTAGTATTTATAGATGATATTCTAATATACTCTAAATGAAATATGAGCATGAGGTGAATCATAACATTTTAAAAAATACCATACGAAAGGAGAAGAATTATTCCAAGTATATAAAATGTGTATTTTGGTTTACAGAATTCTAACTTTTAGGAAATATGGTCAAAAAAATGGGATATCATTGGACCCTTCAAAATAGAATCAATTAAAGGACATTCGAGTCCAACATCTATTACATATATCCATAGTTTTCTAATATTATCTGGTACTATTGTTGATTTGTGTTAAATTCCACATTCTTTTCAAATCCTCTATCCAAGATCACTCAGAAGGGATTCATGATTGATTGGAGTGATGAATGTGAAGAGATCTATAGTGAGTAGAAAAGGAGGCCTATCACTAAACATGTACTCACACTACCCACAAGTGGAGAACATTATGTGATATTAAGCAATGATTTGGGCAAGTTTTTTGGTTGGTTGGTAATTCATAATGGCAATGTGATAGCCTATTCTTCAAGGAAGTAGAATATTCATCCACAAATACTACCCAACTCATGATCTGGAGTTGTTTGTAGTGACAATTGTTTGATATATTGTCAAATTATATATTTGGGGAGATGTGTGAAGTATATACCGATCATAAATGAATCATGTATATATTAAAACTTAAATAGATGAATATGTTCCAATGAAGATGGTTAGGGCTGATCAAAGACTATGACAACTCAATCTACAACCAACCTAGAAAAGAAAATAATGTTTAATAATATCTAATAAGAAAGGGTCCAGAAATTTTATCATTGATGAGAATTTAAAAGAATATTTTTTTCTTAGACATGAAAAGGATTTAAATGAAAATAATAAAGGAAGTAACATCATCAATCATTTAACATGTTATTGATCAATCATCCATTCAGGGGAGGATAAATAATTCTCAATGAAATGATGTGGGAATTCAGAAGAATTGACAAACTATAAGCATAGGTAATTCCTCTATGGTCAATTATAATAAAGAAGCAGTTGTAATATTTTGGTTACACTTATGTGTACCACCAAATAATGAGATAAAGTGGGAGTTATTGGATGATGCAGGAAGTTCAACTTTCTCTATCCATCCAAGAAGAAAATGTATGTATCAAAATATCTAAGAGAAATATTGGAGGTACTATATGAAAAATTAAATCATAGATTATAAATCAAGAAGTCTTGTATGTCATCAAGTGAAATTAAAAAGGAAAATATCCATGGGGATGATGAAACCCTTACCCGTATCTACATTGAAATGGGAAAACACCACCATAGACATGGTCACTATTATTACAAAGTCATATAGAGGAAATAATGCTATATGGGTTGTTGTGTATCATCTAACCATGACTATGAGTTCATTTCTATTTGATAAGAATTATCACTCTATAATATTAAAAGGATATACATTATATAAGTGGTGAGGCTATATAGAACACTACTATCAATTGTATCTGATTGAGAAAAAAAGTATACATATTTGTTTTGGAAGAGTATCCATCATTATATAAATACATAATTGAAAATAATAAAGTCTAATCACCCCCAATATTATGGCCATTTTGAGGAAACTATCTACAAACTTTAGGACATGTTGAGGTAATGCTCAATTTATTTAAAAGGAGGATGGGATCAACATCTTCCTCTAATAGAGTTATTATACACTAGTAGTACCCTCTCAAGGATACTAATAGCACTCTATGAATAATTTTATTGGAATAGGTGCATAAAACATACATGACGGGATGAAAATGTGGAATGAAATCCAATAGGTCTTACAATGGTTGTGGAAATGGTGAAAAAGGTTAATAGCATTCAGCAGCATATCAAGGATTCTCATAGTCAACAAAATATTTATGATACCAATCATCGATAAGACCTATAGTTTGATGTTGAACACATGGTATTCCTACACATATCTATATTGATTAAATTAAATATATTTTGGAGGAAAGTAAATCTTAGACCAACATACATTGGCCCCTTTCAAATCAATGATCACATCGGAGCAGTGACATATCATCTCAGACTTTCACCTAACCAATCTCAAGTACCTGATGTATTTGATGTATCCCTCTTAATGAAGGACATACCAGACCCCACACTTGTAATCAATATAGATTTTTTAAAATCGTATAAGGATATTTCCTATAATGATAATTTGGTGAAGATCTATGATCATAGAGAAAATGTTCTTAGAATAAGACAATGCACATGGTAAAAGTGCTATAGAGAATACACTAGTTTGAAGCAACAAAACGAGAACTAGATGAAGTGATGAAATAAATTTATCCTCATCTGTTTTAGTGTTGGAAATGAAGATGTTTTGGGATATTTTTTATGGGGTAATATTGTAATGACCCAAACTATTAAAAATTTAATTCCCCTAACATTTCTATTAAATTCATTATTATATATTGTTGTTATAGAATAAAATTTCACATATTTGACTCTATTATATCCTATAAGATTTAACTGACTATTAAGAATCATTAACATTGATAATATTGAACATTTATGATAAGATTAATATAAATATAGTTTTAAAAAAATCCAAATGACATAGACAAATGAATTGATGGCCTCATCCAGTCTGATCATGCTCAATGAATCCAATTTATCAGAGATTATGAGTGAGGTATAATCTCTAGTATATGCCCAAGATTGATCCCAATATAATATCCAACAATATAAGTATTAAAAATAAATTTTTGGGATAATTTAAATCTAATAGAGATTATGACCCAAACCATATACACTGAACCACCTCATAAAAGTCTCACTATAATGCACCATTACATTAGGGTGATTTTTGTGACATAAATGTATATGCATCAATACCATAATAATTTTAATATCTATATTATATTTTCAATAGAATAGCCCTCACATTTTCTTTTTATAGTTAATTTAAAAATGTTTTTGGTTTTTGTATAATAAAACAAAAATTATATTTTTAATTTCAATTTAATTTCTATTAATAATTTTATTTAGATGAATTAATGGATATTGAAATAAATAATATTTTTATAAAATATTATTATTAAAATTTATTTATTAAATATAATTAATCATGTAATTTTTTGAATTCAAAGGAAATTTTTATTAGTGTGTGTCAACCAATATTGTTAAAAAAACCTGACATTTGTCAATAAATGTGCATTGTGTTTCAAAATTAAAAATTCACATATTCAAAAAATTATTTGGTTAAAATAAATATTATTTTTTTTAATTTTTAATGTCAAAATTATTCAATGGTTAATTATTCCAATATTTTAGTGATAGTGAAATTTTTGAGTAAAAATTAAATACCATATAAATATAAGGTTTGTACTATGGCATCATAATGTCCCATAAGTGATGTAATAAATTCTATTAATGGTATAAATGGCCAAATATATTTTTTACCTTTAATATAATTTGTTTTTATGTCTATTTTATTAATTTAAAAAATCCTTCGTTAATCCCCCAAAACCATTAATATATTTCAAATCTTTAAAATTATTTCTTTAAGAGTATTAGTCACATCCACATAAGTAATAATATTATTATATTAATTTAAGCACTTAGACTTATAAAATAATTAATCCCCATCCTATTTTCATGTTACCATTAGAAAAAATTAATGGGACATATTTTGGTTCTTTTATTATTTAGAGTCCAAAACATAAGATTGAGAAATGGTAAAGATTTCCCTAATCATTGCCTAGATAAAACATCCCTGAAACCCTTTCCTTTTCACTCAAAATACATTTTGAACATACTTTGAGTTACCTCTTCTTCCTATATTATTTTTAAAAATCCCCTAAGAACTCAAGAATCTCCTCTCAAGTATTGGAGTGACACTCTCAAGATAAGGCATCCTGACCTTATATTATCCATTAAATTTTATTTATTATATTAATTCATTTGATTACAATTAATATTGTTGGGATATATATTTACATGTAACTATCAATTCATATTTTATTTAAAAATAATTGAAGGCCACTTTATATATCATCAACTGATTTTATGGATTTTTAAGTGTTGTGGCTATGCTACAGAAACATCACTGTGATTTTCCATGAGATAAAAATTTTATAGGGAATTACATATCCATTTCCTACCATGGGGTTTCACCTTTATACATGTATACTTCATTAAAATGGGAATTGTGTGTATTTTTACTAAAATACTTAACCATGAAAAGAAAATATGATGATTATGGAATCCATGTTGGTTGATTTAGGTGGAAAACATAAGCATGAGATTGGAATGAAAAGGTGAGAGCACCTGAAATTATATAGCACTCCTATGAATTTTGTAATGTTTAGTCTAATGATACATCATGTTTGGATAGTGAGACTACATCATTTTTATATAGGAAATTTTACATCATGATTAATGAGTAGTTATCCTTGACCAATGTTTATGAAGTGTCATTTCAGGTTGTTTTTACATTCCCCATGTTTCCTTTATTATTTGCATGTTATTTCAAGTCTCATTATTCATATTTATGACTATCATTACTTTTATGCCCAATTTATATTCCTATTGTATAAAATTCATTAATTTATTCATGTTATTCCATGTTTATTCTCTTAAGGATATTTATAGCTCACACCATTCTTATGTATGTCCCTAGGTTATCCAATACAGTCCTAAGTACAATGCAATATTGTGAACACGGTAAATAGGTTTTCAATATACATGATGTATTCTTTATTTTAAGTGGTTTTGTAATGTTACTCATTCCCAAATACACTACACTTATAGATCTTTTTTGTTTTATATGTGTGATTTTATGTACTAAATAATTAATTAACATTTCATAAAGAGATGGGGTGTCATATTATAGTACTTATTTCCTATAAACACATGGAATACTGTGATATGGGTCAGGTAAAATTCTACTTAGAATATCATTATAAGTTTTTATGATCACTTATTTTGAATTCTGGTCCCTTCATATCATCTCATATATATGCATATCATTGGTGGTAATATATCCCACACATCCATATCATTTATTATATTCATTTACAATCATGTGTTACGCCAGATCCTGGGAACCATCCCAAGCATACAATCTATTATCATTAATAACCATAGATATTAAATATCTCATAAGTCCTTATGTGGAATAATCAGATCCCGAAGGCCACTTTAGTGTCTCATATAATATCACGTGAAACTACTAGATCATGTATACACCCAAGGAATCTTTAATAAATTCGTGTGTAATCAAGGAAACCTATGAAAATACTTTTAATATCGAATATAATTAGGTATAGATACCATATCCAATGTAACCATGCATCACACATAATGTCATCTACATTAACTACTAGATCACAGGCACATTTTATCTACCTTTTAGCACCAATATAAACATTTGGATCCTAGAAAACCTAGGAATCCCATGTAATGTCATCAAGAATAATTACATATTTTATGGAATCATTCTATTAAACCACATATAATTTGGAATCTTCTCTAGATCCTATGTAAATATTAGGAATCTTGTATATCATCAGTTATAATGATAGGATCCTTTGCACATCCTAAGCATCTCATAGTGCATGTGTAAATATACATATCCAAGGAAATGAATACTAGTATTATATAAAATTAAATATAACTACTGGATCCTAGGAATATCATATAACAAACATAGGGGCCACCATCAACCTTGAACAATCTCAGAATTCTCTCATCATAAGGGATAAAAATATGCTTGTCCTATTATAAATATCTTTGCTTATCACATCAGGAAAGAAACATGGACAATCACTATTAATTACTGCATTATAATGATCTGTATAGGATTAATGATTAATTCCATTTTACAATATCCCTATATCGGGATAGCATAAGTTTGGAGCACCCACCGAGGTCTCTATGGTGATGTCACGGTCTGATAATCAAATATGTTTTCTTATAACTCATTATCAAATACAAAGAATAATATTGCCACTACTATGGAATAATATCCCTCATAAACACTATATTAATATAATGGACCCACTTTAATCAAACTAAATTCATATCAGCATCACACTAAAGACAATAAAAAATTGTCATCCCACTTCTTGAATAATATTAGGTCAGTCCACTCACCCCACCTCTCCATAATCATACCCAGTGAATACCAACCTGATTACACACATACAATAGTGGTAGTAACTTTCAACCCATTATCTAGTCATCAAACCCAGTGGCTAAAATAAATCACTTGGTACTATTAAGGCCTACTCAGGATAATCATCTTGTTACCGAACTCTCCTACCAAATAGGTTATCAGGGGAAACTATTAGGGGCCAACCATATTAATTTCTTTTATTTCATTTATACTCCTGATGGACCATACTTATCAATGAGTAATTTTTATGATCAGTCCTTCTACATTGGTTTTTGAGGCACCAAGTTAGTATACGACTGTCCATTATGGCTATTGAAACTTGTATCTAGCCATATGCATTAAATTTAACTGATAAAATTCATTTAAATAAAAGGATGATCATGTCAGTTATGATACCATATATCATATACATATGATAACATTCCTAAACTATGGTTGAATGATAGGGATAACCAACCATATATAGCATTGGCATCCATTTAACTATCTATGCACCTCTAAACTTCATATCATTTGGTATCACCCCTCGGGGAACCTATCTCAATCCATAAACTCCAATTAAATTATTATAAAAAAATTAAATTAATTGTTAACTTTGATCCAATAATTCATAAATTCTTAAAAAGCAACAACAATCAATCATTGATAATACAAGAAACTTGGTGTGTTCCACTCCCTAACCACACTTGAACCTAAGCCACACAAAATCCCCAATTGACATTCTTTGAATGATGGCCAATTTCATTTTATTTCGTTACAAACCATAGAAATAACCATGGGTCAAAAAAACATCCAAGGAAATGATTAGAGAAGGCATGCGATCACATTTCAATGGAATCCTCTAAAAATGATGAAAATTCCCCCATAATCCTCGATGATTTCTCCATTGCTATAGTGAATATCATCAGAACATCCCCAGTAAAAATTGAAATAAATTCAATGACTACAAAATAGGATAAGAAAAAAATATAATGGGGGAAGAACATATATATAATCAGTGTAAAAGTTTTGTAAAATTCCAAAAGTTAAATAAGATATTGAGAGGGAATAAAAAAGGTGGACAAAGTTGAATATACCCCCTTATTCACCTTTTTTCAACTAAATTAGGAGAGTGGTTGGCTGAAAAATTATCAGTCTACCCTTTTAAATAACATGCACTGGAACTGATTACAGCATGTACTTGATGGTCATGGCATGACACATCCCATCTAGGTTCTGTCAAGGCATGGACCTCAGGGAACATGGAGTGATCTTATAAGGAATAGGGGTTATCCCCCCTATAAAAAACATCGCATCATATCCCTCATAGTTTATAGTGAAACAAACCTAATAGCAAAACCATACCCATGTCCCCCATTCCTCTCAACATGGTTTCCTTATCCTCATAATGCAACACCCCATGTTAGCTTTCATAATAAAATTCTCCAATCATGACACCCCTCATTATATTCATACAGATTCTACCTATGGGTTACAGAATTATTTTTAAACTACATCCAAAAAAATGTTTATAGACCACATCAACACCACTCTAAATCTCACCAAAGCAATTGAATTTCCTCCAGATCCATAATTCATATTTTATACCATCTCCCTAAGGTGATTTATCTGACAAAATTCTGATCTATATTCTAGTTTTTCAAAACATTGTTTCTTTAAAACCCAAAATTCAAATCCCCTGTGAAATTTAAAATAGAAAATGTGTGGTTCTTTACAACCTTGCCACTATAATATTTCTCATTATAAATTAATCACAATGGTCTTTAAAAATTCAATCCTAACTTTCTTTGTTTATCTATTGACCAATAGCTCGATATGTTCTATTGTAGAATACTGGATTATATTATTTAGTGTATGTATAACA
This sequence comes from Viscum album, assembly GCA_963277665.1. NCBI lineage: Eukaryota > Viridiplantae > Streptophyta > Magnoliopsida > Santalales > Viscaceae > Viscum > Viscum album. The sequence continues at coordinate 662,232,151 of OY728130.1, read as the reverse complement.
TTAAGGATCATAGTCCACCAAAAGTAAAGTCTCCCATTCAACTCTATCGCCCACACTGATATAGTTCTCTACATCAACTATCAATCCTAAGATGACCAATAATCCTAGATAAGTTGTTCATTAGTATCATGGTTCTCCCCGCAATAAAAATCATCCTATAAAGTACTTTTTTACCCATAGATCTCTACAACATTATCATCACATTAAAAAATTCACTTCCATTTTTCTAATGAGATGCCTACTGTGATTTTAATCTGACCATAACAAATTTTATGAAAAAACAAAGATTGTTATTCCACTAGAATATTTTTTAAAATACATTACTTTTAATTTCTATGATGTGTAAAATTATAACTGAGCCATGATGAATCAAATACTATGGGAATAAATTTATCCTTAAACCACTAATATTTATGTCAAAACACGACACTCAGTGTAATAATGTGGTTTTATCCTCAACATGCCATAACAATCAATAATTTCTCAACTCGTGCAGTGGTACACCACCAATCCAACTCAACCTTAAATCATACCAATCCATCTTGATCCCAATTAAAAAAAACATAATTCATCACATTTCTAGATTTAAAATCATGAATATTGGGTTCACTAAAGACCAGGTAGAATATCATCAACATAACCATTTACAACTTAGTAACATATTAGTTATCCATCAATAGGTCTCATCACATCAATTTCCCTTATAGAAATAAGGGTGATCATCTATCATGGATATTACACTCTATATCGTAATCTTTCCCTAATTATCACACCAAAAAATGAGGTCAACAATATTCATGGGATAAATTGTATCCATAATTGAATGTAATTAAAATATGAAGTACTCATTAATAGAACCGATCCCCAATAAAAAACATAATATGATTCCCATTCCAAACTCACTCGAGATTTCTACCTTGGTATCAACCTAAATCACATCCATAATGTGGGTTATATCCTCAAAAAATTAAGGGTGCACTCCCCACTATATAGATTCTCGCATAACAATCCTAAAGAAAAAACCCAATTAGGTCCCCATATCATTCTCATGCCAACATTCCTAAGTCATGCTCTCTAATTTTTCATATACTTGACACCATCCATCCACAATGTAATAATCATATCACAGAGGAGACAGTTTTCATCAAATTACCATGAAACCATGCATTTGATAATTTTCTTAAATACACCACCTTGAATATCATTGAACTCGGAATAGTTCAGATACAATATCATCAATAATAGGCACACTCACCTAAATTATTAACCAAGATCACCACATGTAAAACTCATATATCCAGATGAACCTATACTATTTCACTTCAAAATTGACATGTTTGACCCAAGACCATGTTCACCATATACTCACCCACCACCTAAAAATATTTCGAAAATAAAAAGTGTCTACCCATAGTATATTCTTTATGTATATTACTATTTAGGAACATTATCCTCTATATCATCTAGAGACCACATTTAAAATCCATATATTTTCACATCTTTCTAATCTTACTCTCAATATAAAGTATTAACACCAAATGCACTAGCTCACAATGTGTTTACCTCATGAAGTCCTAAGGTATCTAACATTACAACACCATATATATAGTATAAACTCTCTTGCACCAATATCATAAATCTAATAATATAAACAATATTTTTGCCTCATGTATCACAAGTAAATTCATATTTCATAACTCTTACTCTATGTTTGACATATGCATATACATATTGGATGTCACTTTCCAAGTCATCCGCCCACTCTTGAAAACTATCCACATTGGGAATAAATATATGGGACTACCCCCTCTTGGACTAAAATAACATATATCAACATATAATGGAATAATACCATGAATATCCATTTCAAGTAAACCATAATAATATGGTTCATTTTATTATAATCTCAAAAAGATTATATTTTCAAAAAACACTATATAAGATATAGTTGACACATTATGTTACTAAAACATTTCATAATTACCTACAAAGTTTTCTTAATTATAGAATCCAATTCCTATAAAACCCTATCATGGGTTAGTGTACATGTTTTATATGAAGGGGTTGTACAATTAACATCATGGAGAATGATTATACTGAACACACATGACCTATTTTCCAATAAAATATATCATCATTTAGCTGAGTAGAATTACAAAAATAATTTTTATAGGAAGATAGAGTATAATTTATTGTTGGAACAAAATATAATTGAACCCTTGTAGATATTTATATCAACCACACACAAGAATCTTAATATCAGGTGAATCCTAAATTTAAAAAATCTTTCATGTATATAGGAATATTAAAAATGGGAAAAGAGGGATAACCATACAGATAAACCTTAAAATATACACCTCAAATTTAAATAAATTTCTCACTGAAAATAAAAAAACTAATGAAACTTTTCCCATATAACTGGTTCCCAAAATATCCCATGAAATTTAATTCAATATTCACAGGACTATAGTTTATTTTAAGCTCTATCACATCTTTATTCCTCTTCCCCCATATCAGAAATAGTTAGATATTGAAAAAGATACACTAATATAAATTTGTTACACCCTACCTCAATAGACATCTCCCCCATTGTTAATAATACAAGTGTTATATGACCTCATTTGTGCCTCCCAATGTGTTTGAGGATTCTGAAAAGTATTTATTGTCTATGGTGTTTATAAGGGGAGACTATAGCATTATATCCGAGTGAAATTTCCATGGTAAATAACCAAACAATATCCAAGATAATAAGATTCTAGGGTGTCTATACTAAACAAAATATAATCATGTTGTAACAAGTGAAGTGAAGAATATAATAATTCAACAACTATTCATCAATTGTGTTGATCACATATACAAAACAAAACAAAAATACACAATGGTATTTACTATAATCCCTGATCCATATCGCAAATCTAGTCTCCAAGACTTTGACTTATTCTGTCTATCTATAAAGAACTCAGCCTCTACCTGGTCAACTACACATCTCATTAGCAATATAAAAGAATATAATGTTGGGAGACACACCCCAGTGCCTACCAAGGGTGGTGATAAACAAATTTTTAGAAGGAGGTTTACGTTTATATGCATGTTCATATACACATGATATTGCAAGCATAGTAAAATAACAATTGGAATAAATAAATAATCTTTGATACATGGGTTTGAACATGAAATATGAGGTTGACCATCCCACTTTAACCATTATTTGATGCCTTTGATATTGGTTCATCAAATGCTAAAGTTCAGGTAAGTGTCCACATATAATATCATTATAAGTATATATGATCATTATATTAATAGAAAGTCTCATTTAAATCATCGAATATAAACATCTCATCATAGATCTGTGTGTCCCACCAATACATATCATTCATTTATTATTATGTATATCCCTGTATCCTATGAAGGATTCCATGTATCTCTTATAATATTTCACATAACACTATAAACAAAACCTAGATCCTTGGAATCCTTGGTATCTCATGAGTTTTAAAGTGTAATCTCCATACACCAATAAAACTCTAAAATATATAATATAAGACCATTTTTAGTGACTAGATACTTGGTACACCCTAGGAATCTCATATAGCATCAAGTGAACATAACTATATCCTAAGAACATCTCGTAATCTCATATATTGTTGCCTACAGAAATCCTATACTAGGAAAGCTGGGAATAACATGTAATTTCGTCTCATATAACCACCAAATCCAAGGAACATTCAAGAAATATCAAAGAACAATGATGAATAGATAGATGATAGAGAAATTATAGGCATCTTCCAATACATTATGTATAGTTATAGTGTATTAGGGGCATGTATATCCATATTATACAATATCTATAGGGGACAGTATCCACTCTACAATAAATTGTATTGTTATAGTCCAAACGGAAGACCAAACAGTGAACCCATCAAACATATCCTAGGTTGTATACTAAATCACAGAATAAATCCATCTCTATTAATTTTTATGTTATAAGGTACCCTATTGGATTGATGATACATGATCCTATTAACTACACCTTTTTGGGGTCAATATAATGTTGGGGTACCCATCAAGGTTGTTGCACCCCAAGATTTCATAGTATGTTATCTCTTCAAAGTAATTTAGTAACTTGCATTACACACAACACCGAGTTCGAGGGCACTACGACTTACCAAACTAGCCACTCAAAAAATTGTTATGAATAGTATTTATTGAATTTTTTGTTTTATTTACTCCATATAATTTTAGAATCAATATTATGTGTTTATTATAAATAATATAAGAACATATTCGTTTTTCAAATAAAATATGTATTTTTCAGAAAAAGCAATTTTACCACCTTTTAATGGTTAACCCTTTTTAAATCCAATATTTGAAAATTTTATATATTAAATTTCATAAAATAAACTTCTTATTTATAATAGGAACATAAAAATTTAGTTTTTATAAATTTTTGGTTTTTTCGATAATATTCATATTTTGGTGAATAGTGAAAAATACTAGATTTTAATTGAAAGCAAAATTTTTAATGAAAATAATTTATAGGTTTAAATTATAAATTTGAATGGTTTGGAAGTGTAATTTGATTATATTTTAATCATTTAATAAAATTTAGATCATTATAAGTAATTTTACATTTAAATTTGACATAAACACATGTCAATCTTTTGATAGTTTTTACTTTTAAAAAAATCCAACTTTTTGGTTTTGACAACAAAAATTAAATTTAAATTAATTAATGAAACTTATATGTTTTGAAAATTTCAAAATAGAATTCATTTGTGAATATTTTATATCAAAATTATCTTAGGGTTAATTTTGGGTATTTTTCTGACAACTTTCAATTTTTGATGAATAGTAAAAAACACCAGGTCATTGTTTTAAACCAGCATTTCATTTATAAAATTATTTATGTTATTTAAATTTATTTTAACTCAAAATAGATATATAAAACTTATATAAGTTCAATTTAATTCATTGGAATCATTTTATTATAAAATTATATGTATGAAATATTAGTGAACTTTTTAACGTCTTTTACCCACCTTCTAGGAACTTTAGAAAATTTGCATAAAAGTCAATTTTTCCGCTTCTATGAATTTAATTTAAATAATCCATGCAAAAAAGATGACAACAATAATTAAAATTTCGTTCAATAAGATGAAAATAATTTATGTTGAATAGTAACTTTTAACTTTTATTTACAATGGTTAAAAGTAAAATAGGGTAATTAAAAGTAAAAATGTTATTATAATTACCCTAGCACATGTCCTAATTCTATTGGATGAATGTTTTTCTACCAAAACCAACCGTAGGAATAAAATATGATCCTTTTGGTCCACATGGATTATATTAGGATGTCTATTATTATTTTATTTAAATAAACGTTAAAAGTGTAAAATTCAATGTTTAAAAACATAACCATTTTTATTACAGGGTTATATATAAGATAAATTTAAATATAAATATTCTTTCTAAAGATAAAAATATTAAATACATAATGGTATTTTATTTATAATTTTTATAGATTAAATTATTAAATTTATGTATGACATAATGACGATGCATTAATTACCTAATTAATGAAAGATTAAAATAATTGATATTAAAAATATCCAAATAAATGTAAATTGAAAATTTTGATGCATTCCACTAATTTTATAGGTTAATATAAAATTTTAGGGTTTATTAAATAATTTTTTGTCAAATTAATAATGCTATTATGAATTTCACAAAAACAAAATAACAAATAGTGTCAAAATTGACATAAATGAGTTTTTAAAACATACTATATTGTTAAATTATATAATATTCCTAAAAAATATGGTTCATCCAAAGGAATCTTATAATGATATATGTGTCATTAATGAACCACCTGGGGTTCACATGGAATTTTATTGTAATTTTATTAACCATGTAATATAAAAATTCAAGAGGGCATTGTAAAAGTTAAACTATTTAACTAAGATTTAAATCTAAATGATATGGTTAAAATGGTAACCTAAACTTGTCTAAAACCTATTGGTTGAGTGTATATCAAATCATAACCACCCGAGGATTGAAATAACATCACTTGGTTCTATTATAAATAGAAAATGATTTTATAATAAAATAATATTTCATGCTTTTCCTAAAGTGACCCTCACCTCTCTTATAAAAGGGTACTTCCGCTTCTCCCAAAATGACACCTCCAAAAGCATTTGTATTTGAAAAACCCAGCCAAAATCTCTTCCCAACATCACTCACTTAATAATAGAGGCCTTTCCTTGATCCCAAAGAAAACCTAAGGATCCAGTTTGTTTAAATCAAAATAAACACCCACAGAAGAGATAATTATTTTATCACCCCTTTCAATGTTTTTTTCCACGTTCTCATTATTTGTTATTTCCATAACAAAAAAAATTAATCCAGAACCTTATACATACTATTATTTTTCTAGAAATATGGTACAACCATATTCATTATTCTATCCATCTTATGAATGATAAAGTCACCATGTGTGCGTATGTAGGGCTTACCGTCTCCACATCGTGGTGTAATTTTTCATTCAACACTATGTTATGTGGATAGATATAATGATGATTAATATGTATATAAATAATGAAAATTACTTGATAATGTTTCTGTATAATTAATATACCATCCAATTCTACACCTTTTAATCATTAAGGAAATGATATTGTCACTCGTGTGCACGTACGACATACCGTCCCCACGACATGATGAGATTCATTTCCACGTTCACCATTCAACGATGATTATAAAAATATATATTATTAATAAGTATGTAATATAAGAAATAATAATTCTAATGGAAATATATGTATATATATTTATATACACCCATTTATCTCATTCACTTACTTCAATTCCATATGATATGAAAACGGAAATAGCATTTATGCGTACGTACGACCTACCGACTCCATAAACAGTGGTTTCCGTTTCATATATCTATCAATTATACAAATTTACATTCTGAATATATATTATATATAAATAATTTTTTATATTATTGAAGAAATTAATTCATGATACAAGTGATACAATCAAGAATAACAAGTTAAAACACTTACGATAAAGAAAGCGATTATTACACCAAATTTTACTTTAACTTGGAAATAATTATTAAATAGGTAGTATACAGTCATAAATGATTCATTTATGATATAATAAATATTAATATGGTTATATTATAATTTAACAACAAACTATGGTAATTATACAAGAGGCTAAATGTACCATCGACTAAAGTATAGTACAAGGTAAGGGTTAATTCCTCAATTTGATTATTTTCCGATATTGTTTATATATAAGTATTTACTAGGAAATATTTAACATCGATGTCCATGTTTCATAAAAATGTTTTCAAAATAAAAATTTTATTGTTTTTTGAAAGGGACTCCTTATCAAGATCGGTATTTTAAATATTATAATGATTTATTTTTCCAAATATTTTTAATTAATTTCTATGTTTTTAAAAGGGTTTTAAGGATGTATTTTAATGGTCATGGTTGTTTTAAAATGTCAATTCCATTCAAAAGTTTTAAATTTGTTTGAGACACTTTTATTAAAAAAAAATTCTAAATGACATCCTTTATCAATGTATGATTTTTAATGATTTCACTAAAAGGTATATTTTTCACAAAAAGTTTTACTGATCATTTTCAACAATGTCAACATCCTTTAGTGGATATTATTATTGATTAAGGTTGATTTATTATAATAAAATCTTCCATATTTTATTGAACAGGTTATGATATGTTTGACTATGAATGTGTTATTTTTATATGATTCATGGTTTATAGTTCAGGTATTAACATTTTCTATGCCAGTTTTAATATGAATGTTTATGTTATATTTCCATATTTTCATATGAAGAATGTTGTGGACTTATTAAGTGATAGTTGGATCCCTCTATAGCTCCTCGATGCAATGGTAGGTCTCATGAGACAAACTACCATCTTGGAACAAGGCCTTAAAAAATGTTATTTGTAGTCTTGGCACATGGCCTTGACTATGTGGTAATGACGTCCAACATTAGGCATTCTCTCAAAATGAAATTAATTATTACATGTAATTATTTTACTAGTAGAATATACATTTCCATGTTTATATGGTAATGTTTGATTTATTTTCTCCATATTATGTTCAATTTTATGTTTAAAATGTTATTGTTTTTATTAAACATCTTTCCTTAAATATTTATAGATTCTGCTAAATTGTTTACCCTTATTGAGCATCTGAGATTACCCCTTTATTATGATTTATTTTTCCAAAATTCAATGAAGTTTATTATGATTTATATGCAGGGTAAAGATAAAGGTAATAATGGAATTATTAGTTGATTATTTATGTTTTTTTTAATGTTAGAAATTGTAATTTATTGTTTGTGTATGTAATATATTTTCAAAGACTGCTAAACTGATCAGTCTTTTAGGACTTGATTCCTAATAATCATTCCAATGAATTTAAATAATGCACTGGATTCGGGATTTAGGGGGCGAGGTATTATAGTTGGTATCATTGGAATATTCATACCAACCTATGAAACTATATTTATAAAAATTCTGATTAGAGAACATTAACTGAAGATAGACATTGAGGATTAGTATAGAATAACTTCCTAGAATTTTGTTAATGAAGATATTTTTTCTATTTTCCAAAAAATACATCCTTGTATGCATACGAGCAGGTAGAGGCAGCTCTGGAACATATGTATCTAGGATTTGAAACTCTGACAAGGAGTTTCTGGATTGACCTGAGGTATCCTATCCCTTGAAAACAGGCCTTGCTGCACTCTTCATTACGAAACTCGTCGGGGATAATCTTAGAATAATTTACATTTTCTTTACTGGCCATTATGAAGGATTTATAAGTAAATACATTCTCATGGAAAACATTGTTTATTATTATAGATTATATTTATTATCTTTTCAATTTAAGTTAGGTGTTTTATAATTTTTGAATTATGCATTGTGATTCATAAACAACCCTAGTATATGTTATTGTTTAGAAATGGTTCCCAATATAAGGAATGAGAACTCCACCAATACACATGATCCAAAGAGTAATAAGGGTCATACCATTCATGGTATTAAGCCAACATTTAGAATAGAAATAGTCTCCCGTGTATTCTCATCATATGAAGAAGTAATATCATATGTTAATAAGATAACTAAAGAAGTATCTGAGTCCTATGGCTTTGTAGGGAAGAAAGAGAAGAAAAGGATAGTAGAGAGAAAGATGGATGAAGGGAAGATGGGAAAGAAGGATTTATTCATATGTGATAACTATGGAAAGAATCACCTTGGTAAATGATTGAAGGTAATGTGAGTTTGTAATAAGTTTGTAGAAAAAGGGCACCAAGTCTGTGATTTCAAGGGTAAGAAAAAGGATTCCAATGTATAATGCTTCGTCTACAATGAGTTGGGACACTACGTGAAACAATGTTCAAATCATCATAGTATACCCCGAATGATGCTATTGAATAATAATAATGTTATGACACTACCATAGATAAAGAAAAATGACTTGTGTTCTTATGTGGTTATTAAAGAATTATTTTATTTTACTGTGGTATCAATGATGTACTGGTAATATGAATTATGTAAATAAATAAAGATTGTACTGTAGTACTATTTCATTAAGGATTTTAGATTATATGATTCTAAAAAAAGTGACTCTATAGCCAGTTAAACGTTTTGGAAAATACAAGGTTGAAGGAAAGATAAACCATATTATTGTTATGATACTGATGTAGTGATTTTGGAATAATATGTGATTGATTTGATAAATTATATTTTATATCCTTGAATACTTTGAAACTAAATAATTGTTTGTTTTTTCCATTATTGTTGGATTTGGCAACATTTTTGGATATAAGTAGTATATCCAGTATTCTATAAAGAATAAGGGATCATGAATTTAATCAATAAGGTTTTATGGTAATTCACGGTGTTACCATGTTTTAAAAGAATATATAATGAAGGTATTCACAAGTAATTATGTGGAAAAAAGATCGTCACTATATTTACCTTCCCTATAAATTTTAGACTGTGAGTTTGGACAGAAGTACATTGGATAAGTCTAAAGGATGGAAAGGATTATGTTTGAAATTGGAAACTATTGATAAGCTCAAAGAATTTATTAATATTATATTTTTATTATTATAAAAAGGTAAACTTGGAGGTCGAGCGACAACCTGTCGTGTCCGGAAAGGCTGCGAGACTTGAACCTGCAACGAATGGGCGACAAGGGTGCATCACCTACCACTAGCCTACGTTATTTCTTGGTTTTTATAATGTTGTTTTTTAAATAGTCTAATAAATGAATTATAAATTCATTATTTTTGGAACCCTATATGATTAGAATAAATAGAATATTTTCTCAATCTTTTGGACTGAAAGATGAGTTTGTGGTAGAATTAGTTGAAGGACGAAACTCTACTTGTCAAGTATTTTTTCCTCTTATTCTATGAATATATTAATTTTTAAACTTTAGAGATGGGATTTTAAAACAAAAAATCTGTTATCCTAATACCTTATGTTTTTTTGAATTGATGATATATTAAATCATCATAGATTTATTGCTTTGAGACCCTCAATCTTCCATTTATTGTTCACTTATTTTTTACTGGTGGCCTCAATCACTCTCTATAAATATTTACATTTTTACTCAAATTAGATGTCTATAATTACCACCAATGTTCTCATATCTAATATCATAATTTGTGGGTGACTTTTTCATTTCTCTTCCCTCTTATTAATACTAAATTTTATTAACCTTATTTTTGATGTCGGTTTTCCACAAAAATATTTTCTGTTTTCAACATTTTATTTTCCAAAAACAATTTCATATTCTGAAGATGTAGTTTATTGAAGGATGGGAGAATGTAACACCCAATTATTTCATAATACGTTAACTTTTCAAATTAATTCAATAACTTGCGCTACACACAACACCGAGTTCGACCACACCAGGACTTACCAATCTAACCATTCAAAAGTGGTTATGAATAGTATAAACAGAATTTTGAAATTTATATACCCCATATAATTTTAGAAATCATATTATGTGTTTCTTATACCTAATATAATAATAAATTAATTTTTTATATAAAAGAATTATTTTTCAGAAAATATAATTTTACCGCCTTTTAATGGTGAACCCTTTTTAAATCCAAAATGTTAAAATTTTATATATTAAATTTGACCAAAATAAACTTCTTCTTTAGAATCAGGATATAAAAAAAAATTTTGATAATTTTTTTTCCCTAATAACATTCATATTTTTGAGAATAGTTAAAAATACTACATTTTAAATGAAAACAAATTTTTTAATCAAAAATCTTTTTTGTGTTAAATTAAAAATTTTAATCATTTGGAAGTATAATTATATTATATTTTTATCATTTAATATGATGTAGGTCATTATAATTAATTTCACATTTAAATTTGACAAAAAGATAGGTCAATCTTTTGATAGATTTTACATTTTAAAAAAACCAGTTTTTTGGTTTTGACAACGGGAATTAATTTTAAATTAATTATTGACACTTCTTTGTTTTTAATTTGTTAAAATATAATTCATTTTTGAATTTTTAATACCAAAATTATCTTTGTGAGAATTTTTTGTATTTTTCTAGAAACATTCAATTTTTAATGAATACTAAAAAATAATGCATTATTATTTAAAACTGACTTTTTATTTAAATAATTATTAATTTTATTAATTTTATTTTAAGTAAAAATATATGTATAATACCAATATAAGATCAATTTAATTCATTTGAGATATTTTATTATAAAATTAAATGTATAAAATTTTATTGAAAATTTTAAAGTCTTTTACCCACCTTCTAGGCACATTTTGAAATTTGCATAAAAGTAAATTTTACTGCTTTTGTGAATTGAATTACAAAAATCTAAAAGTCATGGTTGACATCATTAGGTAAAATGTGGTTCAATAAGAAGAAAATTGTTTTTTTTATTAGTAACTTTTGACTTTTATTTACCACGGTTAAAAGTAACAAGGTGATTAATGGTAAAAATGTTATTATAATTATCATAACATGTGTCCTAATTTTATTCGATAAGTGTTTTTAGACAAAAACCAACCTTTGGAATAAAATATGATCATTTTGGTTCACTTTGATTATATTAGTACATTTATTATTATTTTATTTAATGAAGTGTTAAAAGTGTTAAATTCAATGTTTAATAACTAAACCATTTTTAATATAGGGTTATACATAAGATAAATTAGAATATAAATATTCATTAAAAATATAAAAATATTTACTAAATTATAGTATTTTAATTATAAATTTTTGATGTTATATAATTAAATTTATTTATGACACAATGATGATGCAATAATTACTTAATTATTGAAAGATTAAAATAATTGTTATTATAAATATCCAAATTAATATAAATTGAAAATTTTGATGCATTACACTAATTTTATAGTTTAATATGGAATTTTTGGGTTGATTCAATGAATTTTTTTAAGTAATAATGAGTTTATGACTTTCCCAAAAAAAATACCAAATAGTGTCAAAATTGACATAAATGGGTTTTTAAAACATATTATACTTTTAAATTATTTAATAGTACTAAAAAATATATGTTTTTGCCAAAGTACTCTTATAATGATATATATGTCCTTAATTAACCATTTGGGGTTCTCTTGGAATTTTATAGTAAGTTTATTAACCATGTAATCTAAAAATTCAAAAAGACATTGTAAAAGGTAAATTATTTAACTAAGAGTTAAATCTAAAAGATATGGTTAAAATGGTAAAATAAACATGTCTAAGACCTATTGGTTGAGATTATTTTGACCCATACTCACTTGAGGATCTAAATAAATTCTTTTGGATCCATTATAAACTGAAAATGATTATATGATAAAATAATATTTCGTGTTTTTTCAAAACTGACTCTCACCTCTCTTATAAAAGGGTACTTCCCCTTCTCTCAATATCACACCATCAATTTCATTTGGCTCGGCTGAACCCTACCCAAATCTCCTGCGAACTTCCCTCAATTCAACCTAGAGGCCTTCCCTTGAGCAGAAAATCAACCTAAGGAGCCATTTTGTTCAAATCAAAAGGAAAGACCTCAAGAAGAGGTAATTATTTTATCGCCCATTTTAAAAAAAATTCTTCTTACACATTAAAATTCTTTGTTATTTCCATACTAAAATATTAAATATATTACCTTTTATATACTTTGATATTATTATAAATATGGTTCAACCATATTCTTTATTCTATCCATCTAATGAATGATAAAGTCACCATGTGTGCGTACGTACGACTTACTGTGTCCACGCTGTGGTGTAATTTGTTATTCAACACTATGTTATTTAGATATATATATACTGATAAGTAATATGTATATAAATAATGAAACTAAAATAATAATGTTTCTGCATAATTAATATACCATCCAATTATACACCTTTCAATCATTAAGGAAATGATATCGTCACTCGTGTGTACGTACGACTTACCATCTCCATGACACAATGAGATTCATTTCCATGTTCACCATTCAACGATGATTATAAAACTACATATTATTAAAAATTATTTAATATATTAAATAATAATTCTACTATATATATATACATTTATCTCATTCACTTACTTCCATTCAATATGAAATGAAAACAGAAATAATGTTTATGCGTACGTACGACCTACCATCTCCATAAACATTTGTTTCCATTTCATATATATATCTATTATAAATATTTATATTCTCAATATATATGAACAATAAATAATTTTTTATATTCTTGAAGCAATTAAATCATGATACTAGTGATACAATCAAGAATAAAAAGTTAAAACACTTATGATAAAGAAAGTGATTATTACACGAAATGCTACTTTAACATGGAAATAATTATTAAATAGGTAGTATAAAGTCATAAATTAATCATGTATGATATCATAAATATTAATACAGTTCTGGTATAATTTGACAACATATTATGGTCATCATACAGGAGGATAAATATACCATCAACTAAAGGAAGGTATAAGGTAAGGGTCCTCAACCTCATTATTATCCGAGATTGTTTATGTGGACGTATCTACTGGGAATTTTTTTTCATCCATGTCTTCGTTTCATAAAAATGGTTTCAAAATGAATATTTTTATTTTTTTGGAATGGAATTTCATCAATATCATCATTTTAAATATCTTAATGCATTATTTTTCTAAAACATTTTAATTAATTTCCATGCTTTAAAAATGGTTTTAAGGATTTATTTATATAGACATGATTGTTTTAAAATGTTAATTCCTTTCAATAGTTTCATAGTGGCATGGTTCACATTTATTGAGAAATCTATTTAAATTACATACTTTATAAATGTTTGAATTTTTAATGATTTCACAAAAAATGATATTTCCCTCAAAAATATTTACTAATTTGTTTCAACTATTTCAACATCATTTACTAGATATTATTCTTGATTATGTGTGATTTTTTATAATAAAATATTTCATATTGTATTGAATGAGTTATGATATGTTGGACTATTGATGTGTTATTTTTATACCATTCATGGGTTGTAGTTACAGTATTAACACATCATATGGTAGTTTTAATATGAATGTTTATGTTATTATCCAATATTTTTATATAAGAAATGCAGTGGAATTAGCCACCGATGGGTGGAGCTATCTATAGTTCCTTGATGCATCAGTAGGGCTCAAGAGACAATCTAGTGTCTTAGAACAAGGCCTTGAAAAAACTTTTATTTGTAGTCTTGGAATGAGGTCTTGAATATGTGGTAATGATGTCCGGTGCTAGGCTTTCCCTCATTATGAAATTAATTAATACATGTGACTCTTCAATAAGTAGAATATCAATGTCTATGTTTATTTGGTAATGTTTGATTTATTTTCTACATATTATGTTCTTGTTTATTTTTAAAAGGTTGTTGTTTTTATTACACATCTTTCCTTAAATGTTTTGGCTTCTGCTAAATTATTTACCCTTACTGAGCATTTCACCTCACCCCTTTCTTATATTTTATTTTCCCAGGATTCCAAAAGTTTATTATTTTTGATATGATAGGTTAAGATGAAGGGAATAATGGAATTCTCAAAGGATTATTTATGCTATGTTTTATGTAAGAAATTGTAATGTATTGTTCATATATGTAATATATTTTCTAAGACTGCTAAACTGATTGGTCTTTTAGGACATGATTCCTTGGAATCATTCCAATGTATTAAAATAATGCACCGTCTCTAGGCTTCTGGGTTCGGGGCATTACAGAGGTCCCATAAGAAATGTCATAGTCTGGATACCCTGAAGGGGATCTTCTTTCTCATTATCATCATTAATGTCAAATCCCATTACACTTAGTGAATAACAGACCACATCAACATAAAATTTTAATCATTTACTAACTATCCTCATTGGTAAATCTATATCAACAAAATAATAGAGTGGTGTAAAAAATTTACTTCTCACTTCTAATTCATCCAAGGATGGTCCAAATGCTCAAACATTCCATAATACTGCCTAGGGAAAACCTACCTTAGTACTCAAATACTATAGGAGTGAATAATATATATAGTATCTTTTAATTCATCCAAAATTATATAGTGCATATTTAGGTCCCATCATGGAATACTCAGTCTAGTCATTTCAGTATAACCCGCTCATTTCTAAGGATGTGTTTAAGAGAAACTATACTGGGGCACCATATTTAGTAATTTTATTTGAGTTACAAAATACAGGGTTTATAAGATCATGGAGTAATTTTTAAAATAATTCCAACATCAATCTATTGATATGTATCTAAAATAGGGATCAAGGTTCCATCATGGCTCTTCTCATTTTTATATGTCCATGGTATTTTTATTTTATAGAAAAAATAAATTTAAATAATAGGTTGATATTCATTGATATCAGGAACAAAAATAACATGTATATAAAATCATGTATAAACTAAATTTATTTTCAAATGGACTACCTACATCCAGAAAACACAACTTTCTCTCGTGAAAATATTAGCCACAACTACTGATGGTGTCTAAGCCACACATCATCTCATGTCACTCTTCAAGATCTTATATCAAGGAATTACATCCTATTAATTAATTATAACAATTTATAATTATTTATTCAATTAAATTCTATTCAATTATGAATAATTGAATAATAGACTCCCTTGGAAACATTCACTGATAAATCATTACACAATGGTCTATGGTCCACCCTGGCACACAACCAGACATAAGATATATAAAATACACATTTCCCTAACCTAAAATGATGATAAATTTTATTTTATTTCATTAAATCCCATAGATAACTCTTTTAGACCATTTACCTAAAAGTAAATGGTGAGAAAAACATGTGATGTCCTACTTAGGATATTTTCTAACCACACTGAGAAAGAGCCACAACACTATGGATCATTTATTCCTTTATTTGGTGGAAATAATTACCAAGTCCCTAGTTGAAATCATATTGAAATTAACTTATATAAATTAGTAGAATAATGGAGAGAGGTTGTGCTATAATATAACTATAATTTCTATGTAAATTCCATAAAAATTACACATTTCCATGTAGGATAAAAAGAGGAGAATGAGGGGGGAATGGCTAAATAGACTTCCACAAACACCTTTGTTCAAACAGAATATGAGAGAGGGTTACTGTTAAATTACCAATTTTACCATACAAAAAAGAAATCCTAGGCCCTTGTCATGACACGATTCATCCTCTCCATTCTAAGTTGTGACAATGAACATCTAGCTCATAGAATGAACAACCTATGAAAATGGGTTTTAACATCTCTAAGCTTCATCATGATGGGGCCCTCTTAGCTAATTGTGTGGTTCACACTATATAAAGTCCAAAACTATGTACCACATCCATCATAATGTTGCATCCACATCCTCTTGTTGATACACCTCATGTTCCTTTTCATGGTGTGTTTATCCAACCATGAAAACCCACAAAATAGGACATGGTAGCAAGAACTATGGGTTATGGAACAACATTCTTCATACAATGAAAAATATAAAAGGATAGGGACCACCAAAACCCCCCAACCTAATGATTACCCAAGTACCCAAATTTCATTAAATTCATTGATCCACATATAAAATCATCTTCTTAAAATGTTTCATTAGTCATAATTGAAATCTAGATATGACATCTCCATCTAGACCTTTCTCTATATCCAAAAATTGAAATCCCTCTAGAATTTCATAACCCATAAAAACATGGTTATTTACATAATTTCACCTACTTATGATCATTCTACCCACTGAACCATTAAACTATGGAAGGTTTCAATTCATAATGATAAATCCATCCATGAAAATCAATTTTTGGTGAATGGTTGATGCATTACCTTTCCCTTTTCCACAAACCAACAAGGATAGACTTCATGACGTTCAATAGACTTCTATTAGTAAAATTTTTCAATGCACAAAACAATAACATATAAATAAAACATCTCATGATGATACTAATACATGCTATATATTCACATTATTTATACACTAGAAATTAGTTTAGTACAACGTTTAGAGCTTCTCCATCTTTTGAAACTGAGTTGGTACTGTACAATTAGGTTTCATATTCCTAATATTGTCTCTTTTAAATATTACCTCATGGAGAACCACGGTAACACTTCATCACCTAGGAAAAACTCATTAAATTTTCTATATGTATTTTCACTATATTCTTCTATTCACCTATCTTCCACTATGAAATAGTGATGTATTATAATTTAATGGACTCATAAATTAGTGAAAATTGCCTCAATATTATTCTTTCTGGTTATCTTCCAAAACTCAATTACTCAATCCACCAAAAATTTTAAATCGATGTGATATTTCAAATTTATGTATTTCATCCAGTAATGGGTGAGCTTAATATATTTTTCTCTAACTATTGATTTAGTGAAGTCAACCGTTTCAACATATTCTATGAATCTAAAATAGATACCTCAACCATATACTTTCTTTTCTTTCTCCTGTTTATATCATGTACTCATATTCTATGACAGACATTATTACTGCTAGTTTTAGCCCACACATTCGGCTAACTATCATTAATACATTAGTGAAAACATACCCATTAATTCTCTTATGGATCTCTAAATACCAAAAAAATCCAACATAAATTTAGAATTTAAATAAATCATACACCCAAAATAACAACGTTATTCCTTTTAATCCTTTTATATACCAAATAATCTACTTCATTCCCTTTTAGTTTTACTTTTAAATTTTATTTATAGATTGGAAAATGAATCTAATTGGAAATACAATTTATGGGTGACTTCAAAACATGGAATACATCACACTACATACCATGGATGTAAATGTATCTCTTGTGATACACTTCACCTAATATTAAATTGTTGGTGGGTACTCTATTGATGATTTTATGTGTATAGAAAATATATTTGAGACAATATTATATCTATTCATCCAACAATTTTCCAATATCTTCTAGATTCTGTCCCATTGAGATATAACCAAGGTCGTAGATTTATTATCTTTAACTATTTTAATTCTTATGATTTTATTATAGAAAACAAGATATTGAATCTTCATTATATCATATTATCCCATATCCAATTTATATCATTACTCATACCAATTTTTCAATCCTCTCTTGGAGGTGGTTCTGGATAACCCTCACAAAGAGGTGGAGTATGTATTATTTTCTACCATCTAGGTCACATATGTGTTTATAAATAGCTCAAATGTATCCTTATCATTAAGTATTTACCATCGGATCCATCAAAACTCCCTTCCTTATAATTATTGGTGTAATGAGGTATGGAATGCATAAATCTTATCATTTTAGCACACATTGTTGAGAAATAATCATTAAATGACCAAAACGGATTATTTATTTTGAGATAGTTTGAGAAAAGCACAAATGACTGAAAGAATGAAATGTTATTGTAATTTAATTCCATGCCCCATTAATTATATGAAAATTATCAATCATTGTTAATATATTACAAAAAAATATTTAAAATCAACTAAAATACAAGTTATAAAAATACATATAATCTTGAATATAAATTAAATAAAAAAATATCCCAATTTTAAAATAATAGATGAATGATTTGGTCTAAAAAAAATATGATAACTGATATAATTCTGAGAGAAATGATAACCCTAATCTAGAAATATGACGGATTAAAAAAAGTAACTTTATAAAAAAATTAATAAATTATTAATTGAAACAAAAAATTTACATGATTCATTGAAATTAAATTATGTGTAGAGGGCTTGAGAATCACTATTTATTGCCTCAAAAAAAGGATTGATTACCAGTGTAGACTCAAGTTGAAAGGACTGTAAAATAGACTATACCAACATATTTAAAAGGAAAATAAAAACAATTGAATGAAATATGAAATACATTCTTACACAGTCAATTTCTTATTATCCTGAAAAAGGATAAACCACAAATAATTTGGTTGATGATCCAATCCTCTAAGATCACATGGTAGCTGATGATTATACTTGTCAATGTGTATGTTCCCAAGCTAAAATATTAAATAGATTTTAACTTCGATGCCTTTAGTGATAAAAAATCAATATCAACAATACTATAACTCCAATAGATCAATCCAGAACACCTTATCCTTAATAAATATATCTCAAACTCATAGTAATTTCAAATTGAATCAGTAAACTGATAGAAAATGACCACTAATTTCATCTCTCTTAAATGACTAGTCTGTTATCACGTCAAACAAAAAATGAAAACCCCATTCCAATAATTGAGTACCCACCAAGGTTAATTGAGTTATATTAAGAAGTTATAACAAAATTTCATCCCTTAACATACATAGATGGACATGGTGAAGATTAAGGAATGAAAATCCATCATAAATGTACATGTGGAATGTGGAGTTTGGTAAATAATCTTATGAATTTTTTCTAGGAAAAAATAATCATAGATTTTATAGAAAAAGAATAAATTAAATTATGGATAAACATAGAATTAAAATGGGGTTCAACGGTGTATGATCCCATGTTTTAATAGGTACGTCCCTCTTTGTGTTTTTTGGGCCATGGTGGGTGAGTCTTTTTTAGAGATAGAGAGAATGTGTTGGGTACTATGACCAATATATTAGGGATTATATTTGTATGAATAAATGGAGTCCACTTATAAACGTTTTAAGTGGGGTTTGAGGGTTTTGTAAGGGATTGGAAGACATTGGAGGTGTTCCATATCCCTATGAAGGAAACTGGGCTAAGAACTATCTACAAAATGATTACACAATGTGCTAATGTTTTACATGAAATGTAATTATCTCTAGACAAATGTATTTAATGGTTTCATGATGTAAAATTATTTGCGACATGAAATCAATACACTTCATGAAGTCAAATTACATGACGTGTAATAGTTGATTGAGATAAAATGTTGCTATGGTGACCGGCTTTTTAGGTATCCTTCTAAAAAAATACATGACCTGTAAGTGAGTTAAACACCTTGTATTATCTTGACCAGCAGTTTTAATTAGTTTCATGCATGATATTTTTCTCATTCGATTAGTTAAACTTTATTCTCTCAACATAAGAATTTTCTCTATGAGATTTTGGATCTCTATCCTCACTTCTAAGAATCCCATTTTGTGTGATCGATCCATGGTAAGTCTTTGGTTTTCATTTCCTCTTCCTCTTTCGTTGTTCACCGTTAGGGTAGTCAAATACATGGATCAGTTTTGGTTTTTATGTTATTAATGATATGACTTGAACTAGGTTTTATCTTTTTGTCTTATAAACTATATTCCTCATTTGTTTTACTACTATATATGTGCAACTCTGATCCCCAGTTAAAGGTATAGGGTCTTTACCTTACCATTAGTGTCAGTTTAATTTCAATGTATGTGTAATATTTCAGTAGTATAAATATAAAATCTACCTAAATTAATTAAATGATGAATTGGATTTATTCCTTGGATTCCCTTTAGATCCAATTGTTTATGGCATATCTTATGGCTACCATTAGGGAGAGTGAACTCTTGATTATAAATTAATTGACTAATGGATTAATGTGTGTTTAGAATGAGATGAATTTTGGGTGATTTCATGATGTAGTTTCACCACATCTTGGGTTTATTGTTGAAATGTTTGGCATGTTATTTCTTAAAAACAAAATCATAAAAAAGTGTAATTCAAAGATAAATGGTAATTTTCAAAATTAACCATTTATCCTTATGATGTGATACTATGAAATCCTTGTTGTTATGCCTTGTGATTCTTGTTGTAAATCTTATATAGTATGATATTCCAAATAATTGTTCATATAATTCTTATATAGTGGGGAATTCCTAATGATTCATGACATAATTATTTTATAGCAGTTTATTCACAATGATTCATGTTGTAATGCTGATATAGTAGACAATTCCTAGTGATTCATTTTATAATGAATATATTGTGGGATATTCTCAGTGATTCTTGTATTAATTCTTATATATCAATTATTACCTAATAAATTTTTTTAATGACTATACTCTGGTATTTTCTCAAAAAATTTATGTAATTGTATACTATTCTTGGCCCAAATATATTGTTGAATTGCTTGTATGGAAGGATTGGAACTGATTTGTGTGATTTATACCATGGAATTATATTAATGGTTTCAATGGTTATGAGAAAATCTCAGAACAAACTCAGCCTAGTGTGAAAACAAGTTCTATTTTATGATGTCTATATGGTTAGGATAGTCATGGTCGTGATACATTCTCGGAGATATTGTGGAAAGGTGTCGAAGAAGGTTAATGAGTTATTAATTTAATTATTTAATCAATTATTAAACATTTATTGCATTATTGTGTGAACTTTATATTAGACTAGTTTAGTTTTGATATGATGGTGTCAACCTACAGAGTTATACTTACAACCTATTCAATCCAGCATTTGGTACCTAAGAAGATTACATGGATTGAGTGGTTGATAAGGGTAATGGACTTTTTTGTAGATTTCTACTTGCTATATGGGATTTAGTTTTTATACGAGACTGGCATGGGGTTGAGGATCATAGATTTTTTATTCTTTCTTTGATGACAATAATGTTTTGTATTCATTACATCTTGCATTAAACTTATTTAGATTTCATCCTACTATTACATTATTCCATTATTATTAATTGAATTATTTCATTTTATTTTATTGGATGGTTTTCCACTTTATTTTAATTTTTACATTATATTTTATCCCCTAACATTTAATAATTATGATTATTCCACTGTGTTGTTACTCTATAACTAGGGGTATAGACCCCCTAATATACATATAAAACCACCACTGCTAATTAGTATCCTCTGAAATATGGGGAGGCTTTCTTGAGGTTATGTAAAAAAACCCCATTTCAACCACGTGGTAGAGTTCCAGATCGAGGTACAATACAATGTGGTATCAAAGAACAACATGTTTCTTTTTTTGTTTATTTACTATTTGATAAAGGTATAAAGGAGAATAGTATGTTTTAGGACATCATAATGAGCCTTTTATGGGAGTATATATCCCATGTATGGGGAGAAATATGAGTTCTCAAGGATGGGATTTTTTTGATGATTTATTTATATAGTTGATGCTAGTTCCCCTAGGGATGTTCACATATTGTGTGAGGTTATTCATTCATGATGGTAATGGTTTTTTGTATTTATACTCAGGGCCTAATATGGCATGAGATGAGAATGCATGCATCATTATAGGAATATATTGATAAATATTGACATGTATAGTTCATGATGGTGACATAATTATTGAATTTGATATATATATTCTTGTTTGAGATATGATATAAGTTACCTATTATATATATGAAATTAAATAAATAAATTTATATGTTATGATAAAACATTTTTATGCCATAGTTAGAGAGACTAGGAGTTAGTGGTTCTATGTTGTTATCACCTATTGTGGTTTACCGTGTTGAAATATAGTGTTATAAAGAGTATGTATGTCATGTAGAGGAAATTCCTCCTTTTCATCATTGATTTTAGCGTCAGGAGAGTGGATGTAACATCCCAGGTAAATAAAGAATAAAGAATTTTCATATTTATTAATATTTACGAATTAAATATTAATTTTAATTAAAAGGGGTTTCTACGTTCGATAGCGTACTCGGTACGCAACGATGAGTTTCTTTGAAAACTTACGTTGCACACAAGTAATAAAATAATATTATTTTAAATGTTAGTTAACGAGTAGCCGTTGTACTGGCGGGAATGAATAGAAATAACTAAAATATGATTATATATGTTTTTAAATGTTTTTTACATTTACCTAATAAAAGATAAAGGCTTAAAATATGGAAAGAGTTCAATTTTAGGCATTTATACCCTAATTTTCACGAAAGGTCCACTTATCACCTTTTGATGGAGAACCGTCATTAAATATAGTTTTGATCGATTTTATAAATTCTATTGGACCAAATATAACTCTTCTTTAGAATCAGGACATCAAAATTTACTTTGTGTGAATTTTTGGTATTTTTCTGACAATGTTCATTTTGTAATGAATAGTGAAAAATACTGCATTTTACATCAAAACTGCTTCTTAATATAATTTATTTATATGATTAGATTATCTTTTGAATTGGTTTTAAATTGAAATTAGAAAAAAAATTTAGCAGTAAATCCAATGGTGGTCATTTGAATCAATTTCACTTTGAAATTGGACTTAAACTGGTGTCAATCTTTTGATACTTATTGTTTCACAAAAACACGCTATTTGTCATGACAGCGGGAATTAATTATTAAATTAATTAATTTGACTTATATGTTTTGAATTTTGTAAAATGGACTTCATTTTTGAATTCGGAATATCAAATATAGCTTAGGGTGAATTTTTGGTAATTTTCTGAAAAACTTCAATTGTTGATGAATAGTGAAACCACTAAGTGGTAATCAAGCAAACTGATTTTTCAGTTAAATGAAAGTTTACCACTAATGTGTATTGAATTTTGAAAATCCGACATACATGGTTGTCATTAAGAAGTAAAATGTGGTTCAATGAGATTAAAATAATTTTTTGGTGAATAGTAACTTATTAAGTTTTTAATCGCGATTAGAGGTAATTAGTGTAGTTTAAGGTAAAAATGATATTATAAGAATGTGAAAACACCATGACACTTGTCCTACACCTATTGGGTGAGTCATGGCCGACCAAGAAAAGACATGGGCCAACTTGGGGACCCCATGGAGCCACTTTAGTTGGAAAATGACATTAATATATTTTTATTTAATGTTAAAGTGAAAATGACACTAACATAAATTGTTTTACTAAAATAATTTTTTAGTGTGGTTATACAAGTACAAATTTTGATTATAAATAGTCATTGGAAAGCTAAAGAGATTTCCTACATCATAGTTTTTTTTCATAATTTTTAGACATTAAATAAATTAAATTATATATGACATAATAATGATGCAGCGATGACATCATTATTTGACGATTTAAATAAAATGGAAAGATAATGAAAAATCTAAAACCTAAAAATGGCCAAAACCAATTGGATGAGTGGATTTCGAACCCTTATCACCTTATCCACGAATTATATCAATGTGGGACCTTTTAAAACCGAAACACATTTTCAAATAAAGTAATATTTCTTTACTTTCCAAAAGTGCCCCTCCTCTCCTCTTATAAAAGGCCCCCACCTCTACCTCATTTCACACACTTCTCAAGACTTTGGCTCAGCCAACCCCTGCCCAATTACTCTCTCCACATCCCTCTCCTCAACCTAGAGGATTCCCTTTGGGCAGAATCCTTTCAAAGGAAGCCTTTAGGCTCAAATCAAAAGGGAGTTACACTTTTAAAGGTAATTCATTCTCTCTTGTTCATTTGTTTTATTTTGCTTCTCCAACCCTCTAAACTCTTTTTATTTACTTATTTTGTAACAACACCAGTAACTTCAATATACTAGGATGTTGTTATAATATTTATTTGAGCTACACTCTCACACAACTACATCAAATGGTTAAAGAACATACGGTTTCCGTGGATGGCGAAATTCTGCCTCCCGAAACGATGATTGTTCAATTCTCATTTAACACCTTCAAAGGTGGCCATTATGATGTCACTATTTTTATATATGATATATAATATGTTTATGTTTTCTTTAAGCTTCTGTATTTTTCATTTTTGGCATACCTTTATGGTTTCCATTATGGGTAAACACGATATCTTCATTTAAGGAAGTGCGGACTACCGCCCCCTCAAAGTGATGTGATTCGTTAATGCCATATGTGGGACGTGTAAAGGATGGATTTAAAGTTATTATATATGATTTTATAATAGAATTATAATATACCTCTATATCATTATTATTTCTTTCCATTAAAGTATGATATAGAAATGAAAGTAGCGTTCATGCGTACGTACGGCTTACCGTCTCCATGAACGGTGCATTTCATTTCTTATCCCCAAATGTAATGTACTATTAAAAGTACATGTATATAATGGATATATATAATGAATAGTATATCTAAATGATGAATATAATTCTGGAATTAAAATATACAAACCTCTCATTTAGTTTTAATTCCATTAATATGACAAAGAAATGAAAGTAGCGTTCATGCGTACGTACGGCTTACCGTCTCCATGAACGGTGCATTTCATTTATTACCTCTAAATGATTATGTAATATTATAAATACATGTATATGCTGGATATATATGATATATATGATATCCAAATTATTAATGTCATTCTGGATATAAATAACCTTTGACCACACGAACAACATGTAATTGTAAGAAGTCCACTTTCGACTTAAGAACCAAATATTGACAAAACAAACATTATTAACATAAATGGTTACATAATGTTTATAACATGGCAATAAGTGATATAAAATGAATAATGAACATTAAAAAGGTTCTTAAACAAGTATAAATTAACTCAAGTTTATTATTCAGGACGTTAAAGAACGATCGAGTCAAGTCAGACCCGAGGTAAGGGACTTCGTCTCAATCTCCTTTCATTGAGGCATATTTCGTTTTATACACAACTTTATTTTATACGGTGTATAAACTCCTTTGACTTTTAATTTTATACAAAAGGAATCTTTTTCTACGAAGCGTTTTACTAAACGACAAAAAGGAATGTTTTTTTAACGTACGCGGTGACAACGACCTTTTCCGCCGCCGCGAGTATTATTTGGTCTTTGGTTTCCTCAACAAGCCGTAATGTTTTTAAAATTAAATAAATACCATATACTCTTTTATGTATTTTGGTATTGAAAATGGTTTTGATAAAGGATTCTATTATGTCAATATATTTATGATATATTTTGATTGAAATGTGGAAATGTTTTCATTCCTTTATATTGTTTTTATGTTTTATGATTTTATATTGGTACTTGGACATTTTAACGGGTGGTTACGTTATAAACCATATGATGGGTGGTGCCGTGAATACCAGGACGGGTGGTTACGTTATAACCTCCAATGGATTGGGTATGGAAGTCGGCCGTATGGATATTCCATTAAGTATGTATGGAAATTGGCCGTATGGCTATTCCATTAAGTGATATGTGTGGAAGTCGACCGTATGGTTATTCCACTTAAGTATGTTTATGTCCCAAGATACCTTTATATATGTTATGTGTTCTTTTTATGGATTTTATGGTAATCCTTTGGTTACAAAAAGGTAAGTAAGGATACTTTATTCAGTAAAGAGTTTTTACTACTTCATGCAGGTGAAGGTATTACTTTGATAAAGTATATATGGTTTATTTGATGTTTGAAAAACTAACAGTTTTCATTCTTTCTGTATCCCTTACTGAGCTTTTTATGCTCACCACAAGTTTTTTCGAAATGTTTTTCACAGGACTTAAAGTGGAATAAGGTCAAGGATGGGATCAAGGGAATGTCATGCTATATAAAACATGGAATTAGACATGTTTCTTTTTAAGAGTTTTTTTATTTATTCTATGGAAACTTGGTAGAAGTGTCTACTTTGTAATCTTTTGAGATGTAATAGTTATGTTCTAATTCTCCAAAACTCTAAACCTGAAAAGATCCTCAACGTGAATTATTCATTTAATTCAATATTAAGTAAGGTTTAAGGCACGGGGCCTTATAGTTGGTATCAGAGGTCGGTTTAGACAACTTTAGGAGTTAGAAAAGTGTTAAATTATAATATGATTGAAATGATATGGCATTTACGGATTACCATGTTGCTTCGCCTAAGATATTTCTGTGTTCAGAATGGTTTTCCGCAGAGGAAACAAAGCAGCTATGGTGGGACGAAATCAGGAGGAAGATAACCTTCCAAATCAGCAACCTGAGATGGTCGGAATCGGAACTGAACAGTTTGTTGCAGTGATGGCACAGTTGACTCAGGCTATAAATGGTGGTGGTATCCATGCACGAGATCAGCCAGATCAACCGCAGAGGAACATGTCAGTGGTGGAACATTTCATGAGGCAACATCCCCCATCATTCAGAGGATCATCTGACCCTGTACAAGCTGAAGGGTGGATTAAAGCACTGGAGAAGATTTTTGATGTCATGGGGTGTTCAGAACATCAAAAGGTTAGTCTTGCTGTTTACCGTTTTGAAGGTGAAGCTGATCAGTGGTGGTCGATGGTGAAAAATATAAGGATAGTGATGAGATTGAGGATCTTCACTGGGACGAATTCAAAGGTATGTTTCTTGAGAAATATTTTCCTAAGGTGGTTCATCTTAGGATGGAAAAAAAGTTCCTAGAATTGAGGCAGGAGGATGATTCAGTGGCTGCTTATGAAGAAAAGTTCACTCGATTGGCAAGGTATGCTCCAAACTTCATACGAGATCTTGATAGTAAAATAAACCGTTTTTACTCAGGGTTAAAGCCAAAGTATCGAAGGGCTTTAGCTTCTCGTGAGTTCAAAAGTTATGAAAAACTTGTTCGATGTGCGGAGAAGGTGGAAATGGAGTTTGCCGATGATCAGGTGTTCTATGACAAACAACAGAATAAGAGGTCAAGTTGGCAGGCAATGGGGAAGAATTCATCAAAGAAGCAAGGAGGTAAGAAAACCAAATATCCATCCTGTGAGAAGTGTGGTAAAATGCATCCTAGAGAATGTTTATCCAAGTCTGGTAAGTGCTTTCGGTGTGGTAAGTCTGGTCATATTGCTCGTAACTGTAAGGAAGATGATCAAGAAGGAAATGAAAAGCCAACGGTAAGATGTTATAAGTGCAATGAGACGGGTCACTATGCAAATGAGTGTCCGACAAAGAGCTTGAGTGATGGGAAGCAGTTAGACTACAAGCAGAAAGGGGTGGTGAAATCCTTTGCAACAACTTCAGTAGATGTTGGGCCATCGAATGAAGTGGTATCTGCTCCAGGGAGCTCAGTATTTTTCGAAGATTGACTTGAGGTCGGGGTACCATCATCTGAAAGTAAAAGAAGCAGACGTTCCGAAGACTGCGTTCCGTACTAGATATGGCCATTATGAATTTGTAGTTATGCCTTTTGGGTTAACCAATGCACCTTCTGTATTCATGGACCTTATGAAGAAAATTTTCCATGAGTTCTTGGATAAGTTTGTGTTTGTGTTTTGAGGTTTGAGAAGAGGTTATGTGTGCCTTGTGATTCACAGTTGAAGAATGAGTTGTTTTTTCATCCTGGCAGTACTAAGATGTACAGAGGTCTACGGGAGTATTACTGGTGGAATGGAATGAAAAGAGACATTGCTGATTTTACTAGGAAGTGTTTGACATGTCAACAGGTTAAAGCAGAGCGGCAGGGATGCTTCAGCCTTTACCAGTGCCAGAGTGGAAATGGGAAAACATATCCATGGACATTGTTGTGCGATTACTGAGGACATCTCGAGGTAATAATGCAATCTGGGTTATTGTTGATCGCTTGACCAAATCTGCTCTTTTCCTTGCTATACGAGATACTTTCTCTCTATATCAACTTTCCCCTTTTGTATCTTAAAGAGATAGTCAGGTTACATGGAGTTCCTCTCTCCATTGTATCAGATCGTGATCCCAGGTTTACTTCTAACTTTTGGAAAGGCCTTCAGAAGTCGTTGGGTACTGAATTAAATTTTAGTACAGCTTTTCATCCTCAATCAGATGGGAAGTCAGAACGAACGATTCAGACATTGGAGGATATGCTACGAGCTTGTTCTATGGATTATCAGGGAAGTTGGGACCAACATTTTTATTTGGTTGAGTTTTCATATAATAACAGCTTTCATTCTAGTATACAGATGGCACTATTTGAGGCATTATATGGGAAGCGGTGTCGAACTCCAGCATTTTGGAATGAAGTGGGTGAAAGGAAGCTGATGGGACCAGAATTGGTAGAAGAGATGGCAGAAAAAGTTCAGTTGATTCAGAAGCACATGAGAACAGCTCAGAGCAGGCAGAAGAGTTATGCGGATAACCGGAGGAAGGATCTATCTTTCGAGGTAGGTGATCATTTTTTTCTCAAGGTTTCTCCTTGGAAAAGTGTGATGAGATTTGGTAAGAAAGGAAAGATGAGTCTAAGGTTTATTAGACCATATTAAATTCTGGAGAGAGTTGGATCAGTTGCATACCGGGTGGCTTTACCTCCAAGTTTATCTCAGGTACACAATGTTTTTCATGTTTCAATGTTGAGAAAGTATATGCCAGATCTATCTCATGTTTTGAGTCCAGAGGTAGTTCAGCTGGAAGAGAACCTATCTTATGAGGAACAACCGGTCCGGATTCTTGACCACAGGGAGCAGGTGTTACGGAATAAGGTGACTCATCAGGTAAAGGTTTTGTGGAAAAACCATGTGATTGAAGAGGCAACGTGGGAATCTGAAAATGCTATGAGGGATAAATACCCCCACTTATTTTGATAAGTGAATAAAATTGCGAGGACGCAATTCCCAAAAGGGGAGAAGGATGTAACATCCCAGGTAAATAAAGAATAAAGAATTTTCATATTTATTAATATTTACGAATTAAATATTAATTTTAATTAAAAGGGGTTTCTACGTTCGATAGCGTACTCGGTACGCAACGATGAGTTTTTTTGAAAACTTACGTTGCACACAAGTAATAAAATAATATTATTTTAAATGTTAGTTAACGAGTAGCTGTTGTACTGGCGGGAATGGATAGAAATAACTAAAATATGATTATATATGTTTTTAAATGTTTTTTACATTTACCTAATAAAAGATAAAGGCTTAAAATATGGAAAGAGTTCAATTTTAGGCATTTATACCCTAATTTTCACGAAAGGTCCACTTATCACCTTTTGACGGAGAACCGTCATTAAATATAGTTTTGATCGATCTTATAAATTCTATTGGACCAAATATAACACTTCTTTAGAATCAGGACATCAAAATTTACTTTGTGTGAATTTTTGGTATTTTTCTGACAATGTTCATTTTTTAATGAATAGTGAAAAATACTGCATTTTACATCAAAACTGCTTCTTAATCTAATTTATTTATATGATTAGATTATCTTTTGAATTGGTTTTAAAGTGAAATTAGAAAATATTTTTACCAGTTAATCCAATGGTGGTCATTGGAATCAATTTCACTTTGAAATTGGACTTAAACTGGTGTCAATCTTTTGATACTTATTGTTTCACAAAAACACGCTATTTGTCATGACAGCGGGAATTAATTATTAAATTAATTAATTTGACTTATATGTTTTGAATTTTGTAAAATGGACTTCATTTTTGAATTCGGAATATCAAATATAGCTTAGGGTGAATTTTTGGTAATTTTCTGAAAAACTTCAATTGTTGATGAATAGTGAAACCACTAAGTGGTAATCAAGCAAACTGATTTTTCAGTTAAATGAAAGTTTACCACTAATGTGTATTGAATTTTGAAAATCCGACATACATGGTTGTCATTAAGAAGTAAAATGTGGTTCAATGAGATTAAAATAATTTTTTGGTGAATAGTAACTTATTAAGTTTTTAATCGCGATTAGAGGTAATTAGTGTAGTTTAAGGTAAAAATGATATTATAAGAATGTGAAAACACCATGACACTTGTACTACACCAATTGGGTGAGTCATGGCCGACTAAGACAATCCATGGGCCAACTTGGGGACCCCATGGAGCCACTTTAGTTGGAAAATGACATTAATATATTTTTATTTAATGTTAAAGTGAAAATGACACTAACATAAATTGTTTTACTAAAATAATTTTTTAGTGTGGGTATACAAGTAAATATTTTGATTATAAATATTCTTTGGAAAGCTAAAAAGATTTCCTACATCATAGTATTTTTTTATAATTTTTAGACATTAAATAAATTAAATTATATATGACATAATAATGATGTAGCGATGACATCATTATTTGACGATTTAAATAAAATGGAAAGATAATGAAAAATCTAAAACCTACACATGGCCAAAACCAATTGGATGAGTGGATTTCGAACCCTTATCACCTTATCAACGAATTATATCAATGTGGGATCTTTTAAAACCGAAACACATTTTTAAATAAAGTAATATTTCTTTACTTTCCAAAAGTGCCCCTCCTCTCCTCTTATAAAAGGCCCCCACCTCTACCTCATTTCACACACTTCTCAAGCCTTTGGCTCGGCCAAACCATGCCCAATTACTCTCTCCACATCCCTCTCCTCATCCTAGAGGATTCCCTTTGGGCAGAATCCTTTCAAAGGAAGCCTTTAGGCTCAAATCAAAAGGGAGTTACACTTTTAAAGGTAATTCATTCTCTATTGTTCATTTGTTTTATTTTGCTTCTCCAACCCTCTAACCTCTTTTTATTTACTTCTTTTGTAACAACACCAGTATCTTCAATATACTAGGATGTTTTTATAATATTTATTTGATCTACACTATCACACAACTACATCAAATGGTTAAAGAACATACAGTTTCCGTGGATGGCGAAATTCTGCCTCCCGAAACGATGATTGTTCAATACTCATTTAACACCTTCAAGGGTGGCCATTATGATGTCACTATTTTTATATATGATATATAATATGTTTATGTTTTCTTTAAGCTTCTGTATTTTTCATTTTTGGCATACCTTTATGGTTTCCATTATGGGTAAACACGATATCTTCATTTAAGGAAGTGCGGACTACCGCCCCCTCAAAGTGATGTGATTCGTTAATGCCATATGTGGGACGTGTAAAGGATGGATTTAAAGTTATTATATATGATGTTATACTGGAATTATAATATACCTCTATATCATTATTATTTATTTCCATTGAAGTATGAGATAGAAATGAAAGTAGCGTTCATGCGTACGTACGACTTACCGTCTCCATGAAAGGTGCATTTCATTTATTATCCCCAAATGTAATGTACTATTAAAAGTACATGTATATAATGGATATATATAATTAATATTATATCTAAATGATGAATATAATTCTGGAATTAAAATATACATACTTCTCATTTAGTTTTAATTCCATTAATACGACAAAGAAATGAAAGTAGCGTTCATGCGTACGTACGGCTTACCGTCTCCATGAACGGTGCATTTCATTTATTACCTCTAAATGATTATGTAATATTATAAATACATGTATATGCTGGATATATATGATATATATGATATCCAAATTAGTAATGTCATTCTGGATATAAATAACCTTTTACCACACGAACAACATGTAATTGTAAGAAGTCCACTTTCGACTTAAGAACCAAATATTGACAAAACAAACATTATTAACTAAAATGGTTACATAATATTTATAACATGGAAATAAGTGATATAAAAGGAATAATGAACATTAAAAAGGTTCTTAAACAAGTATAAATTAACTCAAGTTTATTATTCAGGACGTTAAAGAACGATCGAGTCAAGTCGGACCCGAGGTAAGGGACTTCGTCTCAATCTCCTTTCATTGAGGCATATTTCGTTTAATACACAACTTTATTTTATACGGTGTATAAACTCCTTTGACTTTTACTTTTATACAAAAGGAATCTTTTTCTATGAAGCGTTTTACTAAACGACAAAAAGGAATGTTTTTTTTTAACGTACGCGGTGACAACGACCTTTTCCGCCGCCGCGAGTATTATTTGGTCTTTGGCTTCCTCAACAAGCCGTAATGTTTTTAAAATAAAATAAATACCATATACTCTTTTATGTATTTTGGTATTGAAAATGGTTTTGATAATGGATTCTATTATGTCAATATATTTATGATATATTTTGATTGAAATGTGGAAATGTTTTCATTCCTTTATATTGGTTTTATGTTTTATGATTTTATATTGGTACTTGGACATTTTAACGGGTGGTTACGTTATAAAACATATGACGGGTGGTGTCGTGAATACCAGGACGGGTGGTTACGTTATAACCTCCTATGCATTGGGTATGGAAGTCGGCCGTATGGATATTCCATTAAGTATGTATGGAAATTGGCCGTATGGCTATTCCATTATGTGATATGTGTGGAAGTCGACCGTATGGTCATTCCACTTAAGTATGTTTATGTCCCAAGTTACCTTTATATATGTTATGTGTTATTTTTATGGATTTTATGGTAACCTTTGGTTACAAAAAGGTAAGTAAGGATACTTTATTCAGTAAAGAGTTTTTACTACTTCATGAAGGTGAAGTTATTACTTTGATAAAGTATATATGGTTTATTTGATGTTTGAAAAACTAACAGTTTTCATTCTTTCTGTATCCCTTACTGAGCTTTTTATGCTCACCCCAAGTTTTTTCGAAATGTTTTTCACAGGACTTAAAGTGGAATAAGGTCAAGGATGGGATCAAGGGAATGTCATGCTATATAAAATATGGAATTAGACATGTTTCTTTTTAAGAGTTTTTTTTATTTATTCTATGGAAACTTGGTAGAAGTGTCTACTTTGTAATCTTTTGAGATGTAATAGTTATGTTCTAATTCTCTAAAACTCTAAACCTGAAAAGATACTCAATGTGAATTATTCATTTAATTCAATATTAAGTAAGGTTTAAGGCATGGGGCCTTATAGTGGAAATCATCATGTTCATAGTGTAACTAAATCGGGGAATCATACATCTCTTAAGGATAGATTTTCAGCTTCATTATAGCTTCTTGAGGGTCATTTGATTGAAGGAATGTGAGAACATTTACACTGTACCTTTTATGTCTGATCTAATGAGAAATTTACAGCTATAGAATCCACCTAATTTCTATTGGGATGGATTCACCAAGGAATCCATGTTCAATATAGAGTTATTCCAAATTTTCATTAAAATTATTGAGACACTCTCTGATTGGAGGGTGAATCATACTACATATATTATTCATGTAATTTCCAATAAATTTTTTGATATTATGGTTCAATATCAACTAAAATATGGGATATTTTGTAATAATATTGATGAAATGTTCCTAAGACAAATCTATACTATGATGTTGAGGGATGAGGGGGATTGTGATTTAATGATCCTGAAATTACAAGGCATGTTAGTGTTGCACTATTTTGATATTTCCCTTTACTTGTAGTCCCTTTAAAAATAATTATCTGATTATGAGATCTCCAGTGTGAGGTGTTTTTGGGATTTGATTCACTATGTAATCAGGTCCAAGGTGAACACGTTCCATTTGAGTATTTTCTAAAATTTGATGAATCGGTAACTTACCGTGGAAGGGATTCTAATAGTGGCCCTAAGTGCTGATTATGATATTTTATTAGGGTGAATTGGGAACTTTTATTATAGTAAAAATAAGCATCACCAAAACAGTACTCTGCCCATGAACATCAAACATATAAGTTGGGGGAGTAGGCATCCATATCAGGATCATGTTTCATTGAGGTGATATCAGTGTTAAAAAATCGACTTCAAACGGGTTGGGTGTCTATACCCCACCTTTGGGTTCCACTATTACAACAAGATGAGCCACCAAAATATGTTTTATAAGTGCATGAAAAAGTAAAGTAATATATGGGGTTTCTGAAATCATTGGATTCTTTGAAGGACTTAGCTACTCCTCATTAAGCCTATTTCTAGAGTTCCACAACATGTTTTGGTCATGTCATGGGATGAGGTACCCTAGTGAAGGAACCCCAGTACCCAGATGATGGAATAGAATAGGTGAGTCAAACTAGATCCAAAGGAAGATTGTATAGTAATCTACAAAATATATAGGCTACACTCACTATTGTGGATGCAAGACCTTCTACTATCAGTTGTATGATTCATGTATCATCTACCCTTTCTTGTGTTCTCTTTGATACAGTACCACTACATTCCTTTCTATCCACTAATTTTGTAAATTTTTAGATCATGGATTTTGAAATATTAGGTAGTTTTCTAAAAATTTATATCCCTTTGGTATTTTAGTAATACAATATCGAAAATTTCTGGTCATGTTCTATAGAGATTTATTGTTACTTATTCTTATAGGAACCATTTGTGTTGGAAATGACATGTTTCGATTTCATCCATCGTATGGATTAGATAGTTATATACATGAAATAAATCAACTATCACCATATGAGAGTTAAATTTCTATATTTGGAAGGAAGAATCTATTTTCACCAAGGTGAGTTATATCTTCAAGCTGGTCCTAAAAGACTAATTCAGTGAAAATTTTATTATCTCACGGATAAAATATATATTCTTTCTATAGATAATAGTGAAATGAAGTTGGATTATTTTACTCATGTGGTAGACCATTTTTCACAAGTTTTTCTTGATGATTTATATAGATTAATGTAGGGGCAATATATATATTTTACGATCGAGTTAGTGTTCAGAGTAGAGCCAGCTTCTATTCTTCCTTATAGAATGGAAACAATAAATCTTCCAGGTGTGACATTTAAGTTGGATGATTTGGAATCCAAGGTTTTCATATATATTAGTAAAACTCCATTGGTTTCTTGAGTTATTTTCATTAATAAAGTTTATAGTAAATTGTGTTTATGTGGTTATTATCAGATATTGACCAAATTGATAGTCAAGAACTGGTATCATCATTTATGCATCAATTATCCCTTCAATGAGATAATAGGTAGAAGGATCTTATCCAATATTGATTTGAGATATAGATACCACCATTTGATCTTGATAACATCATAATTACCTGAGACATATTTTAGGAGATGGTATGCCATTGATGAATTAAAAGTGATTATATTTGGTTAGACTAATGCACGAGTGGTATTGGTGGATTTGATGAATCATAAATTTAATAATTTTTTTCACCAATTTGTGGCGGGTTTTTCATTTCAATATTCTTGTAATATCAATTAGTATTAGATCATTCCACAAATATTGACATCATCTTGGGTGCTTTGAAGGTGCATCTCCAACACACCAAGCTAACTCAATGACATTTTTGGATTGATAAATTGATCTCCTTGGCCATTTTGTCTTAGAGGAATGCATTTTAGTGGAACCAAATGAGGTTTTAATCATGGTATAGTTAGAGAAACCATATAATTTACACATTATTTGTAGATTTTTTAATCTAAAATGTTATTATCAATGTTTCTATAGGATTTATCAAATTTGGAAAGACCTATTTCATCGATAACCATGATGGGGTTATAGTTAATTTTATTAGATGCATGTGAGGAAGATTTTCATAAGCTGAATGGTAGGATGACTTCAGCATCTATAATCACGTTACCTCTATCATGGATGAATTTACCATGTACTATGACACAACCATAGTTAGACGTGGGTTATTTCTAATGTAGGATGAGCAATGGTTTCTTATGGCTCTTGATGAATAGTAAAGCATGATATGAAATTCCTTACATATGATTTGGAGTTAGAATCATTGGTTCATGCTCTATGATCTAGAGAAATTTACTCATGGGTGAGTATTTTATACTATACACTGAATGTAAGATCCATAACTATAACCTCTATAAACATGAATTTGATCCCTTGGGAGAGTGGGTGGGTAAAGTATCTGATGTATTTTGACTTTGAGTTAGCTTATATACTGAGCATGGGAAACATATTTGTTGATGTATTCAGTAAAAACATTCAAAAAGAGGTAGTGTGGGATTATAGAATTAGTGGAGGATGATGAGAGGCTTTGAAAACATGCATCTAGAAATTTAGAAGTCCTAGGGATTAGTATAAATGACATCGACATCTCTTATACCTGTTCTTTTGGAACAGATCAAGACCAAGTATTTATCGGATCTGGAGGGATTACTTTTAACCATCATCTTATATGTTGGGTAGATACCATCAGGATTGTCTATTTGAATTGAAAATTCTATTATTTTAAGGTTCAAATATGGGTTCTTATGGTTTTGCATGAGGTGATGAAGAGAGAGTTTAAACGTTCTTGACGATGCAACATCCTTATTTGAAAAAGTTTTATTGCGATCTTTATAGACAATACTAGTGATTATGAATTAAGAAGGAGGTGTATATATTTGTTCTGAGATGTGTCACTTATCAACAGGTAAATGTTTATCATGAGAGCCCAACTAGGATTTTTGATCTGGTTCGCATAATTGAGTTGAAATAATATGATGTCACTATGGATTTATTGATATTATTACCCAAGTAAACCTATAAGAATGATGTTTTATGGGTGATTATTGATAGACTTATGATGGTAGACCACATATAACCTATCTTGGATACATTAATAGATGATTATCTATGTTCTATTTACATATGGGAGGTTGTTCGGATACACAATGTTCTAAAGAGTATACTTTCAAAAAAAAGATACTCATTTCACATTACGATTCAGGCAGGGTTGTTAGAAGGTTAGGGGATCATTTGTTCTTTTGAGTACATCTTATCCTCCTCAAAATGACCGTCAATCTGAGAAAAAAATTCAGGTTATGGATGATATGTTATGAGCTTATGTTTCGGATTGTGTTGTTTTGAGGAAACATCGTACAAAACTTGTAGAGGTTTCATAAAACAATGACTTCTTGGTATCGATCCAGATGGATCCATTTGATGATTTTTACGATAGTACATGTATGGATGCACATAAATTGATATATGTTGGAGAGTTAGCACTTATTGGGTCTAATATCATGTATGAGATATTTTAATAGGATTAGTTGATTATTAGGTAGTTGGTGACTGCATACAGAAAGTAGAAATACTATGGTTCTCATTGGAGATGACCTTTGGAGTTAAACATTTGTCAAAATTTCTTCTTTCGTGTGTTTTATAGGTTGGCGAAATGTCATATCATGAAATATGGAAAGCTGGAACCTATTTTTTTCATCAATTTTGAGATATTAGATAGGGAATGTTAAGTGGAATAATTTTTATCCATTCTAGAGAATTATAGTTCCATGCCGTCTGTGTTTCATGTGTCACGTCATTAGAAATATTTTAAAACCCTTATCATATTGTGGACATTAATGATTTTTGTCTTATTTGTGATGTGTCTTTTTAGGAGCATCAGATTTAGATTGTGAACTATAGTCAAAAGTGTCTCGGAGGTAAGGTGATTTATTTGGTTTGAGTGCAGTGAAAGCATGGGATTACTCGGGAGGAGACTTGGGTGAGGGAGTCTGATATGTGATCACATTGGATAGACATGTTCACCAACCCCCCCCCCCCCCCCCACAGTGATACTAAATGTATCTCAACAATTATATCTTGTATAGTGGAAAGGTTTTATGATCTTTACATTTCTAGGTATGCCCCTCTTTTTTAAAAAATTTTATTCTGGGTGGAAATGTCTTGTTCAAAGACAAAGAGACTTCATTTGTTAAAATGACATATAGTTCAATGATGTCTATTTTTTTAGAATAATTAACACTATGTATAAATGTGTTAAATGTGTTTTTTAGGTTTCCTAGTGGATTAGAAGATGTGTTGGGCAGTTTGGATTATTATATAGAAATATGGGATGAAAACTATTTGGAGAACATTTACACACCGTGTAAAAGTATTACACATGATGTAAAAAAATTACACAAAGTTTAAATCTCACCAGACACATGTTGTGAACAAATATAGTTTTTGAAGTGATTCACGACATCAAAATAATACACATTATAAAATCTAATTAAATTATGTGTAACAATTGATTTTAATAAAATTCTACTAAGGAAATCGGTTTATGGTGTATCTAACATAGAATAAGTACATGATGTTTAAATGGGTAACATTCCTTATAGTACATCAACCTGTAGTTTTGAACATCATCATGCAAGATATTTTTGTCATTATTTTGTTTCATCCTCCTCGACTCGACCAAGGATGGGTTTCCAGGAGATTTTGATGTTCTTTTCTCCTTTATGGATATCTAGTTTATGATATCGATCTTTAGTATGTATTTTTCTATATTTTCCCCTTCCTCATTCACTATTATCAATTAGGTTGATGAAATACTCATACCACATTTTGATTTTATGATAATTATGATCTTATTTGATATAGGTTTTATCTTGTGATCTGATTCACCTTCATCCCCATTGGTGTTACCCCTCTAGAAGTGCAATGTTAAACTTCTGTTAATGGTATCTAGTATAAACCTAAACCTAACTGTCTTTTTTATTGACAGATTATATACAATATTAAAATTATGTCAACATAACATGTGCCTAAATTAATTTATTAATGAATCTGATTTATTCATTGGAATCCCTTTGGATCAAGTTTTGTATGACCTAGAATTCAGAAACAATGAAAGTGATAGAAATCTTAATTATAAATGAATGAGAAAATTGATTAATGTGTGTTTATCATGACAAGATGTTTTTTGGATATTTCATGATATATATTCAACATCTCTTGGAATTATTTTTGAAATTACTATAATGACACCGATTTATGACAGAATGATAAAAAAAGTTTAATTAGAAGACAAATTGTTATTTTAATAATTTCCATTTGAGCCTTATGAAGTGATATTCTGATATCCTTTCTAATATTCCTAGTGATCTTTCATGTAATGAATATATAGAATGCAATTCCTAGTGATAAATATTGTAATACTTATACAGATGGATATGCCTCCAGATTCATGTTTTAATTATTATATAGGTGGATATGACTACTTATCCATGTTTAAATGCATATATTGAGGGATATTCTCAGTGATTCATGTTAAAATACTTATATGTCATGCTATAACTAGTGATTCATGTAGTAATTCCTATACAACAGGAATAGTCTTGACACATAAAGTAATTCTTATATATTTATCTTAGCCTGAATATATTTTTTAAGGCTTATATACCAGACTCGAGCCAGATTTATTGATGAAATTATTATAGAGCAGTATTGACCAATATTCATGTGTCATATATCATGGATATATGGTTATGGTTGGAATGGTTATGAGACAATATCAAAGGAAATATGACATGTCACAAAAGAAGGTTGTGTTTTACTTGGGTAATATGGTTAGGGCTGAAATGGTCATGACATATGGTTAGAGATATTCGATAATGGTACTAAAGTAAGTGGTTGTGTTGTTAATTGAATTTTTAAATTAATTATTACACCCATTTATAGAATTATTTCATGAACTTATTATATAAATGGTTAGGTTTACATATTGTGGTATCAACCTACAGATTTATAATCACACCCGAATCAATAAATTGTTTGGTAACTAAGTAGATTACATGGATGTGAGATTTTATAAGTTTAAGGGGCTTTGTTTCTTAATATTTCTTACCAGATGGGTTTTAGTTTTGAGATGTACCATCATGGGGCTTGGGAATAGGGACATTTGGGTTTTTGTTTAAGTCTCCTAGCATTTTCTTATTACTTCTAACATGATATTTAGTTATATTTTTTCCTGTCATTACAATATTACATTATTATTTATTGGATTATTCATTTCTATTTTATTGGTTGGTTTTTCTATTGTATTTTATTATTTCTATTGTTTTTTCTTCTCTGGTATTTATTATATATGGTTATTAAAAAAAATTGAAACTCTATAACTCTTTTGTTATAGTCTCCCAACTATACTTATTAAACCCCTACTATTAGTTGATGGTCTCTAGAATAAGGGGAGGCATGCTTGAGGACCCATAACATACCCTTTTCGTCCATGTGAGAGAGTGTTAGATATGGGGACATTAAAACGAATACAGTTCTAACTGAGAATTCACAAATGGGATAAGTGGAATGATAGTTAAATAAACAAACCATTATACAAAAAATATACCAAAACCAATCATATGTGGCCAATAAAAATAAATACATAGATAAAAAACCTTTATTTTATAATAACATTTTGATTAAAATTAATTAATACCCTAATTATAAAAAAAATTATTGAATCTAAAACCCTAGTGTCATATCACCACCTAAAAAATAAATTGAATATAATAGTTATTATAAATATCATATATAATGAAAAAAAACAAAATCAAATAGTGTATTTCATAATATGTTCTGATTATGTAAAAAATATGTATTAGTGTGACACACACAAGCTCTCACTTATTCGATCAAAAACCACAATAATATATTTTAATAATTAAAAACATTTTAAAATTCTTAAACATAAATCACATTCACATAACTGGGATTCCATATCTATATACCATAACTCCTTCACAATTTTAGGAAAACTAGAGGTTATGAAATTATATATTATGAATTCAAAACACCAACAAACTAAGTTGTAACCTTCCTATAAAACCATTAGAAACTATAATATAAGTTTATGAAAATTAACTCAAAGTAAAATATATCATATATATAAATTAGAGTACGAAAAAAATTATTTTATTTAAATAATGAAAGAAAACATATAAAAACATCCTACTATATAATGATCAGTGTGAGAAATCCACTCACTCTAATTGAATATAACATAAAACTATAAAAATATCCACCTATAGTTAAGAGAAAATATATAATCATGGGAATCCAATTTCTAAATTGGAAACTACTGAACAAAATAAATCCTATAAAATCTAGTTATCCATGACATCTAGTGCCATCATTTCTAGTACTTATCTGATAATGTTATTGAGAAACTTGAAAATGATCTTCATGTCGGGTGGCGAATCAGTCATTTATCCTCAAACCTACTTCCATAATTATAATGTATCATTTTATTATGAGGGGTAAATTTCCAAGATAAGTTAGATGTTTTATTTGTTGAGGGGATTGTTTTTAGATTCAAGACATAGATTGTGGTCTCAAGGGTCTTTTCCTCCTCTAATATTGTTTTAGACTTGTTTTATGTCTTGTTTTATTCATTGGGTCTTCATAAGGACTTTGGAGTAGTGTTTTTGTGGTTGGTATTATAGAAATTGTTTCAACATGCCATTCATGGTTTGTTGGGTGGCATTCAAATCACAGATTTCCATTTGTAATGTGTAATTTAAGACATAAATATGGTAGTTGAAAGGGGGATCTATACATAGAATAATT
Organism: Viscum album; assembly: GCA_963277665.1. Taxonomy (NCBI): domain Eukaryota; kingdom Viridiplantae; phylum Streptophyta; class Magnoliopsida; order Santalales; family Viscaceae; genus Viscum; species Viscum album. The sequence goes on along the minus strand of OY728130.1, from coordinate 662,189,825 downwards.
CTGGAATAAATAAGATGTTCTCACCATGAAAATTTAAAGGTTTAGTGGATCCCCACATCCTATAGGAGGATTCATATAACGAACCAAATTTCATGTAATGAACTAGCTCTAGTAGCCTCCTTTTTGTGGCCTTCATGTCCTTTTTGAGGGGTCTATTTTTAGAATCCACTAAAACCTATTTCCACTTATATTGTATTTGGTTTGAGGGATATCCACTCTTTGATCCCCATTTTTTCCCATTTTAGACCTTTAATTCGGGTTTTCTGAATGAGTTTCAGCCTGTGGGTTCTTGGTAATATTCCTTCACATATTCATTGTTATTCATATTTTAATTCTCCAAATTTTTTAATTCTTTTTTCTAGGGATTTTGAAGAATTATTTCACTAAATCATTGTGAAGTCATCATGTTTGATGATTATTTTGTGTGATGCTCATAGAGGATGTCCTGTAAGGACGTCTACAGGACACCATTCAACATTTTCTATAGTTTTGAGGTGTTTTTGAAAAGTGGAATTCATCATTATATTCATGTTTTTATTTCATGATGAATCCAAATGCTAATAGACGCGGAGTAAGTTACTAGGATCTTGGGATGAATTATAACCACTAGTTGTGGTTGTTGGTATTCGTGATAGTGTCTCATGGACTTTTGGATATTTTATATTCATGTATGAAAAATATTTTTTCTTCCTTAATGATACATGATTGTGTTTTTCCACCATACATATGGGACAAGGTCACATGGTCCTAATAGTTCGTAAGTACTACACATCATGTCAAACAATATGATGGTGTAACCCACTTTGAATAAGCTTCTACTGACCTCTTTGCTATTTTCAAGGGTGAATGAGTGGTTTTTAAATAACTTATGATTTCCATTTTTATATTATTATTTTAAAAAGAAATTTTTATTGAAATTTAATTTAGAGGAAAATTTAGGATTTTATAAATGGATTTTGAAATTTTATTTCAAAATGGGAAAAGGGTTTTCTAAAAAATGTCATATAGAATTTTTGACAAGGTCCTAGTGTGGATATTATGGAACCTAATTCAATTAAAAATGATTTTAAAGGATTATTTAGATATTTTTAAAGGATATGAATAATTTTTAATTGAGAATGGGTTGGTGTATTTACATTTTTTGGGTCAAGCCATTCTTTCCAAATCAAGAGTGGCATTGTGCTTAAAAATTGTTCTATCCTAGTGTATAAATATTGCATGAATATTCATTATTGTTTTTGAAAACCAATGAGAACATTTCTTTTGAAATCAAAATGAATGGTTGTTCTTGATGGATTTGAAAGAACAATTATTTGGTTGGGATAGGTATTGGGATGAGCTTGAGCCATGTGGATATGTCTATAGTGACTATTACCATTGTTGTAATATGGGGAGTTGTGTGAAAGGTTATATTCCTAGTCTCTTATTTCCTATGTTTTAAAACTATATTATTGTGGAATGTGGTAGATTTTGGTGTGGGAGAGGATCTTGAGGCCTGGTATATTTATGAGTAATATAGATACGGTAGATTCTCCCATGGAGATATAGTATCAGGGTGTGAAATATGTCAGTTCATACCCTAATTGATACCATACTAGTTTTGGAATTGGAAATCTCATCATTGAGAGAGAATATCATACCATTCCCTGAGTGAAAATATTTTAATTGAAAAAAGGATGTGTGACCACCATAACAGAGAGGGTGTTCATGCTGTGATGTTTTGTAGGTCATTTAAGGATTTCCCCACTTTTAGTGATATTGTATTGGACCATTGGCAATGTAGCCTATATGAGTGATAAGTGTTTGTTATATTCTATTTATAAGATAAAGAATGCATAAAACCCTTCCCCAAGTCATTGAAAATGGAATAGGACTATGGTACTATGTGACTCTTCCTTTCCGCATTGGATAAAGTATGCGTGGTTAGGTTTCATGTTGTCCTAGTTAGTGTGACACCAAAAAAAGTGTTCTTCTATGTGCATTATGAGTTATTATTCTTGAGTTGTGTGTTTCAAAAACCTTAATTGAAATTTTTATATCAATTACCAAGAGATATAGTTTATCATACTAGAACATAGTATTGTTTACGTTTTCGGGATTCTTAATATGGAATTGGTGTAACCACATACCCACGTACATAGTAAGGGTTTCAATGTATGTGTGCATACCTTCATGTTTTCTTTCATGAAAAAAGTATCACTAGGATGTAGATATGTATTAAAGTCTATAAGGTCATTGTGGTTGATGGGTTTTCTTATTGATAATGTGATTTGGTCTGATGTATAGTGTATATATATTTAGTTATTATTCATAATGTGTACTATCCAATGTTCCATTCTATTATTTTACATATGATTCCATGTAGTCTTTTATAGCTCTATTATGGTCGATACATAACATATATATATTTTTCATATTCTATTTAGATAGTAGGGGCCATACTGACTCCATGTTTTAGATCTACAAATTTTTGGGATTTCTTCTGTATGGATGGTTCATACCAATATTTTGATTGATATTGGACTGGCCATTTAGCTCTATTTTGTAGTTCATAGTATCCACATTATAATTTTAGGCTCTAAATTATCGTTATAAGCCTCTGGAATATGAGGATGTGTTCCAATGGTCTTATAGTGACCCCTTCTCATGTTTTATTCAAGTGATATAAGTCAGGGAATTGAACAATGGTATTCAGGCATGTCATGGGATGGGATGGTGTAGTTGGATGTGGAGTTAGTTTTTTAGGGCTCAACGGGTAAATCATGTCCATTTTTCACAACTATGAAATTGGTTGAGACCCATGTTTTTATGGGATGTCATATATTGCGGGTAAGCACTCTAAGATGACTGAGGTGTTTTTTCAATCAATAATTACAATGTGAGATGGAAGAGACTTGAAATTTTATCAAAAGGATTGACTATGACTTGGTTAATCATTCTTAGATCAAGATAGTTAAAGGGTTATGGAATGATACATTCTCTTATGGGGGGTTTAATTTCATGAGGCATCATCTATGTCCATTATCAATTAATGAAAATTATATTATAATATATTTATTCTCAAATAATTTATTTGTCCCGATTAAATTAATATGTATTTTTATGGTCTTCATTTTCTATGATTGTGATTGTGATTTTTTTGATCCATATGGTATTTATTTTTTATAGGTTGAGTTTTGAGAAATAAAAAAAATTAAATGAAGACCTATTTATGAAAAGATAACTCTTGTGGTGGTTTGATGTGTATGAGAGATTATTTTGAGACATTGTCCTAATTAAAATGGATTTTTGATGGTGGTTTTGAAATGGGATGTGATTTTCTAATTTTGAGAAAATATAAGGAAAATTGTATTTAGATTTTTTATTCAATGTATGTGACATTTCTATTTTTGGATATAATCTTTTTGAAATCTCATTGGTTAAATACAGCTGTTGAGATTAACATAGATGATGGGAATGCTTGGGTTCATGGATTGGACCACCTATTGTCTGTTTTTATGATTTCACTCGTTGGACCAATTATATGTGGTTTTTTATAGGATTAAAATAAATGGGACCCCTGTTAGGTATATTTAATATTGGTAGTTGACCCATATAATACGTAGCACCATATTGTTAGTGTTGAATCAAATTTTCAGACATTGATGTTTGATATCGACCAGTTTTGTTGGGAATTGTTGTGGTTCTTGGAGATTACTATTTCATTTTTGACACTTGGGTGTTAGTAATGGCAGTGGGATCCAAATATTGAACCGATTTAGTGAGGTATTAGGGATTATGAGTAGAAAATAATTCGTAGATGGTTCAATTGAGGATTCAAATGTTGAATCATGTTTCATATTAAGATTACACCACTATGTTGAAATTTTAATGATTCATTGATGCGTTCGGCTGTTAATGCATCGTGATTGTGATTCTGGGTGAGGTGTTGGGGCATCAAAAGATGGGATTGAGAAAGTTTTTGAGAAGTCATCTAGTGAATGGCTGACTGATTGTTTTGGTAAGGGTATTTAATATCATTATGTGTAAAACTTATCCAAAAAACTGTTTGGGACATAGTTTTTGTGGGTTGGGTGTTGAATAAAGATGTTTGGAGAAATGTCAATGTTTTGGGATGGGTGTTTAATGTTTCTCAACCAAAGTGTTTTTGGATATCATGGATAATATATTGGGGTTATTCATGAGTTTATTTTTGAGGTTGTTTGTAGTTCATTAATACAGGACTACCACTGACTCTTGATGATGGGAAGAATTATTGAGGGGACTTTATACAAATTATTTTTACTATTGATTATTAATTATTAAGTGAATTTTATTTAATACATTGGGTGAGAGCCTCATTTTTGGAACCGATACATGAATTTTAATTTTTAGTGTTTGGGAATCTATAAAATGTGTTTTTAGACGTTGTTTGTGTTTTGTTGGATGCATCAAGTATTCGAGAGGATGCCAGACCAGTGGATGGCCTACATAATTTTACAGCGATAGTATATTCACGGCATAATGAGTGGCATTCACAAAACACATCACTACTCAGTTTTTCAAACATTAATGAGGTATCTAATAGAGATCTTATCCATTGAAAAGTATTACAAGATTTAACACGATTTTAACACTATGAATATAGAAATTGATTGGGTACACTCTCTACATATAAGAAGATTCATATCATGAACCCATTTTTATGAGTCCAACCAATGATTATAGCTTCATATTTATAGTGTTTTATTAAAATTTCATCAGGAATCTATTATTAGTAACCCCTTCTATTCTTCACCTCGATCCATACATGTTGAAAGGTGGGATACATTCTTGGTTACTCTATTATTCTTACTTTATCTTTATTAGAACTATGTGTTTGAAAATAATATCATTATTTGGATCAGGATATGATCCCTACCACTGCACCCATTGTTTCTCTACTTTTTTTATCCCTAAATTATATATTCGATTATTGTGATTTGGAGGAAAGAATTTACTAGAGTATGGTCAGATTATTGGGTTTGATTGGTCATTCATATGTAGCTTATCGAGGAGTCCAAGGAGGATGTATTGAATTCTTCATTCATTATTTTTCTAATGTTTCTAATGTGTTTAATGAGTAAAAAACACCCCATTTCTCATGTTTTTAGGGTCATTATGTCTATCCATGTTCATGGACTGAGAATAGGTTCGAATGAACATCATATGATTTATAATCATCAGTTAACATTGGTAGCCTTTACTTTACTATTTGACTTGGTCTTTTGGTAATTTTATGATCATGTGTGAGTATTAGTATTATCTCTCTTTGATATTCATATCTATGTGTTTTTGATATACAATTGGGATAGAATCATGCCAGCCTAATTTTCAACATGAACCATATATCTTGCTAAATAGTTTGATGGTCATACCCTAGTTTATTGAGTGTCAGTGCCCTTCTTTATGGTTTTCTGTCTTGCATGAATTTCTTTTAATGAAATTAATATACACCATTTTAAAATATTATTTCAAAAATATTTTTTTATTTAATTTGAATTAAAGTAAAATGAGTATTTTGATAAATAATTTTTGAAATTATATTTTAAAATGAGAAATGGTGTTTCTATGGAATGATTTATATGATTTTGGCCAAGGCCCTAGAGTGGGTAAAATGGTATATGGTTCCTTTTAAAATGATTTCAAAATGGGACTTAGACATGGTTTTAATGGAATCTTTAAGGGCTTGACAAAGCATGTTTTGGTTCATCGACCTTGTTTGGGTGATTCCCTATTTTTAAATCCTGTTTTCTATTATGCTTCCTAGTTATTTTTACTGGAGTACACTTGTTACCTGATGATGAATGTTATGTGAATAACCCTATGAGAAATTTTTTTATCAAAGTAATGGGTTGGTCTAGATTAATGTTAGAAAATAATTAGTGGTCTGAGGTGTGTATTGGGATGATTCTCAGACCAGGGGACAGGTCATGTGTTTCAATCACCCAATCTAGGAACTAGTGAATTTTTTGAATGGATATATACCTTAGTTTTTTTTCAAAAGTTTTCATAATGAAATCTTATCATTGCTGTAAAATTATATTTTAGGATAATCCTATAAGGCCTAGCCACTCCATGAGAGGTATGGTATTTTGATGTACATTTTCTCAGTCCATCATTGTGTGATAGGGTTATGGTTGCAGAGGGGGAATTTCAATGATTTAGATATCCTTATTGACCACTCTTTCAGTATGACTACGTGGAATAATTGAAAAGTATGGGAATTTGAAAAGATATATGGGGTCCATGTTTTAATGTGTTATAGGTTTTAGATTAATTTCCCAACCCTGGGTGAAAGGGTAGTTGTATATTAGTGATGTATCCTCCCTTGAGTGAGAATGGATGGTCAAAAATTTAAATCAGATTAGACATATATGATACCATGTACAGATACATTCGATATAGGTTGGGACTCTGGAATATCATGACTCTTACATCTAGCATTAGTTGAAACATGCATAGTAAGGTGTCATGGTGTCCTAGTTAGCACATGGTGACTTTATGTGTCTTCTTGTGTGTGTGTTGAGTGTTATGTTTCAAGGAGGGATTTTTTCACAAACATGACTGCACCTTGTTATATGTATTACCCTCACATACACTTGATCAAATTTATACTCATTATTGTTAAAGTATTAGGGATACCTACTGGGTTGTCGGAATCACCCCCTAAATGTACTCATAGCACAAGTTTCTGTTTAGTGGTTGAATATATTTTCCTCCCTATAAAAATATTTGTTTCATACAGCTATACATCTGGTAATTCTAGAAAGTCATGGAGGATGAGGATTTGTCTGGATGGTTATGTGCATTGTGCCAAATGCCATTATTTGTATTGTCATTCATTTTTTGATCTTTATACAATAAAGTGATTCATTGTCTTATTTTAAATATTAGTCCATGTTATATATTGTTTCTCTATTATAGTTGAAACATCATATAAATATATTTACTTTCTTTAATTTTGTAATGTGGGGTCTCTTTTAGCTTCTCGTTTTTGTCTATAGGTTTTTTTGATGTTTTTCTAATAGATGTGTCATGAAAAATCTTTTGAATATTTAGGTATGATCTCCATGCCATATTTGAGAAGGAATTATATCACTCTGACTATGATCGTCCCTATATTCTAGTCTCATGACTCTGGCATATGGGGCGAGATGGTTGAGTTCATGTAGGGACCATTTCTTCATTGATGTTCGGGAGAGTCGGGTTTCAGAGTTATAATGACCACTTCCCATTGCATAACTATTCACACACCTAGTTATCATATGATAATACAATCCCTCAAATTAAAACAACATAAATAAAACAAATATCTAAATCATAAACTCTATCCCTGAATCAAACAAGATAGATTACAAATTATCAAAATAATTATAATCAAGATGAAAAAAAAGGTTAAATTGAAATCCATTTCCCATCAAACCATTTTTTACAAAATAATAATTCATAAAATGAAGTGGTTTACCATAACGAGAACAATTTAAATCCTTATATTGACTCTTAAACCTCTTACAATACATACCATTATTCTTCTATGAACCGCTATATTATATTCTACCCATATAACTATCCCACTCTCCCACTAATTTAATACCATTCTTATTCAAGATTTATATTGAATGAAGAGATGATAAGAATTATAATAACATAACATACTACTTAGAATATATCATAGAATCACATGTGTTTTTATAAGAATTATCTCATGAATTATAATTGATAATGTATTTATTCTCATCTTGAATGTAAACATCATTATTGGATAGGTCTTGGAAAATTAAATTGATCTCTTCTATGTAATCTTAGAGAGAAGTTTGTGGATTAATTTTAAAAATAAAAATCATAATTTTTAATACATCATATCAATTAAAAAATCAAATAATGGATTGAATTTTTAAGATCTAAAGTACCTATTGTCATCTCACAAGACATCTCACCTAGTAAATTATCACCCAAAAACAATAAAAAACTATGGGATTTAACAAACACCTTATAGAGTACATCATCATAGGAAAAAATTATCCCTAAAAGGATTATGTGGTCATATTATTTTTGGGACCACATAGTGAATTAGTAAATCTATACATAAGTACCAAGGAACACATTTTAATTCTCTATAAACTAACTTCACTTTCACTATCAAATTTCTAGACTTATAATTTGGATGATGCCATTGACAATATCAATTAGGCATTGATACCAGCTATTGTTGGTTGTATAGTACTAAAGACCAAAATAAAAAAAAATTGGATTATTGATTTAAATATGTTCAAGAGGAAAGCTCAAAAGATCATGATGTTTAAATATTAATACTATTTATGTTCAACAAAAAAAACATAATTTTTTTATCCACCCAAAATGTAATAATAAAATAATTATGTGGTGATAAAATATCATGAAAAATGGGAAACAAAAAGCAATAATATATGATAATAAGTAAAAAACAGTCAAAAAAATTTAATCAAAAAATTACATAATTATAAATGAATTTAATGAAATATTCAACATAACAAGATATTAATAATGAAAATCACTATATATAATTACCAAAAAAATATTTTTTTAATATATTGGTTGCACACCAGAAAGGTAAATAAAGTATTAATAATGTAGTAAAAGACATAGGGATTTTACTTTCTACTATAAAATAGACCTAAATTCATTATAGAGACCTAGTGTTTCCATTGTAATATGTTTGAATATTTCTACATATACTTTCGGATCCATGTGATGAGAAATCGAGTGGTTTTAAGGCTTGGTGTTCCCTGTATTATTTTTTTAAAAAATATTAAATATATTTTCTATTACACACATGTATGTTCTTAAATAAAATTGGATAACTCTTAAAAAAATTGGATAGGAAATTTGATACCACATTTGAGTATAGAACATGATGCATACCCTATGTGTAGCCTAAAATAGGTCAGCATGGGTTATTCAGATATATCACCCATGGGTGGTTCATTTAGATGGTTAATTAATTAAATTAATATAATTAATTTATTAAATTGACCTAAATTAAATTTCAATATACCAAATTCTATGGAAAATCATCCAAGTATATCCACCTAAACCCTATGAGGATTCTAGAGAATTCATCCACCTTCCATTAGAGAATCAGCTTATGACGACAATGAATATCTGGATTATGGAATATTAGGATGTAGGGAACACAAAAAATTATTCCATTCATTGGTGAGATAATTCTTTGATGATTTATTATCAAATATCTAGTTAGGAATCTTATAATTGTCTGTTTCCCCATTTTTGGTTAAATTTATTGAGTAGAATCATTCCTTATCTAATCTATTAAAATTTATAGCCCTTAGGATACTCATATATAATAGTTTTTACTGATTATTAAATTTCATTATAACCTAAATTATCGCTATTCTTGATTTTTGGTTAAGATTGCTTGGAAATTAATGATAAATAGATGTTTTTAGGCCTTCATCCTATAATTCCTTTTCATTCTTTTCCAATTGGACCTTGCAGCCTCGAATCACAATATTTGGCCGGTATTGAGCTAGATAATTCCACCTGAATCATGATAAATATGAATGAGAGTGATGGAATGATGAATCAAGGATGGATTTGGGTTGAATTTTGGAATAAATAGTGTATATTCTCATGTATTTGATATTAAATACTAATGGAGGTGATGCAATCAAGAGAAGGAACAAAGGTGTCTATGGGTTCACATTAGAATAAACCAGATTAATCTTTTAGCCATCAGAGGGTGAAAAATACATAGTTGGAGAAAAATATTTCATTTTTTAGGATAAAATTAATCCAAAATCAATGGAAGAAAATTGGATATTCTGAGCAGACAACAGATCTTATGTTCTATGAAAAACAAAACTAGATGTTCTAACTTTTGATCAATACACATCTTTAATCCCCTATGTTTTGGTGGTGTGAGTTTTGTAAAATTATAAGGATTATAAAACATGTATTCCTCTCACATTTCATGTACCACTTTCCCTATTGGTCAAGTTGTTTAGTGTAGAACATGGGAAGGACCCGATGTTGAATTTCATGGTCAGGCACACGATTGTATACTAAAGTACATGGACATGGCCAAGGTGCACAGGAAGGAACCTCAGGTGGCTAGGACACAACGTATAGACTCCCTACACACCTTTTAGTGCTTCACGGTTAGAGATCTATGAAAATCTAGGAATTTTTTCTGGTGATAGAGTGGGACAATATATTTTGTGGGTCCCCTCACACAGTGTGTACCCCTTGTTCCTTTTTATGATAATCGAAACTCTGATATCTCCTTCATTTGAACACGTATTTTGAACATTGTGTAGACTATCCTATGTGTTTCTCCTTATATAACATTATGGTTCACACTATTTTGGCTTTCGAGATAAAATGTAATATTTTTTTAGGAATGATGATTAATTAGGTGGAACCTAAGGATGTTAGTTATCATGAAGAGGATCACGAGAGACTTTAGAGTGGAAACCCTTATTGGATATGGTGTAGATCCCCTATTTACTGAGTGGACCCCCTATTAAAGAATAGGAATTTTACCCAAGGATCCCCCCATAATCTTGGGTACAGGTCTTCTAAATACCTAGTAGACCCCCCACCCACCCACCCCACATTAGTTAGGTTGTGGGTCCTCAATGACCAGAGTTCAAATACCATGTTGCAATGGGGTACATGTTCTAAATATATATAGTAGACCCCAAATAATATTGGGCACAGTTCCTCTATCTACCAAGTGGATCCCAAATATAATTTTGTGTGGGTAATTTTGACACTATATTGGAACCCCCGACGGATTAGGGCACGGGTCCTCGACTTTTAGTGTGCAACCCCTGGAAAAATTAGGGTGTGGGTCCTTGAGATTTAGACTGAACCCCATGACACATTAGGGTATGGGTCCTTTATGGATACTTATTATGTGAGACCCCCACCCCCTTGGATGCACTTGGGATCCAGTCCTCTACTATGAAAGTTTTCCTTCCTCGACATTTTAGCATAGTTGTGAGGTGTGGTCCTCTACAATTTTACTTATGGAATGAAACGTGTGAAGTTGGACATCATTGATGAATTTTTGGAATTATTGTTCAGTCATTTCCTAGTCAGGGATGTTAGATAAAGATACCCCATGTCTCTCGTTTTGGATTCTTTTACTGATCATATGTATATATATACACTATATATATATATCAACACTTTTTAGTTTTGTTACAATCCTATCATGGGTTGTGATGATATATTGGGTAGCAAACCTACTTTCCTTGTCTAGATTACTATTGTTGTATTAGGTTTCTTTCCTATTATGGGTTGAAAATTATTAATGAGTAATCCACTTACACAAGGTGTTAAGCCCCTTTTGTTTGGATGAGAATACTTTATCTTGATTTTTATTGAGTTGCATCCTAATTCCAATACACTGTATTTTTATTCCTATTTTGTCTCTTACTGGTCCCCATTTAGTTATCAGGTAATCTTATTGGGTATGAATATAATCAAACCTACATGGTATTTTCCTATATATTTAATTCCTTATATAGACAATAGATTGGTGGATGGTGACTTTAGAGGAGCGTAGGGATAGTGTGTTCTTAGAACCACATGAGGTGGTCATAGCATAGAGATCATGAGAAAGGATCTCTTTGCATATTAAATGCCAATTTATTGATGTTATTTCATATTTTTGGTTGGGTGTGTATTTTACCACTTTACTTTTCAGTTTTCACATTCTTACTCTTATACACCCTATATGGATTTGATTATTGGATTAAATTCTAGATCATCATCTTCTTATTTTTATTCGTATTCACATATTAATTGAGATGTTCAGGTGTGTGTGTGTGTGTGTAAAATAATATTAGGATATGGCCTCCAATTTAGGCTATTCCTTTCATCACAAGTCACCACCCCTGGTCTATGGACGTGAGCTTGGTGTAGTACTGGCTCAAACCCCAGTTTTGGTCGGTTTGGGGGCATATTCTTATCAAAGTAAGTCATTCCTTGGGACTCTATTTAGTGTAGTCCAGTTGTGAGGATTTGGATAAGATTTTGGGAAATAATGTCAAAGTTTCTCGAGTGTGCATATTAGGAAAGGTAATCTAGGGATGGTATGGGGAACTGACATTACCACTCACCAAGGCAATGATTTCCATCTCTTCCACTTAGCATACTAAAACATTGGTTGTAGGGGTTAATGGTACATGCATTAAATATGATTGAGACTTTGGTGTTCCTTATTGATTCAGCTCTGTATATATATATATATATGTATATATATATATATCCTCATCTATCCAGGGTTTTTGTTGATTTAATTATAAATACTCTTCTATAATGGAAGACAACTACGATATCAGTTTCAGATCAGGATGAAGAACCGATGAGCAATGAGGACTCAGTTCGGGGTCCATCTAATAAGGTTCATCCTCCAATGGGGTAGGTATATATACCACCACCTGTTGAGAATAATATCATCTCAATAGAGCAGGCTATGTTTTTGTACTGTATTAGTGCACCTTGGGTGTAGAACCATAGGCCGCTGAGGTTACACAGTGAGCTGGATCCCTATGTAGCGATGGATTGTATATAGTTAGTGATATATATCATCAAACAAATCTATACACTAATGGATCAGGAGGTTACACTGACAACTAGAATTTTCATTGGAGTAGTTGTGTGTTCATGGAGTCTTATTACCCATATGTACAATTAGATGACACTCTTATATCCAAACATATAGAAGTTATTCTGTGAGGAGTGATACCACTCCTTCTTTCATATAGTTTGTATTTTGGATCTCCTATATCTATATCAGAGAAGGATTATAGTGGCTAAGTATGTGTTCAGGTTCACATACCCTGCATGGTACACCCTCGACATGATTTGAGGTGGCTACTTTCAAAAATTGAATTTTCATCAGGGACTCCGTATTGAGATTTTTTCCATCATGGTTCCCAAAAAAATCCCCAACTATGTTTGGTTGTTGGATTATGAAATTATGAGGCATATATTCCTATCAAAGTGGTTCTAGGATTCTAGAGCTTGTAGTGTCGGTCATTGGGTTGAGTCATCCATAGTATCTAGTAGTCGCCATATGACATGATATATATGAAGGAGACCTCCCCTTGATCAAAAATAGGCCAATGGTTAGTGGAAGTGCAGTGGACCATGGCGGCCAAAACATGGCTGTTGGTATTTTTGTGATGGGAGAGGCCCCATGGAACATGGATTCATGAATATACATTTCGAGTAGCATGGGAAGATAGCTCACAGACTACCACAATAGTGACAACACCATGATCAGGGATCTCCTAGGAGAGGAAAAGGTGGTAATTATGGAGGTGAAGTTAAAAAAGGTGCAAGGGGGTCAATGGGTGGGGGATGATGTGATGATATCTTTCAACGACAACCAATATATGGTCCATATTTGGAATGGGAAGCTAGAGGAAGAGTACATAGATAGGTGCATACTCTGGAGGCTTATGACCCAACGACACATGATATGATTATACTTTCAATATATGTTTTCTCTAATCATGAATAAAAATTAGTATATATGGATTTTTGTCATCGCATAACCTCTATACTTCTGGTGTGAGATGAATCTTCCTATTGAGGCGTTTTCCTAGTAAATTCATTTTGAGGGTCCTAGAAGGAACACTTATTTTGTATAATTTTTTTTTGGCAGTTTGAACTATAGTTTGGGGGAGAAAGGTTCATATGGGAACTTTTGGTCATCAAAATGGTACCCTATGATTTCATCATTGGTATTGATTGTTTTTCAATGGTTCAAGACTAGATTGATTATCACCTCAGATGGGTTAGATTTCTTCGAACTGATTGTATAAGATTCTCCATTTTGGGGAGAGATATCTCACAAGAAATTTGAGTGGGTTCTTCCAGTAGGGGGATTAATTACATCACCCATCAGTTTTTGATTATATTATTTGGTGAATTATGATCTTCAAGCATTTAGATACCTTCAATTTTGGTTAATTTCATTCATTGCTTCCCCAAAGATGTTTTGGGACTACCTCCAGGGCAGGATATTGAGTTTTGTATTAACTATTATCCATGAACCACTCTGATGCATTTTATGGCATATCATATATACCCTATTAAAATCCAATGGCTATGGTATAAGATAGAGGACCCTCTATATAAGGACCTCATGAAACCCCTTGTGCCCTCCTTGGTGGCTTTATTATTTTTCGTGAAAATAATGGATGGAATCATATAGAACTGTGTGGATTATCATCACCAGATGAAGGAAAGGATAAATAACAAGTATCCCCTTCCCTATATTGAATACCTCTTTGATCAGTTGTGATGCATGATGTTGTTTTTGAGGATCGATCTCAGGTCTGATGTCCACTAGTTGAGGGATTCTAAAACTGATATCCCAAATTTTTCATTTGTATATCTCTATGGACACTGTGAGTTCCTGGTGATTCCCTATAGTGTGATGAATTATTCTATCAGGTTTTTATATTTTATTAACATTACCTTCCATCCATACATGGAATAGTTTATGGTATTATTCGATTGTGACATTATTACTTTCTCTATGTAAGAGGAGGGTCATGCAGAGGACTTGCTGATGGTTCTAGATTTACACTGATTACCCTATCTTTATGAAATGTCTCAAAGGATCAATTCTAGATTTAGGAGGTTAAATTTATACGGAATTTTATCCCTAATCAAGGTTTCACCATGGACCCAATGAATATTTATGCAGATAATTATTGTGATCCACCCAAGATTGTTTTAGATGTGAAAATATTTCATGGATTTATGGGGTACTAAATTACGTTTGTGTAAGAGATCATAGTGTACTGTGATGCATTAGGGTATGGGCTTGGATTCTAATTGATAAAGGGGAAGGATTTTATCTCATATGGATTGTGGTGGTTGAGACCATATGATATGAACAAAGTGACTCAAAATCTCTATATGGAAGTTCTATTTTTCTCCCTATGTATGTGGAGAAAATACCTTATAGGGTTGTAAGTTGTGGTATACTTTAACAATTAAATTCTCGGGTACATCTTCACAAAAAAGAGACTTGACCTTGAGCCTGTGGCACTGGTTATAGTTTCTAAATGACTATGACTTCGAGAACATTTATACTCTAGGGAAGGGAAACATGGCAGAATATTTTCATAATAGAATATCCCATAATCTCCTGGTGTTGTAGGATTTAGTGTAGTTGACTTCATTGGAGCTTGCCCTGGTAGAGTAGGAGGGATCTTTTTTTCTTCACTCAATGGTGTGGAATCCTACACTTCTTGAGCATGTGAGAGAGTCCCAACTAGGTGATATCAACTATGAGGATTTTCATATAAAAAAATCTTAGGGATATTAACATGATGGATTTTTTATTGGAGGGTTTCATATTATCATTTCTGGGGATGTGCGGTAGTACCAGTCACAATGATTGTAAAGGTGATGTGATAATTCCACACATCTCTCATATTTGTAGATCCAAGTGTGGGGGAAATGTATAGATACCTTGAATGGATGTTTTGGTTATATAGGTTGTGATTGAGTGTGTATGAGTTCATCTCATGTTGCCTCACCAACTACTAGGTGAATGGTGAGCACCGGGTTATATTGGTATTTTTGCAACCGCTTAAGATCATGATGTTTAAATTGGATGACATTTCTATGGATTTTGTGATAGAGATTATATATAAAGAGAAGGGACATGAATCCATAAGGGTGACAGTTGACCAAATTATTAATTTAGTGCACTTTCCCTCAATTATAGAGCAAAGTTTGGCAGAGGCATTAGGGATGTTTTTCGTGTATGATATTGTTAACCTCTATGGGGTTCCCACAATGATTGTCTCCAATCATGGTGCACATTTCTTCCCTAATTGTGCAGATCCATATATAGGGAATTTGTGGCCAAGATGAGGAAGAGTACAACCTTTCACCCCAAGAAGTATGGGTAGCTTGAGAGTTCTATTTGTGTTATGGATGATACAATGGTGGCTAACCAATTAGGCTTTATCCAGATCATGGAGGATCACCTTCTCTTTATTGAGTTTTTTGTACAACAATAGCTACCACTTTACCATCAGCATGGAACGATATAAGGCCCCATATGGGAGACCCTATTGGTCAACCTTTTTCTTGAAAAATATTATCGAGATGTCTCTACTGGATCCAGATTTGGTGTAGGCAACGAAGGAAATGGTCCAGGTCATCCATGAGAGGATGAGGATGGAATATAGATGAAAGAAATTCTTAAACAATTCAACATTGTAGGACCTTGGAGTAAAAGATGGAATACTATGATTTCATGAAAGCCTCTCTATGATGATTACAATAAAGGTTAGACAAGGGAAAAATGCATTCACCTAGATTTATCTGGTCATTTTAGGTCTTTTAGATGGTTGGTGAGGTTTCCTACCACCTTTTCATACACCAACATTTATAGTAGGTGTGTGAAATCATCAACATGTTCTAGCTAAGAAGATACATGCATGAACCCATGCACATTATCAACTGGTATGAGATGGAAATTAAAGAGGGATCCAAATTTTTTGAGAACCAAGTAGTGATTGAGGATCTTCTTGAGAGTACACAATGTAGACTGGAAATCCCTCGACTCTCTAGTCGTGGTAGAATGAAAATGAGCAGGGGAGCTTCTGGGAGTGGTAGATCTAAACGTACACCTAGTATGCTGAGTTTTTTTAGTTTTTTAGATCTGAGACAAAAATCATGAATGGAGGAAGGATTTTGTGAACTATTTTGTACTCTTTAAGACGTTGACATATTTTGAAAAATATTTCTAGAGACAGGTGCTATGATGATGTGTGATTCAGAGGCCTGGTGTGCCCATAATTAATTTTTTAAAAATATTATTTAAATTTTATATTATACATGAACATTTTCTTAAAGTAAAATGTAAAGATCATAAATATAATCTTATATCAAAAATTTGAGACCACCTCTGAGTCTGGAATGTGATATTTCCCCTAGGAGCGACCTAAAATAGATCATATTGGGAATTTGGATTACTAACCCATTGACGATGCATTAAGTTGATTAATTAATTATATTTAGTAAATGAATTTATTAATTTAACATAACTAAAATGTTTATAAATCCACCACATTGGAAAATCCTCTAGGGTAAGTAACATAAACCTTGTGAGGATTCTAGAGCATTCTTCCTCCTTCCATTCAAGAATCGACTTCCAATGACGATGATATCTGGATCAGGATAGATCAGTACGCATCAAACACAACAAATTATTCCATTCATTTGAAAGTGTGTTCCTAGATAATGAAAAATACAATCTCTTGGTAGGACTTGTAAAACTGTGTAATTTTTTCTTCTTGATTAAATTGATCGAGACAAATCATTTTATCTTTGATATGTGTCAGTTGA
Organism: Viscum album; assembly: GCA_963277665.1. Classification (NCBI taxonomy): domain Eukaryota; kingdom Viridiplantae; phylum Streptophyta; class Magnoliopsida; order Santalales; family Viscaceae; genus Viscum; species Viscum album. The sequence goes on along the minus strand of OY728130.1, from coordinate 662,172,410 downwards.
TGGACATTGGAATTATCATATGTACATGTTTATATTGATTACTATGTTTCTATCAAACCCTATATATCCTATTTCTTTTTGATTGGAAACTACTTCTTGGAAATGATTAAAAAATAATTTATTCCTTTCTCCCAAAATTTCTTTTTAATCTTCATAGATAGGAAACAGAGGTCCCATTTCAACATAGTTGGGTGGTAACAAGCCTGATGGGACCATTTGAATCACGTAAAATCCTTGTGTGAGGAATGGAATGAAGAATAAAGGATGGATTTGGAGTTGAATCAAGGAATAATAAGTGTTGATTCTCATGGATTTGTGATTTTAGACAGATTGAGGTGACGAGATTGAGTAGATGTGTGATGGTCACTACGCCAAAATTTGTATCTAGCAGTTGTTTTTTTGTTTAGCGATGGGTTTTTAAAACCATCGTAGACTGATTTAGACATGGTTTTTTAGCGGCGGCTAAAATCGACGCTAAATAATTTGTTTTTAATTTTTTTATTTTCTTAATTTATTTATGTTTTTATTTATTATATTATTTATTAATTTTATTATATATATATTTATTAATTATTACCATGCTAATTCACATCTCTGTGCTTATGCACATGCCCATGCCATATATAAAAATTCTGTGTTGGGTGAGATTTGAACCCCTTTCCTCTTGCTTATTCTCCAAAGACTTGACTACTCCAATAGACTCTTCATGTGGTCAATAAATAGAATTTAATGTACCTATATATATATATATATTAATTGGAAAAACAATTAATACATAGAAAGTAAATACACACTAAATAATTTTTAATCAATAAATTTTAATCAATAATGAATAATTAATCATTAATAATTAATCATTTAAATTCATAAATTAATAAGTAATTGTTTATATTTAATAACTAAAAATTACAAAATACATATTAATAAATTGAATATATATGAATAACAAATAAATAAATATATAATATGGAAATAAATGTTAAATAATAAATAATAAATAATAAATAATAAATAATCAATAATATATAATATATAATTAATAAAAATATTATCAATAGTTAATGGTAACATGTAAATAAAAAATAGTAAATAGTAAATACTAAATAATATGTAATATGTAATATATAACATATAATATATAGTATATAATATATATAATATATAATATATTATATATTATATAGTATATAACATATAATATCTAACATATAACAACTAACATCTAATATATAATATATAATATATATTATATAAAATAAAATACATAATATATAACATATAGTATACAATTTATAAATTATACTTTATAATTTATAATTTATAATTTATAATATACAATTTATAATTTATACTTTATACTTTATAATTTATAATTTATTATATATAATACCTAATACGTAATATGTAATATATAATATATAATATATAATATATATATAATATATAATATAATATATAATATATAGTATACAATATGCAGCATATCATATATAAGTAATGTCAAAATAATCAATTAATTAAAAATAATATAATATATCATAAATAAATTACAAATTAATAATAAATTAATAAATAATAGATAAATAAATAAATATTAAATAGTAAATAATAAATACTAAATACTAAATACTAAATACTAAATACTAAATACTAAATACTAAATAATTAATAATTAATAATTAATAAATTATAATTAATAATTAATAATAATTAATAGTAACTAATAATTCTTAATTCATATTAACTATTAATTATTAATTCCTAATTAAAAATTAATATCTAAACAATTACAAATAATTAATAAATGATTAAGAAATTTTTCAAAAATAAATATTAATTAATTAATTAATATTGAATATTGAATAAATAAATAATAAATAATAAATAATAAATAATAAATAACAAATAAAAAATAAAAAATAAAAAATATAAAATAATAGATGATAAATAGTAAATAATTACTAATAATAGTTAATAATTAATAATTAATAATTGTTAATTCATAATAAGTAGTAATTAATAATTGATCATTAAGAAATAAAAATTCAAAATTAATATTTCATATATATAATTTTATAAATAATTAAAAAATTAGTAAAACATTTTCTGAAATAAATAAATAATAAATAATAAATAATAAATATTGAATAAATAAGTAAATAAATAATCAATAAATAACAAATGAATAATAAAATTATAAAAAATAAATATTTGGTAAAGTAAAAATAATGAAATTAATAATAAATAATAAATAAATAAAAATAATGAATTTATAAATTAATGAATTATCTATAAAAAATATTAAATAAATATATATATATATATATATATATATTAGTTAACAAATTGAATGATTTATAAAACATTAAGAACCTCTAAAAACCCTAAAAACATGAAAAATGACCATAAAATATGATCTGAGACTATTTTTTCAGAACCAAAACCACTCAAATCGAAGATCCTGAAAAGAGATTTGATATGATTTATGGTATAGGATAAACGAACATCTGTTTAGAATGTTATAACCATTTTAATTTTAAAAAATCAGTGTCTGCAATAGAGTTCTCTGTTTCAGAGGCCTTTTGGGCCTTTCTAGCAGAATAAAATGGGGTAAAATAAATGTATGGTTTTTGACAAACCTAAATCGTATAGAGCTCATCACATGATTTCATTTGATATGTGGTTGAACCCAAACGGTCTCCCAGATTAAAATTTTGGCCATTTGAATTTTGAGTTCGATTTTTGAATTTTGAAATTGGAATATATTTTTTCATTTGATTATCACAAGATTTAAATCTCACTTGGTTTCAGCTTATATGATATGATTCTATTTGACTGGTTGTGGTGTAGAAATGGACTCCCAGATTGGAAGTTATGTTCATTTTATGTCGAAGTCAGTTATTCAACTTATTGAAGATTTGTATTCAGTTTAAAAATATTATTAACAAATAATTTTAAATATTTATTAATTGACACATTATAAATAATTCAAATTATAAAAAATAAACTATATTAGATTTTAAATAATAAATAAATAATTTTAATGAATAATTAAATAATTTTTCCTTCAATTTTGCAGTGATTTTAAAAGAATCTCAACTAGAAAATTGTAAAATTTTATTGGAATAAATTTTAAAACATTTATAAAACATATTTTAAAAACATTTAGCGGCTATTTTTTTGCAACGGTTTTTTTAAACCCACCACTAAAATAATGTTTTATTATAGTGTGTGTGTACGGTTTCACATGGGAATGAAGTGGATTTAACTCTAGGGCACTAGAGAGCTGAAAATCACAGGCTAGAGAAATATCCTTCATTTTCTAGAAGATAAAAATTTGGAATCAAAGGAAGGGATATTGGATCTATAATTAGGGGAAAATATCGGGAGTTCTGTGAAAAACACTACTATACACCATCTATCATGGTTTGTAGCCCTAATTCTACAGTGGCTAGGGTTTTGGAAAATTAAAAGGATGGTAGGTTGTGAAACCCTCTCACATGTATTGTACCCCTTTATCAAGTGGTCAATCCATGTTGTGGAGCACGTGGGGTAGAACCATGTGGAAAGACATGACCATGTTCTGAAGAACACGACCACAACCAAGGTGCATGAGCTGGGACCCCAGGTGGAATGGACCCACCATTTATTTTTTAATAGTTGGAGAGCCATGTGCCTCCATGGGCACAACCAGGTAACATAGTGTGACCACATTCCTTGTGGGTCCCCCACACATCGTGTACCCCTTGGTTCATTTTTAGAAAACATCAAATTAATGTATCTCCTTCGTTTAAACTCATATTTTTTCCCAAAGTAGCCCATTATTAGTTATTAATAACATATAAAGTGATGGGAACCTCCAATATGGATTTTAGGAAATGATGTAAGATGTTATGGTCATGAAGTTTTTTTAGGTAGTACCTGATGATAGTAGTGGTCAAGACAAGGATCACCAATGTTTCTTAGATTGGAACCACATGTTGGATAGGGCTTGTTTTCTATATTTACTAAGAGGAACACCCTATTGGATAGGGGTATTTTCCTCAAGACATTATACTGGAACCTCCTATCAAATCAATGTACAGACCATCTACCTATAGAGTGGATCCCCCCAATAATATTCTTGGGAGTAAGTCATCTACATACCATGTGGAACCCACTATCGGATAGGATGTTGTTCCTTGATTACCAGAGTGGGACCCACTATGTAGCAGGGCATGGGTCCTTGAACTATAGATTGAAACCCCCAATTATCTTGTTCTATGGTCATTTATCTACTAAATGGAACCCCCATATTGTATAGGGAGAAAGTCCTCATGAAACTAGAGTAGAACCCCCCCCCCCCCACACCATGTTAGGTCTTGGTTCCTCAGCTGTCGGTGTGGAACCCCCCTAACGGATCATGTTGCAGGTCGACGACCATAAATTAAGAACTCCTAGAATGAATTAGGGTGTTGTTCCTATATGGATACTTATTATGTGGAATATCCCCCCCCCCCCCCGATGTACTATGGCTTATATCCTCTACTTGGGGATTATAACCAATGAACGTGCGACACAGTGGCGAGGTGTGGGCCTATGCATGGATACTTATAGGAAAATGCATGAGATTATAGGCATCATTGATAGAATTTTTGAAATTTTGGAAATACTTTTATTTGGCCAGTCAATGATATGGATATACCCCTTATCTCTCATTTGGGATTCCATTAATGATCATATAGAAATATTTCTATATCCAAGATTTGGGATTTGGTTACTCTCTGGCCATAGGTTGTGAATATGCACATGGTAGTCCACCTTCATTCAGGGTTTACTTTCTCATGGTTGGATTATGTTACCCTTCTAATGTGGATGGAAAAGTCTTGACGTGAAGTCCACCTACACCCTATGTTGGTCCCCTTGTGGTTGGTTGAGTTAACATTCTCTTTCATTGGGTTTAGTTTCATCCTATTTACTATACACTATCATTCTATATGTATTATTCCTCATACTCCCCCCCCCCCATATTTTTCATGGAATCTTACTGGGTATGTATATACTAACCCCTACATGGGATTTTCCACACGTGTGTCATGTCTTATATAGATGATGGACATGAATGTGGTGAGTTCAGTTGAGATTAGGGATACATGTTAATTTTGACCATGTATAGTGGTTATAGTTTGAGATCTGGAGCTACACTCTATGAAAATTTGACATTCTATTTTTATCAAGCCGGGACAACATTCTGGTTGGGAATTCATTTTTCACCATTACTTTTAAGTTTTCACTGACATAATATTTCACACCCTAGAGGTTTTTCAATCTTGGTATACTTTCTAGATATTTCATCATTTTTCTTATTATTACTCTCCAATTCTTCATTGAGATTGTCATATGTGTATACATGTACATTAAGTAAAGGCCTCTAATTTTTGTTATGCCTTATGAATCTTTTCAACACCCCTGGTCCTATGTATGTGGTATTATAGTAGTTTTAGCTCGAGCCCTGGTTTTGGTTGGGTTATGACAAGGTTTTGGGAAAGGGAAACAATATTTCACATCTCTAAAATATAAGCGACAATAAGAATTTCATACATAATAAAAAAAAGGAAAAAGAAATATCCTATAATAATTTACACATAAGTAAAACAAAAAAATTAAGGAAATATAAAAGAAAAACTTATAGATTCAAGTGTTAATCCTAAAAAAATTGTTTACACCGTGAATAGTTCTATAAAAAATATGGACCTCTAAGATATCATGTTAATTAGATTTAATATCCCAAGATTTGTAGGTTTGCATGATGAAAGATAAAATATATGAACATGTGTTCTCTCTATGATATAGGATAAAAATCACACAATCCATCACTACACTAATAAAAACAAGAAATAAATTCTCATTTATTTATTTTTGATTGGATAAGCAGTCACCCCTCGATTGTGATCAAGAATGAAACCCAATTATAAATACCAAGAATCAATTGAGTTGAATTTTGGAATGCTAATTGGTTAAAAAACATTTCATACTGCAAACATGGATTTTAATAATGAAGTTGAAGAATCCAAAATCCTACCAAGAAAATAAATTGTGAGTGAAGAGGGATAATATAGATCAAGCATTAGATCTTGGAAAAATAACTCAAAATTCTTTCAAATACAGATCAAAATAATTTTTGGGTGGCTACAATGGAAAGTGTAACAACCATGATAGAAAAAATGGGACAAAGGGAAGGCAATGGTAAAAAAACAAGTACAAAAATGGTAAATAATAACAATAATAATCTTAGTAAATAATATCATAAAAAAAATTATAAATTTTACAATAATAATGTGAATAAAATTCACACCAAAAGAAGTGTTGGTTAGAACACACATGATGACATAATAGTGGGTGAACAATTTTATTCTTAAACACATTGATAAATTAAAATTAATCCCACATTTTGAATTATAATGTGATATAATACTTATTTTCTAAAAATTTATTTTGTAATTGAATAATAAAGATGAAAATAATTTAGTAATTTATATAGTGGTTTGGGGAACAATGAGTCCCTTGTCAACTCCACCAACACCCCATCTATGAGATAAGTGATTTTCAATAAATATGGCTATTTTCTGAAGACATTGAAAACACAGTGTAGGAAGTTGAAACCTTATAATAGGTTGGCTAATTTTAAATAGAACCTTGTAAAACATGTATTATAATGATAAGATAAATCTCTAATGTAAAGGAGATATAGAATTTTGATAATAGGTTTCACTCTAAGTTGCATCTGAAAATGAAAAAGTAGATATTTTCATAATTATATAAGACATAAATTATATTAAACTATTCCTGAAAAAACTCTAGGTTTTTATGATAATGAACAAAAAGTAGAAGGGACAACAACTTCTTCATTGTATGATGGATACAAGATGTAGAATATAAAAAGTAACTGACCAAAGTGTAATCCTTTGAAAGAACATTAATGAACTGGAAAAGTTTATATCAATAATAAATAATATAAATAGTATAATTAATCTCAAGGAGTCCTAATTAGATTTTAAAAATATTTTTCTTTTGAAACTCTTGAGAATCATATTATATTTGAAAAAAGCTTCAACTATATGCTAATATATATATTGATCAGATAAAACCTTTGAGTTTAAATAGAAAAAGTTATCTAATTCTATTCAAGAAGAATTGTATATATTTCTATATAAATAATGATCATAAAAAATTCATCATGTTTAAAATGTGAATTTTATTGACCACTAAAATTTATCTCTTTCCACTGAAATAGGAATTATTTGATCCACTGTTGAATATCCATTTAAATGGATTTAAATTATTTTAATAATATATTTACTTTTGCGAAGTCATTGATGAAATCTCAAAAAATATCCAAAATTAAATTCTCATATATGACCACTTTCTCCAATGGCCTTAAGGCCTTCATTTTTTATTGATTTTGATAATCCATATTTCAAGGGGTGAGGTGGAACCCTTACAAGGTTCGTAGGCGTAATTATTACATGGCCCATAGGCCATAGAGGAATTCATTGCCTATAGGCTTCAGACATTACATACATCCCAGACTAACTACTTGGAACTTCTCCTTCACAACATCTTCATCGTGAAATCAGCTCTCCACCTTCGCATGGCTGTTTGGATAGGCATTCCCGTGCATACACATGCTTGTCCCGATAGCAGGTGACATACCCTCTCATTCATGCAATCCGTTTAGCTTCTGATGTGGTGAAAGCTCCTTGCTCATCCTCCTTGTAGAGCTTGTTCCTTGTAGGTTGTCTGGTTTGCATCTGCACTAAGGTGGCCCGAAGGCCTTCAGGTGGCCCAAAGGCCATACTGACCCGAAGCCCTGGGTGGTCCGAAGGCCTTACAAGACTTAGGGACCAAATTGGTGGCCCGAAGGCCCAAACAGGGTCATATTCCCGGTTGCTACAGTGCCAAACAGTGCCTGCTACAGTTCTTGCTACAGTAACTGCTAAAGTACTGCACAGTTCCCGCTACAGTACCTGCTACAGTGCTGCTACAATGCCCCGGAAATCTGCCTCCTCCTAGATTTCATCCCTTGTCATTTGGATGCAGTTAAGGAGTCCTTACCAACTGGGCTAAGGCTCATGTTCTATGACTACTTCAATGTAGTATTTCTCCATATTTTGATATCTTCAAAAATACAACACAAAATATATGTTTGATTCCAAATATAGGGGTTAGAAACTAAACTTTAGATACTCAAACATAGGATTCTTCAAAAAAATTTGGCACCCAATTATATCATTTACTTCAACCATAAGGTTCACAAGGTAGTAAACCTTATCAATAGTTAGATTCCCAAACCATAAATTCACTTTAATCATATCGTTATGAACATTGATTCCTTACACCTTAAAAACACCTAGAATATATAGAATATAAAAATACAATTGAATAAAAAGACCAGGATATCAAGTATTTGTGGAAAAATTAATTAGGTTTTTAAATAAATATAATCTTGAAATTCACTTAAATAAATTCATTAATAATATAAAGGAGGTTGTTTTTTAGAATATAAATCAATGAGAAATAAAATATTAATACTATAATTCATATTTTTAGTAGTATCCCATTTTTTGATTAATGAATATGTAGAAATATAGACACAAAAATACTGATAGGAATATATAAAAAATTGAAAAAAGGAAAAAAATTATCCAATAATAGAACATTGTGTTTATCACAAATTTTCCCCCATTTTGTGAAATCAAAAATAAAATATATAAATTGATTAAAACACATTCAATTCAGCATTAAACTATTAGAAAATGTTATATAATACGAAGATAAATGAATAATGAAAAAGAATAGTCTTAGAAACAAATAATTGTTGTAACCATAAACTACAAAATAAAGATTAAAAATAATTAATAGAATTATTTATTTTACTAAATATATTAGAATAAAAATATGTTCTATTGCATGTTTTCAAATGGAATGGGAATATGATGATAGGATTATTCATGCTCATCATAGGAATATTTTTTGGGTAGGGAATCATGAATTGTCTGATGAATAACCTTTAACTCCCCAATCAACAACATGAAATTATGATTTATTGGATCAGACCATTCTTTTGTAAAACAACATGACTGAAGGCACATCTTCAGCACTTCCACCAAGTTTACTTTTTGAAAAATGTGAATAGACTAAAAAGACTAATCATCTTTTCTCATCATGTTACATAGTTGGAATAAAAATAAAATGAACTCCTCAATCAGTAGAAGGTAACTCTTTAACTAGCTCTTACAAAATTTCTGTTAAACTGTGTATGGGATCAATGTAACATTTTCTGATTTTAATTATTTTATCCATTATATAAACATCATCTAACAATAATTTTATTCTTCATATAACCTCAATATACACTTTCTAACTTGATGTTAAAGCTCTACCTTGACAAGAAATGGCATGGAAAGTCTCATACTGATTAGACAAATACTTATTAAAATAAAAAATTGATATAGAAACACCATTTCCTCTTATCTATCCAACATGATCAGATATATCTATCTTTATATAATCATAATATTTTTTTATTTTTAAATTTCAATTAGATCATGATTCTGAATATAAAGATATTCAAATTCTATTGTGGAACCAGAAGTTATTTTATACTCATCAAGGATATAAGATCATTATCCACATATACTTCAAAATTTAATGTTTTATCCTTTAATTTATCCGAATTAAAAACCATACCCAAGGATAATTAATGAGTATTAACCTCCAAATATAACAAATCATTAAAATATGATGAATTTTATATATATTTTGCATAAGTAACTTTGACATCAACCACCTAATGCAACTGAACAACAAAATCTTTACTAGAGTAAGAGGATAGCTGACCAAGATCTTTTGAATTTTCACAGGCATCCTTAACTATCCATTCAAAGGAAATTTTAATAATGTAAATTTATTAAATCCTAATCAATTTAATTTTTACAACTACATGAAAATAACGCTGGTTAGAAAAATGGGTTTCTTCTATAATATTTTCCTCAGCATCAGTTTTCTGGTCATCTATTTCTTCAAGAAAAAAATATAAAAAAATTGACATTGTTAGTTTATTTAACATATATAGGATGATCCCCTATTCATCCATATAAATTCATTCCTTAACATCAGTATCTTCTCTTTTTATTTTTTACTAAATAAGTTCAAATATCTTCTCTGTATTAGAAGAAGAATCTATAAAGGGTCAATAAAAATGAATAATTACCCCTACCCTAACTAGGATATTATCTTCTTATTCATTACTTATCTATGCAATAAATGAAACATTAGAAACACCAATAAATGATTCTTTCAAACGACCATATTCTTGAGGTACTCCATCTCCTTTAACTCTGGTTTCACCAACTTCTTCACTACATCTAGTAGAACTAGTTAAATTTAATACCATATTATCCCCTAAGTATAAGGTCATTAATTTTCTTTCTCCTCAACACCAATAGGAATTAAAATTTCACTGGTTATTCTCCAAAAAAATATTTCAAATAATTGATGCAGACATGATGTTTCTATTATAACATCTCAACCCAGTTCATATTTCATCAATCATCCCTCTCTTGTATAAAGGAAATGAAACAATTATTCAATAGGTTTTTAATGATTTTATTGCGTTCTTTTAGAAATAATAATTCATAGACCTCATCATGTACCTACTAAAATTATGATCGATGTTTATAAACATCAAAAAAATAATGTAGATATCTTGGATGAAGATTTTCTCAAACTAACATATCATTATCACTATAATAGTTTGTTAAACTTTGAAAAAGACATTATGATCCACATACAAATTCGTTAGTAAAATATTTATAACTTAAGAGGCTCTAGAACTGGAGAACAAAATGTATTCATAATAATAAACACTATATCCAATAGATCATAAACTAAAATGGAAAACTCTTTCATGGGGGATTTGAAAATATGATCCATTTCAATTGAACAATTAGAAAATTCGCTATCATTCACATTCAATGACATAACGTCTTCCGTGTCCCCAAAACTAAAATGTTTATTCCAATAAAATTATTTTACCTATATCTCAAATTCATACATAGTATTTCCACAATCGAACATATATTCTAGACCATAGAACCCTATATCTTTTTTTAAAAAATTCACCTGATAAATCAATTAAAAATATATAACATTTCCATGAAGAGAAATCCTTTTAGAACATGAATACTTATACCACAATATTCCACTCAAACTAGATTCATCATCTCTTTTAATATTTTCCATCATGATAATATTAATGTTTATGGTTCAAGAATAAGGGTTTGAGATTGATTTTAAGCTTCATATATGAAAATGGGGAAGGTCAAATGTAAGAGAGAAATAAGTGTTGTACTCTGATAGTTTATAAGAGATGAATTGATTTCTATATTCAAAATTGTAGTGTAATTACATATAATTTTTTATTTTAAAATAAAATTTTAAAATTCAAATACGCTGATTTAATTTTAATAGAAATGATTATTAACTAAATACTATTTATGAATAAATAATTTTTAATGAGAAAAGTATAAACAAAAATAATATGTAAATTGAATCGATATAATCAAATACTCTCTGGAATGATTCTAAAAATTTTCATATAATACCTTCATTTCAGGTAATGTGTATCTAAGACTACAATCCTTTTTACAGTTCCACCTCAACCCTTAAAAGGGTGATTGTTGATAAATAAATAAATTTTTTTTTGTTTTGGGCCATTTGGGTAGGTATATATTTGATCTAAAAAATTTAAAAGAATTGTTCTTCTTAAAAGGTGTTAGATTATATAATCATAGGGAATAACCATTTTTAAAAAATAAATGAACTCAATATTTCATACCAATACCTTGGTATCTGTTTATCTTCATATGGATATTCCATATGTTTAAAAAAATAATCTGGTAAATAATGGTATTCAAAACTAGTAGGTTGTTCAATATAGAATTAATTCACTAAATTAAAATTTAGAAAGGTGGATTTTAAATCTATATATTATTATTTAAATTTCATATGAGATAAAAATTGTAAAATTATCTTAATGGCTTTAATCTGAACAAATGGGGTAGAGGTTTCTTGATAATCCATTACTTCTTCATAGTTGTAACCCTTATAAATCTTCCTGACCTTGTTTGTAATAATTATACATGGATCATCCTAGTTATTTTTATTTTCCCATTTGATTTATATCTCTAGATGATTCGAGTGCTTATAAACCAATTTCCACACATCATTTCTCTTAAATTTTGTTTTCCCTTTCTATATAGTTATCATTCCAGTCACCCCTTCTATGTATTCTTCTATAGTATTATGTTCAAACAATGATAGGGAACAAGATAATTGAACTATGTTTTATAAAATCATTTTAGTCCGATATCCTTCATTCAGGTCTGAAATAAAAATCCCTAAATTGTTTTACTTTAGTGTTCTCAGCTATCCAAGTAAGACACTTTCTAGTCCCATAGTTTCTTGTTCATCAGAACCTGATTAATTCTATTCATATTCTAATTTAGATTCTAAAATATACATAGATGAGTCAGTAAAAAATTTATTTAAATAATTATCGAATTAAACTATTTTAATTATTTTCTTATAAAAAGGATCACTTCTATCAAACATCTCATAAACATATTCTTCAGTCACCCATGACTTTTTATTACACACTCTAAAAGATTTATTATAAGTTGAATATACCAGAAATATTATATAATCAACCATTTTATTATAATTTACTATTTTTCCTTATTATTCATGATATACTCCATCCATACAATAACATTAAATTATACAATTTTAGGTTTTAGATTATTCCATAACTCATATAGTATCTTTTGAAAAAAGGCCCGATTAAAACACTCTCCACGATATGGAAATATGTATTGAAATATTATGCCCAAAAATATGTAGCAATACTATATCTATTCTATATAATTGTTATAATTTGTCTAAAAATATTATTCCTTTTTCTATATTTCCATTTTTTTAAAATCCTTGGAGAAGAGAAAGCATTTTTAATTATGTTTTTTGATGGAAAAACTAAAATTTCTTAGTTCTGAAACTCTCCTCTCTAGTCACATATTATTGAAATTATTTGGAAATATTTTTTCAATGTAAAAAATAATAATTTTTTTAAAAATCATCACTTTTATACATTATGAAATAAACCATGAAAAATATGAAAAAAATAATCAACTAAAAAAACGTGAGCAAACATGAAACCATTACTACTACTCTAAAAGGTCTAAAAAATCCATTTGAATATGTTCTAATGTTTTATATGATAAACCCCCTTAAATGTATTTGAAATATTTCAATTATTACATCACTATTTAGAAATAATCTCAAATTATATTATAATAAAAAATAAGATTGTGAAGATTTAAAACTAAATGATTCATAGATAACATTAATAGGAAAATATATTATAATAATCAAGTATTTTATTCCATATATAGGATGCAGTTATTTTAGTTCTTAAAATATTTACATTATTTTCACAAAAGAAACTAAGGTCTAAAATTAAAAAAATCATTTATATTTTCTCTAATCCTAATCATTTTATGTTTAAAAACGGAGTATGAATTGTTTGAAAAATCAACATGAAAATTTATCACAGAGAGTTGAGATATTCATTTTATATTTTCCTTCATACCATGAATGTAGAGATCTTTGTCGATTAAGATTGATTTTGGATCCCCCACTAATCCAACACCAATGATCATTCCATTTTTGATTTATCTAATGCTATCCAAGCCTCCATCTTCTTTTTATGGTGCTAATAAATTTATCCCCAATGATGTGTCTTGTGAAAAAAGTATCCATATAAAAAATTTATCTTCTTTCTCAATGGATTTTATCCTACAAAAATATCATATAAAATATTTTAATATACCAAAATGATATTTTTTTCGTTCAGTGTCAATAAGTAAGGATCTAAGAAACCATATCTTTTTAACCTCATTAGAATCAACATTAAAAAAATACATTGAAACATATGTATTTTTTCACTAAATATCTAAGTATTTTTCCCAAAAAATTATTATCAAAATGGCCCCTAATAGAAAAGTAAAAAACAATTAATCTAATAAATGTTGTGGTTCTTCTAATTAGTAACAAAATAGTTTCTACTTAGGTTAGTTTTCTAACCATTATTACAAATACCAAATAATTCTTCTCTATGAAAATTCATTCAAATAATATTGTTTAATGAGTTTTATCCCCTATCAAATATGATAGAATAACTTTTAGAATACATATTTTCACAGTGAAACTATTTAATTTTTATTTCATATATTGTGTATCTTGAAGCAGATTTACATAATTTTTCTATCAATTCAAGGTAGTGTTTTAATATAACAAATTCTTAACATAAAATTTTATTATGAATATTCCTCAAGTATTTGTTATATTTAATTGGGGATTAATTACAGTATTCCATAATTTAATATTATTCAACTAATTTACCATTTTGATAAACATTAATAATTAGTGAAAGCTGGATAGTAATATTTTATATTGTCTTCCTTAGACATAAGTCAAATTTTAATATTTCTAATTGCATTGATCAGGTTATATATCATAACATAAAGATATGTTACATTCATTATAGACACTCTACATAACCTTCATAGAAATATTTTCTTTAGGATGCAACTAAAATTTCATTTGGATCTTTTTTTCTATCCTATCAGTTTTTATGTTTCCTTAAATTGTGTGAAATTAGCTCTAACATTCCCCATTTATTTCCATTCATAACACCAATCCTGATTTAGTCCACAACTATTTTTCTTGGAATCATTTAAAAACTTCAATGATCAATTCCTCCCCTTATATGAAATTATTAAATCTCATGGATATGAGATTTAGTTCCTCTCTATAATTTGAACAATTAAAATCATCTATATATATAACATCAACCTTTAACATATTTTGTATATTTATGAATAGTATTCTAAATCTATCATTATTTGATCTTATGATTCACCTTTCAGTTTATCCACATAATGTATAATATTATAATTCACTTCGTTCATTGTTATATTTTTAAATGGAATGGATTTTTGGATCACAGTTGATCTTCCATTCCACACATAGGGTAAACCTATAAGAATATTCAATGCCTAATTTGTTTTTATAATTGGATTTCCAAGGGTAGTAACACCATTAACAATTTCAATAAATCATCCATTATTTTGAGTAATTAATTAACAATTATACATTCTAAACAATAAAAATTTAATTCATCATTTTTTTAACTCAACTATATAAAATTATCGATTCTTTCATAGGTTGATGCAATTCTCAGCTACATATCATGTGTAGTATGTAATTAAAAAACATGATTCATTTTATCAAGCACATGACCAGAAATGATTGTAATCATGAATCTTAAAATAAAACCATATCCATCTTCTCTGGAAGAATCCCACTCTTTGGTTTCTTCCTTGTGCATATTATAAGGCCTAAAAAATTATATAAAAATTTAAATGAAGATTCATTAAATATATAAAAATAAAGATTATCCAACATCTGTAATTCTCTTAGTTAAAGTATTGAACTCTAATTGTTTACATTTCATCTTTAAGAATAGTTTTCGATGTAACTCCCCAACCCTAGATACCCAGATTCGGTGCATTATTACATAACATTGGCATGATCACAAGAAAGATCAGGTCTCAAAAGACCTATTAGTTTAGTATCCTTGGAATAACTAAATACATTAATAATGTTTACATTACATCATAAAATGAAAACTACAACAATATAGTCTCCATAGTCCACACTCTTATCCCCTCATACTATCCCTGCAGGTCATTCATAAATTACTTCTTCACATCATGGGAAAAATAAAACATAGAAAAGGGGTGAGCTCAAATGCCCAGTAAGGATAAAAATATAGTGGAAACTTTCATAAATAAGAATAATCATTTAAGGCAATGTATAACTAAAACAAACGCCTTTTAAACTTGAACTTCAACATAATATGGTAGAAATAAAATGAAATAATTCCAGTTACTTATTCAAATTGATATTCTACTAATCGAATAATCACATGAAAAATCAATAACCACTTTCATAATGATGGAATGCATACTGCAAAACTATCATAACCACATAGCCAAGGCCTCGTTCCAAGACTACAAATAATATTTTGTCAATGCCTTGTGCCAAGAAACTATTTTGTCTCATGAGACCTACCAATGCATCGAGGATTTATAACGGGCTCTACTCGTCACTTATTAAGTCCAATGAATTCCTCATACGAACAAGTTTAAACATAACATAAATATTCGTATTAAAACTAGCATACGAAATGTGAATACTTTCTCCATAAACCATGAATGGTATAAAAATAAAACATCCATAGTGAAACATATCACAAAACCTTCAATACAATATGGAAGTTTTGTATCACAATAAATCAACTTCAAATAAGGTTAAAATCCCTCAAAACATGTTGACATAGATGAAATCAAAACTATTTGAGAGAAATATCTCTTTTTTTTAAATCATTTTAAAGTCACATAATTATAAAATAAAACATTTACTTCAAAAATTTTCTTATAATATTTTAATGTAAAATTTGAAGATTTCATAACAGAAAAAAATAGCCTCACCCTCCATATAAGTTAAAAAAACATTCTTACCTTAATTATATTGAAAAGGTTAAAAAGGACCTTATTTGGAAAATGGCAGAAAAATTCTTTTATAAAGCTCTTATAAAAATTAAAACAAGGGTATAAATGACTTTAACCCATATTCTAGTAAATAGTAAAAATTATTTGAAAAATGTTTTTAAGAAACATGGATGTGGATGATAAAGAAGTCCCAGTAGATTATTACATATAAACAACCTCGGATAATGAAGAGATTGTGGAATAAACCCTTAACTTGTACTTTTCCTTGGTTGGGGGTAGGTTAACCTCCTGTAAAATGGTGAAATAATTGTTATTAAATTATACCAAAATCATATACATTAATATGATAACATATATGATCTTTTAATATTGCTTTGTTAATAATATCTTAGCATTATCATCGTTTCGGGTGTTAACTTACTCGTTTTCTTTTATATGTTTTGTTACATAAGCCATGTTTGTTAAGGATAGGTTGTATCTTATTGATATCCAGAATGATATCAAGTCCTTAAAAATTATTTTTAATCATCAAATGATAATTATACTTGAATGGATACGGTGGAGAATGAATCTCATCACATTCGTGGAGACGGTAGTCCATACGTACGCACGAGTGACAATATCATTCTTTTGATATTAAAATAATATATAATTGGATGGTATATCAAATATAATGAATAATTATCATGTTATATTTATTATTTATATGAATTACACATCATTATTATACCCATCCAAATAATAATTTATTGAATAACAATTACACCACAATGTGGAGACGATAAGTCGTATGTACGCACATATGGTGACATGTCATTCAAAGGATGGATAGAATACTGAATATGGTTGTACAATATTTATAATGACATCACATTATATATAATATACTGGAGTTCTTATTTTAGAATGGGAATAATAAAGAAAGAAGAAGTTGAAGAATAAAGGAACTTGAAAGAGGGTGGTGAAAACATTACCTCTTCTTCGGGTTCTTCCATTTGATTTGATCAAAAGGGTTTGTTAGGATGGAATTATGACTAAAGGAAGGCTTCTAGGATAAAGGTAGGATATTTTAGAGGGTATTTGGGGAGATTTTGGCTGTGCCAAAAGGCCTTGAATGTGTGAATTATTGAGAAGGCAGAGTGCCCTTTTATAAGAGGGGCGAGGGGCACCTTTGGAAAATCTAGAAATATTATTTTATGATAAATTCGTATTCGGTTTCTAATGGATGAAAAGTGGATTATATAAATTTTAAGGTGGGTATAGGTAGAAAAACACTCAACCAATAGGTTTTATAAAGGTTTGGGTCAATATATTGACCTTATCTGTTAGTTTTAACTCGAAGTTAATTAGTTTAACATTTACCACGTCACTTTGTATTTTTATATTATATAGTTAATAAACATACTATATACATCCAAGAAACCACCAAGTGGTCCATTAATGATACACCTATCATGATATAAGTATCTTGGCCGAACCTTATATTTTTTGTAATTTAATATCAATTAATAATATAGTATTTGTTTTAAAAACCTTTTTATGTCAATTTTGACATTATTCAATAATTGATTTTTGTTAAAGTCTTGTAAACTTTATTAATTCGAAAAAAATTCATTTAAAAAATAATATAATATCATATTAAGCAATATAATTCATATATGTCACCAAAACATTCACATTATATTAATTTTAACATTTATAATAACAATTATTTGATTCTTTCATTAATAATAAAAATAATGCATCATTATAGTGGCATATATAATAATAATTATTAAATGTCTAAAATTAAAAAATAAAATACCATTATGTAGGAAATATTTTTATATTTATAATGAATATTTATAGTCGAAAATCCAACATATATAACCCTATGTAAAAATAGTTTTTATAAAAGATATTTGCTTATGTCATTTTTGTATTTATTTTAACTTAATTAATATAAAGTGTCATTATCACATACTAGTGGATCCATGGGGTCCCAAAATCGACCCAAAGATGCCCATGGTCTGACATGTATCAACCAATAAGGTTAGGTCACGTTTTAGGGTAATTTATTATTATTATAATTTTATTTTGATACCCTTATTTACCAGATTTACCCTTTAACCTTGGTAAATAAAATATTTACTGAAGTAATTATTCAAAATGTCTAAAAATAAAAGTTATCTATATACACAATTTGAACATCCTGGTTCCAAATATGGAACCCATTTTTCCAAATTCAAAACACAGAAGTGGCAGAAATTAATTTTAAATTAATTCTCATTGTTAAAACAAAAAGCGCCTTTTTAAGAGATAATAACTATCAAAAGATTGACACTTGTTTATGTTAGGTTTAATTGTGAAATTATGTACAATGACCAAAATTGTATTAAATGGTAAAAATATATTATAAATATAATTTAAAACCACCCAAATTCATAATTTATCACTATATATTATTTCGATTAAAAAAGTTGTTTTTAATTAAAATTTAGTAATTTTCACTATTCATCAAAATATAAATGTTATCTGAAAAGTTCCAAAATTTTACCCTAGGCTAATTTTGATATTCCGAATCCAAAAATGAAGTCAATTTTGAAAAATTAAATTTATAAATTTCAAAAAGTGGTTATTACTATTCATAATGGCTAGTTTGATTGGTTGTGGTGTGTTAGAACTCGATGTTGTGTACAACACACGCTATCACATTATTCAAAGAGATGCGTACCGTAGAAGATTGGGGTGTTACATTCTCCACTCCTTTAAATAATTTCGTCCTCAAAATTTCTAGAATACTACCGCATGAAAAGACTCAGGTGGTTCTTTATCATAAGTTCCCCAGGTTCCCACATTGCCTCTTCCATCTTATGGTCTCTCCACAAATCTTTTACCAGATGAGTCGTCCAATTTCTCAATACTTGTTTTGTCATATCAAGAATCCTGATGGGATCTTCCCAATAAGATAGATCGGGTTCCAATTCTAATTCCTCATAGGTGAGTACATGCATTGGGTCAGGCATGTATTTCCTCAACAGTGATACGTGGAACACATCGTGAACATTCGAGAGACTTGGCGGTATTGCCAAACGGTAAGCTACATCCCCAATTCGTTCTAGAATTTCAAAAGGTCCGATGTACCTACGACTGAATTTACACTTCCTACCGAAATGTATAACTCCCTTCCATGGAGATACCTTCAAGAATACATGATCTCCTACCTGAAATTAAAAATCCTTCCTTCAGTTATCGACATAGCTCTTCTGCCTACTTTGAGCTTCTTTGATGTGGTTTTGGATTACCTTTACCTTTTCCATTGTTTTCTCCACCAGTTCTGGGCCTATAAGTTGTCGTTCACCAACGTCATCCCAATAGGTTGGTGTGTGACATCTCTTTCCGTATAACGCTTCATATGGTGCCATCTGAATACTCGAGTGAAACAATTGTTATAGGAAAATTCTACCAGAGGTAAATATTGATCCCACACACCCTGAAAGTCAAGTGATCAGGATCTCAACATGTCTTCTAAGGTTTGAATAGTTCAATCTGATTGTCTATATATTTGAGGGTGGTATGCAGTGCTCAATTTAAGTTTAGTATCTGGTGATTTCTGAATACTCTTTCAGAATCTTGAAGTAAAACGGGGATCACGACCAGAAACAATCGATAGGGGTACTCTATGAAGTCTCCCAACTTCATCAATATATAGTCTTTCTAGACATTCCAGTGGTAGATCTTCTCTTATATCAAGAAAATATGATAAATTGGTAAGACGATCAACAATAACCCATATTGCATCATTCTTTCTAGGAGTCTTTGGTAGCCCCATGACCAAGTCCATCATAATATTTTCCCATTTCCACTCCGGTATGGGAAGAGGTTGCCTGACTCCTCCTGGCTGTTGCCTTCCAGCTTTCATTTGTTGAAAAACCATGCATCTCGACACAAAATTAGAAATCTCCCTCTTCATGTTGTCCCACAAAAAATGTTCCTTCAAGTCTCTATACATTTTGGTTCTCCCATGGTGTATAGAGAAATAAGAACTATGAGCATCATCCAACAATTCCCTTTTTAGATCAGGTATATTGGGAACACAAAGTCTCTTCCCAAATTTCAAAATTCCATCTTCATACCCAAAGTCATTCAATCTCCCATCATTCATAGCTTTAATCTTCTTTTTAAATTCCTCATCATCGGTCTAAGAACTCTTAATCCATTCCAGTAAAGATGGTCTGGCAACCATTTGAAAAATCATTGATCTGTCACTTTCCATGGTTATTCCCATGTCCATCTTCACTAGATCAATGGAAATTGGATCCCTTTCAATTCTCATATTGTTCAAAACTCCATGATCTTTTCTGCTCAAAGCATCTTCCACTTTATTTTCCTTCCCCAGGTTTTAGTTTATCATACAATCATAATCCATGAGTAATTCAAGCCATCTCATTTTCCGCATGTTGATTTCTTTTTGTGAGAAAATATAATTCAAACTCTTTTGATCAGTATAAATCTAACTTTTTTCACCATATAGGTAGTGCCTCTATATATTCAAAGAAAATATCACAGATTCTAACTCAAGATCATGAGTAGGATCTTTTTTTGTCATGATTTTTCAACTGTCATGATGCATAGGCAATAACCCTATCATTCTGCATAAGGACACAACCAAGTCCTTTCTTTGATGCATCACTATAAATAACGAACCCATAATTCCCCAATGGTAGAGTCAATATAAGAGCATTGACTAATCTTCTCTTTAGTTCTTCAAAACACTCTTCACATTTTTTTTGCCCAGACAAATTTAACCGCTTTACGTGTGAGCTTTGTTAATTGGTTAGGCAACCGCGTGAAATTCTGGACGAAACGTCGATAATAACCTGCTAAACCAATAAAACTGTGTACCTTAGTTATACTCGTTGGTGTAGGCCATTCTTGTATTTCCTTGGACTTAGAAGGATCAACTTAGATTCCATTGTTAGAGACAATATGGCCAAGAAAAGATATCTCCTGAAGCCAAAATTCAAACTTGCTAAACCTCCCATATAATTAATGTCATCTCAATGTCTTCAGGATAATGTGCAAGTGATTTTCATGATATTCATAGCTTTTGGAGTATACCAAGATATCATCAATAAATACCACCAAAAAATCATCGAGATATTCCTTGAAAACACTATTCATTAGATCCATGAATACAGAGGGTGCATTAGTCAGCCTGAAAGGCATTACCATAAACTCGTAATGCCCGTACCTTGTTCGAAATGTTGTCTTCAGAATGTCTTCCTTCTTCACACACAACTGATGGTATCCAGATCTAAGGTCAATCTTTGAAAAGTATTGAGCTCCATGCAGTTGGTCAAATAAATTATCAATGCGAGGTAGGGGATACTTGTTCTTTATTATTAAAGCATTGATCTCCCTGTAGTCGATACATAACCTCATAGATCCATCTTTCTTTTTAACAAAAAGAACAGGGGCTCCCCATGGAGAAAAACTAGGGCAGATAAATCTTTTTTTACTCAATTCCTCTAGTTGTTTCTTTAGTTAAAATAATTCCACAGTGTCCATTCTATAAGAGGTCTTCGATATTGGCCTTGATCCAGAATTAAATCTATGGAAAACTCAACTTCTCGTTCTCGAGGATGTCCAGGTAAATCTTCCAGAAACACATCTACATATTCATTCACAATAGGTACATCCTCTATTTGAACATTTCTTTCCTCACCCACAGTCATTTCATTCTCTTCCTCCCCAATAATTGAATTTAGTTGAGCTACTGGGGGTGGATCTAGATAATAATTAGGTGGTGACAATACTCCTCTAAAGATAATGTGTTCCTTATCATCATCATCAAAAATTGTAACCTCCATCTTCTTAAAATAAATCTTTGCATCATGGTCCAAAATCCCATCCATACCGAGGATTATATCAAACTCAATCATAGGTACGACAATGAGATCAGTGGATAAAGAAAATTTATGTGCTCTAATGGGGACAGATTCTCAAAACTTTATTGCAATGATACTTCCCTTAAGAGTTTTAACTGACAAATACCTTGTTAAATCAAATTGGAAATATATAATTTTCTTAGAAAACTTGGAAGATATGAAACAATGCGGTGATCCAGAATCAAATAATGCATTTGTTATACTTGAAGAAACCATTAAATTACCTGCCACCACGTCTTTCGGAGCTTCTACCTTAGCAGTAGTGATCGCATAAGCTTGGCCTTGATCCCTTGGCCCTTTCTGAGGTATGTTCCCCTAACGCTTATGACATTCATTTGCATAATGTCCCATCTCCCTGCAATTGTAGAATTGGAAAATGGTGGCTTCCTTCTTCCCCTTGCAATCACGAGTTTGGTGGCCTTTTTCACCACACTTGTAATAGAATCCCATTCCTTTTAAGTAAGTACCAGGGTGTTTCTTCCAACATTTACTACAGGATGGATATTCAACTTTTCCATTCTTCCCCTTATTTCTATTCCCAGATTGATCAGCAGATCTCTTCTTCTCTTACTTTGCTTTAAAGTCATAAGACTTAGAGAATTCCTTTTCTGTCTTGATAGCACATGAGACAATGTATTTGTACGACAAGAATGATTGTGAGACTAATTCTCGATGGAGAAATGGTTTTAAACCATCAAATACATGATCAATCTTACTTCTTGTGTTACGTATATAATCTCCATCATACCTTTCTGACCTCGTAAAGTTATCCTCATACTTTGCGACATTCTCATCCTCCTTTTGTCTCAGACTCAGAAATTGCCTTTCCATATCTGTTCGATGGTCACAACGAAATTATTTCTCTAAAAATAGATCTTTTAACACCCTCAATTCCATATTTGATACTTCATCATCTTCCTTTGTGTTTTGAATCAATGACCACCATTGATCATCATCTCCAGTGAAGTGATAAACTGCCATGACAACTTTTTCCCTTTCACTACTCCCCAATGCCTAAAATATTTTCTCTAGGGAACTTATCCATTGCTCAATTAATAATGGATTTGTACTCCCATTGAATGTTAGTGGTTGCTGCCTCATGAAGTGATCTAACATTGATCCTCCATGTTGTGGATCAGGGTGCTCCTTACGGGTAAGGTTATTATTCATAACCTGAGTGAGTTGTCTCAGTATGGCGATTAGTTGATCCGCACCAATTGCATCACTAGCTCCACTATAATAATCTTGAGTAGGAGGGAAATCCCTACATGGAGTGCGTGCATTGATACAGTTTCCATTTCTTCCATTAGGCGCCATTTCTAAACAATGTCATAAACTAGATCAGTTTATATATCAAAATACATTATTCCATACTTATAAAACACATAACATAAATTGAACTATTTATGGATATAATCCATAATCATAAAAATGTTTTCTTTGAGGACATATATACTCATAAACCCTTCATAATGATTTGTAAAGAAAATGAGATTTATCCTAATCATATCCCCTGGGAGTGTCGTAACCAAGAGTGAAACAAGGCCCGTTGTCGTGCACCAGTTCTCGTTCGAGTCTTGCTCAAAGTGGTGTTTTCAGGTTTTACCCCTAGGTACATCTGTGCCAGAGCTGTCTCTACCTGCTCGTATCCAAATAGGGATGTATTGCTCGGAAAACTCACAAAATCTCTACAATACCAAAATTCTTGGAAGTTATTCTATATTAATCCTCAAAGTCCATCTTAAATCTATGTGCTCTAATCAGAGTTTATCTAAATCTAGCTTCCAAGGTTTATACTAAACTTCCTCTGATACCAACTGTAACACCCCAACCCTAGATACCTAGAGTCGGTCAATTATTATATAACATTGGCCTGATCACAATAAAGATCAAGTCTTGAAAGACTGATTAGTTTAGTAGACTTGGAATACCCAGATACATTAATAAAGTTTATATTACATCATAAAATAAAAACTAAAAAAATATAGTCTCCATAGTCCACATGCTTATCCCCTCATACTATCCCTACAGGTCAATCATAAATTACTTTTTCACATCCTGGGAAAAATAAAACATATAAAAGGGGTGAGGTCGAATCCCCAGTAAGGATAACAATATAGTGGAAACTTTCATAAATAATAATAACTATTTAAGGCAATGTATAACTAAAAAAAGCCTTTTAAACTTGAACTTCAACATAATATTGAAGAAATAAAATTAAATAATGCCATTTACTTATTCACATGGATATTCTATTAATCGAATAATCAAATGCAAAATGAATAACCACTATCATAATGATGGAATGCATAATGCCAGACTATCATAACCACATAGCCAAGGCCTCGTGCCAAGTACACAAATAAGATTTTGTCAATGCCTTATGCCAAGACACTAGTTTGTCTAATGAGACCTACCGATGCATTGAGGAGCTATAGCGGGCTCCACCCGTCACTTATTAAGTCCAATTCATTCCTCATATGAACAGGTTTAAACATAACATAAATATTCTTATTAAAACTATAATACGAAATGTCAATACATTCTCCATAAACCATGAATGGTATAAAAATAACACATCCATAGTCAAACATATCACAAAACCTTCAATACAATATGGATGTTTTGTATCACAATAAATCAACTTTAAATAATCTTAAAATCCATCAAAAGATGTTGACATAGATGAAATCAAAACTATTTGAGAGAAATATCTCTTTTTTTGAAACCATTTAAAAGTCACATAATTATAAAATAATACATTTACTTTGAAATTTTTTTTATAATCTTTTAAGGTAAGCTTTGATGATTTTATAATGGCCAAAAATAGCCACACCTGTCGTATATGTTAAAAAACATTCTTACCTTAATTCTATTGAAAAGGTTAAAAAGAACCTTGTTTGGAAAATGATGGAATGATTCCTTTATAAACATCTTATAAAAAGTCAAACAAGGGTATGAATGACTTTAACCGATATTATAGTAAATATTAAAAATGATTTGAAATACTTTTTTAAGAAACATGGATGTGGATGATAAATAAGTTCCAGTAGATTATTACGTATAAACAACCTCAGATAATGAAGAGAATGTGGAATAAACCCTTACCTAGTAATTTTCCTTGGTTGGGAGTAGGTTAACCTCCTGTATAATTGTTAAATAATTGTTATTAAATTATAAAAGAATCATATACATTAATATGATATCATATATGATCTTTTAACATTGATTTGTTAATAATATCTTAGAAATATCGTCGTTTCGTGTGTTAACTTACTCATTTTATTTTATATGTTTTGTTACATAAGCCATGTTTGTTATGGCTAGATTGTACCTTATTCATATCCAAAATCATATCAAGTCCTTAAACATTATTTTTAATCATCAAATTAGAATTATACTTGAGTGGATACGATGGAGAATGAATCTCATCGCGTTCGTGGAGACGGTAGTCCATACGTACGTACGAGCGATAATATCATTCTTTTGATATTAAAATAATATATAATTGGATGGTATATAGTATATACAGAATCATTATCATGTTATATTTATTATTTATATGAATTACACATCATTATTATACCCATCCAAATAATAATTTATTGAATAACAATTACACCACAACGTGGAGACGGTAAGCCGTATGTACGCACATATGGTGACATGTCATTCAAAGGATGGATAGAATAAATAATATGGTTGTACCATAATTATAATAACATCACATTATATATAATATACCTTAATTATTATTTTATAATGGGAATAACAAACAATGAAGAAGTTGAAGAAGAAACGAACTTGAAAGAGGGTGGTGAAAACATTACCTCTTCTTCAGGTTCTTCCTTTTGATTTGATCAAAAGGGCTCCATAGGTTGGATTTATGACTAAAGGAAGGATTCTAGGATAATGGTAGGATATTTGAGATGGTATTTGGTCATATTATGGCCGAGACAAAAGGCTTTTAATGTGTTAATTAGTGAGAAGGGGGAGTGGCCTTTTATAAGAGGGCTGAGGGGCACCTTTGGAAAAGCTAGACATATTATTTTATAATAAATTCATATTCGGTTTATAATGTCTCCAAAAGTGTATTATTTAAATGTTAAGGTGGGGATAGGTCGAAAAACACTCAACCAATAGATTTTGGATAGGTTTGGGTCACTATATTAAACTTTTCTTTTAGTTTTAACTCTTAGTTAATTAGTTTATCATGTACCATGTCACTTTGTATTTTTATATTATATAGTTAATAAAATTTCTATATACATTCAAGAGACCCCAAAGAGGTCCATTAATGATACAACTATCATTATATAAGTCTCTTTTCCGAACCTTAGATTTTTACGAATTTAATATCAATTAATAATATAATATTTTTTTTAAAACTCTTTTATGTAAATTTTGACATTATTCAATAATTTATTTTTGTTAAAGTCTTAAAAACTTTATTAAATCAAAGAAAATTTAATTAAGTAAACCTATAATATCATATTAAGCAATAAAATTCATAGATGTCATCAAAACTTTCAAATGATATTAATTTTAACATTTATAATACCAATTATTTGATTCTTTCATTAATAAGGAAAATACTGCATCATTATTGTGTCATACATAATATTAATTATTAAATGTCTAAAAATTATATATAAAATTAAATTATGTAGGAAATTGTTTTATCTTTCTAATTAATATTGATAGTCCACAATCCAACATATATAACCCTATGTAAAAACTATTTTTCTAAAAGATATTCTCTTATGTCATTTTTTGTATTTATTTTAACTTAATTAATATAAAGTGTCATTATCACTTAAAAGTGGATCCATGGGGTCCCAAATTAAACCCAAAGATACCCATGGTCGGAAATGTATCAACCAATAAGGTTAGTTCATGTTTTAGGGTAATTAATTATTATTATTATAATATTACTGTTTTTTCCTTATTTACCGGATTTACCCTTTAACCATGATAAATAAAATATTTACCAAAGTAATTATTCAAAATGTCTAAAAATAAAAGTGACCTATTTACACAATTTGAACATATTGATTCCAAATATGGAATCCATTTTTCCAAATTCAAAAGACATAAGTGGAAGAAATTAATTTAAAATTAATTCTCGTTGTTAAAACAAAACCGTGTTTTTAAGAGATAATAACTATCAAAAGATTGACACTTGCTTATGTCTAGTTTAATTTTTAAATTATGTACAATGACCAAAATTGTATTAAATGGTAAAATTATATTGTAAATATACTTTAATACCACTCAAATTCATAATTTATCACTATATATTATTTCGATTAATTTTTTTTAATTAAAATTTAGTAATTTTTACAATTTATCAAAATATAAATGTTATCTGAAAAGTTAAAAAAATTTACCCTAGGCTAATTTTAATATTCCGAATCCACAAGTTAATTCCATTTTGAAAAATATAATTTATAAATTTCAAAAGGTGGGTATTACTATTCATAACGGCTAGTTTGATTGGTTGTGGTGTGTTAGAACTCGATGTTGCGTACAACACACGCTATCGCATTATTAAAAGAGAAGTTTACCGTAGAAGCTCGGGGTGTTACAATCGACATCTTTATTAATATAAATATTTTTCATATACTTTCTATAGATTAAAATATTCTTTAAAATGAACTCTTTGAAAAAAATTATTTGCAAGAATAAACATGAATACATAGGAAGGGGTGAATTGTGTCTTTTTAGAAACACTTTTTTAGACTATAACTAATCCCCATTTGTGATTTAGATAGTGATATAGCTCATCTTTTCTAAGAAAATAATAAAATAGTGAAGTAATAAATAATAAAATAGACCAGAAAAATTTATAGCGGATTGGGGAGAAAGGATCCTCTTTTCCACTCTACCCGTACTCTCTTCATGAGCATGTTTTTTTTAATGAAATTTCCATTTATTGGGGACCTCAGTAAATGTGCATAGGAAGTTTACATCTTTTATAATGTCAGATTATATTATAGTGATCCTCGAAAATCATTGCATAGTATGATAAAAATAAAATTTTGTATTAAATAGAAGTAAACCATTGAATGCTAGTTCTGGACAAAGTATTCTCTACAAATTAGAAAGTAATAGATATCCATCGGCATAAATTAAGATATTTACATCATAGTGCACTGGTAAAAAATTCACATTACTATAGATAAATTTCATAAACCACACAAAAAAAACATCTCTACAGCAAAATGAATACACAGTTGTAGAATATAAAATGTATATCAAAAAAGTCTAGTCCTAAGAAAAAACATTAATGGACTATATAATATTATATCAATAATTTAGAGTACTATAAAAATAATTAATATAAAAAAGTATACATGAGATTAAAAAATGATTTAGATTGTTGATCATTAGAGAAATGAAGAATAGTTTATAATATATTTCAATCTATAATGAGTTATTTATCAATCAAATAAAATATTGCATTTAAATGAGAAATATGATTTTATTCTGGTCAAGTAAATCTATAAATATCACTAGACAAATCCTGATTCTCAAATATATAATCATTTTTTTAATTTTAATTTGATCAACCGATTTAACTGGTTGAATCTATTTAAAATAATAATGATATAATCCATTATTAAATATCCATTGAAACATTTTTTAGTGTCATTTTAAGGAAAAAATTACTTTGAATAAACATTTTTTGAAATTTCAAAATATATTCAAAATTTGAGTCTTGTAGACAAATTCTTCAATGTAGGTTTTCATAGTGTTTTGATAACACAACTATGATTCTAAATATATGGTTGATTTTAAACATTGGGTTAACAAACCAAACATTAGATACTCAAATTCGGGGTTCCTCACAACAGTTTGATTACAAATCATAATGTTTACTTCTAATGTAACATTCCAAAATATACATTCCTTAATAAACATTATGTTCCAAAATCTAATTCAACATAAATATGGGGTAATGAATAATTATTACTCACTCCTCAAAAACAACTAACATTTATAGAATATAAAACCACATCTAAATAAAAATATAAGTACTTAAAAAACTCTAAATAAAATAAATATATATTCAAATAAATATAATCTTGAAACTAAATTAATGAAAATTAATTAGTAAAATAAATTTGGATCTCTTTAGCATCAAAATTAAGGAGATGTTAATGAAATTTTTGGATGATCATTATATTCCCACTAAGAAGGTTGTATTTCTCATTTTTATATATTCATAAAAATTTTCTTCTTATTAAATAGGACCATAAGAAAAATGAAATATTGATTTCATCTATATATTGGGTTTGCTTTTGTCTTCAATATGAGTCAGTAACTTACGTTTTTTTAATGGTTGCAGGCATAAGAAGTTTGGAGGAATTTGGAGCTGCATTAGAACTTCATTTAAATATGTTATTATTTTATCATCTTATATAATCATGGTTTATGGGTTTCAAAGTATTTAATTTATATTTTAGACTCATTTTAATTATCATTTCTTCCATATAGTGTTTATTTGAGTGGTTTTTAATGATGTTCTAAATGGTTCCAATCCCCTCTTACATAGTGTGGTGTGAGTTAGAGTGCAATAGTTTTTTAGGGAAGTCTCTCCCACAGCATTGAATGAAGAATATAAATTTATTAATCATTATTTGATTGAATTATTTATTCATTCCAATGTTAATTTTAGGCATAATATAGGGACATGGGTTAAATATATTCCTCCAACCACCGTTATAATCCCAACACTGATGGCTATTTCAGTGAATGTTTAATGGTGAGAGGTTTCATGTTGTAGAAAATTGTGGGTAATATTAGGATTAACTTTTCTTCTCCTTTAGTGAGTTTTATAGGTTCACGATCATCACATATTATAAAATCTAAATCATTTTTGTTAATGTTTTCAATTTTTAAGTTAATGTGATTTATTTCTAACTATATAAATCGTAAAACTAATATCATCAAAAAATATTTTATTTCACCAAAGATGGATCATTAAAAAATTACTCTCACTATAAAAAATTAGTATTGGATGTTTGGGGGTTCTTCCATCATCCATAATTTACTCAGAGATGTAAACATAGTTTTTTTACTTTATTATCTTGGTTTAAAGATAAACGTAAAGTGCTTCTAAATTTTGATTCCCTGTAGAGTGTTTCAAAAAAATTCGATGAAAAATTGTTTTGGACCATATTTATTTATACCATGGTGATTCAATTTTTTTCTCCCTTTTAATTTTCATTTTATAAACCTTTCCTTTAATAAATAGATTCATTTAAATCATGTAAAAAAATATCATTCTGCTATGGTGGTCTTACGTTATCAACGTAAATTATGGTGTTTTAATTTTCAATGATTATTTGTAGGTAACTTCTTAAATTAGAATTAATTATTTAACATAACATTAATAATACAATAATATCACTTATTTTATAATTCAATGATAAAATAGGTATGATAATAAAAATATTAAAATTAAAAAAACATCGTTATTTTTAGTCATTTAAAACAAGCTTGCCAGAGAAAAATCACTAAATTATGTCTATATAATAAAATATTAAATATATATAATTAGGTGGTGATATGAAAATTGTTCAATTACACTTCTAAATCATATGGGACCATTATAAAGGGACCATCGACTATTATAGATTCAATAATGATTTTATAGAATAATGAACTAAACAATAACAAAATGAATTATTCAAGTAAAAATAATATAAAATATTAAACATAAATGATTCTAATTGGATTTAAATAAAAAATATTTATAAAAAACACCATTAATAATATTTATTATGAAGAAATTAATATATATAATTTAATTATTAAGGATATTATAAGACATATAATGAAACTATGGGAAACTCATGGTAGTTGGTTTTTCATCAAAATAACTATTATTTTCATGTATTCCTTTCTATGATAAACATTCTCTTAAATGTATTACCTATAATGTATTTAAATTTTAAATTCCTAGTCTAATTTTTTCTGATAATATTTGTCTCCTTACCTCTAATATATATTCAAATTGTCTATCTTAAATTATTTGTAATTTTTCATTACTTATCTATTCCTTGTTATGGTTATGTTCTCAATTACACTATATATATCTATCAAAATTTTTCTAACATTATCTTATGATTATTTTATTTCCATTATTTTTATTTTACTTCCATTCTATATGTGTATATTTGCCTTTAAATTTCCCTTCATAAAGTTTCTTTCAATAAAAACCTTGTGATGTTTAAAATGATTGTTTTTTAAAATAATATATTCCTCTACATGTTTCATATATTATGTATATATTTCATATCATGTTTATATTATTAGTAAACGTTATTATTAAAATAATGATTAAATAATTATTTACAACATCATTTTTAAAATGATATTTGAAGGTTATTTTCCATGATTTTTGAAAAATGACTCTAAATGATTTGAATTTTTTATGTTTTCTATCCCATTTTCTTCACTAATATTATTTTAATTATTTTTTAAAAATATTATATTAATTACTTGTTTTAATAATTATTCATTTTTATAATATAATTTTTAAAACATTTTTATATTTATATACCAATTTATAAATTGAATTTTCACTATTTACATTATGATGGTGTAAAAACTGAGAAATTATTTTTTAAAAAATATAAAATTCCTTATATTCTTTTAAATGATATACCACTTATGTATGTAATGATTTATATTTAACCCTTTGAAAAAAATTGATTTATTTTATTAAATGGAATCATTTTCATAAATATATATTATATAAAAATAATTATATGATTCATTATCAAGGTTATTACATATTTATGGTGTGGTGAAAATGGAATCTATATAAGTGTAATGTTTGATTATTATGTTTTTCATTTATTATCATAATGTATTACGAAATATAACAATTTTATTAACTCTATTCCATAGAAAATATATTACACTTTCAACTTCTTATTTAATTTTTTTCCTCTAGATATAAAAACCGTTCAATTAACTCGGGAAATTATTGAAATGACCATGTAATATTTATTATACACAATGTGAAAACCATATACTTCTTTCTCTTGATGGATGGGTATTTATCTAGATAGAAACATGACTAATTTATATTCTTTCTTTTTCCATAGGTTAATCATGTTATAATTTTGATAGATTTTTTATAGTTCACATATTCTTATGGAACACGTATGTATCGATATAAAATTATGATGAAGGGTGGGCCTAAAATTATATATCCCACAAATATATTGGATAAATATTCATATCCCATGATATATCTTGTTGTGAGACATGGGAGGTTATCCTAATCTACAATGTTATGGGACATGGGTTGTAATATGAGTCAATTATGTTATGGTACATAGGTTGTTATCTGAGTACACTATAAATTGAATGTATTGGTGGTTAAACATGATATGTTATTATAATATATAATTAATTTATATGTGAGAAATTAATTCTTAATTATATATTCATATTTGATGTCTGTAGGATTTATACTTATTTTCAATTAATTTTACATCCTTATTCCATGGTATATGTTATTATTTTATGATCATCAATTTATAATTTATGTTACATGATCTATGATTATACTTTATCTTATTATGATTTCACTATCTTATTCTATTATTCTTACATTTCTCTCAATATTATTTGTCTAACTTTTATTTATTTATTAATAACTCTTATTTGCCACATTGATAATGTTTCACCCCTTACTCTATGTTTAAGGTCACTCATTTCATATGTTTCCCCATATCTCTATATGATCAAGGGTTTTAATTAAAATATTAATTGATTAATAAGTGTTATTCAGTGAATTATGTGACTACATTATATAGAATAAGTATAATTTATGATATTTAATTGAACTCAATGATAATTATATTCTCATACTTTATTGTCTAAATCTCTTCAATCACTACTCCTTTTTCCCAATTATCATAGGATCACAACATGAACATTCAAAAAGTGATGGATTTTTTTCACTTCTCTAAATATCATTCAATTTTTGGAATATAATTTATGTTGTAAAAAATTTCTCAAACCTTTGGAATTAAAATGATACTTTCAATTTCTTCTGACTACCACTCTCTTTACTGCATTATTTATTATTCTTAGAAAAATTATGGTGAATGTGGTTATCCAAGGTAAATACAATGTATTCAATTAACAATTTTTTTTAATATAGATCATGATCAAATCCTAGCGAAAAAATAGACTATGGACTATATTTTACATAATCAAGAGATCAATCCACACGTTCATCATTTTATGTCCTAACAACACCATAAATTTACTTAGACTGCATTTTTAAGCATAGTTAAAATAATGAAATTATACCAAAGAATTAGGGTAGGAAGCACAAATGAACATTTAATATGGATTCATATATAGAAAAAACTGGTTTATATGAGACTCTTATAAGATCAAGTGTAAATTAGATCTCATGATCAAATTGGATAAAAAATAATTTATTGATGGACACAATTATTTTAACAAGGTTCATAGTTATCATGTATCGATAATTAAAATTAAAAATCATTATTAGTTATGAATGTCTCCATAATATATCTTGATAGTGGAGCTATAAATAATATAAAAAATTTATTTTTTCTGTCTCTTGAAAATTGGAATTAATGTATTGATTAATCAAGTCGTGGGATGAATAAGAATAATTAGTCTAGGTAATATATATTTATAAATATTAAAATAAAAAAACATATAAAAATAATTTTAGAAAAAATAAAAATTTAAATCATCATTAAAAATTCATCACTTCATACTTATGCCTCAATTATTTAGGAGTGTGACTAGTCAGATTTTTCTGACATGTCAAAATATTTCTTTTAATTTGTGATGTATCCAAGATAAAAAATGTGTAAAACATTAAATATTTTTTAAATTCCCATCTGCTACACATGGATTATAAATTGTATGTAAGGATTAAATATTCTTTGGGGAGTTGAATGTAAAATTGAGTTAATGTAAATGAAAGGAGTATATCTACAAGATAATAACAAACAAGGATCTTCACTAGTTCTTATAGATTCTTTTTTATAAACAATGGATGAAATTGATTTTTTAAATTCCATCAATATTTATATAATTTTGAGTCTAATTTCCAATAAAATATTGTGTTAGTCTTTATTATCAACTATCCAAAAATGATCGAGAAATTAGATTAAAATTTTTAATGCTTCAAAAAATGTTTCGTTTCATATATATCACCAATAAATTACATTTAGTATAACGACCAAGAACTCTATCAATGAAATTTCTCTTCTTTTGGTTATTTCATATAATATAGATCATATAAAATATTTTTTCATAATGAAATAAAATCATCATAAATTGAGGATTAATAAAATAAGAGGTATTTCTAAAATTTAAGAAACCTATAATAAAAAAACAGTAACACTCCCTTAGGAATATTAATGTGACCCTTCAGAATAATAAATTTTCTAACAGTATAGTAACAGAACCAATGAAATTATAAATAAAATTAGACCATATTATAAATGTAATTCTTTTATAATTATATCATAGTGTAAGTAAATGAATATTTAAAAAATGAATATTTAATTGTTGCTATTTTTTAAGACATAAATATTTATTTGCAATATTATAGTTTATAAAAAACTCTAAAATAAATTTAAATTTCATAAAAATTATTAAATAAATAAATATTTTATTTTCTTATAATTTTAGGATAATTTTATGAGATCATAGTTAATTTGTTAAAGAGTTGTAGAATCAGTTAAAAATTTATAACTATATTTTTTGAGTAAATAATGATATTGATTAAAAATTTCATTTATCATATTTAGAAAATTTATTTAATAATACGGAGTTCATTTTTTTATTATACACATAAAAAATGGATAGGGTTAATATTATGGATTTTCCAGAAATACTTGAATTTTTAGTGAATAATAAAATACTATAATTTAGTGTACAAATACAGTATAAGATAAATACACTATTCATTGAGTAATGGATGATGTAAGAAACCTGGGTTTGATGTCCCATGAATTTATTTATTAATTTATTTAAAAGAATTAATAATATTGTTTTTCTTGAAAAAAATAATAAAAAGAGGAATAGAATAATGAGAAATCACCCATGTCCTAAACTATAAAAACCACCCATCACCCCCTCTTCTCCTCACTCCTATAAGCCTCTAAACTAGTAAATGTTCTTCCTAAATCCTCCTTCCTAGTCTTTACCCAGGTCCTCGAGCTCTTGGTCTTTCCAAAAGTTTATAACCCCTTCTTTTATGGAGGTTCTCAAGGAGTATATTTCAAGAGAAAAATTCTCTTCATATTTAATTTAATTTATTTTCATTTATTATTCAATCCTTCCCTCCTATGTCCAGGTGATCATAGTATCTCCATTATTTTTTATATATTGGAATTATATCATTCTAATGGCATATAGGTCATCATTCTCCATACTCTCACTATTTTATTTTAAAAAATATATCATCGTCTCGGAAGTGCTAATTTAAAACCACTATGAACAATAAAATGTTGTTACTAAATATATCCTTAATGGCTTATCATGATATCATATTTATGGTTGAAATAGATTATAAAATATTTATTATATCATATTTAAGGTTCTTTAACCATTTTTTATACTTTTTATTAAATAATAGAACAAAACTAGTTGATTTTGAATGAAAAACCACGAAACATAGGCTCAATGATTTTCATTAATATGTTATCTAATGATTAAACCTCATATATAGAAAAATAATAATAAATACCACCAGTTAAAAAATTGATCATTAATAACATGAAATTATAATTCTTTATAATTATACCCATTTTACATGAACTCTATTACTTATAATCATGCGAACCAATACTGAAATCCTGGAAACGAACAATATAGAACGACAAAATTCAATATTATACCATATTTTTAAAGGCATAATGGAACTTCATAAAATATTTTGAATCAAATATATATATAAAATGTTATGAATTAATTAATTAATAGATTTTATTTTATTATCCAAGATGGTATGTTTAACTGTAGAACACATTTGTATATAAGGGAACATTTTTTACCCAAACCTCTACATTATTTCGTGTTACAATATTTCTATCTTTACCCAAATTAAATTTATAATAATTATTATGTATTCCTCATAAATTATTTTTCAATTTTCATTATATATTTATCAATCAGAATCATTCTTTATTTTTTGTGTAGTTTCATGTTTTAAAAGGATATTTCTCAACTTCTTCCCGATACACAAGGCCGATTAAAGGGACCAACTTAAATTATTGGTTATTTTAAAGAAATATCTACAATATATTTTAAGACACCTTTATTTTTATAAAATAAATAATTTTAATATGAATAAACTATATTTTTTCACTTTTAGTTTTATACATGTATTTTTTTCAAAAGAACTCTTCTTTGAAAAGTAAATGAGTATTTCAATTAAGTATTACTTGATGATTTGATAAAATTATTTCCAAATATTTCAACATTCATGTTGATTCATATGTTTAATTGGGATTAATAACTCAGGATATCATCTACCATATTTTATTTAGGGGTTTAATATTAGTTTGACTATGGACGTGCAATCTTGATTCCATTCACCGTATTACTCAAAATGGTTAGGGTTTATGTGTTCCGATTGGGGAAAATTATTTACATTTAATTTTTTCGTTTCAATATGAATGTATATGTTGATTATGTTACTCCACTATCATATGTGGAATTAATTGGACTTTTTAAGTCATTGGTGGGTCCCTCTATAGCCCCTCGTTGCATTGTTAAGTCTCATGAGACAAACTAGCTTGTGTTTTTCCCATTATATATGGTTTCCTTGAAGAGGCCCTAACAATATGGTTATGATTCCAATATTATCAATTACTTGATTATTAAGTTGGTAATTGATTTTCCATGTTATTATTCAACTAGTAGAATATCAATGGTTATGTTTTATTATGGAATTATCAGTTTTTAATTCCTTCTATTTTATACTCAAGATTTTGTTTCAATGGAATGTGTACCTGTATTTATTCTCTATGCTTTATATTTATGCTTCTATTGTACTACATACCCTTACAGATCATCTAATCGCACCAATTTCGTAGGTTTATTTTCCCAATTATTCTAATATAAATTTTATGAAAGACATGAAATGATAATCTAGAAGAATAAGAGTGTTTCCAAAGGAGTTTTGTTGATGTATTTCTTTTCATGTTGTAATGTGGAACTTATATATGTATCCAGTTTTGAAATTCTACAAATTTATCTATTCCCTTTGGATACGACATCCTTGTTATTATACCAATATGATTAAGTAAGTAACCAACACCATACAACTAGGGTCGGGGTCCTTACAGTTAATATTAGATGAATCTTAGTAGATATCATGGAAACTATAAACTGAAAATGTGGATTATGGAACAAACCCTAAGGTAGAACCTGTTGATATGTATACAAGAACATCATATAATTTTGTTAAGGTATATAATATTTTGATCATTCTATAAAATAAACCCATCCCTAGATATTATAGGTGGATATGTTGCTAGAACACATGAACCTAGGAGTAACAAGTCCCAGAAGATGTCTCGAGCCTCACTCAGGGTTACCTTGTACATAAAAATGGGGCTTATTGTGCACCTG
Source organism: Viscum album (assembly GCA_963277665.1). NCBI lineage: Eukaryota > Viridiplantae > Streptophyta > Magnoliopsida > Santalales > Viscaceae > Viscum > Viscum album. The sequence goes on along the minus strand of OY728130.1, from coordinate 662,134,150 downwards.
GTTAGATACTATCATTTTACATGCTTAAGAAAATTTACAGTTTATTTATAAACCATTTTGAATGATTTTATTTTAAATATGTTCCTAAAGGAACCATTCTTATGATTATGATATTAGACAATAATATAATTAAAAGATTTGTTATTTTTTTTTCAAGTTTTACATTATAAATTATGATTCATAACCTAATCTAGTGTATGCAATTATTTATAAATGGATCCTAGTGGAATAAATGGAAACTATAGGAATACATATATCGCATATATATATTTCCCTTCTACTCAAGATAATGATGTTGATATTGGAGTTGTGACTGGTGCTGAGGAACATTTAACAATACTAGGGTAGCTGAATCCAGTTATGATCAACAACCATACCCATATGGAGCATCCTGCTACAAAACATGGAGGATCAGTGTTATACCACATTATGTGACAACAATCTCAATCATTCAATTGGACTACAAACACATTTTTATCTTCACAGTGGATAAGTTCCTAAGAGAATATATTTATTTCTTAGGGATGCAACGACATGGAGATGTTTGTCATTGTATTTTATTATCTATCATGTGATGCAGATCAATGCTGGTAACTAATCTCAAATACAAATGATTACGAATAAATTAAAAGTATGGAATAAATAAATTTAAGAAAATTTTCCTCGTGAACAATGAGGGGGTAGCTAATGGAAATTCTTTACTATGAGAAAAAAAGAGCATGAGAATGTTAAAAAGTATGAATCTGAATTAATAAGGTTAGAAAGGAATGGTTCAGTCTACATATGTAATCCAAGGATCAAGGTTTGTCGATTCTTTGATTATTTAAAACCATTACTCTAAAGAGTAGTGGATTCCTAAAATTTCTTGTTATATTATGTTATAGTCTTATGTGTTATCAAGACAACGAAATAATTTTCAAAGTCTTATGAATTTAATGTAATGTAAGAAATGTATAAGTCTAATAGACACTCTAGAAAGGTAAATAAGGAGAATAAGTTTAAGAGAGGAGTTTATTTTTCATCATGTGATAACTTTTTGAAGAAACACTATGGTACGTTCCTGCAGGGTCTGGGTGTTTGTTAAAGTGTATAGGAAATAGCCACCAAGATCTTGATTATAAGGTAATAAATAAGATACAAATGTTCCGTGATATAATTATAATGAGATGGTACATTATTAAAATGATTATCATAAGTTTCAAGGAACCATTACCCAAAGAATTAAATGGAATAAAGTACAAGCTTATATGGTTACAAATGATGAGTTTGAAGTTCAAAATGATGTGGTGGTGGGTACTTCAATAATTTCATCAAAAATTGCCAAAGATTTATCTGATTCTAAGACATCACATTATTTTATATCTTCTTAGTTTTACAAGAATATTATACATTTCCGATTTCATTTAAGAAACGAGATATCTGTCAAAAGTCTTAAAGAAAGAGGCATTGAAAAAATGATGTTCCAATAAATTCTCTTTATGACACATAAACATGATTTAGTTTATGACCATACCATAATATCTATGATTGATTTTGATATAATACTCACTAAGTATTTTTTTATAATTATGATGGAAAAATATATTACAAGATGAATGAAGTTATAATTTTTGAGAATGATGTAGAATCCCTAATCATTAGGGAAGAAACCTCACCATCTGATTATTATCTAGATCCACCCCAAGTAGCTCTAATAAATACATTTCATGGGAGGATTAGAACACAATTAAAATTGGTGGGGAATGAAATATTCAAATTTAACTTGTCCTTATTGTGAAGGAATATATTTATTTTTTTTAAAGTATTTACCTTAACATCCTCATGAGTTAGAAGTTGAGTTCTCAGTTGATTTAATACTTTTTTCAAGACCCATATCAAAGACTCATTATAGAATGGAGATAGTGGAATTAGTGGAGCTAAAAGACAACTAGTTTAATTGAGTGATGAATGATTTATTCACCTTAGTATTTCTCCATGGGGATCCATTATTCTATTTTTCAAGAAGAAGTATAGATCCATGATATTTTTTATTAAATATAGACAAATAAATGCTATTAAGATAAAGAACAAGTATCAACTTCCTCACATTGATGATTTATTTGATCAACTTTTCATATCCCAATATTTTATTAAATTTGACCTTCTAACTAGATATCATCAGTTGCATGTGAGAGAGAAAGATATTCGAAATACATCATTTTGAAAACAGGTATGTAAATTATGAGTATATTGTAATTCCATTTGGACTGACTAATAGACCCTCTATTTTCATGGATCTAATGAAAAAAGTCTTAATGGAATTTATTGATGACTTTGTTGTGGTATTTATTAATGATATCTTGGTATACTCTAAAATCTATTAAGACCATGATAATCACTTGATGATTTTTAAGGTCTCTTTTAATAAATGAGTCATATGGTAATTTTAGAAAATGAAAATTTGGGCTTCAATCGATATCTTTTAATGGACATATTGTTAAAATTATGGAACCTCAATTGATAAATTGAATAAAAAGGTATTTCAAGAATAGAATACACTAAAAGAACATAACTGTGGGACATAGTTTTATTGGGTTAGAAATTTATTATTAGCCATTTGTTAATAAGAACACCCTATTATCTAACCAATTAACCAAGATTACAGATAAATGGGTTGAATTCATATGGAAAAAATAATGGGAATAATGTTTTTAAGAATTAATGATTATATTAGTGAATGATATGATCTTGACGCTAGAATTAGGAAATTGTGGCTTTGTGATTTATAGTGATGCATCAAAAAAAACTTGGTTGTGTCCTCATGTAGAATGATATAGTTATTTCCTATTCATCATGGTAGTTAAAAACTCACGAACAGAACTATCTAACTCACGATCCCAAGATAGCACCTGTAATATTTTCACTGAAGATATAGAGACATTATTTATATGGTGAAAAATTTGAGATATATAAAGATAATAAGAGCTTGAAATATATCTTTTCCCAGAAAGAACTCAACACAAGGAAAAGGTGAGGCCTCATGTTTCTTAATAATTATGATTGTTTAATACACTATCACCTAGGTAATGAAAATAAGTTAGTTGGTGCATTGAGCATGAAGGATCCTGGATTTCAGAATAAATTGAGAATAGAAAATGATACTATTTATATGGATCTACAAAGGATGGATATGAAAATTATTAATGAAGGTGAAACATCACTACTTTTCTAATTGGATTTCCAACCATTGTTGTTTAAAAGGATTAAAATTTCCCAGCATGATGATGAGAATCTTCAAAATAAAATTAAAGTTATGAATGATGGGATGTTGGAAGACATCAAGTATTCAGACTGAATTCAAACATTTTGGAGTAGGCTATGTGTTTCATATTTCCCCAAGCAACAATGTTCGTTATTTGATGGTTCTCGAATCTCAAATTTCCCTATACACCTTAATTACAATAAGATGTATAGTGATTTGAATGAAAATTTATAGTGGGATAATATGAAGCATGGAATTGATGATTATCTGTCAAGATTTTTAGTATGTCAATAGGTACGGGATGAAATAAAACATCATATGGGATTCATGTAACCTCTTCCTATCCCTATATAAAAGTGGGATGATATTACTGTGTATTTTTTCATTGGATTACTAAAACCCAAAGGAATAATAATGAAATATTTATTATTATTGACCAACATACCAAATCTGCACATTTCATCACTGTAAGATAGTATTATCCACTAGATAACCTTGCATGACTGTATATTAATTAAGTTTTAATACATCATGGAGCACCTATCTCATTTTTTTAAGATCACGATCAATGATTTACATTGAAATTATACAAATTTATCTAGATATAATTGGATATAGAGCTAAATTTGAGTACAGTGTATCACCCTCAAACTTATGGGAAGACAAAAAGGATGATCCAAACATTAGAAGACAACTTGACATCAGGTTCACTTGACTTTCAGGGTATGTGGGATCAGTGTTTACAATTATTGGAGATTTCCAACAATAATAGTTTCCATTCTAGTATTCAAATAAAACCATATGAGAAATTTTATGGAAAGAGATGTCTCACACAATCTTTTTGTGATGCATTTAGTGGAAGGAATCTTGTGGTACTAGACCTTGTGGTGGATACTATATTAAACGTAAATACTATTCAAACCAACATCAAAGAAGCTCAATTAAAGAATAATAGTTATGCCGATAATCGAAGTATTAATTTTTAATTTCTAGTGAGAGATCATGTTTTCTTGAATTTATCTCAATGTAAATGGGTTTTTATGATTTTGTAATAATAGTAAACTAAACCCTAGGGGAATTGGTCCTTCTAAAATTATGTAGAGATTTGGAGTTGTATCTTATCTTTTGGTGGTGCCACCTTGAGTTTATAAAGTCCGAAATGTGTTCCATGTCTCATTATTAAGAAATAAAATTCTAGTCCCAATTCATTTATTCACTTATGAAGGATTAGAATTGGAACCTGACTAATATTATTATGAAGTGCATGTCTGGATTCTAGACAATAAAGATCATATAACAACACTGCTCTTTATTACAAACATAAATATGATTTATTACATAAGACCTTCACTTGATAAAACATATAATATTGAGTGGTCTAGTTTCTTTGGGGATTAGGAACATTACAAAACAACTTAAAACATAGAACTCAACATCTTATTGAAAACTTTCTTTACATGACCGCAATATTCCCTCGTACTTAGCATTGCATGGGATAACTTGAGGACATGTATAAGAAAATGGGTGAGATATAAAGCCCAATAAGGGAATATATGTGGAATAACATGAATAATATAATACATGTTATACAATAGGCATATAAATGGAGATCAAGAGAAACATGAACATAAAGTCATGATAAAGAATGGAAATCATAACATGGAGATGCGGCAACAACACGTAACATGGAATTAGCATGAGCCAAGGGTAATTGCACATAGATCATGATTAAACACTCATTGCACTTAAAGAATTATTAAACCCTAATTTCACATTAAATATTATTATTAAAAACTCATTGAACTTGAAATATCATGATACTATACATATCCAATGCATTGGAGTGTTATTTGGACGCACCCTTCCTAAACATTTCATTTCATGCATAAGTGTGCCACATGGATCATAGAACATAGAATAAATCACCACAATTTATTCTATGATATAGGGATATGTAATACATACATGAATCTTTATAATAAATATGTAAATGTGCATAAATTTTAATACCATTGATAGAGAAAATGGCATGGTATTCACTATATAATAACATTGGCTTGGAAATCGGTGCAATTTCGATAGTGTAACGGTGTGATGTAAGAATTCATAAAAATGGTTGATGAGAGAGAAAGGATTGTATCATAATATTTACACTAAATGGACAGTAAGGGGGTAATGTCTCAAAATATTTAATGGAATTTTGATTCATAATACAAAATAATTGCTTGAATGTAAATGAGGAGAGGGAAATTCCTTACAGAGTTTTTGTGTAGTAACAGGTGTATATAGAGGGCATTAATGAGAGATAAATGGGATCTATAATTATTAAAACATGAATAATGAAGTATGGGGGAGGTTATAAATCATACCCCAACATTTATAATTGAAAATAGAATGGTCATAACAATATAAGGAACCTTGGACATAAATAAAGATAGTGAAAATCACTTACTTGGAAGTGTGATCGCAAAAGCATGGGAGAGGCTTGATAAAGGCTTCTTGCATGCCTATAAAACCTTGAGAGGATTATATAGAGATGATGGAAGGGGTCAGTCCAACTCCAAAGGCTTCAAATGAATAGGATGTGGGAGCTTGGGTGGGATTATATGGAAAAGAAGAAGGAATTCTTTATTATTTAGGTTTGTGGCACCTCACATTAAACTAATAAAAACCAAAAACCAGATCATTGGTTTTTTCCAAAGGGTAGTGGAAGAAAATATTTTATAAGGTAAATGGTTGGATATCTTAAAATAATTGGGTTTCTTATGTAAAGGTGAACCAAACTCTCAAGGGAAACAATTTAAATAGAGAAAATGTTTTATATGTCTTGAAGGGTCCACTAATGCTTTGTAAAATAAATAAAACAAACCCAAAATATAATTATTTTAATTTTATGAAATATATTGGATGAAAATAATGTTTAAAGAATTTTATTACCTCATTATTGGGTCATTATGATGTCATAAAACACATTATATATTTAAACGATATTTAATTTTAACCTAAAAATTCGACCGTCTCATAAAATTATGAAAAATTCACCTTTGGATAATTTCAATGTCCTGATTCCAAAAAAATATTCCTTTTATCTAAATAATTTTCTATATATTTGAATTTTTACTTTTAAAATAAAATCCAAAATTTATGTAAAATTCATGGGTTTTGATAAAAACAGCTTTCAAACCTTAATAAAAATTACAATTGAATTCATAGAATTATACGATAATTTAAATTTAATAGAAATTAATTTAATTGTAAAAATAATATTTTATGAAAATAATATTTAATTAAAAAATCCACTAATTCTTCAAAATATATTTCTTAGTTTAAATATTAACAGAAAATGTTATTTTTTATATAAAAACTATTTACAAAGTAACAATAATAAAAAGAATATATATTATCTATACATGAATAATGTGCATAAAAGTATTAATAGGGTATTGTTACATAACCCCTTAAAACACATGCAGAAGGAATTATGGTAAGGAGCATTATGGTGACAGAATCTTGAGGTGGCTCAGATAACATCGCTCAAGTGGTAATCTGTGTCAACTTCCACTTCTGGAGTAGGTGGTTCCACTAAAACTTAATGTATTCAAGCTTGGATTGGGCTTCAACAAGATCAAAGCCCAATGACACCACCTTATTTCCAAGATCCAACATATGTGCTTCGTGTGGGGAAAGCCTACTAGATGAGGCCATCGCTTCCATTGTCTAAGAAAATTGGATTTGATGAAGCCCAATATTTATATTAATCATGGGGTCACTGTTTAATAACTATATTAGAAATGGTCAAAATTCATAATGGTATTTTAAAATCCAAAAAATAAAACTAAATAAGGTCATATATTTTACATAACCATAAGAAGACATTTGAATTGACTGAGAGGAATTTTCATTGATGAATTTTTGGGTCGTTACAATATTCCCCCCTTAAGAAATTTCACCCACTAAATTTAATTTTCCCACACTAAAATAGATGTCGATAACTTTGCTTCATTACATATTCCAATTCCCATGTCACTTCTTTGAACTTGTGGTTTCTCCATAACAACTTGAGAAGGGGAATTGTCATATTTTTTAGAACTTTTTCTCTACAATCTAATATATTCATTGGTTTCTCCTCTTAAGAAAGATCATCCTATAATTGTACTACCTCCGAAGATAGTATATGTGAAGGGTCTGGTATGTACTTTTCTAAGAGGGATACATGAAAGACATCATGAACTTTGGCTATAGTAGGTGGAAGTGCTAGTCGATACGCCATAGCCCCAACACTATCAAGAATCTCAAAGGGGCCAATGAATCTAGGACATAACTACCCTTCTTTCCAAACCTCATAACCTTCTTCCATGGAGATATACATAGTAATACCCTGTCTCAAACATTGAACTCAAGGTATTGTCGATGATTATCCATATAACTATTCTGTTATCTTTGGGTTGCCTTGATATACTGCTAAATGTTTTTCACCTTACAAACCATTTCATCAACCATTTTAGGTCCTATCAGCTTATGTACACCAAATTTCTCTCAACATGCCTATGTTCTACACCTTTTCCCATAAAGGGATTCAGATGGTTCCATGCAAAAGAACAAGTGGAAACTACTTTTATATGAGAGTTCAACTAGAATAATATGTTGATCCCATCCTACTTTAAAGTCCATTGAACATGATCTTAAAAAATCTTCCAGTGTCCATATAGTTCTATCAGATTTTCCATCAGTATGAGGATGATAGGCCATACTAAAGTTCAGTTAAGTGCTTATAGAATGTTGGATACTTCTCAAGAACATCAAGGTGAATCTAGGATCATGATCAGATATAATAAACAGTGGTAGTTCATGTAGCCTTACCATTTCTTTGATGTAAATCCGTGATAATTGATCCAATGAGAAGTCCTCTCAAATTGAAATGAAGTGTACAAACGTTGTAAGATGATCCATGAAAACTTATATTACATTGTTTCCTTTGGATGTCTTTGGATGTCCGGTGACAAAGTAGATGGTGATTTTCTCCCATTTCCATGATTGTATGTGAAATGGTTGCATCATCCCTTTAGACTTCTACCTCTCTACCTTCACATAATGACACACCAGGCACATTGATGTATACTTAGTGATCTCCTTCTTCATATTATCCCACCAATAATTCTCTTATATATCTCAATATATCTTTGTGTTTCTTCGGTGAATAGATATATTTGAACTATTTTCATCATCCAAAAGTTACTTCTTCATATCCCAACTTGATGGAATACATAGACTTTTCCCTAATCTCACAATTCCTTCTTCATTAACATTTAACTATGAGGATTTTCCTTTTCTTATAGATTCCACTCTCTTTTGAATTCCCACATCATCCTTTTGTGCATCCATTAACATTTCTAAAAAAGACGGTTGATAAATCATTTTTGAATGGATTGATGATGTTCCCTTATTTATGATTCCCATGTCTATCATCAACAAATCTAGGAATATTAGATCCTTCAAAATTCTCATCAATGATAAAATCGATGGGTCCTTTCTATATAGAGCATCTGCCACCTTCTTCACATTCCTAGTGTTGTATTAGATTGAGTAGTCATATTCATTGATCAGATCTAACTATCTTCATTGGAGCATATTAAACTATTTCTATGTGAATATATACTTGAGGCCTTTGTGTTCTGTATATATCTCACACTTCTCCCCAAAGAGATAATGCCACCAAATTTTTAAAGTGAAGATCACTACAGTGAACTCCAAATCATGTGTTGGATAATTATGATCATGAACATTCAATTTCCGTGAAGCATAGGCAATGAATTATTCATTTTTCATCAACAAAGAGCCCATTCCCTTCTTCCAAGCATCATTGAATACCACAAAATAGTCGTCCACTTGTGGTTAAAGTGAGAACAGGCAGAGTGATAAGCCTCCTTTTAAACTCCTTGAATAATTATTTTCATTCATCATGCCAAGAAAACACTAATTCCCTCTGAATTAGCTTGGTAATAGGTTTATACAATCATGAGATATTTCTCACAAATCATATATAATATCCAAAAAACCCCAAGAATCTTTGGAAATATATTACCGATTTTGGCCTCGCCCATCCCTCTATTGCATCTTTCATGGATGGATTCACATATATCCCATTGCATGTGATGACATTACCCAAGAATGAGACCTCCTTCAAACAGAACTCACACTTTAGGTACTTTTCATTGAGCTACTCCTTTCGAAAGGTATCTAGTACAATTATTATGTGATCCTCATGATCCTACTTAGTTTTGGAGTATATTTAAATATAATCTATAAAGATTACCACAAATATGTCAAGGAAATCTATAAAGACTCTATTCATCAAGTCCGTAAAGATTGATGAAGCATTAGTGAGTCTGAAAGGAATTACTACGAATTTAAAGTTCCTAGGTCTTGTATGAAAACAATTCATGGGGATATCATCATTCTTCACCCTTACGTGATAATATCCCGACCAAAAATCTAGCTTGAATAATTATTGTGCTCCACAATATTGATCGAACAAGTCATTAATTCATGTGAAGGGATACTTATTATTTATCATAATTTTGTTAATCTCATGATAATCGATGAAAAGGCGCATTGACCCATCGTTCTCTTTAAAAAGGAAGACTGGTGCACCCCATGGGGAAGCACTTGGGTTTATAAACCCTTTATCCAGATTCTCTTGTAGTTTTTTCTTCATCTCCTCAAGATCCACAATATCCATTCAATAAAAAGTCCTAGATATTTTCAATTCCTCTGTTATAAGATCAATTGAGAATTAAATATCACTTCTAGAAGGAAGACCAAGCAATTTCTCAGGAAACACTTTAGCGAATTCCCTCAGAATAGGAATGTCTTTATTGATGGTTGCCTCCTTGGACTCAATCATCTGGTCAAGATACACATTCTCATGTAGCTGTAATATCCCTACTTGAGATGATGGAGCTAAAAAAGATTCAACTTCCTCCTTGCACTTGTACATAATCAGGGGTTGATTCTCCACATGGAGAGTGATTTCCCTCTCACCAAAATTTATGTTGGAACTATATAATGAAAGTCAATCCATGCCAATAATTGCATCACATTCCACCCGAGGGAGTATGATGAGGTTCTCCGGGAAAATCAATCCACTGATTTTGATGGGGGGGGGGAGTTATATTCATGGGATGCAATGATTTCCCCATTTTTCATACTCACCGACATCATTACTTCCATGATTTGTGGTGGTGTTGTGACTGTACTACTAAACATTCAGGATATAAAAGAATGCGTTGTACTATGGATGATAAACCTACCATCACCTTTTTTATTCTTGTTCTACTCATTTAGTTCATCAAAAGAGACTTGGGGAAGATATATTTACTAAATATTTTAGACACATAAAGGAGAATCCAAAGACAAAAATAGATGAATTATAAATTTCATTTATTTCTTACCTTATGAATCTATAGGCTTCAATCTATCTTGTTCATGATCTACATTCTAAGATATACTCTTAGATTATTTTTTTTAATTCCATTAATAATAGTTCATATTAAGATTTTTAATTTACTGAATAATATCCCATAAGAGTTTCATAACCAATAGTGTTGTAATTCCTGTTTTCATATACTAGGATACACTAGTTCAACCCCGAAACTCCTTGTCGGAGTTTTCACTTCTACATACATCTGTGCCAAAGCTGCCTCCAGTTGCTCGTATCCAGACAGAGATTTATTTTCTTGATAAACAATTCACTCAATACTTACCAAATATTTGGGATGTTTTTATTGTACTTATTCATATTTATAAGGATTCACTAGGGTTTTCAAATCCTAATCCAAAAATAACTAAACTTATCCTCTAATACCAACTATAACAACCTTGCTCTTTATTACATACATAAACATGATTTATTACATAAAATCATCACTTGATATAACATAAAACATAGAGAGGTCTATTGTATTTGGGGATTAGGAAAATTACTTTACATCTGAAAACATAGAACACAATATCCTATTGAAAACATCCTTTATAAGACCACTGCATTCCCTCATACTTAGCACTGTATTGGATAACCTGAGGATATGCATAAGAAAATTGGTGAGCTATAAAACCCAGTAAGGGAATAAAAATGGAATAACATAAGGAATACAATACATGTTAGACAATAGAAATATCAATAGATCCCAAGAGAAACATGAACATAAAGGCATGATAAAGCATGAAAATCATAACATAGAGATGTGGCGACAACACATAACATGGAATTAGCATGAGCCAATGTTCATTGCACATAGAGCATGAGAAAACCCTCATTTCACATGAAGAAAAAGTAAACCATCATTATAGTTGAATTATCATGAATAAAAAATAATTTCATAAGACGTATCATGATACTATACATTACCCAATAAATTGGTGCGCTATCAGGGAACGCCCTTCTTAAACATTTCATTTCATGCATAAGTGTACCACATGAATCATACAACATGGAATAAATCATCATCATTTATTACATGATAAAGGGATTTGGAATAAATACATGATGATTTATAATCAATATATAAATGTGTGTAAAGTTTAATAACCTTTATAGAGAAATGGGCATGGTATTCACAACACAATGACATTGGCTTGGAAAATCGGTGCAATTTTGGCAGCGTAACGGCGTGATGTAAGAATTCATAAATTTTTTTGATGAGATAGAAAGGAGTGTCTCATAATATTTACACAAAATTGATAGTATGTGGGGTCATGTCCCAACATATGTGCTGGAATTTTTATTCACAGTACAAAATAATTGCATGAATGTAAATGAGAAGAGGGAAATTCCATACGGAATTTCGGCATAGTAACGGGTGTGCATGGAAGGAATTAATGAGATAGAGAGGGGATCTTTCATTATTCAAACATGAAGATTAATGTATGGGGGAGGGGAGAAAACATACCCCATATTTATAATTGAAAATAAAATGGCATAACAATATAAGGAACCTTCGACATAAATAGGGAAAGTGAGAATCCCTTACTCGGAAGTGTGATCAAAAAAGCATGGGAGAATCCTGAGAGAGGCTTCATAGGAGCTTGAGGCATGTTGGGAGGATTATAGAGAGAGATGTGTAAGGGTTTCTCAAACTACAAAGGCTTTGAGTGAAGAGGAAGTGGGAGCTTGGGTGGTTTTATATAGGAAATGAGAAGGAATTCTTTATTATGTAGGTTTGGGACACCTCACATTAAACTAATCAAAACCAAAAATCAGAACATGGTTTTTTCCAATGGTTTTTTCTAAAGGGTAGTGGAAAAAAAATAGTTTATAAATCCAATGGCCGATCATCTTAAAATTTAAGGGTTTATTATGCGGAGATGAGTCACACTCTCATGAAAAACATTTTAAAATTACAAAATTTTTTATAAGTATTGAAGAGTCTACTAAAGCTTTTCAAAATAATACAAACAAACCCAAAATAAAATTATATTAATGGAACAACATATATTGGCCGAACATTAATTTTATAGTATTTTATTACATCACTATTGGGTCATTATGTTGTCATAAAACACATTGTATATTTAAACGGTATTTAATTTTTACCCAAAATTCGACTGTCTTAGAAAATTATGAAAAATTCAATATTGTATAATTTCAACATCCTGATTCCAAAAATAATATTCATTTTATATAAATAATTTTCTAAATATGTGAATTTTACTTTTAAAATAAATAATAATATTTATCAAAAATTTATGGGTTTTTACAAAAACAACATTCAAAACTTAATAAAATTCACAATTGCATTCATAAAATTTTATGATAATTTATATTTAATAAAAACTAATTTAATAATAATAAAAATAATATTTTATTATTTTATTATATAATTAAAATATCCATTAATTCATCAAGATATTTTTCTTTGTTTGAATATTAATTAAAAATACTATTTGTGAATTAAAAACTATTTACAAAGTAACAATAATAAAAAGAATTTATATTATCAATACAAGAATAATGTGAATAATATTAGTTCTAGGGTCTTGTTATATAACCCATTAAAACACCCGCATAAGACCTTAGGGTAAGGTGTGAAATAGTGACCGACTCTTAGGGTGGCACGGATAACATCACTCGAGTGGTAATCTCTATCAACTTCCACTTCTCTCGTATGTGGTTCTGCTCAAGCTTAAAGTATTCATTCTCAGCTTGGGCTTGGTCCCAATAATCACAATGACTCTACCTCCTTTCCGAGCTTTGGAAAATGAACTTCGTACGGGGAAAGTCTACTGATGGAGGATATCACATCCTTTGTCTGATTAAATTGGATTTATTAAAACCCTATATTTATAATAATCATGTGATAACAGTTCAATGGCTATATTAGCAACAGTCACATTTCTTAATGGTATTTTCAAATCCAAAACATAAAACCAAATAAGTGCATAAGTTTTACATAACCATAAGAATACATTTAAATAAACTAAGAGTTTTGATAAATGAATTTTTGGGTCGTTACAGATCAAGTTTCAAGGAATTTAAAGACTCATCTAGTAAAGGTACATTAGAAAATAATAAAATTGAATAGGTGATATGGGATCATGGGGAGCTTATGAGGAATAACTACCCAAATCATATTATGAGGTGATAATTTGGAAATTTCATGGATGAAATTTTTGAAGTAGGGGAGACTGTAAGGAACAATAACTCTATCAATGAAATTTCTAGTCTTTTGAATAATTCATATAATATAGATCATATAAAATAATATATATAACATTATAAATATTTCATTAATGAAGAAACTATTAAATAAGATGTATTGCTAGAAGTTAAAGAACATATACCAATGAAATAGTAACATGCCATTAGGAATATTAATGCGTACCTTAGGAATAGTAAATAAAGAAATATAATTATATCCTGACACATGAAATTATGAAAAAGTTTGGCCATCTTATAAATGAAATTATGTAATAATTATATCATAGTGTATGTAAATGAATTTTCTAAAAATTACAATTTATGTGTTGGTATTTCTGTAAGTCATAAATTAATATTTTCAATATTATAGTCAAAAAATCATTTAATTGAAAGATCATTTTATTAAAATTTATTCATAAATCTATTTTTTTAATTTAGGATAATTTTATCTGACCTTGTTTAATTTTTGAAAGCATTATAAAATCAGTTACAAATTTAAAACTGTATTTTTCATGAAAAAATGATTTTAATTTTATATTATATTTATAATATATAAAAAAATATTCTCCTAAAATGGAGTTAATTTTTTGAATATTTCACGTCAAAAAATGGTTACAGGGGATTTTTTTGATTTTCAAAAATACATGTATTTTTAGTCAATAGTAAAATACAGTAATTTACAGCATAAATATTTTATATGCTAAATGACTATTCATTGAGTCATTAATGATGTATGAAACCTTGGTTAGATCTCACATTCACTTATTACTATATTAATTCACAAGAATAAATACTTTCGGTTTTCTAGAACAAAATAATTAAATACTGAATAGAATAATAAGAAATCACCCCTCTCCTATACTATAAAAACCACCCCTTACCCCTTATTCTCATACGTCATCTAAACCTTAAAGCTTGTTGAATTTCTACCAAAATCATATTTCTTAGTCTCTATCCACTTCCAAGAGATATTATTTATTTATAAAATTCCAAAACCACATCCCATAAGGAGATTCTCAAAGAAGATAATTGAAGAGGTAAATCCTCTTCCAAATTCATTTTAATTTTAATTCAATTTATTGAATTTTATTATATTATACTCATATACTCTCTCAAAATGATAATTGTAACTCTGGTATCATCTATATACTATAATGATATCATGTTAATGTAATATCAATCATCATTATCCTTAGTCTCTCTATTTTATTTTGAAAACGAAATCATCATCTCATAAGTGCTAATTTACAACCTTCAGGGAAAAAAATACATTATTCTTCAATTTCTCCTACAAGGCTGGTCATGATATCATTTTTATGGTTGAAATAAATTATAAAATATATATTATATCTTTTTTATGGTTTTTAAACCATTTTATATACATGATATTGAATAATTGAACAAAACTATTCTATTGTGGTTGAAATATCTCTTAAATTAAGATAAATAATTATCATTAATACATTATCTAATGATTTATCTTCATATATGAAAAAAACTCATGAAACCAATTAATACATTGGTTCTTAATTAATAACATTAAATTCCAATTCTTTTGAATTATTCCCATTTTAGATAAACACTATTAATTATAATCAAGTGAACCAATCATGAAATCAAGGAAATGAACACTCCAAAATGACAAAATTCATTATTATAACCTATTAATAAATACATAAATGAAAATAATATACAATATTGAATAAAATATATGTATAAATGGTACTTAATTAACTAATTAATGTACTTAATTTGATTTTCCAAGGTGTCAAGGTCATGTGAATATCACATTCGGACATAGGGTGATTGTTTTTTACCCGATCCTCCAATTTCCATTGGGTTGCTATTTTTCTCTCCTTACCCAAATGAAATTATTAATTATTATTAAGTAATACTCAAAAATTATGTTTTAATGTTCTATATATATGTACTAATAAGATTAATTCTTTATTTTAGGGGGAGTAAAATTTTTTAAAATGATCTTTCTCAAATTATTCCTAATATGCAAGCCCTATTTAAGGGAACGACACCGATTCATACTTATTTTCAAGTGAAATCTATAATATATTTTAATATACTATTGTTTTTATAAAATAAATCATTTTATTATAAAAAACTATCTTATTTCACTTCAGTTTTAAGATAAATATTTTTCAAAAAGAACACTTTTTTATACTGTAAATGTGTAATTCCTCCAAGTATTACACAATTATTTTATAAGAGTATTTTAATCAATTTAAACACTCTTATTTATTATTTTTTTCAATTGGTAATTATATTTTATGATATCATATACCATTTTTTATTGAATTTTTTTTCATTAGTTTGGATTTAGATGTCCTATCTTGATACCATTCATCGGATTACTCTAAAATGTTAGTGATTATGTTTACTGATTGGAGAAATTTATTTACATTTCATATGTTATATTCAATATGAATTTATATGTTGATTATTTTTATACCATTTTATATGAGAGATTAATTTTACTTATTATGTGATGGGTGGGCCGACTATAGCCCCTCGATGGTTCATTAGGTCTCATGGAAAAAAACTAGCTTGGGTTTTTACCCATTATGAATGGTGTCTTAGTCGAAGCCTTGAAGATAAGATTATAATGTTCGGAATTAGGAATTCCCTCATTGTGAATTTAGTAATAGTTTTTCCATGTGAATCTTATAATAGAATATACATGGAAATGTTTTATTATGGACTTATTAGTTTTTAATTCCTACCATTTTATTCTCAAGATTATGTTTTAATGGATTGTGTACCTTTAGTTATTCAGCGTGCTTTATATTTATGCTTCCGTTGTATTACATACCCTTAATAAGCATCTAACCTCACCCCTTTTTTATTTTTATTTTCCCCATGATTCCAAGATTATTTTTATGAATGAAATAAAAAGATAATCTTGAAGACTAATAGTATTTCAAAAGGGATTTCTATGATATATTTCATTTAAAGTTGTAATTTTTAACTAATGTATGTATTTGGTTTTCTAATGCTATTAAACTATTTTCCCCTTCAGGATATGACTTCCTGGTGATCCAATCATTATGGTTAAGTAAGGAACCAACATTTGGAAACTAGGGTTAAGGTCAACACAATCATGATATGAAAATAATCTCAAAAAATATAAAAATGATTGAAAAATGAAAAATATGAGCCTAAAAACCAAAATTATGACTATCAACAGCCATAAAAATAGGGTGGGGGTGTCCAAGGAATCCACTACATATATTACCATAAAATATTGGAAATTTGATTTACCTGACATTTTGTATCAAAATATAAATGGAGATGGGTGGAGGAATTACCTAGGTTTTTTGTTACATCATCCAGGGATACACTTATAGGTTTTTTCTAAATCTAGATTTTACGATCAAATGGGATGGGTGTTGGGATAATGTGGATGGTGGAGGTAGGTCTATTATTAGAAAACAATTGTATAATGGTAATAAAATAATGTGGTGATCTCTAATTTAGTTGACGAAAAGTGGAGGGTTGTGAAATAGGTGCTAGGGTGCTACATGTGGTGGGTTATAAGGTAACTATAGATATAGAGAGATAATTTTAAATAAATAAGTCATATACTATAATATAGCTGAACAATACATATTCCACTCCTCTTGATAAATGGGGGTAGGTGGAGCCTATCTGTTGGATGTAATTGGTGTGGATCATGTTGTGAGAGATGGATTAGAATGGTTGGTAGGCTATAAATGTCCCTAAATTACTTCATCCTTATTTAAAAAATTGGGATACTACTCTTTTCACTCATACATTTCCCCTTTTCCCTCAGTAATCTTGTATCCACCCATAAGGGTAAATAAATAAGCATTAACATTAGAAAAAATTATAGTATTGGAGATTGATCAATGGTCCCATGGAGTTTCACTAGATGGGTGATGAAATTTTAAATTATTATTGTCTCCATGGACTTTTTTAATGGGCCTAAAAGTAAATCATAGAAAATGTCTCCTTGTTAATATTTAATATATTAAATATGGAATATAAAATTCACACATCAAACTAACTCATTAGGTTGAGTAATCACCCTTAGAATGTAAATATATTTATATTTATTGATTTAAAATACCTATGAGGTAGTTCATTATATTTTTACTTTTTATAAATAATGGATTATGTATATTCATTTATTTTTCCTTGAAGATAGACCAAACTGTTTGGGTGGGTAACATAGTCAAATTTAAATGTATATCAGTATATGCATGTGTCTAAACAAACTCAAGGTTGTAAATAAAAACATTGAATACAAAATATACTAGTGATAATATAGAGTTATAATATCATATCCTAAGATCAATATCCTTCAATGTAATCTCACAATTCGATAAGAACTCTATGGTCAACTCCATGTGTTCCTCCTCCCGCACAAGAATAACATGTCCCAAATATATATAAACAAATTAATAATGGGAGGGTTAAGAAAGATTATAGGATACATCATTTGTTTACCCAAAAATTTATTGGTTTGTATTCTATGAAACTATTGGATTCCAAGACTCTATTGGTGGATTTGGTTTGTGAAACATTGGTAATAGTGGAGGTGGAATCAGGATGAAATTACTGTCAAGGATAATATATGTATTGAAGAATTAATCTGGGTGGAGATATAAGATTATTAGGGGATATAGAATGGGATATCAAATATATCTGTTGGTGGGGTGGGTTTTTTAGACCTTCACTACATATCATATTTTACCGATAGCTTCTTGGTTCATTGTGGTGGTGGTAATTATGGTTTTTAAGTGGTATTGAATGTTTCTTATACACTATGTGAGATAATGGATAAATTATGTAGATTAATTAATAGATCTTCCTACGTTATTTTTATGTTAGGATTGGTGTATTTTTTAATCTGGCTGATAATTTTTATTCATATTTGAGGTTTTAAGATGTTGTCTAGGAAATTGGGTGGTGGATACATAGGATATGATATGGGGAGGGTAGGAACAAGCCAATAAATGTTTTTGAAGGGATTATCAGGTTGATATGAGGCCTTGGTGGAGTGTTTTCATGTTCTTTGATTGGATTTTTAGTGGAAACATGAAATGGAGGGATATTAATCAATATGAAAACAAGATTTAGTGTGATGTATTCATATATTTTTAAAATTTATTTGATTTTACATGCATTTTTATACCATTGTGCACCTTTATTTCAAATATTTTAAAATCAAATTTGTTGAAATTTTGTTCCATGGTAAGGGCTAGTATATCATAAAAATTCATTTATGTTCTATATTTAGAGGATTTTTGAAGGCTTAAATCATGGAATAGCCTAGAGAGTTTGTGTTTCCCATATATTATCCTTCTAATTTGTTAATTATGGTATATCTTATGTCATTAAATAATGATTTGTCCTAGCTAATTCAAGGAGTAATTCATGGGTTATTACTATGACAAGATCTTTTCTATATGAACTTTTAGTGTTCCCATGTTCTATATGAAATTTGGTGATTTATGGGAGGTATTTTATGTTTCATTATAATCCCTTGGTTCGCTATTAAATATTGTGGTTTTGGGTCACATTATTTTAATGTTTTGATAGATTGGAAATTAATTACCCATATAGTTAAGTTCCCTTTGAAATTGTTTTTAAGGCATGTGATACCATGGCATGATTAGTGTCAGTATAAATTTTTTGAAAATTTATTTTAGCATGAAAAAAATACATGCACTTTGAAGTTATAGGATCTTCAAATTTTGACCATTCTCCTTCCACCAATATGATCATTCTCATAACATCATTCCAATATATAATTTCATCTCAAGGGAGGTATTTTAGTATCATTATAAATGGATCATAAGGGATTACTTCAGAATGGACACAATTGAGTTTTTCCTAAAAATAAATAACCTAAATCCTAATGTTTATGAAAAAAAGAAAAAAAATAAATGAAAAAATACTTAGTTACCACGAACCATATGCTCAATTTAAATTTAAAATCATAAAATACCTATTTATCATCAATAATTTCATAAATAAAGGATCAATCCCACGTTAGGGTTTTTATTATTTTGGATGTGTTACTATCCATTCACATTAATGGGTAATTATTTATTCCTTTGAATTAATCTATCTCTATGTGAGAAATTTCTTATTGACATAAATTGAGTAAATTATCATGACATGATTTTAATAGGTAATAAATGAGATCATAACTTTTGAATATATAATTTATTTCCTAGTTATAATTCCTTCCTTTGGATGTGTCAATATTTTATTTTTCTTTTTTTATCCTTATAAAATGTTATTTTTCATTGGAATCCCATTTCATCTCTTGAACTTCTTCATGCTCCAATAATCTGTTTTTCCAGCTCAATCTTTCTTCCAATTCACTAAATTGGTAGACTAACAATACTTGTTGGTAAGAACAACCATATGGTGTAATTTTTTATCATACACTAACCAAAAATTTATACATTCCTAATGATGTATTATAGGTTGTTATATAAGACCATAATGCATAATTTATTTCTCCCAATTAGTTCTTCCAACATTCAATGGTTATGTTTTTCATAATGTAATTAAAA
The DNA here is from genome assembly GCA_963277665.1 of Viscum album. NCBI lineage: Eukaryota > Viridiplantae > Streptophyta > Magnoliopsida > Santalales > Viscaceae > Viscum > Viscum album. The sequence goes on along the minus strand of OY728130.1, from coordinate 662,113,650 downwards.
TTATATTTTAATATCTCTTATTATGAAAATATTTTAGGGTAGAATAGAGTAAATGTGTTAGAAAAAGCATCATATTTCTCTAAATCTCCTCTTAATGAATGATAATATAAATTTTTTCCATGGTGATTTATCAAAAATAGCATAACATTGTACGTAGATAATATACACTTCTTTGGGTTTTTTTACCACATTCAGTATGTTATTTTTGGTAAATAAGGATTGAAACCACATTAATACATATTAAATCCTCCTATGTATGTATGTCGGATTAAAATATTTAAAAAAAGGACTAATGAAGTCTATTTCCCATAGGCTAAAAACTTCAACCTCAACAATGTATTTTTGTTGTATGTTGTCCATTTTTTTGGTGCATTGGGTATGTTGGAAGTGAATACATGCCACCACATTTCTATTTACACCATTATATAATGTTTTAAAAAAGTATTAACTGTAAATAAACTTTTATTTTATTCTCATTTGACCATGGTGTCATCCCATTAGTGAGGAGTAACAAAACTCCAACATGATTTCCACTTCATTTTTTTCGAATAAACCCTTGAATCAACACATTTGTACTCTATATGGAATGTATTGGTTGTCCAAAAAGTATTTTTAGACTTTTTTTGGAATATTTTCCTCTATTAATATGTGAATTATAGGTAGATTATCTAGAATATAAAATTGTTAGTGATTTTGGAAATTCATGTATGCGTCTTGATCACCAATACAAAGTGGTGTATTTTTAGAAATTAATATTTTAATTTAAATTAATTTCTGCTATCATGTAGATGATAAATTCATGATATATGGGTATATATTAATTTATAAAATCATTTATTATCATTTATTATGATCTTGAACTCTTGGTGTAAAAGAATCATCAAAATCAAGTGAGGTTTTTAATCATTCATGTAATGCCCCAACTTTAGTTACCTAGAGTCGGTGCATCATTACGTAACATTTCCATGATTCAAGGAATCATGTCCCAAAAGACTGATCAGTTTAATAACCTTGGATATACTAGATTCATACATAAGTTTTACCTAACATCTTGAGATAAATACAATAAAAACATTTACCCCTCTGAACACATTTATATCTCTTAGCTTATCCCAACAGGTCAATAATAAAATACATCTTCACATCCTAGGAAAAATAAATCCTAGAAACGGGCGTGCTCAGATGGTCAGTAAAGATAACAATATAGTAGAAACATTCATAAATAATCATAAACATTAAAACCAATGTATAAGACTAAAACTTGAGCCTTTTAAACTTAAAAATCATCATAATGTGGAAAATATAAATCAAATAATTCCATATAATTATTCACATGGATATTCTACTAGTCAAATACTCCCATTGAATATTAACAGCCAATTTTATAATGATGGAATGCATAATGTCGGACTTCATAACCACATCGTCAAAGCCTCATGAGAAGACTACAAATAATATTTTTTAAGGCCTTGTTCTAAGAAAATACTTTGTCTCATGAGACCTACCGATGCATCGAGGAGCTTTAGAAGGCTCCACCCATCACTTACTATTTCCAATGCATTCCTCATACGAAAATGTTTAAACATAACATAAACAATCATTTTAAAACATGAAAAAAAAATGTCAATAATTTATCCATAAACCATGAATGTTATAAAAATAACACATCTATATTCAAACATATCACAAAACCTTCAATACAATATGGAATATTTGAATCATAATAAATCAACTTCAAACAAGTTTAAAATCCATCAAAGGATGTTGACATAGATGAAATCAAAACTATTTGAGAGAAATATCTCTTTCTATATTGAAATAATTAAAAATTATTGTAATTTAAAATATTATTATAAGCTTTTAAGGGAAGTGTTGAAGGTTTTATAATGGTGAAAAATAGTTTCACCCTCCCTATAAGTTTAAAAAACATTTTTTCCTTAATGTTGTCGAAAAGGTCATAGAGGACTTTATTTGGAAAACAACAGAAATATTCATTCATAAAATTTTTATAAAAAGTCAAGAATGGTATAAATATCTTTAACCCATAGTCTAGAAAACTGTAAAAAAATGTTTTGAAATGCATTTTAAAGAAACATGGATGGGGATGATAAAGAGGTCCCAGTAGATACTCATGTATAAAAAACCTAGGATAACGAAGAGGTTGTAGAATTAACCCTTACTTTGTACGTTTCCTTGGTCAAGGGTACGTTAACATCATATATAATAGTTAAATAAATGATATTAAATTATACAAGAATCATATACATAAATATGAAATCATATATGATCGTATAATATTGATTTGTTTATAATATTTCAGTAGTATCATCGTTTTGGGTGGTAACTGATTTGTTTCCCTTCATATGTTTTTTTAATTAAGTCATTTTTGTTACTGATAATATATATTTAATAATTATCTATAATTATATTATGTTCGTAAATAATATTTTTTTTAATTATAAAATAATATTTATTCCTGAATGGTTATGATGGAGAATGAATCTTATCGCGTTTATGGAGATGGTAATCCGTACGTACGCACAAGTGACAATAACATTATTTTGATGGTGAATTCATATTTAATTGGATGTTATATAATATATATATATATAATCCTTAACAAGTTATATTTATAATTTACATCAGTTATACTCATTATTATACCCATCCAAATAATTAGGTGTTTGAATAACAAACTACAACACCATGTGGAGACTGTAAGCCGTACGTACACACGTATGGTGACTTGTCATTCATAGGGTGGATAGAACAATAAATATAGTTGTAAAATATTTATAATAACATAACAGTATTTATAAGGTACTTTAGTTTTTATTTCGGTATGGAAAAACAAATAAAGGGGGTGTGGATGAAGAAAAGAACTTTGAAAGAGGTGGTGAAATTATTACCTCTTCTTCGGGTGTTTTCTTTTGAGTTGATAAAAAGGGTACTTTAAGTTGGATTTATGATCAAATTAAGGCCTATATGTCAAAATTATGGTAGTTGGCAGGATATTTGAGTATGTATTTTCCAATCCAAATGGTTTTGGAGGTGTAAAATTAAGAGAAGGGGAAGTACCCTTTTTTAAGAGAGGTGGGGGTCACTTTTGGAAAACCTTGAAATATTATTTTACTATACAATAATATTCAGTTTATATTGGCTCAAAAAAAATTTATTTAGATTATAAGGTGGGGAGGGGTCTAAAACATCTCAACCAATAGGTTTTAGATAGGTTTAGGTTGCCATATTAACTTTTTTATTTAGATTTAACTCTTGGTTAAATAGTTTAGAATTTACCATGTCTCCTCGTATTTTTATATTATATGGTTAATAAACTAAATATAAAATTCCAATAGAACACCAATTAATTCATTAGTTATATATATATATATATATTATATAAGTATTTTGGATGAACCATATATTTTTATAACTATTATATCATTTAATAATATAGTATTTGTTTTAAAAACTCAATTATGTCAGTTTTGACACTATTTTGTATCTGATTTTTGTTAAAGCCCTAACACCATGATTACTTTGGAAAAATTTATTTAAGCAACCCTAAAATGTCATATTAACATCTAAAACTATTTTAATTCATCAAAAGTCTCAATTTACATTTATTTGTATATTAATAATACCAATTATTTGAATTTTTCATTAATAAGGTAATTACTACATCATCATTGTGTCATAAATAAATTTCATTATTTAATGTCTAAAAATTAAATATAAAATACTGTTATGTATGAATTATTTTTAGCCTTCTAATGATTATTTATAGTTGAATTTATCTTCTGTATAACCCTATATTAAAAAAACTATATTATAAAACATATAATTTAACACTTTTAACTCTTCTTTAAGTACAATAATAATAAATGTCCTAATCTAATCCAAGTTGACCAAAAGGATCATATTTTATTCCTAAGGTTTTTTTTTGGTCGAAATACACATATCCAATAGAATTAGATCATGTGTTAGGGTGATAATAATATCATTTTTACCCCTAGTTTCCCTATTTACTTTTAATTGTGGTAAACAAAAGTCAATAGTTACTATTCACAAAAATTTATTTTCATAATATTGAAGCACATTTTACATACTAATATCAACTGTGTCCCTTAGATTTTGGAAATTCAATTCACATAAGTGGTAAAATTATTTTTAATGCAAATTTGCTAATGTGCCGACAAGGTGGGTAAAAGACGGTAAAATGTTCAATAAAATTTTTATATCTAATTTTATTATAAAATGACTCCAATGAATTACATTGAAATAATATAGGAATTATGTATCTATTTTGACTCAAAAAAATTTAAATAAAATAAATAATTATTTAAATAAAAATTTCTGTTTTAAACAATCACAAAGTGTTTTTCACTATTCATCAAAAATTGAAAGTTTTTAGAAAAATTCCTAAAATTCACCCTATGATAATTTTAATATTAAAAATCCAAAAATGAAGTCCATTTTGAAAAATAAAATTAATAAAATTTTAAAAATTGGGTATTACTATTCATAACTGCTAGATTGATTGGTCGTGGTGTGCTAGAAATCGAAGTTGCGTAGAGCGCAAGCTATTGTATTACTCAAAGGGAATCGTACCATGGAAGCTTGGGGTGTCACATTCTCCTCCCCTTCAAATAATTTTGACCTCAAAATTTCTAGAATATAACTGCATAAAAATATTCGGGTGGTTCTTCATCATATGTTCCTCGGGTTCCAACATTGCCTCTTCCATCGTATGATTTCTCCATAGAACCATTACTAGATGAGTATTCCGGTTTCTCAGCACTGGTTCTATGGTATCAAGAATCTTGACAGTAACTTCCCAATAAGACAGATCAGGTTCCAGTTCAATTTTCTCATAGGTGAGTACATTTGTTGGGTCATGTATGTATTTTCTCAAAAGTGATACAAGGAACACATCATGATCTTTGTAAAGACTTGGCATCATTTCCATACGATAAGCTATAACTCAAATTAGTTCTAAAATTAGGAAATTTATGATATACCTAGGACATAATTTACCCTTCTTATCGAATAGTATAACGCCATTCCTTAGAGATACCTTGAAGAAAACATGATCACCTACTTGAAATTCAAAATCCTTGCTTTGGTTATCAGCATAGATTATTTTTCTAATTTGAGTCGTTGTGGGTTTGGATAACCTTCACCTTTTCCATTGTTTCCTCAACACGTTCTGGCCTTGTGAGTTTTCTGTCACTAAAATCATCCAAACAAGTTGGTGAGCGACATCTATTTCCATATAACGCCTCATATGGTGCCATCTGATTACTTGAATGGAAGCTATTATTATAGGAGAATTATACCAGTGGTAAATACTGATCCCACATACCTTGAAAATCAAGTAAGAAAGATCTCAACAAGTCTTCTAATGTTTGAATATTCTATTCTGATTGTCCATCAGTTTGAGGGTGGTAAGTAGTTCTCAAATGATGTTTAATATCTAGGCCCTTCTAAAGGATTTTCTAGAATATTGATTTAAAATGGGGATCACGATAAAAAACAATCGATAGGGGTACACCATGAAGTCTTAAAACTTCATTATTATATAGCATTGTTAAACGTTAAAGTGGTAAATCTTCTCTTATAGAAATAAAAAGTTCTAACTTGGTAAGATGATCAACAATGACCCATATTGCATCATTCCTTCTAGGATTCTTTGGTAATCCCATGACAAATTCCATCGTAATATTATCCCATTTCCACTCACGTATGGGAAGAGGTTTCATGACTCCTCTAAGATGTTTTCTATTATCCTTCACCTATTGAAAAATCATACATCTTGATACATAATCATAAATCTCCCTCTTCATGTTGTCCCACAAAAAATGATCCTCCAAATCTCTATACATCTTAGTGCTACTATGGTGTATAGAGAAATTTGACCTATGATCATCATCCAAAAATTCCCTTTTTAGATCAAGTATATTGAGAACACAATGTCTCTTCCAAAATTTCAAAATTCTATCATCATTTATGATGTCTCTCAATCTCCCATTATTCACATCTTTAATCTTCTTTTGAAACTCCTCATTGTTATTAAAAGAACTCTTTATCCTTTCTAGTAAAGATGGTTTGGAAGCCATTTGAAAAAATTATTTATGTTTCACTTTCCATGGTTATTCCCATATCCATCATTACTAGATCCATTAAAATAGCATCTCTTTCAACTCTCATCTTGTTCAAGACTATATGATCCTTTCTTCTCAAACCGTATACCTCTTTATTTCCCTTCCATAGGGGGTAGTGTATAGTGAAATCATAATCCTTGATTAGTTCAAGACATCACCTTTCCCTGATGTTGAGTTCTTTTTGTGAGAAAATATACTTCAAACTCTTGTGATCAGTATAAATCTCACGTTTTCACCATAGAGATAATGTCTCCATATTTTCAAAGAAATCATAATAATTTTGAACACAATATCAAGAGTGGGATTGTTTTTCTCAAGATTTTTTCGATGTCATGATGCATAGGCAATAACTCTATCATTCTACATAAGGACACAACCACATCCATTTTTTCTAGAATCTCTTTAAATAAAAATCCCATCATTCCTCGATGGTAGAGTCAATATAAGATAATTGACTAATCTTCTCTTATATTCTTCAAAAAATCCATCACACTCTTTTTTCCAAACCAAATTTAACCCTGTTACATGTGATCTTACTTAATGGGTTAGCCAGTCCGGATAAATTATGGATGAAGAGCTGATAATAACATGCTAAACCAATACAATTGCGTACCTCAGTTATACTTATCTGTGTTGTCCATTTATATATTGCCTTGTTCTTTGAGGATCAATAGAGACTCTATATATAGAGATAATATGGCCAGGAAAAAAATATCCAGAAGCTATAATTCAAACTTTTTAAACATCCCATATAATTCATTTATTCAGAGGGTTTTCAGAATAGTGCACAATTGATTTTCATGATCTTTTTAGGTTTTTGAGTAATCCAAGATATCATTAATAAATACCACTAGAAATTTATCAAGATATTCCTTAAAAAACTCTATTCATTAGATCTATGAAAATTGGGGGTGCATTAGTCATTTAAAAAATCATTACTGTAAACATGTAATGCCCGTACCTGGTTTGAAATGTTGGTTTTGAAATATCTTCTTTCTTCAAACACAATTGAGGATATCCAAATCGAAGTTCAATCTTTGAAAAATATTGGGCTCCATGAAGTTGGTCGAATGAATCTTCTATGCGAGGTAAGGGATACTTGTTCTTTATTGATATAACATTGATCTCGCTGTAGTAAATGTACAACCTCATAGATCCAACTTTCTACTTAATAAAAAAAATAGTGGCTCCCCATGGAGAACCACTAGGGAGAATAAATCCCTTATTACACAATTCCACTAGTTGTTTCTTTAGTTCCATTAATTACACAGTGCCCATTCTATAAGGTTTCTTCGATATGGGCCTTAAACCATGAATTAAATCAATGCAAATTCAATTTATCATTTTTGAGGAAGTCCATGTAAATCCTCTGGAAACACATCTACAGATTATTGAACAATAGTTACATCCTCTATTTGAACATTCCTTTCCTCACCCATAGTTATTTCACTCTCTTCCTCCCCAATAATTGAATTTATTATAGTTACTAAGGGTGGATCTATATAAGAATCAGATGGTGAAATTTTTTTACTAAAGATAAGGTACACATTATCACCATCGAAAATTTTAACCTCTTTCTTCTTATAATAAATTTCTATATCATGGTCTGAAAGACAATCCATATTGAGGATTATATCAAATTCAATCATGGGTATGGTGATGAGATCTGCAGAAAAATAACGTTTATATACCTTAATTGGAACTGATTCAGAAACATTTGTTACAATGAAACTTCCCTCAAGAGTTTTGTCTCGCAACTCCCTTGTTAAATCAAATTGGAAATATATAATTTTCATAGGAAACTGAGAATATATGAAACAATGTGATTTTCGAGAATCAAATATATCATTGGCTAAATTTTAGGAAGCCATTAAATTACCTACCACCACATCTTTCAGAGCATCAACCTTAGTAGTAGTGATCACAAAAGCTTTTCCTTACTCCCTTGTTGTTTTTTGAGGTACATTTCCTTAGATCTTAGGAAATTCATTCGCATAATGGCCCATTTCTCTACAATTGTAGCATTTGACATTGTTAGCCCCTTTCTTTCCCATGAAATAATGATCTTGGTTTCCTTTTCACCACACTTTTAACAGACTCCCATTCCCTTCCAGATTGTACCGAGGTGTTTCATCAAACATTTACTGTAGGATGGATATTCAACTTTTCCCTTCTTCACTTTATTTCCATTTCTTGAGTGTTAAGAAGATCTCTTCTTCTCTTTCTTTCCTTTAAAATCGTAAGAACTAGAAAATTAGTTTTCTTTCTTGATTATAAATGAGACAATATCATCATACGATGAGAAGGATTTTGATATAATGCTCAATGGAGAACTATTTCTAACCCATCAAAGAATCGGTCAATATTACTCCATGGGTTACATATATAATCTGTTGCATGTCTTACTATCCTTGTAAAGTAAGCCTCATACTTCATGAAATTATCATCCTCCTTTTTCCTTAGACTCAGAAATTGTATTTCCATATCTGCTCAATGGTCACGAAGAATGTTTTTTTTAATAAAAGAACATTAAAATCCCTTCATTACATATTTTATATTTCTCCATCCTCCTTTGTGATTTTAATGAATGGATACTATTGATCTACATCTCCTGTGATGTGATAAAATTCCATGACAACATTTTCCTTTATACTACTCGCTAATGCATGAAAAACATTCTCTTAGAAACTTATCCATTACTCAGCTACAAATGAATTTTTAGTCCCATTGAATTTTTTTGTTGTTTCCTCATGAAGTGGTCTAAAATTGATCATCCTCATTGTTGATCATGGTGCTCCATATGGGTAAGGTGATTATTAAAAACCTAAGTGAGTTATCCTTGTATTGGGATATGCTAATCAGAACTAGTTTCATCACTAGCTCCACTATAATTATCTTGAGTAGGAGGGAAATCTATATGGATTACGTGCATTGATACAGTTTCCATTCCATCCACTAGGCACCATTTCTACAAAATGTCGCACACTGGATTAGTTTATGAATAGCAATACATGATTAAAAACATGTAAAACACTTAACATAAATTTAATAGTTTATAGATATAATCCATAATCATAAAACTATTTTCATTGAGGAGGTATATACTCATAAATATTTCATAATGGTTGTTAAAGTAAATGTGAATTATCCTAAGCATATCCCTCGGGAGTGTCATAACCCAGAGTGCAGTAAGGCACATTATCATGTACCAGGATACCTTGGGTCAAGCCTGAAACTCATTATCAACATTTTCACTCCAAATCACATCTTTTTCAGAGCCACCTCTTCTAGCTCGTATCAAGACATGGATGTATTCCTTCTAAAATACAAAAAATATCTACATCACTAAAATTTTAGGAAGTTCATCTATACTGATCCTAAAAGTCTATCTTAATGTAGTGTTCTCTAGTCAGGGTTTCCCTAAATATAGCTTCAAAGGATTGTACTAAATTTCCTCTCATACCAACTATATCACCCCTACCCTAGTTACCCAGATCTAGTGTATTTTTACATAACATTGGCATGAAACAAGGAATAATGACCTGAAAGACTGATCAATTTTGTATGCATGAAAGTACTAGATACATACATATGTTTTTTATTACATCATGAGATAAAAACAAAAGCATTTTGTCCCGTTTGAACACACTTAGATCCCTTATCCTATCCCTACCGGTCAAGCATAAAATACTTCTTCACATCTTGGTAAATATGAAACATCAATACGGGTGAGCTCAAATGCTCAGTAAGGATAACAATATAGCAGAAACATTCATAAATAAGAATAAACATTAAAGACAATGTATAAGACTAAAAAAGAAGCCTTTTAAACTTAAACTTCAGCATAGTATAGAAAATATAAATTGAATAATACCATTTACTTATTCACATGGATGTTCAACTAGTCGAATAATCAGATGCAACAACAATAGAAAATTTCATAATGACAGAATGCATATTATCGGACAGCATAACCACATAGTCAAAGCCTGATACAAAGACTACAAATAAGATTTTATCAAGGACTTATGACAAGACACTAGTTTGTCTCATGAGACCCACCGATGCATCGAAGAGCTATACCGGGCTCCACCTGTCACTTACTATATCCAATGCATTCCTCATAGGAAAAGGATTAAACATTACATTAAAATACATATTAAAACTAGCATAAGAAATTTCAATACTTTATCCATAAACCATGAATGGTATAAAAATAACACATCCATAGTCAAACATATCACAAAACTTTCAATACAATATGGAATATTTTTATCATAATAAATCAACTTCAAATATGTTTAAAATCCATCAATGGATATTGACATAGATAAAATCAAAACTATTTAAGAGAAATATATCATTCTACTTTGAAATCACTTAAAATTAATCTAACTAAAAATATTCTCTTAAGATTTTAAGGAATGATTTTAATGTGTTATAATGGCAGAAAATAGTTGCACCCACCATATAAGTTTAAAACATTATTTTCTTAATTTTGTCGAAAAGGTCATAAATTAACTTGTTTAGAAAATGATGGAAAAATTGAATTATAAAAATATTATAAAAATTCAAAAAAATGTAAAAATTAATTTAACACATAGTAATGGAAATAGTAAAAAAATGAAATACATATTTTTGAAACATTGATGTGGATGATAAAGAGGTCACAGTAGATACTCATGTATAAACAACCACGGATAATGAAGAGATTGTAGAATTAACCCTTACCTTGTACTTTTCCGCGTTCAAGGGTATTCTAACCTCCTATATAATAGTAAAATAACTATTATTAAATTATACAAGAACAAAATACATAAATATGACATCATATATGATCTTTTAATATTTAATTGTTAATAATATTTCAGTATTATCATCATTTCGGGTGTTAATAGATTCATTTTCCTTTATATATTTTGTTACTTAAGTCATGTTTTTTATGGATAATATGTATTTGATTCATATCCAGAATGATATTAAGTTCTTAAAAATTATTTTCTTAATCATAAAATGAAATTTATTCTTGAATTACTATAATGGGGAATGAATCTCATCACATTCGCGGAGACGGTAATCTGTATGTATGCATGAGAGACAATATCATTCTATTAATGGGAAAATTGGATGTAATTAGATGTTATATCATATATAATTAATCCTTAACATGTAATATTTATTATTTACATCAGTTATACTCATTATTATACCCATTCAAATAATGAAGTGTTTGAATAACAAACTACAACTTGACGTGGAGACGGTAAGCCACACGTACGCACGTATGGTGACTTTTCATCCATAAGATAGATAGAATAATTAATATGGTTGTACCATATTTATAATACCATCATAGTATGAATAAATTAGTAGATTTTTTATTTTTTTGGAAAAAAAATAAACAGGATGTGGATGAAGAAAAGAACTTGGAAAGAGGTGGTGAAATTATTACCTCTTCTTCAGGTGTATCCTTGTGAGTTGTTCCAAAGGGATCCTTCAGTTGGCTTTCAAATCTATTTAATTCCTCTAGGTAAAATTGCAGATGGTTCAGAAGTTATTGAAGTAGTGGTTGGCTGAGCCAAATGGACTTGGAGGTGTGAAATTAAGATAAGGGAAAGTACCTATTTATAAAAGAGGTGAGGGTCACTTTAAGAAATCCTTGAAATAGTATTTTATTATACAATAATATTCAATTTAGAATGGCTCAAAATGAATTTATTTTGAGGCTATGATGTGATGGGTTTGGGTTGAAAACCTCTCAAACAGTATAATTTATAAAGGTTTAGGTCACCATATTAACCTTATCTTTTAGATTTATCTCTTAGTTAAATAGTTAAACTTTTACCATGTCTCCTTGTATTTTTATATTATATGGTTAATAAACATACAATAAAATTCCATGAAAACCCAAAGTGTTTCATTAATGACATATCTATTTTTATATAAATCCTTTGGCTGATAATTGATTTTTTATTACCATTATATTATTTAATAATATAGTATTTGTTTTAAAAACTCGTTTATGTCAATTTTGATAGTATTTAGTATCTGATTTTTGTTAAAGTCCTAACAAATTGATTACATAAAAAAATTAATCAACCTTAACATGTCATATTAAGTAATGAAATTATTTTAATTCATCAAAAGTTTCAATTAACATTTATTGGATATTTATAATGTTAATTATTTTAATCTTTCATTAATAAGATAATTACTGCATCATCATTGAGTCATAAATAAATTTAATTATTTAATATCTAAAAATTATAAATAAAATACCATTATGTAGGAAATATTTTTAGATTTATAATGAATATTTATATTCGAATTTATTTTATGTGTAACCCTATATTAAAAATGTTTTTGTAATGAAACATTGAATATAACAGTTTTATCTCTTCTTTAAATAAAATAATAATAAATTTCCTAATCTAATGCAAGTGACCAAAAGGATCATATTTCATTACTAAGGTTTTTTTTGGTCGAAATACATTTATATAATAGAATTAGGACATGTGTTAGGGTAATAATAATATGATTTTTACATTTAATTACCCTATTTACTTTTAACCATGGTAAATAAAAGTCAGCAGTTACTATTCAAAAAAATTATTTCCATATAATTAAACCACATTTTACTTACTGATATCAGCTGTGTTTCTTATATATTTGAAATTAAATTCACAGATGTGGTAAAATAATATTTTATCCAAATTTGCTAACATGCCTAGAAGGTGGGTAAAAGATGCAAAAAAGTTCAATAAATTTTTATATATATAATTGGATTATAAAATGAATCCAATGAATTACATTGAACTAATATAGGTATTTATGTATCTATTTTGACTTAAAATAAATTAAAATAATTATTTATTTATTTAAATAAAATGTCTATTTTAAACAATAACGCAGTGTTTTCACAATTCATCAAAAATTTAATGTTTTCAAAATAAATTCCAAAAATTCACCTGAAGTTAATTTTGATATTCCGAATCCAAAAATGAAATCCATTTTAAAAAATAAAATTTATAAAATTTCAAAATTTGGGTATTACTATTCATAATGACTCATTTGATTGGTATTGTTGTGCTAGAACTCGATGTTGCGTACAATGCAAGCTATTTTATTATTCAAAGGGGAAAATACCATGGAATATTGGGGTGTTACAATTATTTTAAGGAAATAATTCAATAATACATATTTACTGTAAACCACTAGTTTGATGGGAAAATTGTATCTTCTAAAATTGTAAAAATCAAAGACCATTACAAGTAATAACCTCTCCATCATGGTTTAGTCCAATTGTCTCTCTGTTATTGTTAATATTTCATAGAAAATAAGAATAATGATTCTCTATGTTCCTTACCCTTTAACTTACTTCACTACATAGTCACTCACCTCACACATCAAATATAACAAAACCTCCAATTTATGGTATCATAATTAGTTCACTGACCAATAATTCCTTCATATTCTTCAATTCAAACATAAAAATTATAAAAAATTTAAAAACCTCATATTTAACCAAAATATGGGTTAGTTATTGGGGAAATGTGGAAAAATCTTTTATAATCCCCCAGTAAAAATTAACATGTCTGAAGAAACATTGAATCTCCATCACCATATTGTGTTCCAAAAACTATTATAAAACATTTATTTCACGGGTTCCACTTCTACTCCATCACTAGAAATATAATTTCCAATAAAATTTTCATCTATCACTATGAAATGTAGATTCACTACATTTGGAAATAGATATGTCTTTTCACATATTTACAAAATCATGAAAATGATTTTGAATACCACCATTAGTGATCAACCATATATAAAGAAATTTTCTATTAATATTTCAAGAAACTCCTCCACAATGGTGTAGAAATTTTGATTCATGCACCACTATAATGTGGTTTGATCATTAAATTTACATAAAAACATAATTCATTTATAAAAGGGATTGTAGTGGAATTTGAAGGTAGTATTCCTCTGGTCTTTAGGTACAACTAAAATTTGATTATAATAACAACATCGATTTGAAAAATGACAATAATAATGTTTTGATAAACTCTATAGCCTTTCATCATTTAATTGGAATGAAAATTTATTCATCCATGTTTTATCATTGAGATTAATTTAATTAATACAGTATCTCCATTTGGTCACTATTTTGAATTTAAATTTACTTTTTTTTCTTCATAGACACTATTCTGAATTATTTATTGGGAATAAATTGTATCAGTATAAAACATTAACTATCCTAAATTTGGTACATGTTACTAGCATCCAAAAGTACCATTTCCTCATTTCCCATGATTATTTTTATTATATGAGACAAACCTCATTTTGGAATCCTTATTGACATCAATATAAAATATATTCTCTACTTTTAAATATATTAAAATGGAACTATTCCATTTATATTAGTGATTCTTCAAGAAATATCCATCATCCTTTATCTTAATACCTCTTACAAAAAAATTATTCACACCTTTGAATGTTAATCACTCACTCTCACTTGTATGTTTTAGCCATCTCCTAATAATCAATATCATAGATTAATTTTGAGTTACATTATCTCTAACAATGTTGGATTCAAAAATTAAGGGAAAAATTATACAATGAAATAACTTTAGGGATATTTTCCACTATTTCAAATGCTTAATCACATTCAATTTACATTCTACTTTCAATGATGTTTCTTTATAATTCATCATCAATAATGTCCATGATTTCTTTCTCTAGTTTTCCTTTCATATTTAGATATCCATATCCTTCATCAGTGTAGATAATGGATTTTAAATCATTAATTATTTTCTTTTTTGTCACCAATGTGATAAAAAAGAACATGTTTACCTCACACCTGAAATATTAACAGTCCTTTATTTACACCCAATATTTAATTACATATAGCATGTAATTGGTGAAAAATATTTATTATAAACTCTACATCCTCTTTTATTTATATAATGATAAAATCATCCTGAAATATGAATTTACTAAATTTTAAAGATATTTGGTCTTGAATTATGTGAAAGTACATGAATGATTAGTCTGTATGTTATACATAAACTCTTATGGTATTTGGATAAATTTTCACATGTATTTTGAACAAATTTAATTATATAAGGATGAGACATAAACATAAAATAGAAAGGGATTTGTGAAAATTACAAGAATAAATAGTTAATGTAATAGTGAAACTTTCTATATCAATATTTTTTAGAGGGATATTACTTTGAACAACAAATGATCACTCTTTTCAAATAGAGATTATTCCTGAGATCCCTAATTTTTCTCCAGTAAGAATTTCCTTAAGGATATTTTTGTGTATTTTTATTTTTGAAATTTACTCTATGAATGGAATATTTATGTGTATTTTATTTAACATATACAAGAATATATTCTATTATTCCTCTACATTTTAATGGTTCATACTCTATGAAAAGGGTAGTGGTTTCTAGAATAGTTGAAATTATGGTTTAATTGAAGTGCCTTTACTTGTCCTAGTATTCTCCAATTCTAATTTATTATTAATCTCTATTTTTGGATCAGTATATTTTTATCCCTTTACAAACTCTTCTTGATTCCCCTTTATATACTTTTGTTCCTTTTGTGTGTTTATATCTTAATGATCTATACTAATCATTAATGTTACAGACTTCTCCAATCCATTGAGAACCTATATGTTACCTAATAATGTACAATATCTTCTATCAAATAACTTTTTATAATGATATCACACATGATTATCAATATTTCAATGTGAGTATTGATATTTTTTAACTATTTTTAATGATATTAAATGTTGGTATCCACTTTAGATATATATTTTTCATTTTACTGAATGTATTTGTTCTCAATTTCATGGAAATTGTGTAATTATCATTAAACATGTAGGTCAAATTGCTATTTTTTTGGGGATAAAACAAAAATCTATTTCCTTTATACACGAAATTATTTCTAGATGGTCCATTATTCTTTTTTACTTTGAGAGAATCATGAAGGACCTTCGGAATAAAATGTGTTGTTACCTCCTTTTTTTCATCCATTATTTTGGAAAACCAACCAAAAGAATTGAAATAATATATTTTGACACTATTAATTTACTTTTGTAATACAACTATAAAAATCCTTGAACTAAGAACTCATGCAATCCCATGGAAAACTCGAGGTTTGTTCTTGATTTCCCTATGTTGTAAACTAGTTCCAAGGAATAAAATATATCCTATAGGGAATGATTTCTAAAATTATTAAATGATAAAGGGGATTACTCTTGGAATTATATAATAACCACCCTTTATATTAGAGTCTCACATGTAAAAAATAACAAGATACAAAATAAACCTAACATTGAACAAGAGATAAAAAATAACACAGTAATGTACTAAAAAAGTAATACAGCCATCCTCATACAATGATGAGAAAAGGGGAAGCCATGGACGATACCACATTTATACCAAAATAAAAACTTTAAAATAAAACCAAGACTGTAATTATCCAAGATCAAGTGTAATATCTTAAACTTTCCACCTCCATCAACCCAAACCAAGGAAAATAGACCATTTCCTATATCCAAGCAGACCTTTCAAACCTGTGATAATATAGGTATGATATCGGGAGCCTATTAGTTATGGTAATTGAAAAAAACCCCCATAAATAATAATTAAAAAGGAAAACAATTTGTTAGTAGTTTAAAATACATATATAAAGTAGTTTTTAAATTGTGATCATAAGGTTAAGATATATGAAACCCAATCCACTTCATAAATCTATCTCTTTGTCTTTGTTAAAGAATATAATAACTTTGAAAATGGTAAATAAAACTATTATTATTTTATTTCAAATTCAGTTTCAAATACTTTTCAAACCCCATTTTTAATAAAGAAGTATTTTTTAATATTTCTTATAATTTTCAAATAAAACACACTCCAAAAAAATTGTAACAATCAAAATCATTATAGGATCCTTATAGAATTAGGAAAAAACTAGGACTTGTCTATATAAATAATATGATAACAGGTGAAATATAGATATCACAAAACCTACCCTAGAACAAAACAATTCTGGTCTGACCTAAATGGGGGGAATAATGCAATATTCATAATACTATTCAAACAAATAAATACATTTTTTAGGAAAAGATGATCTAATGTTAACTATATCACAAGTTATCATAATTAGATGAAATTAAATTATTATTTATATAAAAAATATTTATATTTCATGTAAATAACTCCTTATAAAAGTTTATTTTAATTACTTAAAATGGATTAAAATTATTCATTTAAAATTAGTTTTCAGGAAAGAGGTGTTTTAAGAATAAATATAAACATATACAAAAATATTGTAGAAATATTATTCAAATTCAATTAATTTGATTCGATAAAACTAAATAATACTAATTTGAATTTTAAATAAAATTTAAATAAAAATTGTACTCGATTTATAAAATTAAAAATCATATTTAATAAAAAAATCTTTTTTTCACGACTCA
This sequence comes from Viscum album, assembly GCA_963277665.1. Taxonomy (NCBI): domain Eukaryota; kingdom Viridiplantae; phylum Streptophyta; class Magnoliopsida; order Santalales; family Viscaceae; genus Viscum; species Viscum album. Next base: position 662,095,995 of record OY728130.1, on the reverse strand, counting down.
TGCAAAATTAATATTTTCCAAAAATACAAAAATATCATAATAATCTAATTTTGATATTCAGATTTAAAAAATTATATTAATTTTGAAAAATATCATTTCTATGAGTTCTAAAAACTAACTATAATGTTTTTTCACAAATATAAATAAAAACAATTTTTTGAAGAAAACATTTTTTCACTGAATAAAATGAAATTTCTTTATAATTTGTTGATTAGTTTATAAGGATTTATAAATAAATTTATATTGAGTATGAACATTACAAAAATTTTATAAATTAATTAATCATATCTAAAACCATCCATTAAGTAAATATTTTATAATGGTTTTATTTAAATAGTAATGATTTGTTTGGGTTCAGTGGTGTGTATCAAATACACTATCTATTATAGATTCATAATTAAAAACTCGGTGTGATCAATGTTTTAATCACACTCGACACACCAAGAAACACTAAATATTTTGACACACGATTTTTAAAACCATGTTCCAAAATTTAAAAACACCTCCAATAAACTACAGATGCACATTCACGGTTTCTACATAATTTCAACTAATCATATATTTTCCATTCTCCATAAAGTAACACATAAAAACAATAAAATTCAAGGGAATTCCGCATAAAAATCAAGTAAAATGTCATCCAATAATAAATAAATAAAGTAAATAGTTTGATAAAGGGTGTTGTGTTACCATTATCTTGAATTCTTTCTACTACTATAAATACCTAAATAAATGTTTATTCATGAATAAGTGAGGTTAAAGTTCCTCATCAAAGACATTATCAAAACAAATACTCTCCAAAATTATTTCTAGTCAACGGCTATAATACCCTTAAGATCAAAATGGAAAACATCACCTATATTCTATCCCCATTTCCCAAATATCCATGGAATTTCATAAGAGATATCATCAGGTACAAAATAACATTAAGAACCTCATTTAAGGAAAATATTGATTCTATAAAACAAAACCTAAAAAACAAGTATTTTTCCAACTCAAGGGGGAAAATAATGAAATAATTATCATAAAATGATCAAGGATACTGATTTTCTTTGGATCTAAAGATAATGGTTGATAAACATTACTATATTATGTGGGATTAGTTAGGGATAGAATCAAAATAGGTCCCCAACCACACATCATGGATTAATATCAAGATACAAAAGAGAACCACCGAGAAAATAATTCTAGAATTTCTAAAAATTCTCTCATATGGCCTTATCCTCTATATATCCATAACTAACATAGTAAAAATATTATCTAAGGCAATTCAGAAATACATGTTCAAAATATTCAAAGAAGGTTGTGACTCGGAATAATAGAATAAACAATCAAGGTATTTCATAAGATTCAAAAAAAAATCCATAATAAGAATAACATGGACATAATAATAGGTCGTGATACAGATATAGTAACCATAAATTTTTCTTCTTAAACTACACTTTCCATAAAAACTAAAAACCAAATAATATACAACACTTATCCTAGTTACCTTAATAATCTTTCAAATCTTCTAATTTACATTATATCACAGGAAGAACCTCATCACATGAATAATGTAACATAGGATCCAAAATTATCTCATCCAAACACAGAGGTAAAAGAAATGTCAAAAACAAAATAATCCAAAAAAACTATCCCCCTGAAAGATGAAATAAGAGGGATAGGTCATGAAAAAACATCCCAATAGAACTACCAATGATTAATGAAATAGAAAATTCAGAATGAACAATATCCTATAAAATTAATTTATTAGAAACCCCAATAATTTACATTAATGAAAACTCACTTTTGGAAACTTCAATAATTAAATTTTCTATAGGTTCTATAATAACAAGTCTCTAAATAAGGTAATCATCACCAATAAAAATTTGATTATACCTAACCAATAAAAGGAGAAACACAGTGGTATATGCTAAAAAAACGAAACTAGGCCCATTTATAAAATACTTTCTAGGAGGGAAAATTAAAATTGCATAAATCACATACCAAAAACATCAAAATTCTAAACACCAATCATTTGAATATAAATTAATCTGATGTCTATGTATAGAAGTAAATGTTATATGTTTAAAAATTATATGTTTCTAATTTTATTTTAAACACAAAAATGAAAAATCAATTGTATAAAAATTATTCAAAATAGTAATACATCATGAATAAATTTTCCCATTTAAAAAATATAACTCATTTGTCTTATTGAGAAAAATAAAAATAAAAATTAAGTTTTGAAACATTACATTATCAATAAATCAATTTCGTGAATATTTTACCTAAACTATTTTAAATTCATGAATAGGCCACACAAAATAAATATACCAAATGAATATTTATTTTAAATAACTCTTAGTTATTCAAAAAATATTTTAAAAAACACTTGAAAAAATTCATCAAATCGTAATCATGAAACTTTTAAAAAACATTTCCATGAAAATGAAATCACTATTATGGTTTAAATTACTGTCTATTTATATAATTTGCACACTAAAACTATTTAAGGAGGTATAACATGATTTTTTATAAACCATCATGAAATTATATCAATAAAAATTAACTTAAAACAATTTCAAAGCATCAAATCATTTCAAATCTGAAAACACATTTTCCCAAAAACTGGACATCATTATATATCTAAAACACTTTAATAAATTCATTAAATTTACCATGTAAAAATAAATTTAAAAACACCCCACAAAACAATTTTAAATTTCATAAGTTACTTCAAAGACAATAACCTTCGTAACCCATATAAAAAATCTCAATCTATCCTAAATAAATCATAGAAAAAAACCAACTCAAAACCATCAAAAAATGAAAATTTAAAAAAACAGCCATCTTTACAACATTTCATGGTTTTCACATAGGGTCTAGAAAAAGCAATAAACATGTGATTATCTATTTAAATGCACTCATATGGGTATAAATGGTATATTCATAGTTTCCCAAACTATTCTTAGTAACTATGAGACCCTATGATTCTTTATAAATTTACATCAAAATAAATTATTTTTTAAAGGAAACCTATATTAATAATACTAAGGATGAAAACTAAATAAAAGACTGAACATCTTCAAAACAACCAAACACCCATGATTTAATTTGAGACATATTCATTTGAGGCAACCCTAGAAACTCAAGAGCTTAATGAGAGAACAGTTGGCTAGACACACCTCACTTGTTCCTGGAGTCCTAACATCTATGATCCTGACTATCCTGATTCCTCAAATAACATGGGTGACTCTAGATAATAGGCTCCATAATAACCTATAATATGGTCCAATATTTTCACAAGATAACTTTATTCCACTACTAAACTAGGGACCCTAGTATGCTTATGAAATACATAAGTTTAGTTCTCAGTTTCCTCATGTAGAAAACTGGTATAAAAGAGATAAACATATCCCTGAGAGAATTATTTCTTCCAATAAATTAAATATTTAATGGGATTATTCCTAGATTCCCTGGCTGATTAGTCTGTATAATATATTCTCATGTAGTGAAGATGAATATATATAAAATGAAAAAATATCAAAAAAGATAAATCATACCGCCAAAATATAAAAAAACAACAATGAGGAAAATATGATAAAAATAAAAATAAATTTACATATATGTTTAGTACAAAAATAATATAAAAATAATAAATTTCTAATTACACATAGCTATGTGAAAGAAGAATATATTGAACTTTCCACATTCATTAACCCAAACAAATGGACAAAGATGATATACAGAATCCATGTGGACCTACTACACATATGAAAAGATAAGTGTGATCTTGAGAACTGTGCATATATTCCAACAGAAACCACAAATCATTCAATATAATTAAAAAGGGAAACAAATTAATCCTTGTTTAAAATACATATAGAATTTATTTTTTAGATGTATTTCACATGAAAACCAAATATTTCCACTAATATATGAAACAAAACATTCAATTTTATATTTTTAAATGAAAATAATAATATTTAAATTTTTTCCAAGAATATAACTATATTATTTTAATTTCTATTTATAAACCCACTTTTGAAACCATTTTAAATGGTCAAGTACAATTTTAATTGCAATGGGACTGTATAATAAAACACACACGGCCAAAAAATTCAATAATAAAAATTATAATGAGAACCTAGGGTATCATTGGAAAATCATAGACATGTATATATTACTACTATGATTATATATTAACAATATATATCATAACTTTTCCCAAAAACACTACATTTCCCTTCCTGGACTAACCTAAATTCACATTCACATGACCCTAATATAGTCAATCTTAGGGAAACTTATTAGATAATGATATTAAACTACTCAATAATTTCTACCTATATTTACCATCTAACTACTCGTGCATTCCCATAACGTATAAATTATATTGATCATATCAATTATGACATAACAGTATAGTAAAATAAATATTATAATCAGATCACTGACACCTCAAAATTCCCTTTACATAAAGAGATCCTTATCATTCATTGAGAATAAAAATCAATATAAATATTCCCAATTCAAGAAAAAAACATATAACTAAAATCATTATAATATAAAAAATACACCAACATGTATATTTCAATATTAAGTTTTAAAACACATTAGAAAGGTTAGGATTGTTCCTTCTAATACCGTTTGAAAATTTGAATGGTAAATCATATATTAAAAAAAATACATTTCCATCATAAAGTCCCAAACCATTATGGAATCATTAAATCAATTTTAAAGAAGCCTAGGCCCCCCTTTTATTAATGGATTTTTTTTAAATCAATTTTAACATACAATGTACCATTTTAGATATCAATAATAATTTATAATGGTCATTGGGGGTTTTACCAAGTGTTTTTTGTGTGCGTAAGATGAAAATAAGATTTAAAAAACATAATTTGATAGGAAAAAAATTACATTCAGTAGAATAAAATTTAAAACTTATTTTCCTTTCAAAATAGTCCAATATAGATATCATATTATCATTATTTTTTCAAAAATGAATTTTAAGGTCATTGAATAATTATTCAATAACTAATGAATTATTTAATGGAGTATGCCTATATTGAACATGTTTCTTTCTCAAAATAGTGTGGTAATTCTCTAAAACAAATTCCAAATCGATGAAGAATAGAAATAGGAACCCTAAAAAACTAAAACCTATATTAAAAATCAATCCAGCCCAAATCATAGGTCAACATGACCATGTTAGGTAAAGAAAAAGAGATGAAAAAATCTGAAAAAGTGGATAAGAGAATGTTTTGATGGACATAATTTATGATATTTTCCTTAAAACATAAATAAAACCCATGTTTTCACACTTGAGGGAGGAATAACAAAGTAATGTGATTCCCTAGATTCACAACAGTCAAGTAGGAGGGGAGATGTGAGTTTCAGGGTTAAAAATAATTGAGTGAAAAGGGGTGTGTTAAAAATGTAAATAATATGGGAAATTTCTGTTGTTTGGTCTCATGGTTTTCGAAATTGTTCAACAAGTGTGTAAACCACACTAAAAAACCTTGTGTATACATCATCATATCTATTCATGGATTAGAAAACCATATTAAAACCATATTAAACACCTCTTAAATTTTAAAGATAGATATTTTTTGTTTCCATATGATTTCTACTAATTATGCACCAACTATGTGCCCTAAAAATCATTAAAAACATGATATTGATTTCAGTTTGTGAGATTCTAAAAATAACATAAAGTTAAATGATTCTTATTTGATCCAAAATTATTAAATATCATGGTTTTTGGTCATATGGAATATCCAATCTAAGAATTTTCATGATATACGTATAGATTAATTAACAAAATCATGGAAAAATACCTATGGTGATATCATAAAAAATTATATGAAATTATTTTTATGGTAAAATTATCTATTCCACAAGGATTATTATATATCTAATAATAAATATGAACTATAGAAAATCTACCTACATTTTTCACATGAATTTTTGTATTAATTTTGGAGAGAAAATCTTAACAATGATTATCTATTGGAATGCTAATTAGAATAAAAAAATCACCATTTTTATTTATATACATAGACATAAAAAATAACTTTTATAATAATATCATATATTTAGTTTTAATCAATTTGGTGGATCACTTAATATATTTTTCACAAAATAGAGTGGGGTAATTGTCATGAAGATAAGTGGTAATTGTATAAAAAAATCTACCATTTGTTTTTTTCTATGGAAAAACTATGGATCATTAATTAATTTATAGTAAACTAAACTATATAGCAATAAAAATCATAGAAGAGAACTACTCCCATGTTGTAATAATACTAATATTATAGTGATAATATTGGTCATGCAACTCAACTCAGACCTATCATGGAGTAGGATCTCATATTGAGGATGATACATATATAAATACTTGGTTGTTTTTAATTCGTGTAAAATTTTATTACACACAAGGTGAGGGTGTGTTCATATTTTTTGGATCATGACTATAAATTTCCATATATGGTTAATTAAAATAAATTTTAGAAAAAACCATTATTTCACCTCCCTTACCTCTCAGTGACATTCAATCATGTTTGGCAACATCAAGTGACATAAAACAATATTCCCTATGAGATCCTACATTTATAAATATAGGAGAATATTAATATGTTAAATAATAAGGAAGTTGATATTTTTTATTGAAATATATTTATTAGATGGATGAATAAAATATTATTACATTGTTATCACATGTTCTGAAGGATGGTGTTTTTCTGAAAATTGGTATTCCACATCCTGGGGGAGATACTCATAAGTTTTTTTGCAATCCATAGAAACATATATAAATATGGAAACTCATTGACTTATATTTTATCATCTGTAAAGGGTAATTTTTAAACTGAAGTTTTATGTATCATTATTTCTAAAGAAATAAAGAAAAATCAATATAATGAGTTTGAAAGTAATTTCATGATCAAGAAATCTAAACAAAAAAAATAGTGTTAAATATGAAGATGTCGATATAGTTCAGAATGAGACTGTTGATGACTATTTCACTATGATAAATGAGATAGTCAGTCACATAATTGGATTTGGTGAAAATCTAAAATATTTTTCTATTATGAAAAGGTTTATGTCAATCTTTGTTTTTAAAATAGATCCTAATATTTCATATATAGAAGATAGGGATCATTTTTTCCTTGATTAGTTAAAAAAAATTTCATCTTAATTATGATTTTATAAAATCTCCATTTTTTAATAAGAATACTGAAGAGGATATGGAATTTAATTCCATGAACCAGTTGAAAATCAAGGTCAAGGAAATATTATCATCCATAGAATTAGATATAATTAATTATAGTTGTAAGAAGAAAAAATGTTCAAGGGATTTTAATTCTAAAAAAATAGAATGTGGAAATGAAAATAGAACGGAAAACTCCAACTCATGTTCTTCAAATGTGGGGGAGTTTGAAACATTATTGTAGATTTTCTATGAAAATTGAAGAGTTTGTAACATAAAGATAGGAATGATGGTGAGATTCCATAAAGAAAAAATAATTAATAGGTTACAAATAATAAAATATTCTTTATTAAGTAAAATATATAATTCAATGAATATTAAAAATAAATATTTTGTGTAAATATGAAAAATAGAACTCTTCTTTAGGTGATGATTCTATGAAATAATGTGATATAAAATCTACCAAATTTATAAAACATGTCTAAATAAAATAAAATAGAATAAGTATTGAATGATAATGTTATGAGTCATATATTAAAGGTATGTTGACATTTAATCTTAAAGTGTGTCTTGAAATAAAGAATCAAGATAGAAAAAAAATTATTTCTATTAAAATTGAAAGTGGAGTATAAAACTATGAAACTTGAAAATGAGAAATATATTTTTGATAATAGTGAATGTTAAAAAATGAAATATTAGTCAGAAAATGTTGAAAAAAACTCTTATGTGGGGTTATATAAAGATACGATAGAATAATTCATGTTGAAAAAGGAATTATTTTTAGAAACTATTTAAATGCATTTTATATTTATAACAAAATAACTATCTAGAAGTAGGATATATAGATAATAAATTCAATGAAATGTTGATTTAAAATTTCTTTTTCTTATTTTTGTGTCTATATTAATAATTTTTATAATTTATTATAAAATATCATTCATCCATGGAATAATATATGGAAAAATTTTAGGGGGTTATATTTAGAAAATAAAAGTATCAAAATTGTGGGAAGACATAAAATGAATGAAAATTTATATGTGAAGCCTATCCAAAAAATATTTGAGTGTGTTGAGGAGATATGTGGAAGATGTGACCAGTGTGATTACTATTTAGAAGAATGATAACATAATAATAAAATTGAAATATTATAGATAATTTATTTTAAGGGGAAGTGGAATTGGAAGCTAATAAGACTAGAAATCCCAGAATCCTTGACATTGCCTACTCATCACTTATGACTAAGGATACCATGGTCATGAAAATATTTAAGATAATGATGGTAGTGTTATGGATTTTTTCAATTATATCTCCATGAAAACTAAAGTAATTTAAAAAATTTATATGGAATCCCAAAAACTAATGTCCACATATGTATTACTTGTTTTTGGTATTTAAACACAACTTGTTGGTTTTGAATCAGATATGTGATGATATAAATGTAACAACCAGAGTTTTTATAAAAAAAATCAAATAAATTAATTTTCATTAGTGTCTTTTATTTCACTAATTAAAACATTTCATTCAAATGACACTATCTTGGTGTATGTTACACACCACACCGACTAGGTATACGTAACATGAAACATTGATTTTCTACGAAACAACCTTTTTTATAATAATTACTTAAGAAAAATAACTATATCTCTGTCGTTTAATGTAATAATATGAATAATAATAAATAATTTCTAAATATTGGTTTTAATGGTTTTTTATAAATAAAATATATTTATAATTAATGATTTAATTTTTTGTAAAGTCGTTATACGTTTAAAAATACTATTTTTTGAAATAAACTGTTTTTCAAGATCATCTATGAAAAATAATAAAATTTATTTTAGATAAATTTATAAATATAATAAAATATAATAATATTAATTTTATAATTTATAATATCATAATTACTTTAGTGTGAATTTTTTGAATTCTTTGAAAAACATTATTTTTTGATGAATAATGAAAAATAATGAATTTTAATACAAAAGTAATTTTTCATATAATTTATATATATGGTTAAATAATAATTATAAATTAATTTATAGTTTATTTAGATTAAATTCCTATCAATTAATCAAATTTGGATAATTATATCCAATTCCACATGGAAATTGGTTAAAAAAAGATTGCAATCTTTTGATCATTTTTACTTTAAAACTCATAGTATTATTCGGACTATGGGATTAATATTAAATTAATTTCCACAAATTATGTTATTGGAATTTAGAAAAATGTATTAAATATTTTTAATTGTAATAATTTATACTTTATAATAAATTCAACCTAGTTTTATGACAAAAAAATTAGTAAAGGTGGTTAAAATTATGTATTCTGATTAAGAGATAAAATAACTAAATAAATAACAAAATCAAAATACTAAGTTAAAATAAAACCTATAAACATGTATAATACATATTTTATGGACAAATGTATCTCATAAACATTACATTACTTAGTTTGTTTGGTTTTTTTGACTTTATATATGTTCAAATATGGGTACAACTAACTGGTTATCAACCCTGCCAATTATGTCCCCTCCTTTCCCTATAAAAGGCCACCACATATCCTCATTCATTACACCTAAAAAACACATTGGTTCCACCAATATATTCCATGTAAAATTCCAAAAATTGATCCCTTACTCCTTGAATCCTCTCTTTCTGAATAAATCATCGAAGAAATATCTTTAGTGAAACCCAAATGGAGTTACCCAAAGAAGTGGTTATAACCTTCCTCATGATCCTTCATCTTATTTTTATAATCCACTATTTCCACTCTTATTATTCCATTATTATAAAAAATAAATATTATCCCCAGTATTTTGAGATGTTTTAATGACAATATTTTGACCTACACTCACATACACTTCCATATATTGGGTAATGAACAAACTGTTTATGTGTAGGATAAACTACCACCTCCCAAAATGATTAATTTTCATTTTTTACTTTACCCTCATTTATGGATGGTAATTTTTATGGAAATGATATTTTAATGTGATATATATTATATTTATATTTATTTATTCTTATTTATTTATTCTTATTTATTTATTTTAAAACATAGATCCTTATACTTCCCATTTTTTTTAAATATGATAATTTCGTTTGAAGAAGTGTGGACTACCTCCCCTTCAAAGTGATGTGATTCATTCACATTTTTAATTGATTGATTTAAGTATATGTTTATTAAAAATATATGGTATATATTATATAATAATTCTATTGTAATAATTATATATATATAATTATATACATACATGTCTTTTAATTTATTTCTTTCAATACGACAACAAAAATGAAACGAAATTCATGAGTATATAGGGCATATCAACTCCATGAATGGTGTATTACATTTAATAATTATATATTCTATATATTATTATAATACAAATATATTAATTATACATTTTTTATCATTTTTTATGTTTTTTAAATAAATACCTAAGAATAAAAACTAAAGATACAGAAAATTAAGACGTGTGTGAAAAAAAGAGAATATTACACAAATGGAATCCTTAACAAGTAAATATTAATAAAAAGGTATCATAAAGTCATAATATAAAACATAAATCTTATTATATATAATAGTATGGTACTATTAAATATGTTTTTAAACTTATATTTATTATACAAGAGGATTGAATGAGTATGAAAACAGTTAATACACTATGTAAGGAGATTCCATCTCACTTTTTTTCTAGGAGATACATGCCTTATTCACCACTCCATTAATTTTAGTGGTGTATATAATTGCAATTAATGTATTAATGATTCCAATAATTAAATATATTGGTATTTATATATCCATTGTTTGATCTTTATTTCAAAGTTTTTATGGTTTAAAAGTTACCAAATTGGAAAAAATAATTCTCAATTTTCCTTCATTAAGACACATGTTTTGTAATTCCCATATGTTATTTAAAGAGGTCTATATAATTCTAGCTAAAATTTTATATTATGAATCTCAATATGTTTCATGATATTTTAGCTTCCATGTAATTTCACGAGGATAATGATATAAATTTACCAAGTCTTAAAATATTTTTGACACAATCTCATCATTTATCGACATTGTTTATGATTATGAATCAATTGATGAAATATTATTTTCCATATCTCAAGAAAAATATTGAGTTTTCTTATCCTATTTTTATTCAACGTATAACCATTTATTAATACTGCTTCCCACTGTTTGGTAGATAATATAGTTAATTATAAAATAATAAATATTTTGATAGTATTTATCTCTTCGGTCATAATTCAACTTTATTTCAATCCCCATGTTTTTTTAAGTTTTATCAAAAATATTTTCAAAAAATATTTTAAGAAAATATAAATTGAAAAAGGATTTTAAATTTTTTAAGTTTAACAATGTTTTTTTATGGAAAATAATTTTATAAAGGATTTAGGTTTTAAAACTAATTTTTAAAAAAAGAAATCATATTTTCCTCATGAAAAGATTTTTTTTAAATATATTTCAAAATTATTTTCCATTTATGATAATATTTGTTTATGTGAATCATTCCCATCTTGAAAATCATTCAATGGTTACATTAATATTGTCTCAGTGAATTGTTTATGTTTTGAGAGAATGACTTTTAGGAAACTCGTTTCCCTTTCAAGAGTTATATTTTTAAGAAACACCTTTCTATTATACAAGTTATATGTTTATGACACATGTTACTCTTTCATTGGTATTATGGTTGAAAAACACACTTCATATTATGAGATAGGATTTGAGGAAATGATTATAAAACCTATATTTTTCACATGTGAGTATACTATTATAGGTCTATAACACCAATTTTATGGGATTATAATAGGATGTTTATAAAATCCATATCATTTTATGGGTAATTATATGATGATTTTTTTATTGGAAAATATATGAATGATTTTATTATGAAATTGTTGGGACCTATATCACCCCCAAGGCATTAGGGAATTATTTATATCTAATTTTATAATTATTTGAATAAATTCAGTGGGATTGATCCACTATGGGAAGATGGGGAAACCCGATCCCTTACAATGAGATGATTAAGATTTTGGATAGTGGTGTGTCCTGAAAAGTTATTGTATTCACTATAAAGATGGATGATTGGTAAACAAGATACATTATAGGAATATGTGGAAACTTGATCCACTATGGGAAGATGGGGAGACTAGATCCCTTACAAGGAGAGCACTTTGACTGGGGATGTTGGTATATCCATCGCATTAGGTGAAATTCACATGAATTTCTTTGATATGTTCAAGTAGTGTGTCTTTACTTAAAGGGAATGACATCACATGTTTATTTATTCCAAAAAATCCATGTCTAATTTATATAATATTATTTCATGGATTATGTTCTTCATTTTTGTATGATTCGTGTTGGATGAACTATCTTGATTTATTCCATGACAGATTTTTTTGATCTTATTACATGGAGGGTATGACATTATAATGTTATGATCATATTATCATACCCCTATACTCATGTTTATGCTTATATGTCTCTATTTTTTAAAAATACTGAGCTTCTAAGCTCACCCCTTTTTATGTTTACTTCCCCATTTCATTAATATATATATTATGTTTGATGTTTCTAAGAAGGGTACTTGTCATAATGAACCTAGTGGGAGATAATTTACCTCGCTTATATACAAATTTTTATGTTTCCATGGATTCAATGTTAGTAGACTAATAAAGTGTTTCGGTGTTTCTTTGTGTAATGTTTTAAGTATTTAGAAAATGTGATGTACTGTTCATGTATAAAAAGTGAGGATCATTATAGTCAGTATTATAAAAAACGTTTAGTTAACCATTGGATGTTATGATTATAAAACCATACTGAGAACCCTAAGGACATGTATATGGATAAATAAAAGTGTAGAAAAATATCCTTGAATTTAGCTAAAGTATAGAGTGAATGTTTTCCTAGAAATAAATCCATGTATCGATACAATAGCTGGATGTGACTCTAGAATATATGATCTTAGAAGTAACAACTCTGAAAAACGTGTGTTAGGATTGACTCGATGTAACATTGTACATGGAAATGGGCCTTACTTTGCACTTGCTTTGACACTCCATGGGGATATACATTGGGAATTCATAAAATCTTCATGAACAATCAAGGAGAATTTAAATTTAATTCAATATTGACAAAAATAGGATAATCTTAATATATCATAGATTAAGGAAGTTTTAATAATTTAGACATTATATAGATTACTTTTCATGATTATGTGGTTCAACGTTATGATAAATATTTCACACTCTTTTAATTTTGGTTTTAGTTGATGGATAGAACCTGAAGGAACCATGTTAATGGTGATTTTGATGGAAAATGAAATGATTATTCCCCTGAGCATTTTAATTATATGTGAGCTAGAATGAAAAAACTCATTACAATATTGACATAGATTTCTCAAGCTCTGAATCATGTAGAGCTTCCAAATGAGAAAAGGAGGGAACAACGTTTTAGTGTCATGACGTAACATCTACCTTATTTATGTGGTTATTCTAATCCACTTTTTCCAAAAAGTGGATCAGTACCAATAAAAAGATATTCTCTACTATCCAATGTAACGATCTTGTGAAATTCATTCTAGTTGTTTATTGGTTAGAATGTGATCTAGACTAGTGGTTGACTCTAATGAAAAATAGAGGGAATCAAGATGAAATTGAATCCATGTATTGGGACAAGTTCATGAAAATATTTTATAATAGGTAATTTCCTTGTGTTATTTATTTGATGATGGAATAGGAGTTCCTAGAATTTATATGAAAGGATAAGGAATCTTTTGGTACCTACAAGGCTAATTTTACAAGCCTTGTGAGGTATGCTTCTAGAATTACCATCTAACCCAGAAGTAAAGTTAATTGGTTATTCAATGTCATAATCCATGTCTAAGAAAACAAATTTTCCATTTGAGATGTTAGAAGCTATGAAGAAATTTTTCATTTTGCAATTATTGTTGAAATAGATGTTGGAGTTACATATAAATCCCATTTTTTAACAAGAAATGGGAGATGGAGTTCAAAGGTAAATCAAAAAACAAGGAAGATAAAAAGTGTTCCTTTTTTTATGCACTAATTATGGAATGAAGCATAGAGGGGACTATCTTATGGGTTATAATGAATTTTTTATTTGAATAATAGAAGGCCACTTAGAAATTAATTTCTAATATGGTGGTAAGAAGTTGGCCAATGATACAAATAGATGAAAATTTACATATTGTTAACGTCCCAGACTATAGTTATTTAAGTGTATAGAGAATGAGAATTATCCTAACCAGTTCCCAAACCTAAAGGTTAGCAATGATGGTTGGCATTAAAAACCTCTTAAACCGAGGGTCCATGGGAAATCTTATGTAGTAATTATTTGTAACGAGGAGTGAGATAATGACATGGTTAAATGTACACTTACCATCCACTCTAGAACTTCTAATATCTTATTTTATTCTAAATCTTCCCACACCTTAATATCTAAAGAATTTTAGAAGGGTATTAATAACCCACAATAATTTTTAGATATATAATTTTCAATCAAAACCCTTAATGGCACAATTATTGCATCACAATACTATGATTCCTCTTTGTTTTATGTTCATGTAAATGTTCTTCCTGAAAAAAATTCATTATTCCTTTGGATGAATTTGATTTCATCTTAGGCATCGATTTCCTTTATCTATATAAATCCTGCATAAATTATAGGAAAAGAGATGTAATGTATTTTATTTGAAACCCTTTTATGATAATCCATCAATGTGATGATAATTATGAACTTCTTATGGAGATTACATCAAGTGTATGAATCTTAATTCCAATTCATAAGGGTTGTTTATCTCAAACGGATGAGGATAAAATCAACATTGATGATATTCATGTTTTCTTGGAATTTGTGGACGTCTTTCAAGAATTTTTTCCTAGCCTTTCACTAAAATGTGAGGTTGACTTCTCAATATAACTCAATCCTAGTTCCACCACATTTTCAATGAGTCCCTATAGAATGACCCCAATTGAGTTGTGGGGATTAAAGAAGAAACTCCATGAAACCTTTGACAAGGGATTCATTCAGCTACGAATTTAATCTTGGCATGAAACTATTCTTAATAAGAAAAATATATATTGATAAATATGAATATGCATTGATTATAGGGAATTGAACAATCTCACAATCAAGAAAATGTATCCTCTTCCCATATTGGTAACATATACGATCAAATGCATGGATCCCAACACTTTTCCAAGAATGAACTCCATTCAATGTATCATAAATTGAGGGTTAAGAAAGAGGATATACCCAGTACTGAATCTCATAAAATCTATGGTCACTATGAATATATAGTGATTCATTTTGTTTTTACTAATTCCCCATTTATCTTCATGGATTTAATGAGTAGATTCTTTAGATATTGCCTCAATCAGGTTGTGGTAGACTTTATAAATGATAATCTAATTTATTCAAAGAGTAAGGAAGAGAATGAAAAAAACTTTAGAAATGTCCTAAAGACCATATGGTATGAATTTTTTTTTAAAAAATTATCTATGTGAAAATTTTGGTGGTAAAATGTTTCATTTTATGGAATTATAATCTTAAGAGAGGGTATTACAGTAGATCCATCAAATATGAAGGCTATTGAATGTTGGCCTAGACAAACCACGGTGACTGAGATATATATTTTTTTGGTTTAAGTAGATATTAACAATGGATTGTGGATAATTTATCATGAATATCTATTCCTCTGACTAGGTTAGCTTGTATGGGTGTCAAGTTCATATGTACAGATGAGTTTATGTAAAATTTCATTGAACTAAAGGGAAGGATATTTAGTACACCTATATTTACCTTACTCTGAAGTGGAGATGGTATTTTATTCTTTAGTGATGAATCCATGAAGGGATATAGATGTGATCATATGAATAATAACATTGATATTGCTTATTCATCCAAGTAGTTGAAGATTCATGATAAATATTAACCAAATCATGATTTTAGTTAGTTGTGGTAATTTTTTCATTAATGATATGTATAAATTATCTTTAGAGGAAAAATTTTGATATATATATATATACATATCATAAATGTATTAAATATATATTCAGACAGAAGGAGTTGAGCATGCACTCGAGAAGATGGTTAGAGTTGATTATAGATTACGACTGCTCAAAACATTACTGCCATCCGAAAGAGAAAAAAGTTTCTAATGATTTCAGCTAAATATATTGTGATTGTTTATCCCTGATAAGGATCATGAAAGATCAAATATTTATATATTTTAAATTATTGGATCAATAAATCCAAATAGAATTTGAAAATTCTTATCTTTCTATAATAAATGGTCAACAAATTATCCCAGTGAAGATTAAGGTGGTGGAGATAGAAGATGTAGAACTGAAAAAATAATGTTAGAAATGTTCCTAGGTTTAACCTTAATCATAATGGAATGATATGTTTTACGAACCATGTTTGTGTTGCTTCTATAATATAGTTTAATGTGGAGATATTATAGGAATCTCATAGTTCATCATTCTATATTCATCTTGGAATTATAAAAATGTATATGTTTTTTAGAGAATAATTCTGGTGGTAATGCATGAAGAGGGGTATCATCGAGTTTTTCTCTCCATTCTTAGTATACCTATACATTAAGGACAAAATATAGAATTCTAAAGAGAGGTTTCTCCCATTAACCAAAAATTTTAGAAATGGGAGATAATAATTATGGATTTTTTCATTAGACTCTCCAAAATCTCTAAAGGTTTTAATTCAGTATTGTTGTAGTTGATCTTCAAAAAATGTTAGCACAATTCATCTCTATAAAATAATAATTATCTATAGAGGATATTGTTATAGTATATATTAAGGAATTTTTAAGGTTTCATGGAGTGACATATTCTATTGTATCATATTTAGATATGAGGATCACCTTAGTGTTTGGGTGGAGACTGATATAATAATAATATATATAATTTAATCTTGTCACCGCTATCATCCTCAAATAGGTGGTCAATCTGAATAAACCATTCAATCCCAAGAGATTCTTTCAATATCTTGTTCACTGGATCACAAAAGTAGTTGTGATATACACCTTTCTCTAGATGATTTTCCTTATAATAGTTATTTTCCCTAAATAATTCATATGGTGCCTTATGAATCACTCTATGGAAAGAAATGGGGAGATCCAATGGGTTGTAAGGAAGTTGGATAAAGAAATCTATTAAGTCTTAAGATAATTGAGGAAATGGTTGAGCAGGTTAGAAATATTCAACAATATATAGAGGATATTCAATGCCATAAAAATGTTAAACATATAATAGACTGTGTGGTATTTGATTTGATGTTGGAGAGAATAAATTTCTATAAATATCGCACTAGAAGAAGGTTTTGAGATTTGGAAAAAGGGGATACTAAGCCCTTGGTATATCTGTCCCCCAAAAATTACTAATTATATTGGGATGGAAGCCTTTCGCTTGGCACATCCACCAAATGTCTCTCAAGACCAGAATTTCTTCCATGTATCTCTCATATAGAAGTACATTCCGGACCCTTCACATGTACTTAACTCATAGGTCATAATTATAGGGTATGATCTTTGATATGAGACAAATAGTTGATATTATTGAGGGTACAATGATGGTTCTATGAAACAAGACCACTAACCTACTCATACATTTTTGGAAAATTTACCAATTAGGGGTATTTAATTGGGAACTTCAGGATATGATGAATGAGAACTATCCTCTTTTCTTTGTACCATAATGATGAATTTAGAGGGTCAAATTCATTTTAAGGGGGTTAGAATGTAACAACCCAGGTTCTTATGGACCATTTATTCAAGTAAATTAATTTTCATTGATTTATTTCATCAAACTAAGTAAAAAAAATTATGTACAACCAACATGGCCTATGTTACATGAAACACCATTCTATCACACGTAACTCGTAACACTAATTTTCTATGAAACATCCTTTTTTGGTCAAACTTATTTAAGTGAGATAATTATAAATTATCTATTAATCATAGTAATATGAATAGAAATAACTTATTTTAAAATATATATTATAATTTTTTCATATAAAAAACACATCAATAATTAATGATATAATTTTGGGTGAATTCCATATATATTTAAAAATATGATTTTCTAAAATAAACTACTTTCCATGCACTTCTGTGAAAAAAAATTAAAATAATTTTATAAACATTTAGAAATTTAATATGATAAAATATAATTTATTTTTTAATTTATAAATTAATTATTTTTAGGGTGAATATTTGGTTTTTTCTGTGAAAATTCATTTTTATTGAATAAAAAATAGATAAATTTTAATTCAAAAAAACATTTTTGACTAATGTTTTTAAATTGTTAAATTATATTTTTAAATTGCATTAAAGTTAAATTTTATTAAACTATTATCATTTAATCAAATTATTATAATTGGATCAAATTTCACATGGAATGTAGATATAAAAACATGAAAAATGTTTCATCGTTTTTACTTTAAAACCCCACAGTGTCATCATGACTAGAGGATTAATTTTAAATTAACATATTTCAATTATGTGATTGAAATGTTTAAAATTATATTCCATATTTTTAATAAGAATATTTTATAATTTATAGTAAGGTAAACATAGTTTTTGACCAAAAATATTATTAAAGTGAATAAAATTAATAATAGCGATTAAGAGAAACATTATCTTACCAAGAACTAAACCTTAAACATGAGGCACAAAATGACCTAGAAAAAATTTTAATACAACGTTTTTGGACATATTTCTTCTATAAACATTCCATATTTTAGTTTTTTTTGGTTTCTTATGCCTTTTTAGGTAAAAATGTTTGTTCACCTAACTAGTTTTCAAAAATGCAATTTTTATCCCCTCCCCTTTGTATAAATTCCACCACTGATCCCCATTATTCACACATGTCAAAACACTTAGGATCGTAAAATATCAACTAAATACACTTCAAAAAATCCATACCTTTCTCATTGTGGCCTCACTTTTGGTATAACTATATACAAGGAATCTCTTTGCTAAAAACCAAAATGAGTTACCCAAAGAAGAGGTAACAACCTTCCTCAAACTCCTTTAACTTATTTTCATTATTCACCCCTTAACTCTTATTATTCAATTCTTGTAGAATAGAACTAGAAGGATAAATATACTAAAATGTTGTTATGATTATTTTCCTAACTATTCTAACACACACATCCATCTAATGGGTAATGAATATATAGTTTATGTGTACGAAGAACTATCGCCTCAGGAAATAATGATTGTTCATTTTTCTTTTTCCCCCCTTCATGGTTATGTGTTATGATGGAAAAAGTATTTATATATGAAATATATTATATTTAATATGTATTTAATTGTCTGTTATTCTTTTACAACACATATCTATACACGTTCTATTTTTTATAAATATAATAATTTCATTTGAGTAAGTGTGGACTACCGCCCCCTCAATGTGTTGTGATTCATTAAAACATTACATGAAATGTGTTATTTATGGATTTAGTAAACATATATGATATATATGTTATAATAATTCTTTGAGAATAATTATATTTATATATATATTCATAGATTTCATTTACGCTCTATCTTTCAATATGAGAACAGAATGGAAACATCATTCATGCATACATGCAGCCTATCATCTCCATGAATAGTGTTTTCTATTTCAAAATTCAATATTATATGGATTATTATAATATTAATATAATTAATATAAATTTTATTTTTATTTTATTTTACACTTTTCAAATCATGAAATGTGTATAAGGACCAATGATACAACAAATTTAGAAACATACGAAAAAAGAGAATATTACCCGAAGTAAATGCTTATCATATAAATGTTAATAAGAGGGTAATATAATGTCAATATCAAAAAAAATATGTTATAAGATATAATAATATGGTTATATGATAGATTTATAGTAAAAATATATTTATTATACGAGAGTTTTGGATGAGTATGATGAGATTCAAGACAGAATGTTGGGGAATTTCAACTCATTTTTTATTTCAGTGAGATACATGACTTATTCACCACTAATTTCAATTGTTTAGTGTATCTAATTTCTGTGAATTTATTCTATAAATATTATAATTAAATTTATTTTTATTTATATATATATTTGAAGATATTTTTTTCATGGGTTTTATTGTTCAAATGTTACCAAATTGATAGAGTAATTTTGTCTCAATTTTTCTTCCCCGAGACACATGTTTTGTTATGCACCTAAGATATTTAACGAGGTGTATATACTCCAAGTAGAAATTTTATATTATGATTATCCTATGTTTTCATGATATTTTAGGATCTATGAAATTTCAGAGGGATTGTGATTCAATGATACCAAGTGGTAAGAGTTCATTAAAACAATATCATTATTTATCATGATCTTTTTTGAGTATAATGCCATTTCAGAAGTACTATGTTCCATCTCCCAATAAAAATCATGAGTTTTCTTGTCTAATTTATATTAAAGAAATGACCATGTATTAATACAAGTTTATTCACTCTTTTTTACATAAAATAATTAATAAAATTCTTTTTGGAAAAAACATTACCATTTTTCCATCTTTGGTGAGAAATCAATTTTATTTCAGAAACCATGATTTCAAAAAACAAATAAATAATCAACAAATTTTTCAAATTATATTTGAAGATAATTTTCAAGGAAATAGGATTTTTTTAAAAAAATATATTTTTTTCAATGCTTTATTTATATGTATTAATCCTTATTTTATAATTAAAATAGTTTTCAAAAGGTGTATGTTTTAAAAATAAATTTAATTTAAGAAATTATATTTTATTCAATAAATGATTTCTAAAAGTTATCTAAAAATTAAATTCCATCTAATATAACATCCTTAGATTTTACTCACTTCCTTATTGGAAATGAATCAATTGTTCAATTCATATTCATTCACTGAATGTTTTATGTTTTAATGAAATGTGGTTTATGAAACCTATTTATCTTTCATGGGTTATATGATTATGAAACCTATTTCTATTACATGGGATTTATGTTTATGAAACTTGATCATCTTCGAATAGTTTTATGCTTCTGAAACATAAACTTTTCCGGAGTTAAAATTTTATGAAATGATTATCTGACCTTGCTTTTTTAAGAGGTTAAGATATGATTAAATGTTCATGGCACCCATTTCATGGTATTATGATAGGATGTTTATAAAACCAATCTCTTTTTATTGGTCATGATATAGAGAAAGTTTTTTTATATAGTGGAACATGTATGAATGATTTTATTATGAGATGGGTGGGAACTATATCTCCAACCAATGCATTGATTAATGCTTTATATCTCATAATATAATAATGGGAATCATGTTGATGGGATTTATCTACTATGATAAGATGGATATCCTAACCACTTATAAGGAAAGGACTAAAACTAGGTATTATGGTATGTGCTTCCCAGTAGGTGTAGTCAACATGAAGATAGATGACGGGGAAACCTAATCCACTATGGGAAGATGCAGAAACCCGTTTGTTTATGAGAAGATTTGAAAACATAATCTATTTAAAGGAAAGGAATATGAACAGGGATGGTGGTGTTTCCCTCTCAGTATGTTCAGTTACCATGAAGTTCCTGGATAAGTTCTAAAAATGATTATTGACTTATAGGGAATTATATAACATGTTTATGTATTCAAAAATTATATGTATTATTCTATGATATTATTTCATTTATTATATTTTTTATTTCTTTATGATTCTTGTCTTATGAATTTCCTTACATTATTCAATGATTTATGTTTCTGATCCAATTATATGGAGGTTAATATATTCTAATGCAATAATCACTTTCACATGCCCTTATTCTCATGTTTATGCTTACATGTATCCATTTTTTAACTCTACATAGCATTTCAGGTCACCACATTTTATATTTCCTTACCAATGGTAGGAAGATATGTATTATGTTTTATGTGACTTTGAATGGTTCTATCATTGGAGAACTAATTGGTAGGTAATTTATTTCCCTTATGTACTAATGTTTATGTTTCTATATTACTAAAGGCACTATACTAATATGGTCTCTAGGCCTATTTTTTGTAATGTTTTAAGTATTCCTAAAATGGGATGTGATGTAAAAGTATGAAAATTAAGGATCTCTATATTAAATGAGTTAATTGTTAGATGTTACAAATTCCCAAATAAGAGGATAAAGGATATAAAAATTACAACATGGTGTGAACAAAAAAGTGGGATCCTTTTTTATATCGGGGACAAATAAACTTATTATTATTTGAGTTTGAAGAATGAGATGAAATATTGAAATAAAATATCAAGTTAGCATTTTCAGATAATTCTAAAAAATATTTTTAAGGGTTATTTGTTTTGAAATATACCGTATATTAACAGTGAAAGAAAATTAATAGGTTAAAAATTCCAAGAAGGGAAAATTACACATGGTTTTAACAAATGGCTATAAATACAGTCTATTAAGGCACTTCAGTAAATAATTTTATATTTTTAAGGACTCACGATGAAAAATTACTACTATGGTGGACTTTATTTCATTACATTTACTGATGATTTTACAAGAACAACCAATTTTACTTTTATCATACAAAATATTTGAGGTAGTAATAAAGATCAAAATGTTTAGGGGTAAAATAGAGAATGAATTAGGGGTGTGAAATAAGAAATTCATATATGATAATGGGAATGAGTTTAAGACATGTTTGATTGAAAATTATATAGAAACATTGTATTAAGAACCATTATAACACTCCTTACACAACTCCAACAAAAAGAGTGTTGAAGAATAAAAATAATGGTTTGGTTCAGATGGGGACAACCATACTAGAAGAGTATAACATACTAATGTTCTATTAGGGAGATTAAATTTCTACAAATTTTCATATTCAAATAAGTTTCTTCATTAGATTATACTCTAATATTACCTTCATAGAAATGTGATAAAAGAATAATTCTGCAGTGAACTAATTTAAATTGTTTTGTAAGTTCATGTCCCTAGAAGATTAATAATACAATGTTGGGTAAATTTGATGGTAAGGTTAAAGAATGCATCATTAAAGGATATATATATATAATGTAAGGGGTACATATGTTAGAATAAAATAATCTATAAATTATTTGGCTATTATTATTTGAAGATCATTAAATATAAACCCAAAATCAGTGTACTAGATGATGTAGACAATGATGATTTGTTTAATTGTACAAAGAAACATTCGAAGAAAAATAGTGTGGAACATATTGATGTTGGTTCTCATGAATAATATTATGAATCTATATAGACCAATGATGAGGAGGTTGATATTAAGAATGTAAATAAAAAGTATCAAAATATTAAAAATCATTTGTAAGTATAAAACATCATTTTAAGTCATATTATACAGATTTAAACTAGAGGAATATTGATGTGGGAGAATCAAATTACCCTAATTTCAAAATTTGAATAATTTTTGTGGATGATTATACCAATCATGTATAATTGATTGAATATATCAATTTTTTATTATATAAACTAGGGAATATTTTCCTTTCAGATTTTATTCTCAAATCGATTTATAAAATATTATTTGGACCAAGTGAGTGTACCAAAATAAATTGAATGACTATGGATAAGTTACAACGGAAAATGCTATACTAGTTTGTAATTGTTAATCCCAAGATTAAGGTATTGATTTTAAATATTTTAATTCCAATATTAAACGGTTACATTCAATAACAATCCGCCTAGTAGTTGAAACTAATTGGTAATATAAAATCAATCATATGGATGTCTAGTATTCCTTCATAAATTGTGATATAGAATAATTTTACATTGAGTAGCCTGAATGATTTTTTTCTTCAAGATGATAGACATATATTATTAATAATGAAGGAATTATATAGATTATATTATGATCAAAAGAACTATTATTCCACGATATTAAACTTTATAAATGATATGAAATTAATAAAAGTAAAAATAGATAGAAATGAATACAAAAAATAATTAAAGGCATGTAATCTCAATGTAATAATGTCCATTAATGACATTATTATTTGGTGATCAAGAGAGTTCTTGTATAGTGTTTTCAAAACAAAGGATGATTTTTTTTATATTTATGTCATTGAAACATTATCTTTCATATATAGATAATATATATTTTGAGGTGAATATTTATTACATTGAACTAATTCACACATGAGGATCATAATGGTTTAGTTTCTTTGGAAACATGGAAAAATATAAACCAGTTAAATAGTGGTCAATATCATATCCCACTAAATTCTTAATAAATATCACCCTTCCAAGACATTAAATACATAACACCTTTATTCATAACCTAGAGAAATTATACATAAGAAAGGATGAGTTTATATGCTCTATAAGGCTAAACAACAGAGGTATCAATATACCATAAGGATAAGGGTATAATAACGTTATAGTAACCCTAGAAAAAACACACTGTATAATCATGATTCAGGGAATAAATCATGGAATTTCATAAGACATGAATTAAAAAATAAATCAAATAACATAATCCATGATAACATTATAATTATATATAGAATTGTGGTATACACAAAATATTTCAACATTGTGAACATGTTAAAATATATAAATGTTCACACAATAAGTTAAGTACATAATATTAGGCCCTCGTATAAACATATGAACATTGAATTTGGTTCACACAAAACATTATAGATATGAATTTTGGTATAAAAACCTTATGGTCATGAAATAATTCCCATTCATAACTTTATGGATATGGCAGTAGGTCCTTTCATTAAATTATGAATATTAAATCTGGTTCGAGTAATATATAATTAACTCATGATATATCCAAATTTACACAATAAATTGAAGGGATATATTGGTAAAACCATTTATATAATGAAAATAATACATATAACATCAACAAGATCAAAAAAAACACTCATCACATTAAACCCCATGAAAAGAAATGGGTTTCATATAATTTCATCATATCATAACCCATCAAAATGAAATGGTTTCCATAATCATCTCAACATCATGGTAAGAAAAAATATAGATAAAGAATAAGGATGGTAATATGGATCATGTCCCAACAAAAACATAATCTACATCAACAGTCTTTTCTTTGATAAACATAATTTCCATTAAAATATCATCAAACCATTCTGGGTTAAAATATCCTATAAATATTGAAAACACTTATTTAAAATATAAACACATCTCAAATAATAAACAATAAATTTTCAATGAAAATAAAATTATGAACATTTAAATTATGGTTTAAAATTATTGATTCGTCATGATGGTAAAAAACATTGTTCACATTGTACATGTTAAAATGAAGATTCCATTCACATTTTTAGTAAAATACCAATGTTACATGTTAGTAAAATGACAAGATCAATTTTAAAACATTTTTAAAAAACTAAAACAATGGTAAAATTTAATTTAAAAAACAATATATGAAAATTAAAACATTCAGGAAAATATTTTTAGAAATCATGGATATGAAAGAAAAAGGGTTTCCGATGGAAGAGAGAAATAAAACTAGTTTTCCAAAAAAGATTCTTTCAAAATTAAGAGTACATAATGGGATGAAAATGATGTAAAAAACATGCATTTTAAAAAAAATAATTGTGGATAATAAATTTAATTATGTTATTTATTGATAGATCATGAAATTTCATTATCGAAATCATAATCATAATCAGTATTGATAAACCATAATATTGTAACATCAAACCCTTACTTTTTTGGTAATTTTTAAATTTTCATACTCAGGAAAGATCTAAAATTATATAGATATATATATCAAATTATTTTAATGGAAAAAATAAATAAAAATAAACTAACTATGTTCCCCAAACTATGAAAACAAGTGTTGAATATGTCATATGTCTCCCACAAATAAAATAGAGACAAGAAGTCCCTTACATTCAATATTGAATTTCTTAATAAAATTTTGAACCTTATAAATAATAGATATAATATTATTATAAATATATTTTATAAGATCTGTCTTACCATATTCAATTTACTTATGTCCTTTTATCACTTTTTTATTAAAAACCCCTTGTTAAAATAACATTTAAGGTAAAACTACTTCATTTTTTCAGTACATTTTGTTTTTTAATTTTATATGCTAATATTTTTATCATGGTTCCAGTATCTATATAATGTTAACTGTCATATAATTATTATAGATATTTATTATATATGAAGTTATATTAATCCATTGTAGTTAGATATTGAAAATAAATCACAATGTTCACGGTGACGGTAAGCCATACAAATACATAAACATTGTTTCCATTTTATTGATGGATAAATTGAACTAAGTTAAATGATATATTACCCTTGTAAAATAGTTTTTATGTAATATATATTTTAACAACCCAGATATTCATAAATAAAATTCCTTTTATGTTTTAATTATATAAATTATTATATATTATATAAATAGAAAATACATTCACTTCTTTGGTTTTATTATATCTTATAAAATTTAAAATATTGTTAAGAATCATTACAATTGATAATATCATCATTTAAAATTGATCATATGCTTAGTATAAATATAGGGTTTCAATAAATCCAATTGACATGGAAAAATTATGTGATAGAACCAATAAGTAGGATTATACCCTATGAAGCCCATTTTTCTGAGGTTATAAGGGAGATATAATCTTTGGTCTTGTCCCTTTACCAATCCCATTTTAAGATCCAAAAACTCAAGAATCATTGAAACTATTTACACGAGAAGTTCAAGCTCATCGAGATAACCACAAAACCATGAATGTCAAACCACCCCATGAAAGTATCAATATTTCACATCGTACCCTAAGGGTGTTTGTTACTTTATTAAATGGATATGTATCAATACCATAAAAATATTAGTATGTACATTTTCATCAATAGAATAGAGGTTTTAATTACTTATTTTTATTATCATGTTTTAAATTATTTATATTTCGATTCAATGAAACACAACGTGTAATTATTGGAAATATACAATTCAATTAAAGATTTTATTTTAATAAATTATTTGATTTTTTAAATAATAATATTTTAATATAATATAATTTTTAAATAATTTTTATTAAATATATGTTATCATATAATTTTTATAAAGTCAAATATAATTTTTATAAGTGTCTTAAATCTATTATCATGAAAAAAAACAATATTTCTCAATAAATGTCATTTATTATTTAAAAACTGAAAAATAAAATATTTGTAAAATTATTTGTATAAAAAAATATTATTTTTGGAATCTAAATTTCAAAATTATCCAACATTTAGTTTTTTATAGTTTATTAGTACAGATGAATTTTGGGGTTAAAAAATACCATATTAATATAAAGTGTGTATTATGACATCATAGTGACCCAAAAATGAGGTAATTAATACTATAAAGGTAATACATAACCATATATGTTTTTCCATTTAAAATAATTTTACATTATCTTTACATTATTTATTTTATAAATCTTTTCTGATATCTCCAATACTTATAATATATTTAATGGTTTCCATATCTTTTCATTAAGAGAATGGCTCACTTCCACCTCAATAAGGGTACTATATTATTAATCTCAGACCATGAGATTATAAAATAATTTAAACCACTCCCCTTAGTATGGTTTTTATTTTATTTTATTTTATTTTATTATATAATCCAAAACCTATGTTTGAGGAATACTAAATAATTTCCCAATAATGTCCTATATAAACCCACTAAAGATCACATTTTTATTAACTAAAAATACTATGATAAATTATTTACTCTTACCTACCATCCATAGATTCTTCTAATGTTGCACCATTTTCTCAAGAATCCCCACCCAAGCATTTTTATTCACTCTCTTGAGGTAAGGGATCCTCTCATTCACCTCACTATTAATGTTAATTTATTATCTTATGCCTTATATTTCCAATTCCAATTGTTTGGATATGTATTTCTATATCTATATCACTTCTAATTTTATTTCCAAATAACAATATGAACCATTATATCTCATAAACACATTTTATGAATTTTTTTGTGAAGTTATTTTACTGTCAATGTTTTATCATGATATTAAATTCCCAAACAATTGTGTAGTGAATAACATACCCATATCTTATCAAGGGTTTTCATCTTTATAAAATTATTATAATTTGAATTGATAATTACAAGGATTTATTCCAAACTAAATGATAATTGAATAAAATATTATGATAAAAGAATCCATGTTGTTAGATCTATGTCGAACAGTTATGCATGAGAATGAAATGAATGTGATATGTGTGCCCAGAATTATATTGTGCTCCAATGAATTAAGAAATGTTTTTTCTCCTAAAATGTCGTGTTGTTATAGGGAGTGAACCTGATTCAATTATGGGACTTTTTCCATCATGATGTCTTAGTAGTTGGCATTAACCTATGTTTATGATGCATTGTTTTAAGTTGTTTCCAAATTTCCCAATTTTCCTTTGTTTTATCATGTCATATAATGCCTCATTGTTCGTGTTTATGATTATCACCTATTTTATGGCCCATTGATATGCCTAATTTATAACATGGATTTCCTTCTTAATGTTATTCAATTGTTATTCCCTTACTAGTATTTATATCTCCCCCATTTATTGTGTTTGTCCTCAGGTTATCTCATGTAGTTTTATGTCTGAAGTAATATTAAGAACATGATAAAGAATATTTCAATATAGATGGCATAATAATTATTTTATGTTGTTTTGTGATGTACCTAATTTCTAAAGACACTGGAATTTCTTATATTTCGGGTTTTATTAAGTGTAATATTATGTAATAATCCAATAATTAATCTTAAATAAAGATTATGGTCATCATACATGTCATATATGTTCATTAAAACCATTATTATTACATTCTATTTAAAGAATATGTGAAGAAAGAATTAAATCTTTTTGTGAGGAAGTATTCAACTATATACATGAGCGATGTTATCATACTCCCGTATAATATAAAGTAAGATGGTATATATATGATATTATCATTATATAAGTATAATTATGTAGTAAATATCATATAAACATTTTAGATCTATAATTATATCTATTTTTGAGATGTGGTGATAAAAAATGAAGTATATTTGTTCGCAAGGTGGTATTCCATCATACACATAACCAGTATTTTCTTCCCATTTAGTGGAATACGATATGAATATAGGTTATTAAATAAAAATAACAGCACCTCATTATGTGGTATATATAGTTTTTGTTATATTTTAATTAATAATACATTAATGAAGCTGGTTAGAGAAGAAATAAAAATATAGTGTATGGTGAATACAATAACCTTACCATTGAAAGAAAACCTTTTGTATCTCTTATTAATGACCCTTGGGTTGGTTCATTAGGGTGAAAATATGATCTAGAACATGTATAGGGATGTTATATAGAGATATTTTTGGGTTTTTATCAATAAAATGGCTTAGAATGTGTTCTTATGTGAGTGGAGGAGGTGAAATTTTATAATTTAGGAGTGACATTTTGTAAATACACAAGACTATTAAACAATGGGGAGTCACTCACAAAACAAAAGCCTCAAAATTTGATAAATAATGTAATAGATAGATGATATGGTTGATCCATCCCTCCACTAAAAACAAAAAATTGTGTTTTAAATTTTTTGTTCCTTAACTTCTATGTTTCCTTTTTTGATTTTTGTTTTCACTATGGAAACTAGCATTTTTCTCCAACTAATTAATCATTTAATGCATGGAATAAAATGGACCTTATTAGATAATTTATTCCTATTGGATATTAATTTGAAATACATTTTATAAAATAAAAATCTTATGTTTTTAAAGATTTAATTTAAACATAATTTCATGAAATGTACAAAACCATGTTTTACCCTTTATGATGCCAATGAAGTATTCACTATTTGGGGGTCCATATAATTATTATAAAAGTGGAATTGGTGCAAGAATTTAATATGAATGGTATTTTTATACTTATTCCGACAACATTTTTAGGGTATGGTATTTTACATAATATTAAAATTTTAAATAATATATTATTTGTTATAAAATAAAATTAATGTACATTTTGACTTTGATCATTTAAAGTGACATTAAAAACATCTAAAAATGTGGAATTAGAATATATCATTTTAAAAAATGCCTATAATCTTATATTTAAATAATAATTCATGAAATACTATATTTCATTAATTTTGTTATTATTTTTAATAATTTCACTATAATTTATTTTATTTTTCTATTATTTCAATAATTATTGTGTTGGTGTTACAGAAGCATTTAATGTAATTACATAATTTATAAAAATAAATATAAATTATCCCAATGAAATTAATTTCATTATTTTTAAAATTTCCACCAATATTGTCATGACCCTCTCTACACAAAGAGTACCCCTCGTAGGCCGGAAATGTGAGAAGGGAGATAAGGACCCTTGAGTCCCACCTCTAGTTGGTCCCGGGGTGGCGAATAGCACCGAGGGTATAGAAAACACACAAATAGGAGGCATTACCCTCTAAGAGAACACATGCGGAAGAGAGAGATAAGATAGACACCAACCAACTCCAACTCAACCATTAATATAAAATAAAACCCAAGTACACATATGAAATATTATGAAAAACTACTACAACTGAATGAGGAAAAACTCCAAGTACCGAAAAAAAAAGTAAAACTGTTGCAACCACAAGCATGAATAGCTCCTGAAACCACAAACTAGAAGTAACCAGCCTAATCTCTAACGTTCTCCAAGAGACCTGAAAAAATAATTTATATATACATAGGGTATGTATAATTGTATACTCAGTAGGTTCCTCCCCAAATCCTCTCGTGTAAAAGTAAAGAAAGCATGCTAAAGCACAGTGAACAACAAGTGAAACTAACTCGTAATCTAAACGGGTATACTAAGTTTTCAGCCTCACTGTGGCTACTCTCACCAAGTAACGCATAAAATAATATATCATATAAAAAAAGAATATCAGGGGTACCCTACTACAACTTCCCCATTTGTTTGCAGCTTTAACTCAGCACCGCACATCCTGATCATCTATCTCCAAAAAGGATTTCCTACAAACACCCTGGCAAAGCACCACAATATGCACCTCATGGAATAAAACCACCAAGACCACTCAAGAAAGTAACCATCAAGTTTCTTAGAGCCACCAAAGCTCGCATAACGGGTATCATACATCGGGTATTATACCTCAAGCTATTACATCCCATACACCGAGTAAGGATCCTCAAGCCATCATAGCCTATACACGTTACACCAATAGTAGTCCATAGGAATCTATATCTATAACATATGTATGTGAATAACCACAAACCATTACAGCCCTGTACACACATATATGGGGAAAACTAACTGTTTTTCCTACTATCACAAGTAACTACCAAGAGAAGAGAGAGGGGCCAAAGGGGGTAGTCATTTATTCATCCTCCCACCAAAATATTGGGGAAAACAACCCACCAGGGCTCAGAATCCACAATGTGTCATTTTCCATTACTAACAGGGTGGAGTAGCGTATAGAAACATAAAAAGTACATGATATACTATATCTCACAACCACACTATGGGCATAACATAGTCTCAGACACAACTGCAGCTAAGGTCTCTTAGAATTAGGGTTTCTACTCTAAGACAAGGATTAATATAAGCACACAACCACTTAAAGAGACTTAATAAATTACTTCATTACCTTTTTATTAGTTTCACTTTACGTTAATTAATTCATTAAACGTTAATTAATAAAACACAATTCCATATTAAATTTCATTATCATCCCACCTAAGGTCCACTATTCTTTTAAAATTACAACCTCATCATTATGTTCCAGAAAACTCTAACCCCATGGGATAACATCATTTATTCAATTATTCTTTACAAAAATACTTTCCCATATTCTTAGGCATTATAGAAAAACAATCTATCCTACTAAACACAAGGTGGCTCAACACGGTGAGAAAATGTACTACCCGTCGGGTCTTTTCGGCATATAACAAGAGCATGTACCCATCTTCCCTTGAGAAGCTAAACACGGAAAGTACATGGCATACCTCGCATGTATTCGCCTTTTTTAAAAGAAGGGTAAGTATGACCAGCAGCCTTGAGTAGTGGGTAAAATTAAAGAAAATAATTAACTAATAAGAATCAATAAGCATCCAACAATCTCATCCATCATGTTCCATCATTCCTGGTGTCCTCCCCGACACCCACATGCATAAACCAATGTGTATTGCCACTCTAGGCATTATCTACTCCCACAACCAAATAGGCCTCTATGCCCCCACATATCACAACAACCATCCAGGCTCACATCACAACACAAGTAGTAGGAAAAAAACATTTTAACAAATGGGCTCTTATCCCATAAACAACCAAGTGTGTAACTCGGAAAGCTACAATGGATTATCAAATAATCAGTTCTTTAATCCATTTTGAATTAATTGATTTATTATTCATTGGTTCTAAATTCGAGATACCTAATCGGTAAGTTATCAGAAAAATAATTACACATGCTTACTGTTCCAATTTTATTAACATCAAATTACAACAAGGAGAACCAGATGCATTTCCATGCCTCTTTATCTTTTAACCAAACAATTATCAACTAATTTTTGTTTACATTAATTACCAATTTCCATCAAGAATGAACAACTGAACAAAGCAAGAATAGATATCCTACTACCTTGCAAAATAATAGGCAATAATATATGATTGATATCAATTTATTTATCTGGTTCAAATATTTATTGTGTCAATTCCATTATCATCCATTGGGATAAAACATACTAACGATAAAGTCTCACATAAAATAAGATAAAATCAATTAATCCCCTACCTCAAACAGTTCTTGACATTCTTTATCCACACAATGGGTCATGATCCTCCTCTCGCGACAACTGCATCCACCCGAGGATTCCACGGTACGACCGCACCAACCGAACCCCAACAAAACTCCATTAGAAACTTGGAAATTACATGCTAGAAAAATGGAAAGTAGAAACAAGAGAAGATGAACTACTAAATAATGAAGATAAAACATAACTTATATTGAAGATTGATCAATACTGCTTGGTTGCACATAAATAAGGGGTGCACTTGCATCAAGAAGGATGTCCTGGAAACAAATCCACGGGGAAAATTTTGATCTCATGATTCCTATGGTAAGGAATAAAAATTTCCAGCATCTCGCACTAGAGAACAAAGAGAAAGAATTAGGTAGGAAGATATCATGTCCCTTTAGAAGATTTAGTGGAGCAATAGTTTAAGATACACTTTATTTCCCATTAAAAGCATATTGCATTAAACCATGCAGTTTGACCATGTAAAAATATCTTGAGCCTTAGGAATAATTAATATAGGAGTTATGGACTTTGAATCGGCCATAGAGTCTTTAAAATAAGGCTTTAAATGCATTTTACATCAAAGGAAAATGCTAAAGGGGTGAAACTGTAGGAAGCTGGAAACATTGTTCATGAATTCAAAATTTGGAAAAGGGAAAACAATGTTCAAGAACCTATCCATTAGAACCTCACTGATAGAACACTGTTCATGAACCACACTAATATAACAATGTTCATGAACCTTGCCATTAGAACAATGTTTATGAACCTCACCGTTAAAACCTCACCAATAGAACACTGTTCAGGAACCTCGCTGATAGAACCCAGTTCATGAACCTCACCATTAGAACCTCACCGATAGAACATTGTACACCTACCGTTCTGGAAACACTGTTCACAGAACTCAAAATTTGGCAATGGAAAGAGAGGTCACTGTTATTGGTTATTGATAGAACTATTCACTGATTGAACTGTTCATTGAATTGGACATTTGTAAAAGGAAAGAGAGGTTTCTGTTATAGGTTACCGATAGAACTGTTCACTAATAGAATTGTTCATTGAATTGGAAATTTTGAAAAGGAAGTAGAGGTTACCGTTAGAGGTTACCAATAAAACTATTCACTGAAGGAACTATTCAAAGAATTGGAAATTTGTCAAAGGAAAGAAGAGGTTACTATTAGAGGTAACCGATAGAATTGTTCAATGATGAAACTGTTCATAGAATTGGAAATTTGGAAAAGGAAAGATAGGTTACCATTAGAGGTTATTGATAGAACTGTTCACTGATGGAACTGTTCATAGAATTGGAAATATGGAAAAGGAAAGAGGGGTTACCATTCGACCTCACCATTGTCACTATTCACAATTTTCTACCATTAGAATTGTTCACTGAGGGTCACCAATGCTACTATTCACAAAAATGGAAAATTTGACAAAGTATTAGGGATAAGTTACCTTGACCTCCTGAAACACCTCAAACACCATATTTTCACAATGGAATGGGCCGGAGAGGTCTAAGCCATTACAATTATTCATTCACATCATTAATTTGTACCTATATAAAAATATTATTGAAATTGAAAAGTAATAGGGTGACATTTGGTTTGTTTCTCTACTTAAAATTATTATATTGGTCACTTTCATGGAACGGTGTCTCAAAAACAAATAAAAATTGATAATTAGGTAATAAAGGTATAAATATGACCATAAATTAGTAATTGATAATGTTTTTAGTTCATTTTAACAATTATACCTATAGTTTAAGACCCCCACCCCTTGATAAACAACTATTAACTTTAACATCAAAAATTAGTTTTAAAATTTTTTTACTATTAATTTAAATAAAAAATTATGTTTACTTTTTAGAAAATAATATATATAATGATTAAAAATTTGAAATCCATTTTTCCAAATTCCATTCACATAAATGGAAAATTGTAATTTAAAATCAAACCCTTAGACATAAAAAAATAATGATTTTCCCAAGAAAATATGATATTATGTATAAATATTTTATGTGTAAGTATTCAATATAAAATTGATCCCAATGATCTAAATTGTATTAATAATTATATAATTTTACTAATTTTACTTTTTAAAAAAATTAAATAATATAAAACTTTCTAAAAGTATTAAATTAAATGGGAGTTTTTAATAAAAACTTGTAATTTTTTCTATTCAATGACAAAATTATATATTTAGAAAATTATAGAAAATTCACCCAAAGATAATTTTGACATTTGGATTCAAATAATGTAGTTATTTTTTTAAAAGTTATTTTTTAAAATTTTCAAACTTTAATTTATAATTTTGTTTACAAAAAAGTAGTAAAATAAATTTTTTTGAGATAAATGTATTTTTGAATCTTATAAAGACTTTTATAAAAATTATTATTATTTATAAATAAATTATCCTTATTTAAAATTTTTATACTTAATTTTAAAACTATTTTTATTCATATTGATACCACAAAAATTAAATTCTACTTTATAATAGTAACATTTACATAATAATATTAATAATATATTTTAATTCATTAAAACTAAGTGTTGTGTTTAACCTAGTCTATTTAAAAAATTACATTAATTTTGAAAATATAAAGAAAAAATTGGTTTATCATTTTCCCATCATAAATCAATTTCATCTTCTAAATTTTAAATTCATCTCAATAATCATGGGTTTTACGTTTGAAAATTTTGTTGTGAAAATCCCAAGTTATAAAAAGTGTCAATAAAACTTCTTCCTGAAAAGTGGGAAAATAAATTAAGAAGTTTTTCACAAAACTATGCTCTTAAATAGGATTTTATTAGTGTAAAGTAAAAATACAGTAATGAAATAGAAAAATAATACCTAAATACTAAGAATGATTTATAGAAAACAAGGTCAATTGTAGCCTAATGATCACAAAGACATAAATATGTGATAGTTTCAAATAAAACACATTCATCCAAAATAAAGGTAATTGTAAATAAATTTTATTTTAAGATAAATTTATTAACCTTGAGGAGTTTTCACTATAAGATATAATTTCTTGATTTCATTCCATTTTAGGATCACAATCTCATTCTTCTATTGTGCTTTGATTTATTTACACTTTATCTATTTATCCAGTAAACAAGGATGATTTTTAAATACTAATGAACTAATGGATAATAAAAACCATAAATGAATGAAAAATCATTACTTTTTTATCTCTGTTTATCATTAAAACCAAAATGGTATCCACAGGTTTTCTAAAATTCATAAAACAACATCTCATAAAATAATAAATCAATCTCTAAAACCTCATCCAAATCTCAAATTAAACCATTTCATAAATAGATTACATTAATACCCAACCAAAATTGAAAAACATAAACAAAATCAAACAAAATTTACAAATTAATCTTAACATTAACAACCCAAATATCATAAAGTATCACTTAGTTTTCTTAAACTATATATATGAATTCATTTGTCATTTATTCTCTTAAAACATGTTAATTACTAGAATTTTCATTAAGTCATAATTAAAACTCACATGATTCCTCATTACTTAAATAAAACGAAATATTATTGAATATATTCTATAAATTCAAAAATAAAATATTCCCTATTAATAATTACATTACCTAATTTTTCATCAAATAATTTATTAGTATCAAGGACATTAATAATATCCAATTTATTTTATCATTTTAAATACTTTATTTATACAAACTAGACACCATTATCTCCATATAATGAACAAATAGAGGGTTATCTTTCAATTAATCATGTGTTTTCCATAAAATATCATCTTTCCCTTAAATAATATTTTTGGTCATTAGTAACATTTAAAATATTTATACAAATCCTTAATAAGAATCTTTTACGTAGCAGTACATCATTATTTCATGATTCATATAACTTAAATATTTAATTTATATAAAAACACTTCAATCCTCCCATTTCATTCTTCAACCATTAACTATGATTCATGATCTTATTCATTAATACCTCATTCCTTTCATTTGTCATTTTTATTCTATTTATCATCAACGCAAAAATATATTTTCATGGGACATTTTTTATACCCTTATCGTGCTTTCCTATTAGGACATCAATTTCCATAGTTTCAATACATTAAATATTTAAAAAAAATTAACTATTTATAAAAAATAGGAAGAACAATAATCATATACATTTTATTAAGTAAACTATTCATTTTTTCTCAGTAATTACTTAATCATATTCTTTATTCTCCACAAATAAATAATATTCTCATTCTATGACACATTCCCTTGAATAATTCTTCCAACATTCATGAAATATAGGATATTGAACCTTATTTTCCCTAGGATCTCCACCACCTGAGATCTTAGTGATCATTATTATTATTTTCATTGGTGTGTGTCAGAGTTGGTTGTGGTGAATGTTTTTAATTATATATCATGATAACTGATTAGAAATAATCACAATATATTTCAATCTACTAATCACCCAATTACGTTTCTCATAGGAACATTTTCTATCAAATTTAACATTAACCCAATTCCTTTGGGTTTCCACTATTTTCTAAAACAAAAATATCATAGTGTTAGGAATAATATTCATTCTGGAAACCCAAATAATCATGTAAAATAATTTATAAGATATATAGATTATGAAAAAATATTTTCAATCTAAGACACCTTAGGTTTATCCTAGGAAATTTAGGATATTGATTTTTTTCAGATCTTTAATGATGGTTTGTAAAGTGTTTTTTAAATATTCATGGTGTGAAGTGAGGCCCATTTTCATACACCATGTGATTATTAATTCTAACTTAATTTTCTCATTTCAGAGTAATTGACCCTAGGTACCAATGTTCCATCATCATCCTCTTGTATTATCAATATTGGTGTGTAATTACTTGAAACCCACTCACTCTATCCTTCAGCAAAATTCTATTATATTTTTATATACTTATTAATTTCCTTGTTATTATCTTTCAATATATCCCTAGATATATACGATGGGATCTCAATAATTTTTTTCATTCTAGTTTCCAAAGGTAATATAAATTTTTTTTCTAATGCCAACAATTTTAAGACCAGATTTAATAAATATATAATATATATTTTACAATAATTTTCATTAAATTATATAAATACATGCATGGGGATCATAACAGTTTCACTCCTTTGGAAACATAGAAACAAACAAATAGTTCATACGTGAACTATATCATCACCCACTAAATTCTTCACAAATATAACCTTTGTTATACAAAATATAATTAAAAAATTTCTTAATAACCAAGGTAAATTAAATATAAGAAACTGTGATATCATATTCTCAGTATTATTAAACAAGGGAGGTATCAATATGGAAAATGAATAAGTTTATGAGAACAAGATAATATCCTTTGACAATGGTTTTCACCATAAACATGAGTCATGGAATTAATAATGTTAGTTCATAAGACATGAATCATAAACAAATAAAATAACATTATCCATAAGTTTATAAAATTTTAATAAGAAATTAAAAGTATAGCATACACATAATCATACGACATTGTGAACATGTTTATATAAATATTGGGTCACACATTATGTTAAAGACATGAATTCATGTTCACACATGACATTATGTACATGAAATCAAGATCATTAATAACCTTATTAGTATGAATATAGTCCCATGAATCACCCTATTGACAAGGAATTAGTTTGATGCATTCAATTATGAAAATTAAACTGGGTTTATTAATTACATAATTAACTCTTGGGTTATCCATCATCACCCAGTACATTGGATGGATATATTGTTCTGACCCATCATATAATTATTATAAAACATAAGTGTTATAGAATATCAAAAATCATTCATTATATCATATCCCTTGAAAACAAATGAGTTTCATAATCATTTCTTCATAGCAAACCCCCTACAAACAAAATGAGTTTCATAATCATATAATAATAATAATAATAATAAATTCATATAAATAATATGGATGGTAATATTGGATCATACCCTAGTAATCATAATAAATTCCCATGATTGTTATTAATGATTAGTATAAATTCCATAAAATTGTCATTACAATATTCTTGAAGAATGTATCCTATCTATTTTGAAAACACATATTTAAAATATTAGAGTTTATCAAATATTACATATAAAATTTTCTTTAAAAATAACATTGGGTACTTTTAAAATAACCCTTAATATAATTTATTGGTCATGATTCTGAAAAATACCATTCATGGAGTACACGTTTAAATGAATATCCCTTTCAAATTTTCAGTCAAATCCAAAATGCAACTTATTTTGAAAAATACATAATTATTCTTTTTAGAACATTTTATAAAAACGAAAAAAGGGTAAAAATGAATTTGAACAATAATATATGAGTACCAAAACATTATTTAAAACATTTTTAGAAAAATAATATATCAAAGAAAAAGGATTTTCAATCAAAGAGAGAAAAAATTCATCAAACCCTTTCCACATTGATAACTTTTGAATCCTTTTCCCCATAAAAGAAAGAAACATATATGGATATTTATATCCCATAAGTTTCATAATAAAAAACATAAAATAAATTAATATTTTTTATATACATTACATAATAGAAATCGATAGTGAATATAAGATAAGCCTTGTAGAAATAAAAGAGAGACTACAAATCCCTTACCATAAGTATCAACTATATTCATAAATATTTTGAACCTTAAGTATAATATATATATTTTACTATACATATATTAAAAACCATGGTCATATATATCATATGAATAATGATTTATTTCTAACATTTTATTTGTATTTTTTTAAGAAATTCCTATTAAAGTCTCATTTCATGTTTAAACGATATCATTTTTCATGTATGTTTTGGTTTTCTATTTTTGGTCTGTATATTTTAAAAATGTTCCATCATATCCATAATTATAACCATGATATGAAAATAATATAAATTAATTATATATTTATTTATAGTATTCGATAAATGTTACTGATAGAAATTGAATAACATTGTTTATGGTGATGGTATTCCATTTGTGTGTTTGAATGATTTTTCCATTATCTTGAATAGAAAAAAATAAATTTAAATAATATATTACCCTTAAATTATAATTTATTTCAATTTATATCAAATATTTTTGTTAAACATATCCTTATTAACTTCTATATAAATTGTAAGTGAAAAATGAATCACAATGCATCATAAGGTGGTAGTCTATCATAAACCCAAGCGACGTTATCATATTCCCAAGGAATTGAATATAAGAAGGTATATATTATATTAATATTCCATAAGTATATTTATTTATTAAATATAATATAAATATATTAAATCAGTCATTATGTTATGTCGTCACTGGTGGTTATGGAAAGCAAATTACATTGGTTCGTGAGGCGTTAGTCTACCGTAAACACAAGTGACAGTTTCATTTTCCATACAATGGAAAAGGATATAAACATAGGTTATTCCATAAATATAATATAATGTGTTTATATCTTAATTAATTTAACATGTATGAGGATGTTAAGAGAATAATTTAAAATAAATAGTTTGGTGAAGGAAATTACCATAACTAAAAAAATATCAGTTAGATTTCTTATTAATGACCTGACGGTTAGTCTTTTCAGAATACCAATAGCTATAGAATGTATCAAATTATATATGGGATAGATTGTGGATGTTTTAATTCGATAAAAATTGGTTTTCATATGAGTATAATTGATGGGATGGGTTTTCCTTTTATAATTGGGGAGAAGTAGTAATTTCGAAATACATAAAACAATTCAATAATGTATAGATTCCATTAATCCAAATGCCTAAAAAATTGATAAATAATGTATTGGATAGATTATATGGTTGAGACACACCCTATTATCTAAAAAACACATGCATTACATATTTATTTCCTTAACATCTATGTTTCCCTACTTTTACCATTCTAGTTTTCACTATAGTAACTAGACTTTCTATTTAGCTAATTTATTAATTAATACTATGAATAAAATGAGACATAGTAGATAATTTTTACCCATTGGTTATAAATAAAAAATCTAATTTATTAAATAAAAACACAGTGTGTGTAGACAATTAATTTTATTATACATGTGTGAAACACACAAAACCCCAACTTAGCCATTATTATGAATATAATTTTTTTAAAAATATAGAGGTATATATAATTATTATAAACTTACCCTTGATACATGAATTTATTATGGTTTATATTTTTAAAAATATACCAATAACATGGTAGAATATAGGAGTTTTAGGAATTTTAAACCTTTTAATAAAATTTCATCTATTATAAAATAACATTATTTACACTTTTGAAACTATTCATTTAATTTTACTTTTAAAACAACAAAATAATGGTGAAATTAGAATATATCATTTTCACACCTGTATATCAAGTTATATTTATCTAAATAATTCATAAAAGATATTTAACTCAATTTATATTCCATTTAGTATTTCTATTAACAATTATTTTATTTTTCTATTATTTTAATCATTACTACATTACTATTTCTCAAACATTTGAAGTAATTATATAATTACTAAAAATTAGAAATAAATTACCCTCATGAAATTAAATTCATTATGATAGAAATTACTATCAACATTCATTCAAATAATTATAGAGACCCTATATTTCATACATTACTTTTACATCATTTTAATTAAAAACAACCTAAAAAATATTACGTAGAGTATCCAAAGGTTTTGTGTATTGGGAAAACTAAGACCATACATAACATTTAAAATAAAAAATAATTATTTGATTATTTATTCTCTAGATTTTTATTGTCTCCTGACTTCTCCATAGTAAAAGTTGTCACCTGATGATACAGATCAAAAGGGTGAAGTAAAACCCT
The DNA here is from genome assembly GCA_963277665.1 of Viscum album. NCBI lineage: Eukaryota > Viridiplantae > Streptophyta > Magnoliopsida > Santalales > Viscaceae > Viscum > Viscum album. Next base: position 662,054,103 of record OY728130.1, on the reverse strand, counting down.
AGTAAGAGGATATATAAGAATATGAAAAAAATTATCATTCTATGAGCATAATAATAACATCATCAACATAATCATAATCATGAGAGGAAGCATTAGATAATAGCATATAATGTGGAAATTTATAAAAATGAAACATCATGTCTTTGTGGTTATTTACCACACATAGTATTAAACAAAGCTATAATCATTTTCAGGAATATATCACTTTAATCATGAGCTTCTTCACATTACCCAGTGCATTGGAGTGTTGTATAATTCCAGGTGCACCCATCACGTCATAAAATCAACATTACCATATATAATATTGTGTGAAACTGTCACATCATAATGTTAACATTATCATTCATGACATATAGAATGTATATAAATTTTGGAAATTAGTAACCCATGGAATGGAATGATTTTCATTTCATAAATAATAATTCATAAACTCTGGTTTACCAAATTCAATATGGAATAAAATACTTGATACAAGAAGTATCAACCTTGAGTGAGAAGTAAATGGTGTGTTTTTGGAAGATAAGTTCTTTTGGAAAACATTGTGTTTGAGGCACACTCTATTGGAAAAAAATTTATATCCCAGAAAAGGTAAGGTAATTATAAAGCCATTATTTTTAAAAAATAAACATATTAAAAATGGGGTGAAAGGGGGAATACACAATGAAATAGATTTGGGTTTGAGAAATCACATTACCTTGTGTCTGAATGCTTTCTCTACCTTAGTGTTCTGTATAATGACACTAGATTCATAAATTAACAACTCCATTACCTTTTATACTTGAATATGGATAATTATGGTTTTATTACGTTATTTTATGGGCCTTTGAATGATTTATAGACTATAAATTCAATGTTTGAGAGTTGTTTTCTTAGTTTTAATAAATAGTTCACTTGTACAAATAAATTGATGTCCGTGTAGAAATGCATAAACATACATAATTAGTATTACATGACATTAAGGATTTTATAGGAGTGTAAATGATATAATAATTATGTTTTTTATATATCATGAGGACTAATCCTTAGATAAAATTTTAAGATGATCGTTTTAGGTTAATTTGGGTTGTTTTTTGATCACAAAGAACATATTTTATTTTATAATTTATTATTATTTATAAAATTTATTTCCAGTACATAATAGGGGTAACATAATACCTATTAAAATATTAATTCAACAATTTAATGGTTTCATTTAATTCTTTTAAGGATTTGAAGCAAAATGGAAGTCTGTCGCCAACGATGTTGGTAAATTAACACATCATAGGTGATGATTTCATTTCTTAAAAAGAAAGAGAGGGGAAGGAGTATAATGATATAATACCAATATAATAATCATACTGGAGTTACCATGTAATTATTTTATGATATGTTTCAGATAATAGAAAAAAAATTGAAATTTGAAATCAATTTGAATGAAAAGAGAGAGAGGAATACCTCTTGAATATATCTTCATTGAGATTATCTCTAGGGGAGAGGTTTTTCTCTTTTTATGAGACCAAGGGATGATAGACATGGGTTAGGATCTTGGTAAGTGATTTGATCAAGATTTTAAGTAGAAACAAGTCTTGATATGTGTGAGGAAATGAGGTTGTAAGGGGTGGTATTTATAGTGGAGGGGAGAGGGATTTTATAAATATTATAATCTACAATTTATTATTCTTCCACAAGAAAATAAATAGTGATGATTCCATGATTACATATAGTAAAGAGGGAATGTTAGTTCATGATTTGGGTTCTTACATCACTCATGATATCAGGAATAGTGGATTTAACTTTTAATATATTAATATTGTAAATTACTATATTTTACTATTTACAAAAATTCAAGTATTTAAAAAAGATATCCATAATTCACCCCAGCCATTTAATGGTTAGTCGATTTAAAAAATGAACTAAATTTTATGGAAATAATTTTCTAAATTTGATTAATTTAATTTTTAATTAAAGTCAATATATACTTGAAAATACAAATTTTAAAATTAAATATTCTTTTCTAAGACTTTGAAACAATAATTAAGGTCTCATTACATTATCATATAATCATATGCCAAAAAAATTGTAATTTATGCATAAATTGTATTTTAAATTATTCAATTAATCATTAAGTAATCAAAACATGCAAAAATACCAACACTATAATATGACTATATCATATTATCGCATATTGGATGGATAAATTTATTATACTATCATTAGTGATATTTCTATTCACACGGTTGATTTACTTTTCGTAAGGTTAATAATATTATTCATAAGGGTAAAATAACTATTCATTAGGGTATGTTACTATTCACCAAAAATTATGTTTATCCTATTAGACTCCAAACATATTACTGATCACAACTATTTATGTAATATTTTTCAAATTCAAATCATAGAAGTGAACAATTATGTTTAAAGCTCACATAGAATTTACTAGTTCATTTATGCATGATGAGGCATTGTGTTTCCAAATGGGATTTTAGGTGACATGATTATAATAAGGTAATTCCATTGATTAAACTTTGGGTTGTTAAATTCTTCCCCCCTTTTTAAATTTCTAGATCAAAATTTCTTTTTACATAAACATGTGAGGGTAATTCTCCGTTATTGCATCCTATAGTTCCCAAGTTGTTAATTCATGATTATGGTTCCTCCACAACACTTTGAAAATGTGGGTTGTATTTTTGTCTATATCCTTATCTATTCAATTCAAAATCATTATTGGTTGTTCTTTATAGGAGAGATCTTTATCTAGTTGTACCACATCTAAGTTCATTACATGTGAGGGATCTATTATATACTTTATTAGGATTGATACATGGAATACACCATGAACATGACCCATATTCGGTGGAAGTGAAGGTTGATAATCTAAGTATTCCATGAGATCAATGATCTCAAAATGGCCAAAGTACCTTGGGAAAATCTTCCCTTTATTTCCAAACCACATGACTATATTACATGGTGATATTTTTAGGAATATATTATCTCCAAAGTTTAACTCCATGCCCCTTTGACCATTGATAATATAGATCCTTTTCTAACTCTAAGAATCATTTTTCGTTTTTTGATGACTTGAACCTTCTCTGTCATTTCTTGTAGAAGATCGGTTCCATGTTTTTTTTCTCCAGCATCATCCCAATAGGTTGGAGTTCTACATCACTTTCTATAAAGATGTTCATATGGAGAAATTTAAACACTCGAGTTGAAGATATTATTATATGATAACTCAACCAACAGGAGATGTTGATACCATACACATTTTAATTTTAATGAGAAGTATCTTGTCATATCTTTGTGCATTTTAATAGTCTTTTCAAATTGGACATCAGTTCGGGGGTGATAGGTCGAACTGAAATTTAATTCATTACTCAAAGAATATTTGAAAATCCTCTAGAAGTTTGATGGGATCCTTCGATCATGATCAATTACATTTGAGATTGGAACCACACACAGTCTCACAACATCCTTCACATATATATTTGCACATTTTTATATGAGAGATCTTTCCAAATAGCGATAATGTGGGAAATTTTGGTGAGTGGGTATACCACAACCCGTATCAAATTATTTTCATTAGATGACTTCGGGAGACCAATGAAAAATTCCATAGTGATATTATCTTATTTCCACATTGGTATAGGAAATGGTTGCATCATCCCTTTAGACATTTTTCACACTTCAATAACATTAAGATATATCATGAACTTTGAGATATATTCTGAAAAATCCTTCTTCATATTATCCCACAAGAAGTGTTCTTTGAGATCTCGGTACATCTTGGTACTACCATGATGGATAATGAAATTTGAGATATGTGCATTATCCAATATATCCTTTAATATATAGGGTGATGAAGGAGCATAAAGCTTTCTTCCAAACTGAATCACGCCATCATCATCAATATTGAAATCATGTATCTTTCATTCTTTTATTGTATTAAAAATCTTTTGAAACATTGAATAATCCATTTGTACCTCAATAAGATTCTCTTGGATAGATGTTTGGAAAAACATTTTGGCAATGTAAGATGTATTCCCTATCATTATGATTTCCAAATCCATCATATCCAAATCCATTAAGATAGGTTCTTTCTCAATCCGCAACATAGATAGAGTAGCGGGTTAATTTTAGCTAAGAGCATCCGCTTCGTTTTTTACCTTGCAATGATGATGATGAATAGATAAATTTTATTCTTTTATTATCTCTAACCATCTCATTTGATGAATATTCAGATTCTTTTGTGTGAATATATATTTTAATCTATTATGATCATTATATATGTCCCACTTCTCACCATATAGGTAGTGCTTCTAGATTTTGAAGTAAAAAATCAAAGATTCTAGCTCTAGATCATGTTCCGGGTAGTTTTTCCCATGGATCTTCTATAGCCATGTGGTCTAGTCTATCACATTATCATTTTTCATGAGTGTACAACCCAAGCCTTTCTTCAATGCATTACTGTATATCACAAAACATTATCCACTTTTCAAAAATGTTAGTACAAGTGCAGTGATCATCCATTTCTTTGTCTCCTAAAAGCATTTCTCATATTCTTCAATCCAAACATACTTTATACCTTTTATTCTTAACATAGTTAGTGGAATTTTCAATTGTGATAAATTTATAAATATACTTCAGCAGTACCCAGCTAATCTAAGAAAATTATTGATTTATTTGACACTATATGGTCTTGGTCATTCCTCAATCACATGTTTTTTGAAGGGTCCATAGAAATTCCTTCACCTGTGATCACTTGTCCTAATAATGTGACAAGATTAATCCAAAAGTAACACTTGATGTCGTTGTCATAGAAAATATCCTTTCTCAATGTCTCCAACACAATTATTAGATTTTCTACATGTTCCTCCTTTCTCTTAGAGTAAATGATAATATGATCAATAATAATACCAAACAAATTTGAGGTAATTTCTAAAGAATCAATTCATAAAATCCATGAAGATTGAATGGGAATTTTTAAGTCTTAAGGGCATCACCATAAAATCACTGTGCCCATACCTTGTACATAAAGTAGTCTTCTCAATATCTTCCTTCTTCACCATTAGCTACTGATATCAAGAGCGAATATCCACCTTTGAGAAGTAATGATATCCATGTATTTGATCAAACATGTCATTAATCCTTAGGAGAGAATAATTTTTATTTATAGGGATCTTATTGAGTTTCCAATATTTGATAGACAACCACATTGATTCATACTCCTTCTTCACAAAGACCATGGGTGCACACAAAGGTTATGAACTTGGTTTTGTGAGCCCTTTTTTCAAATACTCTTACAGATGATTATTTAACTCCTCCAGTTTGATATGATCCTTTCTATATGGACACGTTGAGATAGGAGTAGCTCTGAGTATGGGTCCTGTAGGGAATATAGCCTCATAATTTTGGGGATGTTTGGGTAACTCCTCAGGAAATACATCGTTGTATTCCATCCTGATGGGAATTTTTGCTAGGTTTCCACATTCCTTTGACTCAACCATTTGAGAGAGGTATCCTTCTTCACAGGGAACCAACACCCATGCCATTGAATGATTTTATAAAAGAGATTCATGTTCTTCCTTGAATTTATAGTGGAGAATTGGATGGTTCAGAATATGAAATGATATTTTTTTATCCCAACAGTTGTTATGTTCTCTCTATAGTGAGAGACAATCTATTCCCATTATAGCATCAAACTCCACTAAGGGAAATACCACGATATTTGTTGGAATATTCTTCCCGAATACACCAATTGGAGAAGAGTCCAACACAAGGGTTGCAATGATTTCACCATGTGGTGTTTTTACAGATATCTCTATATCATGTATTTTGGGCATCAATTTTATAGTTCTAGAAAACATTCAACATATAAAAGAATGTTTATAATTAGAATCAAATAATACATTTCCCATTTTTGAGTGAATAGGAAGTGTGCCTTGTTCAACTTCATTTTCTTCCTCAAATTTCATAGTAATGATGGAATAACCCTTCATTTTATCCTTTTTATATGGTGCTATATGATGTCGATTACCCTTGAGGGATTGAAGTTTAGTGAACTGGCTTGTATAGGGCCATTTCACCCTACAGTTGTAGCATTGGACAGTGGTTGGTTCCCACAATTCCTCCACCGCATTCTCCAACCTTATCATGTCTTTTTGAAACTTTTTTACATGGTTTCCTTCTCAACCACACATGAATAATTTCCTAATCCCTTTGAGGAAATTATCATGATGCATCTATCAACATTTTTTAAAATATCGGTGGTTGAGTTTTCTTTATACCTTTCTTGTTATATCCTCCAGCATAAAACTCCATCATTTTTTTCATATCACTATAGTTATGGGAAAATTCTCCAAACTCCATCTTCACATTGATAAAACATTGAATGGATTCTTCATAGTTCCCAAATTCGCAAAACACATAATCCATTTAAATGTGTGGTTTTAATCCACGAAAGAATCTATCAATTATTCTATCATTTTTAATAACAAATCATGAAGCATACCTTGCAAGCCTTGTTAAATTCACTTCATATTCCATAATATATTATACATAATATTTCTTTATCTCTTGTAATTCAATATTAATATTATTATGATGTTTTTTTGGGAAATACTTGTTAGGAAACATTATCTTAATGTCTTGCCACAATATCCCTTCAACGTCATCTTGGTGTTCTTAATCAAAGCCTACCATTGGTTGACCTCTACATCAAGATGATAAATGGCTAGAGTCTCCTTCTCCATCCCATAAAATTGAATCATTGAAAATATCTTCTCCATTGAGATGACCCATTATTCTATAATAAGTGGATCGAAATATCCACTAAACGTCGGTGGTCATTGCTGCATGTAACACTCGACAACTAGTTGATCCCTATTTGGTGTAAGAGGATGTTCCACATTATTCAGGTTATTATTCATAACTTGAGACAACTGGGTAAGCATCCCATGAATTTTTTAACTCCACCACCCAAATCATTGTGGATGTCCTTCAAGTAATCTGTGCATTGTCCCTCATATGGGTTTTTGGACTTGTTTCTCCTCGTTCCCACCATTTTATAAAATATAAAAGGTTAGAACATAATATTATTTCAAATTTCATGAATAAATAATTTATTTATTTGTTAAATTCACAATAATATCATATATTATAGGATCCCTAAGTTTATAAAAGCTTCTTTTGTTCTTATATATATGTATTCTAATACTAGGGTTTTCACTGAGGTTAGGTAATCCAAATTCCCAAATGATCTAAAGAGTTCCTCTAATAACAACTATAGAAACAATTATTTTTATAAATTACTACATAATTTTAATGAAAAAATATAAAAATTACACATCGATGACCCAAAGGTTTGGTGTCTTGGGAAAACTAGGATCATACATAACATTTACAACAAAAAACATTTGTTTACTTCCTTGTTCAATAGTTTCTTAGTGGCTCTTAACTTCTCCTTGGTACAATGAGTCATCTAAGGATATACATAAAAATGGTGACCTAAAATCCAAGTACGAGGATAGCTAAGAATAATTAAATAATGTAACATGGGGAGATAATAATCATAACATCTTCATCATATACATGAGAAGAATAATTAGATAAAATCATGGAATATGAAATTGCATTAAAAAAACATGTCTTAGTGGTGATCTACCACATGTAGTTGTGAACAGAGATAGAATCATGTTCATATGTATTTAACATTACTCATGGTTTTCTTCGCTTTAACCAATGAATTGGATCACTGTATAGTTTTCAGCACACCCATCACATCCTAACATCAACATTTCCATATATAATTCTAGGCGCACCCATCACATTATAAAATCAATATTATCATGAAATCCACATAGAACTTATATCAATTTTGAGCATAAGTAATCCATGGAATGTAATGGCTTTCCTTTACAAAACCATACATTCGTAAACTTTTGGTTCCCAAATGAAAGAGGGAATAACATAATTGATAGAAGAACCATCACCCATGAGTGAGAAGTAACAGGTGAGTTTTTAAAAGAAAAGTTCTTTTGGAAAACATTGTGTTTGAAATAAAATACATTGGAAAACAATTATATCCCAAAAAGTGATGATAATGATGAATAAATTTTTTTTAATGAATAAACATACTAAAAATGGGGTGAAATATGGAAGAACCAAATAAAGAGAGTTGGGTTTGAGAAATCCCCTAGCCTTATGTATAAAAACTTTCTTCACATTAATGTAATATATAATGACATTATATTAATTAATTAACAATTATATAACCTTTTATTAATTAATATGGATCATTATGGTTTAATTATGTTCTTGTATTGGCCTTTTTAGGAGTTATTGAGTTTAAATTCATTGTTCGGGAGTGTTCTATTCTTGTTTTTCATGAATGGTTCACTTGTACACATGAATGGAAGTTCATGTAGAACATAAATAAACATTGATAATTTATATTAAATTATTTTAATGATATTAAAAAAATTTACATGATATTATAATTATGTTTTCTATATACCATGGGGATGAATCATTAAATAAAATTTAATGTTGATCATTTTAGTTTAATTTGGGTGGTTTTTTGGATCACAAAGAACATGTTTTGTTTTATCATTTAGTGTTATGTATAAATGTTTTTCCAGAACATAAAAGTGGTTACAACATTATTATTACAATATTTTTTCAAAAATTTAATGGTTTTAATTACATCCATGAAAGAGTTTAATGAAAAAGTAAGTGCATCACCCATTATGTAGGTAAATTAACACATCACGGGCGATGATTTTATTTTTTTTAAAGAGAGAGAATGAGTAGTTTAATGGTATATTATGAGTATATAAATCATACTAGATTTATCAAGACATTTTTATATGATATTTTGAGTATTAGAGGAGGAAATAAATTAAATTTGAAAGCAATTTGAAAGAAAACAGAGAGAGGAATTACCTCTAGAATCTATCTTCCTTAAGAGCCTCTATAGGGGAGAGATTTTGGACATTTAATGGGTCCAAGGGATGATGGACGTGGGGGAAGATGATGGTAATACATTTTAGTTGTATTTGGATTAGGAAAATTTCTTGAGAGGTGTGACTAAATGAGGTTTTGAGGGGTGGTATTAATAGTGGAGGGAAGAGGGGTTTTCTCAATATTATAATCATTAATTTATCATCTCTTAGAAAAACAAGAAATAGTGGTGATTCAATGAGTAGATAAAATAAATTGGGAATGTGAGTTAATTATTTTGGTACTTAAATCACTCTTTATGTCTACAATAGTTTATTTAACTTATAATGAATTAATACTGTAAATTATTGTAATTTATTAATCCTAAAAATTCAAGTATTTTAGAAAATATCAAAAATTCACCCAAAAATTTTTTTAGTTTGAAGAATTAAAAATTGGACTCCATTTTATAAAAATAATTTTCTATATATGATTAATTTAGTTTTTAATTAAAATCATAATTTACTTAAAAAATAAAAATTTTAAAATTAAATCTTCTTCTCTAACACTGTGAAAAAATAATTATGGTCTTATAAAATTATTTTATAATGATAAGTCATAAAAATAATAATATATGAATATATTTTCTGAAAATAAATTTTATTTTAAATTATTAAATTAATCATTAAATATTCATAACATACAAAAATAAAAACACTGCAATATAATTATATTATATTGTCACATATAGGATGGGTAGATTTTATATATACTATAATTGGTAAGGTTTCTATTCACTTGGATGATTTAATATTAATAAGCTTAAAATTAATATTGATAATGATAACATTCCAATTCATAATGGTGTGTTAATATTCAACAAAAATTATGCATGTTCTACTCGACTCGAATCATCTTACTGATCGCAATCGTGTGTGTTAGATTTTCATAATTCAAATCATATAAGTGGAAACATTATGTGTAAAGGTCATATAGAATTTTTTAGTTCAGTTTAGCATGATGTGGAATTGTGTTTCATAATTTTATTTTATGTGACATGATTATAATAATGGAATTACATTGATAAAACATTTTCTTGTTAAAATATTTCTTTTTCTGTATGTTAACACAAAATTGAAATTTAAAAGAAAAAATGTGATATTTTTTTATTTTCATTATTTAAATGATTGTATAGGTAACTTTACAATAATAATGTCTCCCAAATAAATAAAAAATATTCCTAAGGTAATAATATAGTAAATAACTTCATCCATTTGTATTGAAGAATATTTTATATCATCTTAACCCTTGTTCTTTTAGTTTAACCCCATTGAAAACTCATTGTAACATCAAACGTGGTAATTATTTTTTGGTTCTTTTCTATTTATTGTGAATAATATTTAATTTTATTTTATTATATAGTAGTTAATTTAACAGTTCCAAACATGGAATAAATTTTTCTAAATTCCAATCATCGAAGTGGTAAAATTTAATAAAAATTTAATGTTATAGACGTGATGAAAAAAAATATTTTCCAAAGTAAAATGGTTCAAAAGTACAAAAACTCTTAAGATCAAAAAATAAATATGAATTTTACTAAAATGATCTATGTTTTATTTATAAATAGGTAATTGAACACGGTCTTTATAATGTCTTCAATTTTTCAATGTATTAAATTTAGATAATATGTGGATTATTTTGTGATCTACGAGATGAAACAAAAAGTGATTATAATACATGGAAAGGCCGTAATTATTTTATGAAATATACTAAAAATATTAAATCTCACGTGTGAGTAGTTTTCCTAAAAAAGTGAAATGAATTTTAAATAAAGGCTTAGATCTAAAATTCGAGGCTTTCATTGAGCTCAAACCTACAGCTTTACCCTAACCACAACATAATATTTGGCTTCATTACTCATTTATATTAGGTGTAGTCACTGGAGAATAAATAAAATTATTAAAATTATTTATTCATTTTATTTTTTTACACTAAGACATGAAATGATATATAAAAATATAGTTACGAGGAGTTCTTAGGGTTATCATATTTTCCTTGGAGACCGAGATATCCATTGGATGAGAGTGTTCTTGATGGAAGACATAGGATCGAATCGAGATCAAGGATCATTGTGCCTTCAGATTTTGAGGATCTCATTAATGGAACTGATGTATATTTGTTTGTTTTAAAAGGTTGATCCATCATAAGGTATGATTTTTTTAATTGTATTTATCACTATCCATTTATTCCTACGATATATGTGAATCGATTTACTAACTAATTGATTTGAACATCATTTGTATTATCTGTATGGGAAAGATATTATAAAGGTCTAAGGATTTATTTTTTTATTTTGTAATCTCTCCATTCATAATTATGTTGGTAATTAATCAATGTCAACAAAAATATTTGATGAGCTCAATTCCCCACATTTGCGTTTTTTAAATTACATTCCTCATTCCTTGGTCATCATTGGAAATTCCTTTTTCCTATAATTAAACTAATTTGTGAATAACTCATCATTTCAAACCTTTTTGAGGTTTAAATGGAATGATTTGAATGATCAAGGTTTGGATCATTGATGGTATAGAGTGGCAATAATGGTGTAAATATATTAATACCTTTTAGGGGTTGTGCGAGAATTGGTTTTGGGAACGGGGTGACGACAAATATACGGGGTGATTCTTGAGCAACCAGAATATGTGAAAATCAGATCCTCTAGGATGATAAAGCTTGGTTGACAGAGATATTCAATCCAAGGGTGGGAGTTATGGTGAATTTTGTGCAGGTAGTAAAGTAATATGGATCCACCTAAAATGACCATGGGTTCTATGAAATTATAAACTGCATTTCCTATAACCCATCAAAATATTCGATATATCGGGACACAATTATGGAACTATGTTTCCTCATAATGTTATGTATCAAAGGCTGTGAAACCCCTATCACATGGTGTGTGATGCGTACCTAATAGATCGAAATTTACACAGATGAGTACATGGACACAAACCAATGTACATGGACATAGTGAGATCATTGAAACAGATAAAGACATGTACATGGCTAGTCGTACTCTAATAGGGCTTGCCATATGCAAACATGGTCAGTAGTACACAAGGTAAAAAATTTCATGTACCTAGACACATTCATGGGAATGTTCCAAGATTCATGTGTATGTCCTAGTGATTAAGGGACCCTCCACATACTTCTTCAAATGAATATTGGATCCCTTGTCTTGTTTATCTTGGAAAGTTTTCCTTAGAGTGTGTTCCCTTCACTCCTTCTTTGTGGGATTATTATAGAGTCGCATATTATATTAAGGTTGGTGATCACTTATGAGGAACATCAGTCTTCGAAAGTGTTGTTGGAATCCTTCCTTGTGGCCCATAGTAAAATCCTATATCATAATAACTTTCCCTATGTGAGCTTCTTAGTATTATTTTTTTTGGAAAAGTAGAAGAAAAATTATTTGAAGAAGAAAATTACACAAGTCTAAAGTATGGGTTCATTTTAAAATCTTTATTATAAATGGGGAAGAGAGAATCAAGGATGTATTCACACCAGGTGATGTCTTTTGTAATCTATATGTTTTCCAAGACATCTAAAACCGTGTTTTCTTCTTGATAAACATGAGTAATAATGTAGTTACAATCAATTAGCGAATGAGTTCACTCTATCCGACGTGTAGTAATCAGCCAAGAAAGATGGGTTATGCCATTCCAAATCACTTGAACAATGGTCATCGAGTAACTTTCAATCTAGATGTTGTTCTAATTGAACTGTTTTGTGAAGGAAATAGCATGAATCATGCTCAACATTTCAGCTTCAAGGGAGGTGGAAATGCCAAATTTACCCATGAAGCAACCAAGAATCTGAACTACGTGATTCCTAAAGATAGTACCATATCCTATGTGGCCAATATTTTCCTTGGAGGCTCCGTAAATATTTATTTTTATCCATCCATTTATATGGGATCTCCAGAATACCTATAGAGTGTTATACGGTTGATAGTAAATACCGCTGATCTGCAGACGCTTTAGGATTTCAAATCCTTGATCAAGGTTTTTCCATCACCCCTTTTTCAATAAAATCAGCTTCATATATGTCAATAAGGATCTGAAATTTACCTTCATTAAACATGAGTGAGTAATTGTTTTTAATTATAGCATTCTGATCATACCATGTCACATGATGGAGTTTAGAAACTGATGCAAGGAAAATGTTCCTAATTTGTGGGGAGCCTCCATTTCATTACATATCATTAGTTGGGACTTGACAGAGTCATGGATCATCAATCTTCAATCCAAAATTTCAAAAATGTAGATCCATAGATCTAAAGGAGTGGAACAGTAAAGGAATATATTACTAGCATCTTCTCTGTGTTGATTACAAATTTGACACATAGAGTAGCGCAATGTTCAAAAAGATTGGAGGAAAGTTTCAGTGGGAAACCTTTTGGAAGAAAGTATCTAGATGATATTGAATATCTATGGTTTTATCCAAGGTTTGTTGAAATGCTTTATATGGTTGTAATCATTCTCATAGTTTCTGTGAAAATGATTTTAGTAATTCTTATAGCCAAGAATTCCATTATGAGCAGGTTCCCAAACCATGAATTCATTAGTATATACAAAAGTCTAGTTATCAATGACACTATGTTCAATGGGCTTGAAACATGTTGACCAAGGAACCATCACATGTTTTTTATAGAGTACTACTAGTCCAGATGAAATTTCTAATAGCAGTGTTTATTTTTTTGATGAGACCAGTAGGCCATTTGTAAACCATGATGGAGTAAACTTCTTAGAGACAATAGTGGATTTAAAAATACATGTTTGGCCTTCCATATAGAGACCTGATGCGAATTACATCTTGAATAGATTCCATCAATGAAGCTTTAGAATTTGTGTGAATAATGTTCCAAGTGAGTATATTTTGAAGGGATTCCTTAAAATATTTTATATTATTTATTCCAATGACACCTTGTTCAATGGGCTTGCAACAGGTTAACCAAGAAACCATCACATGTTTTTTATAGAGTACTACCAGTCCAGATGAAATTTCTAATAGCAGTGTTCATTTTTTTGATGAGATTAATAGGCCATTTGTAAACCATGATGGAGTATACTTCTTGGATACAATAGTGGATTTAACAATACATGTCTGGCCTTCCATATAGAGACCTGATGGGAATTACATCTTGAATAGATTCTATCACTGAAATATAAATAATGTATTGTACTCTCCAGGGTGAGTGTTATACGGAACATTTGAGTTGGAATTCTAGCTAGCTCTGTGGTTGTGATCTTACATTGAGACTGGGTGTCTACTATGGGTTTATCTAGATGTTACTTTTATATTTTTTATATATATATACCTTTAATGAAAAGAATTTTATATGTGGTTCTATGTGATTAGTTTTTTGAGGTATCCTACTAGGTGTTTTTATACACAACCATTCATTGGATTTCCCGCATGTGTCATATCTTTTACAAAATACCGAACCTTTGACGAAGTTCTAGAGGGACCAGGAACAGTTAGATATTAGTGATCTAGACACACCGAGGTGTATTCTAGTATATTTATTTATAATATTCATCTCTTATATCATAAGATAGATATTTATTTCGTTTTTTTTTTTGGTATTTTATTTTTCTCATTATTTTCTGAACATTTTCTCATGCTCTGATGGTGGGATTTTATATGTATACATGCTAGTTATTAGTTGTTTTTATTTAATAACTGTATAGGCATCGATATGTGTGTATATGTGTGTGTGCGTGTGTGTGTTAATTTATATTCATATAAGGCCTCCCATTTATGTGATATGCTTACATAGTACCAGTTTCTTTCCCTTGGCCTAGTTGAGGTGGTCCTGGGGTTGTTGTGGTTCTAGACCTATTGGGCCAGGTCATAACTGACTGATATTAGGGGTGGTTTTACCTGATGATTAGATTTGGTGAGATTAGTATGGGTTTATGGAAACAATGTTATGAATTATGAGTTCAAATTTAATTCTATAGACTTTAGTGTTTCTACAGCAGCCGATGTACTGATACACAAGGACTCAAATCACCTACATGTCATCTCATGACATCTATGCGCTAGTTTCCTGCAAAAAAAATTACATGCTCCACATAGGGATGATTTTTGGTTTCCATTCCCTTCTTGAGTCATATATATCTATATAATCATTGAATGTGGTACATCTAGACTCTTTTTGGATTACTCCATGCTGCTTTCTAGGAGGGATTTAAAAACATAATCACAAGTATGATCACATGAGTGATGGGACTTTGATACATGGAACTATTCATAAAGTTCT
Organism: Viscum album; assembly: GCA_963277665.1. NCBI lineage: Eukaryota > Viridiplantae > Streptophyta > Magnoliopsida > Santalales > Viscaceae > Viscum > Viscum album. The sequence continues at coordinate 662,038,862 of OY728130.1, read as the reverse complement.
AACACCATATGCTAAATCTATTTTACCATTACTTTTTTAGTTGAATATAATACCATTAGTACTAAAAGATGAGGTGTTTAGGCTAAGAGTGCTACTTGAGTTTTAGGAACAATGACGCCTTAGGTCTTAAAGTGATACCCTCCCCCAGTTGGATGAGGACTGAAATGAATCAGTGACCTAGGTCTTTTATATTTTCAGTACACCTTAACTTCATTACGGTGTTCCTAGAAGTGAGTCTTCTATATGGATTTATAAGACAATGGTAGAGACTAGTGACATATTCATATGATGATGTGACTCTTTCTTGGTCATTGTACAATATCCTTCTCAGAGAGGACATTTCCCCATCTATATTGAGGGTTGTGTGCATATATAAGCTTCTGCACCTTCATGAGGGTAGTATGACTCTATATGATTACTCATCATGGACCACCAACCTATCTTGGTACTTGATGGATATGGTACCTAATTAGTTCTTTTGGGTTCATATTTTCAATAGTGATCAACAATGAGAAAACTGAGCCAGTGTGAAATTTATATGAATTCCTACCTATGATAGGGTGTTGGAGTGTGGTTTGGTGGGTTAGATTTTCCTAGATGGGACAACAATGATAGTTGGTAATGATAGTGGGAACACATGGGATGAGACTTCGGTAGTAGGAATCTGATGAAATACATAGAAAACTAGATGTGTGAGACATCTATGGATGTAATCCCAGTGTAGAGTTTTTCTTGTTAAGATCACACATGATGGATCACGTCAGCCTATGGAGAGGTGGTGACACTCTTATGATGTTTGGGGATATATTCCACAAGATTTTATAACCCTAATTGAGGCTGATATAGAGACAGTGTAGAGACCACCCAAGGAAAGAAATCCATATGAAGGTGGTGGATGGAGCAGAGGAGTTGGGAGAGGAGTTTTTGGTGAAAATGTTATGACCTGTTACCATCACCACCCCCAATTGGATCATGTTAACCTCAATGAGCTAGGGGATAGGGTCATAGGAAGCTACAAGCAGTCAAGGGATATGAACCAGAGGCTATAAGAATGATACATGTTTTTATCTATAAATTATCAAATTTATCTATAATATTGATAGGAATGGATATGCGACGGTAATTTATTTTAACTTATTAAATTTGATACATAGAGTTTTTAATTGAGAATTTGGATTGAAACTTAAGATTGGAGACTCTTATTGAAGGTGACTCGGTGATCAGACATATTAGATGGTGGTCTGACCAAACTCTTTAATGTTAGAGATACTTTTGGAATCTAATTGTAGTAAAAATGAGGCCTTATTTCATCATCAGAGTTATGGATTGTTTTTCTACAGTTAATGACCAGATTGGTTATTTTCTCCAGAGGACGTGGTGGGTATACAGTGATTGGATGATGTTTTTCTTTTATTGGTGAAATGAAAACCCATATGGAGTAGTAAAGACTCATGCATAAGTTATTAAAACTTTTTACACAACATATTGCTAGCTTGACTGTTGGTGTAGTGGATTCTCTGATATTTTGGTTTCATGTAGTGGTGGAAGAGTACATGGACATCATTTCTTGAGGATGTTGCAAGCTTACCTCCCCTACAATGAGATATAATTTTTCATTTACCAACACCGTAGGATGGAATCTATATTTATACCATTATATAAGATGTCTATTATATATATTCACATTAAAAGGGTGCAGTTGGAGGCTTGTGGGAAAATGGATTTGTCATCCCCATATTTGACCATAGAGAGCCCCAAAAATTTTTACCAACAAGGAAAATGGGGTCTTGAGATTTTTTGTGGATTTACATCTCCTAAACCAAGTGACTATAAATAACAATTATCCACTATGGAGGATTTATTAAATATTTGATATATGGATAAGGGAATGTTGGGTCTAGAAGATTGATCTCAAAAACAACTATCACAAGTAGTGATTATGGGATGCATATATACTAAAAATCTCTTTCTAATGTCATTTCAGTCGCTATGAGTACTTGGTAATGTTATGTGGTATAAAGAATGTCTCTACATTGTTTATGGGACAAATAAAATGGATATTTCATTCTTTTATAGATCATTTATTTGTAGTGTTCATTTATGATATCCCATTGTACTCATCATTTGATGAGAAGCATGACACATGAGGCTGGTCCTATATAGACTCTGAGAACACTAGCTTAATGGAAATCTATTGAAGTTTTGGCTTTGGAATCAGGAGTTCCATATTATTATTCATGTTATCTAAAAAGAAAGTGTAGAAGGTACTTGGTAAAGTTCAAGGTAGTTTTATCAAGAAAGCAACTAAACAATGTTATGGTGGCGAGAAGCTTCCTTGGTTTGGAATAATACTGTAATAGATTTATACTATATTTCTCTAGGATATCAGATCCCTTGAAAAAATTGACATGAAAGGGGTACCCCTTAATGTGGATGAAGAGGTGAAAATAGTATTTATAGGAGTTAAGGAATACATTAAAAGGTTCCCCCACCATGAGATTTCTAGAGGATGGTTTCAATTACGTAGTGTTATTCGATGCATCTATTTGTGGACATTGATGGGTTCTTATGTAAAGGCAGGGAATGATTTCATATGGTTCACATCAACTGATACCACATGAGAAGAACTATGCAACACATGATATTGAGATTGTTGTAGTAGTCTTCATAATAATTATACGAAAAACTAGTGAAAGGTGATGTTGTGGGTGCTTTCAAAGCATGCATAATTTTTTAATTTTTAGGTGTAGTAGAGTAGTTGACCATGGTCATCTATAAAAAGAGGATGTAAATTTAACAACATATTAAGTGTATTTTGAAACTAAAATAAAAGGGAATATTAATTCTAATTTAATTTATTGGTGGTTTTGTTTATAAATTTAGAAAAATTATTCTACAAAAATATTTTATTTTTTGTTCTTGAAATGAGTTTCAGAAAAAACAATGAGAAGGTGTTTTTTAGAAACTATTTTTAAGAGGAGTAAAATAAATAACTCTTCATATTAACATACTTATTAGAAATTATAATTAAATTTAATACCCACTTAATTATGATCCCCTTATTTATTAACCCGTTAATCCAATAATATATAACTTTACCACAAAGATGAAGTGAATTGAATCCTAGGATAGCTTCAGAAAATTTAATCGCAACACCATTTTTTCAAAATTATTATATGGAAAAATTATGGTTAGTGATAATATATGAAATGAGTGTATTATCTATATAAAGATTAATTTAGTTTATTTATTATTTTTTAACTCCCAAATTTTATCTCGTGTGGTTTGGTTTTACTGATTAGTAATGTGCTCTCACAATTTACACAAATCTCGACCTCAAATTTTTTTAATTGTTAAATTTTTTTATAGTTTCTGGTAATTTAAAAAAATAATACATAATATTAACTGAATTTAAGTATATCATTGATTATAAATAAATTAATTAAGCAGGTAAGAGGTGTATCGATTATGAAAAAGTGTTGCTCTTCCATGGGCAGTGTAGTCATCGTAAAAACATTTTACATGTAAAGTGGTTTAGAATAGTTATATCACAATATCATTTATACTCATGATTTCAAAAAAAAGGATGAGTATATAATAATATAATTAAAAAAATAAAATAATTTATATAGATATAAATAAGTTTATTATAAGAGCAAAAACATTATATTAAATAAAAATAATAGAAGATCATTTTGGAAGAGATCCCAGTTTGATAGAATCCTTCCACCAATGGTGAATTGAAATGGAAAGGAACCACTTATCCATTTCAACCAATAATTTATGTGACTTCTAACCCTATACAAATAATAAAATAGTCAATTTATAAATTAGAGGGGATTCTAGGTTTTAACAGGATTCAAGTTTGAAAGAGAAAATTTGGCCAAATAATTTATTCATAATTTTACCACATTTGTGACCATAATAACACAAGAACCAACTATACTTACAGAAGGATTATTTTATTGAAATAGGGTCCTAGAGTTTTTATCCAATGTTTGGGTCTAATCCAAGCACTGAGGAATGCGTTATGTCGCAAATTTTAAAGTGTTGTCCAATCTAGTGAGCCTATAAAAACATTGATTTCATGGCCTATTTAGTCCAATCAAAAGGATGATATTACTCATATGTCATAAATGAATTTTGTACAAAATATTTTCATAAAAATTTTTACAAAATTTTATATTAAAATAATTCATAGAAAATAATTCTCACTAAAATACTATATTGAAAGTAAAATAGAAAAACTGGAATTCCCATTAAATTTACAAATGAATGATTCAATGCCAAATATTTTATAAATAAACATATTTAGCACAATGTGAGGAAATTATTTCATTTATTATCAATAAATTTTTTTATTAACTCCACCACACATACCCTTTTTCACTCCTAGGATAAACCTCATATCATGTAATCCAGAATATTATGTCAAGATATGCAAGTTCAAACTTCAAAATCCATGGTGGAAATATAGGAAAAGAAAGAATCACATAAATAATAAATATTTTTAAATTTTAAATTCGTTATCACATAAATTATATAAAAATAAGATCTAGTGAGATTAATGACAGTAATCATAGTGAAACAAGTTATGGGTCTACCATGCCATTAATTCCCCATGTGTGTGTGTGACAAAAATTTCAAGGAAATATGTCCATCATTTTCTAGTATGTTTATGTCCTGTAAAACAATTATTTTTAACATAATTAATTCATTAAACCTAATATACATTCCTTTTTAATCCAATTTAATGACCTAATCACTTAAGCATTCATGAAAGTAAAATTTAAAGCTCCCAATTGATGTCATTCCCATTTGTTTTACATTTCATCGCTCCCATCATTATTAATATTTTTTTCATTTCATTTTTTTAGTGTTTACACAATTAGTTATTAGGTACACATTCATAGGAAAAATTTGTATAGTAATGAAGTTGATCACAAGGGTAAAAAACACATGTATCAACCATTGATACAATATGAATTTTTTCCTGACATGTTTATACCATCAATTGATTAAGAGGAATTTCAGAAGTCATGGTTGCATGAAAAGTTGGGTGCTGAATCAAATGAAAAAATTTTCCATGAACAAATATCATAAGGAATAGTGTCCATATCTAAATGGTTTTATAATAACACAACCAATCATATCATTGTTGAATTACTTTTTTATAGAAATCTACCCTTGATAATGAAGTATTACTCCTGGTTATCATGTTATAAATGAATTCTGAAAAAATACATTCTCCAAATATTCCTCAAGTAAATTATAAGGTTACAAGATATTTTTTTATTAATATTTGTTTATTTATTTTTTTGGATTTTTTATTTTTTGGGATAATATAATACAAAAATAATATAAAACATTGAAAAATTTCCAAATAAATATCTTAAAGAAGATACCCAAAAATGATTTCTCCTCAAACACACTAAAAAAATTTAATTTTACTCGATATGAACCTATGAGATGATATGTGCATATTAAAAGTTGAATTTTAATTGAAAAACCTAATAAAAAGGTGAAATGGTTAGTAAAATATCTGACATTATCACGTCATGATAGGTTCATATAGTGTGATGAAATAAAATGCATGAGTAGAAAGTCCCTTTACGTATTACTTCAAATGTTTCCCATTGAGTGTAAATATCCTACTAGTTTCCTTTTTTGTGATCTCCACTACACAACAAGGAAAATTATTAATTACAACATAAGTACCTAGCCATATAGTTCACAATTTATAGATAATTAGGTTTAGTCAAGAATAATAAAGAATGAAGTTTTATTCTACCTGAAACTCTCTTATTTGGATCATTTAATCATGTGTTTATATTGATATTTTCTTGTATAGAACTAAGTTTTGAAATGTTGACATTCAAATATCCTCAACCTATTGCCTTTTCAGATTCAACTGAATTTCATCTTGGGATAAATGCATGTTTCATTTCATTATATCCCCATACGCCTGATGTTCATCCTCTGTGGGGGGATAATTGTATTTCCCAAAAAAATTGAAATGCGGACATACTGATGGGAGTTTTTTTATACATTCCTATAATCCAAAAGTTCATCATCCAAGAACTTTCCCCAATATTTTTTATTCATCCACAATGTTCTCTCCACAAAAACGTTCAACTCCCTATTTGAAACCTCAACCTGGAAATTTGTTTGGGGTTGTATGTTGTTGATGTTTTGTGTGTCATCTCATAATTCTGAAGTAGTTATTTCAAATTATGATTTCAAAAGTGTTTCCCTACATCACTGATGATGTCCATTATTACTCCAAACTTTTTTAAAAGTTTAGCCTTAAAAAATACACTAAAACATTCGAATCATCTGTCCTGGGGGCCTTGGACTCCACACATTCTCTATCTTAATCAATAGAAACTAAAATTTAAAAAAACCCAAATGATGTTGTAAAGTGACCCATGTATTTGATTCCCGATACATTAAATATATAACAATACAATATTGGTTTTTGGGACATTTTGTGTATCCTTGAAATGATTCATTTTTGTTGGAAATGTGAGAAAAACATGCAAAACACATGAGCATCATGGAATAAGTATGGCCAAAATAATTTGTAGTATAATACATTCAAAGCTATCTATTGGTGTCCAATGTTTCTTCTACTATAATTTATCTGGAAGAAATGTTGAAAAACATCAATATTAAGATCACGAACACAAATCCTAATGACTTCATCACTACAGATGCGCTAGGGGTAGAGATCACACCACAAATAAAAACAAGGCTCGCTATTTTATTTTTTGATTTTATATTTATTTAAATCTATATGGATTATATAGGAAAAAAGTTAGTTCACAAAATCTTAATACCAAGGATGCATACCTGTGATAGAATATATATTCTCATCGAGCAAAGTGTCTTGAAGTGGTATTTGGTCCATGGCGTTAGCCTCTACTATGTGAATAATCCTACTCATGTGGTCCTCCAAGGAGTTTTTGAGCCAGTATTTTAATTTATCTATATATATAATTCTTAATGGAGTGGAATTCATAAGATAAGTTAGGGATTTGTTTTTGGATTCATCAAGAGGTACCTTAGTACTGCATGGTCATAAAAAACTACTTTAGATCCCAATAAATATGATAGAAATTTATCTAGAGAAAATATTATAGAAAGAAACTCATTTTTCCATTATTGTGTAGTTTTCATGTGCTGAATACAATTCTCTAGAAGTATAGGCAATCACATGTGAAAGTCCTTCCACCTTCTATGATAAGATAGCTCCATCTACAAAATTTAAATCATCGCATAAAAGCTCAAATGGAATTCACCACCATGGTGGGAAGTATGATCAATGAAGTGGTCATATTCTTCATTAAATACTCAAATTATATATTTCATGAATCGTTAAAACGAAATTAAATATCTTTTTCAAGTAATCAAGATAAGGGTATAGAGATCTTACTGAAATATATGATGTAGTGTCGATATAAGCATGCATTCCCTAGGAATAATCTAAAATCAGAAACACATGAAGGATATAGAGGGGATGAAATAATATCTACCATAGAGTTTTCAACCTATATTCCATTTTTGGACACTAAATTCCCTAGTAAAACATTCAGAATAGTTGGATTCATTACCCATTGTGGCTTTCTTACTAGTTTAGACCCATCATCCAAAAGAATCTTATGCATGTAAATAGAGGGGATAATACCTGATGTGTTACACAAGGTCCACCTAATTTTTCTAATGTTATCCATAAAAAGATTAAAAATTTGTTTATTCATGTTTAAAATGGATATTTTTATCAATTATAAATGTTAATCTCTCACCACTAAACAAGTATGATTATTTGAGATTTGGTGGCAATGTCTTGAGTTACATCAAAGGGGGTATTGTATTGACAGAGGAATTGAGGGAACTAAAATATGTTCACGATGAAAATAAATATCATAATAGAAATAATATAATTTAAAGAATAATTCATCAAATCCATCAGAATACTCAACAACCATGTCATAATCAGAGTGAACATTATCAAAATCAAAATATGAATCCACATAAATAGCAAATACAAGAGTGGTTTGTGCATATAAAATATTTGTGCAAGAGATATTATACATCAAACTAGAACCAAATATCATAATCACTCTGAGAATAAGAAAATATAAATCCATGGGGTTTTTATTTGGGGTTCAAAATGGGATATAATAAAAGTATAATAGTCCTCTAAGGGTTTCTTCATGTAGTCCATAACAATAAATATCACAACTTCATCTCCAAAGTCCATGGAATGTTTACGCTCATGGACATTTATGATAGTTAATTCATCTATGTGGAAGGGAATACCAATGATAATGGGAGAATTAGAATTTACCATATCATACTCCATTTTAAGCATGTATAATAATTTTGGAAAGATCGTATCTCTTACTCAAACAAGTACATCCTCAAGGACTCCCACTGGATATGATGTACCTATTTTCACCAACTTCACTACTGATCTCATTGGCTTTAACTTTCCAACCTGTAAGTAATATAATAAAGAGTGAGGCATTGCATTTATGGAAGATTCTAAATCACATAACACATCATAAAAATGTAACTACCTTATGGTGAATGTGATGGTGAATGTCCTCGGATCATTTCACATTGTTGGAATTGAATGGTTATTTGTAATTAGTGATGACACATTTCATTATATATTTCTATTATCATTTCTCATAATCTATCATTTATTGGTATAATGGTTTTCTAAGAATTATTCATACCTTGGGATTTTGTTAGTGGATTCATGTAGATGGATGTTGATCTTAATATGATTGATCATATCAAAAACCTCATTTTTAATCACCTATTTAACTATATTCTTGGTTTCTATGAATATATTTAGAAATGGAAGTTATTTAGGAGGAACATCATCAATAATTTTCTTTACTTTTCCTTTCTCCTTGGGTTGCTAATCAGCTCATCTTAAAAGGGGATTCTCCAGAGTTGAGGTGAATCTAGATGGAACAATCTGTGTAAATTCTATCAATCGTTTGACTACCACATCTCAATGTGATGGAACTAAAATTACCCTAGGTATTTTGAGAAGGTTTTTAAGGGAGGTTTCTAGACTTCATACTTTTCAATTCCAAGAGGGTGGTGGAAATCTGGCTCATTTGTGTCTTCAACTCCCTCAACTCCAAACCTTGAATCTTCAGTTCATTTTTTTGATTAAGTTCAATTTTCATTGAAATAACCTTAGTATTGCTATATAATATTTTTTGAGAAATCCATTGATGTTGATTTATTGATGCATGAGCTTCAAATATCCATTGGGTTTGATGGAATCAATGTTTGTAAGGTGATGGCTCCTAGATGTTTTATTGAAAAGGGGGCCTCTGTTTTTTATAGACTCATAACATTTGTCTGATTAATACTTCCACCCATGTTTGTATGTTGGTGAAAAGAAATAGGACTTTTTTTGTGGATGTGATTGTTTTTTATACTAATATAGTGTCCCCTAGAAAACTGATTTTCAAAACTCTATCCCTTGTAATTAGGGGAAACAGTCGTTTGGGTGGTATCTTTTTGTAAAAATTCCACAATGCCTCGTAGAGTCGGTTGGGATGTCTTTGGGCCAAATAAATCTATATAACCATAGAAATAAATATTTCCAACCTTATAATAATAATTAAATGATTTTAAAGAGAATATGGACATACATAATGTAGTCATTTGACATGTGGTATTCCTCAATTTAAAAATTATTTGTATTTTGAGCCACTTTTCAATCAATACATGTGAAACTGCTGATCTTTTTTCAACCAATTCCATTCCAACTACCACATCCACTATCACTACAAAAAAATTGACTTTGGAGTTCCATAACATGAGAGACCTCCATTTGTGGTCGCAAGTCCTCAAAAAAAGTATTCCTCCACCTCCCTCGTGATCTCTTGATCCCAAATCCCTATGCCTCTCACCCACCCCCTCCCTTGCCACACCACCGCTACCGCCCGTCCCCTACCTCACCACCAATTATACAGCACTACCTCATCCTCTGGCTCCCATCAGATATCATCACACAACCCCTCCTTTGTTTCACCGCCTCTACCTTCAGCTCCCCTTTGCTGCCCCTCCTCTCCCTCATTGCACCGCCTCCGGCTCCCCTCTATTCCGGATTTTCTATACTGTCAAGTATGCCTGATTTTCCATTTTTGGATATTTATTTTGTGTACTTTATAGAAAAAATGGGCACTCATCACTGATAAAATGGATTTTGTGAAGAAAGATGAATGCAATATGAATGCATGAAGATTATATGAATATTTTGTGTTAATAAAAAGTGTGGAAATTAAAGTTCATGTCTATACATTATTGTGTGCATTAGAATTATGAAAAAATGTGTGTATTAAAAAACATAACACTTTAACAAAGGCAGTGTTAATCCAAGAGGCAGTGAGACATTATCAGTACTAAGATATAGTTTATCTGAGTTTTAGAATACTGTACATATTCTTGCATGAAGTATTCACTGTTTGATCAAGATTGTAAAAGGAACATGGTTTGGAAAGGTATCATGGATACTTATTTAGGTTAATGCACTAGAAAGAGGCTATGCGCACATAAATATAAATGTGAATTGAAAATTATATGTGGACAATGTGTGCATAGAAGGTGTGTGTGTAAAGAAATTATTAAGAGAAAAAATGTGTGTGAATAAGGTGTGTGTGTGAAGAAAATAAGAAGTGAAACGTGTCTTACATATATACACACCTTGTGAAAATTAAAGATTTTTATTGTATATATAGAGAATAAACATACATGTAAGGGAATGCATATTTGAAAATATAATTTATATCATACATGTATGAATGACACACAATGTAAAAGTACATAGAAATTTAAAATTTATAATTCCATCAAAAATTGATTTTGGGAACTTTTATCACAAATTATATTCGTTCATTTATTGGTAAACATTAACTTAGTCACTTAGGTTGATAGTTCAAGATTGGTATTTAATGATTATTTTCATGTACCCATATTCTTGTAGGTTATAATGTTTTGTGTCATTTTTTTTATTCAGAATTTCAATTTCTATATTCATGATTGCTTTATATGTTTTGATTATAGTGTATCAAAATTTATGTATTATGATATTAGTAGACAAAAGATTCCTTATTGTTCTTATTGATTTACAATTTTTTAGTATACCCAATATAATATATTTTATTTCTTAACTGATCAAATCCCCCAATCATCCTATCAAATGTGTTAAGCAGTCTTTTTATATATATCCCATGATCTATCCAACTCCATATTGTGAAGAACAATATGTTGAATGGAACCAATGATCATGTTTATAGAAGTGTGAGTCGCTTTATGGAAGCACATTTGTGAGCCAAACCTGAAATTCATAGCTCAATGCTGAAAATCTTTTTGTGGATGACCCAATCAGTGCCCTTAGGATAAAAGATTACCAATAATTGTGTGAAATTTAACTACGATGAAAAATTAGTATACTAGAGGTTTGAATAACCAATTGCCATAACTATAATATTATTTTCCTAAAAAATATTTACTCTATGGAATTATAGAAAAAATTCATTCCCAATATAGTTCTTCATTATACATATTTTCATCTAATCTTTTAGGCATTATGAAATATTGTATTTCAATTTTTTAGAAAAATCATAATAAAAATATGATTAGGGACTCATGAATATAGAATCGTTATTAGATTTACCATACCAACATGGTGGAGATGACATGTACTTTCACATCAATTACATTATCTATTATCTTGTTTACTATTAAGAAATATAAATTTCATATTTTATAAATGGTCCACATGCAATTGGTCTGTCTCTATTTTAAATATATTTGATATGAAAAATGAAGGTAATATGAAGTGTTCTGTAAATTTTTGTTATACAGATAATAATATAAATAAGAGTTGGAATGATCTTACAATTCGAACATCTATAGAATATTTTGATGAAATTATGAAGTTTATTGAGTTCACTCGAGCATTCCCAATTGACTTTATTAGTTTTCCCTTCAAGAAATGTGAAAACAGATATGAATTTACATGAGATACTATAAGGGAGCACCTATTCTTGAATGGGTTTCTAAAAAATTATAAGAGTTGGACTCGTCATGTGGAAGAATATATTAATTTTCAAAATAAAGATGTAGTTCATATGGATTTTGATTCGAGTATGAATGATCCAATGCATGCAGTGCTTACTGAAATGGTACGTAGGATAGATCCAGGAGTCAATGACAACATGAATTTTGAGACCGATGAGGCAAATTTGTGATTTTGTGCATATCGTAATTTGAGGACATTTTATAAAGGACTTGATGATGAAAAAATGAAATTATATCCAAGATATAATACATAAAAAATATTTGTTTATTATGGATTTTTTTCATTTGATGTCTTTGAATCAAGGGTCATACACATTGTTCAACAAGTTGTTGGTGTTATTGAAAAAGGTACATCCTATCAATGCTACGATTCCTGATTCATATTACCATGATCATAATTTTACAGAGAACATAGGTTTTACATATGAGACCAAAGATTCATGTGAAAAAAACTTTATTTTATTTAGAAAGGAAACTGTCTATTTGGATATTTGTACAGTCCGTGGCACTTCCAAGTGAAAATAGAATTGGGGAAATCACACACATCAATGTTAGACTACAAAACAAGGAAAATTGATTTCTATAAAAAAATGTGTTACTTTCTCCTATAGATGAGGTTAAAAAGATTTTTTATTTCATTTAAAGCTTCTAATATAGTGATATTTCATGCGGAATGAAATAAGAAAAGTGATATGCTAACCCACCCGGCAGACTCTCGTGTAATGATGGATTTCGATCGGAGATATCCTGAGTTTTCTAAAGATGTTTGTAATGTCTGATTTGGGTTAGAAGCATATGGTTTCAATCCATTCAAGTCTATGGTTGGTGAAACTCAAATCATATGGCTCGTGGTATTGTTTTTGTAACATCAGGACCCCAGTTACCCTTATTCAGTGCATTGTTACATAACATTGGCATGATCACAAGAGATCATGTCTTGAATGACTGATTAGTTTAGTATCCTTGTATGTACAAGATACATACATATGTTTTACATTAAATTACGTAATGAAAAACAAAAAAAATTGTGTCTCCTTTGAACACATTCATATCCCTTAGACTATTCCTGGAGGTCAGTCATAATATACTTCTTCACATCCTAGGAAAAATAAAACATAGAAAGGGGTGAGCTCAGATGCTTAGTAAGGATAACAATATAGAAGAAACTTTCATAAACAAGAATAAAAATTTAATGAAATTTATAATACTAAAACAAAATCCTTTTAAATATAAACATTTTCATAATATGGAAAAGATAAATCAAATAATTCCTTTTACTTATTCACATGGATATACTACGTGTCGAATATTCACATGTAATATCAATAAATAATTTCCTAATTATGGAATGCATAATGTCATACATCATAACCACATATTCAAGGCCTCATGCTGAGAATAAAAATTAGATTTTGTCAATGACTTGTGACAAGAAACAATTTTGTTTCATTAGACCTATTGATGCATCGAGGAGCTATAGCGGGCACCACCCACAACTTACTATGTCAAGTACATTCTTTATATAAAAAGGATGAAACATAATATAAACATTCGTATTAAAACTAGCCTACGAAATTTTAACACATTAACCATAAACCATGAATGGTATAAATACAAAAATCCATAGTTAAACATTTAAAAAAAACTTTAATACAATATGGAAGATTCTATCATAATAAATCAACTTTAAACAAGTGTAAAATCCATCAAAGGATGTTGACATAGATGAAATCAAAACAGTTTGAGAGAAATATCTCTTTCTATTTTGAAATCATTTTTCAATATTTTAATTATAAAATAAAACATTAATTTTGAAAATGTTCTTATAATCTTTTAAGGTAATATTCTAAGGTGTAATAACGACGGAAAATGGACACACTCTCCATATAAGATAAAAAACATTCTTTCCTTAATTTTGTCAAAAATGTCATAGAGAACCTTGTTTGAGAAACAACAGAAATATTCCTTTATAAAAATTCTACAACAATTAAAAAAAGGGTATAAATGTCTTTAACCCATAGTCTAGGAAATAGTAAAAATGTTTTGAAATACATTTTTATGAAACACAGATGTGGGTGATAAAGAGGTCTCAGTAGATACTCACGCATAAACAACCTCGGATAATAAAGAAATTGTGAAATTAACTCTTACCTTGTAATTTTACTTGATCGAGGGTACATTAAACTTTTTTATAATATTTAAATCATTATTATTAAATTATATAAGAACCACATACATAAATATGATATCATATATGATCTTCTAATATTTTTTTGTTAATAATATTTTAGTAGTATCATTGTTGCAGGTATTAAATTATTCATTTACCTTTATATTTTTTGTTATGTAAGTCATGTTTTTTATGGATAAGATTTATTTGATTCATATCCAGAATGATATTAAGTTCTTAAAAATTATTTTTTAATCAGAAAATGATATTTATTCTTGAATGGTTATGATGGGGAATGAATCTCATTGGGTTCGTGGAGACGGTAATCGGTACGTATGCACGAGCGACAATACCATTTTATTGATGGTGGAATCGTATGTAATTGGATGGTATATCATATATACAGAATCATTAAGATTTTATATTTATTATTTAAATCAATTATACTTATTATTGTACCCATCCAAAAAATGAAGTGTTTGAATAAAAAACTACCCCACGACGCGGAGATTGTAAGTTGTACGTATGCACGAATGGGGACTTGTCATTCATAATATGGATATAATAATGGATATGGTTGTACCATATTTATAATAAAATCACAGTATGTATAGGGTATTTTAGTTATTATTTTGGTATAGAAACAACAAAGAAAGAGGAAGTGGAATAAGAAAAGAACATTGAAAGAGGTGGTGAAATTATTACCTCTCCTTCGGGTGTTTCATTTTGAGTTGATCTAAACGGCTCCTTAGGTTGGCTTTATGATCAAAGTAATGCCTCTATGTCAAACTAAGGGTAGTTGGGAGGATATTTGAGCTAGATTTGGCTGATCCAAACATATTTTTATGTGTGAAATTAAGAGAAGGGAATGTACCCTTTTATAAGAGAGGTGAGGGTCACTTTAGGTAATGCTTAAAATATTATTTTATTATATAATCATATTTGGTTTATAAGGGCTCCAAAATGATTTATTTATATGATAAGGATTGGATGGGTCGAAAAACTCTCAACCAATAGGTTTTAGATAGATTTAGGTCACCATATTAACATTATCTTTTAGATTTAACTCTTAGATAAATAGTTATACTTTTTCATGTATTCTTCTATTATTATAATAAATGGTTAATAAACATACCATAACAATATAAGAGAACACAAAGTGGTTCATTATTAATATATATAACCATATATAAGTCTTTTTGCCAAACCATAGATCTTTCAGGATATTATATCAATTAATAATATAGTATTTGTTATAAAAACTCATTTATATCAAATTTGACACTATTTGGTATTTTGTTCTTGTAAAAGTCATAAAAACGTTAACACATAAAAAATATTTAATAAACCCTAACATGTCATATTAACCTAGAAAATAATTTTAATTCATCATAAGAATCAATTTTCATTTATTTGGATATTAATAATATCAATTATTTTAATCCTTCATGAATAAGGTAATTACAGCATCATCATTGTGTCATAAATAAATTTGATTATTTGTTGTCTAAAATTTATAAATAAAATATAATTATGTAGGAAAAAATTTTATCTTTCTAATGAAAATTTTACTGTCAATTTTATCTTATGTAAAACCCAATATTAAAAATGGTTTAGTTATTAAACATTGAATTTAACACTTTTAAATATTCTTTAAATAAAATAATAAAAAATGTCTTCATCTTATCCAAGTGTACCAAAGGGATAATATTTTATTCCTATGGTTTATTTTGGTCGAAATACACTTATCTAATAGAATTAGTACTTGGTTAGGGTAATTATAATATCATTTTTACCTTTAATTGCCCTATTTTCTTTTTACCGTGGTAAATAAAAGTAAAAATTTACTATTCACCAAAAATTATTTTCATCTTATTGAACCCCATTTTACTTACCGATATAAACCATGTCTCTCGTTTTTTAAATTTTATTCATAGAATTTTTTAAAAAATGTTTTATTCAAATTTGCTAACGTGCCTAGAAGGTGGGTAAAAGATGTTAAAAAATCAAAAGAATTTTCTAAGTCTAATTTTATTATAAAATGACTCCAATGAATTGAATTGAAATAATATAGGTATTATGTATCTATTTTTACATAAAATAAATTTAACTAGAATAAATAATTATTTATATAAAAATTCAGTTTGAAACAATAACATAGTGTTTTGCACTATTCATCAAAAATTGAATGTTTTTAGAAAAATACCAAAAAATCCCCTTATGCTAATTTTGAAATAATGAATCCAAAAATGAAGTCCATTTTGAAAAATAAAATTTATAAAATTTTAAAAAGTGGGAATTACTATTCATAACAGCGAGTTTGGTTGGTCATGGTGTGCTAAAACTCCAAGTTCCGTACAACGCAATCTATTGAATTATTCAATGGGAAATGTACCAAAGATGATTGGTGTGGTACATGTTTTGTATAATCTTCCTCCATGTACTTGTATGAAATAATAATTTATATTAATTTTTACTCTTATTGATGGAAATAGAAGTCTAAGGGATAAGATTGATGTTTACCTTCAGCCATTGATTTATGAGTTAAATGAATTTTGGGGTGTTGATGTGATGAATTATGATTGTGAAATGAATGAAATGTTCAAACTGTAGGATCCATTATTATGGAAAATTAATCACTTCCAAGCTTATAAAAATTTATCATGATAGAGTACGAATGGTGAATTTTATTTCCCTTGTTGCAATAAAAGTAAAACTTCTGTATGGCTTAAAAATTCTAAAAAATGGGCATAAATGGGTCACATACATTTTATCCACCCTCAGCATAGGATAATAAAGGATAGAGTGACAATTGATGGTTCTAGAGAGTTCAACCCAGCATCAAAGATCATGATTGGAGTAGAAATGTTATCGCAGATTGAAGAAGAAAACATCCGCACAATATATGAATTTCTAGATTTGGTGGCTCATCCATTACCTAATATTAACTATGCAAGTACACAACTCAATCCCAATTAGTAAAAGAAAAAATTTTATACAATCTCCTCTATTGTAAAACTAACATGCTAAGGCATAATTTGGATGTCATGTACATTGAAAAAAAAATCTTGTGATAATATATTGTGGACTATTTTAGGTGTGAGTGTAAAATCAAAGGATTGTGTTAATGCACATCATGATTTGGAAGAAATGCATTTAAGGAAATCGTTTCATTTACAGTTATCTGATAGAAACAAGGCATATATGTCAGCTGCATAGTATAAAATGACTGAAAAGGAGAAAGAGACATTTCGTTCCATTTTAAATATGCTCAATGTTCCTAATGGTTACTCTTCTAATATTTCACAGTGAGAGAATATGATGAGTAGGACATCACAAGGGATGAAAAGTCATGACAATCACATACTACTTCCGAAGTAAATTACAATAAAAATTTGGGATTGTTTATCCCCCAATTTTGTTCAACTATTGATTGAGATGGGTATTTTTTGGACTTATTTTTTTAAGAAATCAATGAATGTGTAAATTAAAAAGTTTGTAGGACCCAATTTTACATATGATTTGTAACGTTGAGAAACTATTTCGCCCACCATTTTTTGATATTAACGTTCACATAAAAGTGAACCTAACTGATGGTGTCATGGTTACTAGCCCAATACAATTTAGGTGGATGTATCCTATTGAGCGGTATCTGAATACATTTAAATTATTTGTACACAACAGAGCTTATCCGAAGGCATCAATACCCAATGGTAATTTAATGGATGAGTGTATTAATTTTTTTTCATGATATCTTATGAATGTTGAACCAAATTAGATAATCCTCCTAGGATTCATGATGTTCTATTTGGAGAAGGAACCATATCTGGCAGGGACAATATCGAGTGGATACAAGGGCATCGATATATCTTGTTCAATACACCAAAAGTTGCACCATTAATGCAGTAAGTGTCTTATCACTTTTATTATTTAAATTTTACATTTTTTTCATAATTTGATCATTTAAACATCACTTTATAATTTGTAGGAAACACATTAATGAGATAAGAGAAGAGATGCCTTGTGAGACTGTGTATCAAATTCAGAAATCTCATTATGCATCATTTCATGATTGGTTTAAGGATTTTTTACATATAAATTTATATTCATTATGAGTGAAGTATAGTAATAATTTATTTCTATATAAATCAGTATTGAATTTTGTGAATTATGTAGGTTCATAACCTTGGGGAGTTAGGCGACCCCATGCTAACTAGAGAATTTAACCGACTGGATGAGGGTCCATCTATAATGGCTCATCCTTATAAATCTATGGATGCTAATTCATTTCAAATTCATGTTAAATATTTTGAAAACAAATGAGAGAAACAAAATAGTCCCATTAGTTGTATATTAATTTGATTTTAGTTATTACTATGGATAATTGATAGACATCATTGATGTTTTATATGCACATGGGTTGAAATACATATTGTTAAACAATAATTGTGTTGATCTGGTGAGTGGAAGTAAATTCAATCAATATTATTTTACATTGGGGGATTTTAACTATATTTTATATAAAAATGAGAAATTTGGTAATGAACCATTCATTTTGACATCACAATCCGAACAAGTATTTTTTGTTACTTTGCCTTTGAATCCTAATTTGCAAGTTGTGGGGAAAATGTTCGGATGAGTAGTGTTTTGATTTGAACAAGATGAACCCATGACATTTTCCATTTCTTCCCAACATCTTGATAAACATACCGTAGTTCAACGTGAATAAGATATTTATTGGGTTAGAGCGGTCTTTGAAGGAGAAACAGTTGATTTGAATTATTAATGATTGATGTAACTGTTTCCCCACTATTATGTTTAAGTCCTTTTTTAAAACATTTTTATCCTTTCTTGACCTATTTAACCCTTTTATGATTTTTTAACTTTGATGCGTTTAATGTATATTACAAAATCAATCAATTTCAAAGATGTTTCTAGTTAAAAAGACATGAAGTATTCTATTATATGAATGTTTAATAACTAGGTCAAAAATTTCACTACCTTAAATCACTTCATGTTAAAAGAACCCACTAGATACAAGCCTTTCTTGAACATAACTTTATTTATATTTTCATAACATAATGATTTTTAAAATCCATTTACAACTAATTATTCTATCAATTTTTGTTTTATTAACAATTATACAATATGATTTTTTTTAAAAAAATAATTTATATATTTAACACTTTGGATGGTCCCCTTAATAATGTTTTCTAAAACTGGTTGCATGTTAGAGGAACATGCAGCTGATCCACATCATTGAGCAGAGCCATCAAAGTCTAAGGGTCATATTGTTTTTGAATGTAACTCTATTTTTTTTATTTAATTTATATACATAGACACACACACACATAAATATATATATATATATATATATATATATATTCAAATCTATCTAATTATGTATAAATTTTTTTCCCAAATTATTACACTTGACAGCTTCTTCTTCTTGCAACAGAGACCCTGGTCTTGGAATTTCATCATGTAATTCCAACATGACCATAGATGTTTCATTTAACAAGAGATTTCATCATGTGGGACTAAATGCCCCTACATTTATTCATCAACTGGGTCATATCATACATGACCATCATTGACTTCCATTGACCACATGTGATTGGTCTTCTTTTCATCAAGATACATTAGATCGGCATTGGACGGAAGTTTAGGTAAAAACACTGTTTTAGTTTTTTCCCTATATGTTTAAAAAGTAGTAGTATGTGTGATTTGTTTCTTGAATTGAATAACCAAAAAGTGTTCCTTGATGAGTTTTGGCTAGTTTTTATGGGAAAATGTCTTAATATGTAGAAAGATCATAAATCCAAAGTCTACAGGGAGCACTGGTTACACAATGTGGGTGCCCTATACATTCTGAAAAAAGTCTCGAGAGGAGTTATCCCCTCTATGTGACATGAAATAGTTGCATATTGGTCTACTGAGGCCATTGTGGTTATTATCTATATTATATTTTAAATATTTTTAAGAATGTGTGATTTTTTTTTGAAATTTGAATTAATTGAATGTAGGAAGTGCCAGCACACCATTCTGATAATCGAGTGTTGCAGGGACCACCTCACAGGCTCGAGACTCCTCACGTGTCTCAAGTCCAACATTTTGTATTTATTATTTATTTTTAAATTTATTATTCAATATGGTTTTTTGTTATATTTTTATATTTTATTGGTATAAATTTATGGGGGAAAGGTGTAGCAACTGATAAAATGTCTGTGTGGATTAGAACTCATCAACAAAATGATCCAAAGGTAGCAACTCTTATAGTAAGTTCTTATACTAATTACCAATACTAACAAGAATTTTCATATAAACATATATATGCATGTCTATATATATATATATATATATATATATATTACACGGTCTCAATTTGAAGCTGAGTTTGGACAACTTCTGGAGGACCAGCGACAGCTTCCCAATTGAAGGGATGGGATATTACATCGCATTATTGGTCATGATGGCCATGGATATAGTTTTACCTTTGGAATGGGGAATCCATATTATGTAGTATCATGCACTAAGGTTGTTGAACCTGTTGTTTCTGGGATGACACAGCAGCTGTCCGATTTCAAGGCATGGTTGGGTGCTTCCGAGGAGGTAAATTTCTAACTGCTTGTTGAGGATATAACATTGTGGGAATATGTGTGTCTGGGTGATAGTTCAAGGGATCATATGACATATCTTTATACTGAATTTATTTATTTACCTTATATTATTTTTGTTATTAAAATTTTTATTTATCATAGGCCCCTTCCACACTGGATAAAGGTAGCATCCATGGCCACACATGATGCATCTTATTTAGGAGGTGTGTTGCTTTTATATGTATTATTGAAATATTGTTATAAATTGATTTAGACTTTAAATGTAGAATTTTTTGATATTAGAACAATTTATGTTTTTAAAAACTGAAATATTTTTTAATTTTAAGATAATGATCAGTAATTGGATACTTTATTGTGATTGATAGTTTCTTTTAATACCCATTGGAGTATGATTAGCTATTTATCATTATTGAATATTAGTGGTACGGTTGTTTAGACCCTCATGTCATGTATAATTCCCTTGGGGTGTCAGTGTTGAGGGGCAGGGTTATCTGGGGGGAGTTTGGGGGATATAGGGGGGGAGGGGGCATTCAGATGGGGAGGGGGTGTAGGGGTTGTTCAGGTGGGGAGGGGTGGGGTTGCGTGGGTGGAGAGGGGTGGGGGATTTGAAGGTGGGGGTTGTATAAGGGGGGACCTTTTTAGGTGGTGTGGGATATTCGAGGGTGTGGGGGCTATAGGGGGGCTATCCGGTGGTGTGTGAGGTTGAAGGGGGGGGGGGGTTCTGGGGGTGTCCAAGGGGGGTATGGGGTTGGGGGAGTGTGGGGGATTCATTGTGGGGTGGATTGTGTAGGAGTGTGTGGTTTTGCGGGGTGGGGGATATCTAGGGGTCTGGGAGGGTAGTCCAATGGGGGGTTGGGTGTGGAAATTGTCTAGGGTGTGTGGGATGTCTGGGGGTTTGGTGGCTCCACAAGGGGGTGGTGGTTGTCTGGTGGTGGTGGGGGTGGGGGAGGGGGGCTATCCCGAGGGCTGGGGGTATGGGCTGCTATTTGAGAGGATATTATTTTAGGGGGGTGTCCGGGGGGAGTTTTGTTGGGGGATACTATTTTTTGACCACAAAATTTATTGTAGAGGGCACTTTTTACTAGGTACATTAAGGTGTCGTCACCTCTATTTCATTATAGTTTTAATGGAAAACCTAACCATTGAGGCATGGTCTAGGTGTTTCATCATGGACCTCTATTTTTCCATCATCAGTATAAATTCAGGGGCCTTCCCAAAATCCATTCATATACCCTTTTTTCTATCAACTCTTTGTATGATATTGTTCTTGGGATCATCTCTTCATTGCCTTGTTTTTGTAGAACAATCCAAAAATCTTCTATTGAGATAGGGGATTGGAGTGATATTTTTTTATGCATTTTGAGATTAACATGATCACTTTCTCTTTACATGAGGATTTTGCATTGGCTTCGTAAAGATATTTATCCGAACATAATAAAATTTAAGGGAAGGATTTGTTTCACATGTGTTCAACTATTTTCCATGATATTGTTTCAATGTTGATGTTTGTTGCTACCATTGATGAAAATTTTTGTCACCACTATGATTTATGGAACTATATTTTGATTGAATGATGGAATCACCCTTCATAAATGTTTAACAATATACAAATGGTAAGGAACCGAATGTGAGAAACAAATGAATTGATATTATGACCTAACTTGAAATGGGAAGGTACTTCACCGTGAAATGGTTGTTGTGTGTTAGGAAAATCATATTGTTATGGCTTTGTTTATGTTAGTTTTGTGGGGATACCATGTGGTAAGGTTGTGGTTGGAAGTGGGGGTTGTGTGGGTGGGTAAGAGTGGGGGGACTGTATAGGTGGGGAGGGGGAGTGTGGGGGATGAAGGGGGGCAGTCCTAGAGGAGTAGGGTTGGGGAGTGTGGGGAATGTATGAGGGGTGTCCGAGGGGTCTTGAGGGCATTCCTATGGGGTCTGGGGTTGGGTGAAGTGGGGGTGTAGGGGGATGTTCGAGGGGGGTGGGGTTTTTGTGGAGTGGGGGAGCTTCCCATGGGGGGTTCGGGGGTGGGGGTCTAGGGGTCTGGCAGATGCAGGGGGGATGTTTGGGTATGTGGGGCTATCTGGGGGCTATATGGGGGGACAGGTTTTATGGGGGGTTGTATGGGGGGGTTTCTGGGGGGGATGTTTGTGGGGGGGGGGGGATATCTTGGGGTGTGGGAAATCCAAGGGCTATACAATGGGGGTCTGGGGGGAAGTCGTGGGGTGGGGTCTGTCCAAGGGTGGTCCAGGGGTGGGGGAGTTAGGGGATGCAGTGGATAGTTACGGGGATACAGGGGGGGGCTGCCCGGGGGGCCGTCCAGGTTGGCTGGGGGCTGTCAAAGGGGGGTACGGGTTGGGGAGTGCGGGGAGTGTAGGGGGAGGGGGTTGTTTTGTGTGTCTGTGTGTTTGTTGGTGGGGGAGGTTGTCCAGGGAGTCTGAGGTTGGTGGACTATGCGGGTTGTAGGGGGTCCAGGGGTGTGGGGGTGTCCAAGTAGGATTTGGGTTTGGGGGAGTCTGGGGGCTATAGGGGTGGAAATGTCCATGGGGGGTCTGGGTGGGGGAGTATAGGGGTTGGAGGGGGGCTTCCTGTGGGGTGTTCAAGGGTGGGGGGATGTGAGGGGGGGGGGGTCTATCCGAGGGTGTGGGGGTTGTCCATGGGATTTTACAAGGGGGTGAGGGAGTGTGGGGGTTTAGGGGCTACGCAGGGGGTGTCCAAGGGTTGGTGGGGGAGTATGGGGGCTACAGGGGGATATCTGAGGGTGGTGGGGGCTATCCAAGGGATGGTGGTTGTGAGTGGGGGTTTTCAGGGGTTTAGGGGTTACATGGGGTGTCCAAGGGTATGGTGGCTATCAAGTGCGGTTGGGAGTGGTGGATTTATGGTGGGATGGGAGTGGGGGCTGTCTGGGCTTGGGATGGGGGGGCTATCTGGGGGGTGTGTGCAGGTGGGGATATTTAGGTGCGGAGGGGCTATGCAGGTTGGGTGGGGGCTGTAGGGGGTTGGGAGTGGGGGTTGTCTAGGTGGGAGTGGTGGATGTCCAAGGGGGAGTGGTGGAGGTGGGAGGTGGGGGCTACAAGGGTTGTTTCTTGTGGGTTTGAGAGATTCAGGTGGCGTGGGGGCTGTTTGGGGGCTGTCTGGGGGGGTTTTTTGTGGGGGTGTTCAGGTTGGATTTTGGGGCTGCAAGGGGTTGGGAGTAGGGGTATCCCAGGGGTAGGGGGTTGGGGGATTCTGGTGGTGGCGAAATGAATTCTATTTGACATGAAAAGTTTGAAGAAAATATCATAATGCATTTTTGGTCTATTGAAATCAATTCTACATCAATCCGATGTGGGGATGATTGGTACAATTGATTAGTCGAAACAATTAAACATTTATTTTCAGATTAATTTTCATGGTTGTAATAATGAGAAATCATTTGTTTAGGGATTAAAACCAACCAAACGGGCACTGATTGACATGATATCATAGGAAAACGATATTTATGACATTTATATTATGCAATAAGAATCAGTATGTGGATCAGATACATGAATTGTTCTGTATGATCAAAGGAGGTGTTTTCCCCTCAAATTCAGAGTTAAATGATATATAATGTAAAAGATGTCAATATAAACCTAATTCCATAGGGTTTTAATGAAATCCTATCATAAAAATCGTCAGAGTATTTTGGATATGTTTGAATCAACACTGTGTCAATCAGATGCTCATGTCACTCGCTATGAATGAAAATGATAAGTGACGTTACTCAGTGTTATTAAAGGTAAACATCTCCCATGAAGCGATAAAAATGCAAAATAAAATTCTATTTGGTGTGTGAATTTAGGAGAACATTTCTCAAAGAATTTGGGGTATATTGAAATCAACCGCACATCAATCCTATACAGGGATTGATTGGTACAATTAACAATTCATATTCAGATTTATTAACATTGTTGTAATAATGATTAGATCATGTGTGTAGGGTTCAAACCCAACATAACATGCACTAATTCACATTTAATCTTAAGAAGATTATATTTAATACAATTAAATTCTGAAGGAAGAATCGATATGTCGATCAGATACCTGAATTTTATAGATTTATCACTATATGATAACTAGATTTACTTTTAAAATTCATTATTTCATTGTAAGTGTTGTAAAAATATATTTTATGTTAGATTTGGAATCATTTTTTTAAGTAATAATTTATAAACTTTTTTTATTATTCTATATATATATACTAATTGAATAAAAATGACCAATGTGTATGTTCTTATTTAGTTGTTTCTTTTGTATCTTATTGTAGGATTATTGAAAAGAAGATTGAAATGGATTGGAGATGTTAGATTGCTGGATATGTGAAGAAGTACATTTTTCATTTTTTTTGGGATTCTGGTGTTTCTGCTATTTTGAAATGATTTTTTCCTGATTTTCGGTCTGTTTCTACAGTTTGGGAAGCATAATTGTAATTTTAAAAAAACAATCCAAGTTAACGCCCTCCATTTGCGGTCACTAATGGGTTAGCAACACTACGACCGCTAAAGGTGGTCACTGTAGGCCAAATTTTGGATGGCCTATAGAGACCACTTTTGGAAGTCACTATTGGGTAACCTATAGCAACTGTTATTCAGCCACACAGTACAGTACCTATAGTGACTTCCTATGACAGTTGCTAAATCCCATCACTGATGAGCCTACTTTGACTACCAATGGAAGTCACAAGGTGGTATTTATAGACTATTAGTGACCACCAGTGGTGGTATCTAATGGTCCTATTTCTCATAGTGTATTCTACACTCCCTAGGTGTGATAACATCATAGAAGTATTAGACAATTAGTTTATTGCTTATTTTGTTATATGGTAATCTTGTACACAAAAAAAATTAATTTCTCCTAGTACTCATTCATTCACTCCATTTGTTCTTCCTTGATCCTTGATAAATCTTTTTCATGGAATTGGTCCTTAATGATGGAAAAAATCTAAAAGAAATGACATTTCAAATAATTCTAACATGTTATATCTTTAGAATGTAAATAATACATCGAATATATTTTATTCCATCATGTGATAATGGGAATAATCTTAGTTTGATATGATCTTAAGATACATTTCTTTTTCAAGGGTCAAAAAACCACATAAATTTTTTTTCTATTAGTAACCTCACTAGATAATCCCAGAAACATTATAATGATGTGAATTAACCTAAATATTATGTCAAAGTCTGTTTTGATTTATTGGTAAGAAATACAATTTGGTGTATAGTTAATGTATAGTGTAGCTAATTCTCAAATGGTTATATTAAGATCATTGTTATTGTTATAATTTTTTTATTGTTTTAGGTTTGATTTAGAAGTGTTTCCAAATTCAATATTCTTAAAATGGAGGAATTCAACAACTATTTTACCTTTGAAGATTCCTGTAGATTGAGACACTATGATTCGAGCCCTAAGGTTACATTCAATCTTTAGGTCAAGATATAATATAGAATAGGGATTAGCTTTTCACCTAAATAAAATAAAAAAGATATAAATAATATTGAATAATAATAAAAAGATAAAATCAATAGTTGATGGTTTAAAAATAAAAAACAAAAGAAGAAAAAAATTCTAATTGGGTAGATAATAATTAAATAAGAGAAGAAGAGAATAAAGTTAAAATTAAAAAATGCAATGAATAGTTGAAATAAGTTCTTTCCCCTTGAAAATGGTGAAAATTTGAAAGGCACTATCATGGGATATTCCAAATGTTTTGTAACCATTTACTTATTTGGTGCTACAAAGTGGTCGACCAAGGTTATATCTCAATGGAGGAAAAGAAATTAATAGCATAATAAATGTGTAATGCCCCTACCCTAGTTTTTTAGAGATGGGGAATTATATTATTACCTTGTCCTGATTAAAATAAATTCATATCCCAAAATGAACAAATAGTTTAGTACTTTTGGAAAACAAAATTTTACCATAATTTCAACAATATAACCTGAAATGAAATATATAATATTAATTCTATGGAAAACATCAATGACACCTAGATTATCCCTGCAAGTCATTCATAATATTCATCTTCACAACCAAGGGAAAATAAAAATTAAGAAATGGTTGAGCTTAGATGTTTAGTAATGGTAAGTAATGTAGTGGATGTTATTATAAACATTGACACTAGGCCATGTGAACAACTATAAACACATGGCTTTAAAGATACACTTCAACATAACTTGGAAGGAAGGAATACAGATAAAATAAATCCGTAGAAATGACCATAGGAGAATGAAAGATAATAATTTATATTATACTAGATGAATAATCACATGGTTTATCCATTAATATTATCCTAATGAGGTAATGTATAATGCTAGAAATCTGAAACATATTGTCAAGGCCTCATCCAAGACATTTGAAAATACTGGGGTAAGGCCTCGGCCAAAACCATATTATATATTTTCTCATAAGACATACCAATGCATCAAGGGGATTTAGTGGACCCACCTATCACTTTCTATTTCCATTTCATTCCACATATAAATGGGGATAAACATAAACAACATGAACATATGAAATAACTTTCCCCACTCTGTACACATAAACACTATCCATTCTGAGTAGTATGGTGGATGATATCAAAATAGAACATCCACAGACAAAATGATCATAAACCATTCAATAAAATATGGTTTATGATAAAATTTGGAGGTCGACCTTAATAAGACATAAAATTCAATATTGGTGTTGAAATATATAAAAATACTCTAATAAAATCATTGATGGATTATTGAGAGTAATACAGTTTTACATTAAAAAAGATTTTATTAATAAAAATAACTATATAAAACCATAAATGAACTAAAGGTAGTTTTTACATGATGAAATTATTTGTTTTAGGCAAATAATTTAATCTTAGAATTGATTATATAGTGCACTTGAGAGTAGTTAAGAATTTGAGAAGTTCCCATGAATCGAGCTTGTTTATTGAAAATAATGAGAAATATCTTCATTAAAACATTAAATCCCCCTAAAAAAAAGAAGAATTATTATTGGTACACATATATATAACACTAAAACCTAATTTTTTAAGAGTAAATATTAATAATTAAGAATTTAATCAGGATTAATAGAGACAAAGATTAAGCCAAAATAAAAATTGGTTCAGGTAGAAAACCCTTACCTTTTGTCTGAACGTGTTCTACAATAGGCCTTAATATACTACATAGTAAAATTAAATTAATTAATTAATTAACTAATAACCTCTTCTATATGTTTTTTTGTTAAAATATTATCATGTTCATTTATGGGATTTTTTTGAGTTATAATACACACTTTTATCACTCAGGGGTGTTCATTTCCTTTGTTTTCATGATAAGTATAATTGTATATGATAATGGAAGTTCTTATAGAATGGGTATAATTAAAAAAAATTAATAAATATAATATTTATGTAAATATGGTAGTTTAAATTTTTAAAAATATAATATATTTTTATATTGTGAGTATGAATCTTTAGATAAACCCTTAGTGATTTTCATTTATATTTTTTTGGCGATATTTCGATCATCTATAAATAATTTTGTCGTTTAAATTCAAATTATGTAAATATAAAGGGTTCAGAATATTAAGTAATATATAATAAAAACTTTATAATAATTTTTAACCATAAATATGATATCATGACCAGCCTTGATGGTTAAATTAAATAATTAATGATTGTCATCCACGATGATTGAAAATCAGCACCTCCTGGACGACAATTTTTTTAAAAATAATAAAGAGTGAGTGTAAGGAGATTGATGATGGATACTACATTAACAGGATATAATTCTAGTATATTGATAAAAATATATTTACCATGATCAATTTTATAGAGGAGGTTAGGAGATAATAACAAAATTAAGAAATTTAAAAAAAAATAAAAGGAAATTGGAAGATGATTTTACCTCTTGTGTGATCCTCCTTGAGAACTTCCTTCATGGAAGTGGTTTTAAATTTTTTGAAATACATAGAGCTCCAAAATATGGGGATATAATAAGGATGATTATTTTGGAATAACATTGAGAATCTTCAAGGCTTAGATTAGTGAATAGAAGAGGGGTGAGAGGTTATTTTTATAGTGGAGGAGAGGAGTGATTTTTGAATATCTTATTCATTATTTTATTTTCTCTCTCATGACAAGAAATATTGGTAATTAATTTGAAAAAAAATATTATTAAGTGAATTTGAGTTTTAACCAAGGGTGATTACATAATTCATGATGAATGTAATAGTATATTTATCTTATAGTGTATTTACACAATATATTACCGTAATTTACTTTTCATAAAAAACTTAAGTATTTTAGAAAATCCTAAAATTTAACCTCAAAAATTTCTTTACAAGAAGAATTAAAAATGGACTCAATTTTATTAGAATAATTTTATAAATATATGAAATTTAATTTTTAAATAAAATAATTATTTACTTCAAAAATAGATAATTTAATTTTATGACTGATTTTATAACACATTCAAAAATTAACTAAAGTCTGATAAAATTATCCTAAAATCATAGGACAACAAATTATTTATTTAGGAATATGGTTTATTAAATTTAATTTTATTTTAACTAAATTTATAAATTTAAAATTTTAATTAAATAATTTTTATTTTCAAAAATACCAACACATAAATATTAATTTTTAAAATAATCGCTATCATTTATAAAGATCATAAATTTTATTTATACATAAATTGTAATTTTACTATTCATAAGGGTATATTACTATTCATAATGGTCAATTTACTATTCACAAAAATGTAAGTTGATCTAATCAGACGCAAAATATCTTACTGATCGGTTATGTGTATATGTGATTTTCAAAATTCAAAACATAGAAGATACAAAATTATATCTAATGTCTAGATTACAACTAAATTCTATAAACAAATAATTGTTTATTTCATAGAGCCTCATTATTTCATTCATTCTATATTAAATTTATTTGTAAATCCTTAAGGTGTTACATTAATCCCTCTTTCAAAAACCTTTAATCCTTTATGTTACCAGAATGTTACATTGTTAAAAGACTTGGGTATTTCATCATCATATGTTCATCGATCTCCCACATTGCCTCTTTAATTTTATGAATTTTCCAAATTACATTTACCAGGTTAGTCATTTGATTCCTCAATTCCTACTCCTTAGATTCTTGAATCTGGATAGGCACCTCAATGTAAGATAAGCTAGGTTCCAATTCTATACAATTACGTGTGAGGACATGCGTTGGGTCAAGCATGTACTTTCTCAACAATAACACATGGAACACATTGTGTTCCAAAGAAAGGATAGGTATCATTGCCAAATGATAATCCACAACTACAATTCTCTCTAAATATTCAAAATGGTCAATGTACATGGGGAAAAATTTCCCTTTCTTCCCAAATCTTATAACACCCTTCCATAGAGATACTTTCAATAAAACATAATCCCCCACTTGAAATTCCAAATCATTCCTTTAATTATCTGAATAGCTATTTTTCCTGAATTGTGAAAAATTGATGTGGGTTTGATTTTTCTTTACCTTAACTGTTATTTCTTCCACAAGATCTGCACCTACAAGATTACTCTAACCAACTTTATCCCAAAAATGTTGTTATATGACATCTATTTCCATACAATTATATATGTAGTTCCATTTGAATACATGATTGTCCGAAAACTCACCCAGAGGTAAATACAAATCCCACATAACTTGAAAGTCAAGTGACTAGGATCTCAACATGTCTTCTAATGTTTGGATCATCCTTTATCATTTCTCATCAGTTTGATGGTGATAATAATTACTCAAATGAAGTTCAGTATCCAATTATTTCTAAACACTTTTACCTAATTTTGATGTAAAAAGTAGATGATGATTAGAAAAAATAGAGATACATTCTCCAGGATTTCTTACATCATCATTGATATTATGTCTTGAAAGGATGTACAGTAGGAAATCCACCCTTATAGTGTGGAAATGTGAATAATTGGTATGTCAATCCATAGTTACCCATATCTCATCATTCCTTCTTGGAGTTTTTGGTAATACACTAACAAATTCCATTGTGATTTTATCCCATTTCTGTGTAGTAATCGGTAGGTGTTGCATGACTCCTCTAAGATATTGTATTTCAACCTCCACATCATGAATAACTAAGCATCTTGGCACATAATCAATAATTTCATACTTAATATTTTCTCACTAGATATGTTCCTTTAAATCTATATAAATCTTAGTTTTACTAGGGTGTATATAGATATTTGAGCTATTGGTTTCATCTAATAACTTCATTTTTATCTTGGTTATAGGTGGAACACATAGCCTCTTCACAAATTTTAGAATTACATCCTCAAATAAAATGTTGGATGACTTCACATCATTCATAGATTTATTTTTCTTTTCAAGACTCTCATCCTTATATTGAGAACTTTTAATTATTTCCAATAATGTGGATTGGGCTTGAAATTGAAAAGGTATAGATGTTTCACCTTTATTAATAATTCCGATATCTATCCTCACTATATCCATGTACATAGGATCCTAGTCAATTCTCATTTTTTTTAAACTCTGTGATCTTTCCTGCTCAATGCATCAGCTACATTATTTTTATTTTTTATGTGGTAGTGAATAGAGAAATTAGAATCCTTGAGTAGCTCGATCCGTCACCTTTGACTTGTGTTGAGTTTTTTCTATGAGAATATATATTTCAACCTCTTTTAATACTTATATATATCACATATGTTATCATAGAGGTAGTGTCATCTTATCATTAGAGAAAATATTATAGCTTCTAACTCAAGATCATGCATTGGATAGTTATGGTCATGAGTTTTTAAATGCCTTGATGCATGGGAAAAACATTATTTTTTTGCATAAGGATATAGACCAGTCATTTTGTTTCTGTATCACAATAGAAAAAAAATCCACCATTTCCAAATGGTAGAGTATGGATCAATGAATTCACAAATCTCATCTTCAATTATTCAAGACATTATTCACATTCTTTTCCCCATATTAACATAACCCCTTTACGAGTATGCTTTGTTCATTTGTGGGATAATTGGGTGATGTTATGAATGAAATACTAATAATAACCTACTATACTAATAAAACAATGCACCTCATTCATGTTCATTAGAGTTACACATTACTAAACAACCTTTTTCTTTATAGTATCACCTGAGATTCCATTATTTGATACAATATGGTCAATAAATGATACTGATTGATGCCAAAAATTACACTTCCTAAAATTCCCATGTAATTTATTTCTTCTAAGAGTCTTCAAAATAATTCACAATGGATTCTCAAGATATTTTTAACTTTTATAGAAGACCAAGATATCATCTATAAACACTATAACAAAGTCATCAATATATTCCTAGAAAATCATATTCATTAAATCTATGAAAATAGATGGTGTATTAGTTAGTCCCAAAGGCATTAATGTAAACTTACAATTCCCATACCTAGTTCAAAATTATTTCTTTCAAATATACTTTGTCCTCACAAACAACTGGTGATATCTAAATTAAAGGTCAATCTTCGAAAAATATTGGGCTCCATGATGTTGATCAAATAAATCATCAATTTGAGGTAGGGGTACTTTTTTTTATTATAATAGCATTGATTTCTCTATAGTCAATTCATATCCTCATGGATCCATATTTCTTCCTGAAAATTAGAACAAGGGATCCCCTTGAAGAAACATTATGGTAGATAAATCCTTTATCACTTAATTCCTCTAGTTTTTCTTTAGTTATTCTAATTCAACTGTGACCATTCAATAAGATGTTTTGAAATAATCCTTTCACCTGAAATTAAATCAATATAAAACTCAATTTCATGATCTGGAGGATGTCTAGGAAAATCCTCTAGAAATAAATCATTGTATTCCTTCACAATAATAACAACCTCAATTTGAATATTTCATTACACTCCCATAGATATTTTGTTTCCTTCCTCCCAAAGAATATCATTCAGTAGACCTACTGGTGGTGGATATAGAGAATAATCAAATGACTTGGTTTATTCTCTAAAGATTAGGGATTCTACATCCTTATCAAAAATTGTAACTTTCTTCTTTCTTATAATAAAGTTTCACTTCATAAAGTGAAATCCAATTCATACCAAGAATTATATCAATGTTTATCATGGATATGATAATAATATCAGTAACAAAAGAACTTTTCTATTTCATAATGGGGATTGATCGATACCACTTTCTTGTAATTATAATTCCCTTATGTGTTTTGACTATCAAATACATTATTAAATCAAATTGGAAAATTTTAATTTTCTAGGAAAATTCATAATATATAAAAGAATGTGATGATACATAATCAAATAAAGAATTGGCTAAGTTTGAGGAAATAATTAAAGTACCTACCACTATATCATTAGGAACATAAAATTTAGCAGTTGTGATTGAATAAGATTAGACTTTCTCCCTTTGCCTTTTCTAAGGAATTTTTCCTTGTCTCTTAGGAAGATCATTGGCATAATTTCCGATATCTTTACAATTATATAATTAAATATTTTCAGCTTCTTTCATTCCATTGTAATCAAGAGATTGGTGGCCTCTTTCACCACATTTTTAAAATACTCTTTTCCATTTATGTTGTCTCTGGGGGGATTCATTCCACAAGTATCACATGATGGAAAACTCCCCTTTTTATACTTCTCTTCATCAATTATTTCCTCCACACCCCTTTTCTTATCTTTATTTCCTTTAAAGTCATAATACTTAGAGAATTATTTCTCTATCTTGATTGCACATGAGACTATATCCTCATATGATGAGAATGTTCGGGAAACTAGTTCCTTCACAGGAATGGATTTAAACCACTAAATAATCGATCAATATAGTTCCTCAAATTATGAATGTATTCTTCAGCATTATTCGTTGTCCTTGTGAAGTTATCTTCATACTTTGAAACATTATCATACTCCTTTTTCCATATATTTAGAAACTGCCTTTCCATATTTTCTTGTTATTCACAAGGAAATTATATTTCATTGAAAAATTATTTTAAATATCTTCGTTCTACATTTTCAATCTCTTCCTCCTCTATTTCTTTTTGAATCAATGACCATAGTTGATCCACATCTCCCGATAGATGATAATCTATGATGAAAACCTTCTCCCTTTCATTACTTCCCAATATGAGAAATATATTGTATTGGGAAGATATCAAATACTCATGAAAATATGGTTTTGTATTCACATTTAATGGTGGAGGTTTTCATTAGATAAAGTGGACTTAAATTACACCTCTGCATTGTGGTTCAGTATGCTCCTTAAGGGTAATGTTATTGTTAATAACTGAATTCAGCTGTCCAAGTATAGTTATAAGCTTCTCAACACCAGTCGTAGATCTAGTACTAGTGTCATTATCTTACATATATGGACAATACCTATATGGGATACATTTATTCATGTTTTTTTTCATTACTTACAATATATGTCATTTCTAAATAATGTTATTTGCTAAATTAGGTTATGAATAAAAATGTATAATGTTTAAATAGAAAAAATCACAAAATAAATTTAGTTTTTAATCATGTTTAATCTCATAATCATTAGTGTTGTTACTTTGAGTACATATTTACCTTTAAATCTGTCATAATTTTTTATAAGTAAAATATTAATTATCTGAGCATATACCTTAGGAGTGTCAAACCAGGTGCGTAGTAAGGCCCATTTTCATGTACCAGTTTACCCCAAGTCAAGACAAGAACACTTTATCAGAGTTGTTACTTCTAGGTAAATTTGTTCAAAAACCACATCCACTTCTAGTATCCAGATATTGATGTATTTTCTATAAATATTCACAGAATCAATTACCTTAGCTAAATTCTAGGATGTTCATGTATACACATCCTCAATGTCTAACTTAGGTTTTTGTTTCCTAATCTATTTTTCTAAATCTATTTTCCATGTTTTCTACTTAACTTAATCTAATACCAACTGTAATGCCATGAACCCAGTTTCCTAGAGCTAGTGCGTTATTTTATTACATTGGTGTGATTACATTAAAGTCATATCTTGGAGGAATGAGAATTTTAGTTTTTTTAGAATATGATACAAAAATAAGTTCAACATTACAACTTGAAATGAAATACATAATATAAATTCAATTGGAAACATATATGAATCATAGATTATCCCTGAAAGTAATTCATAATATTCATCTTCAGAACCTAGGAAAATAAAATATAAGAATGGGTTGAGATCAGATGTTTAGTAAGGATATGTAATGCAGTGGGAATTACCGTAAACATAAATACTAGGCTAGGTTAACCTCTATAAACACATGCCATTGAAAATACACTTGAACATAATATGGTAAGAATCAATGAAGATTAAATAAATCCATATAAATGATCATAAATAAATGAAACATAATCATTGATATTGTACTAGTGGAATGATCACATGGTTTATTAATTACTAATATCATATTGAAGGAATTCATAATACCATACATTTGAAACATATTGTCCATGAATCAGCCAAGATGTCTAAAAATACTAGTGAAAGACCTTGGAAAATCCCAATTATATTTTGTCTCATGGGTCTTAATGATGCATTAAGTAGATGTAGAATTTCCCACCCATCACATGCTATGTAAAATGAATTACTTATTCGATAGGGGATAACTATAAAAAATATGAACATATGAAATAAGTTTCCCCAATATGTCCACATACACAATAATCATTCTTAGTAATATGGTGGATAGTCTCAAGATAGAACATCCACTGTCAAACTAATGATAAACCATTTAATAAAATATTTTCGATGATAAAAATAATATATTAACCTCAATAAGAGATAAAATTAAATTGAGGTGCTGAAATAGAAAAACATACTCTAATAAAATCGTCGAATAATTTTTGATAGAAATACACTTTTACTTTGAAAATAGTAGTTCTTTTGGGGGAATATTTGTATAAAACTAGAAACAAACTAAGGTATTTTTTTAATGGATACATTATTAGTTCTATAAAATAATGGGGGCTTAACACAGATAATAGAGTGCACATGAAAATAGGTAAGCATTTGGGAAGCTCCCTTGAATCTAATTGATTATCAGAAAAAATTGAGAAGCTTATTTATAAAACATATAACTCCACATGAAATAAAGAAGGATTCTGATTGGTACAGATATATATAACATTCATGAAGAATTTATGAGTACACAATAATAATTAATAATTTAATTCGTATTAATAAATACAATGTGTAACCTGAAAGAAAAATAGGTTCGGGTAAAAAATTCTTAACTTATGCACGAATGTGTTACAAACTTGACCTTAACATCATGGAAAATTAAATTAAATCAATTAAATAATTAATTTTGAACCTCATATTTACTTATATTATTTATTAAAATTTTATTAAGTTCATTTAGGGTTTTTTTCATGAGTTATAATATATACTTGTATCACTTATGAGCATTTGTATCCATGGTTGTTTAGATCGGTATAATTGTAGATGATATTCTAAGTTAATTTGAAATGGGTATAATTATCCAAAATTGAATTTATATGATATTTATGGAAATAAATTTGTTTAAATGGTAATACATATCATTTTTTTATATAGTATTAGGTTGAATAATTAGATAAAATATTAGTTATTTTCATTTATATTATTTTTCTGATATTTTGATCATCCCAAACTAGTTTTGTCGTATGAATTCATATTATGTATTTATAATGGTTGTAGAACATTAATTAAGATATAATACATATATTATAATCAGTTTCAACAATAAAAATGGTATCATGACCATCTTGAAATGAGAAATTAATGAATGAAATTTCGTCATCTATGAAGATTGTAAATCGACACCTCCAGTATGATGATTTGGTTTTTAAATAAAAGAGAGAGAGAGTAACGATATTGATGATGGATATTCAATTAACATGAAATAATTATAGTATAGATATGATAATAGAGTTACAATAGTCATTTAGAAAAATTATGTGAGGAGATAATAATAAAATAAGGAACTCAAAAGAAATTAAAAAGAAAAAGGAGGATTTTACCTCTTGAGTACTCATTAAGAACCTTCTTATGGGAAGGAGTTTTGGTATTTTGGAAACACTACAAGACATTGGATAGGGTATAGATTATGAAAGAGTATTTGGGAAGAACTTTTATAATATTAATGTCTAAGATGAGTGAAGAGAAAATGTGGCGGGGGTTGTTTTTATGGTGGAGGAGATGAGTGATATTTGAATATCTTATTCATTAATTTATTATTTATCTCAAGAAAATAAATAGTGTTAATTTATGTTACCCAAAATAGTAATGAATTCATGTGAGTAAGAACCAATTATTTGTACATTATCCATGATGCATGTAATAGTGTATTTATCTTTTAATGTATTTATACCACAAGTTACAATATCTTACTATTCACTAAAAATTAAAGTATTTCAAAAAAATACAAAAAATTCACCCCAAACATTTTTCAATGTGTGGAATTAAAAAATGGACTCAATTTTATCAAAATAATTTTCTAAAAATTTTAACTTTAATTTCTACCTAAAATCATTATTTACTCAAAAAATACATATTTTAAATTTTATACAAATTTTACAATACATTCAAAAATTAACTTTGGTCGCACAAAATTATCCAAAAACCATAGGACCACAAAATATTTAGTTAGGAATTAATTTTATGAAAATTAACTTTATTTTTATTCAATTAATAATTTAAAATTTTAATTGAAAATTTATAACTCACAAATATACCAAAACATAATTATTAATTTTTAAAACATTCAATCTAATTTATAAGGTACCTAAATTTTTTATATACTTGCATGGTTGAGCTTTCTATTCATAAAGGTATATTACTATTTATAAGGGTTAATTTAAAATTCACCAAAAAAAATGTATGTTAATCCAACCAGACTCTAAATATCTAACTGATCACAACCTTGTATGTCTGTTTTTCAAAATTCAAAACATAAAATATAAAAAATTATATCTAATGGATCATTTATATCTATCTCTTTTAAATAAAAAATTCTCATAGAGACTCAACATTTCATTGATTATATTTTAAATGTATTTATAAATCATTGGGGTATTGGAAATGGTATTTTGAAAATAAAATAAAGGGAAATAAGAACACTATTTAAAATGATGGGGCTTTCCATTTATAAATCTAGATTATGTATGGTGGGAAAAGATTGTTTTTTTTTTGGGATTGATAAAATAGTATGATAAGATGTTTTTTAGAAAATATTTTTAAAAGGTATAATCAATCTAACTCTACCTATATACTTAATTGTTAATAATTATCTCTTAAATTATTGTCAACATAATTATGATATCCTAATTTATTAACCCCCAAATCCTAAAGGAGTTAACATAACCAGAAAGATGATGTGAACAAAATCCTAGGCAAGCTTCGGAAGAAGCAATCACAAAACCCTACTTGGATTTTTGATTTAAGCCTAGCTTATGGTTAGTGTTAAATTGTAGCATAAATAAATTCTACAAATAAGTATGAATAGATTTTACGAATTATATTTTAACTCCAATAATTTATCCCTTGAGGTTTTGTTTTATATATTAAGATTGTTCTCTCACAATTTACACAAATATAAACCCCATGTGTTCTTACGTTAAATGATTAATTTCTTTCTTATTTTCATCTAATGTGAAAACTCAATTCATAGATCATGTTAAGTGATCTTGGTTTAAATTGAATTTACATGGATCATATATGGTAAAATATAAATGAGTTTATAAGTATTTATGATTAGATCAAAAATATAAATATATGATATTTATATTTGTAACCTTATTGGAAAAATGGGAGACTTATGTAAGTGGTTAAATAATTTATGAAATATTAATTATTTTATTATAAAATTATTCATAAATGTAATATATTTACAAAAAAAATTGAATTATTTCATTTTAAAATCATGTTAATGATTATATGAAAGGCTGATATTTAATAAAATTTAATTAGTCATGTTTATCCATTCATAAAATATATTTTTTTATAATTTATTTATTTTTTTCATAATTTTTATCTCATGCCTAAATTGGTGAATTTTCTATTTATTTAATATTATTCCAAACGTTATTATTTATATATATAAATGTTTTATATTATGAATTGATTTTTTTTGTTTCAAAAGGGTATTAATATCTTCTTTAAATCATTATACATGCATTGAAGGAGTTATACTCAATGTATGATAATTGATTAGTTTTCTTAAACCTTTAAATTGGCTAGATCTTGAGTTATTATCTTGAATTTAATGATATATTACACTTTACACATATTAAATTTTAGAATTGTGATTTGATTTAAATCTCACCAAAGAAATGAATCGTGGGTTGAGGGACTTTTATTCATGTTGTTGTAAATAATTAGAGATTATGCTATCTCTAGAAATGTGGGGGTTGGGTATCTATCACCCCATTATTAATGTTGTTGGTGTTTTTTATTTCATATGATTATAAGAAATTTCATGAAATAGTGTAATGTAACATATTCATGGGATGCATTTGCATGTGTTTAAATAGAGATGAGTTTTAATTTTGGTTATTAATAGAAACTATGAGTTATGTAAAGAGTTACACATCAATATGGTTTGAACATATTGATTTGTTATAGGGATTATGGAATCAAATATAAATCATCATAAGACTCATATGTATAAATTAAATAGATTAAACAATATGGTGAGATAATAAAAATCCATTAATTAAATACTATGTGTTATATTCCTTTTAAGAAAGACACATGTTAAGTCATAGATCATTCAATATGGGTGAATCAAACAATTAGGTGCTCAAAGATTATCTTGTGTGATGAGTTAAGATAATTAGTGACCCTAAGAATTAGGTGTATATATGATGTGATATTTGGGTTAAACATATCTAGGAAACCTTAAATTTTATCATATAATAAAAGGTTGGTAATAATTTTTTAGTTAAATATTTCCACTAATAAGGCAATAAAAATGATTTTTAGCTAGTTTAAATTCAAAGTGAATGGCACATATTATAATAAATTAAATTAGGGTTTGTCAAAAAAGAATCATGTAAGGAGTTATATTGACTTACCATAATGGAGTAATATCACGTTATATCATAAATGAGTTTTGGTCGTGCAATGTCCTATGTTTTAGGATCCATTATTATTATTATTAGTATTATTATTATTATTATTATTATTATTATTTATGCCTATAATATTAAATAACAATTATCTAGTCATCCAAATGGATTGAAACAAGATTAGAAAATGTTCCGTACCTAATAAGAACCAAAATATGAAACTTTATTAATATGGTGGAATTTCAAGAACCTAATAAAATTATATATTGCACACCATGGGTTATTACACACTAAGAATGAAGTACATTCATTAAAAGTTTATAATAGTAGGTGAAAATAGATGTAAAATAATAAATTCTTCATGACTATGAAATCTCATCAATCATCTTCAATTATGGGGATCACAAATATCCAATACAACTATAATTAGGATGAGCACCATGGTAGCAGGGATCATTATGATAAATCTATTATATTAAATAATAACTATGCCTTGTGATGTGAGAGTAAAATTAATGAATGATTTAATATGTCTGTGTATAGGAATGAAATATGGTCATCATAAATATGTTCATTATAGAAATAGTCATTAAAAATATAATCATTCCAAATATGGTCATGGTTCATATATCAAATAGGTATAATAAATTTACGCATTGTTAAATAATTCAATTCATAATAAAATTCATATATAATATTAAATTATTATATATATATATATAGTTACACGTTATGTATAATTATTATTATTATTATTACTATTAAAACATTATATTATGTATATAAAAAATAAAATAATTTTTTAATAACAATCAGTAGTAAATTTAATATTTAGAACATAAATAATTATTTGATGTTATTTGTTAAATCATATTTTGTATATAAGTAATAATTATCTATAAAGAACTATATTACTAAATGTTTTATATTTTGGGATAATAAATTAAATTTAATATTTTAAAATATTATTATATATGAACTAATTTATTGTCACCACATAAGTTATAGATCGATATGAAATAATATTAATAACACATAGTGTTTTAAAACCCCATTTTTAAGTAAACCCATACTTATCTATAATTTGTATTTCCCAATTATAATTTAAATATATAAAATTTAGAATTAATTTTGTTAAAAAAATAAACATAAATTTTGAATTCATTATATATGCATTAGAATAATTTTAATTTTTTGGATTTTTCTGAAATAACAAATTTTCAAGTGAATAGTAAAAATATAGATTTTGCCAAAAAAACTATCAATTTTATAGTACAATAATGTGTTAAATGGTTAATAATCCCTTATTATTGAATCATTTTATGTTTAATATGTATTATAAAGTGTTTAAAATAATATTTTGAATTCATAAAATACAACTTTATCATTTTTGAATCTCAAGTAATATTTCACACTGAAAAATGTTTTTACCAACATATATTAAAAAAACTTTAATACTATTATAAATTAAATATAACCAAATATATTTTATATTTTCATTAAAAATTTAAATAATAGTTTACAATTTTAATTTAATTATTATGTATAAATATAAAATTAGTATGATTAAATTTAATTTATCACGATAATGGTAAAATTGTTTCCTTTAAAAGAATTATTTTATTAATATTGTGTAATTTTAATCTAATCAATTAAATTGACATAATTTATATGGTTACTATAGTTTTATATTCAAACCTATGTATATCTATATTAATACTCATTTAGTTGGTAATCAATACAAAATAACCTTTAAAAGACATAAATTTTTAAAGTCCTTTTTCTATGAAATTATTTTAATATATTATATATTTCAAATTTAATGTTTCTTTTATCATATCTATAAAATGATTTAGAATAAATTCAGATTAAACATATATTCAGTTAATAAATTTTTTTAACAGGTTTTAACTTATATTTTTAAATTAAAAAATAAATTACCCAGTTAAAAACTATTTTTTATAGTAAAAGTCAAAATGTAAAAAATAATAAAACATATTGTAAAATTCATAAAATGTGTCAAAAACATGTTTTTAATTTTTTTTATGAATTTTTATAAAAAATTAAACAAAAATTCTATTATTATTAAATCTCGTAGTCATTGATCAATGAATAGTGTTATGATATTGTGGAAGTTTAATGGGTATTCCCAAAAGTACCTTTTTCTTCACATAGAAAAGGGGATCACTTACACACATCGATAGTTACACTTACCATTAAAATTTACTTAGAACATAAAACAAAACTAAATCTCATCTAATTAATTAACTCATAATTAATTCCCTTATATCTATTTTTTTCTTATGTATATTAGTTTTAACAATTTCTCAAAGAGTGGATCTTTTATATGACGTGTGTATAACATTCTTTGTAATATTTTCTCCTAAATAATACTCTTCAAAATTTCTATATACATAAAAATATAATTAATTAATTATCATTTTCTTACTTATATTTCATTATATTAATGTATTAACAATTATTTATTTATTTCCATCCACTAAGAAAAACAAAAGTGTTGTTAACGCATTGTGCAGACTACCGCCTCCACAAAGTGACGTCATCTGTTTTTTTAAACCTATCATTTTTAATATTAATGATTATATTTATGGATAAATATTATATCTATAATATAGATATTATTTTCAATTTTGAATAGTCATATACCTCAATTACCTCTCATTCTTTGAGAAATTGAAATGTTATTTGTGCATTGTGTGGACTAATGCCTCAATGATATAATGTTTTTATTTTTTTCATAGATGATTTCATTATTTATCCAAACAAAATATAATTTTACTAAAAAGCATAAATATTTATATATAATATCATTATATATCTATTATAATTATATTATTATGTTACCTAACCATATTCACCCATCGAGGTAGAGGATTTTTAGGATTGGATAATGTTAACGACCTACTTAAATAATGCTATAAAATTATATCATAAATGTCTTTGGGAACATAAAGAATGTATATTATTACAATTTAATGTTTACTTGAGGATGGGTCTTTTTTTATGGAATTTTTGTATTATCTATCATACTTATTATTGAAATATTATCTTTGATCACTAAAACAACTGAAATAAGAATCATTTTTTAACATTTTTCTATCTAAGCACCTCATTTTTTTCATACTTGTCATTTTTTAAAATTGAATTATAAAATTTAAGGGTTTTAGAAAATTAACCACTTTTTTGGAATTCTAATATTATTCCAACCAATATCATATTACATAGGTTTTGATGATATGAAATTACACTTATATTTTAATGATTTATTTATTTTGAAATGTGTTATTTAGGATTTATCATTCTCAAAATTCATTATATTAAAATCAAGAAGTTCTAGATTTTTTTGAAAATTCTCCCAAGTTTACAAGATCATTTACATGGTTTATTCAGTTACGTTGAGAAACAACTATGATGAATAATTTTCTATGTTGTTAATATTTTTTCATGAAAATATCATATATCTATGAATCTCCTACATGAGAATTTTCTTATATAGATCAAATGTCTATATGAATTGGTTACCTAGATTAATTGGGAATGTGGTTTTTATATGTGTTGAAAATGTATATGTGGTTCTAAATGGCCATGTAGCTCATTTAACTAAATCAAAATTGGTTATGTGAGCAAGAAGGATATGTAAATAAATTCAAATAAGTGAAGCAGCTATTTAATTATTCTATGTGGAAAAAAATCTATGTAAAGAGTAGTTATGTGTATCAATTTTTTGACATGAATTAAAATTAGTGGAATTAATCTACATGGGGATCTAGAATTAGTTACATAATTCTTCAAATAGCTATTTATTATTGTTTGTGTACATTCAGTGGAAATTAATGTTATCATGAATGCATTGAATGTTTGATTTAGTATATGTAGTAAAAATGACTATATTAGTTCCGTGTACTATGAAAACAAATAATTTCTAGAATAATTTAATG
Source organism: Viscum album (assembly GCA_963277665.1). Lineage (NCBI taxonomy): Eukaryota > Viridiplantae > Streptophyta > Magnoliopsida > Santalales > Viscaceae > Viscum > Viscum album. The sequence goes on along the minus strand of OY728130.1, from coordinate 661,994,905 downwards.
GTCAATATTTTTAGGTATTTTTTATAAAAGTACATGTGTTATTTATTTCCATGTATGTATTTTATGAATCTAATGTTAGGTGGTTAATATATAATTTTTGTATCCATTTTTATATATTAGTGTTGAGTAAAATATAAGGAGTAATTGAGTAAACATGAATCCTACTTATCAACTCTCTTGAATCTCCCTACATACTGTGATATTTTATATGAAAATGAAGAAGAACACTTAAATCTATAGTTGCACTATCATGATCATATTTGTTGTGAAAACACTTCTTCAAATTCTTTTCTTTCTTATCATATCTCTTGGGTATTTTGTGTCATCATTTTGTTGTATCTTACAACTATAAGACTCATTTTTAAACTCTCTATATAATCTCTCTCTCACTATGAAGGTTCCAGGTAACATAAAATTGAAGGCTGATGTTTGTAAATCCTTTTTGGATCCTAATTAATGGATCATCCTTTTGTACTATGTATTGACTTCTTTCACTCATATTGAAGTCACTAGGAAAGGGACTAGAAGTAAATGGAAAAAATCATGATCTAGTGAAAAATACCATTCTCTTTCATTTATGTGTTGGTGGATTGTACTGGAGGATTTATGTTTACCAAGCCACTATAAATATCTTGTTTCTAATCTATTTTCATTATGATGTTTCTGTTACATGCATGTTTTAAGAAAATATTATAAGTAAACATATCTTTAAATAGGGATATTTTCTAAGAGAATATAATTTCAAAAACTCATTTCACACCCCTATTGAGTTTTAGTGTATTTCGCCTTCAACTAAAAATTGGTATTTAAGGAAGTGACTTTTCAGTTCTAAAATTTAAAAGGTTGAAGTCTTATGATATTTATGATAATGTCTGTTATGAATGACAAAATATATGATATGTATATGGTATGAGAACCATAATTTAATGGTAACAATTATGGAAAATTTATGGCATAGATTATAATTTATTTTGTAAACCTTGGTCATAATATTTATATTAATTTCATGAAAACTTTTGAAATTCCAATAACATAACCAGAAATATAGGATTCTGAAATTTAATCAAGAAATTATCTAAAATATAAATATATGAATGATATAATATATAGATTGTGTTAATATGAGTTTAATAATATTCAAAATGTGAAACTGATCCTAAAATGTGGACTACTGTATCACTGTCTTACAAAGAAATAGAAAATATGAAAGATCACATATATAATTATTGCATGATTATGTCTGAATCATTCAAAATTATGGAGGAAGAAAGACTTATCTAACTGAATGTAAAATATACAGAGGTTGTAAATAATGTTTCTTCTTTAGGAACTCCCATTTTTGAACTTGATCAAGATTTTAAAACCGTCTTTATTCTACCACCTAGATATTTTTGAATCTAAAGTTCCATTATGAAATATTTATATTTCAAAAAAAATTAAAATAAAAGTTCTTATTTTTACTCTTATGATATGAAAGGATGATATAGAAGTTTAATATAGAGATCATAGATAGGTTTAAAATGATAATGTTACTCTAAAATCTAAATTTAAAAATATTTTAATAAATGAAATGGGATAAAAATGGTTGATTTATCTTCTTAATATATCTCAAGTAATTATGCTTTAGAAAGTGATCCTATAAGTTTTTGAAAAATACTAAAAAAAAGTTATATGTTAAGATAAGAGGTTTCAAGAAACCCTTTAATAAGTAAAATAATCAAGAGGGATATTCTAAAGAAGTTAGATGTTATGAGGGTAAAAATCCAAAACATATCGTACAATATTTTCTACAATTGAAACACATAAAAAATGGGAAAACAAATTTCATGTAGGACCATTATAATAGGAAAAACAATAAATACATTAAAGAAACAGGAAGTGATTTTGAAGATTCTAGTGATGATATATATTTATATTTAAATGATAAAATTTATAATAAAAAGACTAATATGTGATTTATGGAATACTCAAATGAGGTAAATTCTTTTTATTCGCTTTATCATAAATCTACCTCCAAAAAAGATAACATCTCTTATGAAGAATTAAATAAATATCATAATATGATAGAAACAATGTTTTAAATCATGAACAAGAAAATTAAATTCCTCAAAAAATCATATAATGATGTTGTAATTAAAAAATAAGACTTAAATAAAAAACATCAGATTTGAAAATCCAATAGGAAAATTATGCAGTTCCATGCAATAAAAAATATAAATAGATTATATTATTGAAAAAATAATTTTATGACTTTTAATATTCTACATTTTTTTCAAAAAAATTAAAATTACTAGTATTTAATTCAAATTAAACATAAATTCCATAAAAATTAGTTTTGATAAGGAAGTTAAGGTGAGAAACCAAATATTTATAAAAAACTATATTTTCCTAGTTATAAAAAATCTTCTCTATAATTTCTTGTTTTAACTATATAGAATTAAGACTATAGCTAATAATTTTAGTTTCAAAACCCCATAATTGATTTAAAGCATACATTCATTCATTCAATAGGATTTTCAAAATTTAGTTTTTTAGTTTTTGGACAACACCACAAAATTTGGGTTCCCAAAATAGTTTCTAACAGTGTTAGAATGAATAAAATATGGATACCAAAACAAATTTTTAATTTTATTTTAATTTTTTGTGAATATAATCATTGAGATTCAATGAGAAATATTATATGGATAGTGGATGGTCAATAAATATGAGTATAAATTTCTCTAACTGACACTCCTCAACAGAAATTGATTGATTTTATATCACTACTAATGCCAATTGGATAGTAAATATTATGGGAGTTGGATAATTTGGTAATATAATCTCAATATCTTCAAAGAAATTCATAATATGGAAGGAAAAAATCACAATCTGAAAAGTATTTTACAGCTTTTTCATGAATGTTATTTTTTTTATTTTTCAAACATTGACTGGTCTAATTTAATAAAATATATAAAATTATTAAATTTAAGGCACTTAGAAAAGATAATGTCTACGCAGCAGATCTTAATTATTTGTTCAAAAAAAGAAAAGAAAACATGTTAAATAATAATGGAAATGAATCTTCGATTTATCATAGAATATTTGGACACTTCTATGTATATTATTTGATAAAAATTTCATAAAGTAATTTAGTTTCAAATTTACCTCAACTTAAATTGATATAAAAAACATTGCGATTCATTCAAAATGGGAGAGAAACACAAGGAATATTTTAATCCAATTAAAGAGTTTTCTACTTCTATACCCTTATAAATTATTAATATATATTTTTATTCCATCATGAGATTCATGATTAATAGGGAAAACTTTTATTAAGGTGGTTGTAGATGATTTTTCTAGATTTACATGGGTTTTCCTTTTTATTTTTAAAAGTGAGTATTTTTCTATTTTAATAATATTTTGTAAATTTGTTCAAAATGATAAATATATAAAAAAATATTTTATATATGACCATAGAGGTTAATTTGAAAACCATAATTTAAATTATTATTGTTCAAAACAAAGCTTCAGGAATACTTTTTATAACCTCAAGATACCATAATATAATGACAATGTTAAAATTAGAAAAATGACGTCGAAAGAAATTTCATTGATAATGTTATGTTAATATAACTTTCCAACTCATTTTTTTTTGAAATATATGAATACAAAATGTAATATTACAAATATATATCTAATAAGTAAAAATTTTCAAAAAAAACCTATGAGACATGGAATAATCGAAATCCAAATCTTGGATGTTTTTAAGTGTTTGTATACTAGTTTTATATTCATAGAACTAAGAATAATCATGGTATATTTGATCCATATTATGAGGAAATAATCTTCCATGGATATTATACTACTTAAAAGGAATATAATGTTTTAAAAAAAAGGTCAAATATTGATAAAGAATAAACTCATATAAAAATTTAATAATGTGATATTTTTTATCCCAAGATGACTCTAATTGATGAGATAACATAATATTTTTGATGACATGAGACCTAAACCTATCTTTGATAATAAAAATGATTCTGATTTGGAACATGATTCTAGATACCCAAATCCTGAAAGGATAGATACTAGTGAAACAAAAAGTGTTTTTCTATGAAAACCAATAACTATTAAAATGCATTCCTTATAAAATGTTAGAGGGGTTTTATATGAAGATATTATGACTGGAATAAGATTACTAAATCTTGTATAATTTTATTCCTTTCTATCTTAACTAGAACTTAAAACTATAGAAGAATGCATTGTAGGTGAGATATGGGTTTTAGAAATGCAAGAATAATTCATCCATTTTAAGAGGAACATATTATATGAATTAATGTATAAAACCACTAAATATCCTATAATGAGAAAAAATAGGGGTTTTGGGATTAAAAAGGATGATCATAGTGTGATAATTAAGAATAAGTATAGACTTGTAAATAAAGGTTATAAGCAAGAGGAATGTATAGACTATGAAGAGATCTTTATTATCTATAGCTAAATTATAATCCATTGGTTTTCTTATAACCTATTCATCAAATATGAATTTAATATTCTATCGTACAGATGTAAAATCTTCTTTTTTAAATATTTTTCTTATAGTTGATGTTTATGTTGAACGATCAAATAGATTAAAATAATCATTTTCAAAATTTAGTTTTCAAACATACCAAATCTCTTTATAGCCTTAAATAATAAGCTATATCTTTTAATGAATGTTGAAGTTCATTTATTTTATCAAATGCATTTTTTGGGATTGGTATTTCTTACTCAATTCAATAATAATTTATCTTTAGATATACTTTTTGTTCATATATATGTCGATGATTTTATTTTCAGTTCTATAAAATAATTGTGTACTAAATTTTCAAAACTCATGAGAAAAAGAATTTTAGTTGAGAATTATGGGTGAGTTAAATTATTTTCTTGGTATTTAGATATAGCAAAAGACGTCTGAAATGTACTAAATCAATGAAAATATTTCTAGAAAAACATAAAAGTTTTTTACTTGAAAGTAATAATGTAAATGTAACTCCAATGAAATCTAATGAATATAATGACTTGGATGATGTTAAGAACCCATTTATAAGAATACATATATAGAAATTATAATTAGTGAATGCTATTTAACTTCTAGTAGACCAAAAAATATGATTGACCTATGCTTATGTTCTATATAAAATTCAAATTCAAAGTAATCTCATTTAAAATATTCCAAAATAATTTTAATGATTTTAAAAGGAATAATTAATTTGTTATCAATTTTTCTAAAAACTTATGGTTTTAATATGAATTCATATTCAGATACAAAATTTGGTGGTTTTAAAATAGATATGAAGTGTAATTAAAGAACATAACATTTTTTGGTAAATTTATAGTATCTTATTCTTGTAAGAAACAATAATATTTTTCATTATCTACAACTGAAATATAGTATATATATTTTCATAGTTATTTTTAATTGGTTTTTTGGATGAAACACACTATGTTGGATTATCTATTCGATTATAATCATGTCTCAAACAAATTGATAACAAGAGTTCTATAAACATTAAAAATAGTCTTATAAATTATTCTAGAAAATATAAAATAGATTTAAGGTGTCATTTATTTGTATATCACACTAAAAAAGGTGATATTAATCTTGAATTTATCTATTTTGAAAACTAGTTAGAAAATATTTTTACTAATCCCTTGCATTTTAGTGTTCTAATTTTATTTAAAGATAACTACTATTCTTAAAATTTAAATGAGATCAATATTCCATAATTATTTTAATTTAAAATTTTTTATCTATAATTAATTTCATAATTATTTTACATATTTATATATATTAAAATAATTTATCCTTTTTAGTTTATTTAAAAATTTTGTTCTTCTGTTTTACTTAAATTGAATATATTGTGTCTTCAAAAAATATAACCCTTTTAGTTTTTATTCATATTTTTAATTTAAGTCATAATTAAATCTGAACTCCTAAATTTGGTATGCTCCCTTTTTTAAATCAGTTATGTGACCTTAGAGCTCAATCAACCCTCGATCCTTTTTCTCTTTGCCTATTCTCTTTCCTCCAGAATCCAAACTATCACCCATTTTATCCTAAAACTTCCTCTGTAACATACCAGGTAAATAAATAATATGATATTTTCATATTTATTATTATTTATTAATTAAATATTAATTTTACATTAAATTGGATTCTTTTTTCGATGACCTACCAAACACGCACTAATGGGTTTCTTCGAAGTCTATGTTGCACACAACGTTGAGTCATATTGAAAACAATAATAATATAAGGGTAGTTAATGCATATCCATTTTATTTGGGAGGTGAGAAAAACTAACCATAATATGATTAAGCATGTTTGTTAAATGTGTTTATATTTATTAAAAAAATAGTGGCTTAAAAAGGGAATGAATCCAATTTTATTCATAAATACTCTAAAATTTTTCAAATATAGTTTTACGAACATTTGATGGTGAACCCCTTTTAAATCATGTTTTTCCAATTTTTTATGTTGGATTTTAAAAAATAAATTTTTTTTAGAATAGGGATATCAAAATATACTTTTGGTAATTTTTTGTTATTTTACTGATAAAGTTCATTTTTAATGATTAGTGAAAAACACTGCATTTTAAGTCAAAATTTCCTTTTCGTCTGATTTTTTTATATGGTTAGATTTTCTTTTTAAATGGTTTTAAAGTGTAATCGGATTATATTTTTACCATTTAATAAAATTTTGGTCATTTTAAGTAATTTAACTTTTAAATTGGAAATAAACACATGGCAATCTTTTTGTTTTTTTTTACTTCTTAAAAACACACTTTTCGTTTTGACAATGGAAATTAATTTTAAATTAATTAATGAAACTTCTATGTTTTGAATTTGGTAAAATAGAAAAAAAAAATTGAATTTGGAATATCAAAATTATCTTTGAGTAACTTAATGGTATTTCTCTTAAAACATTCAATTTTTGATGAATAGTAAAATGCACTACATAATAGTTAAAAACCGACTTTTTAATTTAAATGAAATATTATAGCTTCTATGTATTGAATTTAAAAAATCAAATGTACATGTTAGTCTTTATTAAGTAAAATATGGTTCAATAGTATGACAATAATTTTTATTGAATAGTAACTTTTGATTTTTATTTTCTGCGATTAAAGGTAAATAGGGTAATTCAAGGTAAATTAATATTATAATAATATAAAATTACCTTAACACTTGTCCTAGACATATTTGATGAGTCATATCCAATAAATAAAATCCTTGGGTAGAACCTTGGGGCTTTGGAAGCCACTTGGATACGATAATTACACTAATAACTTTTTATTCAAAGTGAAAATAAAAATATCATAAACTTGTATTATTTTTCTAAAATAATTTTAATGTGGTTTTATATAATTCATATATTTGACTATAAATAATAACTATAAATATAAAAATATTTCCTATATCATGGTATTTTATTTTATAATTTTTACACATCAAATAAATAAATTTATTTATGACAAAATGATGATGTACTAATTACCTCATTAATGAATGTTTTAAATAAACGAGAATATAAATTTTAAAATAAATTTATTTTTAAAATTTATATGAAATAATATAATTTTATAGATTATTGTGACTTATTATCTTTTAATTAATAATGTTTTTTCGAATTGATCAAGTTGTTATATATTTTTAAAAAATGATATGAATTGTATATAAAATGACATAAATAAGTTTTAAAATAAATTAATATTTCATTAAATAAAAAATATAGTCTTAAAAATATAAGATTAATCCAAATGACATATATGATGTTAAAAACGTCATTAATTATCCATTTTGGGCCTCTTGGAATTTTATTGTATATATATTAACCATATATTATGAATATACAAGAAGAGATGGTAAAAGCTAAACAAGTTAACATAGGGTAAAATAAAACATATAAGGACTAAAATATATATAAAAAACCTATCCAATTATTATCAGATGATGTTATTTCAACTTATATTCATCCTATATTCTAATTTAATTATTTTTGGACCTTCTAAAACCGAAATTAATTTTATAATAAAATAATACTTTCAAGCTTTTTTAAAGAGTCCCTCCCCCCCCCCTTATAAAAGGACACCAACTCTAACCCATTACACACACCTCTCAAGCCCCTTGTCTCATCCAAACTCTACCTAGATAAGCTCCCAACATCCATCTTTTCATCTAATAATCCTTGCCTTAGGCATAAGGCAATTCAAAAGATCTATTTGTCTCAAATCAAAAAAAAAAGTTACCTGATTTGGGGTAATGTCTTCTATCAAGCTTCATTCCATTATTTTTCCTTCTCCACTACCTATAATATTCTTATTCATTATTTATATAAAAACAAAAATATCCTAAATATACTAGGTTGTTGTTATGATATGGATTCTGACTACACTTACACACACCTCCATCTAATGGATATGATCATATTGTTTCTGTGTACGATGAACTACTGTCTCACAAAATGATGATTGTTGGATTTTCCCCTACCACCTCTCATAGTGGCCATTATGATGGAACTATAATTATATATAATAATTATTTTATATCTATTAATATATAATTCTATTTTAGAACATGCCTCTATGCTTTTCATGTTGTATATATACGATAATTTTTTTGAGAATGTACGGACTATTGTCCCCGCAAAGTTTAATGACTCGTTCATGCTATACATGGAACGTATAAATTATGGAATTAAAGAAATTATTTAATATTCATAACATATATATTATAATGGAATTATAATGATCCTGTATATCATTTATTTTTCATTCCATTAAATAGTAAAATGAATTGAAAGTAGTGTTCATGCATACATATGGCTTACCGTCTCTATGAACGGTGCATTCCATTTCTTATATACAAATGTTATGGAATATTATAAATACATATTTAATGGATATATATGATATATATGATATCAATTTCATGAATACAATTCTGGAGAAAATGGTATTTTGACCACATGGACAATTTATAATTATAACAAGTTCATTTTTTATTCAAGTTCCGAACATCGACAAAATGACTGATATGAACTCATGTAACTAACTAATTATTATAGTAAGGTAATAAGTGATATAAAAGGAATAAAAAACTTGAAAAAGGTTTGGAAGAAAGTTCAAATCAACATATATTTATTATTCAGGAAATTAAAGAATGAAACAAGGCTATTCGGATAGGTGGTAATGGACTTTGTCTCAATCTCCTTTCATTGAGGAATGTTTTGATAATATACAACTCCTAATTTTATACAGTGTATAATAGACCCCTTTGAATTTTATTTTGATTCAAAGATAATATTTCTTCTATGAAGCATTTTAATAAATGACAAAAGGAATTTTTTATCATATGTAGCAACAATGACCTCTCTACCACTATAATCATTGTTTGGATTCCTCTATAAGACTTAATGTTTTAAAATAAAGAAACACATATTCCTTTTTTCGGTGTCTTTATATTGAAAATGGTTTTTGAAATTGATTGAGTATTTCAATATTCTAAAATTATATATTGTGATAAAAAATTAAATTTTAGTACTGAAATTTTGATATTTTCAATATTTTATGTGTTAGGATTATGTAATTGTACTTAGACATTTGACAAGTGGTTACATGATAAACCAAATGATGGGTGGTTCCATGACACACCAAGGGTAGGTGGTTACATTATAAGCTCTAATGAGTTGGGTATGGATGTCGGGTGCTTGGCTATTCTATTTAGTTATATGTGTGGAGGTCGATTGTATGGTTATTCCATTTAAGTATGATTATTTCCCATGTTTCCCTTATATGTTATGTGTGCTTTATAGGGGTTTTATGGTAATATTTTGGTTACAAAAGGGTAAGAAAAGAGATTTTATTCTGTAAATAGTATTTATTCCATTATAAAATTGAAAACTATTATAGATGATAAAGTACTCATTGTTTACTTATTGTTTGAAAAAACTAACATTTTTCCTTATTTTTGTATCCCTTGCTAATATTTTTATGCTCAACCCAATTTTTTTAAATGTTTTTCACAGGAATAAAAGTGGAATACGGTCTAGGAAGGGATCACAGAAACATCATGATGATTAATACATGGAACTAAACATGTTCCTTTCATTTAAAGAGTTTTTATTTTATGAAAAAAATGGATGTTGAGTTAAAGTGTCAACATGTAATATTCAAATTGTTATGTATATGTTATGACCTAATTCTTTAAATCTCTAATCCTAAAAAGATCTTCAATGAGAATTATTAACTAAATTCATGAATTTGTAATGTTTATGGTTGGGGTCTTATAGTTGGTATTAGAGGTCGGTTTATATAACATTAGAGGATAGGGTAATATTTAAGCATAAGAGATATAACCATAATGGTTATAATCCTAGAAAGCGTCATAGTTATATAAGATAAATTAAATGTGTTTAAGATAACATGAATAAGTATATCTTACTGTTTACCCTCCACATAAGATATTATATGATGATTTTATTGATATACCCACACCAACCTTTTTGGTTTTATTAAATGGATGGATCCAGCAGGCACCAAAGTAACAATGAATGTGAAGAAAACTGTGATGGTTTTCTGAATATGAAACCGAATGAAATTGGAGCTACAATGAAAAATAATGTTCTTATCCTCAACTAACTATCTTGAGTTATTATTTACTGATTTACCCTTGATGATTTTCCCTAAGGCATCATATATGTGAGAAATGAATCCCAATGGATGTTCAGGTAATAATCATAAAGGTATGTATATACAAAAACCTATGTATCAGGGCTATGGAAAGAAACACCTAGGAAAATGCTTCAATGGGACAGAAAGATGCTATAGATTTGGTAATGAAGGCCTGAAAGTAAGAACATGCCATGGAAAAAGGAATCATTCAGTTTACTCTAGGATAGGGAAAGAAGTTCATTCTGAAGAATCAATTGAATGTTATAAATGTGGTGTACATGGTCATTATAAAAATAGATTTTCTATGAAGAAGTTTCAGGAATGGGATCAACATAATCATACAAATATATGTTTACCAATTCCTAATTCCTTTCAATTGAAGAGGAGGAAACTAAAAATGACTTAAGAAAGGTATATAGTATTTCTTAAGAGATGTTTTGACATTATTGAATCTTTGGATTTAATTTATGATTCTTTTTTTAGGAAATATGTATTATAGACTAAGTTGGAAAATAATGCTTAATGGATCATGAAGAATGTTGAATTAGAAAAGATTCTATATATAATATAATTAAAGAGTTGTGGTAGATTTTATGATTATGAAATGATTAAAAGTATTAAGGCTTTTTTGATGATGGGATTACATTGGAAGACTTTTTATAGTATGTGTAACTCTGAAGTTTGATTTATAAAAATTTTATTCAATAAAGAATTGTATTTTCTTATGTGGACATAATGGATAACCTTAAGGGTTCATATGATCTTTTGTTTTTGAGGTGATAAATGGTTATGACATTTTGGGATGAAAAATTAAAGGTATTAGATAACCTTTGATAATAAAATAGGTTATGGTTATTTTTTAGGAAATTATCTTATTTTTTTGAATGTTATAAAAATGATATAGTTTTTGAAAAATGACAACACAGTGGATGGGTGACAACCCGTCACATTTAGAAAATCCATGGGAATCGAACCAACAACTGAAGGGTGAAAAGGCTGCATCACCAACCACAAACATACAAGATGCCCATGGTTATTATGACTTATTCTTTTAAGTTAATTGATATTATTGATCAATAATATATAGATTTGGGATCTTATGTTTTATCCAATGTATATCCTTAGTATAGAAAAATGATTTGGTGATTAAGTGATAAATTTTATTTTTGGAGGAAGTTTTCTCTTTTGGGAACACTATATGCCTAAGGAAAATAGATTACTTCAAGATTGCAATTGAGGAGTAATGGTGGAATTTTATTTTTGAAGAATCAATATTTTTATTTTTGAAATATAGTGATTTGGGTTATTTATATAAATTTTTAACCTATCATAGAGAATATGTGAATAGGTTGATTACTTTTTAGTATGAGACTTTAAGAGAAGAGGATGTTATTTCCTGATAAATTTTTAGATTTTTTGTGAAAGACTATGTGATCAAATTTTTTCAAATTATGGGTTTCAAACATAGTTTGGATTATATTGAATAGTTTTAAGGAAAATTGTGTATTTAGTGGTATTTTTTTAGCTTTAGTTATTTTTTATTAAATTTTTGAGATTAATATTTGTATTTAATTTATATAAAAGAATATCCTCTTTGGGATTATCTGATCTTATACTAACCTTTTCTGTTATGTTTTATCTCTAATGACATGTTAAATTTATGGTTCATCTTTTATAGATCATGTTATTCTCTAGAAGTTGATTCTAGCACTTTAGGAGTGACCAAGTCATCTTGAATACTCATCGTTAGGCGAAAAAGATGAGTATTTTGATGAAAATATACTTGAAAAGTATGTATATTTCCATATTTTATTGGTCAATATCATAAATAAATACACAAAAATTATGAAAGGAAACTTAAAAAAAGATTTTTATATTTACTTTTTCTACTACTAAATCAAAGACTGTTTAACCTATCACAATTTTGTAGTTTTCTGGTTGTTAACTTTCTCTAATCAAGTTTTCTATCTCTCTCCATCAAAACATGAATCTTAGTTTACCCTCCAAATCCATATTTTCATGGAATCATAATTGGATTATATTTCTACCATTTAATTAAATGATTCTCATTGGATGTAATTTCACTTTGAAATTGCACATAAATAGATGTCAATATTTTTTTTAGTTTTTACTTCTTAAAAACATGCTTTCTAGTTTTGAGAATGAAAATTAATTTTAAATTAATTAATTAAATTTATATGTTTTGAATTTGGTAAAATAGACATAATTTTTGAATTCTAAATGTTAAAATTATCTTTAGGTGAATTTTTTGTATTTTTCCGAAAACGTTCATTTTTTATGAATAGTGAAAAGCACTACATAGTAGTTAAAAATTGACTTTTTCATTTAAATGAAATTTTACCACTTCTGTGAATTGAATTTAAAAAATATATAAAATACAGGTTTTTCATTTTTAAGTAAAATGTGGTTCAATAGGATAAAAATAATTTTTCTAAATGGTAAATTTTGATTTTTATTTACCACGGTTAATGTTAAATAGGGTAATTCATGATAAAAGTAATATTATAATAATATAAAAATACCTTAACACATGTCATAACATTATTTTATGAGTAATGGCCGACCAATACAATCCATGGTTATAACCTTTGGACTTTGTATGCCACATGGGTAAGAGAATTACACTAATAACTTTATATTTATAGTAAAAATAAAAATATCATAAACATGTATTGTTTTTCTTAATAAATTTTAATGTGTGGTTATATAATTGATATATTTTACTATAATGTATAATTATTAATCTAAAATAATTTTCTACAACATGGTATTTTATTTATAATTTTTAGACATCAAATAAATAAATTTATTTTTGACATAATGATGATGTAATGATTAACTCAGTAATACATGTTTTAAATAAATGAGATTATAAATTTTAAAATAAATTTATTTTCAAACATTTTACACCATCAGTAAATTTTATGGATGATTATGACTTGTTATATTTTAATTAATTAAGTTTTTTTGAATTTATCTATTTTTTATGTATTTTTAAAACAATAATGATATGAATAGTGTAAAAATGACATAAATGAGTTTTTAAATAAATTAATATTTTATTAAATAATAAAATAATCCTATATAAATATTAATATACAAGAAGAGGTGGTAAAACATAAATAAGTTAACAAAGGGTTAAATAAAATAAATTAGGATTAAAAAATATCCAAAACTTTCCAATTATAATTGGATGATCTTATTTCTACTTATATTCATATTATCTTTAAATTTAGATTGTTTTGGACATTTTGAAAAAGAATATCATTTTTAAATAAAATAATACTTTCAAACATTCCTAAAGATCTCATCTTCCCTCTTATAAAAGGACACCACTTCTATCCCATTACACACACCTCTATAGACACTTGGCTCATCCAACCTCTTCCCAAATAAGCACCCAAAATCCCTCTATTCCTCCTAGAAGTATTCCCCTAAGAAGAAATATATTCAAGAAAGAACTTTGGCTCAAATCAAAATAAGTTATCCGATTTGAGGTAATGCCTTCTCTCTAGTTTCATTCTTTTATTTTACCTTCTCCACACCCAATTATCTTCTTATTATTTTTTTATATAAAAAAATTATCCTTAATATAATTTTTTTATGATTAGGATTCAAACAGCACTTACACCCACCACCATATAATGGATACAAACATACCGTTTTTGTGTATGATGAAGTGTTGCCTCACAAAATGATGATTATTCGATTTTCCCCTACCACCTCTCATGATAGCCATTATTATGGAACAATAATTAAATATTTTATTTATGATATTTATTTTATCTCTATTATACTATAATTATCTTTTATAATATACCTTTATTCTTTTCATGTTGTATATATTCGATAATTTCATTTGAGGATGTACGAACTACCACCCCATCAAAGTGATATGAATTGTTCACGAAATGAATGAAATTATGTAACATATATAACATAGATATTATACTATAATTATAATATACCTATGTATCATTAAGTTTTCATTCCTTTAAATGTGAAAAATAATTTAAAGTATTGTCCATGCGTATGTACGGCTTACCGACTCCATGAACGGTGCATTTCATATCTTATATCCAAACGTTATGGAATATTCTAAAGAAATATATATGGGATAAATATGATATATATGATATATAAATCATGAATATCATTATGGATATAATGTATGTTTGACCACATGGACAATATGTAATTATAACAAGTTCATTTTTTTACTCAAGTTCTGAACATTGACAAAATGTCCAATATGAACTCAAATAATTAAATAATTGTTATAGCAAGGTAATAATTGATATAAAAGGAATAATAAAATTGAAAATGGTTTTGAAACTAGTAAAAATTAACTTAAGTTTATTATTCAGTAAATTAATTTATGAATGAGTTAAGTTAGACACAAGGTAAGGGGGACTTGTCTCAATATCCATTCATTAAGTCATGTTTTGATAATATACAACTCCTTATTTTATACAGTGTATAATATACCCCTTTGACTATTATTTTCAATAAAATGGAATCAGTTTTCTACGAATCATTTTAATAAAGTAAAAAAGGAATGTTTTTTTAACTTATGTGGCGACAATGACCTCTCTGCCACCATAATCGTTTTTTGGCTTCCTTTATAAGCTTTAATATTTTTAAAATTAAAAAGAAACTCCTTATACCATTTTTGGGTGTTTTGGGGTTGAAAATGGTTTTTTAAATGAATTGAGTAATTTAATATCTTTAAATGATATCTTGTGATTTTAAATAAAACTGTATTACTAAAATGTTGATATTTTCAATATTTTATGTGTTGTGATTATGTAATGGTACTTGAACATTTGATGGGTGGTTACGTGATAAAACAAATAATGGTGGATCTATGATAAACCATGGACAGGTGGTTATATTATAACCTACAATTCATTGGTTATGGAAGTCAGCCACATGGCTATTCCATTTAGGGATATTTATGGAAGTCGACCGTATGGTTATTCCATTTATGTATATTTATCTCCCATGTTACCTTTTTATGTTATGTCTACATTCAATGGGTTTTATGGTAATATTTTGGTTACAAAAGGGTAAGAAAATATCTTTTATTAATTGAAGAGTATTTACTACTTTATAAAGTTAAAAAGTATTACTTATGATAAAGTATTCATGGTTTACTTTTAGTTATGAAAAACTAACTATTTTCCTTCATTGTGTATCCCTTACTGACCTTTTTATTCTCATCCCAAGTTTTTGAAATTTTTCTCAAAGTAATTAAAGTGGAATAGGGTAAATGATGGGATCAAGGAATAGTCATTATGATTAATACATAGATCTAAACATGTTTCCTTCCTTTTAATTGTTTTTATTTTAAGAAAAAAATGTATGCATAGTAGAAGTTTCTACATGTAATATTCAAATTGTTATGTATATGTTATGAACTAATTTTATAAAGTTCTAAAACTGAAAATATCCTCAATGTGAATTATTAAATTAATTCAATATTATGTAATGTTTCAGGCTGGGTCCTTACACTCTCAATTCCCTCACAACCTTCCTTCAATCTTGTTTAATAAGAATGTCCATGTGAATAGATAAATAATGTTTATTTTCTTCCAATAAATAAAATATTGGTTTGGCCCAAAATAGTGTCCTTAATGTGAATGATGTAGATCTTTTGTGGATATGAAGAACTAATATGTTTCTGAAAAAATTACTATTGTGTTAGGGATGAGATTTTTATTTTTATTATACGAAGTTGAGTTTCATGTTTAAAGAATAAGTTAATGAGTTAATGATGATTACATTATTCCAATTTTTTGTAATAGAGGACCTATTGTAATTGAATGATAATGAGAATTTCATTCTCATTTCATCAGTAAAAATGGATGAAATTTTCCTTATACCCATTAGGGGGAGTCTATTTGTAGATAATTCTTTTTTTGTAAAAGTGAAGTGAGACCATATGAGGTTTTCAAGATCCTGTTTGGATCCTATGTTTTTAATAAGAAAGTTTTAATGGACTTAGAGCCTGAATGAAATATTCATTGAATGCTTAATTTATTTTTATTTCCTATATTGATAGGTAAAATTTTAAGGTGTCATTTTTAGACATGAATCTATGATATGTCTTGATCAATATTCAAAAGATAAAATTTTCAAGGTATATGATTCGTTTTATGAATAATTTTATTAAATAGAATTGGAAATTAAATTATTTCCCTTATGTAAGGATCCTCTATCTAGTGTTGAATAATGAAATTAGATTATCTCAATTAGTTTGAGGTTGTGATGTGTCAAAAGTGTAACAACGTTTTAGTAATTATATTTTATAAAATAAGATACTAATTGAATATATCCTCAATTTGATTAAGGGCTATTGAATATAAAAGTGTAGCTCAAGGTGATCCATCTTAATCCTTATAACCTAGGGATGCATGTCCTGTTAAGATGGTTCCTGGTAGGGAGGGTAATGATTATGGAATATCAAGATCAAAGCCTCTGTTTCAAGATATCAATCCTACTATGGAATATTGTGTTCATAGTTCAGAATAATAAGTCATTGGATCCACATAATTTTTTCAACATGTATAGATGTCTATTGAGACACCTGATGTAGTTACTCATGAATGGTCAGTTAAAAATTTTCGTGGTGTATCAGATGCTGATGTAATATTGGAAGTTAATGTTTAGCAATACATGGTTCATCCAACTCTCCATATATCAATTAATAATAGTGAGGGAGCTTATAATGTTCTTATTGATTCTCCTACACTTTCATACAATATAGCACCTATTTAAACACCTACTCTCATGGATAAGGATTATTATTTTTATGTAATAACATTATTGGTTATGATATTAAAATATTTTCTTTTACTATCATGGGTGAGTTTGGTAATATCATAGGATATTGTAATGAGTGGAATAAGGATTTTATATCATCTATGGAATATAATTGACAAATCGAAGAATTTTTAACACTAAGAGATGATTTTCATTAGTTATTTGGGATAATGAAAACCCAAATAGATTTTATCAAGAATTGTCAAATGGCCCCTTCAGTGAAAATTATTTTTTCTATGATAAGTGTAAAATAACTAGATGAGATGAAATACGTTGTGAGCAAAATGAAACAAGTATGTGATACTAAGTCAGATATTAATGAACTTTATTCACATGTTTCATTGCAAAGATACACGATTAGGAATATTATAATATTTCAATCTAACAAGGCTTAAGATGAAGTGAAAATAATTACTGTTTTAAATAAGAATATAATGATAGAATACATACACATAAGAGCATAGTGGTAAGTATGTTTTCTTTTATCACGTGATTTCAATCATCTATATCAATCATCTCAGAACCTATAGTGGGTCCTAACATTTACGATTGTTTTATCATATTTATTCAGAATTGAATTTTTTTTCTCCTATGATTCATTCTCTTCAGTGTTATATATTTATACCTGATCTGATCGAAGGTTTTAAGAAAAATCTTCTAGACGGTATCCAAGACACCAGAGAAACTGTTATAATGTTATGTGTTGGAACCAATAGGTCTTTAAATTATATTGTAGGATATCTTGTATTATTAGTGAGTTGAAAGGTAAAAATTATCCTTGAATTTTTATTGGATTTTCATGGCATGGTTTCTATTTCAGTTAGTCCAGTGACCCAAAATCATTAGCACATTAAAGACTTACTGGTAAATATTTATGATGAAGTTGAAGGAATATACTCAAATCTTTAGAATAGAATTATATTTCATTTTATTATGAGGAAGAACCAACTATTCTTGTTCTCCTATATGGACAGTTATTATTGTTAAAATTCATATTAGGATTATACCATTAGTGTGACATATTTCACTAGTTCAAATTGTACCTACTCAAGTTTCACATGAGATTATTACTCCTACTATTAGTACATTAGTTCCTCATCCTCCTTCAAATTATATTTAGCAGGTAGCACATGTTTTAGTAGAGTATGTAGCCAATGTGGAATGTAAACATCATGTTATTAATGGTAGACTCGTGAGTGATTAAGAATATATAAAACTTACAATGAAAATTATTTTTTAGAGATTCCAAATTCTTTTTCCAAATATCAAAATGTTCTAGGGTTTAGTGCCCCATATATTTTCTTTCCTTGATCAACTATAATTATTCAAACTAATTCAACATAGGTGTGCCTAAACAATTCTTAGAAGCACATACAACATCTACTACTATTCTAGAGTTTTGCAAGTCATATATCATCAAGAGGATTGACATGTGTGTAGATCATTTATTCTATCTTAGAGGTAGAGGAATCTCCAACCACCTCCTATGAATAAATTTCAACGCACTAATAAAGTAATATAATATTTTTATAATCTATAAAATAGTTATAATAAAGATAAATCGATGGTGTATGTTGCCTCATCATCTGAAAGATCTTCTCAAGGTGCCATATCTTCAGGACCTCCAAAGAAGTTGGGATTTGTTCTCGTGATATCATATGATTTCAGTATATCTTTATGAATTAATGAAGGATTTCTCATAAGTCCTTCTCAAGATCCAAGTTATAAATCAATATTTTGAACTTAAAGCCAGGCCACTATTGAGATTGGGAATTAAAAGTTTCCTCTAGTGATGGACCATCCTACTACATCTCACTCCTCTATTAAATTTAATAAACCACCACCCAACGTACCTTCCCAATTTAAACTTATTCATAATACAAGGTATTCACACTATTATTTGGTATATATACTTTTTTTGTCTTGATTAGATGTATTTTTGTAAAAATTATGACAATAAATGAAATCATTCATTATCCATTTCTTATGTATTTCATAATTATTGATTCATTTAATGTTTTTATTCATTATTTATTTTCATGGATATTTTATTCACTATTTTACTCAATTAAACTATTAACACCATTTCTAATTTAGTTTCATCACTCTAATTTAATAATTATTTAATTTATGTAATAAATTACATGTATTTTTTCCAATCATTATCCTTCCTTTTTAATGTCACAAAAAGAGGAAATTATTTTCCAAGGGGGTGAAGACTCATAAAAGGTGGGGAATTTATCAAATGTGAGAAGATTTTATAATTAAGTTAAGGAAGAAAATGATGATGAAGAATTTATAATAGAAATATATTAATTAAATATTTTTTGAAAAAAAAATTAAATTCTCTAAAAATTTCTTGATTAATGTTTAATAGGTTTTGTGATCATCAAAAAGGGACATATTGTTGGACTATTATTATGGTTACGACATGTCCTATATACTTTATGATGTTATGATAACTAATTAACTTAATATTTTATTGATGTTTTTTTATGTTTTTTCATCAAGTTTTTTTGTTATTTTAGTTCATTCTATTAAAATTTAGTTATTCTAGAATTTTTCTAAAAATTTACGTATGTATTGAAAATCATCTATGTGAGTCATTCGGTTATACCAAGAAAGAACTACATCAAACAATCAGCTACGTCGTGAAAATAGAAACATATAAATAACATAAGTTAATGAATATACAACATGAAAATTTGTTTATGTCAAGAAAAAGCTATATGAATCAATTACATGGAGTAATCAGCTATGTGATTTGGATATATAGTGAAAATGGACACATGTTTCTAAGAATCTGTATAATTCATTTAGATATTTGAATATTGGAAAAATGAAAAATATGACCATGTAAATAAAATCATCTCTATGAAAACATCCTACGCAATTTGGATACATACATTAATAAAATACATAAATAATTCTTGCATGGATCAATTTGACTATATGAATTTAAATTAGTGAAATTTGGATATACGGTGATCCAAAATTGGATACTTTATTTTGAAACCAATTATTTATTACCATTTCTTATTTTTAGTAGAAATTAATGTTATCAAGCATGTATTGTATATTTCATTACTTATTTGTTGTAAAAAAATTAAAAAAAAATTAATATCCGATGAAATAAAAGAAGTTCAAGGATAATTTAATGGTTAATATTGTTGCAGAGTTATTTCCAATAAAAATAAATGTGTAATTTAATTCCATGACCAGATTATATGAATCTAATATTGTGTGACTAATAGAAATTTGTTTTCATTAATTTTAAGAGAGTAGTTCTCATGAAAAAATTAACATTAATATAAGTGATCTCGCTCTTATCTATCAACTCTCTCGAAGATATTTGTGTGATTCTATATTTTATGTGAAAAATAATAATTAATTTTGAATAATTATTTACCCCATAATGATCATCTTTGTGGTTATTTAGCAGAATCTCCTTGAACTTATTTAATTTCTTATCATCTCTATGGGATATTTATTCTCTTATGTCAATTGTATCTTACACCTGTGAGAATTATTTATAAACTATCCTTTTATTATCTCTCTTATTGTGAGTATTCTTAGTAAAAAATCTTAAAGAATAATATTTGAAAATAATTTATAGATTGTAATAAAAAACTCTTGTTTCTTTTCAAAGTGTTGAATGTTTTCACTCAATCATGCAATCCTGGGGGAAATTATTGGTAATATCCAAAAAAATCAACTAGTCTAGTAAAAATCACCAAGATCTTGGAGATGATCATTGGATTAGGGTAATAGAGAATATATATTCCCCAAACCAATATAAATCATTAGTTTTGTTTCTCTTTACATTTAGTTTTTATTTCTACTACATACATGTTTTATGAAAAGATCAAAATTAATCATATCTTATGAGATGGTGGTTTTCTATGTGAATAATATTTTGAGAACTCAATTCAACCCCTCTTGAGACTTATTGTACAGAGTATATAACCAATATTACTGTTCATTATTAATAAACGTTTTCTATATAAAATTATTTCACATGATCATAGATTTTTTTAATTTTAATGATATTAATTTAGGAAAATTATTTACCAAATTGTATACCCTTTATTTCTACTATGTACACACTATAAGGTTTTTTATTTTTGATTTAATGGTATTTCACAAAAAATGTAACTTAATATGATTGAATTACCAATTAATTTACAAGGGTTTATCATATTATGCATATTCTTTTACTTATTAATGGATTCAAAATGTATTCCACATGAAATCCATTTTCCTTTTATGGGTTCATTAAGATGTGTTGAATGAAACCCATCTAATTTATATTCCTTCCTTATGTTATAAAAGTGAATGATTTTCATCTAGAAAGTTTTATAAACCCCATTTTTTCATCAGTTCTATATGATGTGATAATTTATTGATTCCAAGTATCCCTCATAAATTTGGGAAATGATAGGTGTGTTCTTATAATGTCCTAAAATGTACTCATTTGAGGTTTATATCTTATAATATAATGTATTATCAAGTACATTACAATTACTCATATGCATCATCGTTGATGATGTATCTCGTGAATGTAATGTTCCCTATAATAATTTTTATTCCAAACTGGACATTGTTTCATAGCTTTATGTTTATTCTCAGGAATATTTCAGGCTCCCATGGCTCATATTTTTTTAGTCGTGTTTCCACACACTTTGGATCCATATTTTATGATATGATAAATTGTATGAAATAATTTATTATTTATTATTTACTAAGTGTGAAATTTATTATATACCTTTTTTATTCTCATATTCTCATCATATTTTATTTTATTATACTCTATTTTTTTTACTTATTTTTACCCTTACTGAGAATATGATATCAATCATTTCTAATGTTTCTATATTCCTAGGTCATGAAAATGATTATAATGTGTAATATGTTTATGAGGAAATCTAGTGTGGATCAATTATATAGAAATTTTCAAAATGATTACAAAATAAGTTTCTTATATAACTAGTCCTAAAATTCACTAAACCATTAATTCTTAAAATATTGTGATTATTTGTCAGATATATTGTTCATCTTATGTAAATATTGTAAAATAAAGGCATATTTAGACTATTTTTCAACCGATGGTATTTAAGAATGGTTTAATTACATTTTTTGATTAGTTTTTTATTCTATGGATTATGAGGAGAAAAATTTAGTGAAATAATTTGGGATAATTATAAGGGTTATTTCTATGTATAGGATAATATCTAGATATTTTGGTAAATTAAATATTTTATGGTTTTCCTTGAAATAACATCCATGTCTAGATTCTACATTTGGATACATGATTTGGCACAGATGTACCTAAGGGTAATAACCCTAAAGAGGGAATATTATGTGTTGATGTAATATCCACATGTTTCCTGAAAAATTGGTCTAATTTCACATATGGTTTGACACTCTAGGGGATATTCTTTAGTGAGTCACATTATCTTAACAATCCATTATGAATAATTTATTAAGTTAAGAATGTTGGATAAGAAATATGAGAGAACTTGGCCTAATGAATCTACATTAAACAAAGAGTGATTTTGGATGAACATGATGATAGTGTAATTGTATGAAAATTTTATATTTAATTTATCATGTAATTATCTTACAATAATTATCTTATGGCTTTAATCACTAACGGTAATTCCTTTTGGTTTTAGTAATGCTTGAATACCAAAAGAAGAAAGTTAATAATGGATTACATACACCATGTTGAGGTCTTACCAATGAAAAATCTAATGGTATAAGAGCTGAAGTGAGGAATATTTTAATTTTACCTAACCATATATCAGTAAATATTATTAACAATGTGAAAATAGTTTATTTCTCAAACACACCAAAGAATGGACGGATGGAATCTCATAAAAATTTCAAATTATTAATATGATAAAGAAAATAATATATAATTTTCTATATGTATCAAATGTGAAAGTAAACACCAAGGTAATTTCTTCAATGGGATATGTATATTCTTTCATTATTGAAGAGTTCGTTATTTATAATCAAACTACTATAAGAAAATGAATCTTTTAGTTAAAAAAAATGAAAGAAATAGATTGTTTCCTATGATAAAATTAATAATTCAATGTCATGTGAATGGGGAACTTGTGCAATTATCTAAGTGAATTCCCAAATCCATGGATTAACTAAGACTATGAGAACTATTAACCTTTATGACTAAGAGGAAAATGAAATACCTATGAATACACTACTCTCAGTGTGGATCTTGACATTTAAGTCTCGTGTACCCTATATTATGGAGTTTTAGTTTTCTTATTGGAATTTGATTCTAGGAACTCTAGTATATCTAGTGTTGTAGATATATTCTATAAATAGTATTATACTTCCATTATATATGTTTAATGAAATTTTAGTTGTGGATTTGTTTCAGCCACTGAGTGATAAAATTATATTCAATTATAAAAACACATTTCATATTAACATTTTATATTTGTTTCGGACACTTTTGTCTGGGTGCATGCATCCTTATGTTTTGGAGGACGCATTGATTTTTGCCCTATATTCCCGCTTTCCTAAGGTAGGCGACATCCATCACTTATTCAGGGACATTTGCCCCATGATCAAAAAGGTATGATGTGATGTTGATTACTCCTTCAATGGATTCCTCTTCGGATCTCGTTACCTATTCTTGGTCCCCCTTATCGACTTAAGACATTGTTCATGAAACTCTTCCCAATTCCATGTCTTTTTGGAAGCCTAATAATTACACTCCTTCTAGGACATTCCAAATTGTCCGGTTTGGGTAGCAACCTTCGGTCGGGGGAGTAGTCACGTTGGAATTCACAGGAATTTCTGGACACTAGATCACTGATGTGTCTTGGTTTCTTCCCCTTATTATATGGATTCTCAAGGGCACAGAAGCCCTAGGGATCCCATGTCGAATGTAGGGAATTATAAGTCATAGTATTATATATGAGGTTTTCCTCAGATTATAATGTTTATCAAAGGGTATGCTGCAGGTTTAATGTCTAGTAGAGATGGATCATATTGATCAAAACACTAATAAGAGTGGAATAAGTTGGTGTGACCCCTAGAGGAATCACTGATGTTGGGGCTAACACATGGTTAGTTACCCAGTTTCTTTTAAGAGCAGCAAGAATTTGGGTGACATGATTTCATCGGGATGTGGAGTTCTAGGTAAGAATCAGGATGGATGATGGAGAGTTGAATGAAGTTGTGGGGAAACAATATGGATCCATCATGAAGGTGATGGTAGTGTTTGGGTTTGAACCTCAGGGAGAATTCCTAAGTACCTTGCCTTATCAAGGATCAAAGTCTGTGTAGTTCGAGATGGTGTATTGGTGAACCAACATCAAGGGGGACAGGACTAATAGGTGCTGGGTTTAAACCTCTAAGAGGCTTCCTACTTACCTTTCCTTGGAAAGGATCAAAGACCACGTAGTTCAGAAGGGTTTGGTGAACTGACATGAATGGTTTGGGACCAGTAGGGGTTTCTCTTGAACCTCGGGAATTATTTTTATGTACTTTTCCTTGGAAAGGATCAAATTCTATTTGTTTAAAAGGTGTTGGTCAACCAACATGAAGGGGTCGGGACTAGTAGGTGTTGGGCTTGATCCTTATTGTGGCTTCCTACAAACCTTCCCTTACAAAGGATCAAATTTTACATATTTTGGGATGGTTTTTTGGGATTACACACTAAAGTGGCACAGAAAGGATGTCATGGTTGATTCTTACTCTAAGACCATGCGAGTCATTCTCGGTGTGGGAAAGAAGAGGCAGCAAATACCTGACAATCACATCATTAAAGTTTCATCAGTAGAAAGTGGAGTGGGGCATACATATGGTTAGCGGCCAAAAGAGGAAACGAGGGCTTATGTGTGGTTAACAGCCTAGGCAGATGTAGATTGGGACGTAATCCAAAATGGAGGCCCAATTGCAACAAAGTCCTAAGGGAGAGTAATTGGATAATGAAAGTCCCTATATCCATCTCTCCTCTTAGTCTTTGGCATGGAAAAATGAGGAGGAGCGGTACTACATACTACAAGAAAAGCTAGGGGAGTACACCAAGGTGGTTGCCCTTCCCCATGGACTGGCGCCACTCATCCAAGAGAATATCATTCCATGTATGTAAGATCTCACTCACATGGAGAGGAGAGAGCATAGAGAATGTACGAGATGGGGAACCCCACGTAAAGTGCATGGGGTGAGTTCATAGTCTAACGTCATGTGCTGAGCATGATGGTGCTTGGAAGTTTAACTTCATGAAGCACGGATGAAGCAGGTTTACTCTGCACCCCTAGTTCTTACCTAACTTATACCTATCCAGCTTTGAGGAAGAGAAGGCATCAACAATTTTGTGGAGAATGGGGTGTTGAGAAGTGATCCATTGAGGGGCCCACATTAGCGTGTCTATGTGAAAAACAATAGTCGTTAGCATGCATATGCGAAGAAACATGAGGATAAGCAACGCAGTGTGAAGCACCACCCAAGGGACCTTGAAATCACATTGTATGAACCTGTAGGGTCATACATGAAAAGGGTTTGTAGAGCAAAGGGGTTCATAGAAATAGGCCTTTTTGAATATTTGGTGCTCTATGTTGTGGAGGGGCTTTGTGAAGGGGTATGCTTCGTGAAGTGAGGTGGCCTACCATAGGAATAAGGAACAGGTGCATATGGATGGTGCTTCAAGAATATGAAAGGATTTCTCAAATAAGGGCTTCTCTAAGAAAGGGTGCCCTATGAAGCATAGCACTGTGATGTAATGTGCTTCGTGAAGCATAGTGACCCTTGCTTAGCATTGGCTGTACATGTGCATAGAGGGTTCTTCGTGAAGCATGAGTGCTCTACGAAGACCCGATTCCCCTTGAGGATCCCCTTCCTTTAAGGAGGCACGTGTGCTCAACAATGGGCATCCCTCATTGAATAGGGGTTGAATTTTTTCCAAGGGAAGGCACTTCACAATTCTCAAGTACCTTAAATAGCTCATTTTTTATAGAGAAAAAATTGCTTCATGATTTGAGAGTAAAGAAGGAGAAAGGTCAGAGGATCCTTCCTTTGAGATCAAGGGGAGCCAAATATTTATAGGAAAGAGGAGTCGTGATGTAGGGATTTATTGGTGAAATGCTATGTGAGACTTTTTCAGAATATCAGAGCCTTCTACCTCCTCGCTCTGTAGTGCCTTCGTAAATGTTAGGCGAATTGTAGAGCCTTTGACCTCTTTGAATCACAGCGGCTGTGAAGGGGGGCCACTTTTCTCTGGTCACGGTGATGTGGGGCTCAACGATTGGTCTTTGCGAGGTAGCCTCTTTAGATTCAGCTTTCGCTCTGCATCCTTTTCCTCCGCATATATTTTTGGTGCCAAAAAATTCCCCCTCCCTTAAAACTTGGAGCCAAGAAGAAAATGAGGGTCTAAGTCTGATGGTAAATCACCAAAACATTTGTTCACTCACAAAGAAGGATTGATAAACATGGTCGTGATGTGGAGAGGTGATGCGTGGGTTGAGAACACCATGAATCTCACTGCGGCCAGATGTTCCACGAAGCACAAGGGGTTATATCTCATAAATAGAGGAGGTTGACCTTTATTTTTTCCATTATCACCTCGATGTTCTGGTGATTGTGCTATCATGTCACGAGTCTCTGCGTACTCAATGAATATCTAATATATGATTTCTCTCCATGAATTGGGCCTTTCTTCTTCGTGGCACACAATGAGTCCTTTGAATCCGTGAGTGTGCGCTCAACGGCTTGTGTTTACCAGAGTGGGGGAAGGGCTTCGTGATTTCCTTCTGGGACTGAGCTTTACGAAGGGTCTTCACAGATGGTATTCATGAAATGGATTCATGAACCATAACCAAAAATGTCCAAATTTGAAAAATGGAATGGCTCAATAGGATGATTCTAAGGGGGTCCTTACAGATGCCACATGTAGGGAAGAAATTTCTAATAGCTTGGGTATCAGAGAACTCATACAAATCCATTCAGACCATGATTCTCTGGTGGAGCTATTTTTAGATAGATAGTATAACTACCCGTTGTGTAGGAGGATCCCTATATTAGGTTTTGTACTTAGGGATGACAACTTCATCCATGAAGAAATTATGGAAGAGATGACTTACTATTTCAGGAGCATGTCCTACCAGTGCTAGTGGTTCAGGGTGGCTGATGACCATATTTGGGATGATTTCATGCCTGTCAACATTGACTGCCTGTACAAACATGTGAATAACATTTAAGGGAAATCATTACATCCAGAGACATCTCAATTGCGGTAACAAAATATTCTAAAGGCGGCCTTGGGAAACCTGGTGAAGGGGTGGACCTACGAGTGAGATATGTTCCATGGAAGCAACATTACAGACAATTAGGCCTGGGCCTACAGGGTAGGTGCCTCGTATGAGGAGTTTGGGGTAGAGAAAAGGTGATTGGTCCTGTATAAAGTGGCTTGGGCTACTCAATTCTATATCTAATAGCCAAAGAAGCTGATGTTCGAGTTACTGAGCAAATAGTCGTCAAGGGACAACACCTTCCTTTTTTCACCATGGAGAGGTAGTCATCACCTAATGAGACTTGCACAAGATTTATAGGGTCCCATTGCAGTGGAAAATTTAAGATTATTTCCTCACTGTTATGAGTAAATGGGAGGATCTGAAGCAGATTCCATCACTGGTGAGGGAATTGATGGACCTGGTACCAGGAGAGGACAATGAGTCGGTGAGAGACGTCCATTTCAAGTGTTGGTTAAAGTAGTTTCTAAACCTCCCGAAAGATGGGAAGTTCCCTATGAGGCCTCACACCTTCCTTAAAGGGGTTTAATGAGGCAAAGAGCACTCTTACTGGAGACTGTTGGAGTAAATCCAGTAGAAAACCTGGGTGTTCAGTGTGAGTAATGAGCATTAACTGGTGGTTAGTTTGGCTACATTCATTACAGCACTTATTTGCGGTTGGATCCTTTCGGTGAGGGTCACAAACATGGGCGTACGACTGAGAATTTTTATCATGGAATCCATTTGGAAAAAGTTAGATGGTTCATCCTTATTATCTCGCTGCTTTCTAAGATGTATAAGATATTGTGTCACATTATAGAGGGTAAGAAGCTATAGCGGATATGCAAGCCATTCCACCTCTTGTACGGGTGGATAGCGGCGCACGTCATGGGAATATATGAATATTTGAACCCCATTTCCCCTCAAAGATTGAATTTATACCCATCCATCTTGAATATAGTTGAGATATTTTCGACCAAGCTGACCCTACATGAGGTGCTGAACCGGGTCTGGAAGGTACACATGTTCAATTTCCACCTCTTCCCTTTTCCAACAGGTGTGTTCACTGATGATGGCCAGGGAATGGAAGACCATTGATCCTACCTCCTGGACTTTCTAGGAGGAGTCCTAGTGGTGCGGGTGGACTGTGAGTCCCTCTATGAGCCATACACCCCGTTATGTTTTTTGAGGTAGTTTTGGTGCGGGCAACTATTGACCCCACATGACAATTTGGGGGTGCGCCACGATGATCACCAATGTGTGATGAGGCAGATGTGGATCATGTTCACAGTAGAAGATGGGAAGATGTGGAATGAGCTACCTTTTCCCACATCCATATTTGGGATGGTAAAGGAATATACCAAGAGTTGGGAGGCAGCATACCTGAGGGATATGCTGAAGCAGTAAACAGTCCGGGTCAGTGACAGGGTCTTTCCCCAACCTAGAGGTCGGGGCTGGAAGGCGTCGAGGACATCTCATTGTGGCAGGGCTATAGTGGCGGTGAGGCCCACAACGATTGAAAGGGAGGTTTAAACAGTTGATCTGGTGGTCCTAGAGGGACAGATTCATCCTTAGGGGAGGCCGCCCAAGGGGTTCCACAGGATATCCACCCAAGATATGGGGAAGTGACTGCACCATATTGAAATGTTGGAGAATACTGTCTTCTCAAAGGCTTGAGACATCTAGGATGCCAACAGGAAATTCTGCAACCCGTCTAAGATGTGGAAACACCTGAACCATATTAGGATGGATTTTCTGAGGATTGTCCCTGTCAGGGCTGACTTTATAGTATCCCAGGTGGAGGCAGAGCAATACCTGGACGAGATAGTGGACTTTGTGCACTCCCTAGGTGCCCCACATCCAATGAAGGATCAAGTAAAGGTGTTGCAGGATTGAATGGCCCCTCCGCATTTGTGGGTTTTAGAATTAAGGGAGCGGTTACCTTTTCCAGAAGAATTAGATGAGTCCTCATGGGGGAGGAGGCCAGTAGAGGGATCCCTCTAGAGGAGGGTGAGGTCAGCAATTCAGACCTAGAATTGGAAGAGTTTTCAAAGGATCTTAAGGTAAAATACTATATTACATCCTTGGAGTCTTCATCCAGATCATCAAGGACTTCTCATCTAACATTTTAATTGTGTAAGAGGGCCTCATATGCAAAATCTACTCCCACCTAGCCGTAGATGTAACTACAGGAACTTTGGGATCTACACCCGTGGATATGGAGATCATTATGTCAGGAGGTGCCACGACACCCAGGGCAGTCATCCCAGAACCTTTAGACATTCCAAAAATATATGGAGGTCCATGCATTGGGGTTCCGACGACAACATCCCAGGTGTGAGACTGACTATTGGATCTTTTTATGTCTCCTTTGCAGAATTCCTGACTGCCAACCATTAATCAGGTTAACTAATTTTTGTGCACTTTTTTTATGCCCAGTTCTTTGAATGGTATGGGCTACCTTGGAAAGGTTGGATGGAACTCCTGGTGTCAAATTTCCTAGGGGAACACCAGTGTTCGTGGAGGTATATACCAAAACTGGCCAACCTATAGTGCTCTTGGTCAATGGTGGGATCATTAGTCAGGCAGAGCCTAAGATCATTGAGGTGGGATCTGACGATGTGGATTGATCAGAAAACATGAGTCCTGACATACTCGATTAGACACTAGATGCATACCCTACTAATGAGTTATTGCTGGGCGTTCCCTGCATATGAACATGTCGACCTAGCAGATTAGGAAAAGATGACCTCTGATGAGGAGGAAAACAAAATCTTCCATCACCGGTCATGGAATATAATCAACCACTTCCTCAATGATACCCCTCAATCACAATGGATAGACCAGATAGGGAGGCTTTCTTCCCGACTGCGTGAACTATGCTCTGGGGGAGTAGATGCCCAATTTCCTCAAATGCTTGTCTAAGATCTCATGGCGAAGAAGATTCAGGAACATGACTGTGGCCTTGGTGTCATTTGGTAGCAAAGAAAAGATGTGAACATCAAGAGTCTCCAAGAGTCTGAAAATTTCATTCAATGGTAGCAGGTACAAGTAGATGAGAATTCTGATTTCCTTAATATGAAATCAAAACATATATCACAACAAAAGGCCTAGCCGGTAGAGGCCGAAGGACGGATGAAGCAAGCCTCTGAGGAGATAGCGGTCTTCTGGAGAGATGAGGAGGGATCTCGGATTGTGTCTAATGAACTACGACCCATTTTTGCTAAGTAGGAGTGGGAACTAAATAGGTGATAGTGAATCCTGGATTCCACAAGCCAGAGAGTGGTGGAGCAGCAATGCACTTTTGAAGTGGACAACCCATCCATGGGAGCATTCGATCCTCTAGTGATGTAATGCTTGCAATCTTTTGAAAGTACTTTCATTCTTTAATTGTTTATGCTGGATACATGCATGAGTTTCATTATTTAACTTAGCCCTCCATATGTTTTTCACATTCGTGAAACATCCAGTGATCAATCCTTAAGCTCACGTGGGTCGGGCCCAATGTGAGAATTAAGGGATGACCACTGTGTTGTTCCACCCGAATGTGAGAGTGCAGACCATGCTTCAGGCATCAAGGTTTTGAACAACCATTCCAAATTTCTGGGAAGAAAGAGGGAGGCCAAACTGGAGGAAAAAGGTCTCGGGAATGTCTAATTACCATTTTCCAAATGTGCTATAATGAATGTATGGGGCAATTCCAGTGGCGTTAAAATCAATCTAAACATAGGGGAGTGTAAAGTGTTAATAACAATACCAAATATTTGGAATTTTGTGAAGGTGGCATGATAATGATGGATGACTATTGACCATGCTTGAAACACACCTTCCTTATTGCATTAGCTTGGAATGGGGACAAAAAATGATGGCAGACTGCTAACCATGTTCGAAACATGAAGACTGACTCAAAATGTTATTCCTTGGTTGTCCGAAATGTTATCCCATGATTATAGGTGGGCCATAGGACGACCACCTGTATGGTTAGGTCATTCCTCTAGTTGTGAAAAAGGAAAATGGTCCAAATAAAGAACAATCAAAGTGCAGAGGGTGATGTGATGGGTTGTTCAAATGGAGTCCAACACTCTTGAAATTATGCCACCATGGTGTAAATATATTAGGTGGGAGCAATGGTCTGATCAAAGGTCATACTTTCTTCCAAATAGGACCTCTCTAGTGAGGTCCTATAATTCCTCATAGATGATAGATATATAGTTTAACATCATATAGTTTGGATGGTGCACATAATTTTAAGGCCATGCTGCTTTGACCATAATCAGGGTTGAGGGGACAGAAGGGTTAATTAACCTAGGGCAGGACCCAAGGAGAATTTCCTGGGTGTCACTACATATCCCATGAATATGAGAATCAAGTCAAATGTGGTTCTTAAACATGGAGTGGTTGGAGACCAATGCTAATAGCAGAAATCCTCTCTGTTGAGGGACCTGATGCATCCCATAGTTATTATAGGTCATCCAAAACTTTTTCAAGGTAGAGCTACAGTTTAATTTCATATGTTGAGGACATGTGGAATTATGTAGTTTAACGTCCAATGATAGGATGGGAGTAAAAAAGTTGGGATCCCAAAAAGGGAGTATGTGATGGAGTAGCAATAAACCTTGCATGAATGGGGACATAAGCCCATACCACACCACATATCCTGGATGGAAGTTTGTTAGGTCAAGGGACCAATGGTGAGAGTTAGGATAGGCCCTCAGGTGTTCCTATATATCCCATCAGGATGGGAATCATTCCAAATGTGGTGTAGCTGCACCAGTACACGCCCCATCGAAACTACTAATCTCACATGAGCCATGTTTGATTTGGGAAATAAAGAGTAGGGATGAGATTTTTCTAGTACAATAAGGCACACAATAGGGGTAGTGGAATTCATGGTGAGAGACATCAAAAAATTATTAATTCACCTCCTTAACTCACATGAATGTGTGAAGGTGTAGAACCAAGTGTGCGGGAATTTCACTCAAACCCAAGGGGTGGGAAGATGTGAAACATGGAACCCATGATCGGGATCACAATGACGGTGGCATTAAGATAGAGGATAACTCCTGACTATGTTCGAAAAAAAGTACCTAATTCACGTTAGATAGGAATGGGGACAGGCAAAAGAGGGTCGTCCACTGACCATGTTTGAAATGTGGGACATGTCACAATTGTTATCTAAGGTCTTTATGGGCGGTTTCCGAATATCATACATGATCCAATGTGGAATGATACTAGGACATAAAAGGGGGTACCTTTCAGAAGTGGAAGTGGATGGGGATCCAAATAAAGGGCTCATCATGCGTGGACATGAAATGAGGGGATGTTTATGTGAAAATTCCACAGCTTGGTATCTTTTCCACGCCACAATTGAGTATGCTAATGAGATGTTTCAGATAGATGAAGTTGAATCCCTTTCTAAGGTCAAGGGTCCTAGGGTCACACGCTCCAAGTTCAAGGTCTTAGAGTGGACAATTAAGGGGGACTGGTTTTGATGAACTGTGTGTAGGGCGGAGATGCAGCCAAACCTGACACCTAGTTACCATAGGGAGTTCTTAGTTTAGGGTCATAGAACTTATACCTAGTTGGGAAAAGACAATAAAGGCACATTGTTTGGATGTTGAAAAACCTTACATGAATGAGAACCCAAAAGGTTCTCACCACACCACACATTCCCAAAAGAGTTCAGGCAAAGGGTTAGGAAAAAGAGAATAGGGGGAAAAGGGGGGAAATTTTATGATTCCTAGGGATAGACCCAAAGATGTAAAATCTGGGCATCCCTACGTATCCCGTGAGGATGGGAATCAATCCATACATAGTTCTAGGAATGTCTTCTTTACACCATATAGAAAGGACGTGGAGATATCTTGGTTTATGGTCTTAGAGCTCAGACAAGAGATCTCAGTTTAAGGTCTTAGAGATCGGACCAGAGAACTTAGTTTATAGTCTTAGAGCTCGAACAAGATATGGTAAGGAATGAGGTAGACACATGGTGAGGTAATTATAAAACCCAACCTAAATGAGGACCCGGAGTTCATATCACCATTCTTCCTTGGGGAGGCCTTAGGTCGAGGGAGTAAAAATGAAAGTGAGGTTGGGCCCAAGGCAAAGCGCAAGGGCATTCCTACGTACCCCATGAGAAAGGGAATCAAGACATACATAGTTCTGTATATGGAATGGTAAGTTTCCAGTGCCTCGGGTGATAAGGTTGTGCGGGTCTAGTCCACGCACCAAAAGAAGCGACATTTGATAGATCTTGTTTTTTCTTTAGGATGGTGTTTGTTTTTTGTGAAGCGATAGACCGAGGACAGAGAATCCTGGTGTCACTAAAGAAATCAAGCCACATAAAGGCATTGAAAAATTGTATTATGGATGAACAATACCAAATATGAAGCCCCCCCCCCCCGAGTGGGGACATCACAATGCAGTGCCTTTTTTCTTCATGTGTCCAAGATGATAATATCATAGTTTAGAGTCGTATGATAGGACCAACTATGCATTTTAACATTGTCAAATAAAGAGGCAATAGTTTAAAGTCATGTGTGTCCAAGCGGCATAGTTTAACATCATATGGATGGGAAACATATATGAGAAATGAGGTTTCAGGGGGAATTCTCATTACGTGATAAAGTATACCCGATCTGAATGAGGATGAGGTCCACATCACACCACACGCAATTCTGGGGAAGAAAATTCGGGCCGAGGGGCCATAAAAGGTCATAAAAATGGGGTTGGACTTGTAGAAAAAATGTCTAGGTGTTCCTATGTATCCCATGAGGATGGGAATCATGTAATACATAGTTTTGAGAGTGAATTTTAACATCATGTGTGATAAGTGATACTAGAGACTAGCTCCTAGAAGGGGATTACGTGGTGAGGTATTGAAAAACCAACATGAATGAGGTCATAATCCCACACTCGCCATTCCACGCAATCCTATTATATTCGTGGACTAAAAGTCTGAATAGAAAATATAATTAGTGGAACTTGAACTAGACCCAAAGATGTGATGTTTGGGTGTTCCTATGTATCCCATGATCATGGGAATCGTGTTATAATTAGTTTTAAGGGTTACAGTTCTTACTTCTTATAGACAGAACGTATAAGTAGATCTTAGTTTAAGGTCTTAGAACTCAGACCATGGAGAAGAGAAACTCTTCCAAGCAAGTGCAGACCTCGATCCGATCCCTAAACCCACGTGAGTTAAACTCAGTGTGGGAAACAAGGGAGGAAAAGTTTTTTGCAGCACACAGAATAAACACAAAGGGGAAATTAGTGTGGAGACCTTAATGATGCCTTCCTGTGGCTTTGTCCTTCTAACGTGAAAATTCACACTGAGGGATAGTACCAAGAGTGTCGAAAATTTTCTTAGACATGATGGCATGAAAAATGATGTGAATATTGAAACCAACATTTATGGCTTAGTGGGGTTGGCGTGACGATAGAGGATAACTGTTGACCATGTTTGAAACAAAGCATTCATCTCATGTGACCTAAAATGAGAATCAATAAAAGATCATCGACCACTAACCATATTCAAAACGTGGGACTTATATCAATTTGTCGTTCGAGGTCCTCGAGGATGTTGGCCTGAAATTGTAGGAGAGCTTTTGGCTGAGCATCCAAGCCATTCATGGGTCCTTTTGGATGAGGATGATGATGGATGCCCACATGAAGGAGAACATGAAGCTTGAAAAATGGGTGAGAGCAGGTCTAGGTAGAATCCAACACTCTAGGTCCTAAACCAGAGTACTCTTGGGCACATTGATGAATCACCGAAGACGTTTGAGGGGCACAACTTAAGAGCATCTGGATCAAAAAGGTGAGCATAGGACAGGGGAGAAAAGGGCTCTCAGGAGAAAGAGGTAAGTGGCATGGCTGTTAAAGACCCTTGTATAATGAGGACACAAGCCCATATCACACCGTATACCCCTCTCCTAGAAGGACTCTGGATAAGGGGCCTAGATGATAACGAGGTGTCTAAGAGATGGGGATGGACCCAAAGACTAAATGTTAAATCAGTCCTACATATCCCATAAGGATTGGAGTCAAGTCACATGTAGTTCTAAAGAAGGATGTCGTGTAGTTTTATGTAATGCAGCAAGGATGAAAATGGGAGTAAGGTATCCCAACGAGGGATGTGTATGACACGATGAGTAGCCTGGGGTGAATGAGGACATAAGCTCACACCCCATCATACAATCCTAAATGAGCAATTCGGCCAAAGGGATGAAAAGGTTGAGGGACCTGAAACGGGAAATCCCAAGTAATTCATAGTTTAACTTCTTGTGGTGATGATGATGGTAGTGTTTGTTTAAGCTCATAGGGAATGGATATTAGATGCCTAGTTTAATGTCATATTCATGGGACAACTGGGTAGAAAGGGAGAATCATCGCGCCTTTGGAAAACAAAAAAATGAAAACAATGATAGAGGATAACTGTTGACCATGTTCACAACATAGTATTCATATTTGTGTGACTACAGTTTAGGGGAAAACAATTGAGCATCGACCATTAACCGCATTCTCAATATAGTACTTGTACCAATTTTTCAATCGAAATCCTTAGGGATTTTGGCCAGAAATTGTTGGAGATCCCTAGGGCCTAGAATTCATCTCGTTCGGGGGTCTTTTTGAATATGAAAGATAAGGGAAACCCAAATGATTGGGCGGGCGAAGCATGGTGGGGTTGGTGCTTTCAAAATTTATGATTGATGGAGGGATTTATCAAGGGGATATGTGTGGCATGTGAAAAATAGCCCGATGTGAATGAGGACATAATTTCATATTGTACCGCACAATCATAGATGAGAACATGGGCCAGGGGGCCAAAAGGGTCGAGGGACCTGAGGTTGGGAGTCTTGGCCAACTGTAGACAAATGACCCCTAATATGGGTATTGCCTTACCAAAGTTCTTAATCCCACATGATCCATGATCGGTATGGGAAGCAAGGAATATGATCAGGTTATCCCCTACACCTGAGGGGAAAATAGTGAAGAATGAAAATCTGGTAGGGTCTATCCTGACCAAATCAAAGCTTCTGCCCAATGTGGGTGGATTTTGAAGAGGTTTCAGGATAAAATAGTTCACTACACCCAACATTTGGGACTTATATGGAAGGTGATATTGATGGAGGATGGTTTTTGACCATGTTTGAAACACAATGTCTGTATCGTGTGACCTGAAATTAGAAAGACAAATGAGTGTCGACTGAAGACCATTTCTCAATTTAGGACTTGTATCAATCTGTTGCTCGAAATATTTGAGTATGTTGGTCTAAAATGGTAGGAGAGCCCTTGGGCTGAGCATCCATGTCATTCGGGGGTCCTTTTGGATATGGATAATAATGGAAACCCAAATTATTGGGTGTGAAGCATGGATATTCCTATGCAACTTAACATCATGGAGGATGATGGAGGCTGAAAAGATCTCCAATGAGGGGAGTACATGGTGCGGTCATCATGATCTCAACATGAAGGAGTTAAAAAGATTACACCTTACCATGTATTTCGACATGAAGGGAGATTTAAATGTTGGGATGGGCCTATAGATGAAATGTCTGGGCATTCCTACATATCCCATAAGGGTGGTAATAAATCCACATGTAGTTCTTGAAGGCCAGGTAGTTTAGCGTCGTTTGGTGAGGTCATGGGAGAATATAATAACAAGGAGGGGGAACATGGTGTGATCATCATAATCCTGAAATGAGTGGGGCCAAAGGTCCCTACACAACCCTGTAGATGCCGAAAAGTGCTTCAGTGATGGAAAAAGTTTTGAAGAGACAAATCGAAGTCATATTTGAACACGAAGACCCGGTTCGGATGGCCTAGAGGTGATGCGCAAAAAATGGGTTGAAGTGTGCGAAAAAATATGTGTCACGATGAAAGTATCGGGATTCGGGAAGAGTCCCCAGCATAGGCATGAAATAATTTTGCACCCGCACCCCGCGCGGTTGATATTTTGCGTCGCCACCTCTGTCGCGCAATTATTTCACGCAGCCATGAATTCTGCACTGTCGGATGCCTATAAATATAAAGATACCCCCTTCCTTTTCGGGGCTGAAGAATCTGAACCGGCTCTCGTGCATGTAATCGGCAGTCCGCGCATGCGCAATATGGCCTTCAGGTACGGTTCTTTTCATGCCCAATTGCCTCGGGGTCTACCTTCGCACGAGACCCCCTTTGGTATAGACTGAACTACAATCCTTTCAGGGTCTACCCCTTGTGCGCAATTCCTTCTATTGCACCCAGACCGGCCAGTTGCGCACAATCCCTTCTTTTGCGCGTGCACCCTATCCTTATGTGCGGCCTTTGCCACCTGTGTGTAATTAATACACCTTGTGTGCAATCCTCTTAGACACGCGCAAACCTATGCCCCCAATTCCACATAGGTATCATCAATTTCGTGTTGTCCTGGGGCTTTTCACGCCGGGCTCCCTTATTTCATGCAAACCTAAAGGGTTGCACGCAATTCCCTGGACCCTTCACCTTGGTGCTCCCCGGGAGCCCTCTTGTGCGAAAACCCAATTCCCTCCATTTGGGTGCCATTCGTAGGTGTCTTGTTCACCCCAGGCATCCACATCATACATGATTTTCCCATACGATCTTTTAGGCTTGTACGAAATAACTTCAAAGTCCCTTGGATAATTCTTCCCATTGCATTGCTTTTCCACATGCTTCTTCGCATAGGCACACTAATGGATATTGATTCTTCTCATAGCCACGCTAACATGTACCCCCATGATGGTTCGCTCCTAGACACCCCCTCAGTATAGCCTTGTCGATGCCTTCACATCCACAAGGGGCAGAGGGTACTGGCCATTTAAGTCCTAGGGGTGCAGTGTAAACCCACCTCGTCTGAGCTGCAGGATTTTAAACTGCCAAGAACTTCATCCTCAACACATGATGTTAAATTGTGACCTGGCCCTGTGCCTTGCACGCAGGGTCCCCCCTCCTCGAACATTCTACATGCCCACTCTTCTCTACGAGGATGGGATAATCCCTAACATGGGGTGATATCCTTTTTATTGGAGTGGCGTTTGTCCGCGGGGAAGGGCATCCACCTTGGTGTAAGCCCCTATATTTTCTTAGAGGAGGCAGCACCCCTGGTCCTCCTCACTTCCTCGGTGCCAAGTCCAACGGAGGGAATGATAGGGAACAGTGCTCCTCCTCTCTTCTTGGGTTCCAAATCCCTCTCCCGCTACACTTTTTCGCCCTCGGGCCTCCATCTTGGAGTAAGTCCCGGCACCATGGGCCACTCAACGCGTAAGCCCCTCCTCATTTCCCACAAAATCACTCTTCGTGATGTGATCGTTAGGTCTATGTTGTCTCTTGTTTCTCACACTGAGCATGATTCCCTCTGAGCATAGAGTGAGCATCGACCATGAAAAACATTGGGCCACCTCAGAGCGTAAGCCCCAAATTCCCTCGTCCGATCTGCAGGACGTTAAACTGCCAAGCACTATCGTCCCGCATGATGTTAAACTGTACACCCGAACTATAGGGACATTGATCTGTGCTAAGGCATTGTATGTAGGAACCCTCCACGAGGTTCAAGCCCCACCACATTGGGCCGCCTCAGAGTGTAATCCCTAATCCATCCCGAACTACGTGGACTTTCATTCCCTTCCACGAGGATACGTAGGAAGCCTCTATGAGGTTCAAGCCCACCAATCGGTCGTTCCGACCCCATTCACGTCGGTTCACTGAACACCATGGGCCACCTCAGAGCGTAAGCCCCAAATGCCCTCTTCCTTCATGACGTTAAACTGTACACCCAAACTATGGGGACTTTGATCTGTCCTAAGTCATGGTACGTAGAAATCCTCAATGAGGTTCAAGCCCCACCACCTAGGGCCGCCTCTGAGTGTAAGCCCCAATCCATCCCGAACTATGAGGACTTTGATCCGTGATAAGGCATGGTACATAGGAAGCCTCCATGAGGTTCATGCCCCACCACCTTGGGCTACCTTAGAGTGTAATCCCTGAATTCCCTCGTCCAAGCTACAGGCCGTTAAACTGTTAAGCACCACCATACCGCATGATGTTAAACCGTACACCTGAACTATATGGACTTTGATCCGTACTAAGTCATGGTATGTAGGAATCCTCCATGAGGTTCAAGCCCCACCACCTTGGGCCACCCCAGAGTGTAAGCCCCAATCCATCCCAAACTACAGGGACTTTGATCTGTTATAAGGCATGGTACATAGGAAGCATCCACAAGCTTCAAGCCCCACCACCTTGGGCCACCTTAGAGTGTAAGCCCCAATCCATCATGAACTACGAGGACATTGATATGTTCTAATCCATGTTATGTAGGAAGAATCTATGAGGTTCAAGCCCCACCACCTTGGGCCACCTCAAAGAGTAAGCCCCAAATGCCCTTGTCTGAGCTGTAGGACGTTAAACTACGAAGCACCACCATCCTGCATGACGTTAAACTGTACACCCAAACTATGAGGACTTTGATCCGTGCTAAGGCATGGTATGTAGGAAGCCTCCATGAGGTTAAAGCCCCACCACCTTGGGCCGGCTCAGAGTGTAAGCCCCAATCCATCCCAAACTATGGGGACTTTGATCTGTTATAAGTCATATTATGTAGGAAGCCTCAACGAGGATCAAGCACCACCACCTTGGGCCGCCTCAGAGCGTAAGCCCCAATCCATACCAAACTACGGGGACTTTGATCCATGCTATGGCATGGTACGTAGGAATCATACATGAGGCTCAAGCCCACCACTTGGTCATTCTGACCCCATTCACGTCGGTTCACCAATACCATGGGCCGCCTCAGGATATAAGCCTCATACCCGTCCCGCATGATGTTAAACTCTATTCGCCATTTGAACTACATGTTCTCTGATTCCCCACCACGGTGATACATAGGAGCCCTCCACAAGGCTTAATCCCAACACCCATGTCTCATCCTGACCTCTCCCTTGAGCCAACGCATCTCGAGAAGCTCATTCCCTAACCCAGAGGTTCCACTTCTTCTGGGTCCCATCCATGCATCCATTCTCATGGGTCACCTCTTCAGGTGTCCCATTGTTTCACCAAACTATGTGGACTTTGATTCCCTACCACGGGGATATAAAGGAAGTCTCCTCGAGGCTCAATCCCAAAGCCATCATTCATCCTAATTCTAACCCGGACCTCCACATCCCGGTGGGATCATGCCACTTCATTCCTCATTCCCCTCCATAGCATTCGGAAATCTTCCCACATGCGGGCCCCAAAATCAGTGTTCCCTCCAGGGGGTTCTTCAATTTGATCCACTCTAATAGGTGTTCTGATCAATTTGATCTGTCTTCGCTGGATGTTTAACTTCTGGCATACCATGTGTTAAACTTGGGATGTTGAGGAAAACCTCATATACATTCCAATGGAATACAATTCCATGCATTCGATGTGGGATTCTTTGGGTTTCTACACCCTCAAAAAATCCCTATAATAAAGGAAATAATACATACATTCCAATTCCCCAGCGTCAAGACACGCCAGTGACGCCCTAACGTGACTACTCTCCTAACCAAGGGTTGCCGCCCTGACCGGACTCCTTGGAAGGTCCTGAAAGAAGTGGCGAAATTAACTGGTGTCCATGAAGAGATGGCGTCGGGAAGAGCTTGACAAACTACATCTTAAATCTATAAGGGTGACCCAGATTAGGTGACGAGCTCTGAGGAGGAATCCACAGAGGGAAGAACCAACATCCCATCATCCCGTTTTGATCATAGAGTAGGTGTCCCTGAATAAGGAGTGGATGCCGCCAACCTTTGGAATGTAGGAATGCGGGGTAACAACAGTGCGTCCTCTACGTGACGGATGCATGTTCCCCAACAAAAGCGTCAAAAACAGAAAATGGTGAACCCGACGTGAAGCTCCTCTCCTCTGCATGGAGGCTAGAAACATTCGAGGAAATAGTGTATAAGCATGTCATCTGACCTCGTCATCCGGTATCAGGTCCCACCAAACAGAACTGATGGGAAACTCACTAGAAGTTAAAACATTCAGGACATTGAGCATTATATTCTACGACGTTGTCAGTGTGGATCCCTTTTTCCGACCACAGAAGATGGAGTGGCGTTGTGGTACTGGTTGTCAATTTATTTTCCTAGCAGTGTTAATGAGTTCATCTCCCTGCTTTCAGGAATCAAGTTGTTGCATCTGTATCTCATTCACCTGCCCACCGACGCAGGGGCAGGGGCAATACCGACGCAGCTACCCCACACGGTTCTACCCTTTCCATGACAGCTTCAATCGCCATTACTTCTAGGTTCCCACTCCCCCTATCCCCATCATATATTATCCATTGAATGATAATTAATGAACTTGTACGAAGGTACGAGGAGGAGGGGGTCATGCCCACCAGGGACATGGCCCGTTTCGATCTTGAGGCTGTTGTGCCTAACCATCAATGCCACCCTCAAGGGCCACGCAGGGAGACGCTGCTCCACAACCCAACATTAAATAATTTTAGGAGATTATCCCTAGAACACCTTGACACCTCCCTCCCCTACGATGACGAGGTAGGGGATGTCCGGTTTGGCCCAATTGAAGTACTGCTTCAAGGGATCTCGGCGAGGGCTCCCGCCAGGCCGCGTCGGCACCACCACCTGGTGCCCCAAGCAAAGGAACAGGTAATCCACACACCTGCACCACCGGCTCCAGTCCATCTGACCTGACTCCAGCATCAGGCATGAGTGGAAGAGGATGCTCACCTCAGGGAAACAACGTCAACAACCACTGTGGCCCGAGCCACCGCTGACTCCTATCACCAACTCCCCACACACGTTGAGCAGGGGGATCTATACACCCGACCCAGATCCAGGCCCCAACTTCCCCACGGGCAGGCTGGGTCGACTCTCCCAGTCACTAGCACAGGCAATGGTCACTGCATACCAATCCACAGTAGTGTCATTCAATGTGAAGGCCTACCCCATGCCGCCGTTACGAAAGGTGTTGGGCCTCCCTGCTTCCAACCTCATCTTGGAGGTCTTCCTGGCACTAGATTCAGCCTAAGGGTCTTCCCCATGACAGTAACACTCCGTGTAGAGGTCTCTCGTGTTCTCACTACACAAGGTATAGGGTCACTTCCCCTGTCGCAGACCGCGTGTATGGAGACAGTGCATGTCCGATAACTCGCCAACATGGAGTTCCTCCCCATGTCCCTATGCCAATCGGTAAAGGTCATCCTCGCCCCAACAATCAGAGAGGTGGAGGCCAACCCCACTTCACCAACGTCTAGCATGGAGGTCCTACCCATGTCCCTTTCGACATCTGTCCCAATGCTCTTCACACCCCGGATTTCTCGGGTAGACACCCTCTCCGCCCCAGCACCAGTGCGGCCAGAGGACCCCATGATGGAAATTAGCCCTTCCCTGAGGAGCCACCCAGGGGAAGGAAGGTAGGTCATCACCGCCGCAAGAGGAATTCTGGGGAATGTCGGACAGAAATCAGACCAGTCCGCTTCTCAGACTTCGTGGCGGAGTACGAATTAGCACTGGAGCCCTCTCCTCAGTACTCTGAGTCAGGGGTTGGGGTTGGGACGAGGCGCATCAGCCTCGTACTCCCCAAATGCGAGATCCATATGATCCCTACCTCCCTCTGAAGGTATATCTAGGAGGAAGAGAACTTGGCATACCCTCGAGGACCGGCCTCTCTATTGCCACTGACCTCTCTAGAAGCACCTTCCGCCTCAACCAGAGATAGCGTAGAGCTATTTTGGGGGTCTATGGCGAAAGAGACCCGACATAGCACACCCTCAGTGGACGTTGATGCAGTGTTAGGTGGCCTAGTCTACAGTTCATCCTATCGTTATATGGTGGCCAGGTCGCTGCAACCCTCGTAGGACAGCCCAAGAATCAGCGGCCAATCATCCTGCTCGCCGTATTCTCCACTGTCCAGCCCACCGACCCAACATCATGCCTCGGTGTCGCTACCAATTTCCCGGCCACCCTCAGTTGATGAGTGGGTCAACCAAAATACAGACCATGGATCTGAGCCGGGGAGCTTCTGGACCATCCTCGCAGTGGGCCACTTCCCCGAGAATTCTTAGCCAGTCGTAGGGTTGAATTTTGATAGGCCATAATCGCTCACCCTGGAGGAGTTTGAATGTTTCTTCTAGACCCTCTGGGCGACTCACTTCTATCTTTTCCACCACCGAATGACTTATCCCGGGAGCCAAGAGCACCTAGAAGACCTCGACGAGAAATGCCGCCTAGTTGACATGGCCACACTCCCCATGGTCCGGCACCCTAAGTCACCTAGCCGCCACAGGGCCCTCCAATAGCAATGTGTTCATATTTTCCAAGTACTCCACAAAGTTATTGAAGAGGCTACCCCCCATGCGCAATTATGTGGCTAGGGGCAGTACTCTGGCCTCCTCTTCAATGCGATTCGCCGGCAGCCTGAATCTCCTAGAGATAGTGAGAACATGCCCCCAAGAAGAGTGGCAGTCAACATGACCGATCTGTCAGGAGGGGAAAACATGCTGGAACTTCTTGATGGGGACTCCCCCCTAAGGACGTGTTGCCACTGGACCCATCGGGGAGGATTAAAT
The DNA here is from genome assembly GCA_963277665.1 of Viscum album. Taxonomy (NCBI): domain Eukaryota; kingdom Viridiplantae; phylum Streptophyta; class Magnoliopsida; order Santalales; family Viscaceae; genus Viscum; species Viscum album. The sequence goes on along the minus strand of OY728130.1, from coordinate 661,950,551 downwards.
GCCAGCAGAGGAACCTCCTAGGTCTCCCTCTACCCACTGAGGCATTGATACTAAGCTGGAATGTCGGAAAGTGAAAAGAGCATGTTGGAGCTATCAAGTTCTCCGACTCGTCTGCCTCGGTGCAGAAGACAGAAGAAGACTCTAAGAAGGCCACACAATGCCAACTGCTTGTCGAGAAGAAGAAGTTTGTAGAAGATCTTCTGGCTGAATGCATTCTAGAGCAGCGACCCAACTACAGTGATCCTAGGCTAGGGAAGCAGGGGTAGGAACAACTTCCCCACGATGAGATTCTCCCAGATAACCCTGATCATGTCATATTCACTGATAGAGGAGAGGCTGAAGCTCATGGAAAGAGGGTACAGTATTTCTCACCAAACCCTCCTGAACGGCCTGACAATCCAAGGAACCCCAGCTGGGATCCGCCGGCCGTACCAAGGGTCGCTCCACCTACTGCTCCAAGAGTCGCTGAGCTTGTCTACCACATTAAAGAGCCCAGCAATGCACTCATGGTTAGGGATCCCTGTTAGGACAGAGACCCGCATCTAGACGATCCAATGGTGGTGCTCATCACCCTCCACGAGGGTTTGGAAACATGATAGGTGGCTATCCCATCTGATGAAAAGCCATATCTGGCATTGGTGGATGACATGCCAGCACCCCCTGGATTGGGGAATCCCACTTTCTCCCCCTTTAACGGGACAGGGGACCCACCAAAGCACCTGGACCACATTAACTCAAGGTTTGAGCCTAGGTTAGGGACCCCAGCGTAGCAGGAGGCTGCCAAGATTTGTTGCTTTGTTCAGACACTGGAGGGGACGACATTCATTTGGTACAGCCAGATCCTGGTTGGATCTGTTACAAGCTGGGAGAACCTTCACAGGAAGTTCCTTTACTAGTTTAGCTCTACCACACTGAAGACGAACATCGCAACCTCTTTAGGTGCAAGAAAAGTCTCGACGAGCGAGTCTCGGACTTCAACGCCCGGTGGAAGGGGCTCAAAAAATCCTTTGACATGCCACTAACTACGGAGAAATTATTGAAGATGTGCATGGGGAATGTCAAGACGGAACTGGTTCCCAACCTGATCACTCAGAACTATCCCGAAGGGTTCTGAGACTTGTTGGATAAGGCCCTACACCTTAAAGAAGCCTTACAACAGGTCATTCAGGCACATCCGATACCCCCTGTAATCTTGGAAAGTAGGGATTCTAGAGCCAAGCCTGCCATGGAGGCCTATATAGATGCCCCCCAAAAACTAGAATTGTTTCCAGTGGAGCCAGCTCCACAGCCCCACAGAGGTCCACCACCACGGGCACAACTTCCAGCCTAGCAGCGTCCCCAAAATCAGAAGGCACCCCCGCGTAATGTGCCGCCACCTCCTAGGAGAGATAATCAAGTTCCACCTCCTCGGAAAGCTCCTCCCCCCCCACCCCCGACAGGGTCAAGTTCTTAGAGACCCATTTCTGGAAAAAAGGAATCTGACCTACTCATTTGATGAGGCTCAGGTCCTCGGTTACTTCCACAGTGCCTTAGAGCAGAGAATCATATGACTGCCTGAGTGCTGGAAGCCAGAAGAGGCACATCTCACTGATCACCCCAACTACTGCCCTTATCACCAGATCCTGGGGCACACCATCAAGCAGTGATATGTGTTCAAGGACTGGATCCAAGACCATATTGACAACAACATAGTCAGGTTGGTCCCAGCCTCGGCACAAGTGGAGTGTGTCTTTATGAGATTAGATAATAGTAGTGATAGCAAAGGTGGGTAGCATAAGGTTTCCGAACATGCGTCCCAGACGTATAATGACTGGATGGCTTGCAAGACATTTTCCAACTCCCATGGCATCATTCGAGCATGCCTAAATCAGCTAGAGCCTTTAGAAGTTGTGGCCACCCATTAGGTGTCATCACCTCAGCTGGCCCCTTCCTAGAAGAGCAAGCATCGACAGCGCAAGAAGAAGCATTGCGCCCTGCCGATGCTATCGTCTTCCCGCACTCTCAGTGACTTCATGCCCCCTAAGAATGGAATTCCCCCTAGGATCTGTCCAGTGGTGGATGATTTGTGCAGTGATAGCTGAGGGTACGCTTCAGTTAACACCGTCAAGTTGGTAAATCCCTATATGAATCCCGATGAGGGGGAGTGCCAGGTGAACCTCCCCAATGTCCCCATATGATGCCAATGTTGGAAGAGCCGTGGCCATATTGGTCGTTGGGGAACATCAGTTCGAACCTCCAGCCAGTCTGTGCATGCCACTAAGACCAGACAGTAGGCCCAGTGCAGAAGTTAGCACATGCAGCCTCTTCATCCTGTGTCGACAGGACCACCTTTGCCACCATTTGTGCTACTGTATCAGGAAGAACCACTACAGACGTGTCGCTACCAGCATCGCCCTGCTACAGGCCAATCTTAGTCGCCCGGTCATCATCCGGTAGCTACCCTTCGGGCTTCGACCAGTGAGCAGCGAGATATACCCGGCACTAGTCTCCCTCTAGTCCAACAGGCAGGGCCTGCCATGCCTCTAATCACAGAGCAGCCTCCTATGAGCATAATTTCACACCTGGCACGGAAGTATGATATTCTAAAGAACCTCGTTTTCATCCCAACGAGGCTTTCCATCCTTAAAGCCATTCTCCTATCGCCAGATATGTGTGAAGCACTCGCTGAGTATTTAAGGAGCCCCCACTAGTTTGAGATGGAGGTAGCAGCTGCAGAGGACTTCCATGCTGAAACGGTTGAGGATGTCGAATGCTAGGCCATCATTTCATTCTTTGTAGAAGATGAGGGATCCCCTATATAGGGTCACATCCACCAATTGTATATCACTGGCCAATTCAATGGCATGGAGGTTCACTGTTGTCTCGTTGACACCGGCTCCAGAATCAACCTCATCCCGACACGGACACTGTGGAAGCTAGGGATATCCAAAGATGACCCGACTCCATCCGATTTAAGGATCAAGGGATATAACAGGATAGAGTAGACCCTGTTCAGAAAGATCTGTCTGAAGACCCAGTTTGGCTGCCTAATTTCTAGCATTGAGTTCATGGTTGTCTCCCAGGACACCACGTATAATGCATTGATGGTCAGGCCATAGCTCCACCTGCATGCAGTGGTCCCCTCATCGTATCACCAATGCCTCAAGTACTCCCTTAATAGTCGAGTAGGCTTACTCCAAGTTGAATCATCTCCTTTCTCCTCTTGAAATTCCCACTACTTGGATGCTGATTATTACAAGAGCAAGGATAAACAAGTCCAGGAAAGCGAAGTTGAGCCCATCGCTGCTACGACCGACCCTTGGGTAGGACTGAATGATGCCTACGTCTTCGTGATCTATCGGTTGGAGGCCACAACCCCCGATATGGGGCAATGTTTTATCATTTCTGGGACAAGGGGAATCATACACCCAAATCTAGGCAGTGTTAGAATATCACTTCATATTCTTATACAAACCAGGCCCCAGTGATCCCAGATCCTCCCACTTCTATCAGGTATCAAGACGTCTGGATCATAGAAACGGTTGTACGTCATACTTGAATATTTCACAGAGATAGAATTAGTCGGCTCCGGTCGACGTGCCACTATTGATTTGATATTATCAAGCATGGACCTTTGGGCTAGAGACCAAATGGGATCAGGTCAAGATCCTTCATAGCCATGGTCTCGGCAGCGCCGGAGTGCCCCGATGCAATAACCACTGCCGCACAAGCTAGTAGCATCCTCCCATTAGGATTTGGTAGCTCAGAAGAAGCTCCCCCATGGGGGATCCATCCATAAGTGGATAATAAGATATAGAGGATGCTCCCCCTTCCTTTGAGGAAGGTTTCTATGCCACGGTCGATGAACTGGTACAGGTGAACCTCGATAGCGAGGTAGACTCAATACCAACGTTGATCAATGCCACTATGTCCCCCGAGGAGTACCAACAGTACATATAATTCCTTAAATAGAACCATGACGTATTTTCCTAGAGTTACAAAAATATTACAGGACTAGATCCTCATGTAGTCTTCCACCGCCTCGGTCTCCCGAAAAATCATCGTGGGTTCAAGCAGCCTCCCAAAAAGATGCATCCATCTCACGGTGCCTTGTTTGAGGCCGAAGTTGACATGGTCATTAGAACCAACTTCATCAAGGAGGTCTAATACCCCAAGTGGCTATCCAACATCGTTCTAGTCAGGAAGAAAAATGGGCAGATCAGAGTCTACATCGACTTCTGAGATCTCAACCACCATTGCCCGAAGGATGATTTCCCCTTTCTGATGATAGAATTGTTGATCGATGCTACGATAGGGTTCCAAGCACTCTCCTTCATGGATGGTTACTCTGGATATAATTAGATCTGGATGTCCCCCGAGGACAGGGATTCTACCACTTTTAGAGTGCCAAAAGTTACTTTCTATTACCAGGTTATGCCCTTTGGCCTAAACAATGCAGGTGCCACCTATCAGCGAGCCATGCATAGAATATTCATGCCAATCCTGGGAACATTGGTGGAGTGCTATGAGGAAGACCTGGTAGTCAAAAATCACCAGTTCCAGGACCATCTCAATGACCATGAAAAAGTGTATGATTTCTTCTGTTCCCGCCACCTGAAGAAGAACCCATTGAAGTGTGCTTTCGGGGTCAATTCTGGTAATTTTCTTGGCTTTGTCATCCGGTACCAAGGCATAAAGATTGACCTGGAAAAGATCAAGGTCGTCAGCCAGATGCCTCCCCTGAGAAATATTCAGGAGCTTCAAGGTCTCCAAAGCCAGTTATCCTACATAGGTCGATTCATTACGAATCTGGCTGGAAAGTGTAAGCAATTTTATCGGCTCATGAAGAAGGGCACCGCTTATGAGTGGGAAGAAGAGTTCCAGAATGCCTTTAAGGAAATAAAGTAGTATCTACATCAGCCTTCGGTCTTGATGACACCTGTCTCTGGGAAGCTGCTGATTCTTTATGCCACCACCCTAGAACTGTCCATCGGTGCCCTTCTCACCCAGAAGAACAATGAGGGGATAGAGAATAGCCTCTATTACCTTAGCCGCATGATCCTCTATACGAAATCCAGATACTCCATCATAGAGAAGAGCTGCCTTTCTCTTGTATTTGTTGTGCAAAAGTTGCAACATTACCTAAAACACCATGAGGTACAACTAGTGTCTCGAGTGGACCTGCTGAAGTACATTCTGAATCACCCCATGTTGACTGTTCGACTAGCGGGGTGGGTAGTAATCCTCCAATAGTTCAATATTAGGTTCATCCCCAAGAAGGATATCAAGGGACAAGAATTGGAGGACATCCTAGTTGCGCATCCAACCTCTGCGAACAAGTCCTTGGACTTGGATTTTCCCAATGAGGCAATCCTCTCAGTCAATCAGGTCATCCCATGTTGTAAAATGGACTTCGATGGTGCCTCCCGGAGCCCCACTGGTCAGAGGGTCAATGATCCTAGGCTCAACAGAGTATGTCTGGGTATCGTCTTTATCACCATGGTGCAAGCCATCCTTCCATACTCATTCCTTCTGTCAGAGGGTTGCACAAACAACGAGTCAGAGTATCAGGCCCTTGTTACTGGTCTCGAGCTTTCCCTTGAGATCGACGTGCCCCATTTTCATGTGAAAGGGGAATCTGAGCTAGTTATTAAGCAGGTCAATGGTGACTATGTTGTCTAGAAGCCAGAGTTCGTACCGTTGTTAGAACGCACTCTCCATCTGATGGCCTAGTTCCCATGTCGGCCAGAGGTTATCCATGTCCCTCAGTAACAGAACATTCGGGCATATGCTTTGGCCCACCTGGCTGTGTCGCTTGAAAAACCCAAACATGATGATCTAATTATCCATGTGGCACACCGAAGAGTCATTTCTCTCATCACCCTAGGGAATGACGATGGCATGCGAGTAAGATATCTTACCACTGGGTCCTCTAAATCGGGATCACTAGGCTCTTCAGATGTAGTGATTTATGTTACGCTCAACTAGATGGACCCTTATGTCAAGTATCTCTAAAATGGTTGTTTCTCAGCTGATTGGGCCAAACGCGAGCGAATATGGCACCACACATTGTAGTTTACCTTCCAGTGTTGTCCCAGTCTTGAGAAGATCCTCTCTATGTGTGGTTTCGATGGTTTTATCCTCTATTTCATCCAAGGAGTTGGGATTCCACAAGCCATTCAAAAAGTTCATGCCGGTTCTTGTGGTTCCCACCAGGCTGGGTCGAAACTGTCTCACTAGATTCGGAGATTAGGGTATTTTTGGCCCTCTATGATCCACGACTACATCGAGTTCTCCAAGAGTTTCCATGAATGAAAGGTTCATGCTAACTTTGTGCATTAGCCACCAGAGCTTCTCCACACAACCATGTACTCATAGCCCTTTGCAGTCTGGGGGTTAGATTTCAGGAGACCATACCCACCGGCAATGGATCACCAATGCTGATTCATTCTGACCTCTATTGATTTCTTTTCCAAGTGGTCAGAGGCAATTCCACTCAAGGATGTCAAGGCTCGTTCCATCGTCGACATCATGAGTTCCAATATCATCTATCAATTTGGAGTACCTCATGCTATCATAATCGACAACAGTGCCAAATTTCAAGTAGCCAAGATGATGAAATTGTACGCCAAGTACAACATTCACTCCAACCATACCTCCCGCTATCAAATGCAAGAAAATGGACAGATTGAGGTGTTTAATAAAACCCTCTCTAACATTCTTCAAAAACTGGTTGGTCAGAACAATAAGAGTTGGCTGGATAAGCTCCCCAACGCCCTCTGTTCTTATCGAACAATGACCCATAAATCCACCCAGATAACCCCATATTCCCTAGTGTATAGAACTGAGGTTGTCCTGCCAATCGAGGTTCAGTTTCTCTCATTGCACATAGTGATCTATGACCAGCAAGAACCAGATAGATTGGTTGATATCTATCTAGTTGAATTGGAAGCACTGGACAAGAACAAGCTTCATGCACTGCACAACCTAGAAAGGCATCAGAGCAAGATGTCTTGAGCTTTCAATAAGAAGGTTCACCTCTGCTCTTTCCTATAAGGTGATTTGGTATTATCCCTCAGGGAACCAATGATCCCTGGCAGGAAACCTCACAAGTTGGAGCCCAAGTGGGAAGGACCTTTCATTGTTCATAAGGTTTATCCCAATGGAGCATACTCCCTGGTGACCATGGATGGTGAGCGTATAACTCCTCCCACCAATGACAAATTCCTCAAGCAATAATTTTCCTAATCCCTGTGGTCCCCCATGACCTTAAACTGGACTACGGGGTCCACCATGACCTTAAACTGGATGGTGGTCCCGCACAACCTTAAACTGCTCGTCCCGCATGATGTTAAACAGTATGTGGTCCTGCACGACCTTAAACTGCTCATCCAGAATGACGTTAAACTGTATGTCTTCCTGCATGACCTTAAACTGCTCGTCCTGCATTCCGTTAAACTGTATGTGGTCCCACATGACCTTAAATTCTTCATCCAGCATGACGTTAAACTGTATGTGTTCTTGCACGACCTTAAACTGCTCGTCCCACATGATGTTAAACTGTATGTCCCGCACACCCTTAAACTGCTCTTCCCGAATGATGTTAAACTGTATGTAGTCCCGCACAAACTTAAACTCCTCGTCCTACATGATGTTAAATTGTACGTCATCTTGAATGACATTAAACATTATCATTAAGAACTATGTGTGGCTTAATTCCCACTCTTATGGGATACATAGGACCTCCTGAACATTTAGATTTCGGGTCCATCCCCATCTCGTAAAGATCGCATGATATCCCGGTCACCTAGGCCTCTTGTCCTGTCCCTCTCCACGAGGGGGATATATAAGTGTGTTATAGGTTTATTCCCTACTTCACATTAGGTTTTTGGGACCATTCCCCTTCTCTCGGGAATCCGATATGTCTTGGACACCCTCAAGTTGAGTCCCTCGACCCCTTGCAGTGGTTCGCCAATGTGTTCAGAGTACTCTGGTATAGGACCAGGAGTGTCAGATTCAACTTAGGAAAGTTCCTTCCACTTTTCAAGCTTCATGTTCCCCTTCATTTGGGCCCCCATTATCTTTCACACCTAAAGGGACCCCCAAAAACGGCATGGATACCATGCCTGAGGGCTCTTCTACCATTATGGGCCAATGCCCCCAAGGGTTTTGGACAACAAATTGATACAAATCCCACGTTGTGAACATGGTCAGCGGTCGATGATCATTTTTTTGTCCCCAATTCAGGCCAACGTGACAGGATGTTGTGTTCCAAACATGGTCAACAGTAATCCTCCATCGTCACGCCAGCCCCTTCAGGCCTTGAATGTTGGTTGCATGATTCACATTATGTTCCACCCCATCATGTCCAGATGGAATCTCAACAATCTTGGAACTATCCATCATTGCACCTTCACAGGTCAGGGGGACAAAGCTGCAATACGGCATCTTTCGGGACTCCCATGGTCCGAGCTCTAAGTCCATAAACTAAGATCTTCATTAAGGTCTATGTGAAGCTTGAGCCTCATACCCATGGGATATGTAGGATCACCTGAACATCGTGCTTCCGGGTCCAGCTCAGCTGGTAGCTAGTCTCTCCTACCCCTTATCCTCTGACCCTCGCTGGCCTCTTGGCCCGAGGCCCCTTTCCCAAAGGTGCACGTGGTGATGATCTGGACCTCGTCCACATTCACGTTGGGTATGTTTTATCACATCCTGTGCATTCCTCCATGTCCAAGCCATATGAATTTAAACTGTGTTGTTGGTCCTACCACATGACCATAAACTATGACAATATCGTCCCGACCACACGAACAAAAACGACATTGCATTGTGATGACCTCATCATAGAGGAAATCACATTGGGTATCAGTTATTTACCATACCATTTGTCAACACCAGTATATGGCTTGATTCTTTTGGAGATTCCAGGAATTTACAGCCTAGGATGGTCGCTCCACAAAAGAAAAACCATTCACTTTAAAGGTAAAACAAGATACATCAAATTTCTCTTTTTTTGGTTCAAGGGATAGACCCAGACGCCCCATCCATCCTTTTCACTAGTACCTTATTGTGTCATTCCACCTTCCAAGAACTACGTACGGCTTGATTCTAATCCTTATTAGATACGTAGGAGTGCCCGTGCACTTCCATGCGGGCCCAGCCTAACTCTCATGTTCGGTCCCTTGACCGGAACACTTCCCTAGGGAACACATGGTAAGTAGGAATTATGTCCTTATTTCACGTTGGATTTCATAATCACCTTACTGTGTGACTTCTAAATGCTTTACCTCTCCCCCTGGTCCGAGTTCAAAGACCTTAAACTAATTCCCTCTATGTGCGGCTGGATTCTCATCCTTATGAGATATGTATGAACGCCCAGACATTTCATCTCGGGTCCAGCCCCGGGAATCACAAGTCCCATCATTTTCCCCACCATCAGCCTCTTGGACTGACCCCCTTGGGGAGTTGTGAAACTACAGCATTTTCCATGAACATATTCAGGATGCCACATAATGGCATTGGGAAGCAACAGTTCCCTCACCAGAGTGGTCCTATCTAAAAGTAGGCATAGTTGATGATCATATTAATGTTCCTGCCTAATGTGCTTCCACCACGGTGGCATAATATTGGGAGTGTTGGATTATATTCAAAGAAACCACCACTTAACTTTACACGCTTTCTGTGCCCCTCAATTCGGATCTTCATCCTCTTTCACATTTGAAGGGACCCCCTAACAGTATGTATGCTCGACCCATGGTCTGCCTGCTATCCTGGGCCAACGTTCCGGAAGACTGATCGTGTTTTGAGGGACCCACTAACAGTAAGGATGCTCGACCTGTGGTCTGCCTGCTGTCCTAGGCCAACATTTCGGAAGACTGATCGACGATATTTGAGTTAGGCCCCGTGTCGCAAACATGGTCACCGGTCAGCCCTCATTTTTTGTCCATATTTTAGGTCATTGCAATAAGGATGCTGTGTTTCGAACACGGTCAATAGTTTTCCTTCATTTCCATGCCCCTCCCATAGTGTTATGAATTTGGGTAACGTGATTCACATTTTTTTTATTTCCCTATGTTCGGACTGATTCCAATGCCTGTGGAATTGCCCCGCTCATGCGCTAGAGCACATTGAGAAGACGATACATCGATTGGTCTGAGGTCCTCTTCCTTTGGATGGTCCTCCCTCTTCTCCTTAGAAATCCTGTTTTGAATTTTGAATTCCCGAAGCATGGTTGATGATCCAACAATCAAACAAAGTGATAGTATGAGCCTCCTTTGTTTCTCATGGCCAACATGATCTTAAGAATGGATTGATATTTATTTTGGGATTATGGTTAAGCATGTTAAACCAAAGTTAAATGTATGTTAAGAAAAGGGGAAAGTAGATAATTTTTGTCACACATATAGTTAAAAAGAACAAGAAGTAGTAAAGAAAGATGAGTTTACGGGTTTGGCCAAAACAGGGCCCCTAAGGGTCAGATTTAATGGATAGATCATTCCAATACAACCAGCTTTTCGCTAGTGGCCCCCAGGACTGCCTCCCATCCCTTGAGGACCCTTTATTCATCGGTGGCCACGGAGCCCAGTTTGCTAACCCTGGCCCATGCCCACGCCTGTTCAACTTAGAGCTTGGTAATCTGGTGACTCACTTCTATGAGTTGTTCTTGAGCATCTGCCAGCTGGGCCCTCAACTGATCCTCAATCTCAGAGTAGTTTGCAATGAATATCTCTTGCTCTTTCACCTGTTCCTCGAGGCATTGGACCTCCTTCTCTGCCCTTAGAAATGCTAGGGTACTCCCTGACTCCTCCTGGAACCAGATGACATCAGCGCTCCGGCTTCTCTCACGAATCTTCTCGACCATGTAATCACGGACCGTCAGGTGAAGGCATTGAGCATCCACCCCTCCAACACACATGAAAAGTCGCCAGGTGTGGAGTGACCCCATCTACTTTATCCATTCCGCCTAGGTCTGATAAAGAATATGCCGAATGCACTTCCATCCCTTGCGTCATGTCATCTGGCTCTCCTCAGATGCTTTTTAATCTGAATCATCAATTTCTTCGGGAACAGAAGGCCGATAGACAAGGAAGACAGCCAACAAGCCAGTACCAGGGTCTTCCTTAGAGATTCCTTCTAGGGGAATAGGTTCCTCAGCATCTGGGTGACCTTTTTCTCTCCCCTCGATCCTGGTTGCACCCTCGTTGACTTCAAACCCTACCCCGACGGCAGCACCGTCAATGTACGCCGCTCCCTTCTCACCGATTTCCTATGCCAACTTAGTTTGGGAGGCATGTTCTGGGTGGGGCAGTATGTTTTCCATCAGCACATTTGTGGATGGTCCGAGCTCAGCAGCCCGACGAGCCTCCAATGTCATGATCACTATACAGACAAGAAGCACCCTGATCATTTGAGTCCTCCAACAATAATTATTGATGTCATGGTAAGATACTTACAGGAACCCAAGGAATTAGTCTCTAGTGCTCTAGTTGTAATAGGATATGTCATGGCAGGGGATCCCTCTGCACTCATCAGCTCGATAACGAGTGTTGGTGCCCCTCCTCGCCTCATTGACTCTTCATCCCCTACATTAACTGGAGACGCTTGATCAGCACTGATGTGATTTTGATTAAGATTAGTAAGGTGGGTTAAGGATTACAAAGGGAAGAGAATATAGGAGAATATAAGTGTTGAATCATACCTCGAGCAGCTCGATCACATCCATATCAGATCAGATGATCTCACCGCTCTCCCGGAGACTCCCTTGGCGGTATGCCCACTACAACCCTTCACCTTAGGGCTCCCCTTCTCCTTCTCCTTCACCTTCCCCTTCTCCATCTTCTTCTGCTCCTATTTTTCCACCCTCCGACTCATCGCTGTCATCATCCCCCAGTGGAATCCTTTCTGAATCATGCTCCTGGATGAGCAGTACCTTCACCAAAAGAGGTGTCTACACACGCCGACCTCGTTGGCATGCGTACGTGCCCATTTCCATCAGATATGCATGTCGTCAATGGATGCTCACTCTGTCAGAAACCTGAACGAGCCTAACTTCCTGCTACTGGATCCCTTCCGACACTATCTTCTACCAGAGGGATTCAGTACTCATTTATTGTTGTAGGGTTATCTAAGCCGACCATAGCGCAAGGAAGACTGTATCATGGGAAGGTTGGAGTAGGTATCTTATTTGCTTCCCAGGAAGTTCCATGGCCGCTCTGTGGGACCCTCCTATTCCAAGCAAGGAGCGCCTGGCCACGCCTTGCGATGCCCCTGCTACTGTGTTTCCGGCATGTGCGGGCCCCATCGCTTGAGACACTTTTGATTTTCCTCCTCTAGCGGCACCCTACCTTCTCTCTCGCCGATGAGGTTCCGCACTGGCGACTTTGAGCTGCCGAACTCGCTTCCACTGAAGTCCCTCAGGGTATGCTATGGTCTAATGTTTAGCATACTCACTCGCGAGGATGATGTTGACTCCAGTTGGAGGGAAAGTGATGATGTCGCCAGAGCCGTAAGTCGTGAACATCAGCCACAGCTGACGAAGAACGCAGGGATGCCTCTCCTCTCGGACATCTATGAATAATCTCTTCAGCATTCACTAGAGGCATCCAAACTGCCTGGAAAAACTGGATGGCACATAAGGCTCGCAGAAGATATTCCCATCAATCCGAGCCACAAGCACCCCACCTCGGATGCTCTGGAAGTACTCCTTCTGCTCTAGTGAGCTTTTCCCATTGTCTATTAGCCAGCCAGTTGTGGTGGGGAATGGGCTGAAGGCAAAGTTATCATGGTTACCAATCCTGATCTGTACTCCCTCCTCATTGATCATCATCGGCATGACCCCAACAATATTCAGCCGAGAGGGTCGCAGACCATTTCCCGGAGGAAGGATGGCATTCGGGAATGTGTATCCATCACAGTGAGCTACAACCCAGCCATGGAAGATCTGTAAGGGGCCGCATAATCTCCTAGGTGATCCCCCTCTTGAGATGCATCCCAAGATGGCGTACTGCCGAGCCATCTTGGGGACCCACAGGTTGAACCTCTTGTTGGTAGCCATGATGCCCGCTATCACCAGGGTCGCTGGATTGACACCCATCCTTGCATGCTGCACCAGTAAGAGCCAGCCACTCAGGAATGTGGTGAGGAATCTGGCGTACTGGACATTCGGGTCCCATGCCTCATTTATGCTATAGCCCCATGATTGGTATTGCCCAGCCTCCAGGATCCTCAAGTATGATCCGTTCTTTCTCCTCTGAACCACAATTGGACACCATTTTCCCCACCCTGGCATCTTGACCTTCAGATCCTTCTCTAGGAACTGGCTGAACTAGTCCTTGTAGATAATGTCCTTTAGGATGTCCTTCAATCCTAGCTTCTCCTTGGCTAGCTCTAGTAGAAGCCATGTCAATTTGGGGGTTCGAGACCTATCACCCCAGATATTCATCGGCAGGAGGAACTCATCATATTGATGGCCCACCAAAGGGATACCCCTGATGTAGTGGATGTTCTAGAGACTGATGTCGACTTCTCCATAGTGAAGATGGAATGTGTTGGCATCTAGGGACCACTGAGTGAACAACTCAGGCTTGAGATTAGGCTGTCGGTAAAAATGGAATTGCGATGTCCACACAGCCTCGAACAGGCCAATGTGCCACAGCTCGACCCCAAATTGGTCGCATGTATAGAAAACCCAATATGCCCATGCCCACTCACTAGTGAAGTTGCCTCCAAACCACAGATCCTAGTCCTATAGCCAAACCTTGGTCTCCTCAGTGACGCTCTGACAGAACGTGCTCTCATAGAGTGTCGGGGAGCTCTCCGAAACATGGTCACCCCCAGAAACGATCCTGGTCCTGGTATTCAGGACATCGACGTCCTTATGCCTGGTTTCTCTGGAAGGATGGCCGTTATTGGTGATTTTGTATCGAGGAAGTCATCTTTTCGGGTCACCCATGATCACGATGTATCAACCTCGAAACCCGACAGGGGAACCTCCTCTAAAATGTTGAAGTCCCAGAGCTGTAGATTTTCAGATAGGGTCTACTCTTTTTGGGAAGGGGTTAGCATGTTGAAGAGTGTGTGGTTATTGGAGACAACCCTCTTGGCGCCATAAACCTCTGGATTCATATCCATTTCAGCTCTTCCATCATCGGCTTCCCCCTCATTAACCCGATTTTCAGCCATCTTCTTTAGACTAAGTGATTTGGAGGTGTTTCATGAAATTTGGGAGTCTAGCGCATAAAATCAGCAGATGTAGTGAAATATCAGGCTGCGGCGTGAAAATTCCCCAGTTTTTGCATAAAAGGTCTCTAAATCTCATTAGAATTACGCGTTGCTGAGCAGTTTTTCGCGTAGGAGCAGAAGAAATTTCACGCATGAGAGCTCAATGATTATCGCATGAGAAACGACGTACAGGGCATGGGACCCACGGAGGATTTTATAGGATAATCCTGGGTTTTACACCCACATAAATAGTGGATTCCATGCCTGGCCCAGTTATGCGTGCCGCCTCAAATGTTTTCATGAAGGGGACCTACAAAGACTTGCACTTCGGCGTTTTTCTCGGAATCTGATCGTTGTGACCCCTCACTGATCCAATTCCGAGGGGGGGCATTTGTAGATGCCGAAAAGTGATTAAGTGCAGGAGAAAGTTTTGAAATGACAATTTGAAGATATATTTGGACCTCGAGACCCAGTCTGAAGGGCCCGGAGGTGATGCGTGAAACAAAAGTGAAGTGCATGAAAAATATGTGTCATGTAGAATGTACTGGGATTCACAAAGATTCCTTGGCACAGGCATGAAATAATTTCACACCCGCACCCCACGCGGTTGATATTTTACATCGCCACCTCCGTCGCGCAATTATTTTGCATCTCCATGAATTCCATGCCATCAGATTCTTATAAATAGAAAGAGGCCTCCTTCCTTTTCAGGGCTGAAGAATCTGAACCGGCTCTCGTACGCAAAATAGGCATTCCATGCATGTGCAATATGGCCTTTAGGTACAGTTCTTTTCATGCCAATTCTCCTTGGGGTACACCTTTGTGTGATATCCCCCTTGGCTTAGACTGAACTCCAATCCCTTCGTGGTCTGCCCCTTGCATGCAATTCCTTTCATTGCGCACAGGCCAACCAGTTGTGTGAAATCCCTTCCATTGCACGAACCCCCTGTACTTACACGTGGCCTTTACTGCCTGTGCATAATTCAGACACCTTGCATGCAATCCTCCTAGACGAGTGCAAACCTCTAATCCCAATTCCATGTAGGCATCACCGATTTTGTGTCGTCCTGGGGCTTTTCACGTCGGGCACCTTTATTTTTCACAAACCTCAAGGGTTGTGCGCAATTCCCTAGGCCCTTCACCTTGGTGCTCCCCGGTCTCCCTCTTGTGTGAACACCTGATGCCCTCCTTCTAGGTTCCATTCGCAGGGGTCTTGTGCACCCCGGGCATCTGTATCATACATGGTTTTCTCGTACGACCTTCTAGGCTTGTACGAAGTAACTTCAAAGTCCCTTGGACAATACTTCCCATTGCGTTTCTTCACCTTATCCTTTTCACATAGGCACGCTAACGGCTATTGCTTCTTGGCATATCCACGCTAATGTGGACCCCTCGATGCTTTGCTCTGTGACACCCCCTCTGTATGGCCTTACCAGTGTCGTTCCTTCTACAAGGGGTAGAGGGTACCGGTCATGTATGTCATAGGGGTGCGGAGTAAACCCACCTCGTCTGAGCTTTAGGACATTAAACTGGAAGCACTTTTTCCTCAACACATGACGTTAAAATGTGACCTGACCTCATGCCTCGCACGCAGGGTCCCCCTTCCACATACATTCTCCATGCCCACTCATCTCCACGGTAATGGGATAATACCTAACAATGGGTGATATCCGCTTTATTGGAGTGGCATTTGTCCATGGAGAAGGAAAACCACCTGGGTGTAAGCCCATAGCTTTTCTTGCAGGAGGCAGCACCCCTGCTCCTCCTCAGATCCTCGGTGCCAAGGCCAATGGAGGGAGTGATAGGAAACAGAGCTCCTCCTATCTTCTGAGGTGCCAAATCCCTCTCCTGTTGTGCTTTGTCACCCTCGGACCTCCATCTTGGAGTAAGTCTCGGTACCATGGGCCGCTCAATGCATAAGCCCCTCCTCATTTCCTGGGGACACACTCTTCGCGACGTGATCTTCAGGTCTCTATTGTCTCTTATTTCTCACACCGAGCATGACTCCATTGAGTATAGAGTGACCACCGACCATGACAAACCTTGGGCCGCCTCAGAACATAAGCCTCAAATGCCCTCGTCCGAGCTGTAGGACGTTAAACTGCCTAGAACCATCATCCTGCATGACGTTAAACTGTAAACCCAAACTTCGAGGACATTGATCCATGCTAAGGCATGGTACATAGGAATCCTCCACACGGTTCAAGCCCCACCACCTTAGGCCACCTCAGAGTGTCATCCCCAATCCATCCTGAACTACGTGGACATTGATTCCCAACCACAGGGATACGTAGGAAGCCTCCACAAGGTTCAATCCCACCAATCGGTCATTCCGACCACATTCATGTCGGTTCAACAAATCCCATGGTCTGCCTCAGGTCTTAATCCCCAAATTCCCTCATCCTGCATGACGTTAAACTATACACCCGAACTATGGGGACTTTGATCCGTGCTAAGGCATGGTACGTAGGAAGCCTCCATGAGGCTCAAGCCCCACCACCATGAGCTACCTCAGAGTGTAATCCCCATTCCATCCTGAACTACAGGGACTTTGATCTGTGCTAAGGCATGGTACATAGGAATCCTCCATGAGGTTCATGCCTGACCACCTTGGGCTGCCTCATAGCGTAATCCCCAAATTCCCTCATCTGAGATTTAGGATGATAAACTACCAAGCACCACCATCCCACATGATGTTAAAATGTACACCTGAACTAAGGGGACTTTGATTTGTGCTAAGTCATGGTACGTAAGAAGCTTCCACGAGGATCAAGACCCACAACCTTGGGCTGCCTCAGAGTGTAAGCCCCAATCCATCACGAACTACGGGGACTTTGATCCGTTCTAAGGCATGGTACGTAGGAAGCCTCCATGAGGTTCAAGCCCCACCACCTTGGGCCGCCTTAGAGTGTAAGCCCTAATCCATCTCGAACTATGGGTACATTGATCGGTGCTAAGGCATAGTACATAGGAATCCTTCACGAGGTTCAAGCCCCACTACCTTGGGCCGCCTCATAGCGTAAGCCCCAAATGCCCTCATCCAAGCTACAGGATGTTAAACTACCAAGCACCACTATCCCGCATGATGTTAAACGGTACACCTAAACTACGGGGACTTTGATCCATGATAAGGCATGGTATATAGGAATCCTCCACGAGGATCAAGCCCCACCACCTTGGGACACCTCAGATTATAAGCCCCAAATCCATACTGAACTATGAGGACTTTGATCCGTGCTAAGGCATGGTACGTAGGAAGCCTCCACGAGGTTCAATCCCCACCACCTTAGGTCACCATAGAGTGTAATCCCCAATCTATCCCAAACTATGGGGACTTTGATCTGTGCTAAGGCATGGTATGTAGGAAGCATCCATGATGTTCAAGCCCACCACCCGATTGTTTCAACACCATTCACATCGGTTTGCGAATACCATGGGTCACCTCAAGATATAAGCCCCATACCCGTCCTACATGACGTTAAAATGTATTCTCCATCTGAACTACATGTTCTTGGATTCCCCGCTATGAGGATATGTAGGAGGCCTCCATGAGTCTTAATCCAAAAACCTATATCTCATCCTAACCTTTCCCTCGAGCCCATGCATCTTGGGAATCTCATGCCCTATCCCAGAGGTTCCACTTATTCTTGGTCCCATCCATGCGTCCAATCTCACGGGTCACCTCTTCAGGTGTCCAATCGCTTCACCGAACTATGCGGAATTTGATTCCCTACCACAGGGATATGTAGGAAGTCTTCTTGAAGCTCAAGCCCAAAGCCAGCATTCATTCTGATTCTTACCTGGGCCACCACATCCTGATGGGATCATTTCACTTCATTCCTCATTCCCCTCCACAGCATTCGGAAAGCTGATCATGTGCTGGCCCCAAAATCAGTGTTCCCTCTAGGGGGTTCTTCAATCTGATCCACTCTAACCATTGTTCTGATCAGTCTGATCTGTCTCCATTGGACATTAAACTTTCAGCATAACCTGTGTTAAACATGGGAATATAAGGAAAACCTCATATACATTCCAATGACATACAATTACCCGCATTTGATGTGGGATTCCCTGGGATTTCGCGCCCTCGAGAAGCCCAATAATAAGGGATAGAAGATACACATGCCAATTCCCCATCGTCAAGACATGCCAGGGATGCCCCAACATGACTACCCTCCTAACCGAAGGTTGCTGCCCTGACCAGACTCCTTGGAAGGTCTTGAAAGAGGTGGCGTAATTAACTGGTGTCCATGAAGATATGGCACTAGGAAGAGATTCACGAACTGCGTCCTAAATCTATGAGGGAGACCCGGACTAGGTGATGAGCTCTGAGGACGAATCCATGGAGGGAAGAACTGACATCCTAGCATACCATTATGATAATGGAAAAGACGTCCCTGAATAAAGAGTGGATGATACCTACCTTTGAAAAGCGGAAATTTGGAGTAGCAACAGCGCGTCCTCTATGTAACGGATTTGCACACCCTGGTAAAAGCGTCAGTAATAGACACTATATAGGATCCTCGAAGAAAACTATACCTAGGGAGGTAGTGAAAAAAGGAATCTAGGAGCTCGACCCAAGATAAGGCGTCTGACCGTTCCTATATATCCCACGAGTATGGGAATCAATCCTTACGTTGTTCTTGAAATTTAGTTTAACATCATGCAAGATTAAATAAATTTTAATGTTGTGCAGGACATAATATTTTAAGGTCAAGTAGGACCAGATATAGTTTAACATCCTACAGGATGAAATATAGTTTATTATCATGTGAGACATAATAGTCTAAGGTCATTTAGGACCTGATTTCTTAGAAAAAGTATTTTTTGAGAAACATGGAATTGGTGGGATAGGTTATACAATAACAATCCCTGGTAACTAGAGAGTATGAGGCATTAAGGTAAAAATTGTGAATAATGTAAGGTACTTCCCATTTGGGCATCAATTTTCGTGGATTTTTTCCAGGCATCATTTGTGTTCTCTAGGCCAACACCATTTTAAATTGTATGAAATAGCAAAGGAGAACATTCTTGTTGAAATCTATAGCTATATTGTTCTAATTCCTATCTAGATTGTGCAGGACACAAAGCATATTCTCGTCGAGTTCTTCAAATTCAACCAGAAAAATTTCAGCTACTTTATCTGGTGCTTTCTGATCATATAATGTTGTTCATAATTAAGGAAACTGAATCTCTATGGGCAGGACAGCCTCTGTTTCATACACCAAGGATTACGGGGCCACCTGTGTGGAATTATGGGTCGTCATCCAATAGACCCAGAGGGAATTGGGGAGCTTATCTGGCCAAATCTTCTTGTCTAGACTACCCACTTTTTGTAGAATGTGAGAGAGGGTTTTGTTTAAGGCCTCGATCTTCCCATTTTCTTGAGCATGGTAGCAGGAGGTATGGTTAGATTGGATGTTGTAATTGGTGTACAATTTCTTAAACTCGGCTACCCAAAAGTGGGTGTTGTTGTCAGTGAGGATGGCGTGAGGGACTCTGAATCAGTAGATGATATTGGATATCACAAACTCAACTATAGAATAGGAATTGAACTCCCTGAGTGGGATTGCCTATTCCCACATAGAAAAGAAATTCGTCGCGGTCAGAATGAAACTGCATTGGCAAGATGTTGCTGGTGGATATGGTCCCATGAAATAGATTCCCCAGACCCCAAAGGTCCTAGAGTACTAGGTAGTGTGGAGAGGATTCGGTGGCTGATGCACAACGTTGGAATGAATTTGGAATGCGTGGAACCTCTTGTATAACTCAATACAGTAACAAATCATGGAGGTCCAAAAATACCCCAGTCTCTGGATTTAGTGAGATATCTTCAGCCCGGTATGATGAGCCCCGTACGAACTGACATGAACCTCTCACATGACATGAGAAATCTTAGCTCCTTGAATGAAACAGAGGATAACCGCATCAAACCCATGATTGTAGATGTTCTTCTCAAGACCAGGACCACCCTGTAGTGTAAATTGTAACATGTGGCATCAGATTTTCTCGCGCTCAGCCCGATCTTCCGGGAGATAACCATTTTAGAGATACTCTAAAGATGATGTTCTCCGGTATGGAATCACCATTATCACTACATCCGGGGGACGTACAGGTCTTCATGAGGAGGCTTCGGTGATTAGGTGTCTCACCTGTGGATTGTCATTATTATCTGGAGTTATGAGAGCGATGAATCTTTAGTGTGCCCCATGGATAATCAAATGATCTTATTCAGGTTCTGCAAGTGATGAAGCTAGACTAGCTAAGGAATTAGCCCGACCATTCTGGGATTGAGGGACATGAGTAACTTTAGACTGATATGGGAACTAGGCCATCATCTGAAGGATGCATTCAATCAATCGTACGAGCTCTGGGATTCTGATGATATAGTCACTATTGATCTTCTTGATGACTAGTTTGGAGTCCCCTTTCAAATGCAGGTGGGGAACATCAATCTTAGGGGATATCTCAATTCCATTAGTGAGATCTTGTTACTCTCATTGTTGGGGTAGCCATCTGATATCAAGAATGAATATGGTAGAACGGCCTGTGGTGGCATAATGAAGATGATACCTAGGCCTACTTTGTTGAGTCTGGGGTCATTGAGCCTTCAAGAGGTGGGGCATTGTGATGCACCATCAAAGTGAATTTTCCAACATGGAATGGCTCGATATACCAAGAGGATTACCTCATCAAGAATATCAAAGTGATGATACTGGTTCGTGGGAGCTGGATGGGAGGAAAAGGAATTCTCCAATTCATTCCCATTAACATCCTTCTGAGGGATGAACCTAATATCAAACTATTGGAGGATCACTGACCATCAAGCTACATGGTCTGTCAACATTGGGCAGTTCAGGATGTATTTCAGCAGATCCAACCAGAACACCAGTTGTCCCATGTTGTGCTGCATGTAATGTCACAATTTTTGTAATGCAAATACTAGTGCAATGCAGATATTTTAGATAGGGGATTATATAGTATCCATATCAAGGAGCATACAGATGAGATAATAAAGACTATTCTAGGTTCCTTCATTGTTCTTCTAGGCAACAAGGGAACCAAGAGATCATTCCAGGGCAGTCACATACAGGACCTGCAGAACTCCAGAAACTGTTGTCATTAAGACCGAAGTCTGGAGTAGATACTTCTTGATTTCCTCAAAAGTATTCTAACATTATTTGGACCACTGATAAATAATTTTGTTCTTCATGAGCCAATAAAAGGGTGTATGATTACCTGCCAAATTTGATATGAATCGGTGTATGTAGTCTATGTGGCCTTGGAAGCCTCGAAGCTCCCAGATGTTACTCAGGGGAGATATCTGGCTGATGACCTTGATCTTCACTAGGTCGATTCTGATTCCCATATATCTGGAAATGAAGTTGAGATGCATTATATAGGTGACCCCAAAGAAACACTTCAATGGGTTCATCTTCAGTTGGTGAGAACAGAAGAAGCTGAACACATTCTCAAGGTCTTTGAAATGGTCTTGATGTTGGAAAGACATGACCATCATATCATCCACATATAATTCCACTAGTATCCCAAGGATTGACTTAAATATGTGAGGCACAACCCATTGATAGGTGGCACCTGCATTCTTTAGACTTAAGGGAATGAATTGGTAACAGAAAGTACCTTGTGGTGCCTTGAAGGTCGTAGAATCATCATCCTCAAGAGCCATTTAGATTTGGTTATACCCAAAGTACCCATCCATGAAAGAGAGGGCCTGGAACCCAGCTGTAACATCAATCAAAAATTCTATCATAGTACAAGGAAAATCATCCTTCAAACATTGATGGTTGAGATCTCTGAAGTCGATGCAGACTCTGATCCATCCATTCTTCTTCTTAATTGGCACAATGTTGGATAGCCATTTGGGGTACTGGACCTCCTTAATGAAATTGTATTTGATGAGCATATCAACTTCAGCCTTGACCATGTCATCATGATAAGAGTGCATCTTTATGGGAGGTTGCTTAAACCCTTCAGTGATTTTCTGGTTGACTGAGGCGGTGGAAGGCTACCTGGGGATCTAGTCTCGACATCTCATCATAAATAAAAGTGAATAAATCACAGTGTTACTTTAGGAAGTCCACATACTCTTTTTTCTCTTTGACAGTAATGGAGGCACTGATCAATGTGGGCTATGAATTTTCCCCACTATCGAGGCTCACCTGTACCAATTCATTGACCGTGGTGGAGATTCCCTCTTCATTGGTGGGAGGAGATACTCTAAATCATATTATTCACTTAATAATGAGGGATCCTTGGTGGCAGGAGTTGCCTCTGTGTCAGAAGATTCTAATGGGAGACGGGTACTAGCCTGAGTGGCAGTGGACTCTGAATCGGGGGAATTTTGTGCTGCTGAAACCAAAGCAATGAAATTTGTTGATCTAATTCCATATGTTCTTTGGCCCAAGGGTTCATACTGCTTGACATAGAAGCAATAGTGGCATGTAAAGTTGTGTTGGTTTATCCCATCATGACGAAACAAGCATGTATTTTATATTTTCATTGCTATAGGGCGGACATCCTGATACCTTATGGGAGTTGGGGGCTCCAGGATCACCGGAGCCTGATTCGTATAAGAATATGAGGTGATCATCCGGCATTTCGTAGACATGGGAATGTGCATCCACCTTGTTCTAGAAACAATGAATTATTTCAAATATTTGGGTTAGTATCCTGTGATCGATGGATTGGAAATATGTAGGCATCATCTAGATCTTTCCATGGGTCGGTCACAGTCTTCACGTGTTTGACCTCATTAGCCTAAATCTGCATGTCATTACTTTTGTAATAGTTGACATCCAGATAGCAGGCTTCACAAGAGGCAAAGGGAGAAAAGTCACCTTGGAGTACGCCCACTAATCCATTAAAGTAATACTTAAGTCACTGGTGATACGATGAAGGAACTGTCGCATGTAGATGCAGCAATGGCCTACCCATCATTGTGATGTAAGAAGCGTCCTGTGGAACAATCATGAACATGGTACTAGCTACTAGACCATTGGACTAGTTTTTTAAGTGGATATTGTCAACTAGTGTCTGTTCTGTCCTATCATAACCCTATATTTTCAGGTTAGAGGGAATTAAGTCATCCTCAGATATCCCCATCTTATGTAGTGTCCATGTCAGGATAAGTTTGATCCAAGAGACCATATTGACAAGACATCGACAGATCTTCATTCCGTTGAAGTATCTGGTGATGTAAATTGGGAGGATGTTCACCTATATAGAAGAGATTTCATATTCCCCATATAATGAGATAATGGCCTTGTATTCTTCCTGCTAGACTATGTCAACATAAAAAGCTTCTGTAGCTTCTACCTCCATCTCAAACTGGAGGGAGATTCTTAAAGCCTCTGCGAGGGATTCACGCATTTCCTCTAATAGGAGAAGAACCTCAAGGATATATAGCCTTTCTATAATACTCACAAGATTCTTAAAGAAACCATACTTCCAACCAAGGCATGATCTTCTGCTTACAGGAGGTCACTCTGTGATAAGAGGTATGATGGGCCCCGTCGATTGGATCGGTGGTCAACTACTACAGGGAAGTTCCCACTCCTCACTAGAAAAAACCAGTGGAGTGACTACCGAATGAGGGACGGATGACTAAAACTGGTTCATAATGGAGTGTTTCTAATCACTGTACAGTCAGGGTGGATCTGCCTGATCCAGTAGCACAAACTGCGATGAAGGCAGACATGATGACACCAGATGAGAAGGATGTTCATGTTGAGCTCTATGATGGTCTTGATATCTTGTTTTTGGTGGAATGTATAGAAGGGATCGAAGTGTTGACTGTGGAACTCTGAAAAACCATATATTCACTGCTTCGTCCCCATTGGTGATGGCTGGGGACTTTAGGATGATCCTCCTAGAACACATCACCATCAGAAATCATGTAGGGGTTTTCTTGCTCTATGGTGTTAACTTAGGCATACCCTTGGATGTCACATGAAGAATAATCCACTACTGGATAGATTTTGGTGGGAATCATCATCTATGGGTGCATTAAGCCACTGAGAGTACGTTATAACGACGACATTGGTGGGGGACTTTGTTTTCCCTTACACCATCGATGCTTGGTCTTTTGGGAAGAGGACCGCTGAGACGATGATGCTGAAGTAGTAGCGGCTGATGCATGAACTTATGAAGGATCAGGTAAATTCAGGCATTCATAGATAATAACATTGTAACGGGTGACCACCGTACGATCCATCCAGTAGTTATACTTCTGGGAACCATGGTTGGAAACCTGGTGCCACTCACCTTCACTATCACTACCACTATCAAGCTTCACGAATACACATTCCACTTGTGTCGGAGCTGGGCCCAAAGTGGATTATTTAAAGGTTAAGGTGGGGATAGTTCGACAAACACTCAACCAATAGGTTTTAGACAAGTTTGGGTCACTATATTAACTTTATGATGTTTATTTAACTCTTAGTTAAATAGTTCGACATTTATCATGTCTCATTGTATTTTTAAATTATATAGTTAATAAACATACTATATACTTACAATAGACCCTCAAGTTGTCCATTAATGATACACCTATCATTATATAAGTCCTTTTCCCAAACATTAGATTTTTAGGAATAGAATATCAATTAATAATATAATATGTTTTTAAAAAAACTCATTTATGTCAATTTTAAAACTATTTAATAATTTATTTTTGATATAGTCATAAAAACTTTATTAATTCGAACGAAATTCATTTAAGAAATACTAACATGTCATATTGACCAATAAAATTAGTGGATGTCATCAAAAATTTCAAATTATATTTATTTTAACATTTATAATACCAATTATTTGATTCTTTTATTAATAAGGAAAATACTGCATCATTATTGTGTCATAAATAAATTTAATTATTCAATGTCTAAATATTATAAATAAAATAAAATTATGTAAGAAATCGTTTTATATTTATAATTAATATTTATAGTCTAAAATATAACACATATAACTCTATGTAAAAATTGTTTTTCTAGAAGATATATGCTTATGTCATTTTTGTATTTACTTTTACTTAATTAATATAACATGTCATTATCACTTAAAAGTGGCTCCATGGGGTCCCAAAATTGACCCAAGGATGACCATGGTCGGAACTGTATCAACCAATAGGGTTAGGACACATTTTATAGTAATTTAATATTATTATAATATTATTTTTTACCCTTATTTACCTGATTTTCCCTTTAACCATGGTAAATCAAATATTTACCGAAGTAATTATTCAAAAGGTCTAAAAATAAAAGTTACCTATTTACACAATTTTGAACTCCAGATTCTAAATATTGAATCCATTTTTCTAAATTCAAAAAACATAAGTGGTAGAAATTAATTTAAAATTAATTCACGTTTTCAAAACAAGGAGCGTGTTTTTTAAGAAATAATAACTATCAAAATATTGACACTTGTTTATGTCTAATTTAAACGTGAAATTACATTAAATTTATAATATTGGATTAAATTGTAAAAAAAATTCTAATTATACTTTAAAACCACTCAATAGTATAATTTATCACTATAAATTATTTGGATTAAAAAAGTTGTTTTAAATTAATGTTTAGTATTTTTCACTATTAATCAAAATTTGAATTTTTTCTAAAAAATACGAAAAAATCACTCTAGCATAATTTAGATATTACAAATCCAAAAATGATTTCCATTTTTAAAGATAAAATTTATAAAATTTAAAAAGTGGGTATTAATATTCATAATGGCTAGTTTGATTGGTTGTGGTGTGTGTTAGAACTCAAAGTTGCATACAACACACGCTACTGTATAATTATTCAAAGGGAAGCATACCGTGGAAGCTTTGGGTGTTATATTATCCCCTACTTAAAATAATTTCATCCTAAAAATTTATTTAAAAGTGGGCTTAGGAATTAATGGAATGTCCTACATCAGAAAAAGAGTCAATAAAACTATCACATTAAAAGAAATAAAGATAAGTACAAAGGTCACCCAAGATAACCCATACTAGGATTCCATGTAGAAAAACATGGATATGGATAATAAACTAAGTGTCATGTTCAGATAGATAAGGATAGAAAACATGATCAGGAGAAAGTTAACAACAAGAAAACCACAAACTTGTGATGGGAAAAAAGGTCATTAGTCTCCAGGTAGGAAAAGTAAATGGACAACATTTTTTTGTTTTAGGATACATTACATAAAGATGAGGAATTAATTAATGATATTGAATAATAACATAAAGATGTATACTTACTTTTTAATTAGAGTTTCATTATTTAGTAATATTTTACCACTAAATCATTTTTTTTAAATGATGAGTATTCAAGAAGACATGGTCACACTGGAAGAGCTAGAACAAACTTCTATAGAATCACATGATCCATGAAGGATAAACTATATATTTACCTTGTCTTTAGAGATTAATTAAAACCAAAATGGTTAGTATAATATTTGATGATCTCCTAAAAGGATATTCCATTAGAGAACGAAACAGTAATCTTAATTTCTAAAACTAAACCAAAAATACCCCAAAGTTAAATAAATACCATTCAATAAACAATTGTCCTTAAAGTCCTTCAATATGATCCAAAGTAATATTGAAACCCAAAACTTATAAGAATTTTGTTATGTAGTCTTCCATGTTAAATTTTATCTTCAAATGACATCAACTACTCTTAAAGTCACATACTTAAAAGTAATTAACCCAATCACAAATTCTCTATTATTGGTTAATCATTTCCATAATTAACCCAAATCAGTATAAATCCAAAATAAAAACACATATAAAAATACACCATTACTCCTCAAATTAAATCCTATAGTATTCTATTTTCCTTGGGCATATAGTGTTCCCATCAAAGTGAACGTCTTCCAAAATAACATTTATCACTTAATCACCAAATCATTTTCCTATACTAAGGGTATTCATTTGATAAGACATAAGATCCTAAATCAACTTATTATTAATCAATAAAATCATTTAACTAAAAATAATTAGTCACAATAACTAGGGAATTCACGTAGTCCAGTGGTAGGTGATAAATCCTAATCGCACTTTGGTTGTGGTTTCAATTCACACAGCTTTTTTGGACGTGACGGGTTGTTAAACGGTCTGCGTGTTATCCATTTTCAAAAAATATATTTTATAACATTACCAAAATGAGATAAATTTCTAAAAATAACTATAACATAATTTAACCAAAAATTTTATCTCATACCTTGCATTTTCTTCCCAAAATATAATAACTTGTAATTGCCTCAAACCCAATGATCATATAAAACGAAATGGTTATTTATAACTATATTCACAAGTGAAAAGATAAGTCACCTTCAAATATCATTTTCACATTACAAATTGTAGGGTTACAAATACAATAGAAAATTATTCCAAAGTAATCTCATCAACAAGGAGTACTAGTACCTTTGAAAATTTCTCCAACCATTTATTTCCACATAGTTTCTTCTTTGACCAAGAAAGTATCCAATAGAATAGGGAATTCACTTGGGTAATGGTCAGGTCCCCTACATTTATAGAAAATGAATGTAAATGGATTCTTGGGACCATTTTTATTTTCTTCTATTGTACTCATCATTTTTTGTCAGAAATTATTCACTTTATGTCCTTCTTTCCCACACGTAAAGCATTTCTTTGTTCCATTGAGACACTTTCTTGGGTGTATCCTTCCACATTTCTTTCATGATGGAAATTGATGATTCTTTTCTCCATGGTCTCCACTGCTGGAGCTCATATTATTCATCACCTTTCTATTCTTAGTTGAGTTCGGGAGTTTGTTAATATATATGTTATTGATCATATTTTTGGAAAATTTATTTGGCATGAACATGATATCTTTTACACCTATCAACATTCCATTTTTTCTCATTTCCACCATCGTTCCCACATTTTACATCATTCTCAAAGTTACTATGACTCCCTTGGAATCCATCCATTGACTAAAACCAGAAATCATTGTGTGAGTAACATTAGTCATAAAATCATTTAGAGAATATCATGACACCATATTCTCAATTTAAAACACATTAGGATTAACCAAGGTAATTTATTATCATCTTATATTAAAATAATTCAAATAGATTTTTAAATAAAAAGTAAATTATCCTAAGCATATCCCTCGGGAGGGTCGTAACCAAGAGTGCAGCAAGGCCCATTTTCATCCACCAGTTCCCATTCGAGTCTAGCTCAAATCGGTGTTTTTGGGTTTTACCCCTAGGTACATCTGTGCCAAAGCCTCCTCTACCTGCTCGTATCCAGACATGTTCGTATTGCTCAGAAAAATCAAAAATCTCTACAATAAAAAAATTCTAGGAATTCATTCTATACTAATCCTCAAAGTCCATCATAGGTATATGTGCTCTAATCAGAGTTTATCTAAATCTAGTTTCCAAGATTTGTACTAAACATCCTTTGATACAAACTGTAACGCCCTGACCCTAGAAGCCCAAAGTTGGCGCATTATTACGTATCATTGGCATGATCATAAATGATCAAGTATCGAAATACCGGCTAGTTTAGTAGCCTTGGAAGTACTAGATACATTCATAAGGTTTACATTATATCATAAAATGGAAAACTACAACAACATTGTCTTCATAGACAACACTGAGATCCCATAGACTATCCATTGAGGTCTGTCATAATTTACTTATTTTCATCCTAGGAAAATAAAACATAAAAAGGGGTGAGCTCAGATTCTTATTAAGGATAAAATTATAGAAAACATATTCATAAATTAGTATAAACATTTAAGGCAGTGTATAAGACTAGATAAAAAGCCTTTTAAACTTGAACTTCAGAATAATATAGTAGAGATAAAATCAAATAATTCCATTTACTTATTCACATGGATATTCTAATAGTATAATGATCACATTAAATATCAATAACCACTTTCATAATGATGTAATGCATAATGCCAAAATATCATTACCACATATTCAAGGCCTTGTGCCAAGACTAAAAATAATATTTTTTCAAGGCCTTGTGCCAAGACACTAGTTTGTCTCATGAGACCTACTGATGCATCGAGGAGATATAGCAGACTCCACCCATCACTTACTAATTCCAATTCATTCCTCATATGAAAATTTATAACATAACATAAACATTCGTATTAAAACTAGCATTAGAAATGTCAATACTTTATCCACAAACCATGAATGGTATTAGAATAGCACATCCACAGTCAAACATAAGTCATTAAATACAACATGGAAGATTGTATTATAGTATATTATCCTCAATTGATAATAATGAAGGATATTGACATAGATGAAAATAATCATCAAAACTATTTGAAATAAATCTCCCCATTTTTCTTGAAAACATTTAAAAGTCACACTATTTGTTAATAAGCCATTTAAAAATATATTTTTTAATCAAAGTGTCCCATACCACTTTGAAAATTTTAAAAGTAATTTTAATTTTAAAACTTTAATGTCCATATAAATAAATCCTTAAAACCATTTTTAAAACATGGACATTAATGAGAAAGATTTAGAATAATAAATCTTTAAAACATTTTAAAATGATATTTTAGTTAGAGTTCCTAACCAAAAGAGAGACACTTGAATAAAAAATAATTGAGGTAATAAAAACTTTGTAATATCATGATAATAAAGGTATTCATGATATACTATGTTAAATTACATTATATACACCATATAAAAGTGATTTTTTGTATAACAACAAAGAAGACTCAATGGAATGTAATTTGAGATGAAATCTCTTATAAAGACCGTATCCTTAGGTTAAGGATAAATCTAAGACAAAATTATGTGTGAAAAATATAAATACACTCAATATAATTGTATATTTAGTGTAAATAAATCAAAGGACATTCACACATATTCTTGAAAAAACAACACCAATGAATTGGATATTTAACTCAAAAATGGAGATTGAGTGGAAATTACTCTTATCAAGTTCATATCAATGACTTGATAATTTATCGATGGAGTGATTATGTTTATAAAAAGTATATCCACAAAAATAAGAGTGATAATTATGACATAAGCAAATGAATAGTGATTCCACAGAAAATCTTGGAGTAAAATAATCAACGAAGTATGTGTAAAGCTGAATGAGTGGAAATTAAAATTTGTAATTACCTTAAAATTTTGGTAACATACGAAACATACATCCAATGAAAGATGAATCATACAATTATGATGTAAATATCCATAAATTAATTTATATTACTCAATCAATACAATCATGGGTAGTGCACACAACACATGCAATAAATAAGTGACGAACAATGGAAATCTCAATGAATTAAAAGAGAGATAATAAACCCCCTACTTTGTAATTGTTCCTTAGTAAAGGGTAGTTTAACCTCTTGTATAATGGTTAAACAATTGTTATTTAATTATACAAAAATTATAGACATTAATATGATATCATATATGATCTTTTAACATTTATTTGTTAATAATATCATACTATTATAGTCATTTTGGGTGTTAACAGATTCATTTTCCTTTATATTATTTGTTATGTAAGACATATTTGTTATGGAAAAAATGTATATTATTCATATCCAAATATATATCATGTCTTTAAACATTATTTTTAATCATCAAATTAAATTTATTCTTGAATGGATATGATGAGGAATGAATCTCATCACATTTGTGGAGACGGTAATCCGTAAGTACGCACAAGCGACAATATCAATCTTTTGATATTAAAATAATATATAATTGGATGGTATATCATATATAAAGAATCATTATCATGTTATATATATTATTTACATGAATTACACATCATTATTATACTCATCCATGTAATAAAGTATTGAATAACAGTTACAGCTCGACGTGGAAACAGTAGGTCGTACGTATGCACGTATGATGACGTGACATTCAAAGGATGGATTGAATAATGAAGATGGTTATACCATATTTATAATAACATCACAGTATATAGATGATTCTGGATTTATTATTTTATAATGGAAATAACAAAAATGAATAAGTGGAAGAAGATAAGAACTTGAAAAAAGGTGGTGAAATTATTACCTCTTCTTCGGGTTCTCCCTTTTGATTTGATCAAAAGGGTTCCTTAAGTTGGATTTCTGACCAAAGGAGGGCCTATACGATTAAGTGAAGTAAGTTTAGAGGATATTTCGGTAGGTTATGGTTGATCCAAAAATATTTGAAGGTGGAAATTAGTGAGAATGGGAAGTTCCCATTTATAAGAGGGGTGAGGGGCACCTTAGGAAAAGCTAGAAATGTTATTTTATAATAAATTCATATTCAGTTTCTAATGTCTCCAAAGTGTATTATTTATAGGTTAAGGTGGTTATAGGTTGAAAACCACTAAAACAATAGGTTTTAGATAGTTTTTGGTCACTATATTAACTTTATCATTTTTATTTAACTCTTAGTGAAATAATTTGACATTTACCATGTGTCTTTG
The DNA here is from genome assembly GCA_963277665.1 of Viscum album. NCBI lineage: Eukaryota > Viridiplantae > Streptophyta > Magnoliopsida > Santalales > Viscaceae > Viscum > Viscum album. The sequence continues at coordinate 661,918,897 of OY728130.1, read as the reverse complement.
TATTTTCATATTATATAGTTAATAAACTTACTATATACATTCAAGTGACCCCCAAGTGGCCCATTAATGACACGCCTATAATTATATAAGTAATTTGGCTGAACCCTATATTTTTAAGAATATAATATCAATTAATAATATAATATTTGTTTTAAAAACTAATTTATGTCATTTTTCCTACTATTTAATAATTGATTTTTGTTAAAGTATTAAAAACATTATTAATTCAAAACAAAATCATTTAACCAATCCTAAAATGTCATATTAAACAATAAAATTCATATATGTCATCAAAAATTTTAAATTATATTTATTTTAACATTATAATACTAATTATTTGATTCTTTAATTAATATGGAAAATATTGCATCATTATTGTGTCATAAATAAATTTAATTATTCAAGGTCTAAAAATTATAAATAATATAAAATTATATAGGAAATATTTTTATATTTCTAAGGAATATTTATAGTCGAAAATATAACATGTATAACCCTATGTAAATATTTTTTTGCTAAAAGATATGTGCTTATGTCATTTTTTTATTTATTTTAACTTAATTAATATAAAGTGTCATTATCACTTAAAAGTGGCTCCATGGGGTCCCAAAATAGAACCAAATATTCCCATGATAGGAAATGTATCAACCAATAGAGTTAGGATACGTTTTATGGTAATTTAATATTATTATAATATTATTTTTTTACCCTTATTTACCAGATTTACCCTTTAACCATGGTAAATAAAATATTTACCGAAGTAATTATTCAAAATGTCTAAAAATAAAAGTTACCTATTTACACAATTTGGACCTCCTGATTCTAAATATGGAATCCATTTTTCTAAATTCAAAACATATAATTGGTAGAAATTATTTTAAAATTAATTCACGTTGTCAAAACAAAGTGCGTGTTTTTTAAGAAATAATAACTATCAAAAGATTGATACTTGTTTATGTCTAGTTTAAATGTGAAATTACATCTAATTAATAATATTGGATTAAATAGTAAAAATATATTCTAATTATACATTAAAACCTTTCAATAGTATAATTTATCACTATAAATTATTTGGATTAAAAAAGTTGTTTTTAATTAATGTTTAGTATTTTTCACTATTCATCAAAATTTGAATGTTTTCTAAAAAATACCAAAAATTCACCCTAGGATAATTTAGATATTCCAAATCCAAAAATGTTGTCCATTTTGAAAGATAAAATTTATAATATTTTAAAAGTGGGTATTACTATTCACAACGGCTAGTTTGATTGGTTGTGGTGTGTGTTAGAACTCGAAGTTGCGTACAACACACGCTACTGTATTATTCAAAGGAAAGCATACTGTAGAATCTTGGGGTGTTACAAATGTCATAGAGAGGGGGTGTCATGGAGTGATCCATTGAGGGTCCCATGTTGGTGTGGCTATGCGAAGAAGCAATATCTGTTAGCGTGCCTATGTGAATAATCATGAGGATAAGAAACTCAATGTGAAGCACCACCCAATGGACCTTGAAATCACATTGTATGAACTTGGATGGTCATACGAGAAAAGGGTTTGTGGAGAAAATTGGTTCACATGAAGAGTCCTCATGAAGCTCTGGTGCTCCATGTAGTTGTGGGGTGTCACGAAGGGGTATTCTTCAGGATGTGAGGTGGCCTAGACTAGGCATATGTCATAAGTGCATATGGATAGTGCTTCATGATGTGGAAAGGCTTTCACGAAGCAGGTATTCATGATGAAAGGGTGCCCGACGAAGCGTATCACTACAAAGTAATGTGCTTCGCGAAGCACAATGACCCTTGCTTAACATAGGGTGTACATGTGCATAGAGGGTACATCATGAAGAATGAGTTGTCTGGGAAGACCCAAGTCCCCTTGGGGATCCCCTTCCTTCACGGAGGCCTATGGGCTCCATGAAGGGAATATCTTTTTGAAGAGGGGTTGAATTGAATCCAAGGGAAACGCACTTCACGATTCTCAAGTACCTTGAAGAGATCATTTTTTGCAGAGCAGAAATTGCTTCATGATTTGAGTGAGAAGAAGGTGAAAGTTCATAGGATATATCTGTTGGGATTGAGGGGAGCCTGATATTTATTGGCAAGAGTCACTACAAAGCAGGGATCGATCGGCGCAAAGTTACATGGCACTTTATAGTAACCACAGAGCCTCTTACGTCCTCACTCTGTTGTGCCTTTGTAAACATCAGGCAAATCATGGAGCCTCCTGCTTATTTTCATCGTAGAGGCTACGAAGGGGGTCCTATTTGCACCGGTTGTGGTGTTGTGAGGCTCCGCAGGTGGTCTTCACAAGGAATCCTTTTTGGATTTGGATTTCACTCCGCGTCCTTTTTCTCGAAAGATATTTTTGGCACCAACAATATTCTATCAAAAAAAGGATAATAATAGACCCCATATAGAAAAAATATATAATATGAGTTTTAACTACAAATAAGTGTAGAATCTTGGCCCAAATGGTAGTAGAATAGATCAATATTAAAGATAAACATATTATAAGGAAATCGATATGTTTCCCATGTTTATAAGGATGGTATTTTTTTATATATTATACCGTGATACATCTCTATAATTTAGATTCAATTAACTTTTTATTAGTATTTGAAAATTAAAATAATAAGTATGAGATTTATTAAAAGGGATGATAAGATTTGATAGGTTTTAGGAAACATTATTATTATTACTATTTTTTGTTGTTCTTATTATTATTATTATTATTATGACCAATGGGGTTTAGTATAGTGATTATGCCCTTATTGTACCTTTGATGAGTAATTGAGGAGGTCCTAGTAACACACCATCATGTTTACATCTTAATTCACCTTGTACCCCCACCCTAGAACAATTGCTAATTATTATCACTATTATTATTATTACTTATTTCTATAATTTTACAAAATGTTTTTATATTCATTCAAAACGATTTAAATTTGATTACAAAATGATTCTTACAATGTATAAACCAAACTAAATTCAATTTATTCCTACGGGGTACATTACAAAAAATTAACTTAAAATAATGTATTTAACACCATGGACTATTACTCAACATGAACGAAGTACTTCAATTAAAATTACATAAAAAAATAGGGCCTAATTGAGGAAAATGACAAAATTTTCATGATTAGGAAATATACCTCATCTTTTTGACCTTGGGGACCACCAAATTCCAAAAAATACCTATAATTATGAAAATAAACATGAATGTAGAAACCATTATGCAGGATTAGTAATCTAAAATAAGAACTATGCCTAGCGAAGTGAGAGTAGAATGAAGAATGTATTTTTTGGTCTATATATAGGGTTGGAATTTTTACATTATAAATATGGTTGTTGCGATTAAGTAATTTTAAAATGTTGTATATGAAAATATAGAGATGGTTAACTTTAACAGGGGCATGGAGAAGGAGGTGAAGTCTTTGCGTTGGTCTCCTCAGAGAAGAATTCTGTTATCTTTGTTCCAGGGAGAGTTGGGAGAGGAGTCTCTCCCTCGTGGCCTGTCAGTAAGGAAACCTCAGTTGGAAGAGTTAGATGTTCTGAGTAATGATGGTCTTTTATCAGCAAAACAGAGCAGTGGAAAGTATGGCCTTTCGGGGCCAATCACTCGCTCGAAAGCCAAGGGGAAGGGTGTGTTTGTGCACCCCATTCAAGCTCTGTCATCCATCCAGAAAGCCCGTAAGGTTTTATAGTGATGTTCTCCATTATTATTTGGAATTCACATGGTATGGGTGATCAAGATAAGCACACTTTTTTATATCTGGAAGGTAGGAAGGACAATGTTTCCTTGGTTGTGGTTTTAGAACCGAATCAGGAGGCATGCAAGCTTCCTTGGTTAGCAAAGAAAATGGGTTTTTCAAACTGTTTCCATGGTGGACCTAACAATTCACAGATCTGGGTTGGATGGAAGAATGATATATCAGTAGAGACTTTAGGTGTGATGCCCCAGTGTATTGACATGAAGATTTAAGTGGGTGGTTTCCATCTTATCTTTTCATTTGTATATGCGAGCAATAAGGTGGTGGAAAGGAGGGAGCTCTAGACACACTTAAAGTCTGTTTGAACTGATTATATGGCGTGGTTCGTGGGAGGAGATTTTAACTCAATTGTGGATGTCTCAAAGAAGCGTGGAGGAATGGGGTGTAACTGGGAAGGTGTGGTGGATTTCAAGGAGTGCTTGTTGCAAGACGGCCTGTTTAACTTAGGCTTCAAAGGGGTGAAGTTTACTTGGTGTAATAATCGTAAAGGCCAGAATTGTATATGGAGCTGGCTGGACAGGTGGCTTACCAACTTGCATGGGCTGGACCTTTTCTCAAAATCTTCAGTTACTCATCTTACTTGTATCCTATCAGACCATGTTCCACTTTTACTAGATATTAAACGTGAAGCGGTGGTTGGAAAAAGCTTTCACTACTCGAGTGAATGGCATAAGGATAATGGTTTCATGCAGGTTGTGAAGAAGTCAAGGTGTGAGGAGGATAGGGAGAAATCTTTGGGAGGGCTGGTGAATCATCTTAAAAGGCTCAAATAAGATAGTAGACAATGGCTGGTGGTGCAACCAGACTGGAATAACTGGGTGACCTATTTAGAGGATGAGGTTGTCAGATTGGAGGGGGCTCTCTAGGTATCTTGGGATGAGAATAATTTTGCTACTCTATGTGATAAAAGAGTTTTCCAAGCTTAGAAGTTGTTAGAGATGGAGAGGGTCTTCATGCAGTGTTCTCGAGTGAGATGGCTTAGGGAGGGGGACCGCAACAACGCATTCTTTCAAGCATGCATCAAGGAGATGAGTAACATGAAGATTAATATAAAGGGGGGGATGGATATTACACATCAGACGTGAATGTGGCCGGTAAGCTTGCTTTGGAACACTTTGAGGGTTTGTGGGTGGGGGAGAATACTTCTAGTTTCGATAGAGAATCTTTAGAGGGTTCTAGTTTCTTGAACTGTTTACCTGTGATGATAACTCAAAACGTTAATGATCGCATCTCCACTATCCCACAAGAGAGGGATATTAGAGAGGTGCTAGGAAGTATGCCACATGAGAGTGCACCTGGCCCAGATGGATTTCTAGCCTCCTTCTACAGTGCTTCATGGGAGTTGTTGGGCCGTGTGTGGTGGAGGCTATTCAAGAATTCTTCAGGGGGCCCCTTTGATTAAGGGGGTATCTTCTTCAAGGGTGGTTCTTGTTCCTAAGATCAAATACCCCTTTCTTATTAACCACTTTAGACCGATATTCCTTTGCAATTTTTCTTACAAAATTCTGGGGACAGTTATTGGCAGGAGACTATCCAACGTTATACCAAGGATTATATCTAAGGAGCAACATGGTTTTATTCAAGGTAAGAGCATTCAAGGAGTAGTGGGAATCACGAGTGAGAAGGTTCGTGATATGAAAAAAAGGACTGTTGGATCTAATACCATCTTTCAAGTGGATATGAATAAGGCCTATGATAATTTGGAGTGCAACTTCATATTATGGGTCATGAGCAGTTTTTGATCTCTGTTTCAGGTGATTTGTGTCTCCATGGATCTCTGTTTCTTTATTAGGGAAATGTTTTGGTTTCTTAAAATCTGTGAGAGGCATTAGACAAGGGGACTCGCTTTCTCCTATCATCTTTGTCCTCGCTCAAGATACTTTGTCCAGAAATCTGAAGTAGAGTATGGAAGAGGGTAGATTTAGGCCTTTCCATGGCAGAAAGAACTCAGGGAGTATATCCAACTTGATGTTTGTTGATGATATACTATTATTTTTGAATGGTGGGTGTAGAACTCTAAAAGATCTTAAGGGAATTATGGCCACGTAGGGGAAGCTGAGTGGGCAGTCAATCATTCATTCGAAGAGTCACTTGTTCATATCCAAAAAATTCACGGGAGGAAGGTGCAGGATTATCCAGGATATTCTCGGTTGTGGACAGAGACAACTCCCTATTCTTTATCTGGGAGGTCCATTATCCAGTGGAAGGATTCTGAAGAATCATTTCAATGGGATTGTGGACCGTATCTTGGGAAGTATTTTCAACTGGAAGAATAAGGTGCTTTCATTTGGAGGACGGATCATGCTAATCAATAGTGTTCTATTATCTATACCTATTCATGTTTTTTCCATCATCAACCCCCCGAAGGGCACTGTGGATATGATTAAAAACATTCTCACGTATTTTTTGTTGGACGCGAAGAGAGAAGGGAGATGTCGTTGGGCCTCTTGGAAGAGGTTGGCCCGACCAAGGGAGGAGGGAGGGGTTGAACTTCGAGATATTCACGAATCCATTCTGGGGATGCAAGCCAGACTAGCTTGGGAGGTGGTTGTTGGTAAGTCTCTGTGGGCCAGATTTTTCAGAGCATGGTATGGTTGGCATGGGGAGTTTTATTGCGTAGAGCAACACGTCTCACCAAGTGCATGTTTTCTCATCTGGAGGTGCTGCATGATCACACCAGATGGGTGATTGGTCATGGGGAGATTAACTTTTGGGAGGATACATGGGCAGAGGAGAGGCTTATGTTTGAAGACTGTCCTCATCCTGACATCTCTTTTAAGGAGGCATGCGGAAGGTATGATTTTATACATGCAAACCTTAACCCATCACAACTAAACCTATTTAGCAGTGTTGTTATGAGTGATGATTCAGATAGATGTTGTTTTAGAGAGGTTAGCTCGGGGGGTTTTAATATGAATGGTTACAGGAGGATACTTCATAGGGGCGATACAGTGGTGGAAGGGGATAAGGTTACATGGTGTAATGTGATCCAATTAAGAATGAACTTTCTGGTGTGGAGGATCGAAAACTGATCCCTGCCCACTGAGGAAAATATTCAGAGAAGAGGGGTTTTCATGGCATCAAGATGCTACTGTTGTGAGAGTCCGTGTTCAGAGTCAACTTTACATTTATTTTTTCAGGGAAAATACGCTAGTTTCCTCTAGTATTAGATATCTCAATACAGGTTTGCATATGGGGAGTGTCATTCAGTTCCAGATTATCTTCTGCTATGGTTTTCTGGTTTTCGTAGTAGGACAAGGGAGCGAACAGCCAGTATTATCATTCTAGTCTCCATCTATTGGACAATATGGGAGGTTCGCAATCAGGTACGGTTGGGTTGCAGGAGGTATTTGTTAACTCTCTAGGCCCGGATGAGATCTCTCATTGTTGAACTGTCCTCTCTTTTCAATAATGGAGTTCATTTAGTTATGCTAGGGAACCTCGGTCACAGACGCATCCAGAATTAGGACAGAGGACGGTGGGTAAGGTGGCAGCCTCCAGCTATTGGGCTGAAGATGAATTCGGATGGTTCATTCTTGGGAGGAATCATGAGGGGTGGTGGTTTGATTCGGGATTGTTTGGGTTCAGTTCTTATTGCTTTCAGTGCTTATTATGGACCTGGTAACTCTATGGGTGTGGAGTTTAGAGCTCTTCTATCAGGACTGATTGTTTGCAGGAGGAAAGGCCATCCGGTGATGGAAGTGGAATCGGATTCGGAGGTTCTGGTCAGATCTCTATAGGGTAATCACGACATCTCTTGGGATTTGGTGTATGTTTATCGTAGGTGAAAAGCGAAGACTAATTAGGGAAAGATGGTTCATCATAGTATGAGGGAGTCCAACTTTGCGGCTGACACGTTGGCTCGTTGGGGCAGACCAGAGGAGACTCTGGTGGTTTATGATAGTCTCAATTCTCTTCCTGTTGAGTTTGTTAATGTGGTTCGAAAGGTCTCACATGGCCTGAATTATTTTCTTCCTCCATGATGTGTAACCCTGGTTTTTAAGGTAATAATAAAAAATAACTTTCATCCATATAAGTGTACTAATTTTTTGTATTGTAAAAAATATAAATAATAATGAAATTCAAATATGATATTAAAATATTATATATATACATATGTGTTATATATATAAATAGGTATTATAATTAAAATATAATATAGTGTATATATAATGATTAAGTAATAATTTCTACATTTAAGAAGAATTAAAATTATATTTTAGAATATGAATATTTAATTAATTATATTCATTAATGCACATTTGGTACATAAGTAGTGCTTATTTCGAATGATTTATTTTTTTATGTGGTCTTTATTTCATCCTAATAAATTACATTGAATCTTATATAATATTATTATATATTAACTAATATAATAACATCAATTGAATTTGAAACATATATTAAATAATATTAAGAACACATAATGTTGTAAAACATCACTTTTTAATAAAATCAATTTAATTTAGAATTTATATTTTTCATTTAAAAAATATATATATTGTCAAATAAAAGTTTTAAAATATAATGTTCATTTTTGATAACACAATATAAAAATTATATTAGAATTTATTTTTTATATTTTTTAATTTAACAGATTTTTAGGTGAATAGTGAAAATATCGATTTTGATAAAAACTGTCACTTTGACAATACAAGATTGAAAAAAATTATTAATAAACCTTTATGATAAAAAATTTATATATAGTAAATAATATAAATCATTTAAAACTTATATCTAAATTTACAAAACACATGTTTTACATTTTTTTCAAGTCAAATAATATTTTATAGTTAAAACTATATCTACAAATTTATATTAAAAATTATACTTTATCACTTTTAGAAATTAAAAAAATAAACCATTTCTTATTTTATTTCAACATTTAAATACTATTTAATAATTTTAATTTCATTTTTTGGTATAAAAATATTATTAGTACATCTAATGTAAATTAACACGATAATGGTGAAACGGTTTTTTAATAATTTTTTTAATATTATTTATTTTTTATCTAATAAAATAAAGATTTATAATTAAAAATATTAATATGATAATAATTTTAAATATATATATATATATATTTATAATTCTATTGTTAATTGATATTAAATAAGATTAAGAACACCTTATGGTTAAAATTCATTTTTTATAAAATTTATTTTTCATATATTATATATCTTTATTTAAATGATTATTTTCTAATATCAGGAAATTAATTTCAACTAAATATATTTCATTTTTAGGTACAGAGAATAAAAATATTTTAATTGGGGTTATCTAATATTATTAAAATAAATTATAAATTACTTAGTTATAAACTAGTAACCAAGGTAAAAATCTAAATGCTAAAATTTAAAAACATTCCATAAAAGGCTTGTATGATACTTAATACATGAATAGAAAAACAAATTAGGCTATATTTACCCAAGCCAACCCTAAATGATTTTTTTATTATATTTTTATTTCATTGACCATGTAGTAGTGTAGTGATATCAAGGAAGTGTAAAGGGTATTCCCAAAAGTTCCCTTTTCTTCGATTATACATGGGGATTAGTACCACCCGTACATGGTTAAAATTTACATTCAAATTTTCATTTAAAATTCAATAAAACATCCTATACTATAATTTATTTTCTCATCCTAAATCCTTGGATCTATATAATTTTTCTTAAGGGTTTACTTCTATGGATATCTCTGTTAGAAGATCAATCTTATGATGTATGTATTACAGTCTTCATAATATTTTATCCTTAATCTCCATATTCCAAATATCGTATATTCAAAAAAATATTAAAAATTATTTATAATTATTACGATTATATTTTATTAAATTAATTTAATAACCATTATTTATTCATCTTCATCCACTAAGAGAAATGAAAGTGTGGTTAGTGTGTTGTGTGGACCACCACCTACATAAGAAGACATATTTCATTTTTTATATGGCCTCTCATGGTTCATTTTAATTATGGGATTGATGAATATATAAATTATAAATTATATAAATTACATTATTAAAAAAAGAAATATCATATACCATAATTCCATCTCATTCATTGATAATTGAAAACGTTAATCGTGTATTGTGTGGATTGTTGCCTCTGTAAAGTCAATGCTTTTGTTTTTTCACCAGGATTTTCATTATATATCAAAACCACATAAAATATTATTCACCTACATTAAAATATATAAATATTTTAATTATCCCTATTTTATAATTCTAATATAAAATCACTTAACCATGCTCACCCATTATGATACTTTTTGTTCTTGTTTGAGTAGGTTTAAACAAATATTTGATTAAAGCTATAAAACTTTGTCATGGATGACTATGGAAACATAAAAAAATAAATTAACATTATTTAATAACACATAAATTATTTTTTCCATGTTGGGATAATATTTTGTATTTCAATTATTATTAAAATATAATCTTGAAATCTAAATCCATCAAAATAAGCTTACACTGATTCAATTTTTATACAAAAATTATTAGGAAATGTATAATAAATAAATAATATATAACAATAAATATCCCAACTCAATTTTAATATTTAATAATAAGTTTACTTATAAGGTATCTAGTAAGCATAATTTTATTATTCGTGATGTTATGTGCATGCGTATAATGAATCTATAACAAGGAAATTGTTTTCTCTCAAAATTTACTTCTCTGAAACTAATTTTCTTTTATGAGACTAATTTAATTTAAAGGGCTAGCATATAGATAGTTGGATATATAATATAATTAATTATATTTATTCATTTTATTTTAACTTCACCTTTATGTTTTATCTCTTTCATGGGGGTTCTTATTAGAATGTTTCTTATGTCATTAGGGGTTTTTTTCTCAAATATAATTACTTGCGACGTATTTCTCAATGTCTAACCTTATTACTTTAATATGGCACATTAAATAACTAATTAAATTATTTTTTTATATTTATGGAGTCTAAATATTAATATATAAAATATATTCCCAATATAACATTTTTTATGTTCAAAATTTTACCCAAATTATAAGGGTTTCTTTAAAATTCTTATTTTAAAATTGAGATTATTTTCAAAATATAAATCATTAGGGGTATTTTTTATTTACAACTATCTAATATTTTTATTTGTATATTCATGGTGTTTTTTATATTATCTGAATATTTTGTTTCCCCATGGCTCGTATTCTACCTGAAGTATTTTTTGTAAGTGAAATCAACTCCATCTCATTTTTTCAGTCAGGTACCTACCTTTTCATTATCCTTGTTCATTAGATTCATTTTAAAATTCCTTATTTATACCTCAACAATTTATAGAGATTATTTTCTAATATTGTATCTTCTTCAAAAATATTTAATTATATTTTAATTTTTTTGACTGGGTCATTCTCATCTAAGTGTTAAAATAATGTTTTTTAATGGTTTTGGTGTGAACACTAAATTCCACCATATAGGTCATTTTATTGGACATTTCATTCTACATTATAAATAAAATATTTTAATATATGATATTTTCAAAGTATTATGGATGTTTCTTATTTCTAAATATATTCATTTAGGGAAATTGTTTACATAACCCTATATACTTTATCTATAAAGAGTAAATACCATATGCTTTATTATTTTTATTGAATTTTCTTTACCTAAAATTTTACAAAATGTGATTACATACACATTTATCTTCCAAGATTTTATAATTTTATGATTTTTTGTGGAATTATTAATGATTTAATTATATTAATCCTTATGAACCCCATTTTCCTTCTTTTGTTTATTTGTGAAATGTTTCATGAAACCCTTTTTATTTACATTGGTTATTTTTAAAATAAAATTGAGTGATTTTAACTTAGAATATTTCATGAAACACATTCCACTTCCATGGGTTATTTATGGTATTTTAAGTGATTGATTTAAATCGGTTCTCATAAGTATGAATAATAATCTACAGAGTGATATATCACCCTATAATACATTGGTTTAATGTTTATATATCATTTGATAGTGTATCAGGAATACATTTTAGTTTATCATAAGCATGGTCACTAATGTTGTGGATCATGAAATTAATATTCACAATATTAATTTTTATTCCAAAGATGAAAGATGTTTCATAGTTCTATATTTATTCTCATTACTATGTTAATATCCCATGGATCATGTTTGTTCACTCAAGTTTCTTCACTATTTTTATTCATGTATTATGTTAAGATAAGTCATATTATATGATTTATGACATATTATTTTTTGGGTATAAATTTTCTAATGTATCTTAATTATGAGCATATACTCATTTAATGCTCACATATGATATTAGATTGTTATCTCTTATGTTTATCCCTACTAAGAATTGAATCTCCCCTCTTTCTTATATTTCCAATTCCCTAAGAAATGAATATGTGTATAATAGATAAGACTTATTTTAAAGAGTTTAGTGTGGATCAATTATGTTGAAATGTTCACAAGTGTTGCATAAAAACTTTCTTATATGACTAGTCCACAAAGATATTAAACCTTCCATTCATTGTATTGTGAGATTATTTGTGACATATAATGTTTACATTATGGAAAGGTTTTAAAAAAATGGAATTTCATGTTTTGGTTAATATACGATTTATCGTTAAATAATACTATAATGTGATACATTGTTTACAAAATTATCTCAAAGAGATGATTGAATGAAAATAGTGCCAATATGAGGTTTATAAACATAGAAATTGTTCAAAGTAGAAAACCAAATTTATTAACATTGTAACATTGAATGTTTGGAAGTAAAGAACATTGAATAAATTTTTCAAGTATTTTAACAATATAAATATTATTCTTGAGTATCAATTTATTGAAACCTCCTTTCTTAGCTATTATTACTCAAATATGTAGTGTTGTGGGAGGTGTTATCATAAGGCCTACTACAGACTAATAATACCACATACTCGATAAAGATAATTCCATGATCATATAAAAGGTTAGAAATAAACCCATAAGAAGAGTTTGGATAAAATGTTCACTGGATACGAATCTATGAAGGATGGTTTGGGTCCACATAGTAAAAAGCGCTACATGGACCGCTGCCTTGCATGGTGTTCTACCACATCACAATGTTACCCCATAGATGACATAGTTAGAAAGAATCATTCTTACATCTCTTCCAACAAAACCAAGTCATTTTTAGAACTAGGTGGTCATTTATTCTCCCAAGAATAACCATCCCCCATGAATGAAATCATTCATGGGATGAGATTATTTTGATGGCACCCAAAATTCAATACTAGTTGTCTGTGGGGTCTGAATATGATTCCCCCACCCATTAACAACCATACCCATTGAACGAAATCATTCATGAGATGAGACAGTACCACTGACATCTTCTAATGAAACCAAGTCATTTGTGGAGTTTAATAGTTAATTTTATCCCTACGAATGAATGCCCCCACAAATAAAGTTGTTCATGGGTTAGGGTGTCATCCTTGGGTTCCCAAAAAATATTTCTCATGGCCCACCACTGATGACCATCCAAGATGATATCCAGTGCCTCCATTATTCAATGAAATACCACCAAGTGGAACCAAAGAAACAGACAAAGCAGACGATTGATGAAAGGATATGAAAAAAGAGGACCCTCATATAATGATTTTGAGAGTCTTAGATTTCAAGAAGGTAAACCCTCCTCATAGCATTAATGGGGAGACAAAAAATCAAATATCTATTTAGAAACATAAAACCCCTTCATGAATAACATTATGTGGGCATTAATGGATGGCCTGTTTTTTGAAAAGAACCCCACATAGAAAAATTCTATGTGGGGGAAATCATGCCTCGTGTATCCAAAAATTACGATGGAGGCACTTGGACCAGCATAGAAATGTGCTACATGGATGGAAACTACCCCTGTATAGCAACATTATATATGAGTAGAACCCAGGTTTGTGTAGCACAACTCTATGAAGATGGTTCCCTCAACCTCATAACAACATGCTACGTAGAGTGAAACCCATCCAACATAAGAACTAACTACATATAATGGGGAATTCAAGGAAATTATACTCTCTACCTCCCATCTCCACCTTATTTCATATGATCATGCCCTATATTGGACCCTTCATTAAAGAGTCTAATGGAATCAGGACAATGCCTCTTTCAAATCCACCTCACATGTTTGATCAGACTATCAATCACATCATGGTTCCCCTCAAGTTTACATACATATGAAAAGTGGAGTCACATGTGTAACAACCTCAATGAGGGGGACCCTTAGAATATATGAAAGTCTATATTCCCATGGAAATGAGTGCTATGACCATGGAAGTGTCTATGGCCTCAGAGGTGCCTATTTGAACCTCCCCATTCAAGGGATTGAAGGGAACCACTGGAATTTCCATTAAATGATGACTGGTGTTGGTCACTTCTCTCACACCCCTAGGGCTAGCGGGGAAACCCTACTAGTGTAAGAACCTATCCTTTTATATAGGAGGTGTCACCCTTTCTCCACTTTTCCTTCCAGGGATGTAGTCCAATGTTTCACAATAGGTGTATATTTGGGCTACTAGAATAAAAGAGGAGATGAGCAAATTAAAATCCCTCTCTATCTCCCTTTCAGCTCTAGCAACCATCCACCAGTAGACCAAAGTGCATTGTGTGATCTTTAGATTTTCTTCATCCACTTGTTTCGTGCACTGATCATGACTCATCTAGTCTTATATTTTAGTGGATATCATGACATCATCATGTTCCCAAAGAACAATGTGCATCCTATATGTTGTAAGTCCCAATCATGTTTTTTGGGCCCACTATAAGTTTTAATCCCCAGTCATTCTTCAGAGAAATCCTATATAGTGTAATCCCCAATCATACTCAATGGGAAGTGTTTTGAGTGTAAGACCAAAACCCATAATAAAAAACATGGTCTTTGATTCCCTACTAATTCGGATATGTAGTAAGTCTCCCTTTGTTCCAAAACCAACACCGAAATTAACTCTAATATTCTCTGGGAAAAAATCCCAATAAATTCATATACCCATGGGATACCATGTCTCTTACAGGAACCTCGGGCCTCCTCGACATATGTCCCATGGAAAAGTTTGACTAGGAACCTTTAACCCGAACTTCCCTATTATATGAAGTTTAAATTCACAGTGTGGAAATCATCACAAGACCTTAAAAGGTGCTATTATGTGGCACCAAAGTACATGGGTTATGATTCCTCTCAGGAGGATAGATAGGAAGCCCATCATATAGGTTTGATCCCAGCATAAAAAAAAACATCCATATCCCAATACAAAAAACATCTACAAAGAACCTCACCATGTGGCTTATACAATTGTTGTCCTAATGAATGATCAAATAATCTATAGTCCCTATACAAAAAGGGTACCATTGATAATGAACCTCATATACATATAGATGATTCTGAACCCATGCATATTCATAATTGATCATTACTATAGGGTGATCCATATTCTTCATACTATGAAATAATGCAAGGATTCAGGAAGATATCTTAAATCTATAAGAGATTCCTAGAATATGAAATAGTTCCCCCGAAAAGGAGTTGATGAGTCTGGCTTCCCATCCTCTCAACCAATTTGATTTCTTAAGTGTCATTAGAGAAGTTCCCCAATGAATAGCTATTTTTTTAAATTAGGTCCATGAGTTTTCATGGATATGGGAGCCATAGGGTGTTTTGGTATTACGTCTAAAACCTGTTAGAGACTATTCACAGATGGTATTCCAAACCTGAATGATTGTACAAAACTCATCCCCTTGAAATCAACAATTGGTTTCTATATTTTTATCAAAAAAAATTGTGATCTCGGCATGAGTCCATAAACTGGGTGGATATGTTACTATTCATCTGCCCCTTTCACATCCAAACTGGTAGAGCACCAAATAAGAACATAAATTATGCATGTGGTCATGATATAATACTATGAATTATTTATTTTTCTATATATGTGACATATATAATATAAAATATTCACCAAAAATAACTTCAATATAATGGAATCTCACCACTTCTTACAATCATGTGAATTTTCCACTAGACATTATGCATCCCCAACTAAACTGTGGATTCCATTTTCCACCCAATGACATGAATGTTTGGTTTCAAATTTATTAGTCTGATAGTACCATCATAATGGTAATCTCCCAGCCCTATTGGTAGACTGATAGGCCCTCCATCCCATGAATCCACCTTGGTAATTCTCCCATTGATGGTCAGCAGTCCATAACTAGACATCCTAGGTAGCCATCTCAAACCGTTTCGAGAGCCTATCCCTAAAACATGATAATGCGTTCCTCCCTTTATATAGGGAGGCAGATGAAATGGTCACCAACAACTTCATCACTGTAACATAGGAATCCGAATCAGCCGAACCTATTGATTATTATATTTTTCCATAATATGTTTCTCATTACCCTCTCCATGAAGAGGTTATTGCTCGGTAGTCCCTAGCCAAAGTCCAATGGACCCGGGTCCCCATAGAAGAATGAAAAGGGTAATGATCATAAAATTACGAACATGCAATTTTCATTATTCCTAATAAAGAATACCAAAAAAATACAGCAGTAAACTTTTAGAAGATGTATATCCATACTCACTCTTATCATGTCTATTATTCAAATAGGAACACAAACCATGAGTAACATAAAATTCATGCACGTTCAAATCAAGATCGCCATGAAAATACGACAGAAAACTATTGGCTGAAATATATCACATCCAATGAATCTGACTCCTTCTAGGAAAATACAGTTGAAAATATGATCAGATGTAAAATTATTCTCATTCACATCAAACACACCATGCATATATGGCCGCAAGCTACAATCAGATGCAAATCTCTATGAATTCACATCAATCCCTCTAGTAAAATATAGTGTTAATAAATGATATTATATAAATTCATACACATTCATAAAAATCCTACTAGTATAATAATGCATCAAACTATGAGATGATGAAAATCCCTACAGATTCATATCATTCATGTTATTCAAATACAATGGAAAACTATGAACAAATGGAAATTGATTCTCATTCATATGTATATTTTATGTCAAATATTATTGAAACCCATGAGTAGATGCAAATTACATCTCATTCACATCATGGATTTCATTAAAATATGATGACAAACTATAGGTAGATGTATATCCCTACCAATGCACCTAAAGCCCACCAAGAAAGTACTATGGAAACTATTAGCAGATGCAAATTTATACTCTTTCATATCAAGCCTACCATGAAAATACTATGGAATACTTTTAATAAATTTAAATTCAAACTCATTTAGATCAGTCCCACCATGATAATATGGAAAAAATTATGATCATAAAACCAAAAATATTTCTAATTCATGTCGATCCCATCATTCAAATATGATGGAAATTGGATAAAGAATTTGGCATTTCCTGGTTCTAAACTTGGGGAATACTCATACCTATTCCCCCACATAGGAGGAGTGTAAGTACATAAAGGATAGAAATGATGGACCATATTAGGCATATACTCCTACACTAACACTGGAATGGGAATATATTCTTTTTCCCTAAATTTATGTATATAAACGTGTCTTATAAATGGTGGAGGTTCAGAAATAAATCCTTGGACATATCTTATAAAATAGAAAAGATGTAATCATGTCAGAGGAAATAACTAGGTGTCGGGCCCAAAACCCACCTAATCATGTGGGTAAACTCATCCACACAATGGGATTGTCACACTAGAGTAATAAATATCCCTTCTTTCATCCATGAGGTTCTTAAAAAATATTCCATGATAAATGGATAGCAAGATCGGGCACAAATATCCATTCCAATTGGGGGATAGAGGTCCTCTTTGGCAGTAGTTGTAGGGTATAAATATATCTTTTTGAGTATCCCAAATTGTTACTGGAATATCATGACAGCACCATGGGATCGATATGAATAGGAACCCATATATCAAGGTATTTACTTAGAGAAAATGGATCCAGACACCTGCAAGAGAGAACCTAAAAAATCAGGCCAAAGGAGACTGGTAAATAATGACCAGACTCTTAAATCTACTCTGATTGATGTTGGAGCTCTTAATTACATTGTATGAATATCAATGATGGATCAAGATCCTACTAATCTATTAAAAAATTATAGATGTGTGAGTAGCATCTGTGAAGGTCCTCCCCATAACATTGTTACCTGAGGCTCTGGAAGTCCTCCCCAAATACCCTACCATGAAAGCTTCTTTCATGGACAACTGCCAATCAAACATGAGAGATTATCTCTTAATGAATATCATGGTAGCTATCCACATGGAAAAATTCTCAAAGAATAAGAAGGTCCACCCCTTTCTATCATCCTTCAAGAAGGTCCTCCCTAGTGTACAAGCTACAGAAATTCACGATGCATTCCTAAATTGATCTATGATGGTTGTATTCTCGAGGATATCACCCAATGTAAAGGTACTCCCTGCAAAAATATATCATGTCTTCAAGAAGGTCCACCCCTTGATGAGTCAAATACATGGAAACCGCCATATTTTGAGGTTCTTGGAAATATTGGTCCAGACATGTTTTAATCTCTATTAATGAAAAGTGACATCCATTCTTCACTAGAAAATGGATTGGGGCAGTGATAATCCTATGATACACCTCTGAATAGTTCCCATACCAAGGATTCCCCAACCAGCCCAGCTATTTTTGGGAAAACAGTCACAAAACTATAATGTTAGGGTGATGGAATGGTGAATAATCTCTCATAAGAACAAAAGGGTGTGTTTATCATGAGAAGATAATTTTCATGGGATTACATACCCATTATGTTCTATCTCTCATCCACTTCTCGGTTTGATCTTCCAGAGGCATTATAAGAAGAATGAATACACATAAACTGTCTGAATCTCTCGACAACTCTTTTCCACCTAAAAAAATGTCTTACAATGGTATACAGAATAATTGAAAATATTTGGAGTGCTTCATTATAAAATCACCTTGGTATCCCTTTTGTCTACATAGTAACCACGATCAATGAATAAATGAAAAGATATTCAAATGGAATTCCTCAATGCATTTCATGAGTTTCATCATCTACTTATCGATGCCCCACCTAGTATTCATATATGGGGATGGGGGAACATGGATCCTTCCGTTTCACCTCATGCTCTGTTTAGTATAATGGACTGGAAATGAAATCCTATAATTTCATCATTCCAAGACATAATTCTAGAAACACCCATGTTATTTAAGGATGACACATTAAAAGAGAATAATCCTTTAATAAGTTGAGAAATCATCAGACTCAATGAGATAAAGCTATCTAAAACCCATTGAAATAGGAAACTAAGAACTTTCAGCAAGATTATTTCTTAAGGGAATTCAATAATTAAGAACTATTAATGTCCTAGAAAGTAATTATTTTTCATTAATAATCAGCAACATATTTGTCTCATGCTTGAACAAGGATGTGATAGATCAAGAGGGAGGTGATTGTAGCAGTATCGACCCTGTACAGGATCAACCACATGACATAGTATTGGGGGAATTTTTAACACAAAATGCACCAAATATAAATGAGAAATCTTGAACAAGGCAAAAATATAATATGATTTGATCCACCCCATCCCATAAGGCTAGGGGAATATTTACCATAACTGCCACCTCAACAGAAATCGGTCTTTTCGTGTTTAGGGAAGACAGATATTGCCAAGGTATCTTAGTACATCCCATCTCATAACCCATTTCTGGAAGAAGGGAGGTGTACAACAAGGCTTTATAGAGTTTCCCTTCGATTGATCCTTCACCAATAAGCTCAAATAAGATCCTGAAAAGGAATGGATAGATCCACTAAAGGGATCAAATAAACCTCCTATTATTTGGTTTCAATGTATTATTCATCGGTAAACATCATGGACATAAACCCTGTAGATGGAATCAATAATGACCCAAATGAAGACAAGCAATGAGTGGATGAACTCATCAAGAACATGGTCTATATTGTGATAAATGAAGATGGTTTTCATATACATAACAATGAGATCACATTAAATTTGGTTTCTCCCAATCAATTCTGTACTACCTCCACATCTAACCAATAATAATAATAATGGAAAGGCCACATAAAATCTACCTCCTCCTCTAAATGAGGATGAGATCCCTACACTTGAATAAAGTTTTACCTGGTTGAAGAAAGAAATTAAATAGTTTATGTGACTCAACCCTGGGTTTCTCCATGATATAATTCTTATCGAATATTCTCCATAGGCTGAGCTGGAATGCTCAATTCCATTTGGTGTACCACATCAGTAAGGATTCATCCATGTGATTTACGAAAGTCCAATGAATATTTCTAACATAGTTCTTAGACCATCAGTTTACCTAGAAATGATAATGGACGAATATAAATATTTCCCTCCATTAAAATGACAACCATAATGGGTTTAGGGAAATTGTTAAATTATCTCCACAACTGTATATCCGCCTCAAATTAGGACAAAACTGGCATGCCAATCCTACAGATTACTTATCCTTTCCAATATCATCTTCAATTGAACAATCATCAAGGTCTTATCGACACCATCAAGTAATTTTTAGTTCTATTGGAAGTATTTGAGGATCGATGTGCACTAGTATAATTAGAATGGAAACCCTACCATGACTGGGTGAGAAACACCCTACCAACTCTAAAATTCGGGAGGCCTATATTTCAATTATTCAATGGGTCAAGTAACTCAAAGAAAAAAATTGATGCACTATGAATCCAATTGAGATCCCATGATAGTAACTCCCTTGAAACAATATGAAGTGACACTATGATGATTCAGAAAAACCATGCATGGGATAGTCTTTGTATGGTACCCCAGTTTTCCTGCTCGGTCAATCATAGGAAGGGAGGTTCTTCATTGGTAGTTCCAAATTCATTTCAAATCGAAGTAGGAAAAGGTAAAAATCACTAACCTCTCAAATTTCTAAGAATTATAAAATGAGACAATAGAATATTTCATTGTCATAGGGAATGGGAAGACCATCTCCTTGAACCCAATACGTCCCCAAATAGATCTGACTAATATTTTCATAGAGAAGCTTCATGACGAGCTGTGAGCACTGTTTATCCTAGTGAAATATACAAGTGGTTTTTTAGATTTATCTACCATTCCCAATAGAACAACGACTGCATAAAATGGACCAAGATTAACTCCAAGATAACTCCACCAATCCCAATGAAAAGAGTAGGACATTAAGAGGCATCATTTGTCACACCTAATCCATGATTTTTATTGGCACTAGATCCAAGACTTGTAACATATCATGCAACACCTCCTGAATGTCAATAGTAACCCTGACCTTGATAAGACGAGTTAAGGGGACTCAGGATAAATAAATTTGTTGTACAAAAAAAGGGTTTAATAATTTTTAAGTACTCAAGAAAGTGTCTAATTTATAGCTTCTATGGACAAAGATTTACTTTACCTTCTAGATCCCAAGACGTCTAAACAGGTAGGTCTCAATGACTGGACAAATTATTTTCCCTTTAAATATATATTGGGACACAACATTCAGAATTTCTCCATCCTTAAATACATCCTATATAAAATGACATATTCTAGACAATTAAATATTGTAAGGAAACCATCATAAGTGGTGTAAGATTCCACTACTACCCCTAAGGAAGTAGGTGAGTGGGAAAAAAATTTTGTAGAACGGAACATAATTTTTATGTTTGGATGAATCTAAATACAATAAAATGAAATCATGGAATTCTCCAAGAACAGTTCAGATAACTAAGTATGTCGTTGATCACATCCACTACAACACAACTAATGTTATCAGCCCCACAATCCTCCAAAATCAAGCCTTTCAAATGGAGTCCTGATTAGAAATTTGGGAATGAATAGTAGGTGTATGAACCTACATTATGTAAATTTTTTGATTTGGATATCTCAAAATTTTTTCATTTAGATTTGATACAATGGGAACCACCCCACCAAATGGCACGATAAGGAATGGTCAGCCAGGAATGTTCCTCATTAGATAAGAAGTTGATCTTCATTTCCATTAATGTCATTCGTATAGTGGATCCCTTCTCTGAAAATTAGTATGGATATAAACCCAAGTTCCCTAAATCAATTTAGAGAATTGTAGGATGAAGACACATGATCTAAAGATACTAGGGAAGGTGCAGTTGTGGAAGGGACTATAATTCTAGCCCTAAACATACTTGGAATGTCGATGTTGCATAAATTCACAGAAGATACATTCTGCTGGATCGATAAGAATAAGTAAATCCTCCTACATCGCTCAGAATACACTATGACCCCATCACACTAGAATAATAATCATAGGGGGTATAGATGTCAAATCACACATGGAAAATAGGCAGACATACCTGAACTACCCACCAAGGAAAATATCACCTCCAAATCATGTTTTTATGGATGACCAATATATGTCAAATACTCAAACCCCTAAATAGACTATGAAATAGTATCCCCACTTTGGGAAGCATATTCCTTTATATTATATTTATGACATCCTCAAATAGTTATCCTCATCACCGACCAAACTGTCCATCATGGGTGCTCAGAGTTCATCAAAATATCTTAGGGAATCACTCATTGAGTCTCTTATAAGCCCTTGAGAGTTTTTTGGATAAGTATTCCAATTATGAGTTCTATCAGATGAAGAATTATCCTTTTTAATTCCATGTATTATCTCCTTCACATATCAAGATGATGATGTCCTTATACTGGGGCACATCATATGTAACAACCCAAACTTTTTGAATAGTATTTTTAATTTACTCATAATGATTTAATAGAGATGTTAATTGTCAATGTAGAAAGAAGAATTGATGGCTTCATCCAGTAGACACGAACCTTATCAAGTCCACTTATTAGAGCATGGGATGGAGGGGGAATATTTGGGCTTCGCTTTAGACCAATCCCAAGCCGAACTCCAGTGTGTGAAGCTTGAACGGAGTCGCCTACGGGAGAAGTTCAAGTTAGTGGAGATTACTGCTAGGGCAATGTTATCCAAGCCTCCCCAAGATTCTCTCACCTTATCATACCTTACACTTAGGTATTATGCTAGTGTTATTAGGGGATATGTAACGAGACCATATCTACTTTGTGTAATCCCTTGAGATAAATAAAATTATGATTTCTTCCTATAGTAAAGTTTGTGAATTTTCAGATGTTTTTATAAATATAAGATGTATCTTATGAATGAATTTTGAAAAAAAAAGATGATTTAAAATATTTAGGTAAACCTTAATAATTAATTATGTTTAAGGATTTCCAAAAAATGGTCTTCTGCAAATGTGTTCAGTATGAAATTTAGAGTCTAATAAGATCAACATAATTTTTGGTGACTAGTAAATTATGAATAGTGATTTTATGCTTAGGATTAGTAATGTGACCCAATGGATTAGTAATCTCACTTAAAGAAAGTATAAGTATAATTTAGGAACTTTGATTAAGTAATGTGATTCAATAAAATCAGTAAATAACTATTTTAGAAATTATAAGTTAAGTATTGGTTTTTTCGGGTGAATAGTATTTTTACTTAAAAATTAAATTTAAAATATTTAAAAAATTATTTTTATAGAATGGAGTTCATTTTTTAATTCAGAGAATCAATATCATATTAAGGTGAATTTTTCAGATTTTTCTGAAAAATTTTAATTTTCGGCAAATAGTGAATTCTCAGTTTAGAGTTTCGGGTGATTAATGACATCATTAAGGATGTAATAATTATGTAATAATATTGGTTGACTTATGAATAGTATATAAGGTATGAGGTGTCCTATGTGACCAATACCAGGGGCATATACCATGGGAAAGCCTATGGTTTTTTCAATACCAACAATGAGGTGTCCCTAGCCATTAATGTCTTGTCCCCTCACTTCGCCTATAAATACCAAGCCATTCTCTCATCCTTCCGATTCCAAAACCGTCCTCAATGAATTTCAGGTCTCCTTACCTCCCAATTAGTCCTCCAAAGGATCCCTCAAGCCTCACAAGGTCCCAAACATTGATATTTTTAAGTTACTCTTCAAGGTAAAGGATCCTACCTCTCTCTTTCTTTTCAAGTACTCTCATTTATGTCATTTCTTTTTAAGCCCCATGTTCTTATGTTGGCAGTGTTATTTTATATTCATATTACATTCCTTTTCATGTTCATATGGTGGGATACCCCCTCTTTCTCTCATCATTTCATTTTTTGAAGTTTTAAGTGACGTCGTTAGGCTGTTGAATTTTTCATAAGAGAAATCTTAATTTTGTCTTCCTTTCATGTTTTTCATTTCCTATGGAATGTCCATAAATTTCATTACCATGTTCTTATATCAATTATATCCTGTCCCTATACTATTTTATGGATCATTTATGAGTGGGTGACCCATGTCCCCTCTCTTTTCAATGTTTTCTAAAACCCTGTAACATAGTCGTTATGTTGCAGAATTTTCATCTCAAAATATCTTTCTCTTTTTCTAAAATTCATTTATTTTATTAAGTGAATACTCAATGATCTTTATTCTATATAGGTATTCACATATATATATCAAAAGTTTCTATTTTAATTCTGGGATTTACATACATGAAACTCGCTTACCTTTTCTGTGGGTTTAAAGTGACACAAAGATCAAGTCTTTAAAGTAGTTTCTAAAATGTTATGATTATAAAATGAAACCCATTTATTTTATGCTATATGGGTTATTTATGAAATTTTTGATGATGATATATATGGATCACATGATAATAAAGACAAATTAAGTGTGCGACCTGATAACGGTTTAACACATTAGATAATTATGTAATCTCTAGTGATTACAATTTTAATGATACCTTGGTGAATAAACTTGGTAATTTTTTTTAAAGACACCTTAGGGATGGACCTTGGTGAAACAAAAATGATTGTCTAAGTTAAATGTTGTAGAAACATCTTCAAATTATGAAATACTTTATTTTTATTATGATATTCCTTGTGATTTATTTCTCATGCCTTAAAGTTCTTTTTCATGGCTTTATTGATGTATCTCATGTTCACATGTTAAATGTTTTCCCTTATTTATCTTACTGGGACTTCTTCTCACCCTCTCTTTTGATGTATGTCCCCAGGTTATGAGATGCAATAATGAACCTAGGATGAACATAAGGAGAATCATTTCAAGTGTTTAAGAATAATGTTTTATGTTTTTATGTATTAAGTTCTGGGTTTCCAAGACACTAAACCTTAAAGATCCTCGGTTTTGTATAATGTAAAGAAAGTTTATGTAATGAAAAAGGCGGGATTCCATAATTGGTATCAAAAGACGGTTTAGTTATTTATTGAAATTAGGCTATGAAAACTTTAAGAAGAACCCTATAGAAAAGTCTAAATATAGGGAAATCTTCTTGTTATTTTGGTGAGTATTGAGTAAGTGGTTTATCAAACAAGTACATCCATGTTTAGATATGAGTAGGTCGAGGTGGATCTGGCACAGATGCACATAGGGGTAAAACCTGAAAACACCACTTTGAGATAGACTCAAACGGGAACTGGTGCATGACAACAGGCCTTTCTACCCTCTTGGTTATGACACTCCTGGGGGATATGTTTGGTTAATTGCAAGCTTTTTATGAATCATTATGAAGGAATTATAGAGAAATATAATTGTTTAAGCATGAAGTTTTAAGATGTATAATCCTTTATAGTTAAAATATTCGTAAATTAAATAATTTTCTCACTAAGATTTTATTCTTTTAGAAAATGGTGGGAAATAGGAGGAACCGTGCAAATGGTGACCGCAATGTACCTTGCACTGATGGCCCTCTGATTGAAGCTATAATTGAAACATTCATGCGAATGATGAACCAACTGACTCAAGTTATGAGTAATAACTTGAATCAATCTGAGAGGCCAATCATACAATAAAGGGAACAACATTTTTTTGAGTCTTTTATGTGCCAATGACCACTAAACTTTAGTGGATTTACTGGCCCATTGATTGTTGAGCAATGGATCAGCTCTATGTAGAAGATCTTTTTGTACTTAATTATGCGGAACAAGGAAAATTCACCCCTACTATTTACCACCTAGAGGGAGAAGCTGATCAGTGGTGGTCACTAATAATAAACATGAAGCCAAGAGGAGAGATGGAATCTATAGAGTGGGAAGAGTTTAGGGGAATATTCTTCAATAAGTATTTCCCTCGTTCGATGAGAATGAGAATAGAGAAAGAATTTCTCGAGCTGAAGAAGAAGGAGAATGATTCTGTTGGAATCTACGATATAAACTTCATAAGGCTTTCTCGTTATACCTCAAGCTTTTTCATGGACCCTAATGGGAAGGTTGATAGATAATTTGGTGGACTACGACCTCATCTGTGGAAGAATCTATCCAACAGGGACTATGATAGCTACAAAGAAATAGTTTGAAGTGCTATGAAAGTAAAATTGGAGTTTGGTGAGACACAGTTGTCTCACAAATCTAATGAGAATAAGGGAGCTCTAGAACCAATCCTAGGAATAATCTTTGATCAGGAAAGAGGTGGAAAGAAAATGCAACTTGCCACATGCTATAAATGTCGGAAGAAGCATTCGGGGAATAACTTGATCGGAAGTGGCAAGTGATACAAGTGTGGAAGAGAAGTACATATTGCTCGGAATTTTTATAGTGAGGTGAAGCATCAACTCCCCAACACTAACGACAGAGTAAAGATGGTTCTGGCCCTACCCAAAGTCCAATGCTTCAAGTGTGGACAGCTTGGGCACTTTGCTAATCACTATCCAAATCTGAGGGTGGTGGAGGGGAACCACAATCAATCTAAAAAAAGGCCAAGGGATCAAGGTCATGCTTTTTATATCAAAACAACTAAAGTTGAAGCTCCGAATGACATGGTAGCAGGTACTCTTGTTTTCCTCTCAAAACTAGCAAGTACTTTGTTTGATTCTGGTTCTATGCATTCCTTTATTTCCTCCAAGTTTGTAAAAAATAGATAATCAATACCCAAACTGCTAGAGGTAGAGTTGTCAGTCAAGAATCTAAGTGGGATTATCCATGCATCAATAGTGTTTAGATACTCTAGTGTTTACTTTAGTAAGTACAATCTTATCAAAAAAATAGTAGTCATTTCCATGATGGAATTCGACGTTATACTAGGGATGGAATGAATCTCAATGTATAATGCTATGATCAAATGTAAAATTAAGAAAATCTCAGTAGACCTAAATGAATGACCTACAATTATCTTCCAGGGAGAGATATCACGAACTGATCCTTGTCTTAAGGCACCTCCTATAGCCTTATTTTTGGAGTTAATCGGTGAGGATGAAGAAGGAAAAGGGAGTATACAAATAGAAGATGTTCCGATTGTTCAGGAATACATGGACGTATTCCCTGAGGAGTTACCTAGACCTCCCCCAGAAAGAGATGTAGAGTTCTCCATTGAACTCGTATCTGGATCTTAACCGATATCAACGACTCTGTATAGAATGGGAAATGTGGAGCTAGAGGAGTAAAAGAAACAACTCAAAGATTTATTGGAGAAGGGGTTTATTCGATTGAGTGTGTCTCCTTAAGGAGCACCAGTTCTCTTTGTGAAGAATAAGGATGGATCAATGCGGCTATGCATTGATTATAGATAATTTAACGGGATCACCGTGAAGAACAAATACCCTCTTCCAAGAAATGATGATTTATTTGACCAACTTCATGGGGATCAATTCTTCTCCAATATTTATCTTCGATTTGGTTATCATAAATTGAGGTTGAAGAAGAAAGATATTCCAAAGACTGCCTTCCCATTAAGATATGGGCATTATGAGTTTACTGTTATGCCCTTCAGCTTGACTAATGCTCCTATTATTTTCATGGATTTGATGAATAGTCTTTAAGAACTACCTTGATAACTTTGTGGTAGTTTTTATTGATGATATTCTGATATACTCAAAAAGTCGTTTAGGATCATGAAGATCATGTGATGGTTATTTTGCAAACTCTATGAAAGGAGAGGCTCTTTGTAAAGTTCATCAAGTTTGAGTTTTGTTTACAACAAGTGGCTTTCTTGGGGAACATCTTAACCAATGAAGGAATCTCGGTTGACCCTGTAAAGACAATGGTTGTGGAGGAGTGGCCTCAACCCACAATAGTAACTGAGATTCGTAGTTTCCTTGGTTTAGTAGGATATTATAGGAGGTTTGTGAAAAAAAATTCATAGCTTTCTAATCCACCAACCAAGTTCACTCGAAAAGGGGTTAAGTTCATCTGGACATAGGAATGTGAGGGAAGTTTCCAATAGCTGAAGAAGAGATTGGCTACTACACATGTGTTAACACTACCCTCTATAAGATAAGGATTGGTTATTTTTATCGATTCATATCTAAAAGGGATTTGGTTCTTCCTCATGAAAAATGAAATGGTAATTGCTTATGCATCTCGTCAGCTAAAGCAACA
Source organism: Viscum album (assembly GCA_963277665.1). Classification (NCBI taxonomy): domain Eukaryota; kingdom Viridiplantae; phylum Streptophyta; class Magnoliopsida; order Santalales; family Viscaceae; genus Viscum; species Viscum album. The sequence continues at coordinate 661,890,731 of OY728130.1, read as the reverse complement.
TGAGCATAATTATCCTACGCATGATCTAGAGCTGGCGGTAGTTGTTTTTGCTCTAAAGATATAGAGGAGATATCTTTATGGTGAGAAATGTGATATATACACCGATCACTAAAGATTAAAGTATATTTTCATGCAGAAAGAATTGAACATGAGACAAATGAGATGGTTGGAGTTATTAAAGACTCTGATTATTCAATTCATTATCACCCTAGAAGAGAAAACAAATCCACAGATTCATTAAACAGGAAATACCCAATTGTTATGGAAACAATGAGGATCCTAGGAGATCCCTGTATTAATGATCTAGTAAATCTGGGCATGGGAATTGTAAGGGAAGGGACATCATCAACACTATCCCAAACGATTTCTCAACCTTCATTACTAGAGAAGATCAAGAAGGCTCAAAAAGAAGATCTTTTGTTGTAGGAGAAGTTTAAGGCTGTGAAGGATGGGAAGTTTCCTAATTTTAATATTGATTAAGAAGGTGTATTGAAATTTCATAAAAGACTATGTGTTCCATCTATTCCGGAGATAAATAAAGAACTGATGGATAAATATCATATCTCTACTTTCTCCATACATCCAGGAAGCTCTAAAATGTATAGAGACCTTCATGATCATTATCGGTGGGATAAAATGAAGAGGGAGATTGCTGATTACACTACAAGCTGCATGGTGTGTCAACAAGTAAAGGCAGAATGACAACTTCCTAAGGGGGTAGTACAACCGCTACCCATAATAATATGGAAGTGGGGTAATATCACTATGGACTTTGTCACTCGTCTCCCGAAAACTTCCAAAGGAAACAATGAGATATGGGTTATCGTGGACTATCTCACCAAGACTCCCCATTTTATCTCCATTCAGGAAGATTTCTCTTTGGATCGACATTCCAAGATATACATAAAGGAATTGGTGAGACTGCATGGGGTACCACTATCCATAACATATGATCCTGATCTAAGATTCACATTAAAATTATGGAGAAGTCTTCAACAAGCTCTGAATACTGAATTGAATTTTAGTACGGCCTATCATCCTCAAACTGATGGCCAATTTGAAAGGACTATTCATACACTTGAGGATATACTGAGATTATGCTCAATGAAATTTAAAGGTGGATGGGATCAACACCTCCCATTATTTGAGTTCTCATACAATAACAGCTTCCATTCGAGTTTCCAGATGGCACCCTAAAAGCTCTGTATGGAAAGCGATGTAGAACTCATACTTGTTGGGATGAAGTTGGTGAGAGAAATCTTGTTGGGCCTAATCTTGTGAAAGAGATGACAGAAAAGGTTAATGGCATCCAACAACACATAAAGACTGCTCAGAGTCGGCAAAAGTGCTATGCTGACAACCATCGAAGGGACTTGGAGTTTGGTGTTGGCGACAAAGTCTTCCTTCAAATTTCCCCATGGAAGAGAGTCATGTGTTTTGGGAAGAAAGGGAAGATCAGCCCTAGGTACATTAGACGCTATGAAATCCCTGATCACATAGGAGCAGTGGCCTATCGTCTATCAATTCCACCAAACCTAGCTCAATTTCAGGATGTCTTCTATGTATCTCTCTTGAGGAAGTACATACCTGACCCTTCGCAAGTACTGAACCCAATGGTGGTACAACTGGAACATGACCTCTCTTATGATGAGCAACCAGTCGAGATCTTCAACCATAGAGACAAGGTTCTATGCAATAATACTACCCACCCTGTGAAAGTGTTGTGGAGGAATCATAAGTATGAAGAAGCGACTTGGGAGCCTGAGGAAACAATGAAGCAAAAGTACCCTCACCTTTTCGACTAGGCCTTTGGTTTAAAATTTCGGGGATGGAATTTCTTAAGGGGGGAAGAATGTAATGACCCAAACTTTTTGAATAGTATTTTTAATTTACTCTTAATGATTAAATAGAGATGTTAATGGTCAATGAAGAAACAAGAATCAATGGCTTCATCCAGTAGACTCAAACATTATGAATCCCACTTATCAAACCTTGGGAAAAAGGTGGCATCTTTGGGCTTCTCTTTGGACCAAGCCCAAGCCAAACTCCAGCGTGTCAAGCTTGAACGGAGTCACCTATGGGAGATGTTCAAGTTAGAGGAGATTAAAACTAGGGCAATGTTATCCGAGCCTCCCCAAGGTTCTCTCACCTTAGCACACCTTACACTTTGGTCTTATGTTGGTGTTATAATGGACTACGTAACGAGACCGTAGATACTTTGTGTAATCCCTTGAGATAAATAAAACTTTGATTTATTCCTATGGTGAAGTTTGTAAATTTTCAGATGTCTAGATAAATATAGGATGTATCTTATGAATGAATTTAAAAAAAGGATATTTTAAAATATTTATGTAAACCTTAAATAATTAATGATGTGTAAGGATTTTCAAAAAATGGTCTTCTGAAAATATGTTCAATAAGAAAATTAGATATTAATAAGTTCAACTTAATTATTGGTGAATAGTAAATTATGAATTGTGATTTTACTCTTAGGATTAGTAATGTGACCAAATGGATTAGTAATCTCACTTAAAGAAATTATTATTATAATTTAGGCACCTTGATTAAATAATGTAATTCAATAAAATAGGTAAATAACTATTTTAGAAATTATTAGTTAAGTAATAGTTTTTTCAGGTGAATAGTGTATTTTATTTAAAAATAAAATTAAAGATATTTATAAATTTTTTTATAAAATGTAGTTCATTTTTGAATTAAGAGCATCGATATTATGTTAAGGTGAATTTTTGGGATTTTTCTAAAAAAGTTGAATTTTCTATGAATAGTGAATTTTCAGTTTAGAGTTTTGGGTGTTTAATGACATCATTAAGGATGTAATAATTATGTAATAATTCTAGTCAACTTATGAATAGTATTTTAAGGTATTAGGTGTCCCAATTTTCCAATACCATTGGAAAGTACCATGGGCAAGCCCATGATTTTTCCAATACCACCAATGAGGTGTCCCTAGGCCCCTAATGTCGTGTCCCCTCACTTCACCTATAAATACCAAGCCATTATCTCATCCTTTAGATTCCAAAACCCTCCTAAACGATTTTCTGGTCTCCTTACCTCTCGAGGAGTCCTCCCAGGGTTCCCGCAAGTCTCCCAAGGTCCCAATCTTTGAGATTTTAAAGTTACTCTTCAAGGTAAGGGATCCTACACTCTCTTTCTTTTCATGTACTCTCGTATATGTAATTTCTTTTAAGCCACATGTTCTTATTTTGGGGGTGTTATTTTATATTCATATTACTGTCCTTTTTGTTTTAATATGGTGATATACCCCCTATTTCTCTCATCATTTCATTTTTTGATGTTTTAAGTGACGCCATTAGGCTGCTGAATTTTTCATAAGAGAAATATTTTTTTTGTCTTCCTTTCAAGTTTTTCATTTCATATGGTATGTCCATAAAATTTCATTACTATGTTCTTATATCTTTTATATTCTGTCCCTCTACTATTTTATGGATCATTTATGAGTGTGTTATCCATGTTCCCTCTCTTTTCAATATTTTCTAAAACCCTGTAACATAGTCGTTATGCTGTAGAATTTTCGTCTCAAAATGTCTTTCTCTTTTTCTAAAATTCATTTATTTTATTTAGTGAATACTCAAAGATCATTCTTATACAGGGTTATTCACATATATATCAAAAGATTCTATTTTAATTATGTTATTTACATACATGAAACCCGCTTTCCATTTCCGCGGGTTTAAAGTGACATAAAGATCATGTCTTTAAAGCAGTTTTTAAAACGTTATGATTATGAAATGAAATGCATTTATTTTATTCTATATGGGTTATTTATGAAATGCTTGATGATGATATATGTGGCTCCCATGATGATAAAGATAAATTAATGGTGCACCCTGATAGTCCTCCAATGCATTGGGTAATGATGTAATCTCTAGGGATTAAAATTTTAACGATACCATGGTGAATAACCTTGGTAATTTTTGTTAATGACACCTTGGGGATGGACCTTAGTGAAACAGAAATGATTTTCTAAGTTAAATGTTGTAGAAACATCTTCAAGTTATTAAATATGTTATTTTTATTATCATATGACTTGTGATTTCTTTCTCTTGCCTTAAAGTTCTTTCTTATGTATTTATTGATGTATCTCAAGTTCACATGTAAAATGATTCCCCTTGTTTCCCTTACTGGGCCTTCTGCTCACCCTTTCTTTTGATGTTTGTCCCCAGGTTATGAGATGTAGTAATGATCCTAGGATGAACATATGGATAAGCCTTTCATGTGTTTAAGAATAATGATTTATGTTTTCATGTATTAAGTTCCTGGTTTCAAAGACACTAATCCTTAAAGATCCTCGGTTTTGTATAAAGTAATGAATTTTTATGTAATGAAAAAGTCGGGATGCCATATCAGACCCTTTTATGTGTCTATAAGGATAAATGGTGTTGATGTAAGAATAATTGTCATATATAATGGATATGGATTTAATCTCATTCCAATACAAACTCTTTTACCTCTAGTATGTTAGTTGAATAACCTTGTTTCTTATTCTATAACATTGTAGAACTCTAAAACAAGTGAGCAGAAGTCGTTGGGATGGATCAAGTTCAAGACTCATTTTGGAGACCTTGTAACTAACTCATAATTTATAGTGGTTCAACAGAAAATATCTTTCAATGTCTTTCCAGGAAATCCCTAGTTACATGAAAAAATGAAAATCACCTCATCATTTCATAAATGCATCAAATAATGCATTAATTGACAAAATTTTATGCTTTACACCCATAAAACCTCATTCAAATCCTACAATTTTCATTATATTGATGTGGGATTCTATTAGAGTGAAGTGGGTCAACCCTGTTTGATGGTGTTTATTGGCTCAATTCCCCAAATAATCTTGGAATAAACCTAGATAACCACATTAAATACATCAGTGAAGAGTATTTATGTCCCATATATCTAGTTGAGTATATGAACCCTAGTACATGTGAATATTCTTAAATATTTCTGGATTCAATCATAACCACTGAGTCATACTATGTTGTAATGTTTTATGACTCCCGACATAGTGATTAAAGCTCAAATGAAAATGCCCTTCTTTTATCCCCAAATATCTTGGAAATCCATGCCTCACCATCTTAGGCAGAAGAGGTTGTCTCGTCGCCCATAGAGGATGAATACACTCCTTCTCAATATCTCACTCCATCCTCTCCCGAGTTTCAGGGAAATCATACATTATTAGTTGGGTTAGAGGATGTTTCTTCTTTTTTGAAATTTCAATATATCAGCTCCTCCCACAACTCAATATAAATTTTCCCACTAATTTTCCCCCTATGATATAAGATGTAAAATATAAAGAGGAGGAATAAAAGTAGGAGGGGACCTTAGGGACTCCCCTCCATATTTTGAGGATGTAATCTCTATACCATTGATGAGCTCAGAGAAATAAATCTGGTTACAGAAGAAGTCACATTGCCAACCTTGGTTATTGTATCCTTGAATTTCGTAGATAAAAAAGTATATACCTACTTTAGGAAGTATCATTGAGTTTTTTCTCCTATAACTACATAGAAATGTGGGGCATTGACCATAATGCGGACACTGACCACCAGATCCTTCCAGAAAACCACTTGATCTACAAATATTCAACCAAAAGGACACACTTGACACATGCTTCCAAAATTGAGGCTAAAGTTGACATAATCATCAGAGACGACATCGTCCTCAAGGTCCAATATACCAAATGTCAGGCATATATCATCCATGTTGAGAATAATAAAATATAAATTAGAGTATTCATTGATTTCATGGATCCAAAATGACACTTCTCAAATGATGATTTCCAAGTCCCAATCATAGCACTAGTGATCAATGAAATATATGTATATAAGGCCTTATCCTTCATGGATGGATATTTAGTATATAATAAAATCTAAATGGCTCAATAATTGAAAGAAGTTTCCTTCTTTAGGGCCCCCATGTAGTATTTTTTCTATCAGAAAATTCACTTTAGCTTGAATAATGGTAGCGCTATATTGCAACGCACCATGAATCCCATCTTAAATCCATTAATGGTTAATTATCTTGAATTATATGTTTATGAATAAGGGTTCAATCCTAATAATTATCAAACCACATGAAAGATCTTGAAACCATCTTCAACAAACAAAGACAACATAGCCAAAAAATGAACTCGTTGATATATTCATTTGGAATTACCTCTGGGAAATATCTTAGCTTCATCATATGACATCCTGGAGTAAAAGTAAACCCTCATAAGACAATGGTTTTCCTTGGTATTTCACCTCCTCACAACCTCACAAAATTAAATGGAATTCAAGTAAACATGAAATACATTTAGTATACTATATCCAACCATTCAATAAAATGACTACCCTTTATTAGGTTGATGAAAATGGTGGTTACATATCTATAGGCAGATGACATTTAGGAAGCTTTATAAAGTATCAAGAATTATCTTGTGATCCCACCAATGCTGATGTCACATGTCTAAGGAATGCCTATTATTTTGTATGTACTTTCCTTAGAGTGATCCCTAGTTTCCTTCCTCGCACAAAATAATTACATCAGTAGAGAAAACTATAATTATTATCTCAGTCGAACCATGATTGAATCTATGATTCACTATTTAAATATCAACTAAAACTATCTTTCGCTAATATTTTCATTATAGAATATGAGTCACTTCCAATAGAATCATTAGTTATGTTTGGTCTCCCATAGAAACCCACTCAAATACATTCTCAGTGATCCGATGTTGATCGTACATCTATCAGGGTGGGTAGTCATCCTAAAATAGTTTGACATTAAGTTTGTACCTAATAAAACTGTGAAATTCTAGGAATTAGTATATTTATTGGTAGAGAACCCCATGGATGAAATGAATTCATTAGATAATTAAGTACCCGATGAATAAGAATTATCTATTAAAGAGGGGCCCTATACATGGGAGATGTTTTTTGACGATGTATCCATATGTCTGATATGGTAGTAGATGGAATACTCTAGGCTCAAAAAATTGTAGTTGGGAGTCATGCTCCTCTATCTAGTAAATCAAGTATTACCTTACTCCTTCCTACCATCAAAAGAGTTCACAAATAATGAAATAGAATATAAAGTTCTCATTTATGGTCTAGAGTTGACACTTCATGTACAATACATTCACATGAAGATAAAGGGTGGTTCCCTGATGGTAATAAAGTCATTAATAGATGATTAGGCTATCAAAAATTAGGATATAATCGACCTACTAAACCATGTTTGATGACTAATGAAAGAATTCCATTTGAATCCGACATTAAACCACGTACCATAATCACATGATGCCCAAGCTGATGCACTAGTGATTATAGCCACAGATTTAGCTAACTCAGAGTCTGATGAAATGGTCATCAGAATTATGAACCACCAAATTGTATCATCTTTCATTCAATCCAATATTGAATACATTGATGAGATAATCCCCATCCTTGAACTGTATGGGCCTACAACCAGCTAAGTGACACCGATTTTGAACTACCTTCAAATGGGAGAGAACTTACTTGATAGATCAAAGAGATAAAAAATCCAATGAAGTCAAATTAACCTTGTTCTATATAATGTCACAGATCGTCAAAAGTTATTCTATTATAGTACCCTTGATAGGGTCCTTCTCAGGTTCCTTGATGGAGAATAGACCATTTTTGTTATCCTATGGAGCCCACCAGTCAAGATCCATGCTTTTCCAAAAAATCCAAAGGCTTGGGTCACACTAGCCCACCGTAACAGAAATCTTCACTACATTCACAAAAATGTTCCATACATTCTAGTTTCATACAATCTTCATTCACCAACACTCAATGTTTCTGCACACATCCAAGTAATCTTAACCATTTTTCATATATGGAATGAACGTCATAGGACCTTATCCTCCTGCTATGGCCAAGTAGTTCAAGTACATTATTACTACAAATGAATTATTATCTAACTGTGAAGAAGTAATACCCCACAATGAATTTGGGTAAATAATCATTTTAGCTAAGTCAAAACGAACATCATCTCTATATTTGTTGTCCCCCATACAATACTGATCGGAAACAACACCAATATTTGTTCTTATTAATTCGATAAACTATATTAGGAATATGAAATCATGTACAACCATTCATCCTACTACCATGTATCGGCTAATGGAGATATAAAGATCATCATTAAGGCCTGAATAAATGTACTCCAAAAGATGTTAGATAAGGATAAAATTCATGGCCATAAAATCTCTTGAATTCTTTATGGTATTACCTAACCACAACCCTCACTTCCCACATGTGACCACGTACTAATTTGTATATGGGATGGATTTGGTCCTTCCCATCAATGATTAATTTCCCTTGATCTATGTTTCAATCTGGGATCAATTACCCATGGATGAGAAATCCATGAGGTGGCTCGATGAATTGGAGAGAGTAGACAAAAAAAAATTCCTACCTTGCATCATTTTGAAGTCCACAAAAGCAAATTCTGATAGCCTTTAACAAAAAGTTTTTCCTAGGATCCTTCCTCGAATGATAGATGTTGTCGGTCCTTAGAAATCTGATGATGCTTGGAATGAAACCTCTAAAAATGGAACTATAATGGGAGGAACCCTATTACATACATAATTTCTACTCTAATGGATCCAATTCTTTGATCTCAACATATGGGAGGCTTAGCATGACCCCCACCAATGCAATGTTTCTGAAAGAGTATTTATTGTAATAAAAAACAATCAACTTGCTGGCATGATGTTAAACCACAAGTTACTTCACCATGATCACATGATTTTAAAATTCATGGTAGAACATCCAAATCACATGATGTTAAACAACATGGTCCATTTTATCAACTCCATGGTGTTAAATAGCATGGTCGGTCATTGTTCAAATACCTTAAAAAATAATGTCATAATTGTGCAAGTCTCAAGACAATAAGATACATGATATTACTGTCCCCATTGAATGAAATTAAACTACATGGGAATAATCAATTAAATAGAATATTCACCAAGCATGAGATAGATCTGTGTGGGAGAAAGATATGATTCCCTAGTCCTCTTGTGACAGTCTGAACCATTTAGGGATTCTCTTTATCAAGAACTATATGTGGCTTCATTTATGTCATCTTGGGATACGTAGTGACACCCAAACCTATAATACTAGGACCTTATATGAAAAATGGGAAAGATAACCCCCACATGTATAGACCACAGATATATTGAGATTTCATTCCTAGAAATATGTGTTCCTTGATTCCTATCATCAAATAATACATAGATATTATTAGACGTGGTGTGTTAGTCTCATCCAAAAGTAATCCTCCATATGTAAAATGATTTTATTAATGAAAATTTTAATCAGGCCCTATTTTCACATTGATATTATGTTTCCCACTAGTCCACAAAATCATCTTCCCTGTAATTGCAAGACACGATCATCATGCTCGCATGGCATTAAACTACATGGTGCATTGTCCTTCTCATAAGACAATAAACTACATGACCCATATTTCGCCACATTATGAAATTAAATTGATCAACACCCTAATATTCCCACCCAAGATATCATCTCCCTCAACATTGGTCATCGACCATTCCATATTCAAGAACTATGTTCAGATTTATTCATGTGAACATAGGATATGTAGAAAAACATGGATCTGACATCCTAGTCCAGCCACCAAAAATTAAAAAATCTCATTTACTTTTTTTATTTCCTATGTGTGGAGGAACAAATATTTTATGACATTTATTTATGACATTGATCACATATCACATGGGTTTAGAAGTTTTGTAAAGTGATTCCCTTTTGTGATAAAGGTGTATCAATCCACATTAGGGTGGCCTGGATCTTGGTAGCAAGACCATAAAAGGAACACCAAATTTCCTTGCTCCATGACATCAAAATTTGAGGTTATATATAGTTATCATTGTATGTATGTAAATATTCCTTCCCTCATAGGATACATAGTGACACCAGGGTCTTTTTCATTAGGTCCACCCACAATATTTCTTCTTCACATCACCGAACATACCTTCTTACCACATGATGTTAACATGTATGGAGAATGTTTTTTTCTGTATAAAATTAAACTATATGGTACGTCAATAACTTGGTATGGGTTGATTCCCATTTTGACGAGATACGTAGTGATTCCTAGACCTCATGTCCTAGTCTCAGCCAAAAGTAAAAAAATTTCCCCATATGCTATATAAATAAAATATATATGGAAGAAATATCATGTTTGGGTTCCATATTCAGGGATTTATCTAGGTAATAGAAATGGAACACAACATTGGAGTCATATATATGTAGGTAATTTCATAAACTATGGATAATCAATATCTAAATGATTCTTCATGCAAAAATACATTCCTTCCATTAATTTTATTCTTTTCCATATGAAATTTCATATATTCAAAATCATCTTCTATCCATTGTAGATGGAGGGGGACAGTGTCCTCAGTACTCCATTGTTAGACTGTGCACAATATTACCCAATTGGATCTACATAATATTCATAAAAAAATCCTTGCCAACCAAAGGAAAATTGATCCATATGAGAGGCATATTTTATCTTCATAATCCTTAATGGAATATTTTCTCCATGTCATTATCCTAATATGGGAATCCCTAGAATCATGGGACACACATTCTTTTCAGAATATTCTAGCTGGATGAGCCTCCAATTACTCTTTATTACTATGAAAAATGGTCATAGTTGTAAGAACTAAAACTACAAGATATCATGTCATACCCACTGGGTGATGTTAAATTTCATGGATTATGTTCTAGTCCCATGGTACTAAACTATATGATGTCAATAACTATATACATAATGATTCTCTCTTTTATAGGATATGTAGAGACACTCGATCTTATGTCCTCACCCAAACACAAAAATAAATCCAGCACTCTCTTATACCTGAATTGGATTTGCATACAAGGATCTAATAAAAGTTACACCTAATTTGTGTGCTTGTGTTCAAAATAAAATTCCCCTTCCACGTGAAATTTTTTGATTGATGAATGGGGAAGCCTTACCAGAACTACATATGTCTTGATTATTTTTTGGATGAGATATATAATGACACACATGCATTATATATTGGCCCCAATCACAATGAAAATAAATCCTTCCCACCTATGGGTAAGACCTATGTAAGGTATATTTTTTACCCATTCCTTGGATATTTTGACATGAAGTGATCCTTTCATGTTCTTGAATATTCCTTTCACAAACCAGAATTTTTGTCTAGGGATGTTCAGATATCCATAAATCATGTGGGCATTGGAAATGGAGGTTCAATGTTCTAGGGACACCTTTTTTTACTATGAAAAATATTCTCCACCTGGATCTACATAGTTCACACGCAAAAAAATTCCTTCTCAACCAAAGGAAGATTCTTTCCCATTAAAGGATTTTTCAATCTCTGTATTCACAAATAATGTTTTTATCCCATATCACCGCTTATATTTATAAACCCTCAGTTTATAGTTAACAAGATTTTATCTTCATTATTAAATATAGTGGAATATTCTTGGATATATAACTGTGAAAAAGGATTATTAGTTTATCCCTCAGTCAAAGCTAAGTGAACTTAAATCTTGGACCTTGAAAATCCGTACAGTAAAATGTTAAGATGCATAGTTCATGTCCTAGATTCATGAAATTTAATGGCATGATGCTCTATCTCCCCTTTAAAAAATCAAAATTCATGTGGGAGTAGTTTCTCATTCATGTCATGTTCCGATATAGATGTTGTGCTCATTTTTAGAGAACATACGCTTGAAAATCCTCTTATTTCACTCTTTAGAGATCAAAATTTTCACAAAATTTATTTTCAATTAGAAATGGAGGGTCTGTGTATTGGAGAAACCATTTTTTGAATTTATGGAATATTCCCATATTGTCTCTGCATTACATTCCCACAAAAAAAATGACTATTACCCAATGAAAAATATGTCCCAATGAGAGGTTTCTCCTATCTCTGTATGCCCCCCAAAAAATCTTGATGGAAACTATTATTACTGTTACTCCACGCATGCTTTTCACAATTCACGTCTTGGATTCATAAATCACAAAACCATGATCCAAAAAATCCTTCATTAATGAATAAAGATATTAGTACATTCTCAACCAGTATTCCCTATTGAGGTTATCACCCCATAATTCATGGTCATAGATATTAAACTATAAGCATTATTTGCATTAGTTCAATTTTAAATATGTTAGAATATCCAAAAATAGAGACCTAGTATTCTCCAAGTTAAAAACCCTCAAAGTGTACCTTGGAAAAATTCCATTACTTGAGAGTTAGACCTATGCTTTTCAACGTTTTCGTAAACAAATGTCTGACCAAAAGAATGTTAGAAAATAAAAAATATTGTTTGGCCAAAAACCCATAAAGGGTGGCATAAGAAAATGTCATGTTATGCCTAGTAATCATATACCATAGTGTCTTTAGGAAGAAATTAGTGAAATAATTGAAAATAAACAATGCATGTAGTGTTTATCATCAAACCATACAAATCTTAAAAACTGTGTCGATTGAGTCCCTCAGCTCAAGAAAAAAATAGATCATTACATGATCATGACAATTTGTTAATCACGTATTGCAATGGAAATTTATATCCATGGGATATTACCATCCAAATGTTACCAGTTGTGATTTATTAGTGTTATAAGAAATGATACCCCATAAAAATTTGAGGGGAAAATGTATCATTTTATTAATTGATAATGGATGAGCATTAACATAAATGATTCCCTCAGTATATCTACTATAAAAATATCACAAAATCTCCAAAATGGCTATAGTGAAGCCTAGATCACTTTAGAAAGAAAATAAACTACTTCCCAGTGCAATCCATTGAGGTTTTGATCCAAACTAGTTCTTTTCTCAACTTCATTTTTAGTTATTGGTTGCATATGTTTAATGAAAACCCTAATATCCTATCCCTTATAATTGGTGTCTTCAAAATCCATATGAGCATCACATTCTCGCAACTCTACAGTTCGTGTGTTTACTTGGTCATAAGGTAAATCTTCGTTAGAAACCATGTGATGTAGCTCAATGGTTTTATACATAAAGGCTTTAACATGATTTGTCAAAACAATAAACTGTATGGTTACATTTAAAAAATCTAGGTCTTATAAATAAATAAGGATTCGGTATATAAGGATGTGTAGGTTCTAGTAATCAAACCCACCAGAGCCGAAATGAATGAATATTTTGAAAATTCCATAAACCATGTCGTCCATTTCCGCCAAGGTGTATTTTTTGTGATAGTACAAATTTGTTGTTAGGACCATTTATGCATATCTTGGAATTCGATATAACTGCAAGGGTATTAACCCTTTTCACCCATTTCCATGGGTATGTAATCCAGAATTGTAGTTACAATAGATAAAATCATCTTAAAAAAATGACTCCAATGTGGGAATGCATTCCATCTATCCCTCCTATCGAGTATTGTAAACCAAGTTTATAGGCCTGGAAAAAATTTGGGGAGTTCCCAAAAGCTTACCACTAGGACCAATATCCATAGTAATACAATCATTTCCATCTAAAAGCATCATATATTCACATACTTTATCATGGGGAGAGTTGGAGGGTGAGGCTTCCATGAGGCACTTAGAGAATAGAAATGATAGGTGTTCTCTATTCAAGACAAATGAGGAAAGTGTTTTGGTAATAGATCAAGATAGGCTATTGTTTTATGAACCTTTTGTATTTCCTTAACCAATATCTCCTTAGGATGTATTCCATACATTATCGGGCATAATCCCATGATAGATTGGTCAATGTCTTTGCACAAGGAAAGGAAAATTTCATGTCAGAATCATCCCACATCATCATCCTCCATATCTAGAAAAGGATAATGGGGTGAGACTCCTTAATTTTGGGAAGAGGTAAATAGGAAACCTATTGTGTACATAAAATTTTTCATGCGAATATGTAAGGGTTAAAGAGTTCATATAATGTTACTTGATCAACCCATTCAGCCAGAATTATATCTCACAACGAGATGATGTATGATAATTACACCAAATTACATTTACTATTTTTAACCACTATTCTTGAATGTGCATTGTTTGGGATGAATGTAAAGTGTTATGGATTAATTAGTGTCTCGATAGCCTCATCAAGGACAAAGGATTTGGGTGAACAACTATAATGTTGAGAAATATAGGATGAAAGGAAGAACGAGGGATCACTGTGGTATACTGATATTTGTAGTATCAAGATTTTTCCTCTACCCAGCCATATAAGAATTGAAACATCTTACAGTGATGATGAGGAGACCTACCTCCTTTCATATGGACCAATAATTCATAAATATAAAAAAGGGTGGGTACATCAATGTTAATGGATTTTCACTCTAAAATTTTATATTCCATCATTAGGGTATAGTCTATAACACCGGTATAGTCATCATAGGATGGGAAGATCCATCCAATCAAGAACATGTATAAAAAGACTGCTAGTCCAAATTCTGGTGATTTTTATAGTCAGTTTCTATAGCCCCAAATAGTATGTTGGTCTGCCTCAAGGGTGGTCCAATATCAACCATGAATTCCATGTGACTATTGGGAAAGGTGGTTCCTAGTACATCAAACCTTAATCCTTAGACTACTATTCTGTAGAAATAGATATATCCATTCACTGAACGGAATGAGTGAGCATGTGTTAAGAGGATGACCCAAGTCTTTCTCTACCGTGGTCATTAAATATCTATCTAATAGAGAGACATATCTGATATCATCACAAGTATTGGATAAAGGGAGAAATTCAATATATATTTTACTGATAATTGGAATTACCCCTTTATAGTGGACATCCCATAAGCTTACCCCTACTTTACCATGCGATAAATGGAAAGTGTTAGAACTTGAACAAAACTGGCTTATTAATTCATATAATATCCCAGTCATTGAGTAAACTATAAGATAGGAAACCCATTCTACCTAGTAGAAGCTGACAACCTCCAATTGTTTGGGAAATTATACCCAATTCTAGTGCACCCAGAATGCCCAATCCCATTCATCTGATAAACTTCCCCACAACCATAAGTCCCACATGGAGCTTCATCATCCCTTGGGATTGCCTCGTGAGAGGTTCAAATTGATGAATAACGTTGAATGAAAGATTTAAAAGGATATATCTTGGTGGTTTAGATTTTATGGATTCCACATAGATTAATTCCAAACAAGAATATTTTATCTTGGCCTGACTAGATAATAATTTTTCACTAGATGATATGTTCACTTGGGAATAGTCCTGAGAAATCTCGAAGAAAGAAGATGGGAGATTTTCAAGAACTATTAAAAGGGGAGCATCATCTTGATGTATGAAATTGAAAAGTGGTATTTGGTTAAAAAATGGGTAAGATAGAAGCTCTGGTGAAAGAAGGTTATTCGGAATACCCTCCTTAGAGATGTTGTGATGTCAAATATTTTCTTCAATATTCTCATCCATGGTAGTCATTCTCTTAATCATAGTCATTGAGGTAGAACCCATAGCCATTTTTTCATGGAAAAATATCATCATGAAAATACGATATTCATTTGAGAGGGATTCATACTAATGTATAAGAGAACATACAAAATAGTTTTCCACATGGCTCATGAACTATTTGTTCATGAAATTCTAGGTTGCAATGCATTGGCCATCAAAGTGTTGGCTCATAAAAAATTCATTGTGTAATATGCACCATTCACAAATCATCTAGCTGCCATGTGGATGATCAAGAAGTACTATTCATGAGTGACAAGGTTTATCTTGCATAAAGGGAGTTTTTAAAGATTAAACACTATGTGAAAGTAGTTGACGATCAAGAGTTTGCATGGGAGGATCTATCTTAAAGAGTGATTGTTAAAGAAAAAAATGAGTTTGCCCCCCTATTTTTAGGTGTGGTCCCCACCTACTTTTCCACATGAAGACCACAATCTAGTTCAAAATAAGACCACTTTAAACATTGGAATAGACACCTCTTCATCCTGATCAAAACCCATTCTAATGGTGGGAATTTTAAGGTCCTGAAGATTCCACATTCAGGGAGAATAGAATTCCATAAACTTAAAAAAAGGGTAGAAGTAATAAAAGATGAATTTTTTTAGAACAGTATCAAAGGGGATGAAACAAAAAAGGATTGTTTGGTTCTAGATAGTTATAATTTCTATGAAAACCTCTATTCCATATGGAATTCCTCTACTTCATGAGGCACCCCAAGAAATAAATCATTCATGTGATGAGACGGTTCCACCAATGGATGAAAATGAAACAAAGTTGTCAGTGGGGTTGGATGGTGATTTCCTCCCCTGTGAATGATTGTCCCCTATGATTGAAATCGTTCGAGTGATGAGATGGTATATCCAACACCCATAAATGAAATCAATTATTTTTCAGTGTTGGATAGTGATTTATTCACCCACGATTAACCATTCCTCATGAACAAAATATCCCACAGACTGAGATAGTACCGCCTACTACAGAAAATGAAACCAAGTCTTTTCTGGGTCCGAATAGTAATTTTTGTCCCGGTGAATAACAACCCCTGCAAACGATGTTGTTCATGGGATGGGGCTTCCTCCTTGGGCTCCTAAAATCTATGACCCATGGACCACCATGGATGACCGTCCATGTTGGTATTATGTCCATACGTTATACTATAAAACCACTAAGGGGAATAAAAATTGATAGATGAGACGAGCGATGAGAATAAGACACACAAAGAGGATCCTCTGAGAAAAATTATAAGAGATCTGTCTATTCCCAGAAAGAAAAACCCACCGCATAGCATTAAGGAGGAGATAAAAATAATCCAGCCATCTATAAACATAAAACCTTTTTGCAGACACCATCCTACATGCCATATATATATGGCCCCTTTGCTAACAAGAACCCCACATAGAAAAATTCTATGCGGGAAAAATCCTACCCCTGTATAGAAAAACACTATATGGGTGGAACTCAGCCTCGTGTAACAACACGCTATGAGGACTGAACCTATCCATGAATAGAAACACACTACGTAGGTATAACACATTTTTTATAGCACAATGCTATATAATTTTTGCCCTCACCCACATAGATTCATACTACGTTGAGGGAACCCCATCCTACATAGATCCTACAATACAGAATGGGGAATCCTAGGTAATTCAACTGTCCACCTCCCATCACTCCCTTCTATTGTATCAACCTATCCCACATTGGACCCTCTTTGAACCAAACTAACAATATATGGAAAATTCATCTTACAAAGCCACCATACATGTATAATCATATTATTGGTCACATCAGTGTACCACATAGAGTAATCATACATGTGGTAAGTGGAGTAATATATTAAACCTCCTCAACAAGGTGGACCCATAGATTGTCTTCAAGATTAAATTATCATGGTAATGAGGGTCGTGACCTTGGAAGTTCCCATTGCCTCATAGGTTCTCATGTGAAACTCCCCATTCTAGGGATTGAGGGGAACCATAGACCATTCCATTTAATGATGGATAGTGTTGGTCTCTCCTCACTCTATCAAGGACGAACAAAAAATACATCAAGGAGTAAGCCCCAATCCTTTACTGTAGTAACTCGAACTCTTTCTACCCATTTCAAGATTGGGGTGTAGCTAGATGGATCATCAGATGTGAAACTCTTAGTTACCATAATAAAAGAGTAGATAGACACATTAAAAGTCCTCCTTATCACCCTTTCAGCTCTAAAATCAGTCCACATATGGAAAAAGGATGATTGTGTGTTATTTGGTTTTATTTCTTCCCCTTTCTTCTCACACTAAGCATGACTCACTTGGGTGTAGAGGTTAGTGGTAATCATGATATCTACATGGTCCAAAATGACCATGTACCTCCTATATAGATTAAGCCCAAATCATACACCAGGGGACTCCTATATGATGTAATATCCAATCATGAACAATGGGTGTCTTTCTAAGTGTATGCTCCATACACATACCAAATTATTTGGGATTTTATTCCCACTAACTAGAATATGTATGAAGACTCCCTAAGGTGAAAATACAACACCCAAAATAAGTCTAATGTTCTCTGGGACACATTCCCTATAGGATCATATCCACCTAGGAGACCAAGTCTTTTCTAGGTACATCATGCCTCCTCAACATAAGTCCAACCCCTAACATAGACTAAGAACCTGTTTCCTAGATTCAAATTCCTTATGATGTTAAACTTCATTGTTTGATCCTCATCACATGAATTTAAAAGTTGATGTTTCTTGTTAAGTAGCATGAAACTACATGAGTTCTGATTCCACTCATAAGTATATGTAGGAGTCCAATCTTATGGGTTCAATCCCAACATCAAAACAAAATATGTCTCCCTTGATGATGGAGTGCTCTAGACCACCTCACCATGTGGCTTGAAATAATATATTCTTAATCAATGACCACAGAATCTATGGTCCCTATACAAAAAGTAAACCATTAATGGAAAACCATGGAAACAAACAGATGATTCTGAACACATGAATATGTATAATTTATGATTTCTTTAAGGATATCCATAATATACATTCTTTGGAACGAATAAAGTATTTGTGAATATATCTTAAATCTATAGGAGACACTAAAAATAGTTAATAGTTCAAACCAAAAGGGTGTGATGATCCCAACTACTCATCCTCTCGACCAATGTGGGTTCTGAAGTGTATATTCCCATGTTTCCCAATAAACTCCTTACATTAGGTTGTAGGTCCATGACGTTTCCTGGAAATGAGGTCCATGGTGTGTTTCCAATTCAATAAACAAAACCAGTTGGAGACCGTTTATAGATTGTATTCCTAAAGGGAATGATTGTACAGACCTCAACTTTGTGCAATGAACTATCTAGTGCTAGATCTTCCTTGGAGAAAATTTCACCTAGAGATGTTGTAACAATTACATTGAGATATAATTAATGGATAAAAATAGTAAAAGTTTAAAAAATTTAAGGCCTATGTGATATTAAATCACATAGTATATGATTATTTGATCGTTTATATCATGTTTCTTTTAGTATTAATAATGTTTGTTAAGAATGAAAAATATATCTTGTCAAACAAATCATAACCTATATTTTATCATTATTTCACATTGGATGAATATGTTTCATGAATAAAAATGGTAATTAACCTATCAAATTATACCTTAATTTTTTATCACTATCAGATGCTCTTCCTGGAGTATCATGGATTGTGAGGAAATGAAAAGGTTGTTGTGGATAGGATTTTGTACATAGATATGGAATATGATCATGAAAAAAAGTTATTTTTCATACTACATAGCCCGTTATGTATACCACAAGGTATTTTATACACTATGTATTTGTAATATTATGGGTCCATATTTCATATTAAATCTATATACCAAATCAAATAAATATGGAAACTAAGAGAACAATCATACTTTGATACCACTACAACACCAGCCTTGAATCTGAACTAATCATGGGGTGGTTGGGCATGTTATTGGACATTTATGCAATTTAGTATTAACAAAGATGGGATTTATCCTATTGTATGACAATCACAAAATTTGGTAATTCAATTTATATAGAACAGAGATACTTTCTATCATGCCTGGATAATGTGTTTGATATGTGACTATTTATTTAGATGAGGGGTATGTGATTTTCTCATCTTATAACATTAATAGGAAGTGGTGTATTCATCCATATATCCAATATATACATAGATAATTAATATTGAATGAGTAATATATATGACAATGGAATACTCTTTGTCTTTAGGTAACTCGATGACTTAGAAAAAATTATATAACTCTGTATAATTTTATATGACATAGATAGTTGAAATAGGTATGGACATATGTATATTAAATATAAATCATGCTATATCCTTTTATATCATGATTACTAACAATTATTTTCACAATATATTTTTTTTCTCTTGTATATGGAACTTTTTGTTCATATATTTCTTCAATGCTAGAATTCATGTGGGTTAAAACATTGTGGTTTTTTGAATGATGATTAAGTTTATGAAACTTTGGGAGATTCCAAAAAATTAATTTTCAGGAATTCTTGAATACGTACCACATTAATTGTCATAAATTATAAAATATAGTGTAACATATGATGAAAATTTATGAAAGATTTTATAAAAGAGTTTTTGGAAAAATATAAAATGTTTTTTTGATATATCATCATAGTTTTTTATATATGAGTTGATATAAAGTGAATGTGAAAAAATATTTGAGGAATTTTGTGAAATTTGGTGATTAATGGAAATAGTCATGGTTTTGGTATGAAATCTACTCCACTCATATCCTCTTCCATGGTGGATATGACCTAAGGGTAGTGATGGTCATTTCCCCTTCACCTCCCCCTTTTTGGGGTTGTGTATGCTGGTTTCTCTATATAGTTTCATAGTATATTATCTCATTTCACGTAACCCCCACATCTTCCAAAATTCCCTTGTATCTCTCTCATCCCAAAATTCCCTTCAATAAATTTGGATAAACCAAAGATTCTTCATTCACTCTTAGAATTCACTGAGGCTTTAAAACTTAGTAATATTACCTTGGTTTGTAGATTCATATGGAGACACCCAATGATGTACGTATTTTATAGCTTCCTCAATCGTGATTGGGGATTAAAGGGTTGATAAATTATCATGTTTCTAGACACTCTACGTATTCTATTCTTATTTTAGTTGAATAATACTATAATTTTACATGGTATAAAGGCAAGTATATTTATTATGGATTATGCTTTTTATTATTTAGATGTACTTTTGTATTTCACATGAATTGATATAGTAATTAGATGAAGATTCTGGTGTGTTTCCCATGTTTTTTCCATTCTTTTCAATATCCTTACATTATTTAGATGCTACATAATTTAGTCGGTATATTTTTGAGCTTTGGTCATATGGAGAATATTATTTTTCATTCTATAAATTCTCGTATTGGTGTTTAAGTGGATCTATCATATACCCTAGTAAAGTATTTTTGGATAGAGTTCAACATGGATTTTTGATGTCCCATCATAGTTAATTTAGAGTATTATTTTGTTTACTTATCTTCCTAGTGTTAGTTGGGAGACCTTGTATAATAATGTTTTTCAGGTTAGGAAAAGAAATATTTTTTAATTAGGAGTGACTTTTACTCTTCTATTGAGGGAAATAAGATCAATAAGGCAAGAAGTAATTTTAATAAAAATGGTTATTATATGGATGGTGGGGATAGTCCATCTGGGTCAGCTAGTTTTTGACCTATTATTATGTAGTGAAATAGGACACTATGATAATAAAATCCCCCTAGAGTATACACATGATCTAGTTTTTAGTTTTCACAACATATTACTGTAACCCTGCAATTGAAGTGTGTCCTATTGTAGAACCTCTGGGTTTGAGGGATTATGTTATCACTCCTTGAGTTTTTATGAATTATTTTTTCAAATAAATTAAATATCAATTATATCATTCATTACATGAATCTCTTAGTTTAACATCAATTACCTGCAACATTGAGTTTAGCTTGTGTTGCATGCGATAATGGGTTTTAACAAACTGTGATATATTATTACTATTATTATTTAAATGTCACCATTATAATTTAGTTGTTAAAACTAGTGATATAAAAATTAATAAATATTTTCCAAATATTTTCTATAATGGATTTATGTATAGAAAACAAATTTATAATAAACATAATTTTTAAAAAAGTATTTATATCTTTTAAAAATACGACATAAACAAAAAACAATTTTTTATTTGATTTTTGTAAAAATAAAATAAAAGTGATTTATACAAATTTTAGAAACATTATATAAAATTTAACATTAAATTTTGAAATTTACATGTCATAATAATCTTTATGTAGATTTTTGATAATTTTATGAATATATTATTTTTTCAGAGAAGACTAAAAAATAATTCTTCTGCAATAAATTGTGTTTTTTTCAATCGTTAAAAACAAAAAAAAGGATGTATTTAAAATTAAAATTACTTCAATTATATATTTATTAATCTAATTTAGTTCATTTTAATCAATTTTTTATTGAAATATTAAACTAAAAATATTTCTACTTAGGAAAATTTTCACATTGAAAATCCTTTTCCTCCTCGTGATGGTAGGATCAAATTTAAATTATCTTTTCAACTTATGAGAATATAATTTGAAATATTTATTCCATATTTATAATAAGATTAATTTAAATTTTTTATTAAGGTAAGAAATTTTTTGACAATAATTAATAGTAAAAATAGTAAAAATTAATTACCTTGGTTAAGGTAAAATGGGTTTACCTGAGGATAAACTATAAAAATAATGGTTAAAATGACCAAAAACATTATTAAAACCAATATTATGGATATATATTGACACTATAATATCTAATTTCCAATAATGACCTAATTTGGATCCTTTTTTAATGTGAAAATTGTGGTTGCAACATTTTATTTTCAGAAATTACAAGTGTTCCACTCACCCAACTTATAAAATTCTTTCCCCTATCATATTCTTTTCACACATCCAAAAAAATTGTGTTCATCAAATAAATTCCCAAAAAAATCTTATTTCCTTAGTCACATTATATAGGCCTTAGTTTTATCATAAATAAAACCAATGAAGGCCTTGAGAGCAATCTTATGGAGGTTACCCGATGAAGAGGTGACATTCTTCAACAAGCATATTTATTTTATTTCATCCTCCACCTACTTAAAATATTATTAAATACTTATAATATAATAAACTCAGTATATAACTTATAATTATATGTTATTATACTATGTTAATATACTACATCTATCTTTTCTTCCCTCAAATAGAAAATGATAATGTCTCCTGGGTTTATGGCAAACTAGTGCATCATGAACCGATGTGAAACATTTTATATTAATACATAAAATAGTTGGGTATGATGATGGATATAATATATATGTATGATATTTATAATATAAATTTACTTATTTAAAAATATTATTACATAGAACCATTTAATTTCTATTTCATGGGGATACTATAACGTCAATCATCTGTGCGGCAGACTACCGCCTCGTGAAGTGATTTTAGAGGTTTTTAACTTACACTTTTCATGGAATGTAATAAGGCATATATTTAATGAATATATGTGATATATATTACATATAAATGACTTTTTAAAGTTAATATATTATTTTCCTTTCTTTCTCTTCATCCGTTGAGAAAACTGAATAAGGTTTAATAACATGGAGTTCCTAATAAAAGGGTAATAAAAATTAAAAATAAATTAATATATGGTATTATATACATAATTATGTCCCTATTATATATTTATAATAGAATTATATTTAATATATATTATGTTTTAACATTTTCAAAAAATGTTGAGACTTAAGTTAAGGGATTTTTGTCTTGATTTGCCTTTATTTTGACATATGTTATGTTATGCACCTACCTTATTTAATAAGGTGTATGTAAAGACCCTTTGACTATTAATATATATAATTTTTCAATTAAAATTATATTTTTTATTTAATTTAATTTTTTTCTTTCACAGTTCTTATGATTCTAGGTTTCCAATGTGGTAAGAGTTTTATGTTAAAATATCATCATTTTTCATTATTGTTTATGATTATGCTTCCGAAGATAAAATATAATGATCCACCTTTCAAGAAAATCATGAATTTTATTATAATATATTTATTTTACTAAAATACATGTTTTCATTACATTTTCGTCTCTTTATGTACTCAATAGTTCAAAATAATTATTTTAATAAAAATTATCATTATTTCTTTCTTTAGTAGAAAACTCATTTTCATCCAAAATGATATTTTCTAAAAATGTTATCAAAAAATATTCTTATATTGATTAATATTTTTTATGATATTTTTTCTCAAGATTGAGTTTTTCCAACAAAAAGTTAAAATTATTCTTCATGTGGTTTTTTGAAAAAATCTTATTTCGAATTTCCAGAAAATGTGAAAGGAATCTTATTTTAAGGTGTATGACATGAATATTATTTCCCACCACACTGGGAAATCAATGGTTTGAAGAATCCTTAATATGTTTCTAAATCTATTTTCAAATAAATTTATTTTGAATCTATTTTATAATTTTTTTAAAAAAATATTGTATTTTAAAGAGAAGAGGTTATTTTACATAGAAAACTTTATAGAGGATCATTAAAAATCCTTTTCTATATAAGATATAATCCTTTGGTGTTACATATTATTTACTAGGGATATGATACAAGGATACCATTCATATTGTTTATATGAATGGAATATTATTATGATGACGAGATACTTATGAAACCCATTTATTTTTTATAGGTTATGTTATGATGAAATTTATATGAAATCCAATTTGTTTCAATGGGTTATGCTACTCTATAATGATTCTAAACCCAATTTTTTTCATGGGTTCTTATGTGATGATTTTTTATGATCTTGTGCAAATAAAATTTATGGAATATATGGTGGGTGGGATCTATATCTCCCTCTAATGAATTAGGTAAATATTGATATGTCATGACATAAATAGGATTAAAATGGGGAGTAAAACCAATTCAGTAATCGAATATTTCAACTATGATAGCATTGGAGTGGACCTTTATTAATATGACGTATTGGGATGTGAACATTCTCCATTATGATAGTATTGGAAATGTGCATTAGACTACTATGGATATCATGTTCTCTACTTATGTGTATTCCATAAATCTATGTATTATTCCAATGACAGTATCTCATGGATTATGTACTTTTGTTCCATTATTATTTATTTCTTATGAACTATGAAGATTTATGATATGACTCAAGTGTATGATGTATGATATGTAGGTAATGGTTCTTATATTTTATTCAATTATTCTTATACCCTTATTCTCATTATATGTTGATATATAATTTAATTATCCTTAATAAACATCTGATCCCACTATTTCTTGTGATTCCTTTCCCCAAGTTATGATGAAGGTTATTGTGTAAACTTTATCTATGAAGGGTGATAATTATAAAAAACATTGTGGGGGTGACATAGCTAACTTATGGACTAAATGTGTATGTGTCTATGTTTCTAAATCAACTAGAAAAAAATGATTCTATCATAGATCATTAGGTTATTTAAGGAATATTCTTCTACTAAAATGAAATATTTATCTATGAGATGTTTGGTTCATTACATGTCAAGAAGCTTATATTAATGAAAATAAATGTCAATATGGGCTTGTTTGTCTTAAATAAAATGATATAATGTAGGTAATTACAATATCCTCTTGTGCTGAGGGAGATGTGTGGAATAATAGGGAGTAATTCAAGGTTAAAAATAGGTTTGAAATATTAGGTAGATATGGGATGGTTAAACAGGACTCCAAGGGATGGAATGAACTAAAATCAAAGTGAAAGTGTAAGAAAAAATGTTAAGGACACACATCAAAATCACACATATCAATTCTATGTTGATGTATGAACTTAATCCACTGAGTATATTTAATCTATATATGAAAATAATTAATAAATATCTAATTTTAAATGAAATTATTTGGTTGAAAAGATCATACATACATATGTAAAGAATACGAAGAAAAGGAATAATCACTCTAACATGTTACTCGGTCAATAAAGGCATGAAAACAGGAAGTGGGAAAGACTACTCCAATATTCCCAAAGTGACTCATACTACATTTGTGAAGAAATATCGGGGATCAATGTGTCCTAATATATCTATCTAAAAAGGGAAAGTTATCTCCTATGAGTTATTATTGTACCACCATCCTTATCTTAAAGATACACTTGGTAGGGAGGAGTAAGTCACAACAATATAGAGAAGAGTGAAAATATATTATTATTTATAAAAATATGAACCTAGGAAATACAAAAATTATTCCACGTGGGAATATGAAAGTGAGTTAGAAACTGCCTTTTATTTTCTATTTCACTCCAAGTTAGATATGTTAGAAGATGATTTACATATTAATTCTCCACCAGAGGATACCAATAAAATTTTTGAAAGTGAGATATAAGTTGACACAAATAAATAAAATGAATCATGGATTAATAAATGAGATTTTAATTTTACCCTAGGATTTAATTAAGGGATGATTATCTTGGAAGAGTTTATAACAACCTAGGACAATATGTTATGTTACTTTAAGGAACTTCTAAGAGATTATCCGATGGTGAATGAAATTTTTATTGAATGGGGTTTATAAAGGGTGCATGATTCAAGAATTTAAAAAAAAAAATATGTAATGGATTAGTGATTTATTATGCTTATCAATCTATTATTTTCTTTTGGACAATATGTGAGTGTTCCCACTAAAACCATAAAATAATTTGCTAGAAAATTAAAATATCAAATTTCGAAGAGAATGATGGAAATGTGAACTACAAAATACACTACAACATGGGGAGTTCCACCACATCATAGTGGTGTTCATATGTATGTAGGTTATGATATAACATTATATATTTATTTCTCTCTTGTATTAAATGATATTATAAATTTTTATTAATAAAACTATCATGTTCAGAGTAATATTAATCATATTTCATGGTTATTTAAATGTATAATAATCAATGAATATATTGAATCAAACATTTCAATGAGTTGAGACATTATATAATTTTTTGAAGTTATAGATTAGTATTTTTGGACAGTTGGTGTTAAAGAATCCCAATATAATATTTTTGGATCATTATAAATGCCATGTACATCTCTTATTGTGAATCCCTCTTATGACTATAATCAATATAGGAGTGACACTAGTATTCCAACAATGGGTCATGGGTTTGAAGATAGTACCAATCTTATAATCACACATAAATGGTAGATAATTCCCTAATAATCCCAAGAGAATAATAAAAAAAATCAACTACAAATAATATAAAATAACACCTTATTCATAATAATTGTTAATTCCATAAATAACCAAACCTCTCCAACTGGGAAATATAAAAATGAATCAACTAAGGCTAGAAATTCATGAACACCAACATCACCTTGAGCTAGTACATCCCACCTCAATCAAAAACACCCTATAAAAATACAATAATATATAAATATATATGTGGATTAGAGTAAAATTATATTCAATAATATCATCCCCAAATCCTCTCATGAGAATGTTGAAGAATAATACAAGTGCCTCAATGAATAAATAGAAAAACCAAGTCACACATTTTACACATCAAATTCCATTGTACCTCACTAAGGCATGCTCACCCAATAGAGTATCCAAGTATAGTAACATAGTGTCAAAATAATATGTATCAATAATTTTCCCCATAACCACTTTCCTACTAATCTACTCACTCTCACACTCTAATGGTATATGCCCAATGCTATAATACCTTTCATATCGATATATCTATATAATCACATACGGTCAAACCAATAACCATGTAACAACATTATTTCCCCACCACATTACGGTAATATGAATATGGAGAACATAAACCTTATTCAATCCTCCTTTCATTCATGCCCCCAACCTTGTAACAAAATTATAACAACATAACCACTTTATTGAATATATAGATACTATGTCATCAAGACATTAAAACTAATGTGTATACACCTACCATGAGTTATCATAGATCATACAATGTCTAAAGGGAGAGTTAGGAAGAGTGAGAAGTAATCCTTTTATTTACTATAAAACCATGATGACAGGGAAAACACTTAAAACCAGTGTCTTCAAATGGGAATCGATAAATTTAATCGACTTACATTAAGGTACATATGAAATAGAAAAAAATATAATATACATATATATAGCCACATAATTTCAAACCTAAGGGTAAAACCATAGTTATAAAATATTAATCAAAACTAAAACTAAGAGGCAATTAATTCCATCCATCAAAAACTAAAAACTACTACTGTAATATCCCAATAATATTAGAAAACTCAAATTCCAAAAAAAATACTCATAAAATTAATAAAATAAAATTTTACAATATTATTTATATAAACTCTATATTTACTATTTCCATACACATAGTATCCCTTTTCCAAATTAAATTTTAATCTTATCATTTAATCAATAATACACAGATCATGTTACCAGTTTCATTAATTCCATCCATGATAATGTTACTAGGAAACATTTATATATCCCCAAAAATAGCCAAGTCATATAAAAAATTACACAACCCATGTTAACATCCATGGAATCACCCCTTTCTATACAACCATACATTCCTCCACTAAAATAACCATGCTAAAACATATCCTCCACTACCATAATAACAACCACACCACACCATACTGAACATTCACCTAAACTAGACAATTGCATTATTTGGTATTAATTTAACACCTCTAACATGAATAGGATCACCTTATTTCTTGATTACAATATAACATATATTTCATGGGGCATAAAATTCAAGGTTACCAAACTGGAAAGTGTTTTATGTTACAAACTCATCCTCAATCGAGATTAATTATGATTATGTTTCCAATGATGAAATATTATGATCTACCAATCACAAAACTCTTGAATTTTATTATCCTATAATTATTTCATGAGAATAATTTTTTTTCATTCATTTTCCTCTCTTTATGTACTCAATAGTTAAAAAGTCTTTTTTTAAGAATAAACATATTTATTTCACTCTTTGGACATAAATTATTATACATCCAAAACCATGTTATCTAAAAAA
Source organism: Viscum album (assembly GCA_963277665.1). Taxonomy (NCBI): domain Eukaryota; kingdom Viridiplantae; phylum Streptophyta; class Magnoliopsida; order Santalales; family Viscaceae; genus Viscum; species Viscum album. Next base: position 661,862,083 of record OY728130.1, on the reverse strand, counting down.
ATTAAAAGTATTTTTAAGATTATATAAATTATTTATCATATACATCTTTACCCATTTTTGAATTTTTTGAAAATATTTTAAAAATAACCTTCTTGTCATTTTCCCCATAATGAATGTTTGGAATTTGATAAATAAATGAAAGGAATATTTTTCTAGAATGTAATGAAAGATTGATATTTCCTAACAATAATAAAAAAATGACTTAAATATTCCTTTATATGTTTCAAAAGATATTTCAAATAAATGATTTTCATTATTTTTTATAAATATTAAAGAAAAATCTATTATCAAAGTGAAATGGTATTTTCCTCAATAAATTTTACAAATGATCTTTGAAAAACATTTCACATCTAATTCTGAATCCTTTTAGGTTTCTTATGATATAGTAGGGATATTATTTAAGGATAAAATTCTTACTATTTATTTTAATTGTATATTATTTTGATGAATATATACTTATGAAACCAGTTTCATTTCCATGGGTTAAATTATGAGGAATTGTGTGTGGAGCCCATTTCTATTATAGGGGTAATTCTATGATGTAATAATGATGAAACCCATTTATTTTCATGGGTTTTGATTTGATAAATGTTTTATGACCTTTTAGACCACAATTTTATGGATTATGTGTTAGGTAGTATCTATGTATCCCCCTAATTCATTTGTAAAACATTGGTATCTCAATAGATTAACTAGACATGAATGGGAAGTTAACCCAATTCAATAATAGATGGTATCAACTATGATAGTATTGGGAGTGAACCTTTACTACTACGATGGTTTTTTGAGAGAACCTAGTCCACTATGATAATATTTTCACTAAGCCTGTAACTACTAAAAAATTGTTTTCTATGCTTATATGTGTGACAAAAATCTATGTACTCTTCCAATGTTATGAATTCATAGATTATTTACATTGATTCCACTATTAATCATGTCTTATGAACATCTAATATTTATTATATGACTTAATGTTATCAATTATGATATGAAATGATTTGTTTTTAAATGTTATTACCACGTTCTTATATACTTATTATCATAGTATATTGACATATCCCTTATTTACCCTTACTAAGAATCTAATATCACCCTTTATTATGTTTCTTTTCACAATTTTTTGTTGAAAGGTATTATTTATGTTGTGTCTAAGAATGGTTTATTCTATAAAAAAAATATTGGGATATGATGTAGCTCACTTATGGACTAGTTCTTTATGTGTCTATGTTTTCAAAGGAGTTATACCTAAATGACTCTAATATGAATCTTTATGTTATGTAATGAATATTCATCTATTAAGATGTTATATATATATATATGATATTTTTGGGTCATTACATGTGTATAACTTAATATTCAATAAAATAAATGTCTATATGGGCCTTCTCCTCATAAATGAAATGATATAGTGAAAGGAATTACAATTTCCTCTCATGATGATGGAGATATGTAGCAGACTTGGGAACAAGTTGGGGTGAAAATAATGTTTGAGATCATAGGAAGATATGGAATGGGTAAATGTGGATCTGAGTAGAGGAAATAACTATATCAAAGTAAAAGTGTAAGAAAAAAATGATAATCACACATATGAAAAGCTCACATATCAATTCCATGTAGAGGGATCCATTAAATCCACTGAGGTTCTTCATGGTATATATGAAAATATTCAAGAATGTTTTTATTTTTAATTAGTGTATTTGGTTGTAAATATCTTACATTTAGTTGTAAATTTTTTTTATAAAAGGTGGATTTTCACTAATGTGTTACTTGTTCAATAAAGGGAACAAATCCTAAAGTAAGAAGGAATTATATATTCATCCCTAACTGATTCTCATTAGAATAGTTTGGGAATTTTGTGGATGAAAGAGACTTGATATAGCTCCATGAAAATGGGTAGGTCTCCCATAAGAGGTAATATGGTTCTATCCTCCTACTCATGATAGAAAAATAGGTTGGGAGAAGTAATACACAACAACACAGATGTTCCTATCAAATCATTTCCAAATCCCAAAATATCAGGGATCAGACAACATGGAATGATATAAGTGAGTTAGAAACTACCTTGTATTTGTTATTTCACTCCAAGGAATATATATGGGAAGATACTTTACCACTTAATTCTTTGTTAGTGTAAACTAATATAATTATTGAAAGAGAGATATATGTAGACAAAAATCAAGAATAAGAATCACGGATCAACAAATTTGATTATATTTTGACCTAATGATTTGTTGAAGGGAATATTATCTTTGAAGAGTTTATCAAAACCTAGGACAAGATTGGATTATTCTTTGAGGACCTCATAAGATATTATACAAATTTCAGGGATATTTTGTTTGAATGGGGTTTACATAGGGTGCATGATTCTAACATTTAATAAAATACAATGGTTTACTGATGTCTTATGTTGCTTAACCTCTTATGATAGTTTTGGGGACTTTGTGTGGGTTAACACTACTCCCATAAAGTGGTTTTCTATAAAAAATTAAAATATCATATTTGAAATAGTTTTATGGAAATATGCGATAAAAAATACTCTACAATAAGGTTAGTTCCACTATAGCATGGTGAAGTGCATACTTGAGTAGGTTATGAGATAACAGTATAGATTTATAGTTATAAAATTTATAATGATATTATACTTTTTTATTAATCATATTATAGTTTTCATAGTAATATTAAACATATTTCATGGTTATTTAAATGTAAAATCATCAATAACTATTTTAAATCATATATTTTAATGAGTTGAAACATTAGGGAATTTTCTGAAATTGTCTGATTAGTATTGGTCGAACGTTGGAGTTTATGGTTGCATATATAAGATGTTTTGATCATTATCCATTCTATCGACATCCCACAATATAGATCCCTCCTATTCCTATAGTGAGTAGAAATGTAACAGCCCGAGATTTTATGAAAAATATTATTTATTTCACTAATGTCTTGTGTTGTACGCTACACCAAAAGGAGCTTGCACAACACGCATCCTTGACTTGCCTTGCATTACACGCAATCGCAACCTTCCTCGATAGCGTGTGTGGTACGTAATACTGAGTTTCACGAAACAATGATATGCTATTAAAATATTATTAAAACTAGCCGTTATGAATAGTAATAACCACTTTTTAAAATTCTGTAAATCTTATTTTTCAAAATGGAATTCATTTTTGGATTCAGAATATCAAATTTAGCCTAAGGTGAAATTTTGGTACTTTTCGGATAACTTTAATATTTTGATGAATAGTGAAAATTACTAAATTTTAATTAAAAACAACTTTTTTAATAAAAACATTTAATAGTGATAAATTATGAATTTGAGTGGTTTTAAAGTATATTTAGAATATATTTTTACCACTTAATATAATGTTGGTCATTGGACACAATGTTACAATTAAACCGAACATAAACAAGTGTCAATCTTTTGATAGTTATTATCTCTTAAAAACACGCTTTTTGTTTTGACAGCGGGAATTAATTTTAAATTAATTTCTGCCACTTCTGTGTTTTGAATTTAGAAAAATGGATTCCATATTTGGAATCAGGATGTTCAAATTGTGTAAATAGGTAACTTTTATTTTTAGACATTTTGAATAATTACTGCGGTAAATATTTTATTTACCATGGTTAAGGGTAAATCCGGTAAATAAGGGTTAAAAAATAATATTATAATAATATTAAATTACCCTAAAACGTGTCTTAAACCTATTGGTTGATACATGGTCGACCATGGGCATCTTTGGGTCGATTTTGGGACCCCATTGATCCACTTGTAAGTGATAATGACACTTTATTTTAATTAAGTTAAAATGAATACAAAAATGACACAAGCATATATCTTTTAGCAAAACAATTGTTACATAGGGTTATATATGTTGGATTTTAGATTATAAATATTCATTAGAAAGATAAAACGATTTCCTACATAATGGTATTTTATTTGTAATTTTTAGACTTTAAATAATTTAATTTATTTATGACACAATGATGATGTAGTAATTATCTTATTAATGAAATATTGACATAATTGATGTTATAAACACCAAAATAAATGTAATTTAAGACTTTTTATGAATTACACTAATTTTATAGGTTACTATGATATATTAGTGTTGATTTAATCAACTTGGTTCGAACATATAATTCTGTTATGACTTTCACAAAAATCATATATCAAATAGTGTCAAAATTGACACAAAATAGTTTTTAAATCAAATATTATATTATTAATTGTTATTGTATTCCTAAAAATCTAAGGTTCTTCCAAATGACTTAGATAAGGATATATATTTTAATAATAAACAATTTGAGGTTCGTTTGGCATGTTATAGTAAGTGTATTAACCATATAGTGAAAGAAAACAAAAAGACACGGTAAAAGTTAAATTATTTAACTTGGAGTTAAATCTAATTGATAAGGTTAAAATAATATCCTAAACTTGTCTAAATTCTATTGGTTGATAGGATTTCGACCCATCCCCACTTTAGCTCCGAAATAAGACCCTTTGGAACCATTATAAACCGATTTTGACTTTAATATAAAATAATATTTTGAGATATTCCTAAGGTGCCCCTCTCCTCCCCTATAAAAGGACACCTCCTCCCCCTCCTCCTCACACCAATTTGAGCACTCAAGCTCGGCCAAACCCTGCCAAAATCTCTTCTCCACTTCCCTAGCAACATCCTATAGGTTCTGGTCTTCCTCAAAGACCAATTCTAGTTCCCTAAGAGGAGGTCTCAAAGAGGAACTTTAAAGAAGAGGTAATTACGGTTACCAATTCTTTCATCTTTATTTCTTCTTCCACTTCTTCTTCTTAGGTTGTTTCATTATGAAGTAATAACATCAGTATCACTCATATACTGATATGTTATTATAAGTATGAAACAACCCTATTTCACCATCTATCCATCCTACGGGAAAAGAAATCACCGCGCGTGCGTACGTACGGAATACCGTCTCCACGCCGTGGTGTAATCTATTTTCCACCACCACCTTACATGGATGGGTATAATGGTGTAAAGAATAACTATACATAGTTATTACAACATAATATTGATTCTGATATATTGTATAATCCACTCCAATTCAATTCAGTATTTATGGAAATGATATCATCGCTCGTGCGTACGTACGGACTACCGTCTCCACGACGCGATGAGATTCATTCTCCATGTTAACCATTTAAGAATGATTATAAAGTATATATAAGAAATAATAATGAAATATATGAGATTATAAAGTTACTGGATTTATGTATATATATATATATTTATGTCAACAACTTACTTCCATTCAAGACAATAAGGAAAGGAAAACAGCGTTCATGCGTACGTACGGACTACCGTCTCCATGAACGGTGTTTTTCATTTTATTTATCTACCTATTATATATATATATATACTGAATATATATGATATATAAATCATATTTTATATTCTGGAAGTGAGTAAATCATGATATAAGTAATAATGATGTCAAGAACAACAAGTCAAAACACCTACGATAAATGAAACGATTTTACCCAAAACGCTTCTTTAACATGGAATTTACAAAAGAACGGGTAATATAATGTCATAAGTGAACCATATATGATATCATAACAATGAATATGATTCTGTAATAAGTCAATAACATGATTTAAATCATTATACAGGAGGTTCGGACACTTACAAAGCAAGTCGGACCTAAGGTAAGGGAAATATCGCAATCTCATTTTTATCCGAGATTGTTTGTACTTTGAAATTTACTGGGGTATATTTTATCATCCACGTCCATGTTTCCTCAATATGTAATGTTATTTACATCCAACTACAGTTTTTTTAAATCCAATTTTACCCTTCGGTGAGTTTTTAGTAAAAGATATGAAAGGAATCTTTTGTCGTTTTTCGTACAAGGTACTTTTTGACTTTTCCGACAAAAGTACGAGAAGAATGTTTTTTTAACTTATACGGTATGAATGGGTTTTTAAAACATTATTTCCAAGAAACTTCCTTTACAAGTTTTCAAGTTTATTTTTAATCAACTTCTTTTAGTTTTAAATTGTAAGACATGTTAAGAAAGGAAAATGTTTTTGAAGTAGAAAGGATATTTTCCTCAAGAATGGATTTCAAGTGTTTTATCAAAAATTATTTTCCATCTAAGATAATAAAAGGGTTCTGTTTTTATCCCTATTATTACATTGATTTGACTATGTTGTGATGGAATTATGTTTATGAATTCCTTTATGTTATATAAATGGTTTTATGATGTCATGATGTTTCAAGAATCCCATTTTTGTTACATGTGTTATGTGATGATTTATGATTATGTGGCACACATAAGAAAGGATTCATTATAAGATGGGTGGGACCTATATCTCCCTCCAATGAATTGGGTAAAGATTTTATATCTCATGAGATAGACATGGCTGAAATGGTAGGTTATACCGGTTCAGTGAAACAGGACTGAAATGAGGGTTACTCGATTCAGAAAGGGACTTTGTCCACTAAGATAGTCTTGGAATTGAGTCTTGACTAACAAGAAATGATTCTCTATTATTATGTGTGTATGCCACAAAGTTTCATGTTTTAAGTTATGATTATTGGGATTACATTTCACTTCTATGATTTATCCCATGTTATGAGCTTTTTTGCAGGTTAAGATTTCCAAAAGCTATGTTCTTATATATATGATGTGATTGATATTTCTTTTGTTTACCCTTACTGAGCATTTGAGCTCACCCTTTTATGTTTTCTTTTCCCCAGGATATAAAGAAAGATTTTAGGTAAAAAAAAAGGGATGACCTTTATGGGAGATATTGAAGAACTTTCACCACGATTAGAAGATTACGTTCCGAGTTTCCAAAGACATTAAAGTATTACGATCCTTTAGTGTGTGTTTTTGTTATGTACTAAGTATTCCGCAAATGTAATATAATGTCCATGTACGTCAGGCTTCGGGTCTCTACAAGAAACATCTCTGATGATGTATTCCTCTAATGTGTAATGGGTTGGAATCTAGTACCAATGGTATAAACACACATAAATGGGTGGTAATTCCCACATAATCCCAAAAACATAAGACCACTGAAAAATCAACTCCATATAATATAAAATAACACCATATTCATAATGAATATAAATTCATTACATAACCACATCTCTTTAATAAAAAAATTACAAAAAATAAACTTCTAAGACAGAAATTCATGAACACCAACATCACCTCGAGCTATTATATCCCACCTCAATTACCATCTCCCTCTGACAGATCTATAATATATATATATATATATATTATGATTATTAAATTATACTCATTAATATCATTTATGTTCCTACACGCATCATTTTAATTCGTGTAGGTTGCGGTCAGATAAGATTATTGTTCCAAACCTACACATTCTACTAAGATGTAGTATAGTGATAGTGAGAGTTTGTGCCCACAGGGATTAAATTGGATGATAGGAACCAAGCCATTGAACATTATCTCTAGGATTCCTCATAAATTGGTTGATTTTGGGATTGAACTAATGCTGAGAAATTTGGATTTAAGATCAGAGAGATTAGAGAGATCAAGATCAATTTCTAGATTCAAAGTAAAAGGAGAATCTGAATCCTAACTTGTTATTATCCTAAGGATTAGGTAACGAAGTAAGAAAAGGTCACTAGTTGAATATGTTCAAACCAACTATATCTATCCATGAGTAAACTATTTCTTGGTATGGATATCTCTAACAACATAGACACATTAAACCTAGCATCTAAGGTAGAAAATAATATTTGATAATGATCATGGCCTACTCTTTTCCAATCAAGCTGGGTTTACTCATTCAATCTACCAATGGTCAGAGTTTCGAAAAATAATATTAAAAACAATTTTGGTATAACATGATTAATAACCTTACAGTTACCAAGTTTAGAATTAAGGATTAATTACATTCATAAACCACTATTCTTGACCCCTACCCTATGCAGTTTAGCCACTCATGGTAAAAATAATTGAAAGTGGTTAATGAATCAAAAAAAGTTTTAACTTTAAAATAAAAGTGGATATCAAAAATTTAAGGATCATGAATTTATGACAAATATACTTAAAAAATAAGAAATCACAACATCAACCAAACACTTACATTAAATAATGAATAAGAAATAATACAACAAGGGTTTGTCATCAAACAACAATTGAATACAAAACACACATAACTCAGTACTGGTAATGTAAAAAGGGTGAATAACTATTTACAATTTGATCCAAATTTATTGAATAGATTTAAAAATTATAAAACTTATTTATGAAAGATGACTTGACATATTAATATGAAAGAATTGAAGAGAAATAAAAAATCAAGAGATCCTGCTGCATTCTGTCACTATTGTATTTGGTTGAGGTGTAAATACTTGGGGTATAAAATGATGTGTGAACATGTAACATCGTATAATTTATATCCAATATTAACTCTATTAATTTTAAATCCCACAATAATATCATGAGAACCTCATCCAAAATATTCTATATTTGGAAATTTGACTCTTCACACTATGTGTAACTGGTGTTTATGATGTGTTTCTTCTATTGGTTGGATATTTAAATTGGGAATTTAATTTCAAATATTAATTGATGCTTATTATAAATTAATGTCGTGTAATAATTTCAAGGATTGAAATTCCTTCAAGACTTGTGATACGCTGTTAATGATGGTTACGTGTCCTATGAGTGAATTTCATGATGTGTAATAATCATTCACATTGTATCACAAGTCATGAAGATAGTAGTGATGGAATTTAAAGCCATGAATTGAATATAGGACATTCATATCCAATAATTATCATTTAATATTTGAAATTAAATTCCCACTTTAATGATATAGTTGAAGGAATAAACACATTGTGAAGACTAGTTACACTTTGTGAGAATATTCAAACATCCAAATCTTGAAGATTTAGGATGAGTTTGGCCTGTGATTCATGATGGATTCAAAATTCAAGAAATAAATATTGGAATAGAATTAAACAATGTGACATGTTTAGAAATTATGTAATACCTCCATGTACTTTCATGTCAACCACATATAGAAGTGACAGAATGTAGAAAAATCTTTTGGTTTTTGTTTTCTCTCCATTTTTTCTTCTTTATTTTTTCTTCCTTCTCTTTCAAATAAACTTGAATCAATTAATTTAAATTTTTACATAAATTAATGCAACATGGATCAAATTTAAAATATTTATTCATATTTTTAAATCATCAATACCCATTTATAAATGTTTTCTATTCAATCAATGTTGGACGAACAACCCTTACTGTGCCCTTTCATGTTATTTATTTCAATTAAGTGTTTGGTTGAAGTTGTGATTGATTATATTTTTAATTTTCATGTTCAATAATGAATGATCCTTAACAATTTGATCTGAATTTTTATTATAATGTTAATTGTGTTTTTGATACTATTGACACCAAAATTTGGGACGAACAAGAACAAATGGAATGCAATAGGGGCTGCCTCATGAAGCCTATTTGCGGAGCCCCTTGGGCCCTACGCCAGCGTAAAGCTGCTCTTTCGCAAAGCTTCCATGGACAAAGGAGGCAGGATGCTCCACGAACCCCTTTGACATGCGCAAACCCTCTGTGGAGTGAGGAGGTGGGATTCCCTGTGAACCCCTTTGATGTTCGCGAACCCGCCGCAGAGCGAGGGGCGGGCTGCTCTACGAACCCTTTTGACGTTCGCAAACCCTCCGTGGAGTGTACTCTTTCTTCGCACCGAGCGAGCTCAGCTTCATGGAACCTATCCCCTATAAATAACCATCTCACCCCCTTCATACAGACAGTTATGCCACCCCTTGGGCGGCCTATCTCTCTCATTTCGAGGAGCTCCCGAGCTCCACAAAGTGATTCCCTTCATCCAATTTTCGGAGGAGGGAGAACATTCATGTCGGTAGACGATCCCCGAGAATATTTCATTAAAAAAGATTTCCCGAAAGTCCATTCTCTATGAGCACCTTCCTTCGCACAACTGATCCATGATTCCATGCTCCGAAAGCAGCTTCCTTCGCAAAGATACTCCACGACACCCCATGCTCTGAGGCCCTTTGCTCTGTGAAGCTACTTCACGAAGAAATATCCTTTGTAAGGATCCTACCTTCGTGCCCACCAGTCCATAACATGGGGACAGTGCCCCTGCCCCCCTAATTAGGGTCAGTGCTGGGTTGTAGTCCCCGCCCTCCGGGATGGTCCCTTATTTTCTGTCGTTTACCCTATGAAAAATATAAATTCGCACCGTGATCTTTTCAGGTCGGGGTGTCGGCATTTTACATTCCACCCTTATGTGCACCCACCTTCCGCATATGGAATACCATGATTTGAGATACTCCTCTACACACCATTAAACACCATGGGTTGACATATTCCTCTTTGTTTGTTTCCCATGTCATGAGTTGAGATTCTCATCATCAATTCCCTAGGTACCTTGAGCCGAACCATTCCTCAAGTAACTCATCCAAACCCCATCGCTTGGCTCATATAATAGGTTGAACTAGAAAGGGCCTCTCTTGCATATGTCCCAACACCAGTCATTGTTAGGTGCCTTCTACCTAACAATTATATCTACATGACTATAAATTGTATGGAACCCTATGTTCCAAACATAGGAAGCCTCTTACTCTAAACAAGAGATGCCTTATGCTTCAATCATGAAATGCCAATAGTCCTCTCTTCATTACTATAAACTATAGCACACCCTATGTTCTAAACATATAATGCCTCTTGCTCCAAACAAGAGATGCCTTATGCTCCAATAATGAGATGCCAACAGTCATATCAACATGACTATATACTATACCACACACTATGTTCCAAACATCAGATGCCTCTCGCTCCAACCAAGAGATGTCTTATACTCAAAGCATAAGATGCCAACAGTCCTTTCTATATGACTCTAAATTATAGTACGACCTATGTTCCAAACATAGGATGCCTCTTTCCCCAAATAAGAGATGCCTTATGCTCCAAGAATGAGATGCCAAGAGTCCTTTCTACATGACTCTAAATGGTAGTACGCCCTATGCCCCAAACATAGGATGCCTCGTGTTCCAAACAAGATATTCCTTATGCTCCAAGCATGAGATGCCAATAGTCCTATCTACATGACTATAAACTGTAGTACTCTCTATGTGCCAAACTCAGGACACCTCTTACTCCAAAAAAGAGATTATTTATTCTCCAAGCATAAGATGCCTAATTCTGTTATTACAGTGGCACAATTTCAAGAGTGTTGGAGTCCATTCAAACATTCCATCACTCTGTCACACACTTTGTGTGTCCTTTATTGAGATCTTCATCCACTTCCATGTATGAATGGACCACCTAATGGCTTGGTCCCATGACGCATCACCTCACCTACCGTCCTGGGTCAACGCCCCATAAGACTTCAGAAGACACTTTGATCCAGGTCCTATGTTTCGATCATGGTCAATAGTCAACCCTCATTTCTTTGTCCCCATTTCTGGATAATACAATATGGATGATTTGTTTTGAACACAGTCAACAGTTATCCTTCATTTCCACACCACCCTCACCATGTTCCGAATGTCGGGCATGTGATTTACACTTTTCATATCCCTTTATTCAGACTGATTACAACACCCTTGGCATTATCCCACTTGTGTACTAGCGCATAGGTGAAGGCATCAACCCACCAGTGGGTTGGGAGGACCTCATGGCTGGACAAGAGGAAGACATTACGGGAAACTTCCTTCCGTAGGCCCCATTCACCATTGCCGCTCTATTGTGGCACCCGAGCAGCTTTTGTGAATAAGCCTCATTCACCATTGTCACTCCATAGCGGCACCTGGGCAGCTTCCTTGTATAATCCCCATTCACCATTTCCACTCCATAGCAGCACCCAAGAAACTTCCTTACATTATCCACATTCAGAATTTCCACTCCTTAGTGTCACCTAGGATACTTCTTCGGGTAAGCCCAATTCCCCATTGTCGCTCAATAGTGGCACCCAGGTAGCTTCTGTACGTATACTCCATTCACTATTTCTTCTCTATAGCGGCACCCGAGCAACTTCCTTATGAAATACCCAATCCCTATTTCTTCTCAAAAGTGGCACCCGGGAAGCTTCCATGCGTAAACCCCATTCACCATTACCACTCAGTAGCGGCACCTAGGAAACTTCCATGTGTAATCCCCATGCACAATTTCTCTCCATAGCGGCGCCCGGGCAGCTTCCATGCCTAAGCCCCATTCCCCATTGCCACTCCATAGTGGCACATGGGCTGTATCCATGTGTAAACCCCATCCACCTTTTCTGCTCCTTAGCGAAACCCGGGCAGCTTCCTTACGTAAGCCTCATTCACCAACCTTCATGGATGCACCTTTGCGTCATTACCGTCAGGTCCATGCTGCCTCTTGTTTCTCACACCGAGCATGACTCACAAGGGCTTAGAGCAATAAGCATTTACTATGGAATCATCTATGGGAATCCTACAGTGTAAGGCCCAAACACTGACCTGAACTACGAGTAATTTGATCCTTTCCCAGGAAAGGTACATAGGAAGCCTCCCTGAGGTTCAAGCCTAACACCCATTGGTCCCAGTCATCTTCTCATTGGCTCACAATACACCACACCGAACCACGTAGACTTTGATCCTTTCCAAGGCATGGTATGTAGGATACCTCCCTAAAGTTCAAGCCCGATACCCATTGGTCCTGATAGTCTTCACATTGGTCCACCAACCTCATGAACTGCGTGGACTTTGATCCAGGCCAAGGCAAGGTCCATAAAAAGCCTCCCTAAGGTTCAAGACCACCATACAATGGTTCTAACCCTCTTCATCGGGGTTCCCACTCCACCTAAACTACATGGACTTTGATCCTTGCCAAAGAAAGGTACGTATGAAACCTCCCTAAGGTTCAAAACCACCATCCATTGGTCCCAACCATCTTCACATCGGTTCACCTCACTCACTTGAACTATGTGGACATTGATCTTTATCAAGTAAAGGTACGTAAGAAGCCTCCCTGAGGTTTATGCCCAACACCCATTGGTCCCGACCACTTCACGCCGGTCCACCTCAGTCCTGCATGATGTTAAACTATATTCCCCCTTTCCTTCCAGCATGACATTAAACTGTACACCCCTTTTGGTCCCGCATAACACTAAATTGTCCCCTATTCAGTGGTAAGATATTTTCAACCCCATTCAGCAATAATCCATTGTCAACCTCATTCTACGGTAAGTCATTGAAGTCCCCAATCGATGGTAAGTCATCATCAGATGAACTACAAGGTCATGGATTCCTTGCCTTGGGGATACATAGGAAGCCTCCATGAGGTTCAATCTCATCACCGATGTCTCATCTTGATCTATCCCTCAATTCCATGTTTTTTCTAGAAAATCACACCACAACCTATAGGTTATATTTTCTCTAGATCCCATCCATACGTCCATTCTCATGGGTCGCCTCCTCAAGTGTCCCATCATCCCACTGAACTATAAGGACATTTATTTTCTTCCCTGGGGATACGTAGGAAGTCTCTCTGAGGCTCAATCCTAACACTATCGTCACTTTCACGAGGGATCCATATCATTCCCCCTCCACTTCATTAAACTCTCCATCATCCATCTTGATTCTTACCTAGTCCACCACATCCCAGTGAGATCATGCCATTCATCCCAGTGTCACTCCGTGCGACACCCAGGCAACTAACCATGCATAAACCCCACAACATCTACAACCATCCACCCAAGAGTATCCCTCTTATGATGGGATACTTTTCATGCATAAGACCCAGCATGTATCCGGGTCGTTGTCCTTTGTGTACACCCCGATTCAACACCCCTTCGAACTATGTGGGTTTTGATCCCTATCGTCTACATAGGGTACATAGGAAACCTCCATGATGTTCAATCCCAGCCAATGGTAAACCCTAGTGATCCCCCGATCCAGGGTGTACACTCTCTGATCCACCATCAATGGTGTCCCGATCATCCTTCTCAGTGTGACATCTTCCCTTTATGGGACAGACCATCCTGGGTCTGCTCTTATTGGGTGTTCTGATCCATCTACCCAGTATACACTCATTGACCTCCATCCTAGGGATGTAACAATCTAATACATCTCTATGGGACGTTTTGATCACCCTCATTCTATCTCCAAAAGACGTTAAACTCATGTCCTACCTCGTGTTAAACATGATATGCCTAAGGAAAACCTCAGATTACATGCATTTGGCGTAACCATCTCTGAAAGATGTTAAAATCGCAGCATACCCCATAATAAACATTGGAAGATGAGGAAAACCTCAGATAACTGACCCCGGAATAAGATACCCCACAACTAATGTGGGATACATCAGGTTATGCGACCTTTATATTCCCTCTTATGGGGAACCATACAGGTTCCCCAATGTCCATGCAACCAGATATGCCATGAGATGCCTGATGTTACCATCTACTCTGACTGAAGGTTGCTGCCCTGTCAAGGCCCCTTGAAATGTCTAGACAAAATCACTGTAATTAACCAACATCTACAAAGATATGACACTGCGAATGAGATTCATGAACCATGACTTAATCTTAAAGGGAGACCCAGACTAGGTGACAATTTCCAAAGAGGAATCCACCAAAGTAATAACCAACATCCCATCATCCCATTTCGATCAAGGAGCCAATGTCCCAGAATAAGAGATGGATGCCACCCTCCTTTTGGAAAGCGGGAATGTGAGGAAATAGCTACACGCCCTCCACAGACGGATGTGTGCGCCCTAGTGAAAGCATCGGAAACAGATACTTTTCCCACTTTTTATCATTTTTACCATGAGTAGCTAAACCAATTAGGGTAGGGGTCGAGAGTAGGGGTATCTGAATTTAATACATATTTAATTCAAAACATGGTATTCCTATGGTTGGTGATTAGGTTATAAAAAAATATCCATTTATTTTAGGCAACCCTTACCATAGAGAGTTTAAATGAACAAACTGGGCCTGATTGGAATAGAGTAGACTATAATCATTAGCCAGTGATATTTTTTTCCTTAGATGTAATGACCCAAAAATTCATTAATGGAATTAATCCAATATTATATTAATTTCATATAGAATAAAATCACATAAAATCCCATAGATTACATAATAAAATATTTATAAATAAGGAATTAAAAAAATAATTTTTTCCCCAGAAGTTAAGGCACCTATACCAATGAAAATGTAACTTGACCTTATAAATATTAATATGAACCTTATGAATAATAAAATAGACAAATAATTAATAACCTCACCAATTAAAGTATAAATAAAATTTTGGAATCCAACATGTGAAAATAAGATATAATTACATCATAGTATAAGTAAGTAAATATTTTAAAAATTATTAATTAAGTGTTTGTATTTTTTTAAGTCATAATTATTTAATTACAATTTCATGATTAATTTAAAATTTCAAAAATTATATTTATTTTCATAAAATTAGTTCATAGATTAATTTTATTATTTCTATGATTTTATGATAATATTATGAGACCTTATGTAAATTTTTAATTTGTTATAAAATCAGTTATAATTTTAAAATCTATATTTTCTTTGTAAATGATGATTTTAATTAAAAATTATATTACATAAATTTAAAAAGTTATTTTCATAAAATGGACGTAAGTTTAAAATTTTAAATGTCTAAAAATTATTGGGGTAGATTTTTTGAGATTTTTCTAAAATACTTGAAATTTTGGTGAATAGTGAAATTTGATAATTTACGATAAAAACTAAATAAATGTATCATTGAGTCATCACTGATGTATATAGATTATGTAATACTATAATCTCTAGCACTATTTTCCCTTTTACAATATTTAGTCATGGAATAATAAATATTTAGGATCTTGAGGGGAATTAAAAAAATAATGAATTAAATATTGAGAAAACACTCATCCCCACCACTATAAATACCACCCCTCACAACCACAATTTCTCACACCTCTAATGATTCAATACATATAAAGATTATGATTAAACCTCTTCCCTAGTCCCTCTATCACATCCAAGAGATCTTGGTTCCATCAAAATTCCAATACTAGATTCCGTGAGGAGGATCTTAAGAGAAGAATTCAATAGGTAATTTCCCCCTCTCTCTCTCTTTTTCCATTTCCATTAAAATTTCATTTATTTCTTCTATTATCCTAATATTATCTTATAAAAATTTCATGATAACTCTAGTATGTTTATATACTTGAAATTTATCATGTTATTATATGATTATTCATTAAAATACCCCCTCTCTATCTTTTATTAAATTGTTGTCCGTGATATTTTAATTTACCATCATCCTGGGCGGTGCAACTTCATTTTCCTCCAATGCCTTCAAAGATATCAATAAAAAAATTTAATGGTTAAAAAATTATTATAAATTATATTTTATGACCCTTTTATGTTCTTGAAATAACTTATACTCATGATACTAAATGATAAAAAAATGAGTTTGTTGAGTCCAAAAAACTGCAAAAATTAACATAAAACGATTGTCATTAATGTTTATCTAATGAATCATTCTCATAGTATATAAAAAATTATTTATAAGATCATTTAAAGTTATATAAAACCATTAATAACATATAATAACAATTATGGATGTTTATCCACATTTTATATGAACTTCAATTCATGTATAAAAATGAACTGACAATGAAAACTTTGAAAATGAACACTCCCAAATGATAAAATTAAAATCTATAACTCGTCCAAAAGACAATTAAAGATCTTAATGAAACCATAGTAATTAATATTAATTTATAAAAGGTTATATAATTTTTAATTAATTCATCTGATTTCATTATACAGGGCACTAAATTGAAGAAAGCGTTCAGATACAAGGTAAGGGGAATTCTTGAAGCCAACATTCATTCTTTGGGGTTTTCCTATTTCACTCTACTTTCAAACTTTTTATTCCTTAAAAATAATTTCTTCATACTTATATTAAATTTTCTCATATATAAATTTTTTACCCAAGATTTTATTTAAAACATAATCTTTTCTAAAATAAAACTTGCTTCAAAAAAAAACAAACCTTTTATTTATTAAGATTGTTTCCTTCACTCAAGGTTGATGATTCATATATCAAGTATATTATTACCTAATTCATTTGGGAACCCAATGTTTATGAATGTGTGATTTTTAAATTAAACTTATTCCTTTATATGGGTTATTATTTGTTCAATATTAAAATATTTTCTTTGTGGAATGTAAGATAATGTAAATGTTGTGATGTGGCATGTGTTCCCCTAATTATATAGCGCGATTAAAATTTTATGATGTGATTAGTGAACACAAAATTATATAAAGATCCAATGAATTGGGTAATGTGAATAACCTCATGATTAAATTGAAATATGTTTGAAAAATATGTTGGATTTTTTCACAACTATTTGTGCTAGTTGACCACTAAGACATGATGTTTCATTTTTATGCATTACCGCATTCCAAGTCTTATCTTAATGATTTATCTCATGATTATGATTCTATACATATTTTATGATGATAATTATTATTCTCACTTAATTTCATATTAATATTTATCCTCTTACAAGGATTTTAGAACACTTTTTTTCATATATATCCTTAGGTGACTACTTGTACTAAGAATAAAACAAGGGACAATAAAAAGATATAGAAGAATGAGTTAAATAAATGTTTGTGTTATATGTTAGAAAATTTCGGTATCATCCTAAATTTAAAATGGAAAATAAACCTTTGGATTCTCATTGTGTAATTTTTTAATGTTTTTTATCTTTAAAATGATGTAATAATAATTTTAGAAGAGTAGGGTTGCTATTTTTGGTATCAGAGTGATTTTTAGTTAATTTGGGAATTAGGATTAGAGAACCTTATGGAAAACCCATTGTATGAGACTAAGTATAAGTAATAACACAAGAGTCATTTATAAACATAGGGATCCCACAATATATTCCTTTATACATCATTTCACAAATGAAGAAATTATATATTCATACATTTTTACTAATTTTTTGTTATGAACTTTTCTATTTTAAACAATGTGGAGAACCAGGAAAAACTCAGCCAACAACTAATACGAGGGAAAATGCAGTGATTGCCCGAATGAAATACCCAATGCTTTGAGAGGTGGAGTTAAAAATTTAATGGTTATTATTTCCCAACTATCTCAAGTAATGAACAATAAATTGAATAATGAGGAATTTCCTCCATCAAAAAATAGGGAACAACTGGATATAGAGTGTTTTATGTGGTAATAACCCCTGACATTTAGTGGACCTTCTAATACACTAGTTTTGTAAAGATGGGTCAACTCTATAGAGAATATATTTTATTTGATTCAAAATTAATATATGGAGAAGGTGAATCTTGTTTTTTATCATCTATATGGAGTGGTCTATAAATGGTGGTTTTTGATTAAGAACACCATGCCAGGGGACAAAATTGAAGATATGGAGTGGGAAGACATTAAGATAATGTTTCTTAATAAGTATTTCCCTTGAAATCTTCGTATAAATATGGAGATATAATTTATAGAGCTAAATAAAAAACAGAGAATATTTCATGGCCTAAGAATAAACTTTCATAAGGTTTTTAATATACTCTTCGGGGTTTGTTATAAATAATGATAGAAAATTTGATAGATTCTTTAGTTGTTTAAAATCGCAAATTTGAAATTTTCTTTCAATTTGAGAATTTGGGAGTTATGATGGAGTTGTTAGATGTGATATCAAAGTAGATATTGAGCTTGGATAATAGTCCCATAGCTATGGTGATAATAAAAGAAATATAGAGTTTTAATCATGAGGATCTAATGAGAAAGGTGGAAAGAAAACTCAACTAAGCATATGTCAAAAATGTGGGAAGAATCATCATGAGAACTTCCTAAAAGGGAAAAATAAATTCTTCATGTGTGGGAGAGAATTCTACCAAGCTCATAAATGTTGAAAATACATGAAAATATAAGAAAATGTGGTGAAGTAATAGAGGTCACTACCCATAGTCCAATGCTACAACTGTATGGAGCAAGGGAACTATTCTAGCCAGTGTACAAAACCTTGAGTTCTTAGGGTAATCAATGTTATCACCCACCAAAACCAAATAATGAAGGGAAGACTAAGGCCATCACTACTGTGTAAGTGGATCAAGAGAATGAATTCATACAAGGCACACTTCTTATTCACTCAAAAATGAAAAACATTTATTTTATTATAGTTCTAAGTATTCCATTATATTTTGTATGTTTTCTATAAATTTTTAATCGAAGCCCCAAAGCCTTGAAATAGATATATCTGTAATAAAAACTTAGTGGTGAAATCATTATAACCCAACTTTTGGACACTTCAACTATTGGTGTATGTGGGAATATTCTTCCAAAAAATCTTATGACACTTCCCTTGGTAGAATTCAATGCTATACTGGGGATGGATTGGGTCTCTTTATATAGAATAGGTATAAACTGTTATGAAAAGAAAATATATTTTAAATTTTTGAATCATCCCATTATCCTTTAAAAATGCAAGTGAGATCATTAATGTCCTTCGAAAAATCCTTCAATGTCTTACATGTGGATTCCCTTTGAATAATCACACCTCTCTCAAATGGTTGAGTCAAATGAAGTTATCCACCAAGTAGAAATGTCTATAATGAGGGAATAAAATGATTTATTTCTTGAATAGATATCTGGAATACCCCTAGTTTATGAGGTAGTGTTCTCAATAGAACTATTACTCTAAGTTACTCTTATCTCAATGTGCCCCTATAAGATAGATCCTATAAAATAAGAGGGTTTAAAGAAAGAGAAGCAAGATCATTTTGATAAAGGGTTCATACGCCCTAGTGCATCACAATTTTTCTGTTAGTACTCTTTGTTAAAAAGAACTGTCTAATAATACGGTTGTGTATTGATTATTGAGAAATCAATAATATCACCATAAAGAACAAGTATCCTCTTCTAAGGACTGACAACATGTTTGATTAGTTGAGTGGAGCTCAGTGCTTCTCAAAGGTGGATCTCTATTATGGATATCATCAGCTAATGGTGAATAATGATGATATTCATAATACTTCGTTCCATATAAGTTATGGGAACTTAGTGTTTTCTGTGATGCCCTTTGAACATACAAACTCCCCTACAATCATCATAGATTTGATGCATAGAGTCTTTAGACAGTACCTGGACAAATTTTTGGTTGTGTTTATTGATGACATTATTATCTAATCCAAGAGAAATGAGGAATATAACAAACATACAAGACTTGTGTTGGAAACATTGATGAATGATAATTTTCACACAAATTTCAGAAAGAATGACTTTCGAATGATGCAATTGACATTCTTGGAACATGAGATTATAAGTGATGGATTTTCTATTGACCCTTCAAAAACCAAGGCAAATGAGGAATGGCCTAGACCCTCTAGTGTCACATAAATCTGTAGTTTTCTTTTATTAATAGGTAACTATAAATGTTTTTCGATAAATTTCTCACGATTTTCAATCCTACTAACTATTTTAAAAAGGAAAGGGGTAAAATATATCTGGATGGAAGAATGTGAGGAAAGATTCAATGATATAAAGAGAGGGCTTATCACTACACCTGTACTCACATTACTAAAAATTGAATAATTTTTTTGATATATAGTGATGCTTAAAACAAAGTATTTGGTAAGGTAATCATTAAAAATGTTAATTTTATATCCTATCCCTCACAGACTTTGAAAATCCATGAGTAGAACTACCCTACACATGATCTAGTGCTAACATCTGTGATTTTTCAATAAAAATATTGTACCATTACCTCTATTGTGAGAAGTATGATATATATGTCAATCACAATATCCTAAAGTATACATTCACACAAATATATATCAAAATGTGTCAAAATAGATGGTTAGAGCTAATCAAATACAACAATTTCTCTATTCAGTAGCATCCTTCCAATGCAAACAAGGTTGTTGGAGCTCTAAAAAGAACATAACATGCTACTATATCCATGTTTCTCTTTGAGAAAGACCATGTATTCATGGATATTCAAATGATGGATTTCAAAATCATAATGGTAGAGAATAAATACTACTTTGACAAAATATTTCCTAACCATCTATCCTTGAGAAGACTAAGGAGTCCCAAAGAGATGATATGGATTTTCAAAAGAGGGTGAATTCATTAATTTAAGGGATGCTTCAATAGTTACATATCGATGATAATAGTGTAATTAATTTTGGAATGGGGAATTGTGTGCCATCATCACCAAATATAAACAAAGAGCTACTGGAAAATTCACATATATTAGTTTTCTATATCCATCTTGGTAGCACCAAGATGTACCATGATCTCCAGGAAGTCTTCGGGTGGGAAAACATGAATAATGAGGTTGGGAAATATATCTCATGGTGCTTGATACGTCGAAAAGTTAAAGAAGAGAAATGAATGTATAAATGGATGATGAAACCATTTTCTATACCATTATGGAAATGGGTGAATGTTACCATGGACTTTGTCACAGGTCTCCCAAATAAATCTAATGGAAATAATACGGTATGGGTTGTGGTGGAACGACTCACCAAGACTACTCTCTTTATCGATATTTAGGAAGATATATATCTTGAAAACATTCTAAGATATATGTGAAAGAAGTGGTGAGACTACAAGGGTTTAGAATCTCTATTGTCTCTGATTGTGATCTCAGGTTCATATCTAAATTCTAGAGGAGTTTTCAACATGCCATGAGAATTGAATTGAATTTCAGCATGGCCTATCACCCCCAAAATGATGACCAATCATTTAGGAATATTTGGACACTTAAATATATGATAAAAACATACTCATTATAATTCAAAGGTGGATGGGATCAATGTCTCGCATTAGTTAATTTTTCATATAACAATATCTTCAAATCAATTATTCATATGGCTTCATATAAAGCCACATATGGAAATAGATGTAGAAATGAAACATGTTGGGATGAAGTTGTTGAAAGAAATCAACTTGGAAATCAGCTATAAGAGAAGAGAGAGAAGGTTCATGTCACTGAGAAACATATCCAAGCTACTCAAATTCGGCAAAATAGCTATGTTGTCATCCATTGAAGGGACTTGGAGTTTTACATTGGAGACAAATTTTTCCTTCGAATATCACCATGGGAGAGAGTCATGCGGTTTGAAATGAAATAGAAGCTAAACCCAAGGTACACTAGCCCCTTTGAGATTCTTGACCGTATAACAACCTTAGCATATCAGCTTGCACTTTCACCGAATATGGCTCATGTTCATGTTGCGTTTCATGTATCATTCATGAAGATGAACATACTTGATCCATCACATGTACTAAACTAATAGGTGGTATAACTAGAATATGATCTCTCTTATTATGAGTAGCCAGTAAATATTCTGGAGCAGATAGAAAAAAATTTACACAAAAATACTACTCACCTGGTTAATGTACTATGGAGGAACTATAACTACTAATTAGAAACATGGGAATGGGAGGAGGTGATAAATGATAATTTCCCTCTCCTATTTATGTAAACCAAAATTTCCAAGGAAAAATTTCAACAGGGGGAAAAATGTAATGACCCAAACATTTTTCAATGGAATTTCCCTTTTCATATAGTAATTTCTATAGTATAAATCACATAAAATCACTTATAAACCACAATAAATGCATTATAAATTAGAAATTAATGAAATAAGAATTGTTTCTATAAGTTAAGGAACCTATATTGATGAAATAGTTAATTGGCCATAGGAATTGTAATATGGATTTATAAATAGTAAACCAGAAAAAATGATTAGTAACCTCTCCAATTAAAGTATAAAAAAAAATTATCAATATTGTAATTAAATATATGATATAATTATATCATAGTTTAAGTAAGTAATTTTTTAAAAATTATTAATTAAGTGTTGGTATTTTTGTAAGTCATAATTATTTAATTACAATTTTATAAATAATTTAAAATTTTAAAAAAAAAATTTATTTTCATAAAATGTGTTTTTAGATTAATATTTTGATTTCTTATGATTTTATGATATTATTATGAGACCTTAAGTAAAATTTCAATTTGTTATAAAATCTGTTATAATTTTGAAATATATATTTTCCAAGCAAATGGTGATTTCAATTAAAAATTAAATTACTCATATTTGGGAAATTATTTTCGTAAAATGGAGTTCATTTTTGAATTATACGTCGCAATAAATTGTTAGGTTTTAATTTTTGGAATTTTTCTACAGTACTGTAATTTTTTGTGAATAGTGAAATAAAATATTTTAGGATAAAAACTAAATTAATGAATTATTGAGTCATCACTGATGTATATGGATTATTTGATCCCATAATATCGAAATATCCTTCCCGTTTTACTATATTTAGTCATCTAATACTCTCTATTTTTGTTCTTGAGGTTAATTAATAATCTAATGAATAAATATTTAGAAAACACCCCTCCCCACCACTATAAATACCACCCCTCACAACCTCATTTCCTCTGACCCATCAACCTTCAAGACTTATCCATATTATACCTAAAAACCTTCCCTAGTACATCCCCCACATCTAAGAGATCTTCATCTCATAAAAATACCAAGTCTAGGTTCCTTCAAGAGGATATCAAGTGGAGAATTCAAGAGGTAATTCCACTCTCTCTTTTCATTTAATTTCCTTTCAAATTTCTTTTATTTTCTTCTTGTATCCTAAATTCTATTATAAAAATTTCAAGATATATCTATTATGTTTTATATACTATTAATTTATCATGTAAATGGAATATTATTCATTACAATCCTCTTTCCCTCTCTATTTTATGAAATCATCACCCGTGATATGTTAATTTACCATCATCGTGGGTGATCCACCTTCAGTTTACTCCAATACCTTCAAGGATGTAAATAAAACCATTAAATCATTCAAAAATTGTTATATTTTTTATATTATAACCCATTTTATGTTCTGTAAATAAAATATTCTCATAATACTAAATGATAAAACAAAATGATTTTCTAGCGTTTGAAAAACTTCAAATATTAACCTAAAATTATCCTCATTAACTTTTATCTAATGAATCAACCTTATGGTATATAATAAAATTATTTATAATATTATTTAAAGTTACTTAATACTATTAATAACATATAATAACAATTAGATATTTTTATTCTCATTTTAAATTAACATCCATTCATATATAAAAATGATCTGACCATGAAAACTAAGAAAACAAACACTCACGAATGAGGAAATTAAACTCTATAACTCATCCAAAGGCCTGTAAAAAACATAATGAAACCAAAATTAATCATATTAATCTATAAAAGGTTCTATAATTTATAATTAATTAATCTAATGTCATTATATAATTCATTAAAGTGAAGAAATAATTCGGATACAATCTAAGGGGAATTCTCGAACCCAACTTTATTTCTTTAGGTTTTCCCTCTTTTACTCCATTTTCAATATGGTTATTCCTTAAAAATAATTTCTTAATCAATATATTACCATTTTGGGATATAAATATTTTCCAGTAGAGTTTATTTCAAACACAATGTTTTCCAAAAGAACTATTCTTTCAAAAAACCACACCTTTTACTTCTAAATATAGTTTTTTTCAATCAAGTTTAATGATTATTATATCAATTATGCAATTCCCTATTTAATTTGGAAACCCATCATTTAGGAAGTTATGATTATGAAATTAGACTGATTAATATCCATGGGTTTATATATTTTCAATATTGATATATTTTCTATGTTACATTCATTAAAATGCAAATGTTGTGATGTGACGGATATGCCCAGAATTATATAGCGTAATGAAAATGTTATGATGTGACGAGTGAGCCTGGAATTATATAGCACTCCAATACATTGGGTATTGTGAATAATCTAATGAGTAAATTGAAATATGAATGAACATGATGATATCTTATTTTAGAACTATGTGTGGTAGTTGACCACTATGACACGATGTTTCTTTTTTATGTATTGTAAAATTTCATGTTTTATCTTAATTATTCCTCTCATGATCATGATATTATGTCTATGTTATGATGATACTTATTATTCTCACCCCATTTTATGTTGTTATCTATCCTTTTACTGGGCTTTTATATCACCCCTTTTTGATGTGTATCCTCAAGTGACTACTTGTACTAAGGAGAGAAAACGGGGAAATAAGATGGTAGAGAAGAAGGAATTAAAGAAATGATTATGTTTTATGATGTAAAAATTATGTATGGTCCTATTTTTTCCATGTCACTAAACCTTTTGACCCACATTGTGTAATGTTGTTTATTTTTTTATCTTTAAAAGGATGTAATAGTAATGTAAAAATAGCAGAGTCGCTATATTAGGACCTAGGATTAATTTTTCTAGATTGTTAGATATCTCCAAACTGAGGAATAGTTTCTTCTGGGATAGATATAGTTGGTTTGACCATAGTCAAATAGTTACCTTTTATTTATTTGTAGCCTAAACCTTAGAACCATACCAAGTTAGGGATCAGATTATCCTTCAACCTAATCCCTAAAATTGATCTGGAACAGTTTTTTCTCTCTATTATTAAATCCAAATTTCTCAGAATTAGTTTTCTCCCAAACTCGAAATTGTTTTGAGGACTCATAGGCATAGGGTTAAAAGTTATGGTTCATGTAGAATAGTTTAATCCCCATGGTATTAACCCTATACTATCACAATAAAATTATTTTTTATAAATTGTTGGTTTTGAATAATAATATAATCTAAATATAGCCTACTTGAATTAAAACGGCATGTGTGGACGCATCAAATTTTGGCGTCTTTGCTAGGAATGGATCCTGGGTGACCCAGAAAGAATTTGGGGTGCCTGAACGCATTATTTTTATTCATGTGGTTTTCATTCAAATTAGAGTATTATTCCAAAAATAAAAATCCACTAAGGCATCTGATAGTGATAGTGTGGGGTTGATCCATCAAGATTAAACTAACCAACAAGAATCAGTCCATTAAACCCTATTTTAAGAAATACTTGTAAATTGGTCAAGTCTAGGAGTAAAATAAATATAAGATATTTAGATTTAAGATTTTATAGATAAAAGGTTTCATTATCAATAATATAGTATAGGTAGAAGGATAATCTTAATACAAACATTGTATAGTTATAAGGATTTGAATATGAAGAAATAAAAGGAAACTAGTTGAATTTTCTCAAACAAACTAGATATATCTAAGAGGAATCTATTCATTTATTTGGAGATAGATAACAACGTAAATGCATTAATTATTTTTTCAATGGTAGAAAATAATTACAAGCTAGTGATCATAGCCTACAATTTTCTAAACAGGCCATGTTTGTTCATTAAAAATCCTTAATGTCAGGGTTGCCTAAAATAATTGAATAAAACATTGTTGCACTACTAAAAAACTAGCCTTAAAAAGTGCATGAAATGGCCTTCATAAGCACTATAAAAGCACCGGCTACATGATCAAGGTTAAAAGCCCTGCTCTTTTATTAGTGCTAAAAAAGTGCTGATAAAGGGGTCCTTTATCGGCACTAAACAAGTGTCGATAAATGGGACCTTTTTCAGTACTTTAATTTAGCACTACTAATTGAATATTTTATCAGCACTTATAAAATCGTTGATAAATAGTCATTTATCAGTGCTTTTATGAATTTTGATAAAGGGAAATATTGTAGTGTGCTGTAACATCACACCCCAACACCAGAATCTCAACAAATATCAAAAAAAATAAGTCAAAATATAGGATTTAAATGAAATAAAATTTATAAGAAAAGTAAAATAAAAACACCATATTATATTCATTTCAAACATTGGTTCATATAATTATACAAATAAAAATTATTACATACATTGAAAAGAATCAATTTTCCATTATCTCTTAATCCTTACCTGACTCATGTCATTGCCAAAAAACCACCCCTGCTCGAGAAAAATAATTGACCTATATAAAAAAAATTATTTTGTTATGTATTATAAAGAAATAAATTAGCATAAAGTGTTAAATGTACTAAAATTGATGTCAATTTTAAATAAAAAAGACACACTTGGAGTAATAACAGTCACACCATGCATCGTATTTAGGTGTGATTGGTTCCTACATTTCACAAATAACTTATGGATCATTGTCATATTGTATTTCATAATTTTTTACATGTTTTATTAGTTTGGAGTAGCTTTGTTGGCCTTTTTACTAAAATTTGTGTCAATTTAAAATAATAACATGCACTTGGAGTCATATCATTGACAGTATGCATCGGATTAAGGTGATGCAGATTCATACACATTTAAAATTATGTATAGATCATTTTTGTAATGAATCAAAATAATCTGAATATATTTTTTTAGTTTTGATTAGGTTATTTTTTTCTAAAATTTATTTCAATTTTAAATAAAAATACATTTAGATTCATACCGATCACATCGTGCATCAGATTGTAGTGCAGTTGATTCTTACACGTTCTAAATCACGTATAGACTTTTTTCCAAAAGTATCAAAATAATATGATTGTGTTTTCTCTATTTTGAGTATGTCACTTATATTTTTTTCAAAAAAGTCATTTAAGTAGCAAACATGAACTTTGAATCTAGTGGATCACATCGTGTATCAGTTTGATGGGAGACTGATTTCTACACGTCACAAATGATTTATAAATCAATTCCATAAATTATCAATAAAATTTGAGTATGTTTACTCAATTTTCTATTTGTGAAACTTTTTTATGTAAAATATCAAATATAAAATGATAGCAAATCAAAAAATTTCTTTCAATTTTTTACTAAAATTAATGTGATTTTAAAATAGAAAGATGTACTTTGAGTCATACCAGTCAGATCTTTTGTCGAATTGAGGTGTGGTTGATTCCTATATGTACTAAATACATAGAACAATCATAACTATCAATGTTACCACAATTTCCATCGACTTCCTATTTTAGACTGCCAATACTTAATGAGAATCTTCAAACATACCACATCAACTAGAAAAAAAAAGAACCCACCTATATAAAAAACAATTATTATATGTAATACTAAAAAAATTAAACATAAATTTGAAGTAATAAATCAATTTTATTGACAATGATTTTACTATGAAAGTATGAAGATTACCTCTGTGATTGAGCATTGGAGAGAACATGAAGGAAAGTGATAAATTACAACACTAAAAGCATGAAAGGTTTTGAGGGATAAGTATTATGGGGATGTTTTGGTGTAGAGAAGGATAAAAGATGGACAGAGAACCCCAACTCAAACAAAAGAATCCACTTGTATTAGAAAAAAATTGTTATGTGAGTAATTCTGAAAAAAAAAAAAATTGAACATAAATATGAAACAATACATTAATTATATAGAAAATGATTATACTATGAAAACATCAATATTACCACCATAAATGAGTAGAGGTAGAATCATTGCATTTCTTTCCAAGGTAGTGGGGAATCTGTTGGATGACATAGGTTCCTATATTTAATTCTTGTATCATCATTCCATTTTAATTTTTATATTTTTTTCTAACATCTATATAATCTTATAAACTATTTAATGATCAAAAAGTTCCATATAGATTTTGATGGACTTGATTCAATTTTCATTTATTGATCTGTGCCACACTTAAGGCATTTTATGAGTGGTTCATAGTCCTTACAAAACAATATGAAGTCATTTGGAGAAGTATTTATTTATTTTAGATCATTCCCAATGAACATAACATTTTTTTTAGAATTATATATTTGGAATGGTAGTTCATTTTCTTCTAGTAGCATATATTTTAGAAGACCAAGTAGTTCTGTAAAGCTAGTGTCACTCTATCTACAATTAGCTTTCAAATTATATAACATCAATACAACTGAAATTTTTTTGCATTTAGTACAAATGGTATACAATGGACTCTTGGAACATATATTTAACTCCTCGAACTATATTGTAAAATCACAAAGTACATATTCAATTTCCATTGTCACATCTTCCATGCGATCTCCATCATATTTTACAAATGTATTTATATAAAATGATTCATAAACTATAGTATCATCTTTATCGATGACCAAATTCAGTTTTCCTATGTATTTAGTCCAGAAATTTCATATTTTATCTAATATGTGACAAATAAAACATTCTTCCAACTCTTCCAGAGTAATTTTTCTTGAATAAGATCAATGTAAACACATACAAAGGATTTTAGAAGGGTCATCTACATTATCTCTTATAAAAATGACGATCTTTTTAACTCCATCGTAATATTAAATTTTCAAAATATCAACATGCATCCATTTCCAATTCATATCCATCATATTGGGTTCATAAAATAATAATTTTATTCAATATATAAATAAATACGCCTAAGATATTCATTATCAAAATTTAAAGTTACAGAAAATTATAATAAGGGAATCACAACATTTAATTGTTTCAAAGAATATTAATATATTGAAAATGGGAAATTAAATTTAAGAAAGGAATTTATCCACATAAAATATTTCTTAAATCCCCTAAATTAATGAAAATATAATATACGGAATTAAGTAGTAATAAAAAACTGAAATATGATAAACAAGAATAATAAAATGAGATTCAGTCAACTATAAATTATAAATATATATTAGGACAAGTGATTTATAAACCATAGGAATTATTACATTTATAATTAATGGTATGTCAATATTATAAAACATCACTAGACTCTTGGTATTTCATATCTCAAGATTTACCCTTTATAAAGAAAGTAAATGTACTCCAACTAGATTTAAAATTAGCCTTTACCAATGGATTACATGAATATGAAGTTTTATTCAAACAAACAGATATTTTTATTATTATTTAATATGAGAATAATGTTTTAAAATTTAACTAGGTGGTGTATGAATTGATACATGAACTTAGAGCTTGGTATTCAAAGTTAGATGAATTATTAAAGAATATTTAATTTAAAACTGAGGAATTGATCATAATCATTACATAAAAATAATTTTTTGGATAGATTGAAAGTATTTATAAATGTGGGCGACATAATATTTATAATTCTAATAAATGAATGATTTTAATAATTTTACATATTAACAATTACCAATGATTAAATGATGGGGATTAGTGAGTTGATATTTTCCTTATTTTATAGGAAACTCATGCAATTTGTGGGATATATATTTCTGACTCCATGTATGTAAGGAAATTGTGTTATATATTTCAAAAAGAATATTAAAACCCCATGTTAACACACATTTAAAATTGAATATAATTTTTAAATTTGTTGGATGGAATGTCGATCTATATAATAGAGTGTGGGAGATTTGTTATATGAAAACATTTTTATATTAAAAAGTTATGACATAATATTTTTCTTCATGTAATATATCTTGGTATCATAGTGATTACATAGAAATCCACTTTGTTATTAGTTAAATAAATACTCAAATGGGGGGGGGGTAATTCCTGAAAATATACATTTATGAGCAAGAAATTTAAATTTCTTATAGTGGTATATAGGTATCAAAAAAGTGGTATAACTAGAAAGGTGTAAGCTAAAAAAGATATCTTTTTGTAAATTACTGAGAGGGGGAGTAGGATGATAGTGAAAATTTATATTTCAGTGGGAAAATAGTACATAGAATCATGGTATAATATTTAATATATTATTATTAAAAGGATATATAAATAATTTGGGATTAATCTAAATAGGGAGCAAATAGAATAGATTATTTTAAAAGTGTAGAGACATAGGAAGTTGTATTATTTAGAAAAGGTCAAACACATTTAGAAATTGATATAGTTTCTGAAAAAACTAAGAAAACCATATATCAACCACCCAAACTGGCCCATGATAGTGTCTAAGGGACATTCTCGAGCCCCCTCGGGCATGAACCAAGAATGAGGGAATGAAAAAACAATATCATGGGAATGATTTGGCCTAAAAAATAAATAAAACTAAAAGAACGAAATTTTAAATAAAAACTCACATGATGCATCAATACATTGGATTCCCAGACCAACCTAGATAAGTTGAAAAAAGAATATATGAATATATATAATATAAATGTAATCCCATAAACTCTATTCAACTCCCTCAGACATAAAATCCCTAGTTTCAATTTCTAAAATTTCACATATATGGAATACCATTGATAAAAAGAAAGACTGAAAAATAGGTATGATGGCATTGGATAATACTTTTGGGAAATGTAAAAAAATAAAACAACCAACTAAACTCCATGCTACTACATGTGTCACCATCGAGTTCAGAAACAATCCACTCTCCATGAGTGATCAAAGTTGAATAAAATTTAGAAACTAAGAAAATCAGAATTCCTACCTCACTAGAATACAATCACATAACCACAAATAACAACACCGTCAAAGAATAAATCAAAAACAAAACAGAAAACACAAAGAAAAAAGAAAGGCATGCCCCACTAGGATGAAGAAAATCTAAAACCCTCTTTGGAAACCCTAAGATCAATCGAACACTGGATGTCAAAAGAGATGTTCGAGAGGCAGTCGGGTGGTATGATTTGAGGTTAGATTCATCGAGGAGGAGCAGTGGCAGAAGGTGGATTCCAAGGATAGTTTTTGATATCATGATAGGTTCACAAATGGTTATACTTATTAATTTGATTGGGACACTTTTACCAGCACTTGAAAATAATCATAGATAAAGAGACCTTTTATCAGTGCTTATTACTTAAGCATTGATAAAAGGACTCTTTATCATCACTTTTCTAGGGCTGATAAAGGTATGTCTTTATCAGTGCTAAATATGTGTTGATTAAATCAATCATTATTAGTACTGAAATTATAGTGATGATAAATGTTAATTTTATCAATGCTTCTTTTAGTGCTGATAAAGCCTCATCTTTATCAGTGAGAAAAAAAGTGCTGATAATGATGCTTTTATCAATGATAACTACTTAAGTGCTGATAAAGGAATGATAATTATAATTGTAAATAATTTTTCTAAATATTTATATCAACTTAAGAAATATATTAAAATATAAATATAGTAAATATATTACTTTTTAAATAAATTTATTTAATTTTATGATCATTTATTTATAATTATAGAAATATTTTTTAAAATTCATATATATATATCATTATATATATTTATATAATTATAACTATATATTTATTAAATATATATAAATATAGTAAATATATTCATTATTTAAGTAATTTTTTTATAAATTTAATAATTATTTAAATATATATAATTATTTATTTATAATTATATAAATACTTTTAAAAAATATTTATTTTCTTAGAATTATAAATATATAATTTTATAAATATAGTAAATGTACACTTATAAATATTTTTATTTATAAATATATTTTTACAAATATTTTTTTAACATTATTAATGAATATATAATTTTAAGTGCATGCAATTACGTTAAAAATGATGGAAATTGAATAAATTAAGAATAAGTACACTTATAATATTGAAAATAATAGATAAGTTATATGTGTGTGCATTGTATATAAAAATGAATTGATTACATATATGTGAAATCAATATAACACATATTTTATCTATGTTAAAATGAAAAATCAAATGATATTCAATTATATATCAATTATATGCAATTAGTCAATATTTTTAGCTCATATTTATTTTAATTATAAATTATTATTCAAAAAATATATAAATTCTTAATATAATGTGCATAAATATTTTTTAATATATAAATCATATTTATATAGATTAATATTTATCTATATATTTAATATATACAATTTAATAACATTAATTTTCATAATTAACTAATAAAAAAATTAATATTTAATAATGTATAATGAATTAATTCATTTTAGTAAATAATTATCTAATTAATAAAATTTCTAATATTCTTTTAATAAACCAAATTTTTTTTATTTAATTAATTATTTCATTTTATTTATTCGGGCCTTTATCAGTGCTAACAAAGCGCTGATGAAATAAATATTTATCAGTGCTAAAAATAAATCACTGATAAAGTGAACCTTTATCTGCGCTAAAAATGAAGCATTGATAAAGGGTATCCTTTATTAGTTCTAAAAATAAATCAATGATAAGGGATACCCATTAACAACACTAAAAATTAAGAGCTGGTAAAAGTAAAATTTATCAACACTTTCCTCAGCACTGATAAATATGCCATTTATCATCATTTTTTTCTAGCACTATTTACAGTGTTGTATAACCTAATAAATAAAATTAGGGTAACTAAGTTGATAATTAAATATTCATTAAATTCAGACACCTTGACTCTCAACCCCTACCCTAAGCGGTTTAGTTAGCCATGGTAAAAATGATCAAAAGTGGGTAAATAATAGAAAACATATTTAAAATTCAAATCAAAATTGATATAAAATAGATAATTAAAATGCATTCATGAACAATAAAATTATAAATTGAATCAATCAAACTTCACCCAAAAAAATTCTTGAAAACAAGGAACATGAAATAACACTCAAGGTTTCGTCATCGAACAACGATTGAACAGAAAACACACATAACATAATATTGGTGACACAGAAAGATAAAGAATGCTTTTAGAGTTTCTCCAAGATGCTTGAATATATGGAAAACAATAAAATTAATTTATTCCTGTTGATTTGGGAGAGAAGTAAGAACAAAATAAGAAAAATGAACTAGAGATAATGCAAAAAAACAAAAGAGTGTTGTGTTTTGTCGCTTCTGTGCGTAGCTGATATGTAAATACTTGGTGTATTACATGACCTGTAAACATGTAACCTCAAGTAATTTTCATCCGTGATTTTATCAATGAATTTTGAATTATGTGTGAATATCATGTGAATTTCAATATTAATATTTGAGATTTGGATGTTTGAATCTTATCATGACGTGTAACTGGTCTTCATGATGTGTTTCTTCCTTCAGATGGATCTTTGAATTGGGAATTAAATTTTGAACATTAAATGATGCTTAATGGATATTCACATCATTTAATTATTTCTTGGCTTGTAATTCTTTCATGACATGTGATACACTATGAATGATTCCTACACATCGGGTAAATGAATTTCATGACATGTAATTATCATTTTGTCTAGTTTCATCATCTTTTTCTCTAACATCTTAAAAACGTATTCCCTATAAAAATTAAAACATATGTGGTGAATTATTGAGTAAAACATAAATATTCCTAAATTAAATAATTTTTAAATGTATCTAAAATTTCAGATTATTATTTTCCCCCACACTTTAATAACTTATTATCCTCAAGAAAGATCATATCAATCAGGATAACAAATGGTGAGAAATTTTTAATGCCAAAAACATTTATTATGACCAGGTAAATAAAACTAAGTGTAAGTTCAAATAGTTAGTCACTAGAAACAATCTTTGATATAATATAAATCTTGCCTTATAGTATAGTTCTTTAAACAAATTCTTAATTTTTTAAGTAACAATTTCTTAATGGTTAATTAAATTCTATAATCATTTTTTAATTTACCACACAATGAATTTTCATTCCTCAATCAAGGTGAAAGGAAATAAGAGTTATGATCATACCCTGAATACAAGTTCCTAACCACAAGCTTTTGTTTTTTATACCATCTTCACTATATAAAGAAAAATAAAAAATCAATCATGAGGACTTCAGTAAAAATATTCAAATGATTTTAAGGATGTGGGAAGGTGGGTAAAAGGTGAAAACAAAGATCATAAAGGTGTGATCTCAGAAGTATAATGCATTAATTTCATGAATAGTGTAATGAATAAATCCTCCCATTAAAAAGTTATTTAGATGCCTCTAGTAGATCAGTATGGATCCATGAATATATTAATTGAGTCTACAAGGTACCCTATTACTTTATTTTTATTTTATAATTATTTATTTTTTTGATTGTATTGTCTAGAACAGATATCACATAATCTCATAACCACATATGATCGTTCAGTGGATTCATCTGTCTAAAAATAATTATTTTTGACCTTCCTAATACAAAACCTAGTCATTATATTTTTCTTTCTTTATGTATATTTTTTATGGAATGGTATTGGCATAAAATTCATAACATTATAAATGTATCATAACTAATCAGTCTGGTAAAAAACATAATACATCTCCTAAGTCAAAACATGCCATGTTTGTTGGATGAAAATTTCCCCATACTATTCAAAGTAAATTCAAGAACAATACAAAGGACATGGTAGGAAGGGATAATCTTCTTTGAATAGATGCATCCATGTAATTCCTCAAACCCAGAATTCTGGAGTAGATGCATTATTTTAATAAACTGTCTTGATTACAATGAATCGTATCCTAAAGGACCATTCAGTTTATCCATCTATGAAAATTGATTACATACATGAAAATTACAACTCAATTGAAATCATAAAATACAACATAGATAATACTTTTTAATTCCATTATTCCCCTATAATAACCTTGTATATTAATCACAAAACACTTCATTGAATCCCATGAAAACCAAACCTATGAAAGGGGTGACCTCGAATGCTCAATAAGTGTAAAACGTACAATAGAAGCATTTATAAATAAGAATAAACATTTTAGGGAAGGTATAAAAATGAAACAAAATTCTTTTAAACATAATAAGCTACATAATATGGAAATAATACATCAAATAATTCCATTTAAAAATTTACATGTATATTCTACTAATCGAATAATCACATGAAATATCAATAAATAATCTCATAATGAGGGAAGGCATAATGTTAGACATCATAAACACACTTTCATGTCCTAGTTCCATGACCATACATATGTTGTTAATAAGTTAGTTAAAACCTAGAATAGTTTATCTCATAAGAAATATCAATGCATTGAGGGTCTTTCATTAACTAGTCCCCAACCTGTAAGGCTTTCAAAAACTGGTCCCCAAAAAGTAGGGCTTTCATTATCTGGACTTTAACCCGTACGGATTTAATTAACCAATGTTGAACCCATTACATAATAAATTTAATGCATTCCTCATTTGAATATAATAATACATAATAAAAAAACATTCATATGAAAACTAGCATACGAAATTTTAATATATTATCCATAAATCATGAATGGTATCAAAATAGAACATCCACAGTCAAACAAATCATAAAACATTCAATACAATATGGTAGATTTCATCATAATAAATCAACTTCTGTTAACAACAAGATCAATCAAAGTATGTTGACATAGATTAAAATAATCTAGTAAAATAATTAAAGATATCATGAGACAAATACTCCCTTTTCATTAAAATCATTTATTCAAAAGTTGTGCACTTATAAAAGGAGACACTTAATAAGAGATTTTTTAATCGAAGTGTCCCATACCACTTTGAAACTTTTGAAAGTAATTACAAATTTAAAACATTCAAGTACATATTATTAAATATGTAAAACCAATTTGATAACATGGAAATTAATGAAAATTATTTAGAAGAGTAAATCGTTAAAACATTTAAAAAAACATGTTAGTATAAGAGTAAATTACATAAAATATTAAAAATATTCCTTTTCAAAAAATTTGAAAAAAAATAAAAAATGGTCATAAAATACTATTTATAATTCTTTATATACATATAAATAAATATTTTTGATAATATCAATAATATTGAAATAGTGAAAAGATTAATTTATTAAACATTCAAAGCTTCCCATACCACTTTGAAACACTAAATAATAAGAAAAATATCTTAAAATGAATCTTTAAAAACCATTATGATCAATGTATTCATGGTTTTAAATATATTAGGGGTAGTAACTACAACACACACAAGAAATAGGTGGTGAACACAGATTATATCTCATCAAAATTCAAAGTGAGACATAATTCCGTTTCAAAGATCTTATCATTAGAGTGAGGATGAATCAATGATTAAATTTTGTGTGAAAAATATAAATCCACCAAATAAAAGTGGATATTCTGTATAAAAAAAAGTTCCATTAACACATATTCATGGAATAACATTACCAATGACATCTATGTTTAATTTAATGAATTGAAATTGAGTTAAGATTTCCCTAACCATAGATCTGATACTCTATATACGTGTCTGAAACTCATGTATAGTGGTTTTAAACATATTATTAACATTTACAAGAATGAAAATAATTTTTTTGATATCATATATTATTCATTCATGACTTTATCCCATTTATTAATAATTCCATGTTAAAGAAACATTTTATATAGTATCTTCTTTGTTTATTATACGTGTTTTGACTTGTTATTGATGATTCTATCACATAGATCATGATTCAATTGCTTAAATAATATAAAAAATGTTTTATATATTGTATATATTCATTATATATATATACACACAATATGGAATGGAATACATCATTCATGGAGATGATAGGTCATATGTGCACATGAACGTTGTTTCTATTTTCTCATCATATTAAATAGAAGCAAGTGAATAACACAGATATATATATATATATATATATTATTCCAATAGCGTTATTATTTCATATATTTCATGCTTATTCATTGTATATATTTTAATAATCATTCTTGAATGGTTAATGTGGAAGATGAATCTCATCATGTCCTGGAGACAGTAAGCCTTACGCACGAACGAGGGATGGTATCATTTCATTAATGGTAAAGGTGTAAGGAAATTGATGATATGATAATTATAAAGAATGAATACCATGTCATATTTTTTATTTATATCCATTATATTCATCATTATACCCATTGAAATAATGTATTGATGAAAAATAGTTTACACCACCACGTGGAGATAGTACGTCGTACGTACGCACATGTGGTGGTATTTTTTATAAGATGGGTAAAATGAAGAATATGGTTGTACCATAATAATAAAAACATATCATCACACATTATATACTATATTTATTACATTATTATGAAAAATATTAGGAAAATGCAGTATAAGAAGAAAAGAACTTTGAAAGAGTTGGTAAAACAATTACCTCTTCTTCGAGTGTCTCCTTTTTTGATTTTCACAAAAAGACTCTTTAGGTTAGTTTTATGAAAAATGTATGGCCTCTATGATAAATTTAGGTAATTTTGGAGGAGTAATGGTCAGTTATTGTACTAAATAAATGGATTTAGAGGTGTGAATAAAATAAAAGGAGAGGTTCTCTTTTATAAGAGAGGAGAAGGTCACTTTAAGAAACTCCAAAACTATTAATATATTATAAAATAATTTTCGATTTCAAATAGCTCCAAAGTGAGTTATTTCAAGGGTAAGATGAGTATAGGATTAAATATTATCATCAAATGAATTGTACTCATGTTTATGTTACAAAATTAACATTATATTTTGGCTTTAACCCTTAGTAAAATAATTTAACTATTACCATGACTATTTTGTTTTACTCAATATGGTTAATATAGTTATTATAAAATTTCAAA
The DNA here is from genome assembly GCA_963277665.1 of Viscum album. Lineage (NCBI taxonomy): Eukaryota > Viridiplantae > Streptophyta > Magnoliopsida > Santalales > Viscaceae > Viscum > Viscum album. The sequence continues at coordinate 661,823,759 of OY728130.1, read as the reverse complement.
AAAAAAACCCAATTAGATCATTTATGTAATATTTATCATTATACTAGTTACTTGGTTGAGATATATATTTTTATGAATATTATATCAATTAATAAAATATTATTTTTTTTAAATCGTATTTATGTCAATTTTGACACTATTTATCACATAACTTTTAAAAAAACATAAAAACATGATTCTATTGAAAAAAACTACATTAAAGCATCCCAAAAATTTTATAGTAATCAATAAAATTCAGTTATGGAATTAAAATTTTCAAATTACCTTTATTTTAATATTATTAATAACATTTATTTGATCCTTTGAAAAATCAATTAATGCATCATCATTGTGTTGCAATAATTTTAATTTTTTAATTTATAAAAATTATAAAAAAACTGGAATATTGTAAAAATAATATTTACAATGAATATTTATATTTGAATTTATCATATAAATAATCCTATATTAAAAGTGATTTAGTTATTAAAATTTGAATATGACATTTTATACTCTTTTTTAAATAAAAAAATATTAAATGTCTTAATCTGACACCAGTGGATTAAAAATGATCATATTTTCCACAAAAGGATGATTTTGGTTGAAAAAAATTATCCAATAAAATTATGACAAGTGTTGGGGTAATTGTATATTATTATAATGTTATTTTTACCTTTAATTACACTATTTACCATTAAATATGGTAAATAAAATTCAAAAGTTAATGTTCACCAAAAATAATTTTGATCCTATTAGACCAAAATTTTCATACTGATTACGAACATGTATGTACATTTCTCAAAATTCAATACACATGAGAGGTAAAATTACGTTTAATGTTAATCCTACACATGTGGCTAGAAGTGGGGGTAAAAGGGGAATTTAAGAGTTCAATAAATTTTTATATCTAATTCTATTATTAAAATAATTCTAATAACCTAAATTATATTAATATTTGTATTATTTATATATTTTGTATTTAAAATAAATTTAATGTAAAATAATTATTTTAATGAAAAAGTTGGGATTTTAATAGTAATGTAGTATTTTTTTCACTATTCATAAAAAATTGATGTTTTCAGAAAAATACCTAAAATCACGATAAGATAATTTTGATATTATGAATTCAAAAATAATATTTATTTTACAAAATTTAATTTCTAATTTTTTTTAAATTAATTTTTTTTATTGTTCACAAAAGGCCATAAAAAGGTGTTCCTTTAATAATATAGAATTTCTAAACTTATAATTATTTTACTAAAACATATACATTTGATTATATATATATATATGTTTTATTTATGTGAGAAAATTATAAATAACATTTAAAAACTACTTATTACTATTAATTTTATTATATTTAATGGATGAGTTATAAATATCTAATTTAAATAATTATAATACTAAATTGTTGTTTCACATAAACAAAAGGTTGTGTCTAACACAAACCAAGTCATCGTTACGTGCAATACAAGCTATTTAATTTCTTAAAAAAGATAACATACTATAAAATATTTTGGTGTTATATTATAACATCCTTTAATAAATTTCATCCTCATAATTTGAAATTTCACTTTCATAATAAGAGGTTGGTACTAGAAAATAATTTTTTTGGAAATCTCACACCATAAATTGTGTTAATAAAACTATGTTATTAATAAGAGGCAAAGCTAAATGAAAAGGTTGACACCAAATAATTCTTTAGAATAATAGAATATTATTGAAGGGTAGATATACATACATGGAGTAAAAATGTAAATATTTATAGAGAGTGATTGAGGTTATCAATCACAAACACGTAAATGATAAATGGAAATTTAAGGGCCTCAAAGACATAAATCTATGATAGTTTAAAATAAAATCAGATCAACAAAAATAAATTTATTAGTATAATATATTTTAGATACTTTTTCCTATACTTGAGAGATTATTTTACAATCAAGATAAAAAATCAATAAAACATACTTGATTTAATTCAATTTTTAAATTTTATCCTATGGTTGTGAGTCGATCTATTTTCACATAATTTCTTCACTTGAAGATGGTTATTCAATATGATTCATTATGTATGAATAAATTTTAAAAAATCGTATGGTCCATAATTATTTCATTCATCCTTTAAATGTTTACTAAAACTAAAAATGTTAGCTCATAATATTAGATAAATCACACATAGATTCCAAAAAACAATATCCAATTTTCTAATTATCCCATTCCAACCTTAAGACATTTCACAAAAAACTCTATCCCAATTCAAAGTCCAAAAATGTTTCTAAATTTTCAAAATCAATCATAACATCAAATTCCCCAAACAACGTAATGTAAAACTTATTGTCACATACCAAATATTTGATCACCTTTAAGTCCTTAATGAAATATCTTATGCTTCAAAAACCATAAACATGAAGTACTGCAGTACAATCCTTATATATCTTATGAATTTTATATCCATAGAACCATTGATGTAATAATTCTTGAATACAAATAAAAAATAAAGTTAATCAATACAATCCACTCTTTAACCATTAACTATGCTTCAATATCTTATTATTTAATACCTCCTTCATCTCATTTTTCTTTTGTATTCTATTCATTATCAGCAGTACAACCATTACCTCTACAACCTTACTAATTACGACCCTCAACCAAAACCTAAATCACAATCTCAAAAACACTAATCATATTAATATAGTTATAAGGAAACATATTTAGGATCTATAAATGATTCCATCTTCTTCTCAATCCACAAGTCCATAGGATTCACCTTGGTTATCAATTACCTAATCTAAAGGATGACATCCTATACAAAGAATTATCCTCAAATTCATTCATATGGTTATGTTTTCTAATATTTGATTTCTAAATATAATTTACAAGGTTATTGCTATACTTCCTTTGAAACCAAATGTAACACCCCAACCCCAAAATCTTGGATTCAACTCATTATTTTAATACATTGGAATTATTACAAGGAATCAAATCCCAAAGGACCTATCCATTTAGAAGTCTTCGAAAATATATTACATATATGAACATAATATTACAATTCAATGAATAAAAGACAACACATACAATACTTTTATAACTCCATTATTATCTATGATTAACCTTGAATATTAATCATAAAACCCTTCTAGGAATCTAGGGAAAATAAAACCTGATAAATGGGTGATCTCGGAAGCTCAGTAAGGTTAAACCATTCAACAAAAGCTTTAAATAACTATAAACATTTAATTAAAGGTGTAAAACTAAATTAAAAGACTTTTAAACATAATATTCATCATAATATGTCAAGAATAAATCAAATAATTACATTTAAACATTCACATGAAAATTCTACTGGTCTAATAATCACTAGTAATATAAATAAATTATCTTATAGTGAGGTAATTCATAATGTCATACCTCATAAATACATTTTGAATGCTTCATTCCATGACCATACATATGAAGGTAAGATGTAAGTCAAAATCCATAATAGTTTTTTTCATGAGAACTATCGATGCATCGAGGGGCTTTCATTAAATGGTCCCCAACTCATAGGGATTTCATTTACCAATCCCCAACCCATATGAATTTTATTAACTGGCCCCCAACCACTAGGGATTTCATTAACAGTTCTCCAACCCGTTACTTACTATGTCCAATGCATTCCACCTATTAAAAGGGTAAAATGTTACACAAACATTTATATTAAATATAGCATAGAAAATGTTAATACATTAGCCATAAACCATGAATGGTATCAAAATAGCACATCCACAGTCAAACATGTCACAAGGCATTTAATATAATATGGTATATTGTATCATAATAAATAAACCCCAACTAATCATAAAATCCATCAATGGATATTGTCATATATGAAAATAATCTTATAAAATCATTAGTAATATCTAAAGAAAAATACCCCTTTTTCTTTGAAATCATTTATTCAGAAGTCACACACTTATAAAAGAATACATTTTAAAAGATATTTTGAATAAAAGTGTCCCATACCACTTTGATTATTTTTAAATTAATTAACATTTTAAACCATTAATTACCCTATAAATAAATCCTTAAAACCATTTTGAAAACATGGAAAATAAGGATAATGATTTAGAATAATAAATCATTAAAACATATAAAACGGTGATTTAGTTTAAGTTTCCATTACAAAAAAACTTTAAAATGTTCCTTTTGAAAACATTTGAATGGATTTTAAAAAATCTTATTTAAAATCCTTTATTTACATATAAATAAATATGTATGATAATATCATGAATATTGAAATGGAAGAAGGATTAATTCTTTAAACATTCCAAGTGTATCAAACCACTTTGAGATGTTAAATAATAATCTCAATATATTCAAATGAATCTTTAAATACCATGAAGATAAATGTATTCATTGTATGAAATATAATAACCATAGTACATTCACCGAACACAAGAAATAGGTAGTGAATATGGATTATATCTCATGACAATTAAAAGTGATATGGAATTCATTACAAAGATCGTATCATTATAGTGAGGATAAATCAATGAATTAATTATATGTTAAAAATATAAATCCACCCAATTTAAGTGGATACTAGTTATATAAACCTATGTTTCATTCCCACATATTCGTGGAAGAACATAAAAAATGACATAGATGTTCAACTCAATAAATAGAAAATGAGTTAAGATTTCCCTTACCTTATATCAGATACTCTCCGTACATTTCTGAAACACATGTATAATGGGTTTAAATATACTATTAACTTCTAAAAATGATAATAATTTTTATGATATTATATATGATTCATATATGCCTTTACATTACCCGTTTATTAATAATTCGTTGCTAATGCAACGTTTTAGGAAGTATCTTCTTTATTTATCATACATGTTTTGACTTATTATTCTTTATTGTATCACATAGATCATGATTTAATTACTTAAAAAATATAAATCAGTATTTATATATCATATAAATTCATTATATATATATATAATATGGAATGGAATACAACATTCATAGAGATGGTAGGTTTTCCATATGCAAGAACACTGTTTCCGTTTTCTTATCATATAGAATGGGAGAGAAAGTAAATAACATATATATATATATATATTATTAATGTAGAATTATTATTTCATATATTTTATAATTATTTATTATATATATTTTTATAATCATTCTTTAATGGCTAACGTGGAAGATGAATGTAATCGAGTCATCGAGATGGTAAGTCGTATGTATGAACGAGCGGTGGTATTATTTCTTTAATGGTAAATAGGTAAATAAATGGATGGTATTTTAATTAAAAATAATAAATATAATTTATTATTTATTACTTATACCCTTTATATTAATCATTAAACCCATTGAAATAATGTATAGAAGAACAAATGTTTACACCATGGTGTGGAGATGGTATGCAGTACGTACACACACATGGTTGTATTGTTTTTAGTAGGATGGGTAAAAGAATGAATATTGTTGTATCATAATCATAACATGAAATCACCATATATTATATACTATAATTATTATTTTTATATGGAATAAAATTAGGAAAATTGGGTAGATAACGAAAATAACTTTGAAAGAGTTGGTAAAACAATAATATCTTCTTTGATTGTATTCTCATGATTTGAACAAAAGGATTCCATAGGCTAGGTTTATACCCAATGTATGGACACTATGATGAATTTATTGAAGTTTTAGGTGTAATGGTCAGGGTTATTCTAGACTCAATGGATTTATATGTGTGAATAAAAATGAAGGATATGATCCCTTTTATAAGAGAGGGGAGGAGAACTTTAGGAAACTCCAAAACTATTAATTTAATATAAAATGAATTTTGATTTCAAATTTCTCAAAAGTGAGTTATTTAGAAGATAATATTATTACGGGTCATAATATTCTCAGCTAATAAATTTTTATATGTTTAGGTTAAAAAATTAACCTGATATGATGGCATTTACCCTTAGTTAAACAATTTAACTATAAATATTACTATTTATATTTTTTCACTATAAGGTTAATATAGTTACTATAAAATGATAAAAGAACCCCAATTGGATCATTTATCATGTCATTAACATTTTACTAGTTTTTTGGTTGATATATAGATTTTTTTTATTTTTTTATCAGTTAATAAAATATTATTTATTTTAAAATCTCTTTTATGTCAATTTTGACAGTATTTATCACTTGACTTTTTAAAAAAATCATAAAAACTATATTCCTTAAAAAACTACATTAACACATCCCTAACATGTCATAGTAATCCATTAAATTATTTTATGGTATCAAATATTTCAAATTATAATTATTTTAATATTATTACTAACATTTATTTGATTCTTCCTTTAATAAATCAATTAATGCATCATTAGTGATTCACAAATATATTAAATTATTTAATGTATAATAATTATAAATAAATTTTCATGTTGTATATAAACATTTTATATTAATTTTAACTATTTATATTATAATTAACTTTATGTATAATCATATATTAAAAATGATTTAGTTATTGAACTTTTAATATGGCAATTTCAACTATTTTTAAAATAAATAATAATAAATGTCTTAATCTTACACAAGTTGCCTAAAAAGGATCATATTTTTTACCTATGTTTGAATTTTTCTAAACCAAATTTATCCTATGAAATTAAGGAAAGATTTAGGGTACATTTATATAGTTACAATATATGTTTTACCTTTAATTACCTTTTTTACCTTTTTCGTGGTAAAATAAATTCAAATGTTACTATTCACCAAAAATTATTCTTATCCTATTAGACCACATTTTTCATACTGATTACAAACATGTATGTATATTTTTTCAAAATTTAATTCACAGAAGTGGTAAAATTACATTTAATGCTAATTTCATAGACGTGACTAGAAGGTGGGTAAAAGAGACGTTCAAGAGTTAAATAAATTTTTACAACATATTTTATTATAAAAATTATTCCAATGAATGAAATTGGATTAATATATGTATTATTTATCTATTTTATATTTAAAATCAATTTTAATAGAAATAATTATTTAAATGAAAAAGTAGGTTTTCTAACAATAATACAATATTTTTTCACTATTCATCAAAATTTGAATGTTTTTAGAAAATATAAAATATTTATACTAAGATAATTTTGATATTTTGAATTCAAAAATGATGGGTATTTTAACAAATTATGTTTCTAAGAGTGTTAAAAATTGATATTCTTATTATTCACAAAAGGCCATAAAAGTATTTCCATTATGAAAATTATATTTCTAAACATATAAATATTTTACCAAATCTAATACATTTCATCATTAATATGTTTTATTTATGTTGAAACATAATAAATAACATTTAAAATTATTTATTAATTTTTATATTTTTATATTTTATGGCTGAGCTATAAATATATGATTAAAATAATTATAATACTAAAGTGTTTTCTTCACAAAAACTCAGGGTTTTTTGCAACGTAAGCCATATAGGTGTTATGTGAAATAATAGTTGTTGACTTTTTTTAAAAATACAATGTTTTGTGAAATCTTGTGGTGTTAAAATCCTATAAAGGTATTTCATGGAAACTAATAGCTAAAATGAAGGAAAAATGTTATGTGGGTCTCACGAATAAGTGGCTCAACAATGATTGTCTTGATCGTATTAATTTTATATATGCTCAGTAATCACCTCAATAAGATCTCAATGAATGTTCTGATAGGTTTATATGTTCTAGGTGTTACTCAAGAAATATGCTAAGAAAGGAATATGAAATCATGGGATCATAATTCTATTGGGAATGGGAGTAAACATAAATAATAGAAAATCACTCAGGGTATAAAATCTAGTAATAAGTTAATCAAGAGAAAATTCCAAAATTATTAATTTAAATTAAATAAATAAATTCAAAAATAATTATAAAAATCTAAATTTGATCAAAACATGTATTTCCAAAAATTTACAACATAAATTTTTTGTTTATTTAAATTTTTTTAATGAGTTTTATGTTTAAAGAAGGGTTCCATTGAAAAATATCTCCTAGATAAATGGAAAAAAGAAAAAATAAAATTGTATTGATATTGAAGAATAATAAAGACTCCCCTACTCTTAGAATGAGACACTGTATGCATTTTTTGTGAATGTATCATGGGAGGGGTATGAAAGAGAAAGTGTAGGGAATTGAAAAGGAAATTGTGAAAAGTGATGCTAGGGAATCGAGAGATCCTTATAATGATTATAATGAAATTAGAGAACATGGTTAATCTTGATTCAGGAATTGTGATATAGGAATAATTAATTATAAAGACAAATCTAGTGTGGGATAAAACATTAGTCCACAGGGATAAAAATTTTGTAAGCAGTAAGATGTTCAAGTTCACACATTGAATAGTAAATAATTTTTTATTAGATATATACATAGATATGGGTAATATATAGTACCTTCTAACCTATAAATAAAAATGTAACTATAAAAAAACTAAAGTACTAGTAAATAATTTAGAATTAGAAAAACAAATGAAAAATGGGTTACCTCCCATTAAGTGCTAATAGTGAAGTAGTCAGCCATATTGATGGACAACTATATCAGTCAAAGGTAGTCTATATGATTAGAAGTATTCAATCTCCTTAAATAACTAGTGATTATGTCATTGAGCTCTTGTGGTCTCTCAATGGGATTTACCACCTCAGGAGTTAACATATCATAACCCTTTTATTAAAGAAATGGTATCCATTCTCATTGTAGTAGTGATGGTTGCTATGAATGTACCTCAAGTGATAGTTCTTCAAGATGGTGCCCCACATTATCCACATGCTAATTCACTCATAGAGAAATGGTGTATATTGACAGTGTAGGCGCATCGACAACCATAGAATAGAAATAAGATCTAGATATGGATATTAAAAAGATTAACGAATTAAAAAATAATCCAAGTAAAATAAATAAAAATAGAATCCAAAATACATATAAAGTGAAATGATACATCATGATACCAGAATATAGACAGTACAAAAAATGAGCACCCATGAAGTGTAAAAAACCAGGGAGTGGACTAGGGTAGAATAAGAGTAATCCAAATTCTCAAGTAGCTTATCTAATGTCCACTCGTGAATAAATTTTGGATATAGTTGGCCCACCTGGTTAATAACTATAATGGAATAAGGGGTTGGAATATCTACTGTATATGGTGGTTCCATAGTGATGGAATCTATCTCAGTAGTGAGATGAGGTGAGGTACCAATTTAGAGTGAGGTCATGGATGTTTGTAGTAGAATTAGTGAATGCAACACTACTACAAATACGGCCTTTATCAGCGCTAAAAATGGCCTTTATCAGTGCTAGAAAAAGCGCTGATAAAGCCGGCGAAGATAAAGGGGGGTCCTATATCAGCGCTTCATTTATCAGAGCTATCATTTTAGCGCTCATAAAGGACCCTTTTATCAGCGCTTTTAAAAAAGAGTTCATAAAAGTTAAAAAATTAAAAAAAAATTTAAAAAAATTTAAAAATACTGCCAATCGGGGGGGATTTTATAGCACTTGATCCCCCCCTTTTACAGCGCTTTTCTACCCCTGTACAGCACCCCACACACCCCCTTTTACCCTTTAACAGTGCTTGCTGCTATATTCCCCCATGCGCGCGCGCCCCTACCTCCCCCAGGATTTGAACTCGAGACCTCCCCCCTGCGCACCTAAGCCTTTACCACTACTCTATTTTGATTTGTCTTCCAATTCATGATATCTATATAAATATATATAGTAATATTTATTCATATAGTAATATATATTTATATTAATATATATTTAGTTATATTATAATATATAGTTATATTAATATATATATATATATAGTTATATTAATATATATATATTTAGTTATATTAATATATATATTTAATTATATTTATTTTTATAGTAATATATATTTATATTAATATATATGTATAGTTATATTAACATATATATAGTTATATTAACATATATATAGTTAAATGAATATATATATAGTTATATTAATATATATATATAGTTATATTAATATATATATATATAGTTATTAGATTAATATATATAGTTAGATTAAAATATAGGTATATAAATATTCATATATTTTTATTTTAAATAAAATGGATGTTAGTTATTATTTAGATAAAGATAATATATTTTATATGTAAATATATTTTATTATTTATATTTATAATTAAATTTTTAGGTGTGAATATATAAAAACTTTGTACATATAGTTATATATTTGATTATAAATAGCAGTGCATTATAAAAAACGATAAAATTTTAAAGACGTAATATCAATATGAATGTAATACCTTGGAATTAATTCAGACCCCCCCAAAAAATCCAATAATACCCCCTTAAACGAGGCTGAAAATCCACAAAATGTTAAAAAAATCGTGGTACCCCGACTAAAAACTCAGTTTTGGAGTCCTTATGTGCCACGTTTGGGCTCGTAAATCCCTTGACTAGGGTCTACCATGGTCACAACGATGTAGAGCTCATCACAGGCTTCGATTTGATATGTGGAAGAGCTCAAACGGACCCCCCGGATCAAAAGTTATGACCGTTTGAAGTTTGAGTTGCGTTTTCAACATATTTTGGATATTTTTTAAATTTTTTAAATTTTTTTATTATTCAAATTGTTATTAAATGACTATTACTCCCTAATTATTATAAAATTATTAATTAAAAATTCTTTTTTAATTTTTTAAGAATCCATTTTCACTAAATATCTTATATATTAAGTATAATAAGTGTAAATGTACATTTATACTTATCAAAAATATTTTTAAAAATCATATATTATATTTATATATCAATATAACTATATTTATATATTAATATATTAAAATATTTTTTTAATTTTTTTTTGAAGCCGACCCTTTATCAGCACTTTTAAAAAAAGCACTAATAAAGGCCCCCCCTTTATCAGCGCTACTGAACAAGCACGGATAAAGAGGGTCCCTTTATTAGCGCTAAAAAGGCGCTGATAAAGGGGTGCTTTTATCAGCGCTTTTTTTAGCACTGATAAAGGCACCCTTTATCAGCGCTTTTTTGAGCGCTGATAAAGGCACCCCCCCTTTATCAGCGCTTTTTTGTTAGCACTGATAAAGGGGGGGCGCTGCGAAGAACTGTTTTTGTGGTAGTAGAACCCTAGGGGATTGAGTGGTTTTTGGGCATTTTCCCCTTTGGATCAACTATGTTAGAAACTTCTTCTAGGTAGCAGGACTTGTCATCTCATATGGAATTTTGGCCAGGGTGGTGGATCGGAAGGATTGGTGGATAATAAAGGGTCACAAGAGATCGGTTGAAGCTGAGAGGCTGTAGAGAATGTTAGTGGTGGAGGGGTAGTGAAGCGAGATAGATCTTATCATGGTATTTGTAGGTTATTGGTAATCATATGCAGATTATCTAGGATGAGAAGTTGCATAGTCTGAAGATATATTGAATCTGATTAGTTGGGTGGTGTAGTGGGGTAGGTGGTGGTGGTAGATTTTGGAATATGTGTGGGTTCTGAGGTAGGAGTGGAAGCTAAAGGGACTGGGTGGAGGTTAGGGCTACATCTAGTTTAGGGTGGGAGGTATGATCTCCAGGTGCCTGGTAATTTACCTTAAAGAGTCCTAGAACCCATTGTTAGACATTACCATCCTTGGTTTGCAAATTCATCTTGTTCAGTAAGTGGAAGTCGATGGAATCCATTTTACCATTGGAGTTGAGTGTCTGGGAGGTGTCGAAAACACTAAGATGACGGGATAAATGGGTGATTAAGGATCCATAGATAAGAATCCCTCGTGCCTGCTACAGATGATCTCTATAGTAGATGGAAAACTAAGATACCATGTTTACGGTAGGGCCATCCATGTAAGTAAAATGGATAATGAAGTCCAGCTAGCTAACAATTCCATGAGACTTGGCAAGAGAAAAAAAATCATGTGTTAATTCTCTATAAATAATGTGAAGTGTTTCACCTCAGAGCTATGTGTACTTTGTAATCTGAGGATCGTGCTCATTATAGGCATCATGTGAAATCATCTTCTAGAGCCACTTTGATTCTGACTATCAGGGTTCAATTGGAAATGGGGGAATATGTATAATGTGGTGAAGTCTTCTGTATAAACATTGATCCTTAGGAAGACCTCCATGAAAGATAGCTCATGAGGTCATCCACCTAATCGTAAGTAGAGGTTTTCAACTGCGATGTCGAAAGTGGACAGTAACTTGAGGAATATTAATTGGAATTTTTTCTCACACACATCGATAATTGAGTAGATATGAATGTGATTGAGGATTCTGAGGCCCTCCTCGATGATTTGAAGGCATGGGAAGATTCCCATGTCATATGTTTTTGGAACTCATTGGTTTTTTCTATAGAATTTTTAGTGAAACATGTTGATGGGATCCAAAAAATATTTTATGGTGTTTAGGTGGGGGATAGTGGCCTCATACAACCCATTGGAGGTCGACTAGGAGTCCTCATAAATACTTGGGGCTGTAGAAACTGGAACATAGGTGGAGTAGAAAGATGTGTGAGGTATTGGAGGTGTGGTTCCTCTTCAGTGCTTGACCAGTGGGGTATCATCTCGCTCATGTGTGGGATCAGAAAAATGATTTTACACAATCTTTTTGTGCACCATCTTTGAGCAGTATTGGTGGTGGAGGGGTGCCGATGAAGGAGGAGCATGGTTGAGGATGTAGGTTGGGGTTGTTGGTGGGGGTCGGGTGTGATTGGTGAGAAGCAGGGAAGGGAATCTAGATAGGGTGTGCATCATGAACCATAAGTTTATAACTTAATGGATCGTGACATTACAAAACATGTAATAAAATACATGATGTGTTATTTAGAAATTGAATAAATTCAGGCAGTGAAAACTACATGTTTTGTAAGTGAATACATGACTTGTATTTAGTGATTTCTGATGAATTTGGAATCAAAGTCGGATCCTTTTCTCCTGGAATTCCCCAATAAATCCAAAATCTTATCCTAAAATAACCAGGACCAAAGTAAATTAACCTCGGTTTCTTCCCAATCATCAATTAGTTTAATGTTAAGATCCAAACACTTTGGTGCCAAGAGGAATTTCATGTTGACGATACACCCTTCATTGAATGGTTCATGATAGATTATCAACCTCTGATCATTTAATTTCAATGGTGGTTCACCATCTTCATAAATCTTGGTGGTCCAATAATGTAATACTTGTACAACCATAGAGGGACCTAACCTTCCAGATTTGGGATTCATAGGGAATAGTTTTAATTGATGGTTGAATAATTATACCATATTCCTAGGGAAAAAATGTGTCTCACAATGCATTGATCATGCCATTTCTTGGATTTCAGTTTATAGATCATGGAATATTCATAAGCATCATTTCTGATCTCTTCTAATTCCTCCATTTACTGCATCCTAGCATCCCTATCTTTTTAAGAATCCATATAGAGCTTCCTCATTTCTCAATATGAGCTTTTCTCAAGTTTTATTAGAAAAATTTCATAGATTTTGCAAACAATAATCAGAATGGAGTGGAACAAATGGTTGTTTTTTATGATGTGTGGTATTCATATAGTACATCATCAAAATTCAGACTCTAATCCTTTCAATTTGTGTTTATGATATTTCAAAGTATTTGATTAATTTATCTATTTGAAAATTAAACAAGACCACTTGTTTACGGGTGGTAGGGAGTTTATATGTTATACCTGATTCCATATTTCTCTAGCATTTCATTAACTTATTGATTGAAAAAATTTCTTCCCTAAACACTAATGAATTTTTGGGGAAATTTGAATCTTGAAAATATTTTTTTATTTATGGAATTCATGACCACTATTACCATATCATGAACTTTAGATTCACCTTCTTCCCATATGGAAATGAAGTCAACACCAACAATGATATAGAATTTTCCTTGTTAGTTAGAAAATAACCCCATGAAATATATTCCCTTCACATTAATGATTTTGATTTTAATTTTTGGGGTTTTTGGCATTTCATTCCTTTTACTGACAGTTCCAGTTCATTGGCACCGATTATAGATTTGACAATAATATATTTCTTCTTCATGTATTGTGGGAAATGAAATTATACTCAAAAAAATATTTCATACTATGAATTTTATCCCATCATGTCCTCTAGTTGGTGATGTGGAACACATGTCTTACACGCTTTGGATATCATCCTATAGGATGCATCAATGTAATAATCAATCATCACAATTTTTCATGATTAGTGGTTCATCCTAGTTCTACTGTGATGATTTTTCTAAAAATATCCTTTTTTTCAAATGTGAGGTCTAGTAAGGTGGATATTGTAGTTAGATAATTTGATTTAATGTAAAGTAAATTTTTTATTTTCACAATACTTTTGAGGAAAATTGAGAAACCAAACATCCCAACTCACAAAAACAAACCACAAAACAACCTAACATAGTCATTGAAGAAAAATATAAGGATGTTAGAGTCAAATACTCTAAATAACCCCCAATGACACTCAGTTAGTTGGATATCTAGATCATCTTGTATGAGATATTCAATATGATCTTCTATTCCATTCCTTGTTTTAAGATACTCCTCCAAAGTGATATTACCTCCATTTAATCATTGGAATAGAATGTGGTATTTCTTTTCAATACACTTTCTTTTCTCCTCATTAATGGAGACCTGAGTCACTCTCTCATACATCTTTCTAGAAACCTAGTTTGGAACATGGATTTTGAGTAATTATTCTAATATTTCTCCTTGGAGTTTAAAATAACTTCTAAGTGTTTCTTACTCTCCTATTCTATTTTCCCTCCCCCCATATTTGATCATTCATCAAACTTTTTACACCCTTGCACCAAGATTCCACCCTCTTATACTTTTCTATCCATAGTTTTATACTATTTACTCATCGCTCATGAATCCAAATTCACACCTTCAATCAATAAACATCCACCAAATTTAGCTTCTATCCCATTTTTTATTTCCTTACCAAATTATCTAGTAACAATTGTTTTGGGGTATTTCAATAATCTTTGTGGGGTATTAATTCCACCCCCCCCCCCTATAGACCGAGTTATTCATACAACTAAATTTCACTTGTTTTCCATTCACTAAGCCAGTACCCACTAAGGAGTCCTTCTCATAATTTGAATTGGATTAGGGGTCCACTTCTTTATCAATTGGATCCCCATATTCTGAATAACTTATACCGATATTTTTACATTTCTATAATGGGATAATAGTTTTCCATCCTTCAAGAACATCATTTTATTTTCCAAATTCATTCAGAGTAGAGAGGATATTTTTGATGTTGAATGGCTTTGGTGCTCTCCACAGGTCTGACACCCCATGACACATAGTCAATTCACCATTTTGATCAATAGTGTTATATAACTCATCAAGCACCCTAGAACCTGTTTGAAATCCCTATCCACTATTAATAGAGACCATATCATTCTTCTATTCTTGAAATACCCCTTAATCCTTGAATATATCATTAAATTAGGGATTAATTATGGAACCAGGCACTTCCGAGGCTGGAAACATAAGATCATCATGATTTTGAATCATTATATAAATTATATCCTCTACTCAGGGGTCCTGATTTGGGTCCTTTGGCATAAATAAGGTAGTGTCCAATCTAATATTCTATTCATAAATCATTGTTGGAACAAGAGGATTAATGATCTCTTGATCAGTAAGTTGTGTGTGAGTTTCCACAACATGAATACCTATGCACCCTCAGTGACACGATGAAGTATCATGACACAAAATCTTTCCCAATGAACAAAAAATATTCTAAGATTAAATGAAATACTTTTTCTTTCATCTAAATTTTTCATCAATAAAGAACTAGACCCATTCAATTGGAGGTTTGGAGACATGAACATTAACACACAAATGTAGAAAAAGTAGATGGCTAATATAAGAAGTTCTATTTTCTGTACATAAAAAACAACCACCCATATTCCCTAACATATAATGGATGAAAGAATTTTGAAAAGGGAGGATTATTTCAAGAATAATAACTAAGATTACAATTTTTGGAGCTTCCTATATAATATGCATCTCATATTAACTTTTTAATATAAATAAATGAGAAACCTAGTAGATTCAAGGATCTTTGGACCAGCCATTATCAAATCCATCTCTATAGAAAACTGAATCATAATATGACACTTTTTTAGTTGACCAATGACTTCTCTATCAATAAAACCACAAGATTTGAAATAAAATCTATCAAAAGTATCTATTGGAAGTCAAAAGAAAGGGAAACATGCCACCAATGGTAGATTAAGTACTATTGGGGACTCTGTGAACTCCTCCATTGAAATCAAAAGATGTGGAAAATCATTGAAGAGTTCAACCACTATAGGGAATCACTTGATCTCGTGAATGGGTGAGAAATGATGTAGGTTGGATAAGGGTATTAAATAGGAGAGGAAATAATTTGTGGGAGATGAAGGTAGTCCTCCCCCCCTCGTATGGGGAAGGTACCACAACCATTGGCAATGGAGGCACAGGTATCGCAAGAGCTTTTAAGGAAGGGAGAACACACATTTATTTGATCCTTTACCAAGAGAGATAATTTTCGATGTCCAAAAACCACATACATTCCATTAAATTTATACTGAAGAGAGTTTCATCTGGGAATGGTCTATGATTTCTAGATGTTCATCATCCAATATAAGAAGAAGTGAATGTTTGGATAGATGTTTATACACAACATTTTCTATTCCTTTTGTATCCTTGATGATGATGTTGAATTCATGCAGGAATAGGATCCACCTTCTTAGTCCTAGTTCAGTATCCTTTTTATTCATCAAATATCAGAGGGAATCATTGTCATTCTGCACAAATACTTTTAAAAAAACTAGATAAAAGAAAAATTTCATGAAAGTAGAGACAAATTCTCATATCCCCTTTTTTGTAGTTGTATAGTTCAATAGATATTCATTTAGTGTGTGACTGATATATTATATAGAGAATAACATGTGACCAAATAAAAATTCTAAAATAGAACCAATAAAAAAGTTTTTGGCGTCATACATCAACTCATAATATTTTTCCAAATCTTGTGAAATTATAATAGGAGCAGCTTCTAGTATTTTCATTAACATGTTAAATTCCTACTGAAATTATTCAAAGAATTCAAAGGGATTTTATTTTCATAATAGGTTTTTCAGAGGGTGGGAAATTTTTCAAAATCCATTAAAAAGTGATGATAAAAACCTACATTCCCCAGAAATCATCTTATGCTTTTGACTATTGAGGACTCAGGTTAATCTTTGATCACTCTAGTTTTTTATGGATCATCATACATTCCATATTTTGGATATTTTGTTTCCATTTACTATACCTCTTTGGAAAATAAAATGGAATTGTTTCAAGTTTAAAACTAGAAAATTCTCATCAAATTATTGAAGGATTAACTCATGATTTCTTAGGAAAATCTCGAAATATCTTCCATATACTAAAAATTCATCCAAGAAAATTTCTAATAATTCATCTTTCATATAATGAAATATATATGTCATGGAATATTGAAAGTTCATCGATGCATTTCACATACCTAATGACATGTTTCTATAGGCTAAGGTACCAAATTGACATGTGAATGTTTTTTAGAGTAGTGATCTTTATTGAATGAAATATGATTGTATCTAGAATTTATGTTAAGGAAATAATATAATTCATGTATTTCTAGTCTCTCTATTATTTGATCCATAATGGGAAGAAGAAATTGATCTTTCCTATTTTCAATATTTTGTTTTATGTAATCCATGCATACTCTTCATCTAGTAATGCTGCGAGTTGATAACATTTCAACTTCATCTATTTTTCAACTGTGAGGCCACTTTTCTTTGGACTGACCTATAGCAGGATTAGACACTCACTATCATATATTAAAAACATTATTCCATCATCTTTAATTTTATGTACTTTTTTATTAACTACCTATTACATCGGTTGTGTGAGTCACCTTTGTGGTTGGCATTTGGGTTTTTCACCATCTTCTAGTAAAAACTTATGGCTGAAAAAAGTGATATTTATACATTTGATATCATCCACCCACATGAAATGGAATTATTATGTCTTTTTAGGACATTGATCAATTTTACCTCTTGTGTCTATTTTAGTGATGAATTAATGATTACTAGTAGTGCAATAACAGTCTCTAGGAATGTGTACATGAGTTCACTTGGGATGTGTTTTAGTTCTAGTTTCGGTGAAAAATTTACCTAAGGTATGAATGGTTGGATAATTTCTCTTATAAAAGGTTCTATGTAGTTTACTTCATCAAATTTATATCCCTAATCCTTAGTAGGGGGCATTTCTTCACTATCTTGTTCAATGTTTAAGTGGTCATCTATTTCGTTTTTTGAGAAAGATAGCATGGATGTCAAAAGAATCGTCCGTTTTTTATGAAACTTTCTCCAAGATGAACACAACGTGTTTTTCACATACTTATATTATGATTCTCCCTTGATTCACATCAATCACATTCATCCCAGTGTCCATTTATAGTCATACAAGGATGATTGGAATGCCTCCTTCCTCTTCCATAACTAAAATGAGGAATTAAACTAGAAATTGAACTTTCCAACATGGACGTAGTCATCCTTGATAAGTCTGCGGGGATAGTTTACATATAAGTCTGTTAATTGGAGTGTCTCTCTTATCAGTTTTACTTAATCATGTCTATGTTTTTGTAATACGCTCATATGCATGGGGTTAATGTTGGATATTAAATCGCAATAGGATCTTTCTGAGTAATATCTTCCTATAGTGCATGTGATTAAAAAACATCCAAGATATCTCATTTCGTATTTAATTTTCTTCTAAAAACTCACACATAATTATTCATTTAGTGAGAATACTCCTAGGTTTTTAATAATCTTTTTTTGGAGTGTAGTTCCTTCATAAATTTTTCCTAGGAAGGAATTTGGTTGAATTCTGGAAGAAAAAGAATGTTGATGTGTAATTAATTGAAAATATCATAAAATTTAATTCATTTCTTTGAGATCCTTCCTTGAATCATTATTTATTGAAAAGGGAGAGGTATTTAAAAGATGGTGGCACAATGTAGATGTCCTCATGGGGCTGATCTTTTCTTGTGGATTTTGTATAAGGTAATACATATTAATGTATCTCTACATTAGTTTCCTTTACTTTTTAATCATCGTCTTCATCTAGGATTTTTGTAATCTTTTTGGGTTCTTGTCATTTTTTTATTCTCCTCTGCATTGTTTCTAAATTTCTGTCACTTTTCCTCTCCTCAAAATAACTTCATTTTCCTCATACATTGGGTATGTTTATGCATTACTAGTTTCAGTACCTAATAACCTCCCTAACAAGTCTTTGGAATCTAACCCATTTGATACATGAGGTTACAAATATCTTCCATTTGATTATTCATTTTTTACTCTTGGTGGTCATCCTTTTATCTTCCTTTTGAATAAAGGCTAAGAGAATATTTTCCAAAAAAAAAACAAATTGATGTTCAATGGCTAGTTGTGGAGGTCTTGGTAGAGCTGGATGAAATTATTGTTGTTCTCTGGGATGGAAGCATTGTTTCATTACATGTGGTTGCAGTCTAGGTACATGATTTATTGGTGGATATCCTTGTGCTCTGGGGTTTTTTAATGGTGTCTGAATAGTTATTTCCTAGTAGTACTATTGATTATTTCTCTACAGTTGTTGAAATGGAATTTGTTGATAATACTACTGTTATTCGTAATATTATTTATTTTTCTTATTGTAATTAATGTAATTAAAATGTTGGAATTTTCTTCCTAAAAACATACTATGAAGTCTTAATATAGGTTTGGTCCATCGTACATCTCATGGGATAGGATTTCCAGTATAGGGGTAGGAGTAGGTGGTGCAGAAGGTCAGTTAAAGGCTTCCGAAATCTTGGTTAACACATCTACATGTGAACCAAGTCAAGTATTTTCTCTAATATGGTGGATTCCATACTAGGTAGTTCCATTATTTGTTTACCAAAAATAAGAATTATGAGACACTTCATCGAAAATTACTTTTCCAGCCTTGAGTGATTTGAACATTATACATCCATCAGTTGTGGAATCAATAACTATGTGGGTTGCTGGTTGGAGTACTTGATAGAACGTTTGGAGCTGTATCCATATATCAATTCCATGATGTGGGAATTTTTAGTTAACATCGTTGAAGAGATTACATGCTTCACAAACCAATTATCCACCTATTTGAGTGAAATTATGGATTTTATTCTAGGGCTTCCAAGTCTGGATAGGTGGGAAGTACTTGTCTAGGAATTTCTTCGCTATGTCATCCTAAATCGTGATGGACTAAGAATATTGGATTTTTATCCAATCCTTATCTAGGTCTCATAATTATAAGAGAAAGAATATTAATCTTATAGAATCATAAGATACTCTCTGGTTTAAAAAGGTATAACATACTTCTAGGAAGTGGGAGATATGTTTATGTGTATCTTTTCTTTGAATCCCACTAAACTGACCCACATTATGGATCATATGAATGAGTCTATGCTTAATATTGATGTTGTGCACTAGAACAAAAGGGTGTATAATTCTTGGTATAACACCATTGATTGACAATAATCTATAATCCAAAATTGTGTGTTCTTTTTGCGTAGGCTTCACTTCATGTTGTGTGGGTTGTATTTTTCCATGTTGTCTTAATCAAGACCTTCTAGATTGTTTCGATCTTCCATTTTTTAATGGAGGTTTGCAGAAATATACCTTTAGGTTTATGGTTCAAAGTTAATTCATTCTTATGCATCAGCGATCTTTTAATGAGTCAAAGTGCCCAGATACATGCACTACGCCACAAGGAGAAGGACATAGTGGAATCCAAAATAGAAAGAAGAAATATTGAAAAGATAAAGGGGGTAAGGGTGGGGTAATCCTAGGTTCTTGTTATAGGATTCTATCTTGAAGCACATTTTTAGTCCCCAGCAATAGCATAAATATTGTTTTCACCCACACAAGCCTTTTTAATTCATATGAGCTATGGTTAAATTAGATTTTTGTCCCCAAACTACATAATATACTAAGGTGTAGTATTGTGATAGTGTTTAGTCAATCTCATGGGAATTACACTAGCTAAAAATAACAAATAATTCCAACCTTTAGTGTTTAAATAATTAAAAATTGGTTGAGTTTATGAGTAATCTATTACTAAAAATATTGCATTTTAGGTCAAAGATAGAAAAAGGATCAAGATCTATTTTTGTGTTCAAGTAAAATGATAATATTAATCATAACTTTTTATTGTCCTAAGATTTAGGTAGTGAAAAAATAAAAGGTCACTAGTTGACTATGGTCAAACCAACTAGAACTATCCAATATGAAACTATTCATTGGTCTGGAGATAACTAAAAACTAAAATACCTTAATCCAACCTTCTAAGGAAAAACACATCTCTTTTTAATGATCATAGTGTACATTGTTCCAATCTGGTCTAGTTCATTAATTCAAACTACCCACCATCAATTTTTACTAAAATAATTGGATAAAAAATTAATTTGTCTCTAGATCAATATCCTTACAGTTACCATGGTGAGAATTAATGATTCATTAAGTTCATACACCCCTACCCTTGACCCCTACCCTAAGTGGTTTAGCCACTCATGGTCAAAAAAATCAAAAGTGGGTAATGAATCGAAAGTATATTTGACATTCCAATAACTGTTGAGATCAAACAACTTAGGATCATACATTCAAGAACATGAAACATAAAAATCATTAAATCAATACTTCAACAAGACACTTACTTAAAACAAAGAACATGAAATAATGCATCAAGGGTTTGACTTCGAACAACGATTGAATAGAAAACATAGGTAACTCAATATTGGTGATTTAAGATGGTGAAGAACTATTTACAATTTGATTCACAGTTCTTGAAAATATGTAAAAAAAATAAAATTATATGATGAAATATTATTTTAGGTATAAGTAAGAACATAGGAAGAATGAATAATGGGAGGGAAAATAAAAATCAAAAGAGACTACTTCATTTTTTCCCTATTGTGTGAAGATGGGATGTAAATAATTATGGTGTTACACAACATGCAATCATGTCACATCATTTAATTAGGATCCAATATTTCCTCTATTTATTTTTATTCTATCATGAATTTCATGCGTATATCTTCTAAAATCATTGATATTTGGAAGTTTGACTATTTTTACTATGTATAACCGGTATTCATGATGTGTTTCTTTCTTCAGCTAGATCTTTAAAGTGGGAATTGAATTTAAAATATTACATGATGTGTATTGTAGATTCACGTCATGTAATCATTTCATGGATTTTAATTCCATCATGTCTTGTGATATACTGGGAATGGGGCCAACATGTCATGTAAGTGAATTTCTTGACATGAAATTATCATTTTGGCCAGTTTGCTCAAAATTTCCTTTAGAAAAATGATAAAAAATTCCCTACAAAAAATAATCACATACCTTGTGCATTATAAAGTAAAAAATGAATATTCCTTAATTAAATCCTTGTGACATGTATATATAGTTTCATTTTATTAATGAACCCCAAATCCTCTCAGGAAATTGTTAGATAATCATACTAGTTCCTTAGTGAATAAATAGAAAAATACTCACTCATATACAATGTAAACATTCACTCCACCTCACTATAGATCACTCAACCTATAGTGTATCCATGTATAATAACATTGTTTCAAAATAATATGTATCAGTAAGGTTCTCCATAACCAATTTTTCACAAATCTAGTCACCCTTATGCCTTGACTGTATATGCCTCATGAAACACTACCTTTCATATTATCGTATTTATATAATCATATATCATCACACCTATAACAGTGTAACATCATTATAGCATCATCACATTGGGGTAGTATGAACATAAAGTACATCAAACTTATTCCATCCTAAAATTAATGACCCCCAACCATGTAACCAAACTACAAAAACACAACCATGTCATCCAGTATATAGATACTATTTCATCAATCCATTAAAGTTCTTGAGTATACACTCACCTTGAGTCATCATAGCTCATACCATATCTAATGGGTGAGTGATTAAGAGGGAGTAGTCATCCATATATTACCTCTATAACCATGATGTTAAGGTAAGAACCTGAAACCAATGTCCTCATATGGGAATCAGTATGGTTACTCAACTTAGGTTTTGGTGTGTACAAAATAACAAGAAAATATAATGTATATATTCCCAAAAAAATACAAAACTAAGGGGCAAAACATTCTTAGAACATCTAAATCACAACTAACCCTGAGAAAATATTCATTCAATAAATCACACTTTGAAAATGGGCACTACAACTAACCAATAATAGTTGAATAATATGATTCCAAATAACAACTTCATGAAATAAATGAAAAACCATTCTAAGATATTATTTATAAACAATGGGTTTATTATTTACATCCACAAAACAAAACTTTTTTCCAAATTTAATGTCAAACCATTAATTTAATCAATAATCCCTTATCCTATTACAAGTTTTATTAATTCCATCCATGAAAATGTCAATTGAAAACTATAAGATAACCCCATAACAACCATGTCTTATAAAAAAATAATTTCCACACATCCCATGCCAACATCCATGGAACATCCACATTTATACACAACCATACATGCCACTTCTATTATAACCACCTAATAACCCCTCCACCCCACAATAACAACCATACCTCACCTTACAAACCATCCACCTAAACTATCCAATACCATTATTCCGAATTAATTTTACACCTTTATCATGAATACAATCACATTATTTTCAAATTTAAACTTAACATATTTATATCCACTTATAAGTGAAAAATATTTTTTGAAATGTGATCTATTCATTTTAATAGTGGAATTAGGGTTTATTTCAATAGAAAATATCCATATAATAAGAAAAAAATACAATAATAATATATGAAATTTTAATCACATGTGAACCACCCCTTTTTCCTTTTCCTTTTCTTAATATGATTATTATCATTAATAAGTACATGTACATGTATATCATTAACATAATATGAAAAATAAGGTTAATCAACATTTACATGTGATAATATATGAGAAGTGTCAACTACCCTACCTCAATCAATGCTTTAACCAATTTAATATATGAATGTAAATGAACTAATGAAAGAACCCAACCAAACTCAAAGGGGTCCACCATAAGCCCAAAATTCATTGATCTATTAGTAGAAAATTGGCCAAAATATCACCAAATCAAATATACTCTAATGTAGTGGCCTCTTAAAAATAATCTAAAGGGATATGATAAAGAAATATATGGAAATAGGGATAGAAACACACCTCTGATCAATAAATCTTTATCACACCCAACCACAAATCAATGTGTTGCTAAAAAATGGCCAAAGAGAACTCGAGACGAACCATATGGGGCATACTATTTAAATGATGTCATAGAAAATTGTGAAAATAACAAATAGGCACACCAAATTAATAATAAAAAACTATATAACACATGAACATGGCATTACATGGGTATCCATGCTACAATATAGTCTCGATATGAAAATCATAAGTGATATCTCTCAGCTATAATGGTTTAACCACTTTAAATAGAAACATTTAATTACATTAATAGTGTAAAAAGGATGTTTACACTGTAATCTAGAATCCAAAATTTTCACAGCATAAACTGTGGCCTTATTTTAAAGCATAATAAATCCCCGGACTCATGTAATGTCATAATATAAGCCAGTACAATGCAATAACCATAGAAATAAGAGAACCATGAAATTAACCAATATAGATTCCACTACATAATAGGAAATTTCATTTCATA
This sequence comes from Viscum album, assembly GCA_963277665.1. Classification (NCBI taxonomy): domain Eukaryota; kingdom Viridiplantae; phylum Streptophyta; class Magnoliopsida; order Santalales; family Viscaceae; genus Viscum; species Viscum album. Next base: position 661,798,971 of record OY728130.1, on the reverse strand, counting down.
ATATAATTCACATAATATTAACCCAAGGTAATTTATTCCACAACCAACACCCCTAAAAATACAAAAAAACATCCACTCCAAGATATAGTAACATGGGAATCTCATGGCCTCTCACTTCCACATATTACAACTGAACTCCTTATTGTGAAATAAACAACACCGTGAATGCTCCTCTATAATATATAACTATCCAAAATATAATAATTAATGATCATGGTTTGATTCACAATACAAACAAAAAACTACTTAAAATCCCTATAAATCCCATTAAACCTCTTTTTTGATGCTACTAACATCTTGAAATAACAATGTAAGGGGTCTGGGGTGGCTTGGCCCCTTAAATTAGATACCTATAAAATGATTATGAAACTCAAGTATATAAAACTTACTTATAAATAAGAAACCAACCACATAACCTAAACCACTTTTGGGAGATACAACTCAATAACGACTCATTTTACCATCAGAATGAAAGTTCAAGGATAAAAAAATATCAATCAAATTAGTAAAAAATCAAGCATTTTAACATCATAGTAAAATAATGATTAAAATATATGGAGAAAATGAGTCCAAATATATAATTCACATTCCCATACACAATCATTTGATAAATTATTCCTCTATATGAAAAAATAAATAAAATGATACTCCCCCAAAATACCTTCTCAAAATTATACTGGATCTTGGCTGACCACTCCAGGAAAATCAAATACTCTTCTAAATTCAAATCACCCAAATATATGATATTGTCAATGTAAATCTATCAAATATAACACACATAATGTTACTTACTTGTATGGATTATCTATTCCTTTCCTTTTATTGTAGTTATTTATTTTCTGGGTGGTTTATTATTGAAATTGTTAGTTTTAGGAAAAATTGAGTTGTTACATAGTTAGTGAACTGAAAGAGATTACCATGAAAAAACTATGCAACATGGTCTTCAACTTCAATAGAGGATTTCTTCATAGTTGTTTTATAGTTTTCCAAATCATGTAGGACAACTATTCAAGTTCCTAGGTGAGGAAGTGCTAACCTATATGTTTAGTTCATAGTTTGGGAAAATGTGTGATCTACTGAGAAACATAAAAATGGGAAATTTGAAAAGTCCCCCTCACTTGATTAATGCATTCAAATCCAATTTTCTTGCCCAGATCAATTTCATAATCCTTCCTAAACATGAGACTCCTTCCCCTCATCATCTTGGGTGTTATTTTGGAAGGATTATAACTACATTTATCAAGGAAACCCAAAGTAAGTTTTTACTCTTCCTTCCTCTTGATGGTTCCTCTTCATTCTCTTGTGTCTATTTCTTACCTAATGTCTCAGAAACATAAGGTTTTTGTTGGATAAATCTTGAGTAGTGGTTATTGGTATTGATGGGTTTTTATTACCACTTTAGGATCCCTATTACCATCCTAAGTAGGTTTCCAATAAAAGAATAGTTTTCACCAATTTCTAAGGGTTTACATGGTTAAAGGTGGGTAGTGTTATGTCAAACTATTATATTATAAATCAATCGTGATTTATATCTTTTATAAAGGTTAAATAAACTAATTAAATCTATTTTATTACAACATTGATAGTTTATTATACACCTACATGATTTTTTGAATGTTTCAACTTGATTTGGAAAATAAATTTATTTCCAAGGAAAACATAAAATTTTATAAATTGAATTGGATTTCTTTGAATTGATGATAGGCCTTCTAAAATTGAATGTGATATGTTAGTATGGGAGAAGAATATGGAAACCTAGGTATATAAGTGGGGAAGACTATATTTATATTAAGTGTCCTGTTGGATTAATCCAAAATAACTAAACATATTATACTTCGACAAAGTTTGTGGTGTCATCAATTTGAGTTACCACACTGCTAGGCCTAGGTATGTACTCTTTAGATGCTAATGAGATGTGGTTTCATGGGATCAGATACACCATATCATTGGGCCAAGGAATTATTTCCTTATAATATTATACACAAACATGAACTGAATATTAAATAATAAGATGACATAAGGGTCTAGGGTGACTAAAAAATTAGATGAATTGGGGCCCTCCAAAGGTGAATGGTTATTTAAGTGTTTATTTTCATGGTATTACTTTCTGTTTAAGAATTTTTTAAAATTTTTACTTATTTTCTTGAATCTAAATGTTAAATTATTACTTTCATATGGTTTATTTTAAAATATAATTCATGTGTTCTTCAAACATGGATTGCTAATTAAATTATGGTTGGATATTACTAGTATAGTTTTATCACACCCTACATACACCCAATTTCTATATGTAGACTTTGTTTTGTAATATTCAAGTAAAGTAAAGTCATTGTGGAAGCCATGGGTACTCTTGCATGTGGAGTTATAGATGATGATAGTGACATGGTGGAGACTTTCCAAGCATATCACACATATATGGGTAGCCATATTTTATTTAATTTATATTGGTTTAGACTAGTTTTTTATCACATACTCGGCATCCTTCCCATTTCTTTTTTGTTTGGATATATAATAGGCTTTCCCCTCACATTTACAATTTTTTGGATTCCATGTGGATGATGACTATGTATAGTTTAATTTTATCTCAAATATTTTTAATTTTTATTAATTTAGGATATGTTTATAAATTATTGACTGGATATACTTCACTTAGAGAATGAATTTTCATGTTATAAAAAGGGAATGTTTGGTTTATAGATAAGACCCATGTGATATTTATTTTGGTAAAAAAATTCCCAATGTCATTTTCCTAGTTCCTATGAACTAATTCCTAATATATGAGGAACAAGAATTCACTTCGGTCTTTTGCATGGGTTGTATTGGGTGACTGGTTCATAGGTGGCCTATGTTAGTTCATTAAAAAGTGGTATCATGTACTCATTTCGGGTTCTATGTTATTTGGGAAGTTAGGATTGATCAGAGATAGGACTAATAGTGCTCAAGTAGTAGTTGTGAAGGGGTGTGTACCCAGCATATTAAGTATTTTCCCTTGAGTTTCAAGGGGATATGAGAAATTTTTTCATAATTTTGGAATTTTGTTACCCTTCATGGTTGGGTAAGTTGAATTGGTTGAAAACCATGAATGCATTCCTAGTTTTAGAGAAGGTATTGGTTTGTCTGTTTCCATTTATTTATGAATTACATTACATTTATTAAATGTATATATTATAGGGTTTTTTATTTATTTATATTCTTTATCTATTTTATTGATTTCATGTTTCATCGTGTCCCCCTAAAAATTGACAAGTGAATACTTTTAATGACATTATGGTTAACATTGTATGAGCTTACCTACCAATTGATCCGAACCATTTCGAAGTTGTTTTTCATAACATTTAGTTAATGAAATAGGGAATGGTTTTTGGTCCCACTCTAATTAAAGAATATAATTTTGGTCTGAAAAAGGAACTAACTCAAGAGTTTCTAAAATATAAGCCTCTATCTTTCTAAGGAAGCATCGATCCACATAGATCTAGGGATTTTCTTGGAAATGCTGAGTTGATTTTCGAGATCCATGAGACCTCAACATCAATTAGTGTAAAGCGTGTTATATTAATTCATGAAGAAACCTATTAGAAAAGGTGGTGTTAATTCATTTGGTAAAATCAACATGAGATCCTAGAATATAAGGGTTTTAAGGTTATCTTAACCTAACAATTTTATCTAGACACAATGGAACTAGTGAAGTATTATGGATTTATTATTCCCTATCAAGGTGAGAGAATGTTTATAGATTATGAAAAAATATTTTATTATCTTATAAATTTTATATTTTAACTATTATCAAATGAGAAACTTTTGTATTGAATGTTGAAAATTGTTCTTCAGTGTGATATCTGATATCGGGTCATTATTCTAAATATTTTAACCCATGATAAGGTTTTGGATCAATTACTTATATTAGATATTGACATAAAAAAGGGATATCAGGGCTGATTGAGGTTCCTTCCATATCTATTATTACTATTATTATCCTTCTTAAGAATAATAATTAGTATAGTATGCCAAAAAGAGATATCAATATTGGATCCATGCACTAGTCTCTATTTACAACATCAATAACATTAGGTGGGAGATCTCAAATATTCTATCATTGTGGAAGGTATAAGTATAAAAGGCACTCATTCCAAGTACCGTAAAATTCATTAAATTATTGAGAAATTATTAGCACTTTGTGGACATTTTTTAAAAGATACTTTTTCTCCTTGAATTAAAGAAACCTCCTTGACACCCAATATATCCACTATTCATCCATATGCCTCTAAGGTAGTTGGGACCCAATCATAGTGTATTGAGGAAATAAAAGGAAATTTTATGGTAAACATAAATTAAATGAATAACCTGAAGAAATAATTATAACTTAGAATAAAACTAACACTATGTATTCATACGTAGTGGATCCAGATATTGTGGTGTCTAATAAATGTTTGATTACTAGTAGATGTATTTTGCTTATTGTATCACCTATAGTGATTTCTTTATTTAACTCGGGTAGCTATCACTCATTTACTTTTATCTATTTTTTTTGAATTTTTGAAAATTCCTTATAATATCATTTCATATGTCATGGATATTTTAAAACTAAAAAATAATAATGAGGACCAAGGATTTTAATATCATTCCATGTTATTTTTATTTCAGAATTTAAGAATGAATTATGCTTCCTCATTCTTGAGATGGATTCCTTTGATATCATTATCAAGATAGATTGTATCAATGGTCATGTGGATATTTGTCACTGATGGGATTCTTTCACTAATCTTGATGGGAACGCATATGTTTTTCAAGGATATTATGATCTATGATCAAGATAGGTAGAAACACCCCTTCCTAAAGTGGGCAGTCAGGAATGTGAGATAACATCCCTTTTAACTAATGATTACAAAGAGAATCTTATAGATAAACATCAACATATAATTTTAGATTTTATAAAGGTGTTCCAAGATGAATTATAAGGGTTTCCCTTAGAATATTAAGTTAATTTTTATATTGAGTATGTTATTGAAACTTAGATGATTAATTTTTCTTCTTATCATATGTTATTGAGATATATGAGAAAATTAGTGATCTAATTGTATAAACTAGAGTATGATGTCTTTATATACTAAAGTTTTTCCCCTTTGGATACTATGATTCACTTTTCAATGTAGGTAGATGGGACCCTTCCCTTATGTATTGATTATCGTAAGTTAAATCGAGTGACTGTTATGATTATGTACCCTTTTCACTATATCGAATAGCTCTTTATCCATTTATAGGGAGCGAAGTTTTCTTCTCAATTTGATCTATTATTAGTTTATATACAAGTTGGGTTAAAGGAAACTAATTTTCCCAAGATGTAATTCAATAGAATTTGTGACCACATCGAGCGCCCGATGATTCTTTTTGGGTTTATTAATGCTCTAGTTGTTTGTAAGGGGATTAGAACCTAGAAATTATACCAATACATTGATTTATACATTGTACTATTTGTGGATGATATCCTTGATATTTATAATACTGATGAAGACCATGAAACATTTTCTGAGTTTGGTTTTAAGAACCCTACATGATCATCGTATCAATGCTAAACCACCTAAATTTTGTTTCAATATATGAGACGTGATGTTTTGGGGGGTATTTGATGTACAAAAAAGGAATATTTATTGATCATGAAAATTTAAATGTTGTTATGTCTAGGGGAGTATAGTAATTTATTTTAAATTGTATTTTTTATGAAATTAACAAGTAGTTAATAGTGTTTTATCAAAAATATCTCCAAGTTATCATCACCTTTGACAGTGATCACCTAGAAGGGGGTAAAATTTCTATGGATTTCAGAAAATAAATATTTCATAATGATCTAAACTAGTGTTTGAACTCATCCCCTAAAATGATTATTTTTTAGGTGGTTCTACGTTATGTGTTTTATTATCTTGTCTTGGGAATTGGTTTGGGCTACGTTATTAAGCAAGGAAATCATGTGGTACACTACAAATCTCAAAAACATCGACTACATGAGAGTAATTGTCCTACCTATGAGCTATAACTATCCTATATCACACACACACTCAAATTATAGAGGACCAATATTTTTTATGAAAAGATCATTATTCTCTCTAATCACACAAATCAAATGTTACCTTTTTTTAAGATGGATTTAAACATTAGTAAAATGAATTGTGTTGAATAACCCCAAAACATGAACTTTGATATTTTGTTAAGGAGAATATTTTTGGGGATTCCATTATACATAAGTTAAAACATCATACTCTGATATAGTTTATTAAGGAGTGTAATGTATTTAATCTCTTTGATTAGCCTCGTTTCAAGGCAAAGGAGGTGAAATTTATTTTTTGTTTCTTAGAAAATGTTAGTTGAATGATCCCCTCTATGAGGACATTTCTCAAGATAAGGAACCAGATGTAAATTGATAATGTATCTAAGGAATATTATATGGTAGGGATACTATTGATGGATGGTAATTTTCTCTAAGATGTTCTCTTTGTTTTATAAAAGATAATCATGGTTATTTCATTAGTATGTAATGTGGTTTTAGAGGATTTCCATTGGCCTCAATGGTTTATCAACCCCAATGCCAAAAATATGAATTAAGATATGATGAGGCGATACCAATGACCGATTATGAGGAGAGATATATATGACTTGGTATCTTAGAATAATATCTATCAAAAAGTAAAGTCTAAAACCAATGAACCTTTAGATTACATCAGCTGTGACGCCCTGAACCTAGTTACCTCGAGTTGGTGCATTATTACTTAACTTTGTCGTGATCACAAAAGATCAAGCCCTGAAAGACCGATTAGTTTAGTATCTAGGGAAGTACTAGACACATACTTAAGTTTTAAATTTCATTATAAAATGAAAAACAACAACAACATTGTCTCATTTGACCACATTCATTTACCTTAGACTATCCCTGTAGTTCAATCATAATATACTTCTTTGCATCCTGGGAAAAATAAAACATAGAACGGGGTGAGCTCAGATGCTCAGTAAGGACAACAATATAGAGGAAACTTTCATAAATAAGCATAAACATTTAAGGGAATGTATAAGACTAAAACAAAAGCCTTTTAAACATAAACTTCATCATAATATGGAAAATATAAATTGAAATAATTACATTTACTTATTCACATGGATATTCTACTAGTCGAATAATCACATGCAATATCATTAGCCAATTTCATAATGATGGAATGCATAATTCCAGACTTCATAACCACATAGTCAAGGCCTTGTGCAAATACTACAAATAAGATTTTGTCAAGACCTTGTTCCAAGACACTAGTTTGTCTCATGAGACCTACCGATGTGTCGAGGAGCTACAGTGAGCCCCACTCATCACTCACTAAGTCTAATGCATTCCTCATATGAAAGGGTGAGACATAATCTAAACATTCGTATTAAAACTAGCATACTAAATGTCAATATTTTAACCACAAACCATGAATGGAATAAAAATAGCACATCTACATTCAAATATAACTCATTCAATACAATATGGATGATTTTATTATAATAAATCAACCTCAATATAGAATAAAATACACTGATGGATATGGATAAAGATTAAAATAGTCATTAAAACTATTTGAGAGAAATATTCCTTTTTTCTCATAAACTTATAAATGTTTCACTATTTATCAAAGAAGTCGTTTAAAATAGATTTTTGAATAAAAGTTTCCCATACGAATTTGAAACTTTAAAAATTAATTTTAATTTAATAACATTGATGCCCATATAAATAAATACTTAAAACCATTTTTAAAACATGGAAATTAATGACAAAGATTTATAAGAATAAATATTTAAAACATTTAAAACAATATTTTAGTTAAAGAGGTACTAACCAAATAAGAGATGCTTGAATTCAAGTAATTAAAAAATAACATTAATCAAAATATTCTAATATCATGAGAATAATGGGATTGATGATATAATATGTCTAAGGATAGTATATACACCAGATAAAAGTGAATTGTTGCATAACGATAAAGAGGCCTCAGTGGAATGTAAATTGAGACAAAATACCTTATAAAGACTGTATCCTTAGATTAAGGACAAATCAATGAAATAATTATGTATGAAAAATATAAATACACTCAATATAATTGGTTATTAATTGTAAATCAATCAGATTAAATTCACACATACTCTGGTAAAGACAAAACCAATGATTGGATGTTTAACCCAATGAATGGAAATTGAGTTAAGATTACCTCAAACAAGTTCATATCAATGGAATGTGAATTTATAAATGGAGTGGTTATGTGTATAAATAGTATATCCACAGGAAGGGGAGTTTAAATTACTACATAAATAATAAATAGTGATTCCACACATAATCTTTGAGTAATATAATCAATGAAGTATGTGTAAATCCCAATGAGTGGAAATTGAAATTTGAAATTCCCTTACCGATTTGGTAACTTATGAAACATACACCCCATGAAATAAGTATCATACAATGAAGATGTAAATACACATAAATTAAATTATATAAAAAAATAAAACAATCTTGGGAAGTACATAGACCACACAAAAGGAAATAGTGGCAATATCACAAGAATCTCATGGGAATAAGAAGTGATAGGAAAACCCCTTACTATGTTGTAATCAATCGAGTCATAAGAAAAAAAGTTAATAACCACCAAATGAATCATATAATACCATCAATATAAATAGAATCATTATAATATATATCAATTGGAAGTATACAATACACCACATGAAATAAATTAGTGGTGAACAATGGAAATCTCCCGAAATTAAAAGTGAGATAAGAATCTCCTTACCTTGTACTTTTCCTTAGTCAAGGGTTCGATAAACTCCTATATAATTGTTAAATAATTTTTATTAAATTATAAAAGAACCACATACATAAATATTATATCATTTATGATTTTCTTATATTTCTTGGTTAATAATATTTTAGCAGTATCATTATTTCGGGTGTAAATTGATTCATTTTCCTTTATATGTTTTGTTACATAAGTCATTTTTTATGAATAGGATGTATTTGATTCATATCCAGACTTATATAAAGTCTTTAAAAATTAATTTTAATCATCAAAATGAAAATTAGTTTTGAATGGTTAAGATGGGTAATGACATCTCTTCGCGTCGTGGAGACGGTAAGTTGTACGTACGCACGAGCAACAATATCATTCTTTTGATGGTGAAATCATATATAATTGAATGGAATATCATATATACAGAATCATTAACATGTTATATTTATTATTTAAATATTTTATAACCTTTATTATACCTATCATGATAATTATTTTTTTGAATAACAAACTACACCATGATGTGGAGACGGTAAGTTGTACATACGCACGTATGGTGATTTTGTCCTTTATTGGATGGATAGAATAAAGAATATAGGTGTACCATATTTATAATAACCTCAAAGTATGTAGGAGGTACTAGAGTTATTATTTTGGTATGGAATCATCAATGAAAGAGGAAGTGGAAGAAGACAAGAACTTGAAAGAGGTGATGAAATATTTACCTCTTCTTCGGGTTCTTCCTTTTGATTTGATCAAAAGGGCTCCTTAGGTTGGATTTTTTGACAAACGGTAGGCCTGTAGGATGAAGCTAGGAAATTTGGGAGGATATTTGGGCAGGTTTTGTCCCATCCAAATAGCTTTGGAGGTGTGAAATTAATAGAAATGGATGTACCCTTTTATAAGAGAGGTGAGGTTCACTTTAGGAAAAGCTTGAAATATTATTTTATAATAAAATCATTTTCAGTTTATAATGATTCCAAAATGATTTATTTCTAGGATAAGGTGGTTATGGGATGAAAACCTCTCAACTAATGGGTTTTAGATAGGTTAAGGTCACCATATTAACCTTACTTTTTAGATTTAACTCTTAGTTAAATAGTTTTGCATTTACGATGTCTCTTTGTATTTTTATATTATATGGTTAATAAACTTACTATAACAAGTCAAGATAACCTCAAGTGGTTCATTATTAATATATATATAAATTTATATATGTCCTTTGGCTGAACTGTATAATTTTATGAATATTATATCAATTAATAATATAGTATTTGTTTTAAAAACTCAATTATTTCAATTTTGACACTATTTAGTATTTGGTTTTTGGGAAAATCATAAAAGCATGATTACTTCGAAAAAAAATATTTAATCAACCCTAAAATGTCAAATTAACCTATAAAATTATTTTCATTCATTAAAAGTCTCAAATTACATTTATTTGGATATTTATAATATCAAATATTTTAATATTTCATTAATAAGGTAATTAAGGCATCATCATTGTGTCATAAATAAATTAAATTATTTAACATCTAAAAATTATAAATAAAATACCATTATTTAGGAAATAATTTTATATTTCTAATGAATATTTATATTATAATCTATCTAATGTATAAATCTATATTAAAATTTTTTTAATTTTTAAACTTTGAATTTAACTTTTTTTACTCTTCTTTAAATATAATATTAATAAATGTCCTAATCTTATCCAAGTGGACCAAAGGGGGGAATATTTTATTCTTAAGGTTTTTTTAGTCAAATAATACTTATCCAATTGAATTAGGACATGTTTTAGGGTAACTGTAATATCATTTTTACCCATAATTACTCAATTTACATTTAACTGTGGTAAATAATAGTCAAAAGTTACTATTCACCAAAAATTATTTTTATCTTATTGAACCATATTTTGCTTACTAATATCAACAGTGTCTCTAGATTTTTTAAAATTGAATTCATAGAAGTGGTAAAATTATGTTTTATGCAAATTTGCAAATACTCCTAGAAGGTGGGGAAAACGTTAAAAAAGTTTAATAAACTTTTATACATCTAGTTTTATTAGAAAATGACTTCAATAAATTACATTGAAATAATATAGTTATTATGTATCTATTTTTTCTTAAAATTAATTTAAATAAAATAAATAATTATTTAAATAAAAGTTCATTTTTTAAACAATAACGCAGGGTTTTCACTATTCATCAAAAAAAAAATTCAATGTTTTCAAAAAAATACCAAAATTTCAACCTAAGATAATTATGATATTCTGAATCTAAAAATTATGTCTATTTTACCAAATTAAAAACATATAAATTCAATTCATTAATTTAAAATTCATTCCCATTGTTAAAACCAAAAATTGGGTTTTTGAAAAGTAAAAAATATCAAAAGATTGACATGTGTTTATGTCAAATTTAAATGGAAAATTACTTATAATGACCAAATTTGTATTAAATGGTAAAAATATAATCTAATTATACTTCCAAATAATTCAAATGTATTATTTGACACTATAAATTATTTTTATTGAAAATGCTGTTTTCAATTAAAATTTAGTATTTTTCACCATTCACGCAAATATTAAAGTTATCAGAAAAACAAAAAACAATTTATTAAAACTAAATTTTTATATCCCGATTCTAAATAATAAGTTTATTTTGTCAAATTTAATATATAAAAGGGTCAAATATTGGATTTAAAAATGGTTCTCCATTAAAAGGGGGTAAAATTGCATTTTTTGAAAAATACTTCTTTTATTTGAAAAATTGAATTTGTCCTTATATTATGTCAAAGAAACACAATAGATGAATGTTAAAATTATATGGGATATATATATAATTAGAAATGTGGTTATTACTATCCATTACCACTTTCTAAATGGATATTTTGATAGTCGTTTTCTAAATGTGCTTGAAATAGGTGTTGCGTACATCATACGCTATTGTATCACTTAAAGAGAAATGTACTGTGGAATCTTGGGTTGTTACATTCTACCCCACTTTTGGAAATTGCGTCCTCATAATTTTAAAATTTGGCTTAGTAACTTCATTGAAAGTCCCACATCGGAAAAAGAGTCAATAAAACTATCACTTTAAAATATAGAAAGAGAAGTTCAAAGGTCACCTGAGATAACCCATACTAGGATTCCATGTAAGAAAACATGGATGTGGAAGATAAAATAACTATCAAGTTCTGATGGAGAGTGATAGAAAACCTGATTCGGAGAATGTTAACAACCAGAAAACCACAATCTTGTGATGGTTTAAATGGTCATTGGATTCCCAGCATGAAAGGTAAATGGACAACGTTTTTTGTTTTAAGTTCCATTTCATAATGTTGAAGAATTTATTTATGAGATTGACTAATAAAATAAAGATATATACCTACTTTTTAAGTATAGTTTCATCCTTTAATAAATTTCTACCACTAACTCATCTTTTTTTCAAACTATGAGTATTCAAGATGACTTGGTCACACCTGAAGTGCTACAATCAAATTCTAGAGAATCAATTGACTGAAAAGGGATAAACTATATATTTCCATTACCTTTAGAGATTAACCAAAACCAAAATGGTTAGTACAAGACCAGATGATCCTCAAAAAGGATAATCCTTTAAAGAAAGAAATAATAATATTAATTTCTAAAATTAAACCATCAATAACCAAAGTTCAATAAATACCATTCAATAAAAAATTATCCTTAAAATCCTTCAATATAATCCAAACTAATATTGAAACCCAAAGCTTAGAAGAATTTGATTACATAGTCTTCCAAGTTAAATTGTATCTCCAAATAACATCAACTACTATTAAAGTCACATACTTAAAAGTAGTTAACCAAACCACATATTCTCTATGATAGGTTAATAATGTCCATAAATAACTTAAATCTCTATAAAAAAATCCATCATTATTCATCAAATAAAATCCCATAGTATTCTATTTTCCTTAGGCATATAGTGTTCCCAATAGAGATAACATTTTCCAAAATAATATTTATCACTTAATCACCAAATAATTTTCCTATAATAAGGATATCAATTTGATAAACATATGATCCCAAATAAAATTATTATTGATCAATAAAATCATTTTACTTAAAATAATTAGTCACACTAACCAGGGACTTCTCATAGTCCAGTGGTAGATAATAAATCTCAGTTGCACTTTGGTTGGGGGTTTGATTCCCGCAGCTTTCTCCAATGTGATGGGTTGTCACATGGTCTTCATGTTTTCTTTTTTCAACAACTATATGTTATAACATTCCAAAAATGATAAATTCCTAAAAAAAACCATAACATAATTTAACCACAAATGTTACCTCATACCTTGAATTTTCATCCCAAAATCTAAAAACTTGTAATTGCCTCAAATTCAACGATCATATAAACCCAAATGGTTATTTATAACTATATCCATAAGAGAAAAGATAATTCTTCCCCAAATATCATTTTCACATTACAAACTACAGGGTTACAGATATAGTAAAAATTCTTCCAAAGTAATCCCATCAACAAAAGAGCACTAATACTTTTAAACATTTCACCTTCCATTTATTTCCATATAAGTTCTTCCATGACCAAGATTTTATCCTATATAATAGGGCATTCACTAGGGTAATGTCCAGGACCCCTGCATTTATGGAAAATAATTGTAAATGGATTCTTGGGGTCATTTTTATTTTCTTCCATAGTAATATTCATTTTTTTCAGGGAAATTATTTACATTATAATCTTTTTTTCAACACATAAAATATTTCTTTGGTCCATTGAGACAATTTCCTGGGTGTCTCCTTCCAAATTTCCTACATGATGGAAATTTAGCTTTTTTCTCTCCATGGTCTCTACTGCTAGAGCTCTTATCATTCACTTCCTTTCTCTTCTTTGTTGAGTCTGGGAGATAGTTAATATATATGTTCTTGATCATATTTTTTGAAAACTAATTTAGCATGAACACTATATCTTTTACGCTTATCAATATTTCGTTTTGTTTCTCATTTCCACCATTATTCACACCTTGTACATCATGCTCAATGTTACAATGACTTCTTTGGAATATAGCCATTGACTAAAACTAGAAAGCATTGTGTGAGTAAAAATAGTCATAAAATCATTTAGATAATATCATGACATGTTATTTTCAATCTATAACACCTTTGGATTATCCAAGGTTATTTATTCTCATATTATATTAAAATACTTAAAATCGGTTTGTAAAGAAAATATGAATTATCCTAATCATATCCCCCAAGAGTGTCGTAACCAAGAGTGCAGCAAGGCTCGTTGTCGTGTACCATGATACCCTGAGTCAAGCACGAAACTCCTTGTCAGATTTTTCACTCCTAGGTACATCTGTGCCAAAGTCGCCTCTACCTGCTTGTATCTAGATAGGGATGTATTTCTTAGAACACCCACATAATATTTACATTACCAAAATTTTTGTATGTTCTTCTATACTAATACTCAATGTCTATATTAGGGTACTGTTTTCTAATCAGATTTTTTCTAAATCTAGATTCCAAGGTTTATACTAAACTTCCTATGATACCAAATGTAACGCCCCGAACCTAGTTACCTATAGTCGGTTCATTATTACTTAACATTGGCATGATCACAAAAGATCAAGTCCTAAAGGACCGATTATTTTAGTAGCCTTGGAAGTACTAGATACATACTTATGTTTTAAATTACATTATAAAATGGAAAACAGCAATAAAATTGACTCCATTGGCCGCATTCATTTCCCTTAGACTATCCCTACAGGTCAATCATAATATACTTCTTCACATCCTAGGAAATATAAAACATAGAAAGGGTGAACTTAGATACTTACTAAGGATAACAATATAGTAGAAACTTTCATAAATAAGCATAATCATTTAAGCCAATGTATAAGACTAAAACAAAAGACTTTTAAACATAAACTTCATCATAATATGGAAAATATAAATCTAAATAATGCCATTTACTTATTCACATGGATATTGAACTAGTCGAATAATCACATTAAATATCAATATCCAATTTCATAATGATGGAATGCATAATAAGAGACTTCATAACAACATAGTCAAGGCCGTTTGCCAAGACTACAAATAATATTTTGTCAAGGCCTTGTGCCAAGACACTAGTTTGTCTCATGAGACCTATTGATTCATCGAGGAGCTATAGAGGGCTCCACCCATCACTAAGTAAGTCCAATGCATTCTTCATATGAAAGGGTGATACATAATCTAAACAATCATATTAAAACTAGAATACGAAATGTCAATATTTTAATCACAAACCATGGATGTCATAAAAATAGAACATCCATAGTCAAAAATAACTCATTCTATATAATATGGATGATTGTATTATAATAAAACAACCTCAATAAAGGTATCAACCAGGACATTACGTGGAGTGATGACTTACTGGTTGAGCACTTTCCTTATTAAGATAATAATTGTAATAAAATTTCCTCCTTCAAACAAATGTAATCTTCCTTTCCTTTTTAATAATAATTTGTGTCTTGGTATTTGACCAAGACATTGCCTTTTAAAAAAAATATAAATGTTGCACTATTTATCATAGGAGCCATTTAAAAGACACTTTTTAATCAATGTATCCCATACGACTTTGATCAATTAAATGTAATTTTAATTTCAAAGCATTCATTTACATATAAATAAAGACTTAAAACCATTTTTAAAACATGGACATTAATGAGAAATATTTAGAAGAATAAATATTTAAAACATTTAAAACAATATTTTAGTTAAAGAGTTCTTAACCAAATAAGGGATGCTTGAATACAAGTAATTGGGGAATAATATTAATCAAAACATTATAATATCATGAGAATAAAGGGATTCGTGATATATTATGTCAAAGGACAGTATATACACCATCTAAAAGTGAATTGGTGCATAAAGATAATGAGGTCTCAATGGAATGTAAATTGAGATGAAATACATTATAAAGACTGTATCCTTAGATTAATGATAAATAAATGAAATAATTATGTGTGAAAAATATAAATAAACTCAATATAATTGGAGATTTAGTGTAAATATATCATATTATATTCACACATATTCTGGTAAAAACAAAAGCAATGACTTGGATGTTTAACCTAATGAATGGATATTGTGTTAAGATTACCCTTAACATGTTCATATCAATGGAATTTGAATTTATCAATGCAGTGATTATTTGTAACAAATTTATATCCAAAGAAAGGGGAGTGTAAATTATTACATAAATAATATATAGTGATTCCACATATAATCTTGGAGTAAAATAATCAATGAAGTATTTTTAAATCCCAATGAGTGGAAATTGAAATTTGAAATTCCCTTACCGATTTGGTATCTTACGAAACATACAACCCATGAAATAAGTATCATACAATTAATATGTAAATACCCATAAATTAAATTATATTACACAATGAATACAATCATGGGATGTATATAGACCACACAAAAGGAAATAGTGGCAATATAACATGAATCTCACAGGAATAAGAAGTGAGATTAAAACCACTAACCAAGTTGTAATCAATAGAGTCATGAGAAAAAAAGTTAATAACCACAAAATAAATCACATAATACCATGAATATAAATATAATCATGATAATATATATCAATTTTTAGTAAAAAATACACCACATGCAATAAATAAGTGGTGAACAATGGAAATATCATTAAATTAAAAGTGAGATCAGAAGCCCCTTACCTTGTACTTTTCCTTAGTCAAGGGTACACTAACCTCTTGTATAATAGTTAAATAATTGTTATTAAATTATTCCTGATCCGCATACATAAATATTATATCATATATGATATTATAATATTGCTTTGTTAATAAAAGTTTAGTTGTATCATTATTTTGGGTGTTAACCGATTCATTTTCCTTTTTATGTTTTGTTACATAAGTCATGTTTGTTATAGAATGGATTTATTTGATTCATATCCAAAATTATATAAAGTCTTTAAACATTATTTTTAATCATCAAATAAAAATTATTCTTTAATGGTTACGATGGGGAATGACATCGCATCGCGTCGTGGAGACGGTAAGTCGTACGTACGCACGAGCGACAATATCATTTTTTTATAGTGAAATCGTATATAATTGGATTGTATATCATATATAAAGAATCAATAACATGTTATATTTATTATTTACATCAGTTATTACTATTATTATAACCATCAAAATAATGATGTTTTTGAATAACAAACTACACCACGACGTGGAGACGGTAAGTTGTACGTACACACGTATGGTGACTTTATCTTTTATAGGATGGATAGAATAAAAAATATGGTTGTACCATATATAAAATAACATCGCAGTATTTATAAGGTATTGGAGTCATTATTTTGGTATGAAATCATCAAATAAAGAGGAAGTGTAAGATGATAAGAACTTGAAAGAGGTGATGAAATATTTACCTCTTCTTCAGGTTCTTCTTTTTGATTTGATCAAAAGGGATCCTTAGTATTGCTTTATGACCAAATGAAGGCATCTAGGATGAAGTTATGAAATTTGGAAGGATATTTGGGTAGGTTTTGGCCAAGACAAATGGCTTTTTATGTGTGAACGTAAGAGAAGGGGGATTACCCTTTTATAAGAGAGGTGAGGGTCACTTTTGGAAAAGTAAGAAATATTATTTTATAATAAAACTTTTTTCGTTTTTTAATGGCTCCAAAATGATTTATTTCAAGGATAAGGTGGGTATGGGTCAAAAAACGTTCAAATAATAGGTTTTAGACAGGTTTAGGTCACCATATTAACCTTATCTTTTAGATTTAACTCTTAGTTAAATAGTTTGACATTTATCATGTCTCTTTGTATTTTTATATTATATGGTTAATAAACATACTATAACAAGCCAATAGAACCCCAAGTTGTTCATTATTAATATATATAACTTTAAATATGTCCTTTGGCAAAACCATATAGTTTTAGTAATATTATATCAATTAATAATATAGTATTTGTTTTAAAAACTCAATTATGTCAATTTTAACACTATTTAGTGTTTGTTTTTTTTTGAAACTCATAACAGGATGATTACATCGAAAATAAATTATTTAATCAACCCTAAAATGTAATATTAACATGTAAAATTATTTTAATTTATCAAAAGTCTCAAATTAAATTTATTTGGATATTTATAATATCAAATATTTTAATATTTCATTAATAAGGTAATTACTGCATCATCATTGTGTCATAAATAAATTAAATTATTTAATGTCTAAAATTTATAAATAAAATACCATTATGTATGAAATATTTTTTATATTTCTAATTTATATTTATAGTTGAATATAACTTATCTATAACCAAATATTTAAAATGGTTTTTTATTAAACTTTGAATTTAACTCCTTTAACTCTTCTTTAAATATAATAATAATAAATGTCCTAATCTTATCCAAGCTGAAAAAGGGGTCATATTTTATTCATAGGGTTTTCTTTGTCTAATAATACTTATCCAATAGAATTAGGACATGTGTTAGGGTAATTATAATGTCATTTGTTACCCATAATTACCATATTTCCTTTTAACTGTGGTAAATAAAAGTCAAAAGTTACTATTCACAAAAAAAATCATCTTATTGAACCGTATTTTACTTACTGATATCAACCGTGTCTCTCGGATTTTTAAAATTCAATTCACAGAAGTGGTAAAATTATTTTTCATGCAAATTTTCAAATGCTCTTAGAAGGTGGGTAAAAAACGATAAGAAAATTTAATAAACTTTTATACATCTAATTTTATTATAAAATGACTCCCATAAATTACATTAATCTAATATAGGTATTATTTATCTATTTTGAATTAAAATTAATCTAAATAAAATAAATAATTATTTAAATAAAAATTCATTTTTTAACAATAACGCATGGTTTTTCACTATTCATCAAAAAATTGAATGTCTTAAAAAAATACCAAAAGATCACTCTAAGCTAATTTTGATATTTCAAATCAAAAAATTATGACTAATTTATAAAATTAAAAATATATAAGTTTCATTTATTAATTTAAAATTAATTCTCATTGTCAAAACCAAAAAGCGGGTTTTTAAAAAGTAAAAAATATCAAAAGATTGACATGTGTTTATGTCAACTTTAAATCTAAAATTACATATAATGATCAAAATTGTATTAAATGATAAAAATATAATCTAATTATACTTCCAAATCATTCCAATGTATAATTTAACACAATAAATTATTTTTCTTAAAAAAGTTTTTTTCACTTAAAATTTAGTATATCTCATTATTCACCCAAATTGGAATGTTATCAGAAAAAAACCAAAAATTTATCCAAACTAAATTTTTATGTCTTGATTCTAAATTAGAAGTTTATTTTGTAAAATTTAATATATAAAAGTGTCAAATATTGTATTTAAAAAGGGTTCACCATTAAAAGGGGGTAAAATTTCATTTTCTGAAAAATATTTCTTTTATCTAAAAAATTGAATCTATCGATATATTATGTCTAAAAACACAAAAGATGAATGTTAAAATTATATGGGATATATATAAAATTCATAATTTTGTTATTACTATTCCTAACTGCTTTCTAAATGACTAGTTTGATAGGTTGTGGTGTGCTTGAACTCGGTGTTACATACGTCGCATGCTATTGTATTACTTAAAGAGAAAGGTATCGTGGAATCTTAGGGTGTTACATCTACTTATTCTTATTCCTACCTAGTAGTAGGATAATCTATCCATGGATTTCATTACTGAACTTACTCATAACCCTAAGTGAAATAATATTATTTGGGTTTTTATCAAATAGTTAACTAAATTTTCCCACATTATACTGATCAAGGAGGAGATAAATGTGGAGTAAAATTAAGGATATAAGTGTTAGAAGTTGTGAGGGTGAATGATGTTCCATATTCCATCATACCTCAAAGGGAAAACATTTCAAATCCCAAATTTGAAAAGGATTCCAATTGGAAATGATCTCCCAAGTGAAGTTGATCACATCATATTTTTAATAGATGTATTGGAACAAAAAATAGGTAAATCAAATACTAAAAGATACAAATTGGGTGTGATTCCTTGACCTTGGTAGTTTGTTGGAAACATATCTGGGACTGGTAAAGTCTTCTTATAATAATAGTTATTGGTCTTCTATATGGATGACCACATTCAATGTTCTTTATGGTTAACTTATTTGTTATGAACTATGATGGAAAGAGTTTGGTGAGACCTTTTTTTTTTAACTAACATTATTCAAAAAAATAGCAGGAATATTCAAGTTATTTTAAGTTAAATAGAAATGACTCAAATATATCATAAATCATATGGAAACAACCATCTCTGTCTAATAGAACATTTTGTTGTTGATAGGGTTTCATTATGGTATAACTATTTTTGGTTCATCGAATACATGTTAAGTAAGGGAAACTAAATCAAAAGTATATTAGTCCCTTTGTAGTCACAGAACTGTTTAGTAAGGTTTCATATAGGTTGGATCTTCTACATAATCTTATGTAAATCCAAAACATGTTCCATGTTTCTTAATTAAAGAAATACCAACTTCATCCATCACATGTTATTAAATTTTAAAAGATTAATTTGAAGTCATACACCTCATTTTTTAAGAAATATATTCAAAATTTTATCTCCCAGGTTAAGGATATCAAAGGAAAATCTAATTGGTTATTTTCAAAGTTGAGGAATCATATATTTGATTCATGTGAGATATGTGAATAGGAAGCTCAGATTAGGGACCAATTGAATCATATGTTTTTTGATCAATCATCTAGATAATTTTCTAAAAAATTGAAATATTGGGGATAATTATCACATCTATGATGTCACTTTATGTTAGGGATCATTTATCCCTTGTAATTCATTTTTGTAATTTATTTTTTGGGAAATTTATCTGTGAAAACGTCAGTTTTTTGAAAACCTTTTTTAAAATGAAATTAATTCACGGTCAGGGCTAATCATGAAGTAACCACAATATATGTTGGTTGCACCCAAATTTACCATACAGTTATATGTGTTTGTTGTTGTAATGGTAGGGACCAAATCCACAGGGACTGAAGAAGAAAACTTTACACACCCCAATTTTGTGGGACGTTTGGCTTTGAAGTTGTCATCATTAGGGTTTATTTTAACTTGATAACTAATTATATAATTCAAATAAAAAACAAAGAACACTTAAGTGAACTTAACAATTTTTTATTTGTGGGTTGATCCTATATTTTTTCTTATGGTGGATTTTATGAATTTATTTTCATAAGGAATTTCTTTTCATTAATTCAATATGTATGCAAACAATGATATGAATATATAAAATCATTCACCAATATTATCCATACACAATTCCATGTATAATGACCAATTCAATTTGATGATCTCTTTAATAAATACTCAAATTAAAAAAGATCATACTAACACTCAAAATATGTCATCGTTAAAGTTAGCGAAGATGAAGAAGAATATTACTCATTGAATGTAAATATTTAAAGAATGAATAGATTTAAATAATGTTGGTCAGAGTGGACACTCAAGAGGGGGTGAATTGAGTTCCAATTAATATTTCTGTTAAAAATATTTCTATTCAAATCGCCCAAATTTGAAAACCAGTTAAACTGTAGTGAATTTATACAGATTGTAAATGTTTAATTAGTTTCTCAAAGATTGATTAGATCTCAGTTAATTTAATCAGGGGATTAAATTAACTTTTGAAACTAACTTACTGGTTCACAATAATTATAAACACTTGCTAGTTTAGATATCAATGTAACTTTAAAACAAATAGAATTTCAAAGCAATTAGCAGCAGAATATTAAATATAGTTTATAACCAAAATAGATAAGCACAGTAGTTTTTTAAAGAAGAGGTCCAGTCTCAATACGAGACCTAGTCATCTCAAACAATTTATATAAATTTGATCCACACCCAGGATCAGGGTAAATAATAGTACAAGAGACTGTCCAGGTCCTAAGACCTCTACAACAGTTATACGTGGGAAAACAATGATAGCAATAGCACACAGGCTGTCCAGGTCCTACTTGACCTCTACCACTATCCTTAGTGGGATACAAGAAAGTGTGGAAAGATTAGTGTAAGGATTTAGTATCCTTCAGTTCGTCACTTGAGTCAGTGTGTGTGTAAATTATACAGAGTACACACACTGCTCCAAAAAATAAATAATGAATCACTTAGAGAGAGTATATGAGAGTTTATAATGCTCTATTGATAAGAAGTGTAGCTATGGACTCCTTCAATTCAGCATAAATGCTTCTGAGTCCTTCTCTGGTTTTTTTGTAGAAACACAGTGTGTTTTGGTTCTCCTTCTTTCACTTCAAGTGTAAGTGTTCAGCTTGAGTATGAGTAAATGTTATATCCCTTGAACTTATTCTTTGAATTTCTGTTCTTGATGAGTATGAGAGTTCTTCATGTTTTTTTCTTTTCATGTATGTGTGTGCATGGAAGAATTACCTTTGTGCCTCTCTTTCTTGTGTGTCTTTTTACTGCAGCTCGACCTTCCTTATATTCCATGAGCTCCGGTAATAGGAATGATTACCTTTTCATAGGTACAAGGTACAGTTCCCTGACATGCCAATAACTAAGATTAAATATCATTAATTACATTAAAAACATCAAATATGATCGTTGGAATTAAATATGAGTTAATAGAAATTCAAACAGGTTTTATGATTATCAGTGAGTTATGAAATTAGTGAGTCATTTTGAATATGCATCATTTTTGGTAAGTCATGATCATCGGTATCGGTAGCTCCTTTGATCATCGGTATCGGTAAGTCCTGTGATCATCGGTATCGGTAGCTCCTTTGATCATTGGTATTGGTATCTCCTTTGATCATCGGTATCGGTAGCTCCTTTGATCATCGGTATTGGTAGATCCTTTGATCATCGGTATCAGTAGGTCCTTTTATCATCGGTATGGGTAGGTACTTTGATCATCGGCATCAGTAGGTCCTTTGATCATCGGTATCGGTAGCTCCTTTGATCATCGGTATCGGTAGGTCCTTTGATCATTGGTATCGGTAGGTCCTTTGATCATCAGTATCGGTAGGTCCTTTGATCTCGGTATCGGTAGCTTCCATAGGTGCGATCATTGCCATCTGTGAGAAAATTCATCATCAGTGCGACCATTCACCATCGTTGCGACCATTCATCATAAATGCAACCGTTCATCATTGCTACAACTGTTCATCATCAATGCGACCGTTCATCATCGGTGCAACCGTTCATCATCGGTGCGACCAGTCATCATTGGTGCGACCATTCATCATCAGTGAAATCATTCACAATTGGTGCGACCATTCATCATCGGTGTGAACTTTCATCATTGGTGAGACTGTTCATCATCAATGACTCAGGAAAATAACTAACGATGAGTCAAAACATGGAATTTTCACAAAGTGTCTGTTCAGTCCAGAATACTTCCAGGTCAACATTAAGACATAAATTAACATAGATAAACATATTTAGACATTATTTAAACATATATAAACACATTTAGAAAAATTTGAACAAAATAATAAACAATGATTTGGATTATTAAAATAGCTACCTCATAGAGAGTTCAACAATCTCCCCCTTTTTGATAATCATAAATCAATGGCATAAAGGAAGAGAGAAGATAGTATATCATTTAGTATGCTCCCCCTATATAAAAATATTCAAAAAGATAAGACAAGGTTAGAATAGCATAAGTCATTCTCCCCATCTAATATAAATCAGATAATATGATTCATTCTCCCCCTTTCATCATTTCTCCCACTTAGATATATAGTCATCATTTCTCCCCCTATGTATATGCATGCATGTAGTAAACAGTGAAGCATGGGCTCATATTCATATTCATTTCACCCCATATGCATATTCATGATTTCTCCCTGTTATTCATAGTCGTGATTTTTCACCATTTGGGATTATCAAAAAGAAAAGAGAGGGAAGAGAAGAAAGAACAAAAGTCCACTGAAATAATATTTGAAAAAGAGTACAAGAACCAGATACAAAGTTGTAAAGGAAAAGAAACAGACACCCTGTCAAAAATGGACAGACACAGCTATTTCTTTGGGTGCAATAGAGCTTTTACTTTAGAATTTGGAGGAATAGATAGTCCAGAAAGAGGATTTGTAGAAGGTTGATCTGGTCGGATGGAGAGAAGAGGTAGGACAGCTCTGGCCAGATGAATAGTGGGTTCCAAAGTCACTTGTTGAGGAGTAGCAAATCTTTCTGGAGGTTTTTGTTGAATGACCAGCCAGATATATGATAGAGGTTGAGAGACATATAACCGACCCAGAGCAATATCTGATGGATTAAGAGGCTCATCAGTAGGAAAAAAATGGCCTTAACTTGTACATGAAGGTAAGGTTTGATCAGATTGATAAAATCTTGAATTACTTATCCACTGTACTTCATAGCCTTTTTAAAGTCATCCTTTTTCTTCATGAAACTTTCCAAAGTAGGATTAAAATCCTTCAGTTGTTGAACTTGAGCCTTGAAATCTTGAGTAACCAGAGGAAGCCTCAAATTTTCAGCCAAATCCTTCAACTGATGGTTCAACTCATGCTTGGTATAAATATTAGAGAAGTAATGATCCACTTTATCTTTAATCTCTTTCTGATCCTTAGTAGCATCTTCTGAATACAACTGCACCATTTTTTGAATATCATCATTTTGCGCTTTCATCTTTTTCAAAGAATCTAAATCCAAAATATTTCCAAGAGCTGTCAACTCTTCCTTAATAACATCCTTTAAAGAATTAATCTCATGACCAGTAATCTTGGCCACCTTTAAAGAACTAGCCTGAGCAACAACTTGGGTGATCTTAGATTTCAAATTTCTCAAGTCTACCTTCTTCAGATGTTCTATCAGATTTATTAACACTTTTATCATTCTAGAGATGGTTACTCTAAACACATCTGACAAAGAAACCAGATTACTACCTAATATGTGAGTGTTTGATTCAAAGAGGTAATGTGTCTGCCAATCAATTCACTGGTATTGCACAGGTCTGGCTTGATAAGTTTTACCACTCTTTGAGCCAAATCATCCATAGCAGCTTCAGATAAAGACACGGGAGCAGGAGTAGGAACATGATATAACTCATCCTTCATAGTTTCTCTAACTTCTTCAACCAACTTAACCTCAAATCTGTCAAAATAAGATTAAGCAACTGCATGACCAGGTGTAGCTTGAGACACTGAAGGACCAGGTCTGGATTGATAACCTGAAGGACCGGGTCTGATATCTGCTCTTTTCATATACTCATCAACTAATTGATCCTTAACTGAATTACTTACTCTTGTAAGATCCACTTCTACTTCTTCTTCCTCTGGATAATCTAAACCCAAAACTACATGACCTGGGTGTTCTTCCCATGCAGCTTGGAATGATGGATACATAGGTTTCACAAACCTAGCTCTTCCAGAATTTTCAAGAGAGAATTCATCATTCACATCAATCTCTAACTGTTCTATCCTTTCAGCCTCAGGGACAGTTTCTTGATCATTTGGTTGGGGTTGAGGATCATCTTGGATCACATTCTAACCTTCTACAGGTCGAGCATTAGCATCATTAGCATCACCACTATCACCATCACTACTACTACCATCATCATCACCATCAGCATCACCATCATCATTATCACCATCATCGCATTCATCATCATCATTATTAACTGATATCTCACTTAAAATATCTATACTATTGGATTCATACTACTCAGGGTTTGATTCTTTAGTCTCAACTTCTTATTCATCATCACCTAAAAGAGGTTAAATCTCCGGTAAGTTGAGAGGTGGACTAGCTGGTCCTAATTCCATTTTTTCTCTTCTTTGGGCTAACTATATCAGGATCACTCCTCTCATCAAGAGATGATTCAGCCTCCTTTTCCTCATTCAGATTATCATCAGCTTCTTCTTCCTCTGTTCCCTTCATACTGGACTCACCAGTTTCCTTAGGAACTTATGTTTCCTCTTCTTCATCAGAATAAACCACTTCCTCACTAGGTTTTAAACTGGGATCTCTCATCCCCTTTGGTCTCTTAGGATGATCAGTAGGATTGAAGGAGTCATACAACTTATCCTCATCAGAAACCTAAGCCTTATTCCATGGGTTCCAGTTGATTTTCCTCCTCTTACGTATATCCTTGTTAATACAGAAGCAATTGGATGAGATGCACTCATCTCCTTCATCAGCACAGCCTAAGAATTTCAGCATGGCAGATATTTTCTTAGAATAAAACAAAGTTGTATCTTTCTTTGATGGTTTTATCATCTCAACAATATGATCATCAAAATATCTACACATGTTGATCTTTTCACCATTCAACAAAAGGAATAACAGAAAATAATCCTGATACTTCATTGAAGAAAAGTAACCTTTTCGTTGATAGACTTGGTGGTGAATAAATTTAAACAAAATTCTACTCTCACTATCCAATTTTGAAGCAGATATTCTTCTCGATTTAGACTTACCAGCCAAAATTTCCAGATCTATCTCATAAGAAAAGTAATCAGTTGTAAGAGGGATATTACCAGTGTAATCCTCGTATCTTCCATTTTGAGTAACTCCCAAACATTCATCCCACTGCTTCGATGAAAAAGTAATCTTTTCCCTTTAACTATTGAAGACAGTCTCGCAGCTTCTACTCCATCCAACAATATACTTAAGTTTAAATAGAACTCATGAAACAACTTTAGGTAATAGACTCGGTTATTATCGCAAAACAAATTTTTCCAACCTTTCATTTCCAAAACTTTCAATAGATCAGACTTTCTTGATAATACCCATTCTGAACAAACTTCCTTTTCTGCAGTAACTACACATTTTTCTAGCTCCAGGTTTACTGACCTCTGTGTCGTGCTGCTATATTCTCCGTGAGCACATTTTACATGAGAGGAACCTGAAAATTCCTTGCTTTGTCGCTTTTTCTTGGCCATTTGGAGGTTTGAGAGGATTGAGAATTTGGAAAGGTTCGAAAGGTTTGGAAGGTTTGAGATTCGAAAAAGAAGAGAGAGTTCGGCAGGAGATGGAAGGTCAACAGTCATTTAGAAATAGTTGCGGGTTATTATTTTTATCATTTAGGGTTAGAATAATAATAAACCATAGTAACGATTTAGTAAAACAACATCATTTTGATAAAAACTACTAGTTTCACTAACTTTACAACTCAATTGGTATCACAAATCGATTTCATAGATCGGTTTTACAGATCGGTTTCACGGATCGGTTTCACAGATCAATCATACCTAACTCTTGTTTAATAAATTCTAACATTTCATAACATAAAGGCTTAGTGAAAATATCAGCTAACTGATGTTCAGAGTCAATAAATTCTAGAGAAATATCACTCTTTTGATAATGATCTCTCAAGAAGTGATGTCTGACATCAATGTACTTAGTCCTAGAGTGAGACACAAGATTCTTAGAAATACTAATTACACTAGTGTTATCACAATTAAAGGAAACATGCTTAAAATCATATCCATAGTCCAAAAGAGTGTGTTTTATCCACAGAATTTATGAACAACAACTACCAGCAGCAATGTATTCTGCTTTGGTAGTGGACAAAGCCACAGAATTCTGCTTCATACTACACCAAGATACCAAGGACTTACCCATAAAATGAAATGTTCCAGATGTTCTTTTTCTATCCAACTTGCAACCAGCAAAGTCAACATCTGAATAACTCATTAATTCAAAAGATTGTCCTTTTGGGTAAAACAAACCTAAATTTACAGTGTGTTTAAGATACCTAAAAATTCATTTAATAGCAAGTAAATGAGATTCTTTTGGATTAGCTTGAAATCTTGCACACATACATACACTAAACATAATATCTGGTCGACTAGCAGAAAGGTAAATTAATCTTCCAATCATACCTCTATAATTGGTTTGAGCAACTGGTTTTCTAGTTTCATCATCATCCAGCTTACAGGTGGTACTCATAGGTGTGTCACTTTCGTTATTACTATCCAAACCAAAACATTTTAAAATATCCTTTGTATATTTACTTTTATTTATAATAATACCATCCTTCTTTTGAAAAATTTGAAATCCACGAAAATACTTGAGTTCTCCCATTAAACTCATTTCAAATTCATTTTGCATAATCTTTGAAAAATTAGTACATAAATAATTTTTGGAAGATCCAAAAATAATATCATCAACATAGATTTGGACAATCAAAACGCCTTTCGAAATTATTTTAATAATTATAGTGGGATCAGTAATTTCTTTAGTAAAACCTTTTGAAATAAGAAAATTTTTAAGTCTATCATACCGAGCTCTTGGAGCTTTTTTTAAACCATATAAATCTTTAGAAAGTTTAAAAACATGATTTTGAAAATGGTGGTTTGTAAATCCATGTGGTTGTTCAAAAAAAACATTTTCAATTATAAAACCATTTAGAAATAAAATTTCGACATCCATTTGATATAACATGAAATTCAGATGGGCAGTATAGGAAAGTAAGATCCTAATGGATTCTAATCTAGCATCAGGTGAAAAGGTATGTTCATAGTCTATTCCTTCCTCTTATATATATCCTTGTGCAACTAACCATTCTTTGTTTCTAACTATATTTCCTAATTCATCAACCTTATTTATAAAAACCCATTTAGTGCCTATGGTCAAGGTGTCCTTAGGACTTTCTACTAATTCCCAGGCTTTGTTTCTTTCAAATTGATTTAACTATTCTTTCATATCCATTACCCAAAATTAATCATTGATTGCATCATTGATATTTTTAGGTTCTAACTGTGAAAGAAAGGCTTGATTTTCAACCTGATTTCTAAGAGAATCTCTAGTCTGTGTTCCTCTATCAAGATTACCAACAACAACATCTAAAGGATTATTCTTTAGAATCCTATTTTATCTAGTAAAGATAGGACTAGAGATTTCATGTTCTTCTCTAGGTTCGGGTTCATTAGGAGCAGATTCTAAAATATTTCTAGAATTGGTAGTCTTTACAATAGGTTCATTGATTCTATAATTAAGTTTTAGAATAGAAAAATATCCTTCATGATTTTCAAGAGAAGGTTTAGGTTCATGTGGATCAGTTTCACCAAATTTGATGTGAACAGATTCTTCCACACACTTGGTTGTCTTATTGAAAACTCTATAGGCTTTTCTAGTAACTGAATATCCTAAAAATATTCCTTCATCACTCTTAGAATAAAACTTGTCTATATTATCCTTGGTGTTGAGGATAAAGACTTTGCATCCAAAGACTCTAAAGTAACTAAATTTAGGTTTTCTATTGTTCCACAGTTCATAAGGGGTCTTCTTAAGAACAGGTTTAATCAAAAATCTATTGATAATATAACAAGATGTATTCACAGCTTCAGTCCAAAAAATAAATAGGTAGGTCATACTCATTGAGCATGGTTCTTGAAATTTCTTGAAGGGTTCTATTTCTTCTTTATACTACACCATTCTGTTGAGGTGTTCTAGGGGCAGAAAAGTTGTGACTATATCCATTGTGTGAGAAATAAGACTCAAACTCATGATTTTCAAACTCATGGCCATGATCACTTATTAGGTTTTTAATCATAAGTCCACTAAGGTTCTCTACAAACTTGGAGTATTTGACAAAATAAGAACAAGATTCACTTTTTTGAGCTAATAAGTATACCCAAGTATATCTAGAAAATTCATCTACTATGACATAGACATAGTTCTTCCCATTTAAGCTAGAAACTCTAGAAGGTCCAAATAAGTCCATGTGAACTAACTCGAGAGGTTGAAAAGTTTTAACTTCTTTATTTGACTTGATAGAAACTTTATGTTGCATTCCCTTTTGACAGGGATTACAAACTTTTCCTGATGGGAATTCAAGTTTGGGTAAGTCTCTTACTAAGTTCTTCCGAGTTAGTTTTCTAAGTAAATAAATTTTGAAATTTCCTAATATTCTATGCCAAATTCAAGATTCCTTATTAAAAGCATTTAAAAGAGTAACATTTTTCTTGGCTAAAGACGTTAAATAAAATGTATATACATTTTCATTTCTCAAAGAAAAAAAATACTAAAACATTTTTAGAGTTAAAAACATTAAAAAATCATTTGCAAATTTAACATAGAAACCATCATCACATAACTGAGAAATAATTAACAGATTATATTTAAGTTTATCAACAAATAGAACTTTAGAAATTAAAACTGAATCATTGTTACCAATTTGGCCTAGGCTGATGATCTTTCCTTTAGAGTTATCACCAAAGATAAAATGGCCTCCATTAACATTGATTAAATTATTAAATCATGAGTAGTCCCTGGTCATATGCCTTGAACATCCACTATCCAAGTACCACATATTTTTATGAGAACTCTTTAAGAAAGTTTCCTAAAAAACAGATTTAAATGGAGTATGATTTTGGTACCCAGATCTTCTTGGGTCCAGATAGGTTAGCAATCAAAGATTTAGGTACCCAAATTAGTCCTATGGGTTTCATATAATTTATAGAATCAATATATTTTGAAAGATAAACTTTATTTGATCTGTAACTATGTGATTAACTAGTTGAGACATATGAATTTCCATAACATAAACTATACCCATTCTGTTCAGAATTAGAAATAAATCTAGTTTTAGTAAATTGTCTCTGTCTAGGCTGATAGTATAAACAAGTAGTATACTTTGGTGCCACTTGTTTTCCTAGCATTTGAGTAAGAGTATCTTTTCTATTTTTGAATTTTTCTAAGTCATTTCTTAATTGCTCATTAGACAATTTTAGTTCAGTATTTTCCTTAAGTAATTGAGAATTATTTTCTTTTTCTACATCAAGTGCTGATTTAACATTTGTAGTGAGAGTATGATGTTTCTTAAAAGAATTATACTTTTCCTTAATTTCATTACAGGTTTCTTCTAGAATGAGTATTCAAATAGTTCTTTACTAGATATATTTTTAGATTCAGAATCAGATTCAACTCCAGAGTAATATGAATTTAAAGCAGGAGTATCCAATGTTACCTCAGATGTGTTTTTCATAAAACACATGTTAGATTGATTGTTTTCAGAGTCCAAAAATTCAGATTCACGTGTTCTGTCTTATGAAGCACTCCAGGTAGCTTTCATTGATTTCTTGTATTTATTATCCTTGTAGTCATATTTCTTCATGAACTTTAATTTTGGGAAGTCAGATTTAATGTGACCTTTTCTTTTACATTCATATAAAACAACCTCATCACTCTTATCAGTTTTCTTCCAATCCTTTTTTTAATGACCTTTGTTGTCATATTTACCTTTGTAGTTTAATTTTCTAAAAAAATTATTCTTCCTATAGAATTTCTTAAACCTCCTGGCTATTTGAGCCAACTCAGTATCACTATTAGATTCTGAACATTCACTTGTTGAACTTTCATTAAGTGTGTGAACTTTCTCCTTGTCCTTTCTCTTTGTGGCAGTAGATTTAAAAGCAACTGACTTCCTCTTTGGTTCATCATCTTTTTACTTGTTTACTTTAAGCTCTTCCTCGTACATCATTAACTTACCAATCATCTCTTTAACAGCTAAAGCACCAATATCACATGATTCTCTAATTGAAACACATGTGCCTCTCCATCGGTCTGGAAGACGTCTTAGTATCCTCATGATTTTCTCCTTTGTTGGAACAGTTTTTCCATGTGAGCTCATAGTATTGACAATCTCATTGAACCTGAGATACATATCATAAATAGGTTCATTAGGATTTATTTTAAAATTATCATATTTAATAGTATAGGTGTTCAGTCTCATTTCTTTTACATTGGTTGTACCCTCATGGGAAACACCCAGGGTATCGCAAATTTCATAAGCAGTTGTACAAGTAGATATGTGATTGAATTATTCATCTCATAAAGTACATTACAAAGCATTCATTGCATTATAGTTATTATTGTATGAAATCTTAATAGCTTCATACCAAGTAGTTCTGTCAGTTTTTGGAATCTTATATTGGGTTTCTATTGCAGTCCAGATATCAAACCCCATACTTTCAAAATGATTTTTCATTTTAAGCTTCCACTGAGCATAATTTGTACCATTAAAGAAGGGTGGCATGTTGGTAGCAGCACCTTCTAGTCTATTTTCCATAACTAGATTTTTTAAAATATATTTAAAGAGATAAAATTTAAATCTAACAGAAATTTAAGATCTTCAAATATGCAACTAAAATCACAATTGAAAAAATAGAGTGTTTTGAAATCCAGTATTAATAAAAACAACCTCTGATAACAAATGTTGATCAGAGTGGACACTCAAGAAGGGGGGGGGGTGAATTGAGTTCCAATTAAAATTTCTATTCAAAAATTTTCTATTAAAATCCCCCAAATTTTAAAACAAGTTAAACTGTAGTGAATTTATATAGATTGTAAATGTTCAATTAGTTTCTCAAAGATTGATTATGTCTCAGTTAATTTAATCAGGGGATTAAATTAAATTTTGAAACTAACTTACTGGTTCACAATAAGTATAAACACTTGCTAGTTTAGCTATCAAAGTAACTTTAAAAAAAATAGTATTTCAAAGTAATTAGCAGAGGAATATTCAATATAGTTTATAACCAAAATAGGTAAGAACAATAGTTTTTGAAACAAGAGGTTCAGTCTCAAGCTGAGACATAGTCCTCTCAAACAATTTATATAAATTTGATCCACACCCTGGATCGGGGTAAACAACAGTACAAGAGACTGTCCAGGTCTTAAGACCTCTACCACAATTATACGTGGGAAAACAAATGAAAGCAACAGCACACAAGCTGTCAAGGTCCTAATTGACCTCTACCACCATCCTTAGTGGGATATAAGAAAGTGTGGAAAGATTGGTCTTAGGATTTAGTATCCTCCAGTTCAGCACAGGAGTCAGTGTGTGTGTAAATTATACATAGTATACTCACTGCTCGAAAAAGTAAACAATGAATCACTTAGAGAGAGTATATGAGAGTTTAGAATGCTCTAGTGATAAACACTACAACTCTGGACTCCTTCGATTCAGCAGAAATTCTTCTGAGTCCTTCTCTGGTTTTTGTGTAGAAACACAAAGTGTTGTGCTTCTCCTTCTTTCACTTCTAGTGTAAGTGTTCAGATCGAGTATGAGTAAACATTATAGCCCTTGAACTTCTTCTTTGAATTTCTGTTCTTGATGAGTATGAGAGTTCTTCATGTGTTCTACTTTTCATGTATGTGAGTGCATGGAAGAATTCCCTTTTTTCCTCTCTTTCTTGTGTGTATTTTTACTGTAGCTTGATCTTCCTTATATTCCAAGAGCTCCGGTAATAAGAATGATTACCTTTTCATAGGTACAAGGTACGGTTCCCTGACATGGCAACAAATAACATTAAATATCATTAATTGCATTAAAAACATAAAATATGACCATTGGAATTAAATATGAGTTAATATAAATTCAAACAGTTTTTATGACTATTGGTGAGTCATGAGATCGGTGAGTCATTTTGAATCTGCATAGGAATCTGTAGGTCATGATCATCGGTATCGGTAGCTCCCTTGATCATAGGTATCGGTAGGTCCTTTGACCATCGGTATCGGTAGCTCCTTTGATCAGCGGTATCAGTAGCTCCTTTGATCATCGGTATCGGTAGCTCCTTTGATCATCGGTATCGGTAGGTCCTTTGATCATCGGTATCGGTAGGTCCTTTTATCATTGGTATCGGTAGGTCCTTTGATCATCAGTATTGGTAGCTCCTTTGATCATCAGTATCGGTAGGTCCTTTGATCGTCAGTATCGGTAGGACATTTGATCATTGGTATCGGTAGGTCATTTGATCATCGGTATCGGTAGCTACCATAGGTGCGAACATTTCCATCGGTGAGACCCTTCATCATCGGTGTGACCATTCATCATTGGTGCGACCGTTCATCATCGGCGTGATCGTTCATCATCTGTGTGACCGTTCATCATCAGTGTGACCATTCATCATCGGTGCAACTGTTCATCATCGGTGTGACTGTTCATCATCGGTGCAACCATTCATCATTAGTGTGACCGTTAATCATCGGTGCGACCATTCATCATCGGTTCGACCGTTCATCATTGGTGCGACCTTTCATCATCGGTGACTAAGGAAAATAACTAACGATGAGTCAAAACATGGAATTTTCACAAAGTGTCTGTTCAGTCTAAAATACTTCTAGGTCAATAGTAAAATGTAAATTAACATATATAAACATATGTAGACATGATTTAAACATATATAAACACATTTATAACAATTTTTACAAAAGCCTAAACAATGATTTGGAATTATTAAAATATCCATCACTTAGAGAGTTCAACAATATCCATACACAACTCCATGGATAATCACCAATTCAATGTTATGATCTCTTTAATAAATACTCAAAGTAAGAAAGATCATACTAACACTCAAAATGTGTCATCCTTAAAATTTGAGAAGATGAATAAGAATGTAACTCATCGAATGTAAATATTTAAATAATGAATAGATTTAAAAATTAATGTACATGAAATAACATTAAATCAATCAACTTTATAATCTATTTTATCAACCCATTATAGGTTTCTCCCTCTATTAAATTTATTCTATCAATGGAAGAGGAAAGTAGACTCATTAGGGTAGAATTGACTAATAAAAACAATGAAAAGATGATCACTCCACCATTAGGTCAAGAATTTAACAAAATATGATGTGAATAGATTCTCTAACAAAGAAAAAAATATCAATGGGAAATTGAAAATGAAATACAAAATAAATAATAATAAGAATAACAAGAAGAAGAACTTTTATTAATACAATAATGTGATCGAAAGAACATGCTTGGGAAAAAAAGAACATACAATTACAAAATAAAATCTTAACTATAAAATTGAATAAAAAACTTGTATATGAATTAACTTCACCAAAAGTACCTTATATAGGAATATTAAGAGCCTAAGGTCCATCCCCTATCAATAAATTCCTTCTCCGTAAATTAGGATTATGAAAAGGAGGGCCATAAATTAATGGAAATAGGATGTTTCAAAGTTGAATAGGAGAAGCGGCCCGATTCATCCCCCTTTTTGACATGTTAATTTGAAACTCAATTTGGATGAATCATGGAATGTAATAGAAGATAAATATATTTATCCCAATTTCTGATAATATCTTTAAAAATTTACTACCAATTGGATTGTCTGTTCAGATGTTATACTTGAAATGATGTGATCACATTATAGGCATTTAGATCTGACCATAAATTTAATCTTCATCTTTGACCACCTGGATCACCATGAAAAATCCCAAATTATCTCTAGCTAGAGCTTAATGAAATGATCTCAAAATTTTTTCTTCCTAGATTTAAAATTTGAGCTTTATTAGGCTTGTATTGTGGGCCCCACTTTTGTTTGATCGACAATGGGCCAATTATGCTTTGTCCATAATTTTTTTTTCATTGCCAAAAATAATCATCTTCTATTTGTATTTTTCCACTGATTCTAAATATAAAATGTTCCAAAAAACATGTGGAATTGTATACCAGAAGATAAAATTAAAATAATTAATATAATTTATTCCGCAAGAAGATGGTTAATTGGGACAAAATGGACACTTTAAACATGAATTGTACAATGATGTGAAATGAAGTACAATTTTTTAATTGAACTAAAATTGGTGTTTATAGAAATTAAAGCACGTGAATATAAATATATAATCAATTAATATAATCATATTTCAGCAGATAGTCACCCCCCCACCCCGACTTAAGTTTTGATAGTATCATGAAAAAAAGTATCTCAAAAATATGAAATTAATTTCCATTTTTTTGAAAACATATTAACATAAACTATTCAAAAATAATAATTCCCAATAATCATGAAACCATTAAAAATTATATCAAAAATATAAGTTCAAAATAATATCCCAAACCCAATATCTTTCCATTGTTCAAATTCATTTCCACGTTTCTTCCAATTTCAATTAAGTCTGATGTTGTATTGTGTATCTCAAACGAAATGGGGCCTAATTTCTTAATCAAGGGGGAAATGGATGTTTTATTTTTGAATCATATTAAAACATAATAATATTTTCTATTTGTTTTTTAACCATAATAGGTATGAAAAGACTAACTATGGGAAACAAAATTATGGATTCATGATCCCCATGTGTATAACGCAGCATGGATTTTCAATTAAATGGTCTAAAATAGATATTAAAATCCAAAATTTTGGTAATACAATGTTAGAGTCGTGATCCCCAAGTTCTAGACACAACATATTTGGACAAAACATTTCTCTATAAGTTATTTTTTTTAATTTCGTTTTATTGGATACTCAAATTAAACAAACAGTGACCCCAAAACCTATGTTTTTTTTAAAGGCACCCACATACTCAAACTTAAAAAAACAATCCAATGGATTTCTATTATGGAATTTTAATTTAGAATAAGAAAATTTTATCCTTGAAAAATCACATAGGTTAACCCAACTTATCAAAAACTATATTTGTAAACATAAATATGCATTAAAATTGTAATCATGGAATTCAAAATCATTTAACCTTAATTTTTTATGTTTCATGAAGTAAATTAATGCATGAAAGGATAATGAATTGATTTTTTTCATTGAATATAATTCTTGTTAAAAATCAATTTTTTCCAAATCCTGTATTTTCACTCCCCCAAACATAGATTAAAACTACCCTTATTTTTGAAAGAGAAGAGAAGATAGAGATTAGAATTGGGAATAAATTGTGACAGATGGGATTTTAATTTAAATCGTGGAATAAAATCCTGGGGTGTGTATTTAATGACCCGTAAAAAATAAATTGATCAATATTTCTTTACATAACTAGAAGACTCCTTGGGGATGATTGAAGGTTGGGTTTGAACTCTGGAATGCATGAGTTTTATTTGAAAATATTAAAATTATCTGATAATTAAATGTCAAAAAAATATTGTATCACATTGTAAAGACCAACGGGTTCCCTTAAAAAACACAAAAACACACTAAATAAAATAAATTAAATGCAGAATTCAGGTTTCCTCTCGGGAATGCTTAGTTTAATGTCTTTAGCTCGATGTGGACCCCCAACATATCCAATACCAACTTTAAAAATTTTAAGGACTTATTTTTTTGTCCATTTCTAGTCGATTGATATTTATTATTTGTTTAGAGTTAGTTTCATGTACAATACACTATTATAAAATTAATATTAAAATATTGTGAATCTCAAAAATATTTAATCCAATTGCATTTTTTTCTTTATAAAGATGTCAATGATCATTGAAACATTATTGTTTTCATGAGAATAATTACGTACTAACATGAGGTCTTGGTTATCACCTACAATGGGATAATTTAGTGGGGAAGTGAGGAAAATAATTTTGAGTTTGGATAGATTAAAATTTCCTAGTGAAGGATGAAAATTTGAATCAAAATTAGTTTCTTCTATAACAAAATTATAAATAATTGGTTTATATTGAATATAAGATTCATAAAAAAATTGTTCATTTGTATTTATTTAGTGTGTATGGACTCAATGTTTTTAATTTATCTAAATTGTTCATTGATTTGTGGTCCTAAAAAATCATCCATGGTGTTATATTTAGAATATTCAATCTATGAAAAAAATACCACTTTTGAATAAAAAAATAATTTTACTCATTATTTAATTGTCCTTAAATAATCGATTTATCTTATTCAGTTATCCGAAATCCAAAGTTTAGTACTTTTGATGTTTAATGAGTGTTTTTTGGGAAACAATATTATTTTATTAGTGATGAGAAATGGACATCCTGAGTGGGAATGGGTTCTAGAAGTGTTTCAATGCTTTGGAATTTAAATTTTAGCGATGAAAAATCCAACTTAATTTTTTTCCTTTTGATCACACAATTGTTCAAGAATGTTTTGGGGAATGGGTTGGATAAGACATTGGACATTGTGGACTTCATTGGGTTTGATATCTTTAATCATTCTTGAAAGGGCTTTAAATTTATCCTTTATGTATGTTTCATCCCATTGATGGTAGATCTCATCGGTTGTGGGGTATTTAGTCATTGTTTGATCAAATAAATCCTCTATGTGAGGGGATTCCAAATGTAGATTTCCCACTTGATTGTAGAATTGGGTTATTTCATGGTATTGTTGAAGGTATTCTATTGTAGTATATTGTGATTCTTATTTGATATTTTTATGACTCACATAAACAGAAAGGGTTAGAGAGAAGAGAAATTATGTTGAGAATAGTAAATTTGGGGTGTGAAAAGAACGTGAGTTTCAAAGGTACATAGTTGGGTCCCCAAAAATGATATAAAAATTTTATTTCTCCCAAATGTACCCTTAGGTATATATAGTTATTATAGTATAGTTATGTATTTAATCCACATGGACAGAAGAAGAAAACTTTAGACACTCAAATGTTTTGGGATGTTTTTCTTGGATGTGGCCATCTTTGGGATTGATTTTAATGGGATAAATAATGATATAATTTTAATAAAAAACAAAAAAAAGATCTCAGCTAAAAAATTATTGGTTTTGGGTTGATCATGTGTTTTATCGAGGGGTGGATTAAAGTAATTTAATTTCATAGAAACTTTCATGTCATTAATTCATAACGTATCCACACAATGAGATAATTCTCCAAAATAATTCACAAATTTAATCTCTAAAATTTCAAATTCTATTAAACATTTCACTTTTAGGATCAATTTAATTATAACTTAAGGAAAAAAAATATCATACTAACACTAAAAATGTGCCATCGTTAATGTTGGTGAAGATGAAGGATAATGGACCTCATCTGATGGAAGTCTTAAAATAACAAATAGATTTAAAAATTAAAGTAAATGACATAAAAATAAGTACATACAATTTATACTCACTTGGATAAATCAATAATTGGGTTATATATCCATTTATTCCATTCTATCAATGTAAGAATGAAGTATAATCATGATGGAAGAATTGATGAAGAAAAACATTGAAAAGATTATCACTCCACCATTGTGTGAAACATTTCACACAAGTTGACGTCAATAGAATCACACCTTAAGGCAACTGTATCAATGTGAAATTTATAATGAAATAAGTAATAAATAAGAATCATAATAAGAATCATAACTTTTATTAATACACTAATGTTATTGAAATAACTTACAAGTGAAAAAATGAATAAGTAATTACAAAATTAATTCTTAACAACAAAATTAAAAGAAAAACATTAATTCCAATTCCCATCACCACCATCTCCTTATACAGAAATATTAGGATACTAGGGTATATCACCCATCAAAAAATAAATACCCCTAAATTATTAGATTTCAAATGAGGGTAAGAAATTAAAGGGAATTGGACTTTTCAATGTTTCTCATGAAAAGCATCCAGATTCATCCATCATTTTAACATGTGAATTTGAAATTCCATACAGCCAAATCATGGATGGTCAAAGAAGAAAAATATATTTTTTCTAGTGTTATATAATTTTTATCAAAACTTTAGATCAATTATATTATATTTTTTGAAGTTATTCTCAAAAATTTGTGATGTCTTTATAGGCATTCAGATCTTTCCATAAATTTAATCTTCATTTATGACCTCCTAGATCACAATGAAAACTTATAAATTAGCTCTAGACAGAGTTGAATGAAATGATCCCACGATTTTATGTTTCTAAATATAAAATTTTAGCATTATTGGTCTTGTAATGTGGTCCCCACGTTTGTTTGATGGGCCTTAGGCCCATAATTTTTTGTCCATAAATAGATGCGTTCATTGTAAATAATCATCATCTTCCCTTAAGATTTATCCACCGATCCTAAAAAAATAAAATGTTCTGAACAAAGTGATCAATAATACTCAATAAATATTTCATTAAAATAAATAATATAATGTATTTAACAAGAATATTAATAATTGGTACCAAATTGACACTTTAAACCTAAATTGCATAATAATGTGAAATGAAGTTGAATTTATGAATTGGACTAAAATTTGTGTTTATGGACTTTGAAACACAAAAACATCAAGATATAAACAATGAATATTTGAATATTTCAGTAGATAATCACATGGTGTAAAACATTAATTCAGGTATTCAAAATGGTTGGAGCATATCTTTCAAGTAGTATAGTCCAACTGTGCCAGTAATTAGATGGGGTAGTAATGACCCGCATTTTTTCATACGATTTAGTAAACCATGTAGCCAAACCATTTGTCCTACCAAAAAAATTAAATTCATAAATTACTAGGTTTACATTACTCTATTACAAAACTTGTATCCTACTTTTCTTACCCCACTTAACCCATGGCTCCTTCCTTGCACAACATATTATCCACTCTCTATATAGTGTGTGATTTTGATAAAGTTTTGGCTACATTATTAAAGGAAACCTCAATTAATTTTCTTATATCCCTTCCTATTGATATTTCCTCCTCCTTATCTTGATTTTCTTCTATCCCTAAGGACATAGATACCTTGGTTTTTTATTAGTTAAATCTGGTGTTGGTTTTGTATTTATTGGTTGCTTGTGCTTCTTTAGGATTCCACTTTCCATCCATGATGGATTTCCAATGTAGGAAAATGTTTTTCGCTGATTTATAAGGGTTTTTTTGGTAAATGTTTTTTGGTTTGTTTTCAAAATATTATTTAATGAATCTGTCATTCTTTCTATATTTTATAATGTATGTTTTAATTAATTGAATATGTTTTATGATAATATTGATGGTTGATTGTATAACTCATAGTGTTTTAAAATATTTCCCTTAAATTGGGAAATAAAATGGTTTCCAAGGAATGATTTGAATATGAAAAATGGATTTTTATTGTGCTATATTTATGGAAATCATTTTTAAATGAAATGTGACATTTTTAATTGGTATAATCACATGGGAACCTTGGTATCTATGTGGGTAAGACAATATTAAGTGTCCCCTTTAATTACACAACACTAAAAAAACAATTTCGAAATAGGTGAAGGTTGTGGTTACATGGATAAGAATAACCACACTATGAGGAAAAGGAATGTTACCATTAGTGGTTGATTCGATATGGGGATATGGTAATCAAGAAACCATATCACTAGTCCAAGGCATGACCACCTTATAGGCTTGTGTGCACACTTTGAATGACCACTAAATAACAAGGTGACAAAAGGATCTTGGGTGCCGGAAACATTAGATTCCTTAGGGATATCCCATGGTTTATGTTTATGGAAGTGTTTATTTTCATGGTATTGGTTTCAATTTCTAAACTCATTAAGAATATTAATTGTTTTACTAACTCAAAAAATTTAAATACTCAATTTCATATGGTCTATTTTAAACTAGATTTTGTATGTTCATCAAACTAGTTTCACTCAAAAAAAATAGTGGTGTGTTCCTACTTGGATAATTTTTTTCACACCCTACATACACACAATGGGTGTTTGTTGACTTTTTTTTAGGATTCTGGTAATGTAAAGGAATCATTGAGGCAATGTGTACTATTTTTAGTAGACAATATATTGATGATGGAGACATGATGGGGACTGGGCCCTCATGTCACATGGATATGGGTAATGGAATTTTTTTGTAGCAAGTTTTTGTATTTCCTACTTATTGTTTTTCTCATATCTTTTTTTGTATCATTATATAAGATGATTTATCCCCCCCCCCCAATTTTGACTATATTTTAAGATATATTATGGATTATGGATATTTTATGGTTTATTATTTATCTAATTTATTTTATGTTTTCTTATATTATGATATGTTTATAAAATGTTTTCCCATATTACTCTTAGATAATGACATTACATGTTTTGAAAAGATCATGTTGAGTCCATGGATATATACTATGTAATGAATCATTTGGGTAAAACTATTGACAAAGTGTTTTTTGATTCTGAATCCCTAGTTTCTAGCACTTGGGAATCTGGAATGATCATTAGGACTTGCCACAGGCTATTTAGGGTGAATGGTTTATGGATTTAATGGGTTGGTTTGTGACACAAAAAAATCTATGACACACAAAAGATATTATGGATCTGGTGTAGCTATAGAGGAATATCAAACTGATATTCCACCTCACTAACATTACCCAATGCCATTAAAGAATAGATGAACCAAAAAGAAAGAATATTCTCCCAACTAAACTTCTAATAGCTAAGATTAAGGGAAACATTTATGAAAACCAGTCTCTAAAATAAAACTCTAGGGTATCCTCCTTTGATTCTCATAAGACTTTTTATGGTCTTGATCTGCATTTATTCACTGATGAATCATCCAAACAATATATGTATTTCTTTTAACTATATCTAGTACAAGCACTATCGACTACCCAATATATATCTCATACAATTAATATCTACAAGTTTTCTCATAAAATGAACACTTTATTAATGAGTATGTGTATAAAAAAATTAATACCATGAAAATGAAAATGATTTACTTATTTTACAATAAGTATATCTTCTTAAAAATATATATTAATAAATTATAAATAAAATAATATGATACATATTTACCCTCTTAAAGTGATAATGGTTATATTAATTGATTTTCATATTTATCGAGTAATTAAAATCTTAAAACATAATTTGAGAATA
Source organism: Viscum album (assembly GCA_963277665.1). Lineage (NCBI taxonomy): Eukaryota > Viridiplantae > Streptophyta > Magnoliopsida > Santalales > Viscaceae > Viscum > Viscum album. Next base: position 661,756,637 of record OY728130.1, on the reverse strand, counting down.
AGAAATACTTTCTTAAAAATTATTTTTGAGGAAATAGACTAATAATTATGTATTTTTTAATATTTTTTCCATGTAATGTTAGTAATGCATCAAATAATGAAAACATTAAAGTGGTTTATGTGTTTATAAAATATTAGTTGATTCAATGATTATTTTTAAAAAATAATATAATATGTGGATGTGTTTATGAAATTTATTACGGCGGTTTCATTTAATAATTTTTCATTAATTATGGGTTTTCAACCTCTCTTGTAATGGGGATAAGGTAAATTTTTCTATTAATTACCTTGTTTATTATAATTATTGTTTTTAAATTATTTATTATAACATAAAACCAAAAGTATAAAATATATTTCTTCATGGAGAATAGGATATTTTATATTGGAAAAAAGGGAAATTTTTAAATTAAGTTAGTTATTGATAGATGTTTTAGAATTTCTTTGGAATGTGTGTTGGTATATATATCATGTCTGTAGGTGGATATTTATAATATAATTAAAGTGGTTCAGAAAGTATTGAATAATTAAGGAAATTATTTTGATATTTCATTATTTCTTATGGAGATATTTGTAATTATGAATCTATCACCCTTTTTTCTAAAACATGTTGGATAATGTGGACTTATCATTGATTAAATGATGTTACACTACTAATAAATTTGAATTGAAATATTAGGGTGAATGGATTTTTACTTTATGGGTTATATATATAATTTCTAAATGAAAAGTAGAGTGAGGCCTTTTTGATGTTTTTGTGATGTGTTCTAAAAAAATAGTGTCATTACCTGGAGTATACCCAAAAGTATTTATAAAGAGTTTCTAAAAATTTAATGGGATTATTATTGAGACAAAGGGGAGAAGTGCGTTTTTTGTTTATAATTTTGGGGGAGATTATTTAGAATATTGATGAGAGTTAGCCATACGAGTTTTTAAAATTATTAGTAATTTTTACCACTACATCAACCATATAAATCATATAAACTATTTAATTCACATCAATCATGGTTATCAATAGTCAAAAGATACAAGTAAATTCTAAATTATCCTAATAATTAGTTTTAATACAATAGTATTACTTAGAATAATTTAAGTGTTGGGTTAAGAAGAAATGAATGAAGTATTTAGTGTGAAGTTTAGTATAAATATTAAAGAGCTTCATAATATTGAAGTGAATTTTACAAAGTTTGTTTGAATCACTGTATAATGATTCGATGTTGGTTAATATTAGGGGAATAGCTTCTAAGGTTCCATAGTATTAGAGTTTGAGTATTTTTATTATAAAAATTTGAATTAGTTTTTTTGTCCATATAAAATTGAGTTACTCATATAAAAGGTTTCATAAGTTTAATCTAAATAATTACAAGGTTGAATGAGATTGAAAAAAATGGTCTGTAGGACTGAACAACATATTCCAAAGACTATGTAAGATAGAATTTCTATATTTAGAATTACACCTCATTTTCTAACATTCTTATTTATCAATACACATTATTGGTTAAATGATTTATGATAGATTAAATTTGTTTAATAAACTTGATAATAACTACTATAGAAATCATATGATCAAAATTAGAGTGGTTTCCACCATTTAAAATGTGCTTATATCTTAAGCTTAATGGAGAATAACTATTATAGTGATAAAACAAAAATTGGTTAAGAAATATAAAGAGATGAATATTTTTTTGTTTTTTATTGATTTAAAACATATATAGAAAAAAAGAGTCTCAAATGATCAAAGGAAAAAATAAAGTATCTTATTGTGATAGAATAATATATCCAACATTGAGAGCCATAGAAAAAGAAGAATAAAGTATCTTTTTGTCTATTCTGTGAAAATAAAACAATAGTATATATAAAGAATAAGTTTAATTATCTATAATATTATCTCTATCATACTGAGAAGGGATTCACAAGACTATATATAATTCATTTTTATGTGTGGTATCATTCATCAAAAAGAAAGACTTTTGTTATATTGAGTTCAAGAATAAACCCACATTCATATTCAAATAATAATTCTAATAGATCTTGTGGTCATGGAATTTTTTAAATAAGGGTAATGATTTTGTCATTTACACTGAATGGTGAATCTCATAAATTCCTTTGTCATTGTTTTATGTTGTTTTATTTCCTCACAATTTATAAAAGATAAAAAAAATTACCTTTTAATTTATCTATCTAATAATCAATGATTTGATAATAGTGCTCAAAAAAGTTGAAAAGTTAAAAATATACACAATGAATTACCCAGCCCTTAGTGTGTTGATGTATCACATAGTTCCTCCAAATATTAGAGAACTGAGTGTAAATCATATTTCCTAATATACCTTATGAATTATCCAATCATCATTCATCTAGTTACCTATGTTTTTTAATTTTATTATTTAGTGAAACCTAAATCTCATAATCAGAAATTGTAAACTACCTTTAATGGTTAGTCATATACTTCATGCATTGGACAAGATAATCCATAGGTGCCCAATTTTAGGGTTACATGTATTGAAAGATCAAGGACACTACATGTTCTTACTATAGAAGTAATTTCATAATAAGTATTCTAAGGGTACTTTTACACTCACTTCATTTCCATCGGAATCTCATTTATATATTTGAATTACATGAAATACCTATATATGTTCTTGATTTTATATATTTTATTTTATTTCTTATACCTTTGACCAAATTAATTCATTTAAAACATATTGTTTTATAATACATATTACTAATGATCATTTGTATTACTTAGACAAAATAAAATTTAATCAGTTTTAAAAATATGAAAATATATCCCATACATATGAAACATGAAATAGTTTTATGTAATTTATTTAAATAATATAAAACCAAAATCCTACTCAAAAAACAGTATGGTGTATGAGGTATCTAGCTAATCACCTTTTGGAGAAAATTTAAATCCCTAGACCAATGTAGCTAGACCAAAAAACTAGTTGTATATCAATAAATACTCAAAGGTATATCAATTTCAATAAAATACAAAAACCAAATTTGAAAACACAATAATGAACCTTTATTATTAAATTATAGTATCCATAGTGTCCAAAATGTCAACTCTGATAAAATTATTGTTTACATCTTCAAATAATGCATTTATATTTTCTCCAAGATCGTTGAAGAAAGACTCAAAATATATAGAAGGAATTTTACGATGGATATTTTCAGAACATTGTGGTATTATTTTATGATTTTAATCCATTACTTTGAGGGGATTATCAATATAATCATGGGAAGGATCATTAATTGGAAGAATATTTTTCTATCCTTTGTTGGTTGGATAGTGCTAGTGAATAGTGTGATTTATTCAATTACAATGTTTGTGACCTTGTTTTAGAACCCATAAAATAGTTATATGGAATACTGAGAAAAATAATAATAGTTTTATCAGGGACTCCTAAAAAGAGGGATAGGCAAACTGGTTTAATATTCTGGTTTCAATCTTATGATCATTGATGAATATATATAGGGAATGTAGGCAATGTTATTGAGGAAGTGGTTCCAGGTTAAACCCCATGGGTCAAATTCCGTATGAACAAATATGGGAGTTCCGCTGTCAACTGGATTGAGTGATCTTCTGGTTCTCATCTATGATGAAATATCCATGACATAATTTACATTATATATGAAAATTACCACTAGATATTTTGAATCAGAGATATTTCCTTATGGAAATAAACATGGGTGGACACTCCTCTCTTCTTCCTTTTGTATTATATCCTATAAATCATCTTCAAACAGGCATACATATATCCCTATTTTGTAAAAGTGATAATTAATGAAGATTGAAACACTTTATTTAATAGTATAAAAAATGAAGATATAAAAATATGTTTCATCACACCATCTACATTGTTGATATTATAAGTTTAAATTTTAGTAATATTATTCATGTTACACTACTGATGTCTGAAACAGTAAACTATGGTGAAAAGATATGCATCTGAAACTAATTTTTCTCATTTGATGCATCTAGAACTAGGACATTCCTATAGAGATTGAATTACATAAAATTGGAATTTATCATTCCTCCAAATGTATGTTTAATTAATATATAAATATGGATCTTGTTCTTTATTTATTTCTTGAACTGGGTGGGATATATATGGTTTATACTAACTAGATTCTTAGGAGCCAATGTGTGTTATAAGTCTATGGATCTTTTTCTATTTTCATGCAATGAGATCCATGCAAGTATGGATATGAATGAATAAGGGAAATGTATTACAATATTTATTGGATGATCTATGACATGTGAGACACAAAATAAACTATGACATCATGACTTGAAAGTCCACATTAGAAACATCAAATCGGAATTACTTTATCCAATTATCTCACATAGTTTTTTGTAAAAGGAGTCCAAGATACCACTATGTATAAGGAATAATATTTCACATGTCATCTCATCTTTAGTAATAAAAAATTTTAAATATAATTGATATAGGTTCTATTAATAACCACTTATGCATGGTCTCAATCTCAATATTAACGGTTTGTGTGCTTAGGGTATCATGAGTAGAGGTCATATTGTTTGAGACTATCATGGTTAAATTAACTTTTATTTCTTACGTTCCTACCAGGAGGGCATCTCCATCCAAGTTAAGTCCCTTTATATTCTATATATGAGAAATTTATATATGTTGTGAAACATTAACCTATTCACTTTTGAATCTAACATGACTATTTACTTATTGGGTCTATCTCAAGCATCTAGACCATTTCATACTCCATTAGTGATTGAAGAATCATGCTCCATCATAGAGTTGAGGTTTTTCACACCCGGAATGAGTGAAATAAAAAGTATGGTCTTCTCACCTATAAGTATATTTATAAATAAATTTTTTTACCAACTCTAGTGTTAGTTATTTACCATTGGACTATATTAATATCATCAAAGGGGGTGACCTTGGACTACACCACTTCCACCCCTTGTTAAATTATTTCATTCTATGTTTCCTTGATGTTAATAAAAAATACAACTACCAGTCACTCTATATTTGTTGAAATAAATTAAATATTAAATTTAAACTTGCATGTATCTCTTATATGCATGGTATTATAATTATAAGAAGTAGTTTTAACAACTTAAATTATCAAATAAAAAATCATAATTTAAATAATATATATTCACGAATATCAAATGGAAATTAAATAAATACAAGAAAACATAAAATATTTAGACATAAAGCAAAAATTCCTGGATATTATATAAATTAAAACAATTTTAAAAAAAATCATTATAAATAAAGATATATTAACTTTACATATTATATAATTGTTAATAGTTCATATTAATATAAAAAATATGAAAACCATATATTTAATATTTACTTGGTATTTATGCATTCCTTCATGGATTTGGAATAAAAAATCATGGAAATATAATCTTCTTTCACTTCCCTACATATGAACATTTCATACTTTTAATTTAAATATTTTAAATTTAATCCTAAATTTTAATAACTTGTAAGACTACAGTAAACGATGATATTATTTACTATAATAAACTTTGGTATAGTATATATAGGTGATTATTTTTATGAATATGTTAAAATATTAATAATTCATATTTATTAAATTTTCAACATACAAATTCTAAATATTTTACCATTTTATATATAAAACTCTTATATTTCATTTTTTTTAAAAAGTTATAACCATTTTATTAATTACCAAAACATTTTATATAAGTAAATATAAAATTAAAACATATTATATCATGAATGGTGACATGAACTATTCCACTACCCATGCTATAGTGTAATTCTATATTGTTATACATTAAGGAAAACCATTCTCTAACATTGCATGAAAAGAAGTGATCATTCTTTTCATTCTGTTCAAGGTTAATTTTATCTTAATAAATGTAACTAAATAAATTATTTTAATTGTAACACATAAAACATTATCCCTATAATGTTGAAGAGTTTTCTTCCTAAATTTCGTTTTCCATATCCCAATAACATCATTTTGTAGTGTTAGCTTAAAATTTTATTTCAGATACAATATTCAATTAGTGGTATTTTCAATACTAGGAAAATAATTAAGGCTTCCATTAATATCTCTATTACCGTGTTTATATTTTAATATTATTTATAAATTTTATAATAAATATCAACAAATATTTAACTGATGTGTCTATTATACCATTTAATGAAATTTGAGTGGGGTAAACACATCCAAATATAGAAAAACCAATATAGAAAACAATTTCCACAATATCCAACCTTGAAAAGTTTTAATATATAAAATATAATGAACATATTATTGTTATGGATGTTATATCTTAACTTGAAAGTTTATTGACTGATATCCCTTAGAGGAATCCATCAAACTCCCCATCCATGAATATATTACAGATTGTATGCATTTCCTAACACTTATAAAGGATTTACTTTTATTAATGGACTACTAAAACTATGAAACTTAAAGAGTGATATGCATAACAAATATTTTATTAATATAAGATTTTGATACGATTGTATCACATATATAATGCATCAAGTGATAATATCCAATTATTTCCTCCAAATAATTATACTTTAATGTTTAATGATTAGTATTAAATCATTTTTTTATTAAATTCATTATCAATGCATACCTTATAACTTTTATAATGGTTTTATGATGATTAAAAGTAAAATGTTTTTATAATAATTGTATCATTTTTAAAATAAAATTTATATATAAAAATATAAAAAAAATAATAAATTAATGTAAATTAATTATAATATTATAAATTATATTTTTAAATCTCTTCTCACCAGTAAGTGAAATCCCCGAGCTTCCCTATACTAGGCTAAGTACTAGTAAAAACGTTGTAACCTAAAAAACATGGGAGGAATTACATCTAAATCAAGTTATCACCTCGTATTAACATCAACATTCACCATGGAATGAATGAAACATAAAAATGAACAAGGTGACATGAATATTTATATAAAAAGACTCTATAATGTAATGTAAGATAAAATGAATATAATCATTTTGTTCAATCAATGTATCTTGAATATATTCCATCCCAAATACTGATGAGATGAGGGTAGTCTTCATCATTATATCTTCTCTAAACCATATATCTAAATATATCATAAATAACTAGGATCTATTATCATTCATCGTTGGAATTATTTTATCTACATGTACATAAGGTTCACAGTGCACAAGTCAACATACTAGGGTGAGTACAATAATATCCAATATGGTTGACCAAAGAAATGATTTAACCCCATAACCATCTAGAATCTACTTGCATCAACAAAAAGTATAATTTAGATAATTAGACATTACCATATTCCATAAATATGAATAACCATGATCCATCCTGATTAATCAATATATATCTCACTTTTAATATGTGCATAAAATAATATTGCTTCTTCCACAGTGAAATAAAAATCATATATTATGACCAATCATATATTTCTTTTCTAATAGATCATCTTATATGCAATGATCATTAGAAGCATTGTGAAATACACATCTCCTCCTATCGTAGAAATCAATAACGAACTAAACATAATTTTTTATCTCTAATGTTTTGTAGTAAATACACATCTATAATGATCATTGTGTATGTATATTCAGTCACTAAAGTAAATACAAATATTCTTGGTTATAGTTGTGTGTCTATTATCCATAATCCATAATGTTGTGGTTTTGAGGAGAGATGGTATCTTTTGATTCATCATTCATCTCAATCCCTATGTTATAGTAGATAATGAAAATCAACTCTCATGTGAATTATCATTCATTGCATTGATATAATTTGGATATTTTTGGAACTAGTCATCTACACTTCTAATTAATTATGTTCTCATATCAACAATATTAAAGGAATTTACCATATTATCTATCTTTCATTAAAAGTGTTCAAGTAATTACACATCTCCAAATATATAATAGATATATGATTTAAATAACTATATTGTTATGGGTTGTGAAATTTGAGAGAAATTAGAATTTTTGTTCCCATAATAGAAGATATTTTGATAATGGGGTATTAGATTTTGATTATATGAGTTTGAAAATCTCAAAAATATGTTCATAGAATTTTTTAGGGGCTTGATGAGTTTTTTCAGGGCTTGGTTGGATGTCAAAGATGGGTCAGGATGGCTCTGTAGCATAATTTTCCTATAGGTGTCTCTTCATGATATAATAGACAAGGGAGACACCATAGAGTCTTATAGGGGGGAATTTTATGGTATAGTTCCCTAGTGGTTTTACTATCTTTAAACTCACCTTGTTGTAAAGTATAAGTGTTAAAAATACCATATTGGGGGTTGTGATACTTGGAAAACAACATGGTAAATTCCTTCTCATCATAGAGCCATTTGTAGAGGGGATCTTAATGTAGACATTGTTTCATGGATCCAAAGGGACACACCATAGTGATGGCATTTATAGGAGTGATGGTAAACCCATATTTTGGTTTTTGACAACCCTTCACATTTTAAGATGAGTTGATCAACAAAAGAGGCCTTTTTTATGTCTCTCTGATTTAATTCCCAAATTGATTTCCTTTGGAATTAAGGTTATATATATGGTTATTTCATTGAGTTTAGTGGTATTATATCCTCTATACTCTACATTTTTAGTTTCTGTCTTATTTTCTCTAGTTTGGGATGATCCACAGTGAGGTTTTGATATCATTTCCATAGAAGATAAATTAATGCAATGGAAAGGGGATACATTACAATAAAAATCATGAAACACACAAATGAAAATGTGTAATCAGTGTGGTTAAAACGTGAGACCTCATTTGGACTTATAGTGGATGCTAACAATGAGCTATACTCTAAGGTTATGATATTGATTCCACCAAATCATGGTGAAATATAGTCAATATGAGGGTTTTTTTTGTGAACCATGTTGAGGAGGTCATGAAATGGTATGTTCATGTCTTCATTCATCATTTATCTTGAGGCATTATGTCCCATGGTTTTCTAGGGGTTTTAATGAATGTGGACTTAATTTTTAATCGAGTTGGGCTAATTAGTTGGGGATTTTTTGTGGACAATGTTGGGGTGTGTATCAGGTTTGGATTGTACCCCATTTCTTATAGTCCAAAAATGTTATAAAACCATATGAGTTAAGAGTTGATTATTCATAGTGTAATTTTTGTTTTAGATGTTTATTTATTTATTAATGTGGTTTTTATTGTTTGGGTAATTGTTAAAGGACCCAAAATATGTCTATGTACAAGATTGGGATCAATTTTTGGATCTTCTGTTAAGGAAGGAATCTCCATGATTAACTCTTTAAATTTCATACATTTATTTCTTGACTATTTCTATTTCATAGAGTAAAATTAATAATGAATAATAAAAATAGTAACAGATATTATTTTTTATTAAAAGGATGTAAGGGATCTTTCAAAACAAATTGGTACTGAAATGGGTATTTTTGTTCAAAAAAATACAAAAGGAGGAACTCATATTCTTAGAAAAAGGGTTTTACTAAAAAGGATACTGATAGAGATAATATTTTCATAATTTTTAATATGTGTTTCAATGATTTAACCCCTTCCAATTAATCAATTTGATCTGATTTGCATCATTTTAGTATTTTTGGTGAATTATGGGCTTAATTGTGGAAATTGGTTAATTCTGGAAATTTAGCAGTTTTGTGGAGCTTCTGTATTTCGGGCATATATTTTATATTTTTGATCCAAATTGTATGATTCCTTTTTTTGTAGGGTTTCTATCATCTTGGGCTTCATTTTATCCTTCTGGACCCAAAGCTCAATCCATCATTTGGAAGCTCAAATTCAGCTCACAAACCAGGCCTCGAAAACTGTGTACAGATTTGGAATGTTTTAATGATGAGCTTGTATCTCGAAGCTGACCGATCCAATGGAGCTGATATTCGACAAGGAGCTGTAATAGGAATTAATGAACATCTTTCATTAAGGAGTCCACGTCTGAATCGGCTGTTTTCAAGATCTTAATGTCATGGGAAGTTGGAGTTGTGGAAGACGAAGAGTCACCTGGACAGAATTAAATATCCGGAGTAATGTGGCCATATCTCCGTCATACGTGGACCAAGTAAGCTCCAATTTTGTGGGTCGACAGAGGAGATGTAGGGGAACAACTTTCAAGAAGGAACAATTCTCAAAATCGGTCATTTAATATGCCAACCGGACTCAAACTTTCGGGGGAGTAATTTTGGAGGGAAATTTTCTACTCCCCAATCCTATAAATAAGAGTATTCACTTCCATTCAAGGGGGTTGAAGAAGGTGAAAGAAGGGCTGTGCTGGAGGATTGAGTTCTTGATGTTCTTTGTATTTTCTATTTTCTTTTTACTTAGTTTGATTATGCTCTCTTCTTCCCCTTTCAACTCTAATACCCTTCACATGGAGGGGTAAAACCATTGAGTGATCGGGGAAGGGGGAGTTTCTCTTTTGTAATGTCGGAGTTTTGTGCTTAAATGTAAAACCTTATCTTTATTATGAATGACATCTATTATCAGTGTTTCCCAATTCTCTTAATGCGATCGTGTTTTGAGTTTGGTGTATTCATTTTTAATAGCTTTGGTTAAAGACTTTTTATCTCCCTCTGCCTAGTGCAATTTGTCTCGATCGAGCAGATTGTGTTAGGTGGTGAGTGTCTAACGATCGTTGGCACGTGTGTGGAACTAGTAAACTTTTTCTAGAGTTCTAGGGAGTAACAATTCCCGATCGGGACTTGCCTTAGTTGTTTAGGAATTGTTTATGAACTTCCATGCACATAGGAGTGAGTTCTATTTTCTTCTTTAATCAAGGGTGATAGATGACTCGATCGAGGAGTCTTTCATTTGTCATTCAAAAGGAAGAGAGGTGAGATGATATTTGTGACTATGATGACATTAGAAAAGGTGATCCTACCCTGACCCCATCACTCTCTTCATCCATTAGTGTTCAACCTTTCATTTCAATTGCTTGTTTTATTTTTCAACTCAAACAACTTTCAAAAAGAACCTTTTCTTCTTTCTTTAATTTAAGTGACAAATATAATTGTTGTGCACTCCTCTCTGGAGACAACTTAGGTTACCCACTTTACTGCATTTTAACTTAGGTTTTATTTGTTTTTGTCACACCACACGACAGGCACGTGTCAAAACTTGGCGCCGTTGCCGGGGAGGCTGTGCCAACAATCTAATTCTAACATTTTGTAAATATTTTCATTTATTTTATTTAAAAAAAATCTAAAAAAATCCATGATGTATGCCAACTGCAATTATTCTTCTTGGATTGATTACTCACAGTTTCAGGGACAAATGGTTTATAATTACGAGGAAGCCCTCTTTCAAAAGCTTGATGAGCTCACTATTTTGGCCAAGCAAATGATGAATGACCATGTCACAGGTATCTCGCTTCAAGAACTGATGGACATGGTGAATCAAGTCAACATTGATTATCAAAGATTGAAGTCCATAGAGAAGGATACATTAGATCAAGAACCTCAACCTGAACCAAAACCTGAGCCATTAGTGGAAGTGTATTCCCCTATTATACTTGATGTTGAAGAACCAATAAGTACAAGAGATCAACAAGATCTAGATGAATTCTGGAAGGAGTGTGAGGAACTACTTGATTCCCCAGTTCCTCATGATGTAGAAGATTCATCATCATTGAAGGAATACACCACCAACATGGTTGAATTTGAAGAGAATGTTGAGAAGCCTGACTACCCTCCTCCATCTGCTACCACTCTACTTCAAGAAGAACTTCCCACTGAAGAAGCAAATGAAGTCGAGAAACCTCAGGGAGATGATCTTTCCTTGAACTCATTATATTCTAATTTTATTGAATCTGAATTGAGTATCACCTCCCCTTGCTTGAAATTTTCAGATTTGGACAACTCATTTATTTTGTTTGCAGACAAGGAAGAAAAGGAAGATGCGCTTAAAGAGGATAATTTGGAGCTCCCCAAACATGTTGATAATCTATTAGAGGGAGTTCAAGAGGGAATCCAAGTGTATTGGGCAAAGGAAAAAGTGATGCAAGATGATTACTTTGAAAGGGAAGAATTCGATATTGATTCTTCATGCTTTAACTGTGTTCAAATAGAATTAAACTCTAACATTTCCTTTGATTTTTCCAATGATGCAGCATACCATCAGAAATCACTTGAGAATGAAGAGATGGTTGTGAAATTGGAAACCAAGAAATATGGGGACTCGTTCTTTATCCTACCCCCACCAAGAAAATTTTATCTTATTGTACTAGGGGTGGATTTGGTGTACTATACCCATGGTGTCCTCAACAAAAAGGATGAAGTACATGATGTGAAGAAGAAGTTTTATTGGTTCATCATAAAGAAACTCAACCCACCATCAGATTGGGGATAACCAACTGAAACTGCCCATCTGGAGGCAGTCAAAACCCAGGGCCCACTTGGGGGATTAAACCAAGATCTATCCTTCTTTTCTCATCTTATTTCTATTTTCATTTTTTTAATAAATTTCTTATGTTTTCTTTTGTTCTTTTTCTTGTAGGTTTTTAGTGTGCAACACTTAGGAGCTTAACTCAATGTTGCATTACCAATAAGTCAGGTTGTACCTCTCCTTTACACTTGTTTGCTGCTGTGATTCATTCTAAAATCTGCTTACATGTTAAATCCAATTAAATGCATTGAGGACACTGCATCATTTAAGTTTGGGGGAGGGAAACTTTGTAATTTTGGATTTTCATTTTTTGTTTGTTTTCAAAAAAAAAATTGTGATTTTTCAAATTTTGTGTGTGTTTATTTTTCAGTTTTTTTTTTTGGTGTGTTTTTGAAACTTTTGAGCTGAAATGATTATCATTGCTATTTTTGAAACCCATGTCATTGAGTGAACCAATTTATTCCATGAAATTGAGCTTAAATGAATGCTGAAAATGATTTTGTTTCAAGTTCAATTCTATGTGAATTTCATGAAAAGTACTCAGATTTTTGAATCCCATGCCACATCTCACTGTCATTATCTTTAAAATCATTTTCCTGTGAGGATTCTAAACCATTATTGTATATTCTTTTCATTCACCTCACTTCTTGAGAGAACCAGACCATGCTTGTTTTAACCAGAATTTGATTCATTCCTTTCAAAACTTGAGGGTTTGGGGTGCATGTGTTTTAAATGATTGAGGCGTTTCTTTGGTTTGAAATCCCCCTTTTCAAGATAATCCCTTTCATTCTGGCCTACCTTGTAAATTAATCCTTATAGCCCATAGAATCCATGAACAGCCTGTTAGGTTAGCCACATTACAAGCCAATTTTCCTTTTCCAACCTGCTCTTGAAGTGAAATTGCATGATCTAGTTGAACTTAAGTGTTGGGGAAGCTGTCTTGTGTTGTGCTACCTCATTTGGTGAAACTTTGGGTGGAAATTAAAATGCTGAAGAGATGTGTGTGCTGATGAAAAAACATCATGTTTAAAGCTGTGCCTTTTCTGGAGCTTTCATGATAAAAGAAGCTGTGCCTTTCTGGAGCTTCTAATAGAGGAAGAAAGCTGTGCCTTTTCTGGAGCTTTCAAGAAAATCATGCTTAAGAAGATTGAAATTTGTGCTGCGAAGATATTTGAACATTTCTTGATATTTCCTGATGATGGAGCTGAATTTCTAATAAGTGGAGTGAGGAGGATACCATACTTGAGTGAAAATTAGAATTGTGCAATTTTGCTTCAAAAAGAGCCAAGCCTTCCTCATTCAGCCTCAGAATTTTTCACATAAAAATCCTACCAACCAAAAGCCACAGAACAACCTTGCAAAGTCCTCATGATAAACAAATGTCCTTGACTCACATAGGGTGGAGAAGTAGGAGTTTTTCAATCCTATGGTGACCCTTGCATTGGTTTGGATGAGAAAAGCTTTGTTGAAAATTGATATTTGTGAGATGAGAGAAAATTAATGTGAGGTAGGTGTCTTGTGTGCATGGGAGGAGAAATGAAGAGGAAAAATATTGAATTATCTGATTTGAGAACTTGGAATAATGGTTATGGATGAGGCATGATAACTTTTATTTCTTGGTGTGGAATTGGTGAATCTCAATGGCATGTGTTTCGAATTTGGTTTGATTTGATTTTGATTTTGACTTGTCCGGGAGTCCAAGTGCTAAGTGTGGGGGAATTGATAAAGATAATATTTTCATAATTTTTAATATGTGTTTCAATGATTTATCCCCTTCCAATTAATCAATTTGATCTGATTTGCATCATTTTAGTATTTTTGGTGAATTATGGGCTTAATTGTGGAAATTGGTTAATTCTGGAAATTTAGCAGTTTTGTGGAGCTTCTGTATTTCGGGCATATATTTTATATTTTTGATCCAAATTGTATGATTCCTTTTTTTGTAGGGTTTCTATCATCTTGGGCTTCATTTTATCCTTCTGGACCCAAAGCTCAATCCATCATTTGGAAGCTCAAATTCAGCTCACAAACCAGGCCTCGAAAACTGTGTACAGATTTGGAATGTTTTAATGATGAGCTTGTATCTCGAAGCGGACCGATCCAATGGAGCTGATATTCGACAAGGAGCTGTAATAGGAATTAATGAACATCTTTCATTAAGGAGTCCACGTCTGAATCGGCTGTTTTCAAGATCTTAATGTCATGGGAAGTTGGAGTTGTGGAAGACGAAGAGTCACCTGGACAGAATTAAATATCCGGAGTAATGTGGCCATATCTCCTTCATACGTGGACCAATTAAGCTCAAATTTTGTGGGTCGACAGAGGAGCTGGAGGGGAACAACTTTGAAGAAGGAACAATTCTCAAAATCGGTCATTTAATATGCCAACCGGACTCAAACTTTCGGGGGAGTAATTTTGGAGGGAAATTTTCTACTCCCCAATCCTATAAATAAGAGTATTCACTTCCATTCAAGGGGGTTGAAGAAGGTGAAAGAAGGGCTGTGCTGGAGTATTGAGTTCTTGATGTTCTTTGTATTTTCTTTTTACTTAGTTTGATTATGCTCTCTTCTTCCAATTTCAACTCTAATACCCTTCACATGGAGGGGTAAAACCTTTGAGTGATCGGGGAAGGGGGAGTTTCTCTTTTGTAATGTCGGAGTTTTGTGCTTAAATGTAAAACCTTATCTTTCTTATGAATGACATCTATTATCAGTGTTTCCCAATTCTCTTAATGCGATCGTGTTTTGAGTTTGGTGTATTCATTTTTAATAGCTTTGGTTAAAGACTTTTTATCTCCCTCTGCCTAGTGCAATTTGTCTCGATCGAGCAGATTGTGTTAGGTGGTGAGTGTCTAACGATCGTTGGCACGTGTGTGGAACTAGTAAACTTTTTCTAGAGTTCTAGGGAGTAACAATTCCCGATCGGGACTTGCCTTAGTTGTTTAGGAATTGTTTATGAACTTCCATGCACATAGGAGTGAGTTCTATTTTCTTCTTTAATCAAGGGTGATAGATGACTCGATCGAGGAGTCTTTCATTTGTCATTCAAAAGGAAGAGAGGTGAGATGATATTTGTGACTATGATGACATTGCAAAAGGTGATCCTACCCTGACCCCATCACTCTCTTCATCCATTAGTGTTCAACCTTTCATTTCAATTGCTTGTTTTATTTTTCAACTCAAACAACTTTCAAAAAGAACCTTTTCTTCTTTCTTTAATTTAAGTGACAAATATAATTGTTGTGCACTCCTCTCTGGAGACAACTTAGGTTACCCACTTTACTGCATTTTAACTTAGGTTTTATTTGTTTTTGTCACACCACATGACAGGCACGTGTCAAAACTTGGCGCCGTTGCCGGGGAGGCTGTGCCAACAATCTAATTCTAACATTTTGTAAATATTTTCATTTATTTTATTTAAAAAAATCTAAAAAAATCCATGATGTATGCCAACTGCAATTATTCTTCTTGGATTTATTACTCACAGTTTCAGGGACAAATGGTTTATAATTACGAGGAAGCCCTCTTTCAAAAGCTTGATGAGCTCACTATTTTGGCCAAGCAAATGATGAATGACCATGTCACAGGTATCTCGCTTCAAGAACTGATGGACATGGTGAATCAAGTCAACATTGATTATCAAAGATTGAAGTCCATAGAGAAGGATACATTAGATCAAGAACCTCAACCTGAACCAAAACCTGAGCCATTAGTGGAAGTGTATTCCCCTATTATACTTGATGTTGAAGAACCAATAAGTACAAGAGATCAACAAGATCTAGATGAATTCTGGAAGGAGTGTGAGGAACTACTTGATTCCCCAGTTCCTCATAATGTAGAAGATTCATCATCATTGAAGGAATACACCACCAACATGGTTGAATTTGAAGAGAATGTTGAGAAGCCTGACTACCCTCCTCCATCTGCTACCACTCTACTTCAAGAAGAACTTCCCACTGAAGAAGCAAATGAAGTCGAGAAACCTCAGGGAGATGATCTTTCCTTGAACTCATTATATTCTAATTTTATTGAATCTGAATTGAGTATCACCTCCCCTTGCATGAAATTTTCAGATTTGGACAACTCATTTATTTTGTTTGCAGACAAGGAAGAAAAGGAAGATGCGCTTAAAGAGGATAATTTGGAGCTCCCCAAACATGTTTATAATCTATTAGAGGGAGTTCAAGAGGGAATCCAAGTGTATTGGGCAAAGGAAAAAGTGATGCAAGATGATTACTTTGAAAGGGAAGAATTCGATATTGATTCTTCATGCTTTAACTTTGTTCAAATAGAATTAAACTCTAACATTTCCTTTGATTTTTCCAATGATGCAGCATACCATCAGAAATCACTTGAGAATGAAGAGATGGTTGTGAAATTGGAAACCAAGAAATATGGGGACTCGTTCTTTATCCTACCCCCACCAAGAAAATTGTATCTTATTGTACTAGGGGTGGATTTGGTGTACTATACCCATGGTGTCCTCAACAAAAAGGATGAAGTACATGATGTGAAGAAGAAGTTTTATTGGTTCATCATAAAGAAACTCAACCCACCATCAGATTGGGGATAACCAACTGAAACTGCCCATCTGGAGGCAGTCAAAACCCAGGGCCCACTTGGGGGATTAAACCAAGATCTATCCTTCTTTTCTCATCTTATTTCTATTTTCATTTTTTTAATAAATTTCTTATGTTTTCTTTTGTTCTTTTTCTTGTAGGTTTTTAGTGTGCAACACTTAGGAGCTTAACTCAATGTTGCATTACCAATAAGTCAGGTTGTACCTCTCCTTTACACTTGTTTGCTGCTGTGATTCATTCTAAAATCTGCTTACATGTTAAATCCAATTAAATGCATTGAGGACACTGCATCATTTAAGTGTGGGGGAGGGAAACTTTGTAATTTTGGATTTTCATTTGTTGTTTGTTTTCAAAAAAAAAATTGTGATTTTTCAAATTTTGTGTGTGTTTATTTTTCAGTTTTTTTTTTGGTGTGTTTTTGAAACTTTTGAGCTGAAATGATTATCATTGCTATTTTTGAAACCCATGTCATTGAGTGAACCAATTTATTCCATGAAATTGAGATTAAATGAATGTTGAAAATGATTTTGTTTCAAGTTCAATTCTTTGTGAATTTCATGAAAAGTACTCAGATTTTTGAATCCCATGCCACATCTCACTGTCATTATCTTTAAAATCATTTTCCTGTGAGGCTTCTAAACCATTATTGTATATTCTTTTCATTCACCTCACTTCTTGAGAGAACCAGACCATGCTTGTTTTAAACATAATTTGATTCATTCCTTTCAAAACTTGAGGGTTTGGGGTGCATGTGTTTTAAATGATTGAGGCGTTTCTTTGGTTTGAAATCCCCCTTTTCAAGATAATCCCTTTCATTCTGGCCTACCTTGTAAATTAATCCTTATAGCCCATAGAATCCATGAACAGCCTGTTAGGTTAGCCACATTACAAGCCAATTTTCCTTTTCCAACCTGCTCTTGAAGTGTAATTGCATGATCTAGTTGAACTTAAGTGTTGGGGAAGCTGTCTTGTGTTGTGCTACCTCATTTGGTGAAACTTTGGGTGGAAATTAAAATGCTGAATAGATGTGTGTGCTGATGAAAAATCATCATGTTTAAAGCTGTGCCTTTTCTGGAGCTTTCATGATAAAAGAAGCTGTGCCTTTCTGGAGCTTCTAATGGAGGAAGAAAGCTGTGCCTTTTCTGGAGCTTTCAAGAAAATCATGCTTAAGAATATTGAAATTTGTGCTGCGAAGATATTTGAACATTTCTTGATATTTCCTGATGATGGAGCTGAATTTCTACTAAGTGGAGTGAGGAGGATACCATACTTGAGTGAAAATTAGAATTGTGCAATTTTGCTTCAAAAAGAGCCAAGCCTTCCTCATTCAGCCTCAGAATTTTTCACATAAAAATCCTACCAACCAAAAGCCACAGAACAACCTTGAAAAGTCCTCATGATAAACAAATGTCCTTGACTCACATAGGGTGGAGAAGTAGGAGTTTTTCAAACCTATGGTGACCCTTGCATTGGTTTGGATGAGAAAAGCTTTGTTGAAAATTTATATTTGTGAGATGAGAGAAAATTAATGTGAGGTAGGTGTCTTGTGTGCATGGGAGGAGAAATGAAGAGGAAAAATATTGAATGATCTGATTTGAGAACTTGGAATAATGGTTATGGATGAGGCATGATAACTTTTATTTCTTGGTGTGGAATTGGTGGATCTCAATGGCATGTGTTTCGAATTTGGTTTGATTTGATTTTGATTTAGACTTGTCCGGGAGTCCAAGTGCTAAGTGTGGGGGAATTGATAGAGATAATATTTTCATAATTTTTAATATGTGTTTCAATGATTTAACCCCTTCCAATTAATCAATTTGATCTGATTTGCATCATTTTAGTATTTTTGGTGAATTATGGGCTTAATTGTGGAAATTGGTTAATTCTGGAAATTTAGCAGTTTTGTGGAGCTTCTGTATTTCGGGCATATATTTTATATTTTTGATCCAAATTGTATGATTCCTTTTTTTGTAGGGTTTCTATCATCTTGGGCTTCATTTTATCCTTCTGGACCCAAAGCTCAATCCATCATTTGGAAGCTCAAATTCATCTCACAAACCAGGCCTCGAAAACTGTGTACAGATTTGGAATGTTTTAATGATGAGCTTGTATCTCGAAGCTGACCGATCCAATGGAGCTGATATTCGACAAGGAGCTGTAATAGGAATTAGTGAACATCTTTCATTAAGGAGTCCACGTCTGAATCGGCTGTTTTCAAGATCTTAATGTCATCGGAAGTTGGAGTTGTGGAAGACGAAGAGTCACCTGGACAGAATTAAATATCCGGAGTAATGTGGCCATATCTCCTTCATACGTGGACCAATTAAGCTCAAAGTTTGTGGGTCGACAGAGGAGATGGAGGGGAACAACTTTCAAGAAGGAACAATTCTCAAAATCGGTCATTTAATATGCCAACCGGACTCAAACTTTCGGGGGAGTAATTTTGGAGGGAAATTTTCTACTCCCCAATCCTATAAATAAGAGTATTCACTTCCATTCAAGGGGGTTGAAGAAGGTGAAAGAAGGGCTGTGCTGGAGGATTGAGTTCTTGATGTTCTTTGTATTTTCTATTTTCTTTTTACTTAGTTTGATTATGCTCTCTTCTTCCCCTTTCAACTCTAATACCCTTCACATGGAGGGGTAAAACCTTTGAGTGATCGGGGAAGGGGGAGTTTCTCTTTTGTAATGTCGGAGTTTTGTGCTTAAATGTAAAACCTTATCTTTCTTATGAATGAAATATATTATCATTGTTTCCCAATTCTCTTAATGCGATCGTGTTTTGAGTTTGGTGTATTCATTTTTAATAGCTTTGGTTAAAGACTTTTTATCTCCCTCTGCCTAGTGCAATTTGTCTCGATCGAGCAGATTGTGTTAGGTGGTGAGTGTCTAACGATCGTTGGCACGTGTGTGGAACTAGTAAACTTTTTCTAGAGTTCTAGGGAGTAACAATTCCCGATCGGGACTTGCCTTAGTTGTTTAGGAATTGTTTATGAACTTCCATGCATATAGGAGTGAGTTCTATTTTCTTCTTTAATCAAGGGTGATAGATGACTCGATCGAGGAGTCTTTCATTTGTCATTCAAAAGGAAGAGAGGTGAGATGATATTTGTGACTATGATGACATTACAAAAGGTGATCCTACCCTGACCCCATCACTCTCTTCATCCATTACTGTTCAACCTTTCATTTCAATTGCTTGTTTTATTTTTCAACTCAAACAACTTTCAAAAAGAACCTTTTCTTCTTTCTTTAATTTAAGTGACAAATATAATTGTTGTGCACTCCTCTCTGGAGACAACTTAGGTTACCCACTTTACTGCATTTTAACTTAGGTTTTATTTGTTTTTGTCACACCACACGACAGGCACGTGTCAAAACTTTTTGGGGCCATTAATATAATTGTTGTGCACTCCTCTCTGGAGACAACTTAGTGTTTTTTTTAAAATTATTCACTGATAATTTTCTAATATATTGATTTGAGTGTATTTAGGTGTATTTTTTAAGAGTTTTTTGTTTTAAAATGAATATAAGGTGTTGTATCATAGTTTTTTTTTAAAGGAAAAAAATTATATTTCTTAAGTATTTATCAAAAAAATATCATTTATAACTTCATAAAATGGGTTTCATTAGAGTATAAATTTCATGAAATGAGCCCCTTTGAATTTTTTATTTAAAATTAAATTGTTGGTGATATTACATGAGATAATGAATTTATCTTAGATAGGAGATGTGTTTCCTATATTGTATTTTTTATGATAAATGGGAATCCTCTCGAAAAATTGTTCATGGTGGAGTTGGTTTTATTATTATTGGTTTTTATATGTTTTCACTTTTTCATTGAGGTTTTGTATAACTGATTTCTTGGATTATATTACTCACCCTCATTAGTTAATCATGGGAACTTGTAGTGCTTTGGTAGGGAACACTAGGGAAAGTTCCACTTAGAATTTGGATATTCTCTACATAACCTTTGGATTATACTAAAACACTAACTAAATGATACTATGATATATGTGTGACTACCAAATGACATAATTTAGTTATCCCACAAGTCCCATGTGGTACTAGATATAGTTGGTTATCATTGGATATGATGGGATCAATCGTGATATAGTATTTTGATCCTAAGTTGAATTGGCATTAGTTTCCCGAGGTACAATCCCTTGATTTTATTTATATTTTGTTGTCATGTTTTATTTTTTAGACATTACAATTGTTTGAAATTTTTTACCTTTATTTTTATTAAGTTGATTGTATTACTTCATATTATTGTTTTAATATAAAAATATACTCCAACTTATGTGTAATTTAATGTTTCTTGATTAATTATTATTGTTCTCATGTTCACCACCTTTGGGTTTTTCCATTATTTTAAAAAGTATGATCTTATCTTTGTGAGGGTTATTTAGGTAATTTTAAAAAAATTAATTAAAAAGATGGTGGTTTTTTATTACATTTAAAATAGGGGAATTACAAATAATATCTTTAAAATTAATTATCTTACTATAAATTACATATGTTTTTAAATGTTGTAAAAAAATTATGAATAAATAGGTGATTTTTTTATATTGATAAAATAGGAATTTGATTGATGTTCTCATGTGATTCTTGTTTACTAAAAATGTAAATCATACTTATATAGATGTATTTCAGTGCTATCAAGAAATGAATTTATGTTCAAAGATTGTGCATGGGTTGTGAGGAGGATATATAATTGGATTTCTTTCTCACATGTGTATATTTAGGTAGAGTGTTGTTCCATTGGGTTTAGCGGTTATTATTGGTGTTCAAGATAGACTATGGTAATGGTTCTAGGAAACAAATTATATTTATTAACACGTGGAGATGGATAATATTGTTATTTATTTTATTTTGGGATTTTATTTTTCTTATGTACTATTCCATGTCATCATTTATTTTAGAAATTTCTGGATCATGTTGGATTCTATATTAAATTAGATATTTATTTATTGATATATGTTGGTTCTACATGTTAGATTTGTTTTATGATTGATGAGTTATATTATATTTTTAACACCTCATTTGGTTCAACTTATTATTTAAAACTAGTTATTTTGTATTTGTACTATTCTAAGTTATGGATAGGTCATTTCAAACTTCTTGGGGTACATATAATGATATTCTTGTCTCATTAAGTAAAATATTTCCCAATTATATATGTTTTATTCTTAGAAACTAGTTTCCTTCCCATGGGGATCGAGAATTCCCTTTAGTACATGTCACGATCCCACCCAGGTGCCTAATTTTGAGGTATCATGGGTTGGTTCCTGAAATAATTAATCTATCTCATCCAAGATTTATGGGTCATTAAAATCTTATTCATACATAAATCACCATCACCATCTTCCAAGATTAGTGGATAAGGAGGATTATGGTATCTTTCATCCCACTCTAACCCCAAATAAAGGGTGAGTGTAAAGTAAATAAACCAATGTATTTTTTCACCATTAATATCCATATGTAAAATGTATTATTACATCTCAATGTTGATGATTACTCATAATTAATCACCCCATTCATAAAAAAGGATCCTACAATCATCATCTCAAGACTTATCATGTTGTAGTCCAGCTATTATATCCACTTCAAATGATTTCTACTTCCAAAAATCACAGAGAATAAAAAATAATCCAATAGTAAATAAATGTTAGTATCTAATTATATTTATATCCATATCATAATATATGATATCTCACTCTCCTCATAATTTTTTTGGAGTTATTGGAAGTAACTCATTATGATTATATTAGGATCCCCTCTCTAATTCCAAACAATATAGATCATTATCATAAATATTTCTCCGTGTTATTATTTAAATACTATATCACCAGCTGGGGTGGGAAAGTTCAAGTGGGATGGGCCTACGAGTCATGTATTGGGCATGATATGCCTCTGGGCCTTTGGGTCATGTAATGCGAGTCAGTCGGGCCTTGTACCTTGGGCCTACAGGTCATGTACGGGTTCCCCTTAACCCTTTAAAAGGGGGATTATCGACAATAAAATAAAAATAAAGAAGTCCTTTGGGCCATTCGAGCTATATCACCATCCCTCTATTTCATTCATTCACAAATCATTCACAAATTAATTCCAATTTATCCAATATTATGTCACACTATCTGAGGGAATTTCATCCCTCATTGTCGTATCATTATTACCTTCCAATATTTATTTATAATTTTATTCACCATTACCACCCTTTCAAAATTCAATCACTCTATCCACATCTATAATCAAAATAAAATTTATTCAAATACATGATATAAATGTTCTAATTTATATCATCGAGATAAATATACAAATTTATATTCCAACCACATCTTTTAGTCAAACATAAATTCTTTTAATCTAAAAATTTTTTAAGATAATTTTCATTCATCATTTGTACTTTATTTATCCTTGTAATAATCCTCTTTCAGTAATGTTACTATAATCATTACTTTTAATTCATTAATTTACCCTCAATCATTCTATTCGTATATGATCATTTTATATAAATCATTTTCCAAAAATTAATTTTATAAATTAATCAAATAATTAATTATAAAACAGAATGATTTTTTCCTATACTCTAAACACTTTTCATATTCATTGGAATTTTATCACATACCACTCAATAACTCTCATGATTAAGTAACTAAACCAAGTGAGCAATTCAATGTTAAATTATTTCGTTTAAGAATAAATAATTTTATATTGTTATTATTATCAAATATAAATATTTTATATAGTCAAAAAATGAAATTTGGATATATCACTTAAACACTTCTTATTGCATAGAATTTAACTAAATCACAATCCAGATACATAGTAGATAGTATCAATGATACAACAATACCCTTCATTTTCAATTTTATTCAATTATTATTATTTTATTATAATAATTTTTTCAATTATTTAATCATGAAAACCATAATGTACCCATCAATTTTTCCCTAAATGTCTAAAATTTGACTCAACAAATTTAGGGATATTCCAAGGAATCCAATGTATTTTACTTCACTAAATTTTTGGGGTTATTGCACACAAATTTGAACATTTAGGTCTCAAATTATCATAGATTACTACATGCAACCCCATGTAGTCTCACATGTTTCCCAATTGTAGAATCATTATGCTCACTCTCAGTCATCTGATCTGAGATTATATGTGTTAGATCGAGTTGCATCATGTGCACCTTATATTGACCCTTGGGTTATTTATAGTTCTCTAATATGATGATTTGATGGATGGAAATTAGTTCAAATAATAACCAATTTAGAGCCCCCATATGGTTGTGTATCCCATAGGGTTCCATCCAATCACAACAACCAAATGGATTATGTTACTCAGGACAATGTCATCACCCACATCTCCTATGGTTGACACGACAGTAGCTCAACTGTCTAAAAAATTGATCAAACAATCACTCAAGATCATTCTATCAAGTCTTAACATCACATTTCACCCCCCCCCATCCATGGACTTACATGTCACCATCTAGTTCATCTAATCAGAAATAAAATGTTTTAAATCTCTCAACATATCACCATTAGAGCCATATTATCCATTTCCACCTATAGTTGAATCTAGAGTGGTAAATAACTTGTATCTACTCAACAATACATGTAATGGGATATCTCAATGTCCTAAGACCAAATATGGGATCCTTTTTCTATGAATCTTTCATTTAATTGGTCAAAATTAATAGATAATATGAGAATATAGAAATATAAAATCGAAATTTAGTCACAAATTATATCAATAATTGGAGTGATTCTAGTGGCATGAGATTCATTTCACTAATAAATTTATAAATGTATATGGAAGGATTAAAAATTATTTCATATAAAATTGTTATTAATATATTATCAAAATAAGGCTTTAAACCTCTCTATGAGTTTCTTTAAAATTTATCAATTATAATATTATGAACCCAAATAAATTGGATTAATTTCATTATTTTTTCTGAAATCAAATGTTTTATCCGCATTTCAAAACTAATACATTCACCTGAATTAGAGAAGATTCTCTCCCTAAAACATTTCACTAATATTCCATGAATTTTTTGCCTTGGTTTTAATATTTCAAATGAATACCATTTCATTTAAAAAAATAAAATCATACAAAAATTTTATCTCTAAATTCAAATAATAATCCATAGGATTTGAAGTGTAAAGATTGAGATAAAAAATAACCCATTGGATCAAAGAATCATATATGTTTTGTAATGATGCATAATTTATCACGTCATAAAACTAATTTTGTCTCACTCCTTTATGGTGGATCTAATATCCAAAAATTCTAGCTCCTCTCATAAATACTCTAAAATATAAATTTATAGAAGTTGATATTGGTTATGAATAATTAGTTAATTATTATTTTATTTAATAATTCACTAAAAATTACATAATTGTTATTGTGAAAAACTATAACCAAATCTGATAATGACACAATCACATACCCTTTAGTAAATACCCCATACTAGACTCAATGACATAGTACATTTTATAATATGAAAAAGCTGAATTTACCATTTCTTATATTTTTAATCAAAACAATATATTTTAAAAAAATCACCTATAGTGATCAATCAACCCACCAAATCATATAATTGAAATTCAAATGTGTGTTAATAAATACATATACACTCAATTGGTTTCAGAATATGGTAAATATAAAATACATTCTTATTTGAAGATCTCTATTATTACACCTCTCCACCTTAAAACATATTATAATAGAAATAGAATATATAATAGAAATCAAAATTTAATCATTCATTAATTTCCCATAATAGAAGAGGGGACCCTTGTAATTGATCGATAAAAAATAAATAGAAAATTTTGAGTTGTAATGTATTAAATAATTATTAATAAAATCCTTTCGTGATATTAGGAGAACACATAAATTAATCACTCCTCATTTAGATAACCATATCAAGGGTTTACTCTAGAAAATTTCATTTTTTAACTAAACATGGGGTAAAATCACATATCTAATATCAATACTGACAGAATAACCTAACTATCCTAAGTATTAACTATATTGGTACTCTTAAAGGACTAAATATATAATCCACTTACACATCTACTAAAGCATCATATTTTAAAATATCCAAGATACAATTACTCGATACTATGAGTCCCTATCAACAAATTCATCCATGCCTCATCAACATTCATTATCCATCCATAGAAAGGAATCAAACTACACAAATTTTATTAAATGCTCAAGGTTACTATGATAATACCTTTTTTTAGAATTGATATCCTCACCAACCAGCTCCTCTAAGTGATCATATGAATTAAACAACATCAATAGTTGAATAAAAAATACTTGATGAATCCATAAAATCTATAATGGTATGGACCTATAAACACTTTACTTTGTTTTTTCCAATGTTTTGGTCTAGTTTGGATGTCTTTAGAGACTCTGTGGTCCAAAAAATTCTACATCGCGATTTGGTGCTTGTCATGGAAGGCCTCATGTACTCTTGTCTGAAACAGGGATTGTTGAATGGATTGTAATCAATTTTGGAAGACATAGTGCGGGAAAAGCTCCCTGGGTGTGGAAAAAAATCCTTAGTTCATAATGTTTTAGTATATAGTGCTCAATATTACCATGTTCATGACCAGTTCATGGTGGAAGTCATGATAGAAATTATAATTTCTTTTAAAATCAAGAAACAAGAACATTCTTCCTTAAATCTTGACCGGTGTAAAGGGGAAATTTTTGATGAATTATTTGAATTTTAAATTAACTTTTAATTCAATTTTTTATCCATATTAATCTATCTACTCCCCTAATTTGGGTATTTCTTCAAATTCTACATTCTTTGAAAAACCTAGGGTGTGGTTGGATCATTTCTTACTATGAGTCTTCAGTGACACAAATTTTTACTAGGTAGTATTTTTTTCTACCTATGAGGAACCAATACGTTTACTCATACTATTAAATGATTATTAAATATAACCATTAAGTAATATAAAACAAATATCATAAAGTCTTAGTGTCTTTATAAGACATGGTTTATAAGGTAGCAAAGTGAGGTTTAAAAATGAAATATTTTATTTTATTCTCTATAACATGATCTTAAATATTTTTGAGATCATAAACAACAAGGTAAAACCATTGGAATACATACAAAAAAATTTTGAGTTAAAAATTATTTTAAGTAAATAATCAAGATAGAGAAAAATAATGTGTCAATCAAAAGTATAAGGTGGTTTCATAAAGAGATGTCTTGCGAGTAATCATATGGAATCTATAAGAACCCAGTTTTTCACTCAGGTATGGATCCATTAAATTTCTGTATAAATATTTATTTTTGACCTAATAGGAATTAATAATGAGTTATAAAAGGTCTTGAGGGTTTTTGTGGATTCTATGGATCCTGGAACCCATCTTTTGTGGTAAATAGGGTCTATCGTATGGTTAGAGGAAATAGTGCGAGTAAGACGCACTATTAGATCTAACCGTGTGGATGGTTTTCATATATGGTCAGATCCATATTACATGGTTGGTGCATGGTTTCCATAACATTATTTCCTAACTATTCTGGTTCCCCCTTCTCTAGTTACCCATTCATGGTTAGTTTATGCTTTGGAAAACCATTCGTCCAAACTGTACAAGGGTTAAATTTTGGGTAACTTTAAAATTTTATCCTTAAGGATCTAATTAACCCTACCCATTTTCCATAATCCAAATTCAAATAGGATGAACCTATATATATCTAAAATTGGTGCTTTTAAAATTCCTAACCTAGGTATAAAGATATCTCCTACATCTAGGATACATTTGGGCTTACATTCCTCACGTTGGATGTGCAACGATAAATACTTGAGTCTGTTTGAGCAGTTCTTCATCTCTCTAGCTCTCAACCAAGTTATCGAGGTGAAATATTTATTTCCCTTTCCTCAAACATACCTTGATCCATGATAAATTAAAGGGCTAATACTAGATGAGGATATTCATTCAAGCCTAAGTTGGATGGTCTATAACTCATCCCTTATGTTTGTTGATTTTGGAATTATCATGTGGGGATCACCAATTCATCGAGTGTAATTTACTAAATTTATGTTCAATTCAAATAATCATGAGAAAATTATAGTTATGATATTTATAAAATTGGGATTAGTTGTTATTTTTTAATCACACAACCCAATCCATCTCATATATAATTTTTTTCATAATTCTCCTTTTATTGTTTTGAGATGTTTGAGCCATCGTTTGGGTGTGCCTTGGATTGACCATTCTAATGGTATGGTTTCCAATACTAAATTGATTGATTTAATTTACTAACTATATAATTTCAAGTACAATGTATTCCCACCACTTGAACCACCTATGGTAAGTTCTTCAATTTGATAATTAAATGTTAACTGGAAATTGTCATGTTTACCAAGAATATGAAATTGTCTTATTATATGTAAATGAATGATTAGTTGCATGTCGGTTGCACCCATTACATGTTTATGGAAGGTAGCAGAGTGAACCGTAATTATTTAATATTTCCTTAAATTTATTTTATAATGGTTTCCTACTACATGGCCTTATCACACTAATGAAAGATATGGATTGAACCAAATAGATTTATTGATTAATTATGACTTGATTAAAGTGTTGATTGCTACTTAGACTTTTCACAATAATAATAATTCTTGAACCAGTTGAAATATTATATGAATTCATTATTAAACAGGAGTGTAAAGACCTGATCTAGCCTTGGATTCCTTAGGGAATGCCTTGAGCACTTGGGAACCCCGTTCCAATTCAAGGATGCAGCTTTCATTGGTTGAGACCCACCTGAAACATGATCTTTGTCCATCGTTGGATACCACATATGACATCATAGGATCACATCAATATTGTTACAGGATACCTTGGATACACTCCTTGGATCCAACATTGAAAAGTAGGTACCATGGTTAAATCAAATCATGCCTAGTCATTTCTTAGCCATGTTTTAGCTCAATTGAACTCCTTGGAATTAGTAGGTGTCTTATTATGTAACTTCTTAGACTATGCTCCTTGTATTACACTCCTACCCCTTTTTCAAAATACATTTTTTACTGAGTTAGAGACCCTTGAGGTCTACGTTGCCTTGGTTATTACCATGGAACTTCATTAATAAATATCATTACAGTTTTCCTTGTTACATATCAGACCCTTCACCATGGTTATCATTTTACATATTTATAAACTTTTAATAATCAAATATTGAACTGGTTATATGTTTAAACACCCGATAAGGGATAAAGAAGGTACTTGGTTTTTTAGTTACATTTTAATTATTTAAATTATATATGCATGTCGGCACACTATTATATTTCCATTACATTGGTAGATGTTATAGACATTATTGGTGGTGGCCCACTAAGATTTATCTCACACCCTATTCAAACGCCATTGGTACTCATAGAACTACATGAATGAAGGTGTTGATAAAGGGAAACCTATGGCTTCAAACACTTTATTTCTTGCTGTATTAATATGGAGCTGATGGAAGATAACCATGCTAGAGCTCAGGATGCTTGGTACAGTTTATGTATTTACTATTTTTCTAATTTGGATTTTTATATATTTTTTTGGATTTGTATCCATGTTTTCCATATTTCTAGTGGCATGATATATATCACCATATGTTGTAGTATGTTATTCTAGTTGATTTTGTTATTGTTACAGTTGTCCCTATTTTCAATTTCACCTTTTGTTACTTATATTACTTCTTTTATTTATATATTGTTCCGATATATTTCATTATTTCACACTCTAGTAATGAGGGAATATTCTCCCCAAGGACACACACTAGGCCCCCACTACTAGTCTCCATCCTATGTCATTTGGGCAGTTGCGCTAGAGGCTATGTGTCCCATCGGAATTGGGGCATCTATTTTGTGGAATCTAGATCTAGGACAACACAATGTGGTATTAGAGAAGGTTTCATTCATGATTTACTATATAATGAAAATATATAGGATAATTGGATTGATTTGAACATGTTTATGAGCCATTATTGGGAATCTTGAACCCATGTTTAGGGTAAAATATGGGTTGCATGAAATATAATTATTTTTCTACTTTTGATTGTTACAGCTGATATCATTTCACTATTGGGTGATGCATATGTTGTGTTGAGGTTATCATTATTACTATGTATGAGGAATTATTTCATCAATTTCTTAATGATATGAGGTAAAGGGTCATTGTTACATGAATTATTAGAGGCACCTAAAATTCACATGCCATGCATATTTCCATACAATATGTGGGCATTTCAAAAATTATGTTTTATGATATTCTTTTGATTGTTTAGTTATGTTTTGATAGTTAGCTTATGCTTGTTTCACTCATGGTTGTGATTGAGTGATTTCATGTCTCAATTCATGAGGTTTATTGGACCTTGTTGGGTGGGATGAGTAATTTATCGAGATGATCTATTATGCTATATATAAATGGGGATCATTTTCAGTGATAAGATGTATGGGAACTGATTCAATGGGAATGGATATCCATTATAAAGTTAAACATGGTATCTAAAATGAAATGGTTTCACATAATTATCCCATGTTTTCATGTTTATGAAACTTAAAGGATCAAACTTGGTAATTAAATATAAAAATAATGTGAAACATGTACTTGAGAACTTATCGATACCTGACTATATAAGTGGGTAGTTTGGGTAGTATGACGGGGGTAGTTAGTTTTCATAAGTTCATCTTCCCTGAGTTTTGATATATACCTTATTAATGTCTTTTCTGAGGCATGTGAATGGAATTTTTAGATGAATGTCTTCATGATGTCCTCATATCATATGCCAGGAAGGTGGCGATGACCATGCTCAGACATGGTGGGCCCTTAGCCACCAGTCATACCTCTAAGAGTTTCAAATGGTGCATCACCTATTATACTTGATTTGGGAACTGATTCTCATGTTTTCTATAGTTTCATATGTTTTTATGTAGTCCATGGATGGTGATCCACAAGCTACACCTAATATGGATAATCTTACTTGTGAGTTCTAGCTGTAACATCCCCCCACCTTCTCGGGTGATCGTGGTCCACAGGATTTTGGTTCTTGTATAGAGGCCACAAAATCTATCTTTTAACATATTTAGACACCTCCAAATTATAGGGTCAAACATTCTCTTACATGTTGTGTGATTCGTTCATGCGCTGGAGGAATGTTATTACATATGCTGGTAATCATTTGAAAATTTTATGGGTTGATTTTCATAATGCCTTCTATGATCATTTCATTCCTCATACACTAAGATCTAATAGATACAATTATTTCATGCATATTGAGAAGTTTTTTGTTCCAATTATATAATATTCAATTCATTTCACTATGTTAAAGCGCTTTTCACCCCTTCTAGCTGGTGATGATCTTTCACGTGCTACACATTTTGAGGATGGGAAACAGTATTTGATCTGTATGCAGGTGATTTTCTTTATCCTGCCTACTTTTTCTAAAATAGTCAATCAAGATGTTATCACTTAGAAAAAGACTAAGGGATTACAATATCACTGGTCATAGAGGATCAGTGCTACGATAGGCGACTAGTTCTCTTGATGGCAGGAAACATTCCCTTGAGGTTTCTCATCAGGACAGTGACAACCAGAGTATCAATATTGATAGCTCTTTGGTGTGTCATAAATTTGGATGATGGGGGAACCTAAAGATTCATTGTGATAGAGACCAAATGGAGTTTTGGGCTTATGACCGTATAGGTAATATTCATATATTATATAGGACCTTTCCAATGGATTTTAGGGGAGAAATATTTGCACCATATTCGCCTTCAAGAGTGGTTTCTTTTGCACCATGTCAATTTGGAAGTTGTAATAAAACCAGTAGTACTTGTCAAGGAAGAATTTGTGGATATTTTATTCAGACTCTTGATTAGTAACAGTGCTAATGGAGAAGTTTTGATCATTATAGTATAACTGTTGTATAGGTCTATGGATCAAGATAGTTTCATTCACTATAGTCGATACCTAAGGATCAATCCATTGGTTCCTCTATATTATGATGTACTATTCTAGTAATCTCCACTAGAGTATCTAATTTATTTGATATAGGTGGTTTTAAATCATTTATCTTCTTATATATCATGGAGAGTCTCGAGATGACATTCTTCAATTTCATTCATGGGGTGGATTGGTTGGTTTAGTATCATGATTTTGTAGAATGATATCACCACATGGTATCTGTTACATTGCCATATGGTAGAAGTTATCTATATAAGGATGAGTGGGATGTACAATTTGGTGGAGCTGGAACAAAACATCCTGGGATAGGTGGAATGACCACCCAGATTGATAATAATTTCTTAGAGAATCAAGGTTTACATCGTGAATATTTACCTCTAGAAGTGGATCATTTCAAGTACATCATTCCTGGTTATTTTTCCGGATTACCACCTTAGAGATAGGTATAATTTATGATTGAGATTGTTCCAAGAGCAGAATTTGTGTCCATTCTTCCATAAATTATGGCACCTACATAGCTTCAAGATATCAAGTGGCAGTAAGAGGATTTGGATCCTTGAGGCTTCATACATCCCAGTACATCCTCTTAGGGTTTGCCTATGGTTTTCACCAATAAGGAAGATTGAGCCTTATGTCTATGAAAATATTACAGAAGTTTGACCCTGCTTTTGGTCAACAACTTCTCTCCATTTCCTCAAATAAATGATCTCTTTAACTAACTCCGAGGATCTAGGGTCTTCTCTATGATCGACCTAAGTTCAGGATATGTTAGGTCCACTAGGTTAAATATGTTGAGAGGGGGTTGAATTAGGGTTTGACATATTAAAACTACTACTCCTTCAGATCTTGTTTTGTCGTTAAACAAAACACACTTCTCTCTTTCTCCCATAGCAATATATTAACTGAAATGAAATTTTTCATTGGACACAATGATTTTTACTTGGCTCTCCCTCACTGGGCTACATCCAGGGATCCTACAACGGTGATGTGTTGATGTACCAAATCCACTAATGATGTCTACCAATTAAAATGTTTGAGATAAATCTTATATTCCCATGTTCACAACCATTACAAGGTTTAGGGTCTTATCACTACATTCCCAAGGGTTACACCCTATGTATCTTTCTCTAGATTACTACTGGTGGAAAATATCATCAACATCCTCTTTCTTAGCTCATTGTTCTTAGAAGATATCCACTCATAGTTTATAGACATGTAGGTCTCTTAATTTTAATGAAATCGCACATATTAAACTATAGAAATTTTCTCTGTTGAAGTCCCAATTTCACCCATAGATGTAATCCACTTTTCCACATTATTTTTGGTTAGTAGAAATTGATTTCATGAACTATTATAGTTCTTTTTCATGCCTCCTTGAGTCCTCCATGAACCACCATGTTTTTTTTGCAAACTACGTAGAAGGAATGATTCACAGACCACTTCCTCCATGTACTACCTCCACTTCCTTCTCCAAATACCACATCTGCATACTGACTCTTGTGAACTACCTCCATGTACTGCCTTTGCTACAACTTCCATGTACCTATTCCACAAACAGTATTCTTTTACCACTTCCTCTTTGGTGTAATTCCTTCTTCTATGGACTACTTATCCCACAGGCCACCTTCATCCTTTATAGATTACAATTCTCCGAAACACCCTTTCACATAATCTCTTCTACAAACTGGTTCATCCTTCACGGAATACTCCTTCGCAAACCACTTTCCAACTTCACCAAAATCCTGGAGTAAATATGTTTTCTTTTGAAAATATCCCTATGTAATTATGGGATTAGTTCTCCTTATATAGGAAAATAGATTTGTAAAATCTGATAATAAAATATTTACAAAATATTTAATGTGGTACTGACTTCACTGTATATTGTTCCTTCCACGAACCATTTCCATAAAAGGTCTGCATACTTCCTTTCTTCCTTCATGGAAGCCCAAATCACCATCTTGTTCTCACCAAAAACAGCCTTTGCAACTTCTCAAAAATCCATCTCTTTTCTGTGAATGATACTCCATCCCATGTATTGAAAGCCTTCTTCATACTGCATGACTTCATCACAAACTGTTTTCTCCCTGCGAACTATTCCCAAACATAGTCTGTGTTTCACACTTCACAGTTCCCTTCCTTTTTTGGTTTCCTTTGACATTCCATGAACCACTTTTCGAATCTGTAAATTGTGCTTCATGGTATTCATATTGTGTATCCTTATGAAGAAATAGTCTTTCTCTAAAAACCAAACTATCAAATTTAATGCCCAAAATTCTATAAAACTCTGCGAAATTGTGCCACCTTATACTTATGCATCTGTGAACACCAACAATACTCATTCAAATCCATCTAGCATTGTAAAAAAATACAATCACACCCAAAACACACTGAGAGGACACATTGAGGTATTTTTACCAAATAAGATATCATCAAGTGAGTAAAATTCCATCAGATATACCTCATGCAGCCATCCATAACAAGTATGGTCAGTATGAGTACATTGTTATTTCATTCGTTCATATGAATTATCTCATTGTTTTTATGGCTATAATGAATAGTGTTTTCCATCCCTATCTCTATTATTTTTCCATGATCAATATGGATTAGATCATGGTGTATTATTATACACATAACGAACATGAAAAACACCTTGAGATCTTTATGAGTATACTGAGAGAGATTTAGTTTTATGTAAACCTTTCTAAGTTCCACATCTATATTGACAAAGTAAGCTTATTTGGTTATATAAGTTCACAATCAAGAATATATGTTGACCTAGAAAAGGTTAGAATTGTAGTTTCCAAGGATCATCACAAGAACGTGTTTGATATAAAGAGTTTATTAGGGCTACTAGAATATTACAAGTGTTTCATACAGGACATTTCCCACCTTGTATCAACTCTATATGCTCTTAAAAATAAAGGTGATAAATTCTTGTGGTTAGAAGAGTACCTAAAATCCTTTCTGGAGCTGAAAGGGAGGCTTGTATTTCCCTTATTATGGATCTACTAGATCTATACAGAGGTCGTACCATATTTTGTTATGCATTAGGCATTAACCTAAGAGTAGTGAAATTACAGGAGGACTGATTCATTTCATATGAATATCAGTAGTTGAGGCCTCATGAGAGAAACCACCTGACACACAATCTTGAGCTTGCAGCAATTTTCCATACCATACATTGCTGGAGACATTATGTGTTAGGTGGGTGCTTTGTGGGGTATACAGAAGCCAAGAGTCTGAAAATATATCTTTACAGAGCATGAAATGAAATTAAGAAAGTAGATATGGGTTGAATATCTACATTACTTTGATTTTGATCTTGGTTATACACATGAGAGGGGAAATGTGGTTGCAGATACACTGAGTCAAAAATCTCAAACACAAGTCCAACAGGAAGCTAGTGATGAATGGAAATTAAAGTCCCTCTTCTCAGAGATACATCTACAGTTTCATGACAGCCCTAAGTAGCCTTACCTCTCCGCCTTGATAGTTACTTATTCCACACTTGAGAAGGATACAGGTGGAACTATTCATATCCTGAGGGATTAGTCATCTGTGAGAGTATATGAGGAGCTGACCCACCTCTAGATTGGTGTGTGGACATAGTAAAAATCGTATGCCTACATGGATGTGTCTAGGATTATAGAGATGTGAGAGAATATTTGATTCATGATTCCCATCATTCTTAGTTGAAATATTATCTATTTATATCAAATATGTATCGAGATATGTGACACTAACTTTGGTGTCCTAGGATGAAATGTTGGATTGCATGCCTTATCACTAGGTGTTCCACCTATTATTAGATGAAGGTGGGGCATCAAAGACTCGTAGTCTTGTTATAGTGGATTACTATCCCAAAATGGAAATGGGAAGATATTTATATGGTTTTTTTAGTCAGCTTACCTAGGTCATCAAGGGTTAGTGACGTAGTATGGATAGTTATTTACTAACTAATGAAATCATCCCACTTCATTCCTATTCGGGATATTTCTCAGTTGATGAGCTTAGAAGGATGTATTTCTATATAATCATACTAATATATGGGGTACCTACTACTATCATTTAACATAGGTATGATCATTTCACCTCATGGTTCTGGTATGGACTATAGAATTCTATGGGAACACATGTGTTTCTATGCACAACTTTTCACCGACATGCTGATGGAAAATCGGAATAGACAATACAGTTTCTAGAGGATACATTCTAAGGATGCTATGGTAGCACGGTCATTTACAGGATGAGAAATGGGAGCGGGTGGCTAACACATGTGCCTAGTGTCTAATGTTTTTTTATCAAAGCATGTTTCTCCACCCTTGAAAGGAGAACTCAATGATGAGTTCTTTTAAGGGGAAGACTGTAAGAACTTGGTTTTTCACTCAAATATGGATCCTTTAAATTTCCTGATAAATCTTTATTTTATAACTAATATGATTTCCTAATTAGTTATTTAAGTTATCTATGGTGTTTGGGTCTTTTTTGAATCCCAGAACACATGTTTCTAAGAAAATTTTTCATGTCACACATTTAGAGAAAATTGTGTGGGTAGGCCACATTGTTAGATCTAACAGTGCGGTTGGTTTGCATCTTTAGGCAGATCCATCTCGCATGGTTGGCACATGGTTTCCCAAACTATGAGGACCAACCATATAGGTGCCTCATCTTCTCTAGGTAATTGTGTAGGGTTGTAAAAAAGTTTGGAAAACCATGTATCTCAACCATGCATAGGCTAAATTTGGGGTAATTTTATATTTTTACCCTTAATGATATAATTAACCCTACCCTTCTTACATAATCAAATTACTAATAGGATAAACCTAAATTTTTTTCATTTTGGATATTTTTTAAGGTCTAACCTAGGGATCAAGATATATTCTTCATCTTGGATCTATTTTAGCTTCTGTTCATCACGTTGGATACACAATTGTAGGTAGTTGAGTCTGTTTGACCCATTCTTTGTCTCTCTTTCTCTCGACCTAGCTATCAACGTGTAATAATTTATAACTATTTCTCTTATATACTCAATTCCAAGAAACATTTGGGGCTAAAAATGGATTATAAGAGTCGTTCAAGCCTATGGTGGGTGGTCTATAACTCATCCCACAATTTCATTGATTTTGGAATTATCGTGTGAGGCCAACCGATTTCATCGGGTGTAGTTTAAGAAATTTATATCTGATGCTTATAATCATTAGAACTATATTGATATTCTATTTCCAAATATATGATTTTTTTTTAGTGGTCACTCCCCCATCTCTACCCATCCCATGTAGGATGTTTTTCCATAGTTGTTGTTTTAGTGTTTTGACTTGTTTGAGTCATCATTTGGCTTTGTCGTGGCTTAAAGTTTATAATGGTTAGCTTTCCAATATTAAGTGGATTTATTTAGTTTATGAATTTCATAATGGAAAGTACCATATATTCTCAACACTTGATCGGACTAAGGTACGTGCTTCAATTTTATAAATAAATTTTAAATGGAAATTGGATAGTATACTAAGTATCTAATTTTTCCTTATTAAATGTAAATGAATGTATGATTTTATGTATGTATCACCCCATCCATGTTGAGGGATGTTAGCAGAGTGACATTGAAATATTTAATATTACGTAAATGTATTTAACAGTGGTTTCCTACTACTTGTCCTTGTCAAACTAATGATAGGCAAGGCATGAACCTAATTGATTAATCAATTAATTATGACTTGATTAAAGGGTTACATGCTACATTTCCAAGTCAAACTAATGAAATTTATGGCTTGAACCAATTGAAATATTATATGTGTCACACCCTAACTTTTTAAAATTAATTTATTTTATTATTTTATGGCCTGGTAATTTTTATTTGGGTTTTGGGTGATCCCATGATTATGATTTCTGAATTTTTTGAGAAAAATGTGTGTTTTGGGTTTAATGGAACTGGGCGCATGGGTAGGGCATGGTTCGGTGATCGTGTAGCCTAACCATTTTTAAAAATAAACTAAAACATAAATGAATAATAAAATAACTATAAAGTAAAATAGGATGAATAATAAAATGGGAAAAAAATTTAAAAAAAAGAAGTTTAATGAAATTTTAGGTAATTGTTTAAATGATAAGAATAATAACATTGTTTGAGATATTATTATTATTATTAGTGTTAAAAATATAAATTTTAATAAGATGCTGTTAATATTATTATTATTATTGTTAATATTTTATTAATTTATTATAACTTTTATTGTTATTTTTATTATAAAATTTTCAATTTCATTATGGTTATTATTATTTGAACAACAAATTGTTATTATCATCATCATTAATTATTATCATTAGATTTGTTAATCATTTAATTAAGAAAAATCATTATAATTGGAGTTTGGGATATAATTTTTATTAAATTTATTATTATTTTTGTGTATTATTAATATTAGTATTACAATTAATATTACTGTTATCATTAATTTTATTAATCCTAAAATTTTTAGTGTTGAGAATATTGTTTTTATTAGACTAAAAATATTTTTGTTAATATGATTATAAATATTAATATTGTTTTAAGTTAGTTTTATTTTTATCTTTATTTTTATGGTATCTCTTACCCTCTCCCTCTCTCTCCCATCTCTACCACAAAGCCCCCACCTATGCTGTAAAGACCTGTAAATTTCAAGGGAATTTTTTTCTTAAAAACTTTTGAATTTTATGAGTACATTGTTTTTTATGACGCCTGATTCCGAGGCCCGGTGTTCATGAAATGAATTTCTGAAGTTTTTTTCAGGTACGTTCAGTAAACGTACGAGTGGGTTTTTCTATCTTTTGAACCGGTTCTCGGAATTGAAATCTGAGGACACTGATTAACTCACAGTGTCAGTATTCGTCTAAGGGGACCTTTATGGTATTTGTGTTCGTACGTGAGTAGAAGTTTTATTTGTTGGTTTCTTAATAATTAAAATAATGTTTTTTGTTACACAAATTATTTTATGTGGTGGTTATTTCCTCCAAAGGTAAGTTGGAGGTGGGTCCCACACCCCACATAACTTCCCTTGGGAGGATCTAACTAAGGGTGGGGCCCATATGAGCTAATAACCATTCAACACCTTATTTAACTCCATTAAACCCTCTTTTAACCTATGGACTTTAACTTAAATGTGGAGCCTCTCTATCTCCCTCCCATTAATGTTTCCAACACAAATGCCTTAATTAATTCAATTTTCATTTTGAGTTAATTTGAAATACATGGAAATGTTATATTATGGGAGGGCCTAATTATTATATTGGTTGGAAAATATTTTTGGGGGAATTTTGGGAGAACTAAGGAGAGGAGGAGGTTTGTTCATCCAGCGAGGAACGTGAAGAACACGAAGAACGGAGTTCTCTACATGAAGAACATCATCCTTTCTTCATCCTCTGCATAAAAAGAGAAGACATATCCCGCATGGAACGTCGACTATGCTTCCTCCTCGGATGCACCTGATGTCGTCTTCGAATCCTCTTTCCACGGCTCGAGGATGTGCAACGTCATATACGAGGTATGGGTTTTGTATAATTCTACGTGAATAAATTATCTCATTCATGTTGAATTCATTGGAATGTCCTCGGTCAACTACAACCGCCTAACGCGGAGGGCGCAGGCCGAATGAACATGGCCTGACGTCCCTCCGATGTTTCCTGGTTTTATTTGCGATGGAGACAGTGTTGGAAGAGGCAGTGATGATCAAAAGCAGTGGCAGCAATGGCGGCCACATGTCGGCCTGAAGAGAACCGCGACACTTGGTGCCACGTCGAAGGGAAACTGCGGCCCGTAACCGTGGGCCGCTCGGCCGAAGAAGAACCGGTCGGCTCAAGCTGGCCAGATCGAAGGGACCACGGCGCCACAAGGGCGACGCACTACAGAGAACCGCGGCCCGCGTTCTGCGGGCCGCTTTGGCGGCGAACCGGCCAGCCGTCTACCGGCCGAGTTGGAGGAGGTCGCGGCACCTGTAGGTGTCGCACGGGAGGACATCTTCCCACCCATGCGATCAGTTCAGTGCCACCATTTCGGAAAGTCGCCACCCCCCCCCCCCCCTCTCCACGTCACTCGGCCAACCGGGTCGCGTCGTGCCTGTCGGGCAAGGCCAAGCCGCACTAGCAGGGCCGGGCAGTGCCAGCCAGGCTGGGCGCGCCCCACCAGGCCAGGCCATTCCCCACCTAGCCGGGCCACGCCCCACCTGGCCGGGCTACGTCCCATCATACCGGGCTGATCCCTTAGTCGGTTCGGACCTACCGAGTCAGGACGGGCTGACCCGCCAGCCCACCAGGCTTGACGGGCCGA
Source organism: Viscum album (assembly GCA_963277665.1). Classification (NCBI taxonomy): domain Eukaryota; kingdom Viridiplantae; phylum Streptophyta; class Magnoliopsida; order Santalales; family Viscaceae; genus Viscum; species Viscum album. Next base: position 661,716,387 of record OY728130.1, on the reverse strand, counting down.
GCCCATTTCTCTTAAACATGAATTACTTCACGACCGTGCATCCGATAGACATGTTGTCTGTAGCACTGGGACCCTCACAATGATGTGGACCTTTTGCGATAATATATGTGAGTTTTGGACGAATTTGGAAAATGGCCGGGTTTGGAATGAGTGTATTTCCAATCGGGCCCCTCGAGCGAAAATGCTAATAACTCTCAGACCAGAATTCTGATTGATGCGCTGTCTGTCGCGTTGGGTTCCTTTTGACAAGACGAAACATCGGAATACATCAAATCTGGAATTTGTGATAGTTGGTGTATCAAACCCCTTGGCTCGAGAAGCGGACCCTCTCGGAATCGAGCGTGTTGTGTGCAGGAACCGTAGAGCTGGCTGTGACTGCGATGACTAATGTACTGGAATCCTCCGTGGGTTCGGCAGCGATGAAAACTGTACTGGAATCCTCTGTGGGTTTGGAAGTGACGACAACTGTACTGGAATCCTCCATGGGTTCGACAGTTTGACTTCTCTACTTGTATCCTGAGTGGATCCGACAGAGTAGCTGGTCTACTATCCTACGTGGGTCTGACAGCTTAACTGGTCTAGTATCCCACGTGGGTCTGACAGCTTAGATGAATCAGTGACTACATCTGATCATCTCTATATCTTTACGAAAGATGTATACCTGTGTGAGCTGAGTCTTGACTTTCAATCATTATCATCGATGTGATTGACTTGCTTTCCTGTGTGGTTTAGGTTGTGCTTGGGCTCTAGAGTTGGAGCCGAACTGTGATTGATAACATAGGTATATGTATGGGCATATAGCTAAGTAAAGTTGGTTAATACTTCGTGGCTGTATCTTTCTTCTATGGTTTATCTTTTGTGGATTCTGGGAGACCTTCGGGGGTCTCGGGGTCCCTACTGAGTATCGTATACTCACCCCTGTATAGGCTACACCCACACTACATTGTGTTGGATGCAGAAGATGGACAACACTGATTGAGGTAGAGCGTGGTAGAGCCGGACGGTACCCAGAGGCGTATCACTTGGCGAGACATACACATAGCAGACGGACAACCCCGAGGTACTGAGGTGGCCATCTGTACCCACCCTTCAGGTGGAATTCCTGGAGGATGAATCAGTGGTTTCTGTTTTAATTTACTATAATTGTACTAGCTTTTCAGTTGTACTGTACTTACTGTTGGACTTGTATTTATGGCCCCTTTCCTTTCAGCACTTACTTTTTTATTCAGTATTACTTATTGCTTTCTTCTGGTGCGTACTCTATTTTTTTTTCTTTTATAAAGGCAATGCCTTCATTTTTTATCGGGATTTACGCCTTTGGTGCTAGTCGCCAGCCCCTGGCCTATGGAAGGTGGGCTTGGGGTAGTCACGGCACGGGCCCCAAGGATGTGTCGTGACAAATTGGTATTAGAGGAGTCAGTTATACCGCAGAACTTAGGACTCTGATCTATCTTACTGTGAAGTAATAGTGTTAAGAGTATTGAGTGTGGTTTTTAGTCTAGGGAGTCCAGTGTTGGTGTGGCGGCCGACGTATCCAGACACCAGGACCTTGACCTCTGATTTCTGACTCAGTACATGAAAACACTTATTGCATGTGTGTTTCAAAATTTTTCTTTGTGATTACTTTGTGTCAGCTCACCAGGTGTACTGTTTGACCATGGCACACCTGTTTCTTTTCAGGATGGCCCCACGAAGGCAGCCAGTTAGGGTTCCGAGTTGTGTACGAGATGGTAGCCCACCGAGCGATGAGGCCTCGATGTAGGGCCCCATCACAGTGGAGGCACCAGCGGTACAACTACTCTCTGAGCCACCGACACCACCATCCCCAACATCAGAGAGTGCACGCCGCCTGAGTGTGTTGCACGAGTTCTAGCGATAGAGGATGCCCAGGTTCTGCAGAGAGACAGACCCACAGGTAGCTGAGGATTGGATGGAGGCTATCGCTAGGGTTTTAAGAATGGTAGGGACACCAGCCGACCTCATGGTGATCCTTGACGCGAGTCTCCTACATTCAGTAGTAGGCAGATGGTGGAGCCTGATTCTCCAGGTGCATGACGAGGCATCTTTGCTTTGGACAGACTTCGAGAGTCTCTTCTGCTCGGAGTTTTTTCCAGCCACCCTTCATGCGGTGTGTATTTAGGAGTTACTTCATCTGCATCAGGGCAGTATGACAGTAGCTCGGTACTCAATGAGGTTCACTGACCTCTCACGCTACTCCACGGATATGGTACGGGACCTGTTCTTCAGGGCTCGGACTTTCGAGCAGGGACTGAGGCATGAGATCAGGTCTTCGACAATTCCCCTCAGCATCCTGATATAGGTGGGGGTGTTGGAGCGAGACCTTCTAGTGGAGAGATTCCTCGCCGAGCTGTCTCCAGTAGTGAGACCCACCAAAGGGCGGCACGTAGCGGCGTCTTCTGTAGCCGGTAGTAGATAGATGCTGCAGAGGTCCAAGCGGACCAGGCCATTAGGTGGGTGACCTCAGGATACAGGTTTGGTTGTGCAGGGCACATGGAATAGAGCCAACTATACGAGGAGCAAGAAGTGCTATGCATGCGGCGGGCAGGGCCACATGGATCGAGACTGTCTGACCCGCCATGATGATGAGAAGCAGATAGTAGAGGGACCTCCCAGGAAGAGGCAGAGGTTCGACCGTGGTGGTCTGTAGGGAGCAGGTGGACGTGGTAGAGGATCTGGTCGAGCAGATGGTGGTGGACGACATTTTGGGGCTCTACCACCACCACCACAACCACCAGGGGGACCACCCCGACCATAGGGAGCTGGAAGACCGGGGTAGTCTCATCTCCAGGCAGTCGAGTCCTATGACCACAGCGCACCTGAGATGATTTGAGGTACTATCTGTGTCTTCTCTACCCTTGTTGTAGTACTTATACACACTGGTTTGAGTCATTCTTTTATTGCCACTGCCCTTGTTCGGAGCTCAGAGATTCCAACGGAGCCATTGGCTCGATCCTTATTGCTAGAGACTCCTACGAGAGCAGTTTCGATGATTACGCACTGCTTTCGACAGTGTGAGCTTACTCTAGGAGGCAAGATCTTCGGCTGGGATCTTCTTGTAGTGGCGTCGAGGCCTTACGATGTCATCTTGGGTATGGACTAGTTGTGTACAGTCCATACTCAGATCGACTGCATTAGGCGCAAAGTACGGTGTGTCCACATGGATGGGATCAGGTTCACCTTCACCGGTGAGAAGGGAGCCTTTTCAGTGCAGGATGGACTTACACAGAGGAGAGGGCAGCTGATCACTCATCAGTTGGCTAGTCTCATCCTCGGAGTGGTTGATGTGTGGAGTCCGAGTTTTCTTGTCGTGGTGGATCAGTATGCGGATGTTTTTCCTGATGACATTCCAAGACTACCTCCTCGCATAGAGGTATACTTATACATAGAACTATACCCCGGGACAACACTGATATCTAATTCAGTATATTGGATGGCTCCTGCTGAGCTTCGTGAGCTGCGGGTATAGTTGGAGGGCTTACAGGGAAAAGTATTTATCCGACCTAGTGTTTCACCCTAGGCTTCTCCGATTTTGTTCGCTAAGAAGGCAGATGGGGGCTTGCGACTGTGTGTTGACTACCGTCTCCTGAATCAGGTGACTGTGAAGAAAAATTACCCAATCTCGAGGATTGACGACATCTTTTATCAGCTCAAGGGAGCACGATGGTTCTTGAAGATAGACATCAGGTCAGGCTATCACCAGCTCAGAGTTTGAGACGAGGATGTGCAGAAGACGGGCTTCAGGTGTTGGTATGGACACTACGAATTCTTGGTTATGCCCTTCGGCATAACCAACGCTCCAGAAGTGTTCATGAGTCTCATGAATAGGATCTTCCAGCCTTACCTCGATCGATTTTTCGTAGTCTTCATCAACAACATAATGATTTACTCGACTACTGAGGAGGAGCACGCCTACCATTTGTGGGTAGTAATGGACACACTCCAAGAGAACCATATTTATAGTAAGCTTTCTATGTGCTAGTTCTGGCTTCGAGAGGATCACTTCTTATTACACGTCATCTCAGAGGTTGTAGTTGTAGTGGATCCAGCAAAGATTGAGGCAGTACTTGTTTGGGAGCCACCCAAGAGTGTGATAGAGGTGCGGTGTTTCATGGGTCTGGCTGGGTGTTATCGGAGATTTGTGCCAGACTTCTCCAAAGTTTCAACATCGCTTTCAACTTTGATGAAGAAGAGGAAACCCTTCATGTGGTCAGATAGATTCCAACAGAGGTTTCAAGAGCTGAGATAGAGATTGACCAGTGCGCCCATCTTGAGGTTACCGGAGGAGGGCGTAGGTTATGTAGTTTACTGAGACGCATTAGGGATCAGACTCATGTGTGTCCTGATGCTGGAGTGAGCAGTGATCGGATACGGTTCACGGTAGTTGAGGCAGCATGAGCAGAACTACGCTACCCATGACCTAGAGTTAGCAGCAATGGTCTTCGCCTTGAAGATGTGGCGGCACTATCTAATGGGTGAGTGCTTTATAGTTTACTCTGACCACCAGAGTCTCAGGTACATCTTCTCACAGAAGGACCTGAACCTGAGATAGCATCGATGGCTCAAGTTCTTCCAGGACTATGACTTTGAGATAGTCTATACTCCTGGGAAGGGTAACTTTGTTGCTGATGCTCTCAGCAGGAGATCAGGCATTCAGCTGTTAGAAGAGGCGATAGATCAACTAGCCACATTGCAGATATCCTTTGTGGATATAGATGGAGTATCCTTTCTTCATTCTCTCACAGTCACTCCACTACATTTTTAGTGAGTTAGAGAGTAATATCATGGGGACGTTGACTGTGAGGAGCGACGTGCTCAGATATTCACAAGACAAGAACCTGATGGATTTTCTAAATGTGGAGAGCACGTCATCCACTTCAAGGGACATACCATGCTACCAGTTGCACTATAGGAGGAGTTCCTGATGGAGTTCTACACTTCCCCTATAAAGGTACATCCAGTAGGGGTGAAGATGTATCAGGACCTCAGACGATAGCACTGGTGGCTGGGTATGAAGAAGGCAGTAGCAGAGTTCCTTTCACAATGCCTCACTTGTCAGCAAGTGAAGGCGGAGCACTATGTACTAGCAGGCTTGGTACAACCCTTAGAGGTCCTATAGTATAAGTGGGATGGGATATCAATGGATTTTGTGATGGGGCTTTCATGTACATCTAGAGGACTGGACTCTATCTGGGTGATCGTAGACCAACTCATCAAGTCATCCCACATCCTACCGATCAGAGAGCAGGGCTCAGTAGAGATCTCGGGATGACTCTAAATTGGGGAGATTGTACAGATTCATGGTGTGCCATCGAATATAGTCTCTTATCGAGATGCTCGTTTCACTTCCTGGCTATGGAAGGGGTTACAGGAGGATTTTGGCACGCAGCTTCGCTTGAGCACCACCTTCCATCCTTAAATGAATGTTCAGACTGAGAGGACCATTAAGACTCTCAAGGACATGCTCTGTGCATGTTTACTTGACTTTGGTCATAGTTGGGATGATCACCTACCCTTGGTGGAGTTTGCATACAACAACAGCTACCACTCCACCATCAGAATGGCCCCTTACGAGGCATTGTACGGTTGGCCTTGCAGGTCACCTCTGTGCTGGACTGACCATGGGGAGTCAGCAATTTTAAGACCAGAGATGGTTTAGGCTATGACAGAGAAGGTGCAGATCATCCAGGAGCAGATGAAGACTGCACAGAGCAGAAAAAAGTCCTATGATGATAGGAGACGGAGACCTCTGGAGTCCGAGGATGGCGACCACGTCTTCTTACGGGTCTCACATCGACGAGGTCTACGGATATTTGCTCGGGGTGGAAAGTTATCTTTGAGCTTCATCAGACTTTTCCAGGTCCTCAGTAGAGTAGGCGAGGTGTCTTACCGCCTGGCCCTTCCACCTCAGTTGCACTGGGTTCATGACGTCTTCCACGTATCTTAGCTGAGGAGATACGTGCATGACCCGTCCCACATCATCGACTATGAGGAGATGGACATCGATGACGGGGCGACATTCACGAAGGTCCTGATGGAGATCAAGGATTGATAGGAGTGGTTCCTATGTGGAAAGTCTATTCCTCTAGTGCGCATTCGCTGACAGCACGGGAACCTCCAGGAGAGCACTTGGGAGCGGGAGCCTTAGATGTGAGCTCAGTACCCCCATTTGTTTCCCTAGTGTGTGATGTAGCTTTACGGGGATGTAAAGCCTTGAGTTGGGGGTAATGTAAAATCCCAGAAAATTCAAGGAATTTTTTTTAAATACTTTGGAATTTTATGAGTACACAATTTTTGATGGCGCCTGATTCCGAGGCTCGGTGTGCCCGAAATAAATTTCTGAAGTTTTGTTCAGGGACATTCAGTAAACATAAGAGAGAGTTTCTCTATCTTTTTAACCAGTGCTCGGAATTGAATTATGAGCACACAAATGAACTCACAACGTTAGTATTCATCTAAGGATACCTTTACCGCAGTTGCATTTGGATGGGAGTAGAATTTTTCTTTTGGGGTTTCTTAATAATTCAAATAATTTGTTGGGTTACACAAATTATTTTATGTGGTGGTTATTTCCTTCAAAGGGAAGTTGGAGGTGGGGCCCACACCCCACATAACTTCCCTTGGGAGGATCTAACTAAGGGTGGGGCCCATACGATCCCCTAACCCTTCAACTCCTTCTTTAACTCCCTTAAACCCTCTTTTAACCTATGGACTTCCACTTAAATGTGGAGCCTCTCCATCTCCCTCCCATTAATGTTGCCAACACAAATGCCTTAATTAATTCAATTTTCATTTTGAATTAATTTGAAACACATGCAAATCTTATATTATGGGAGGGACTTATTATTATATTGGTTGGAAAATATTTGTGGGGGAATTTTGGGAGAACTTAGTAGAGGAGGAGGTTTGTTCATCCAGCGAGGAAGGTGACGAACATGAAGAATGACATTCTCTCCACGAAGAACTTCATCCTTTCTTCTTCCTCCGTGTTATGATAGAGGACATCGCCCATGTGGAAAGTTGACTACGCTTCCTCCTCGGACGCACCCAACATCGTCTTTGAATCCTTTTTCTACGGCTCGATGATGTGTGACGTCATACACGAGGTAGGGGTTTTGTATAATTCTACGTGAATAAATTATCTCGTTCATGTTGAATCTATTGGAATGTCCTCATCCAACTGTAATTGCCTAACACGGAGGGCACGGGCTGAACGAACACGGCCTGAAATCCCTATGATGTTTCCTGATTTTATTCACGATGGAGGCGATGTTGGAACAGGCAGCGACGATCAAAGGAGGCAGCGGCAATGGAGGTCGCGTGCCGGCCCGAAGAGAACTGCGGCACCAGGTGCTGCGCGGAAGGGAGACCTCAGCCTGCAACAGCGGGTTTCTTAACCAAAGAAGAACCGGTCAGCTCAAGCCGGCCGGACCGAAGGGATCACAGCACCACGAGGGAACCGCACTACGGAGAACCGCAGCCCGTATTCCACGGCCCGCTTCAGCGGCGAACCGGCCAGCTGCCTGACGGCCGGGTTGGAGGAGGCCGCGGCACCCATAGGTGTCGCACTAGAGGATAGTGGCCCGCCGATGTGGGCCACTCATGCCGGGAATACCGGCCGGCTTCGGCCGGCCGGACAAGAGGGTGGCGCCGCTCAGCGCCGCCAGTTCGGAAAGCCATCCCCCCTGCTCCTCATCGCTCGGCCAGTTGGTTGTGCCGTGCCCAACCGGGTCTGGTCGGGCCGTGCCAGCCGAGCCAGGCTACGCCCCACCATGGCTGAGCCACGCCCCACCGAACAGGGCCACGCCCCATCGGGTCGGCCGCGCCCCATCGGACCGGGCCACGCCCCACCAGACCGGGCCACGCCCAACCGGGCTGGGCCATGCCCCATCGGACTGGGCCGACCCCATAGTCAGTTCGAACCTTCCAAGTCAGGATGGGCTGACCCGCCAGCCCACTAGGCTTGCGGGCTGGGCCCGTTTCGCTTAAACGCAAATTACATCACGACCGTGCGTCCGATCGATGCGTCGTCTGCGGCATTGTAACTCTCGGGATGAAGCGGCCCTTTTTCGATACTCTAAGTGAGTTTTAGATGAATTTGAAAAAAGACCGGGTTTGGAATGAGCGTATTTCCAACCGGGCCCCTAGAACGAAAATGCTAATAACTCTCAGATCGGGCGTCTGATTGATGCGCCGTCTATCGCGTTGGGTTCCTTTTTATGAGATGGAACTCCGAGATACATCAAATCTAGAATTTGTGATAGTTGATGTATCGACTCCCTTGGCTCAAGGATCGTACCCTCCTGGAATCAAGCATGATGTGTGTGGGAACCCTAGAGCTAGCTGGAACTACGATGACTACTGTACTGGAATCCTTCATCGGTTCGGCAGCGATGAAAACTATACTGGAATCCTCCGTGGGTTCGGCAGTGACGAAAACTGTACTAGAATCCTCTGTGGGTTCGACAGTTTGACTTCTGTACTTGTATCCTAAGTGTGTCTGATAGAGTAGATGGTCTAGTATCCTACATGGGTCTGACAGCTTAGCTAGTCTAGTACCCTACATGGGTCCGACAGCTTAGATGAATCAATGACTACATATGATCATCCCTATTGTTATATGAAAGATGTATACTTGTGTGAGTTGAGTATTGAATTTCAATCATTATCATCGATGTTATTGACTTGCTTTCCTATGTGGTCTGGGTTGTGCTTGGGCTCGAGAGTTGGAGTCAAACTGTGATTGATAACTTAGGTATATGTATGGGCATATACCTATGTAGAGTTGGTCGATACTTTGTGGTTGTATCTTTCTTATGTGGTTTATATTTTGTGGATTCTAGGAGACCTTTGGGGGTCTCAGGGTCCCTACTGAGTATCGTATACTCACCCATGCATGGGATAAGAACGCACTATGTTGTGTTGGATGTAGATGATGGACATCACTGATCGAGGTAGAGAGTGGTAGAGCAGGACAGTACCTGGAGGTGGATCACTTGGTGAGACGTACACGGAGAAGACGGACGGACCCGAGGTGCTGAGGTGGCCATCTGTACCCACCCTTCAAGTGGGATTCCCAAAGGACAACTTAGTGGTTGTTGTTTTACTATACTACAGTTGTACTAGCTTTTCAGGTGTACTGTAATTACTATTGGTCTTTTATTTCCGGCCCCTTTCCTTTCAGTACTTACTTTTGTATTCAGTATTACTTAGTTATTTCTTCGGTTTCATACTCTGTTGTGTTTGTTTACTTTTATAAAGGAAATATCTTCCCTTTTTATCAGGATTTACACCTTTGGTGATAGTTTCCAACCTCTGGCCTATAGAAGGTGGGCTTGGGGTAGTCATAGCACAGGCCCCGAGGACGGGTCATGACATGTGTGGTCCACCTTTTGGTCAGATCCCCCACCTATGAACTGCTCCCTTTGGCAGCACATCCCATATTCATTGCTTCTCTCAGTAGAGTGCCCCACTTGAGTGCTTCTTCTTCAGGCCGAGCGACCCCCTCATCGTGCCCCTGCTCCCCCCCTTGGCCAGCCATCATCGTACCCTACCCCACTCCCTCTGGAAACCTCCTGCTCAGTGATGCAGTGCCCCTCGCTACTAGAAATGAAGGATATAAACAGACTTTTATAACCACGGTTTAAAAATGATGTGGCTACATCATATGATACCACTATGGTTTTTAGAAAAAAAATTTCTTTAGATGAGATATACCATGAAAATTCATCCTCCCTCACGGATTTCCTCTCATGCTCGCTGACTCTCCCTTGAAACCCTTCTCTTATTCCCTGCATCATTCATCTGATCATCACCTGACCGACGACTTCTCTCTCATTCTTCGTCACCGGTTTTGGTTCCCCCATCACTCACCATGGTTCCTTCATTCACGGCACAACTTCTCCTTTTCTTGCCTCTCCATTCGTGGTTCCTCCTTCCCTCACCCACATCTCCATTCAGGTTTCCTCTATCCCTCTCATGTTCCACTCTTTCTCCATTCCCTTCTTCTTGAGTTCCTCCTCAATTCAGTGCATTGGCTGAAGTATTCCTCCCCTCCTCTATACCCTTCTTCGGTTATTACTCCTCCATTTAGTGTATTGGGTGAGCCATTTTACTTCATTTTGTTTTGTGGCTTTTGTTTCCATTATTCCTTATATTTACAGTGTTGTTAACCTATTTTGTGGCTCCCATTTATTTTCAGGAGGAGATTGCAGTGTCAATTATGTTTCCCTTTGTGGTAGGAGTTTTTGTTTTTGGGATCCTATTTTTCAGTATTCATTTTGTTTTTTTAGGTTCATTTCTATTTTTTGTCTCTTGTTTTGTGGCTTCTTTAAATATTGTTGTAGTATTCATTCTGATTTTAGAATTTCAAATTGCATGAGGAGTTCACTGGAGGCATTTCTGTTTTTTTTTTCAACGGCTTTGAGGATCCTGTTTGTTGACTGGTATCCTTTAAAATATTATTAAATAAAATATCATGGTTTATATTTCAATATCATTCTCATAATTAATCTGGTTTTCAGATATTCATGGTTTAATTTGTTTACTATTCTATTATCTATTTACTATTCTAGAATTATTATGTTTCCATTTACTATTATGGAATTATTAATTTATTTCTATGTTTTTTTTTGTAATAGACCTTGTATTTCTAAAATTTACGGAATTTAGATGTTTGATCTGAACATGCATCACTTATGTGACAACAACCATTGAAAACCTCATAGATTTCTTCAGGATTTCTAGATCAGTTTGATATAGAAAGATTCTTTTCAAACTATGGATGTTTATTTTTCTATATCATGACCCCCTTGAAAATTTCTTCAGTTTTGCTTCATCTATTAAGGGATTTTACTCATAATCCAATTAAAAATTCCCAAACATTTTACACTACTATCATTCTCTAACAAATATAAATTATTTATTATTTACAACATGTTGTTTGGATTTTCAAGATTTTAGACTATGTTGTTTTTTGGATTCATTTATCACTAGTTGGGTTCTACTTACAGAACAAGCTTCCACACTCATTCCTCTATCCATTATAGACATGGTGTAAATATTATCTTCATTTTGATTCACCCATAATCTTGTAGATTTTGTTTTCAAACCATCTCTTTCTATGAAAATAGATTTAGAAAAATTATTACATAAAGTTATGGATGAAACCTTTTTATTTTGGTCTACATGAGAATTAACATTAGATTACACAATGATCTTATTTCAATATAATAGAATCATTTCAACACAATTGTCCTCATTAGAAAAATTTTTGGTAGTAGATTCTTTCATTTTAAGCTTCGAAAACACAATATGTTTCATTTCTAGATTGGCCAGTTTTTTTCAATTCTACAAACATCATATTGATATAATTCATCAAGTATATAATTAATTACACTTTATTTTCATGGTATTTTCTCATTCTTCCAACATCTTCATCATGATTTTTTTATCTTCTCATTTAAAAAATTGTTATAATCCTTGATTATTTTGGCCTTGAAATCAATGTGAGCACTCTTGGTGGAAAGATATTCTTCAAATTCATCGAATTTATTCTCAAATTATTCTGTGAGATCATTCTTTTTATAGATGGTTTTGAGTCACTATTCTTAAAATTTGGTGTAAATTTCTTTAAGATCCTAATTTTTACATTCTTTGAAATTAACTTTTTTATAGATATTTATGCATCTTAGGGGTCTTTTTCTTAAATATTTCTCTAAATTATTTGCCTCACCTTCAAACTAACTAATCTTATCCTAAGGAATTTCAAAAAAATTGCAAATAAAAGAAATAATTTCTTTAATAAAACAATATAGTATATCTTTTAATGCAACAAAAGATATATCCTCTTAATGAGAAAATGTATAATCACTCCCAAAGATTCTTGGATCTTCTTTGGGATAGTTTGTGAAATAATCATCACTTACCTAATTTTTACATGGATCACTTGAATCAATCGAGTTTTTTAGGACTATCAAACAACTTGGTAGTTATCTCAAACACTATTTCTTTACCTTCTAAGATAGGTATAACTTCTTTAGTATCCTATGATATAGAAATTGATCTTTATTATTATTTTTTCCAGAGGGATAACTTATTCATCCGTTTTTCTATTGTTTTCTTATGTTTATATTAGTCTTAATAGAAATAGAATTTGAATCAAAGATAGATAAATATTTACTAAAAATGAACTTCATTAGAGATACAGAATAAAACCATCCAATCTTTAAAATAGAACAAATTCAAATCTAGATAATCCAATCAGAGTTCAATTTTTCTCTAATACCAACTAAAAGCGATTGGTTGGGATATGAACCACATTGAGTGGGGGTTGAAATAATTTTGGTGACTTTTATTTACCTTTTTTGTACTTTTAAATTTTTATCCATTTTCTTTTTACCTCTATCACTATTAGTTGAGTGGTTCTTTTATACTCTCTTTCATCATCTATTATTTCTTATATCATAATCAAAAACACACGCATAAGTGGAATATTAATTTATAAGGTTAGCCTCTCAATATGATAATTCTAATCCTTAGTGTGATCTGGTAACACCTAAGGTAACAAAACCCCTTAATAAATACCTTTGATACTTAAACTATAGTCTCCTGATAGTATAGAGTTTTTATACTACAAACTTATTTGGTGTTTCCCACACTAAGGTACATCTCATACCTTTACAATAAATATATGGGTAACAACAAGATATTGTAACACCAATTTAGAATACTTCCTTATTGTTCATGTACTATTTATTTCTTCTTCTTCTTCCATTGAACAATTTCAAGTCACTTATTTTATTTATATAAATATCAATATATAAAAACTATTCTTCAATATAGTATCAAACTGATATTCTCTAACTTCTTCTCTATATTCCTTCCTGTATAAACTAAAATACACATAACTCTTCATCTCTTCCCTTCTTTCAAGTGTGAACTAGGGGAACAAATCTCTTATTCTTATAAACTTCAATAACAACATGGTTGCTTATTCTTCAACCTATTTCCACTTTTTTCTATTATTTTTTTTCAACATAAAGAGCACTAGATCGTCCTATTCTTTTTAACATTAACACATAGTGGTTCTTCAAAATCAAAACTATGATGGGTCTTATCACCCTTTGAAATAGTGTAGAGAAATTCTTCACTCTTGAATAATATCGTCAAGCTTCCACTTGTATATATTTAAAATTACTTGAATATATATCAAATATAACATCACTAGTGTCTTGTTTTTTAGCATTCACTAAACCACGTGAATAATTTGGATTCAAATCTCCCAAAATTAATGGATCTAGAATTTCCAACTCCATATCATTATAGCCATTTTTTGGGTCTTATCACTCATTTAAATAGTTCATATAAATTATTTTATCTTGAATAATAGTTTCTGACTTTCACATGTCTCTATTTTGAACTGCCTAAATATATATCAAATATTATATCACTAATTTATTTTTTTAGCATTCACTAAAAGACATGAATATTTTGGATTCCAATATCCCTGAATTATAGGATCTAAAATTTCCCACTCTATAGCTTCATAACCATCTGATAACTATATATAATAATATTACATGGATATGTAGAAATAATCTGATCTTCATCCTTTATCAATCCATGATGTGTGGCTTAAAATCATTATTTATGGATGAATACATGCATAACACAGTGACACGATCATGGCTTCATCCTTCTTCAATCATTAAATTCTTCTTATTTTCCCTCCTCAATATTTTTAATGCATTTGATATTTAATATAAATATTTATGAATTAAATAAACTTGGTTGTAGAAGGGAGGGGGTACAAGGGAGTTGGGGTGAGAAGGGTGGGGGTGAAAGTGGGGGGGGGGGGGTACTGACCGATTTTTCATGACACGTCAAATTGATTATGTTTTTAAGGTTGATTTATAGTCTAGGGTAGACACTAGGTCATCTCTAAAGGATCTTTGGTAGGTTTAGAGTGTGTATTTTTAATAAATATGACTAAGAGAGGGGTGGTTTTGAAAACAGTTTAAAACAATGACATAGTTGAAATAGCTTAAAAGTTGAGTGACCTAGTGGATTTTGAAACATATGAGATAAAAGGGTCAATGTGATTTCACTACACACATATCAAGTTCATTGTTCATAGAGATTCATATTAGTTTTAGAGGAATCATTTGGTTGGAATTAATTGGAATCCCGATTAATTCCTAATCTTTTATTTCAATGCTTTAAGAACCAAACCTTGACATAACAATCATATTGTCATGGTCCAGTAATTATGCATGGAATAAGAGATTCCAAAGCAGATTGAAATCTCAATAAGGTGGGTATGAAAAGGATTCTTGTGATGTCCAATTGGAACAACACAAGTCACGCACTCAAAACCTCACACCGATCGGTTAGAAATTAAGAGCATAACACTCACAAGCATCAAATCAAGCATTCAAATCTGAAATAAAATAAGATACATGGAATGAAATGTTTAAAAACCCAAATTACTCCAAACCAGTAGCTATTGTATGCATCAGAACTCCCTTGAAATTTTTGTAGCTCCCTCACAACGAACACCCAACTTTTAGCTCGACATCGGGAGGAGGAGGAAGCTCGGGTGGAACTCCTTCTTCATCCTTGATTCCCCTATGAGGATAGGGGCCTCTAGAACCTCTAAGGTTGTTAGGAGACTCCTATATGACTCCAAATTGGCAGAACTTCACTCCTTGACTGAACTTACAAATGGGGAGCCCAAGGTGCCATTTTATAGGAAAATTGGAAGGTGGTTTTAGGCACACAGATTTCATCAATCCATTTGTACCATGAGTTTTGGCCTTCATAAAGCCTTATCTCTCTTTAGAGAAAATAGAAAAGTTGTATCCATACATCTTGACAATCTCCAATGAATTTTTGGAACCGTTTGGACAACCACATCTCAAGATATTTATAAAATATAGAACACCGCATTTGACTTGGTCCAAATTCGGTGGCTTGGATAGATTAGTTCTAATGGGCCCCATAGGAGCCAAATCAGGATTGGGTTCTTTAATATGAAATGTATCTTATTAACTGTTAGACAGGCCCACCAAATTTCATCCCATTTGGAGGCACGTATTTCGTATACTATGCCAAACAGTGGACAGATTTCCATGGATCCATGCAATTTTGGCCCATTTTTCTTCCACTTAATCAAGGGCCCTCCAAATCACCTCCACCTACATTGAAATAAAAAAAAGTAACATTTCCCATTATAATGTTGATTAAAATTAATTAAATGATTCAAACATAAAGTGCAATTTATTATTATATTTAGAATATTCATTACAAAACTAGTTTAAAACAATGGTGTAAGGGTGGAATAAAACAGCGAATCGTGGTACAATCACACCCCCACTCCTAAACATTTTCACTCCTGGGAAAAATCACATATCCAAATAAAATGATTCATATATATATATATTTCCAACAAAATGAAGATTTAATATTTGAGGAAATTTTATTTAAAGTAATGTGATCAATGCACGAACCACACCAAGGAGTTCTTCCCAGTGAAAATGGAAAAAGATGTCTCATAAATCATATCACAATAAAATTCAAAGAGATTTATAACACCAACATGAGAAAAAAAATTCAAAGTTCAACTGTTATACTAACTCTCCATGTGTGTGTGTGAAAACCATTCCATGCTATTCTTTCCCTTTCTATCAAATAAATATAGGTTATTTTAACATTATTCATTTTTAAATGATTTTTCACCAAACCTATCCTATATCCTTTGCAATCATATTTTAAGACCCACTCATTTAAGCATTCCTAGAAGTCAAATCATAAGCTCCTGACCTAGATATCCCCATATGTTGCACATTTCATCACTCCCCTCATTTATTATATTTTTTTAAGATGCATTTGGAACAAATGTCACACTCATTTCTCAACCCTTGTTTGATCTCCTCACGACACTAATTTCAATAGTTATAACAAGATCAAAGGTTGAGGAGGAGTGGTTTTTGACCTGCCCAAGACACAACCATTTTTTTTGAGGGAGTACAATAGTCAGACATTAGGTACACACGCATAGGTCAATCCGGTTCAGTAATGAAACAGATTGGATAAGGAAAGAACGTATGGAAATATCATTTCAAGCTGAAAAACATTAACCCAACATATATTTACCTTATATTAAGTAAGAAATATTCACACTTTGTGGTTTGGTGAAAAAATGTATGGAGATATTACTGACACAATTTTCCCAAAACTACTCACACAAGGGGCATCAATCATCTCAAATGTTTCATAGTGATACAACCATTTATATCATTGACATAAAACCAATTCACTAAAAAATCACTCCTTGATGGTAAACTCATACACAAATTATTTTTATCCTTTGTTATGGTATTTTTACTTTCCCCACTTTATGGTTGCCAAATCATTGAACTTTGAAATTGTTGATGGGAAAAAATGAAAATACCATAAAGAATGCCAAAAAGAGAAAACAAAAGGAGAAAACAATGAAAATTTCTAACTAACCCAGGAATGTATCCACACCCCCACACCTAGAGTATGTAGTGTCCTCACTGTAGTAAAAGAGAATGTGGGAAGGAAGGATAAAACCTGGTGGATGTCATTTATAGTTTTCTCCTTGAACTTGGAGTTCCTCCATCGAGGACTCCAGAATGGGTTCATAAAAGTGATTTAGCCGTTGCCCATTGACAGTGAAGGTTTTCTTGGTTTCTTCATTTTGAACCTGAACAACACCAAATGGAGAGACATTAGTGACAATGTATGGTCCAAACCAGTGGGAACGATGCTTACCGGGATGCTATTTCAGCCTTTCATTATATAGGAGGACCTTCTGCCCAATATGGAACTGATGATGAAGTATAAGACGGTCATGGGAAGCCTTGGTTCTCTCCTTATAAATCCTGGAGTTTTCATATGCACCTCTTCTCATTTCCTCTATCTCCTGAATCTGCAACTTCTTTTGAGAACCTGCACCAGAATGATTAGAATTGCATTGTTTGATGGCCCAGTAGGCCCGGTGCTCAATCTTAATTGGGAGGTGACAACTCTTTACAAAAACAAGCCTATAAGGTGACATTCCAATGGGATTTTTAAAAGAAGTATGGTAAGCCCATAATGAATCATCGAGTTTAAGACTCCAATCTTTCCTGTTGGGTTCGTCCGTTTTTTCAAGAATTTTTTTTACCTTTCTATTGGACACCTCATCTTGACCATTTTTCTGTGGGTGATATGCAGTAGATACTCGATGACTGACCCCATACTGATGAAAAAGTGATTACATTGTTCGGTTGTAGAAATGAGAACCCTATTCATTGATGATGAACCTAGGTAATCCAAACCTACAAAAGATCTGAGTTCTCAAAAATTATACAACTGTTTTGGAATCACCTGTCCTTGTGGCCCATGCCTCTACCCATTTTGATACATAATCAACAGCCAAAAGAATTTACAAGTTTCCAAAAGAATTTGGAAATGGCCCCCTAAAGTCAATTCCCCAGACATAAAAAATGTCATGAAAGAGCCAAGGTTGTTGTGGCATTTCATTCCTTTTAAAGACATTCCCCATTTTTTGACAATGAGGAAAAGATTTACAAAATTCATGGTAATCCCAAAAAATTGTTGTCCAAAAGAGACTAGAATCAAGAACTTTGCGAGAAATCCATTGGGGACCAAAGTTTCCCCCATAAGAAAGAGTGTGGTAGAATCTATGGACAGATTGAAAATCACTGTCGGGAACACAACGCCGAAGGACCTGATCGCTATATGTGCACCAAAGGTAGGGGTCATCACAAATGTACCAATGAGACTCATGTTTTAGACGAATGGATTTGTTTTTGTTTAAATCAGTAGGAATGAAAGATGCTACCAAATAATTTACAATTTCAGCATACCAGGGAATAAAATCTTGCACTTTTTATAATTTCTCATCAGGAAACAAGTCATTAATTGGAATACAGGTGAATGAGACAATGTTCGAGGATGGGGGATCCTACTGATATGGTCCGCCACCTCATTCTCTACTCCTTTTATATCTCTAATTTCTAGATTGAATTCTGGAAGGACGAGCATCCAATGAATGAGACGTGGTTTGGCTTCTGGTTTCTTTAGGAGATATTGGATGGATGCATGGTCTGAGAACACAATGACTTTGGACCCTAAAAGGTATGACCTGAATTTATCCAAGGAAAACACAATGGAAATAAATTATTTTTCAGTGGTGGTATAGTTTGCTTGGGTAGGGTCCAATGTACGTGAGTCATAGGCAATGACATGTGGTGCTCGATTGACCCTTTGTGATAAGACTGCCCCAACTGCATAGTTAGGGGTGTCACACATGAGCTCAAATGGTAAATCCCACCGAGGTTGTTGGATTATCGGGGATGATGTAAGATTACATTTTAATTTATTAAAATCTTCTTCACATTCTTTATCAAAAACAAAATCTTTTTCTTTTTGGAGTAAAATGGAGAGGGGAAGTGCAATATTACTAAAATCACGAATGAAACGATGGTGAAATCCAGCATGACCTAGGAAAGACCGCACATCATGTACATTTTTAGGGAATGGTAAGGCAGAAATGACATCCACTTTCGATTTATCTACTTGGATACCATCCCTAGAAATGACATGTCCCAAAACTATACCTTGTCGCACCATGAAATGGCATTTTTCATAATTTAATACAATATTCCTTTCAATACAGTGATGTAGGATGGAACCAAGACTACTTAAACATTCATTAAAATAGAATCCATAAACAGTAAAATCATCCATGAAAACTTCCATGCAATCCTCTAGGTAATCTAAAAAAATACTAACCATACATCGCTGGAAAGTACCTGGAGCATTGCACAAGCCAAATGGAATCCTTCTATAGGCAAATGTGTCAAAGGGGCAAGTGAAGGTTGTCTTTTCCTGATCCTCGGGGGAAATATGGATCAGAAAGTATCCAGAATACCCATCAAGAAAACAGTAATGGGACTTCCCTGCTAGCCTCTCTAGCATTTGGTCAATGAATGGCAAGGGGAAATGGTCTTTACTAGTGTGTTGGTTTATTCGGAGATAATCTATACAGACACGCCAACTATTCTGCACACGATTTGGAACCAATTCATTTTTTTTCATTTTTAATTACAGTTAGGCCAGCTTTTTTAGGAACTACTTGAACGGGACTGACCCATTGGCTATCAGAGATGGGGTAAATGATTCCAGCATCCAATAATTTTGTTACTTCCTTTTTAACTACTTCTATGAGGTTTTGGTTCAGTCGACTTTGTGCCTGCCTCACTAGTTTATCCTCATCAGTTAATAAAATATGATGTGTAAAAATTGATGGGAAAATACCATGAATGTCCGCAAGTGTCCATCTCAATGCTTTTTTATACTCCCCCAAAAGTTCAAGCAGTCGTAATTCATGATCAGGAGGGAGTGAACTAGCAATGATGATGGGAAACTTGTTTTCATTCTCAAGATATGAATATTTTAAATCTTGAGGCAGTTGATTTAGTTCCAATTCAAGTGGATTTTGGATTGATGGGAGTGTAAGTGAAAGTGAGAGGTCGCTAATTTCATATAACTGCTCAATGGTATCATCCTCAGATGAGGAATTAGCTTTTACAAGTGTAGCAGTATCATCGATGATCATGTGATCCTCCGTGTTCACGAAATTATCAATTAATAAACATGCATGACACTTTTCTAGACCACTAAAAAAATCAACACATGACTCATTACCAAGAATATTAATCAAAGAGGAAAATTCAGAAAGGGGATCAGGGGAAACAAATGAAGTGATTTTAGGGGAAGAGAGTACATCAATTGAATTTACCGAGAGAGAGGAATGTTCTTCTGAGGAGTTCTTCATGGAATCAAGGATGTGGAAATGGACTATGTCACCACCAAATTCCATAGATAATGTACCATTATGGACATTAATTATGGATTTGGTGGTTTTCAAGAAAGGTATCCCCAATATAATTATGTCATGTCAATTCATCCTATCATCTTCCATTTTTAGCACATAAAAATCAACAGGAAATGTTAAATTTTGAACCCTCACAAGAACATCCTCTAACACACTAGAAGGGTGTGTCGTACTCTAATTTTCTAGATGAACAGTTATTCCTGTGGGCTTTAGTTCACTGACCTGCAAAGAAGAGTATATGGAGTGAGGCATCACATTAATAGAAGCACCCAAATCAAGCATAGAATTAAAGAAAGAATACTCCCATATGGTACATGGAATTGAGAATGTTCCAGGATCATTACACTTGGTGGGAAGTGATGGTTTTATCAATGCTGAGACATTCCTCCACAAACTTACCTTCTCATCACCACGAAGTCTCCTTCTATGTGTACACATCTCATTTAAAAACTTAGCATAACGTGGAATTTTCTTCACGACATCAATAAATGGGATGTTAACATGAACTTTTTTGAAAGTCTCCAAAATTTATTTATAAAGATCAGTTTCCTTTTGTTTCCTTGGTTGGGTGGCTCTTTGGGGAAATGGAAGAGGAATGCTTGGGCTTGGTAACTCGTCAATTGACACACTGTTTCCTTTGGTAGGACTTCTCTCAAGACAAGGTTCCATCTCATTTGAACCTTTTTCAATGGTTGGGATGGTGGTTCCCATAAGAGAGGATGAATCTAATAGAGGGTCCATTTGGATTTTAAGTTGAGTTCCACTCCTAAGGATGATGGAACTAACATTTCCATTATCCCTAGGGTTGAAAAGTGGTTGAGAGGGTAGTTTACCAGACCCATGGATTTGGATTTCACCCACTGAGTTAGCTAGTTGGCCTAATTGGGTTCTGAGGTCTTGTATGGCTGCCTAAGTGGTTTATTGGAATTGGAGATTATTGGCAGCCATTTGTTTCATCATATCTTCTAGGATAGGTTCAGTTTTTAGAGGGGGTTGTTGGAAAGGCCTTTGGGGTGGTTGAAAATTTCTGGGTGGTGGTGGTTGATGACTACTTTGGCCTGGTTGGTTCCATGGTTGATGAGGCTGGTTTGAATACCCCCCTTGCCTATAGGCTTGGTTGTCTTTCCACCCAGGGTTGGATGGATAGCAAGGTTCTTGCCTAATGGGTTGGTTATAGGGGCGTCCTGGGAATATTGACTCACAACTCTCAGAAGTTTCTCTCAATTGGGGGCATTGGTCAGAATAGTGGGTATTAGAATAGCATATACCACAATGTATGGGATGAGGAGATTGGAATATCCCTTGGGAAATAGCAAGTTTTTGTAGAAGGGTACTCACCTCTTCAAACTTTGTGTCCACCTTCTTCTCGAATTTAGTACTTTGCACCTCATGGACACCTCGAATGGGTACACTAGACCTTGAACTGAATTGTTGAGTGTTCTGTGCCATGGTCTCAATTAGGGTCCTTGAAGCGATTGGGGTTTTATCCACTAGTGCACCACCTACAGCAGTATCAATCATGTTACGATCTATTGGAATTAAACCTTCATAAAAATATTGTATTAAAAGTTGATCGCTTATTTGGTGGTGTGGACAACTTGAACATAATCTTTTAAAGTGTTCCCAATATTCATGAAGGGTTTCTCCTTGAGATTGTCTTATCACACATATTTCTTTCCTTATTGTTGCAGTTCGAGAGGCTGGGAAGTATTTTTCAAGAAAAATTCTTTTCATGTTCGCCCAACCTCTAATAGGTGAATTAATATAATACAACCAATATTTAGCCATTTCTTCTAATGAAAATGGAAATTCCCTAAGTTTTACTTGTTATTCATCCAAATTAGTAGGTTTTAATGTTAAACACACAGTATGAAATTATTTTAAATTCTTATGTGGATCTTCTCCAGGAAGTCCATGAAATCTTGGTAATAAATGAATTAAATCAGATTTTAGTTCAAAATTGGGTGACTCGCCTTGTAATTGAATGTAAGTGGGTCGGATATCAACATCAGGTGAGGTTAGTTCTTTTAGTGTTCTATTATTTTCATCCATGTTATAAAAGTTATGATCAGTTTTAACTTTGGTTTTAGAAGAAGAAGAAGGATCAAGAAGAATTTAAAGATGTGATTTCTCCTCCTTCAAAGTATTGTCTTGTGTGTCTCGGTTTCATTAATGTATGATCCTCTCCGGTTCAGGTTCGAAAGTTTGTCGGTATCCCAGGGTAGAATGCTTCATAAACAGAACCTAAACAATAAACAAATTAGAACACAAAAATAAATACAAAGGTAGAAGTTAAAACAAACAAATATTCACAAATATTACAAAACATTTATCAAAAACACGCACAAAAAACAAAGCGCTCCCCAGAAATGGCGGCAAAATTTGACCGATTTGTCATGACACGTCAAACTAATTATGTTTTAAGGTTGATTTATAGTATAGGGTAGACCCTAGGTTGTCTCTCAAGGAGCTTTGGTAGGTTTAGAGTGTGTATTTTTAATAAAAATGACTAAGAGGGGTGGTTTTGAAAAGAGTTTAAAACAATGACTAGTTGAAATAGCTTAAAAGTTGAGTGTCCTAGTGGATTTTGAAAAATATGAGATAAAAGGGTCGAGGTGATTTCACTACACACATATCTATCAATTTCATTGTTCATAGAGATTCATCTTAGGTTTAGAGTAATTCTTTTGTTAGAGTTAATTGGAATCCTGATTAATTCCTAAACTTTTATTTCAATGCTTTAAGGACCAAACCTTGACGTAACAATCATATTGTCAAGGTCCAGCACTTATGCATGGAATAGAGCTTCCAAATAAGATTTAAATCTCAATAAGGTGGTTATGAAAAGGATTTTTGTGATGTCCAATTGGAATAACACAAGTCACACACTCAAAACCTCACACTGATCTCTTAGAAATTAAGAGCATAACACTCACATGCATCAATCAAGCATTCAAATCTGAAATAAAATAAGATACATGAAATGAAATGTATAAACACCCAAATTACTCCAAACCAGTAGCTAGTGTATGCATCAAAACTCCCTTTACATGTGTATAGCTCCCTCACAATGAACACCCAACTTTTAGCTCGACATCGGGAGGAGGAGGAAGCTCGGGTGGAACTCCTTCTTCATCCTTGATTCCCCTATGAGGATAGGGGCCTCCAGAACCTCCAAGGTGATTAGGATACTCCTATAGGACTCCAAATTGGCAGCACTGCACTCCTTGGCAGAACTTGTAAAAGGGGAGCCCAAGGTGCCATTTTATAGGAAAATTGGAAGCGAGTTTTAGGCACACAGATTTCATCAATCCACTTGTACCATGTGTTTTGGCCGTCAGAAAGCCTTATCTCGCTTTTGAGAAAATATAAAAGTTTTATCCCTACTTCTTGAATATATCCACCAAATGTTTGGCACCATTTAGACAACATATCTTAAGATATTGATAAAATACAGAACACCGCATTTGACTTGGTCCAAATTCGTTGTCTTGGATAGATTAGTTC